>CM036249.1:6598664-7851164 GCA_020698575.1 Bostrychus sinensis | reverse complement strand
TCCCGTGAACAAAGTTTGTGTTTCTAAATTGTTTCTCTGCCTTTTATCCATTTGTGGTGCACTTTGTCATGGCAGACGACCTGAAATATCTAACTTATTGTTATTTTTTATGTATAGTTTTATTCTAATTCACTGTTTGTAGCTGTCTGCGTGTTATTGTTGAACTTGTGATAATTTATCATGATGTGCTCTTGGCCAGGTCGCCCTCGTAAATGAGATCTCAGTGGATCTGTATCTGGTTAAATGAAGGTTAATAAATAACATAAATAAATAATCACCTCTGTGGTACTGCAGATGTAAATAATTCTCGTGATTTTTGGAGCTGTGCACAACCTAAACCTTTCTGGCACAGTTTATTTTAAATAATTAAATAAATAAATAAATAAAATGTGTATACTTAATCCCTATAACATGAAAAAAAGACCAATATTTAGTTTAAATTCACCATACAGCTGAAAGGATTGAATATCAATGGATCAAATATTTATCGTGGAAAAAAAAGATTTTCGTTTTAAGACTGAAAGAATCACAGTTTAAGAAAAAAAGGATAAATGGACTCAGGACAGACTCTTGAGCACTGAAACTGCTGTAATCTTTCTTTTTTTCAGTTTTTGTGATCTTCTGGAGAGTAATAAAATAATTAATAAAAAAAAAACACTATTAAAATGACTAAATATAAAAAATAAAAAAATTCTGTGTGTTATTTAAAAACTTTTGAATTGTTTTTTACCATTGTCTAATTTTTTGGCCAGTAATTCTGATTTTAAATAAAGTTTTAGTCAAATCACATTCCCCGGTTTTAAAATCATTAAATCTATTAAATTTACATCATGGGAGTTTGAGATCACTGTGTTAAAATATCATTAATTCACTGTAACATTTTGGTTTAGAGAAAAAGGTTTTAAAACATCAAGAACAGCGGAAAACTTGGTCCAAAGTTGAACAGGTTTCTTTTGAAAGAGGAGACAAAATGACACCAATCACTGAAGAAACACTGAAGGAAAAAAAAAAAAAAAAAAACAGAAAAGGTTGGTCCAGCTTTTTAAACAGTTTTATATTATTTATATTTTTTAATCCTGTTCATATCCCACACGTGCGGGGCGTCTGAGGCAGTAAAGCTCTTTAACTCCGGTCACAGGCAGCCACAGAGAGTTAAAACTGGTGCTGTGTGAGTCTGAGGCTGCAGCTCAGAGGTTTTCACACATGGCTTTTGTTCATCTCTTTTTCAGTCTTATTTATATTTTCTGTTTTGTTTTATTTTATTTATACAATAACATAAAATACACGCAAATCCATTTTCCTTCTAACAGCACGGTTCTGACCTCTGCCCGATGGGAAATAATGCACCACATCACTGTTAAAAATCGGATCAGTATTTGTTTTACTAATATTTCTCGACTTTATAAAAAAGGTCTGTCGGAAAAATGATTTTAACGCAGTGGATACGCGGTAATTACTCATCCACATTTATGAACACACTCCGTGCCGTGTGTGGTTTTTAATAAAAGTAAAACCATCACACGCGTAAACATTTCAGAAACGTAAGTCATAGTGAATGATACTGATATTTTACCTTTAATTCTGGAATAAAAATGTGACTGAAATATCAGCAGAATGTTGACTTCAAGTGTTTAATATTAATCTTCAGATAAACAGACGAATACAAGCTCGACATTTGCGCAGAATATGAGACAGAAAAGTGCAACAGGCCTTTTTTAACAAACCCGGCCTCAGGCCCGGCAGAACATTTACAGCGGCTCCGAGTCTTTGGCTTCAGCGCGGCTCTGATTGTGACACACTCTGTGTGCGCGCTGCCGCTGCGGGACAAAGTGCAGGGGAAAGGATTTTATCAGTCACAAGTAAAACAAGCACGAGATTTTCTTTTCACTGAAGCACAGCAGCTGCCGCGGACTGGACCCAATCCTGCCTCTGTTTAGAGTCAGAGCAGAGTCTGTGCGCGTCCTGGACCTAAACAACACGTCCGAGTACTGGTCCGGGTCAGGAACAGGTTAGTCCAGGTCTGGAGAGAGAGCGCGCGCAGGGATGTACTCTTGGACTCCGGCAGTTCTTGGCCCTGGTTTGGAGTCTGGTCTACAGCAGAAGTGGATGCAGGGCTGTAGTTTTGGACTCCAGAAGGTCAGACTTGTCCAGACCTGCCGGGGGAACGCACAGCTGAGCCCCGGGCGGGAGCGCACTGAGGCCGGGCACGGGCCCGAGTCCGGGCGTCGCTTTGATGGGCACGGGCACAGCGGGCAGCGGGGGCGCGCCGGGGCTGTGGTACAAACTTTTAGAGACACCGAAGGGCGCGTACTCGGCGGTGGCGGGCACGGGTTCGGACAGCACGTGCGGCCACATGGAGTTGACCACGCTGCTGAGCTGCGCGGGCACGGGGTAACCCAGGTGATGCATGACGCTGAGCGGGAGGGCGCCCTTGTACTCGCGCCCGATCAGATTCTCGATGGCGAACGGGTGTCTGAAGGCCGCGGGCTGCGCGTAGCTCTGGAAGTGCGGCAAGCGTGAGCCCACCGCGCTCGCCGCGTGCTCGTGGTGGCCCGGGGGCTTTGTGCCCGCGTGGTGCTGGTGGAAGTAGTGCATCATTGGCGCGCTCTTACAGGACACGTGCTCCGAGCGGAGCACCTTGAAGCGCTTGCGTCTGCGCAGGAAGCTGCCGTTCTCGAACATGTCGCCACAGTCCGGGTGCAGCGCCCAGAAGCTGCCCTTCCCGGGCTGGTCCGGCCTCCGCGGGATCTTTATGAAGCAGTCGTTAAAGGACAGGTTGTGACGCAGAGAGTTCTGCCACCGCTGCGTGTTCTCGCGATAGTACGGGAAGCGCTCCATGATGAACTTGTAGATGTCACTGAGCGGCAGCATCTTCTCGGTGGAGTTCTGGATGGCCATGGCCGTGAGAGAGATGTAGGAGTAGGGCGGCTTCTGGTCGCTGTACGAGCTCTTCCCAGGACGGGGCATGGCTGGTCCACTGTTAACGCTTTCTGGATCTGTTACAAACTCCTGAGTCAGAGTTTAGGCCATCACCAGAGTACAACAGGCCTTCAGCTGCGGGGGAAGCTCCGGAGCCTCTGCATCACACTCACTTCAGAACAACCCTGTCCCCAGAGCGTTGGTCCGCGCGTCAGCGTCCGTGCGTAAAGTCTCTGAAGTCCTTCCCGCGGCTCCACTGTCCTCTCAGGAGGGGTGAGGCTGATGTTGGTCCAATGTGAGTCCGGTCTGAGGTTGGTCTCCGCTGGATGCGCGTCTTCTTCTTGTCTTCCGTGTGTGATGCTCTCAGTCTCGGTGCGCTGTGTTTTGTGAGACCCCCGCAGGTCGCAGCCTCTATTTTGTGTGATCCAGACACTGAGGGGGCTCGGGGGAGCGCGTGTGTACAAGCGCGTGTGTACAGAGAGTGAGAGGGAGAGAGAGAGAGAGAGAGAGAGAGAGAGAGAGAGAGAGAGAGAGAGAGAGAGACATTAGGAGTGGATGCAAAAAGGGTGGCGCGTGTTTTACTGACGTCTGCTGTCTCTAATCGAGCGTTTGCCAATCACCGACCTCAGAGGAGACGAGTTCAGGACCAAACTTCAGACCTCTCTAAATAAAAGTCATAAGAGGAGGTTCTGTAGCTCACCGTGACCTTTGACCTTTAGTTAAAAGACAGTGCATGACTGGGGGACAGTGTTTTACGCACACTCGGTATTGCCATTGGTTAGATTTTCTTCAACATTCAAAAATAAGAGCTATAAAAATATTGATATAACTATTTCCAAAAAATAAAATAAAATGTCATAGACTTAACTGCCAACACAGACGTATTTTTTTAAATGGGTTGCATATTTTAACTATAAACCTTATTGCTTTGATAGTCACACAGGCTTTTTTTTTTTTACAGAACTAACCCACTGTAAGAGATGAAGTATATGAAGTATTTTGTCTCCTACAAACTGCTGTAAAGCCCAAATGCACCAATAATCAACATTATAACATATTTTACGTTATGGGAAGATTTTTAATGTTGCAGTAAATTTAACGCCTTTGCAAAGCAGTTGCTTTTTAAGCGCTGCACTTTGGAGGTAGTATTACAAATACCATGACCGTGATAACCGCGCTAATAACGGACTACAATATCAAGTTGTTCTTTAAACGATAAATGTAGAATTAACACTTAATTATCTGCGTGTAGATGCTGAAATATGTAGCCTATAAACAAACTGACATGAGATTATTCAATATTTAAACTGTTTTATGTTTCTTTAAACTTGAATCCAATGTTTTCATCTCAATAGTTCTCAATACGAGCCATGGCTCATATTTGAAATTATTTTCAAATAATTAATAAACTGTCAATTGTGCGCTATTATATACAATATTAAATAATAACTACTAAACCTGGCGTGCGTAAAAGCGTAAGTGTGCACCAAATGCAACGTGAGATTTATGTATTTATTCTAACCTCATTTTCTGACATGTACATTGTTTGGATTAAGCACAATATTAAGAAGCATAGCCTCCTTTTTTCTTATTCATTCATTTTCATAAATACTCATGCCCGATGCCCTGACCCACGATAAAGTCTCATGTTGTTCTCCGTTGAGATGAACGTCTTGTTTGCGTCTGTCACGTGAGACCGTGTTGGTACAAGTTGCTTATTTTTCTTGAAACAACAAGAAAAACCCATAAACAAATGAGTTCTTTAGGAAATCTGCTCGACTGCACTTTCAGACTTTGCCAACAATAAATCATGTCTTCCTTTGCGCGCAATTCTTCTGCCTTCACCGGCACGCTTACGCACGAGGGTGAAACGAGCGTGTATGTGTGCGTGTGCGTGAGCGTGCGCGTCTTGTTGATTAATTGCTGAGAGGGGAGTCCGTCTCGTGTCTGTCTGTTAAAGCGCTCTCAGGTGAACGGCTGCGAGGAGGCGGTAAACAAACTTTACGCACGACGCACAACAAAAGCGCGCGGTGCCTCCTCGTTTGTCTCTGGCCAGGTGTCATGACGGGCTCCTCGACGCGCGCCCCCACCCCACCAGCCCCCCTCCCGAACCCTCGTGCCCCCTCGGATCGCGCGAATACATTACAATAATTAAGCCTTCCGTGATTTAGGCTCCTCCGAGAGAAGTCCAACAATGTAATTAAGGACGGAGCGGTATTAAGCGATGAATATTCAAAACTGTGTCAATTAATTAGGCCGCTGTGTGTCTCCTGTTAGGGCTCAGTCCTTCAAGCCCCCCCCAAAGGTCAACTGTCAGCAGAGAGCGCTGTGAAGGGGGAAGAAAAAAAGATTTGATGAACAAAAAGCGATCTTGTAACTCTAGCAAACCACCCCTTGCAATATTTGCCGTTTTACGCACAGATTTACGTGCATCATAGAAACACTAAATATGTTACTTACCACGGTTTGTCATTGTTTAATAGCAGTGAAGCTGGATTTATGAGATTAAAGCCGGATCTTTTGACATAAGGAAGCAAACGTTTGATACTATAAACAGCCTAATCTGTCTCTCCCATTGGTATCTTTTCAGAACTTTTCTTGTGGGCCCTGGGATTACCTGCAAGGGCCCACTGAGCCAAAAGATTAAGTAAACACTATATCAAATATAGAGCTCAACTGAGACTGCCCACCCCACAGTTCCTCATTTTCAGATAACTCATGATCATTTTGCTGTAAATATGTTTTTGAAACTTGTCAAAAGGCAAAGCTACAAATGCATTTTTGCTGAATTTTCATGTTTTATTTTATCTTTTTGTTTGAAATTAATTGTGTTATTGTCGTGAATGACCACAGAACTGATTGACTCTCGCAAGCTTTTAAACTAAATTTATGCAATTTTTTTTGAGTCAGCTGGTAAAATGAATAGGAAATGTACTTCCAGAACCATGTGGGCATCACTGAGCTCCATAAAAATTGCTCATGTTTATTTAAAAGATGACTTTTGTTAATTGTTAATTTATGCACTTTTAAGTCACCCTACATGACACTTTAAAGGTATGCAGATGTGATTTAGATTGTGACGATGTTATAATGTTTGAGTGATCCTGTATGCTGAGGCGCTGCCCTTCTGAAGAGCTGAAAACGCTTGGTCTCATGACTCTACGTAGACTTGTGAAACCAGGAAGTGCTGTGTAGGTTCTCAGTCATCCAGGAGACTTCTGTAAAAAGGGAGGTCATCTGGACAAAGTTTGTTTTTAGGAGATGTTTTGTTGCTTCATCTTCATCTGAAGGACTTAATAATTTCTAAAGTCCACTGCTGCAGTTGTTTTACATCACCGGACTGGTTCTGATCATTTCAGCACTTAAATTGCCGTCGCTACAAAGCAGTCAGCTCAATTATCTATCTGTTAGTGTCATGTTGCTAATAGCTGTGCTAAAAAGCCATGTTATGCTCTGTCCATTCCCCAGCATTGCCAGCAGAGGGCCACGGGCACATAATTTGTAATTTATTCATACATACATGTAACTATTTCAAAAACCCTAAAAAAAAAAATCATATGGGACCTTTAATATAGCTTTTAATTAATTCCTATTTTCATCTTCCACTTATGAGGGGTCACAGGTACTGCACTGTAAAAATAAATCTGTAAATTTAAAAAAAAAATGGCAGCTGTGGTTGCCAGAATTCTACCGTAAAAACTACAAGAGGCCTGTATTTCATTTTACAGTAT
Source organism: Bostrychus sinensis (assembly GCA_020698575.1). NCBI lineage: Eukaryota > Metazoa > Chordata > Actinopteri > Gobiiformes > Eleotridae > Bostrychus > Bostrychus sinensis. The sequence goes on along the minus strand of CM036249.1, from coordinate 7,844,514 downwards.
AATTTTATCACAAATGTTGTTTTTACAGTTTTTGACTTGAGTTTTTATTATTATTTACTGCAAAATAAAGTTATTATCTTTAAAAAAATAGGTTAATGTATATTTTAGTTTGTGACTTAACTTTTAATCAACATTTCCTGTAAAATTTAAAGTTATTATCTTTTGAAAAGGTGTTACTGTAGTAAACACAGGACTAATTTTTTTTTAACAGTGCTATACTGTAAACATTACAAAAAACAAAACTAAAAAATACAATTTTGCCTTATTTTTAATATTACAGTTAATTACCGTAACCAAAACAGTATTTTACCGATATATCAACTACAGTCTTTTACTGTTGAGATTTTACAGATTTTTACCATGAAATCTACAGATATTTTTTACAGTGTGGAGCCTATCCCAGCAGCTTTGGGCCTTAGGCAGAGTTAGCAGGACTGAGACAGAGACACACACAGACAGACAATAATTCACTCTCACATTCATTCACTAGGGGCAATTTAGAGTCAGCAGTTCACATTAACACATGCATGTCTTTGGATGGTGGAAGGATTCCTGACATCATGCAGTTTGTGGGGAGTGGCTGGGAGTGGCACACCCACAAACGCCATCTTACACTTAATCAAGAAAGGAAAAACTTTCATCGGGGTTGTTTAAACATATACTGTATGTATTTTCTTCCAGAGGTTTTAACATAGGTTTACGCTGCATGAGTTCATCTTCCACATTATCCCTTTAAAGTTGTGTTGTTTTGCTTGTTTTCTGAAAAATGAGTCGGCTAAACTGGGATGCCCTCGGAGGCCAATCGGGATAAAGGCTCGTGTTTAAACGCCCGGGAAAGATCAATATTAAATCTGTTTTCACAAAGGGGGCCGTTAAATAGACACCGCGCTGATCTGCATAACAAAATTAATTAGGCTGTGTGTGGCTGTGTGCGGCTGTGTGCGTCTGCGCCCAACTCCTGGACAAATATCTCGTTGTAAAGCACACCTTCTGGGCATACGGAACATATGCTGGAATTAGCCTTAATTGACTAATTACATAAATTACTCATTAAGTTTACAGCACATCAATTATAAAAGATGTATCAATTAATTTTGCATAAATTACGGGCGGGAGTGTGCAGGAGCGGGGCGGCAGGGGGAATGGGGCAGGCCAGGAGGGGGTCTGCCTGCTCTAAGGTGTGTGTGTGTGTGTCTGTGTGTGTGTGTGCGCGCTGTCGTCTGTTTGTTCCTGTCTCGAATAATTATTTGTTGAGCTTAAGGGCACACATATTCTTTCTCTGTCTGTTCTCAAAGTGCGGGGCTAATGGCAATTATACTAATAATAATAATCTTAAAGACCCTCTCCCAACTCATAAGGGGCGCATCGTGGCGGAGAGAGCCATTAAAATCAATTAGCCAGGCTCTTTGTTTTCTGTGGAGTGTTATTGTACGGCGACGTGTGCGGTGCCACAGTAACACATGCTTTATGTTGTCACCAACCTTTCCCCTGAAGCCTGTTGATGTCGGCCCCACTCAGAGGTCACACTGAAAAGAAAAAAAATGTTGTGGAAGCTCAAAAACTCAATGTGATTCCTCAAGATTTTGGAGTTTTGGGGCCAACTCAAAAAGTTTTCTTCATTTTTTTGTTCACCCAATTTGATGTTCATACAGTATATCTAAAAAAAATAAGTTTTACTCTTTAACCAGAGGTGTAACTTAGTAAAGAAGGGCCCCAGTGCAGATTTCTAGAATGGGCCCCAGTGATATAAACCCAATTAGTACTTCAAGTTTATGTAGGGTGACCACCTGTCCCACTTTTTGTTGTCCTGCACAGCCATTTTAGGCATCTGTCCCACTGTCCCTCCGTCCAACTTTTTAAGATAATGTCCTTCATTTTCATTGGTGCTTAGTGGACCTTATTAAAAGAGAGATTCAAGCATGTAAGGTCAAATTCTTCATGTAAAATGTAGAATAAATATTTGTGGGCATCCCATCTTGATAGGTTGAATATATGGATGGTGTGTTGGTGCCTCTGTGTTTCGGGACAGGTTGGGGTTGATGGTGGATTGTCCCCCCTTGTCCCACCAAATCACACAACTTATCCCACTATTAGTACTTTTTGAGGTGTTCACCCTAAGTTTATGTATTAAGGTTCTATAAAATGTGGCAGCCGGCTGTTTTTACTGGATTCAAAGCCCAGTGTGCACAGTTTAATTCTACTACTTTTGTTTAAAGTTAGTGTTTGTAATAATCATAAGAATATATTTTTTTACTGATAAACTCGCTCACAGATGATACAGATTGATCCAGGTCTTATAATGTTTTGGCTAAATTTAATATGCACTGTTTTTACATAAAATCATTTTATACACATTGTAAAAAAAGAAAATTTAATTAAAAAAAAGAAAATTTCAATGGTCTCAAAAATGACTGAGAGGCTTGGGTCCCCAAACTGATCCTGCTTAGGGCCCACAAATGTACAGGACCGGCACTGACAGAGGTTAAATGTTATGACATCTGTACAAAAAAAAAAAAAAAAGCTGCAAAAACTCAAGGCAACTGGATCCCTCAAGATTTTTGAGTTTTGGGGCCAACTGAGAATCTCAAGTTTTCAACAACTAATAGTTTTTGTTCAGCTAATTTAACGTTTATATGTCTAAAAACTAAAAAATTTTAGTTTTGCTCTTTATCATTATTTTTTTAACTCAATTTACAGCCAACTTACTCTCCATTGCTCAGAAAAAGTATTATTATTGATAATAATTAAAACTAAATATACTAAATTTTACAAAATAATTTCACAATTTTAATAACTTTTTGTTGTTGATTGTTTTTGATTGTTGATATTAATAAAAACTAAATATATTAAAATTAACAAAAGAATAATACTTTTTTCTGAACAATGTATAGTCAGTTGGTTGTTAAAAAATTATAGTGAGTAAAACTTAAACTAGAAAGTTTTTTAAACATATGAATGTCAACTTAGGTGAACAAAAAATATAAGTTGTTGAAAACTTGTGTGGCCCCAAAACTCAAAAAATCTTGAGGGATCCTGTTGCCTCGAGTTTTTGCAGCATTTTTATTTTATTTATTTATTTATTTTTTATTTTTTTTACAGTGTGCAGAAGTTATAACATTTAACCTCTGTCAGTGCCGGTCCTGTACATTTGTGGGCCCTAAGCAGGATCAGTTTGGGGACCCAAGCCTCTCAGTCATTTTTAAGACCACTGAAACTTTACTTTTACTTTTAATGTCATTTTAACAAAACCCTGACTGACCAGTTTTCTAAGGGAATGAATGCTTTGAGACTTTTTTTTTGACTCACAAACCCAGGGGCCCCAGGTAAATAGGAAGTAAAACATTGATATACAAACTGCACTGGCCCCCACTTTCAGATACACACTCAGCAAAAACAACTGGCAAATATATTAATCAAAGAGAAGCTGGCGAATTAATCAAATAAGCAAATCCTCTAATGTCTGTGGGGCCCCATGCAACTTTGCCTGTAGGAAGGGCCAGCCCTGACCTCTGTAGGCTGAAGATTTTGTGGTTGCTAATGCTCTCTGCACACTCACAGACAGCACACAGGTAGTAAAGTGAAATCATTTTTAATGAAAAGAAATAGCATAGGCTTAACTGACAAAAAGTGCACATTTTGCTTAAGCAAGACATTTCTGGCCACCGTAAACCATTATTATGTGTTGACAGTGAGTGGGTAGAGGACATTAGTGGTGGTTACGTCTTAAGGGCACAAATATTCTATGCTTTTCCATTTTATTTGCCACTTTGTCTGGCTGGCTTTTTATTTACGTGAACTACTTTAACCTGACTTTCAGCTGCTATACTTATAAATCCCCATAATTTAAAACCTATAGTAAATGATCAGCAGAGACAAAATTCAACTCTTTGATTGAAATATGTAAAGAATAATTTAAAAAAGCAAAAACACAAAGATCCAGAGTCGAAATAAACTTTTACTTTTTGATGATAAAAATTACAGTTTTAAAAAGAACCTTTCAGTAGTAATTTTCAAAAGAATTGTAAAGACAACATATTACTGTCTAACACACTGTTTCCCAAAGTGGGGCCCCCTGGGGGTCCGCGAAAGGTACTGCAGGGGGGCCCCCAGAGGTTGACTATATTTCAATTCAATTTCAGTTTCAATTCATTCATTTCAGACACATGATTTTGGTCCATAACAACAAATAAAAACATACAAAAACATAAAAATAATTAAGCAATGAAAAAATTAAGTATCTAAAAATATTAAGTACATAGAAAAAAATCTAATTTGAAATTGATTACAGTTATATACTTGTTTTAAAATATTACTTTAAAATAAATTTTAACTAATAGTCAGTGTTTTTGTAATGTTTTTATAAAAATATATGGAGAAAAACCCAGTTTTTTGAATAGAGGGAAGTTTTATCGTTGGGGGTCCGCATGGGATTTTCAGAAATTTAAGGGGGCCACGGCAGTCTTGACTTTGGGAAAGGCTGGTCTAATATATTACACATGAATCAATATTTTACTAAACAACTAAACTATGGCTAGCAAAAAACTTAAATGGCTAGTAACCTTTAAAGAACACTAGCCAAAATGTCCAGGAAACAAAAAAGTTAATGTCAAGCCCTGTTTATAGGGTTAGGGTTAGACAATAAGCTTAAAGAAATTACAATTTGTTTTTATGCAGGGATTTATTAAACATTAAAAAACAGGTTTACCTCTAAAGTTGTCTTTTAGAGAGGTTATTTTGTTTAAATGAATATTTTTCTTTCCTTAATCATGAAGAATAACTATATATTAAATGGTGAACACTCAAGCAGAGCAATATAAATTCAGGCCTAACCTCTAAAGTTGAGGTATAGGTGCATAAAATCCAGTGGTTTGGAATTTGGCCGGTTGGCTTGTGTTAATGTTGCTGCTTGTTCAGCTTTAGTTAAACTCTAAAGTTGTAAGATTAGAGCATTTTAATATCAGTGTTGTATAATATAATGTTTGCAGCAGCTCACATTGGTTGCTATTTGCCAGAGTCATCTTGCTGCAGCCACATTTTGAAAGTTAAGTGGACTGCAATAAATATCCAATAAACTACATAACAAGATGGTATTGTTAAGTGTGTGCTGTTAGTGAGTGGATAGAGAACATTAGCAGGTGGTTTTAGGCACAGTTATACTTTCTGTGTCTCTCAAAGTGCAGAGCTAATGGTAATTATTCTAATAGGAATAATCATAAAATCCTCTCCAACTCATAAGGGGCTCATTGTGGCGGAGAGAGCCATTAAAAACAATTAGCAGGCGCTTTGTTTTCTAAGAAATACTCTAGGATTGTGGTGGCACAAAAAGACCTGTTTTTTGTCATGAAGTGTAAATACCTGGTCCTAAAACCTGGTCTCAGCCCTGAGCAGAGGACATCTAAATCTATGAACCATAATGTTTTACACAGTATAGTGTCATTCTGTCTGCTTGTTGACTTGTTGTGGATTTGTCTCTACAAGTGTTTTCCAACCAGGGGTGCGGGGACCCCCAGGGGTACGCAAGCACTTTGCAGGAGGTACTTGGAATTATTTCACAACGATAAATGTTGAAAGCTCAGGTTTCATTGTCTGCTAAAACTGCTAAAGATTATTATTTGAATATTATACATGGAACAAAAATTTAAATGCAACACTTTTGTTTTTGCTCCCATTTTTCATCAGCTGAACTCAAAGATCTAAGCCTTTTTCTATGTACATATGTACACAAAAGGCCTGTTTCTCTCAAATATTGTTCAGAGACCTAGCCACCCAGATGGCTGCTGCAACAATCAGTTTGCATAACCAAAGAATTTCTGCACAAACTGTCAGAAACCGTCTCAGCGAAGCATCTGCAGCTTGTCGTCCTCATCGGGGTCTCGATCTCACTGCAGTTCGTCGTAACCGACTTGAGTGGGCAAATGCTCACAACCACTGGCACTGGCACTTTGGAGAGGTGTTCTCTTCACAGATGAGTTTTCACTGTACAAGGCAGATGGCAGACAGCGTGTATGGTGTCGTGTGGGTGAGCGGTTTGCTGATGTTAATGTTGTGGATCAAGTGGCCCATAGTGGAGGTGGGGTTGTGGTGTGGGCAGGCGTAATGTTATGGACAACAACACAACACAGGTGCATTTTATTGATGAGATTTTGATTGCACAGAGACACCGTGCTGAGATCTTGAGGCCCATTGTTGTGCCATTCATCCACGACCATCACCATCAATGCACAGCCCCATGTTGCAGCGTGATAATGCACGGCCCCATGTTGCAGCGTGATAATGCACAGCCCCATGTTGCAGCGTGATAATGCACAGCCCCATGTTGCAGCATGATAATGCACAGCCCCATGTTGCAGCATGATAATGCACAGCCCCATGTTGCAGCGTGATAATGCACAGCCCCATGTTGCAGGGTGATAATGCAATGGCCCCATGTTGCAGCGTGATAATGCAAAGCCCCATGTTGCAGCGTGATAATGCACGGCCCCATGTTGCAGCGTGATAATGCAAAGCCCCATGTTGCAGCGTGATAATGCACGGCCCCATGTTGCAGCGTGATAATGCACGGCCCCATGTTGCAGTGTGATAATGCAAAGCCCCATGTTGCAGCGTGATAATGCACGGCCCCATGTTACAGCGTGATAATGCACAGCCCCATGTTGCAGCGTGATAATGCACATCCCCATGTTGCAGCGTGATAATGCAAAGCCCCATGTTGCAGCGTGATAATGCACGGCCCCATGTTGCAGCGTGATAATGCAAAGCCCCATGTTGCAGCCTGATAATGCACGGCCCCATGTTGCAGCGTGATAATGCAAAGCCCCATGTTGCAGCGTGATAATGCACGGCCCCATGTTGCAGCGTGATAATGCAAAGCCCCATGTTGCAGCGTGATAATGCACGGCCCCATGTTGCAGCGTGATAATGCACGGCCCCATGTTGCAGTGTGATAATGCAAAGCCCCATGTTGCAGCGTGATAATGCACGGCCCCATGTTGCAGCGTGATAATGCACGGCCCCATGTTACAGCGTGATAATGCACAGCCCCATGTTGCAGCGTGATAATGCACAGCCCCATGTTGCAGCGTGATAATGCAAAGCCCCATGTTGCAGCGTGATAATGCAAAGCCCCATGTTGCAGCGTGATAATGCAAAGCCCCATGTTGCAGCGTGATAATGCACGGCCCCATGTTGCAGCGTGATAATGCACGGCCCCATGTTGCAGTGTGATAATGCACGGCCCCATGTTGCAGCGTGATAATGCACAGCCCCATGTTGCAGCGTGATAATGCACAGCACCATGTTGCAGCGTGATAATGCACAGCCCCATGTTGCAGCGTGATAATTCACGGCCCCATGTTACAAGGATCTGTACACAGTTCCTGGAAGCTGAAAACATCCCAGTTCTTGCATGATCATTGATTTTATTGTTTTAATTGTGTTTTGTACTTTTAAATTTGCCTTTTTTTCTGTAAAGCACTTTGAATTGCTCTGTGTATGAATTGTGCTATACAAATAAACTTGCCTTGCCTTGCCATGGCCAGCAGTCACAGGACATGTCGCCCTCTGAGCAGGGTTGGGATGCTCTGGATCGGTGAAAACGACAGCGTGTTCCAGTTCCCGCAATATCCAGCAAAGAGGAGTGGACCAACATTCCACAGGCCACAATCAACAACTCTGTGTGAAGGAGAAGTGTCGTACTGCCTGAGGCACATTTTAGACCACACGTGTGCAATATTCATGCTGTCTGATCAGTATCTTGATACACCACACCTGTGAGGTGGATGGATTATCTCGGTAAAAAAGAAGTGCTCACTAACACAGATTTCCACAGATTTATAAACAATATTTGAGAGAAACAGACCTTTTGTGTTCATAAAGAGGTCTTAGATCTTTGAGTCCAGCTGATGAAAAATGGGAGCAAAAACAAAAGTGCTGCGTTTAAATTTTGATTTTATATTTTTATTTTAAAGGCAGGCAAATTATTATTATTATTATTATTATTATTATTATTATATAGATTTTTTGTTTTAATTTTTAGTTTAACAGGGAAAAAATGTGGGAGAATTAGATTCTACAGTAAATTAAGTATTAATAAACGCTGATGTTTTATTTGACCACTTTCTGAGGAATAATCAACACAGATGAGAAAAGACAAATTGACCAGGCGTACCTGAGACAAAAAAGGTTGGTACTACTGTTAAAAAGCATTCACTAATCCTCCTTAAGAAATAAAATAATGTTCAGTATCAAGTCCATATTTAACACACAGTGGAAGAGGATAATAATAATAATAGTAATAATAATAATAATAATAACGTTTACTTCAGAACATTTTGTCTGTAGTTTTTGCGCCTGTGGCTACTCTGACCATAAATACAATTAAACAGGTTTGGGTTTAAAGAAATGTACAACTGTCTTATACAGACGCTATAAGATTTACAGTAAAAATGGTGCGACTGGTACTGGCTGTAAATGAAATGACTTTCTGTACCGCTGTAAGAGCTGGGTACGGTTCAGATTTTTTTTATACCAGTTTTTAAAACGATACCTGAGCGATACTTTTCCTAATGCCTAGTGGTTTGCTAATTGATTTTCTACCAGTCATAAAACACAATAATATTGAGTAAAATACTACATTTTTAGGAGCAAAATTCTTAGCTGTAAGTTAAAACCAGTAGTTTGTATGATTTATTCTGTCATTTGAGTCGTTCATGCAAAGGAACATTAAAGTATTGAAAATAGTATCACTTTTCTTTTAAAACCACAAAGATATCGTGTGAGCGTCGGCTCTTTGCACAACTTTCCTTTTTGTTTGTATCAACAGAACTGGTTTATGTGCATGACTGCAGACTGAATGCAGACAGTGCTCAATGAAGAAGGCATATTTTAAATATAAATAAATTATTATAAACAAAGTAATAATAACACAGACATTGATTGTGTTTTATTTTAGGACAGTGACAGGAAGTCCTACAGTTAGGCTCAGAGTTCATTCAGGTCCTGAGACTCTTTCCCAGTCAGACTGCAGGGGAACATAAACATTGGGGAACACAGAGTAAACATCCTGGAGACGCATCGCTAAAATGAAAGTTCATTTAACTGCAGTGTGTGCAGGCATTCGTTATATTCACGGCTATAGAGGTGCGTACCTATGTTCCCCGGTACCTATGTTCCCTAATTTCTATGGACTGGAAACCTTAGGTACTTTCACAAATGTACAGATCCCTATGTTTCTTGGTTTATAGGTACCAGGGAACATAGGTATTGGGGAACACAGTCCTGGTTTAGTCTTGGTTTAGTCCTGGTTTAGTCTTGGTTTAGTCCTGGTTTAATCCTGGTTTAATCCTGGTTTAGTCCTGGTTTAAACCTGGTTTAGTCTTGGTTTAGTCTTGGTTTAGTCCTGGTTTAGACCTGGTTTAGACCTGGTTTAGTCCTGGTTTAGACCTGGTTTAGACCTGGTTTAGTCCTGGTTTAGTCCTGGTTTAGTCCTGGTTTAGTCTTGGTTTAGTCCTGGTTTAGTCCTGGTTTAGTCTTGGTTTAGACCTGGTTTAGTCCTGGTTTAGTCTTGGTTTAGACCTGGTTTAGTCCTGGTTTAGACCTGGTTTAGTCCTGGTTTAGTCTTGGTTTAGACCTGGTTTAGTCCTGGTTTAGTCTTGGTTTAGTCCTGGTTTAGTCCTGGTTTAGACCTGGTTTAGTCTTGGTTTAGACCTGGTTTAGTCCTGGTTTAGTCTTGGTTTAGTCTTGGTTTAGTCCTGGTTTAGTCCTGGTTTAGTCCTGGTTTAGTCTTGGTTTAGTCCTGGTTTAGTCCTGGTTTAGACCTGGTTTAGTCCTGGTTTAGTCTTGGTTTAGACCTGGTTTAGTCCTGGTTTAGTCTTGGTTTAGTCCTGGTTTAGACCTGGTTTAGTCCTGGTTTAGTCTTGGTTTAAGGACTAAACCAGGTCTAAACCAAGACTAACTTGGTTTAGACCTGGTTTAGTCCTGGTTTAGTCTTGGTTTAGTCCTGGTTTAGTCCTGGTTTAGTCCTGGTTTAGACCTGGTTTAGTCCTGGTTTAGTCTTGGTTTAGACCTGGTTTAGTCCTGGTTTAGTCTTGGTTTAGACCTGGTTTAGTCCTGGTTTAGACCTGGTTTAGTCCTGGTTTAGTCTTGGTTTAGACCTGGTTTAGTCCTGATTTAGTCCTGGTTTAGACCTGGTTTAGTCCTGGTTTAGTCCTGGTTTAGTCTTGGTTTAGACCTGGTTTAGTCCTGGTTTAGTCTTGGTTTAGTCCTGGTTTAGTCCTGATTTAGTCCTGGTTTAGACCTGGTTTAGTCCTGGTTTAGTCCTGGTTTAGTCCTGGTTTAGACCTGGTTTAGTCCTGGTTTAGTCTTGGTTTAGACCTGGTTTAGTCCTGGTTTAGTCCCGGTTTAGTCCCGGTTTAGTCTTGGTTTAGTCCTGGTTTAGTCCTGGTTTAGTCTTGGTTTAGTCCTGGTTTAGTCCTGGTTTAGTCCTGGTTTAGACCTGGTTTAGTCCTGGTTTAGTCTTGGTTTAGTCCTGGTTTAGTCCTGGTTTAGTCTTGGTTTAGTCCTGATTTAGTCCTGGTTTAGTCCTGGTTTAGACCTGGTTTAGTCCTGGTTTAGTCTTGGTTTAGACCTGGTTTAGTCCTGGTTTAGTCTTGGTTTAGTCCTGGTTTAGTCCTGGTTTAATCCTGGTTTAGACCTGGTTTAGTCTTGGTTTAGTCCTGGTTTAGACCTGGTTTAGTCCTGGTTTAGTCTTGGTTTAGACCTGGTTTAGACCTGGTTTAGTCCTGGTTTAGTCTTGGTTTAGTCCTGATTTAGTCCTGGTTTAGTCCTGGTTTAGACCTGGTTTAGTCCTGGTTTAGTCTTGGTTTAGACCTGGTTTAGTCCTGGTTTAGTCTTGGTTTAGTCCTGGTTTAGTCCTGGTTTAATCCTGGTTTAGACCTGGTTTAGTCTTGGTTTAGTCCTGGTTTAGACCTGGTTTAGTCCTGGTTTAGTCTTGGTTTAGACCTGGTTTAGACCTGGTTTAGTCCTGGTTTAGTCTTGGTTTAGTCCTGATTTAGTCCTGGTTTAGTCCTGGTTTAGACCTGGTTTAGTCCTGGTTTAGTCTTGGTTTAGACCTGGTTTAGTCCTGGTTTAGTCTTGGTTTAGTCCTGGTTTAGTCCTGGTTTAATCCTGGTTTAGACCTGGTTTAGTCTTGGTTTAGTCCTGGTTTAGACCTGGTTTAGTCCTGGTTTAGTCTTGGTTTAGACCTGGTTTAGTCCTGGTTTAATCCTGGTTTAGACCTGGTTTAGTCTTGGTTTAGTCCAGGTTTATACCTGGTTTAGACCTGGTTTAGTTCTAATCCTACAGTCAGTCAACCAGACTTTCTTTCAGCGGTGATGACACTGCGGCAGAGATGAGAGGCGTCTTGCTCAAGAGTGCTGCAGCAGGGTTCAGGAATCGTATCCAGGAGCTGTCCGTGGTGCTTAATTGAAAGGGTCCGCGCGTGCTCGCTCCCATTGGCGGACGCTGAGTGGCGGTTTGGGCTGTGGTTGGCCCGCGAGCAGGAAGTGAGGCGCTGTGTGGCAGGAGCGGGGGTCTCTCTTCTTCTGATCTTTACCGCAGGGAGCGCGCGCCTCTCGCTCGTGTCCTCGCCCTCCCTCCCCCTCCCTGCCTCCCGCCACACCCACCGCTCGCGCTGCCGTGGGTTCAGGCCGTGGCGGAGGCAGGAGGCAGGAGGCAGGAGGGGAGGAACCACACACAGACCGCGGCAGAGAGTGGCGCAGTGCGAGGCGGCGGAGCGCAGCGGGGGGACGCGTCGTCAGCGGCAGCAGCAGCAGCGGCGGCGGCGGCGGAGGGGAGAGACGTACACACTCGCGCACGCACACACGACACGACGCCCGCGGCAGGAAGGCAGGCGCTGGCGAAAAAACTTGTCTATGGAGAGAACTGCGACAGCACCGTAGCGACGCAGGCCGACATGGAAGCGTTTTTACGGAGCGTCCAGAGCAGGCTCCTCACGGTGAGTGGCTGTGAATGAATGAAACCATGATTGCTACGCGGCTGCTGTTGCTGAAAAAAAAAAAAAGAAAAACCCTCGCAGCAGCTGCACGTCCCCCCCCCCCCCCCCCCTCGGTGTCCCCCCCAAAGCACCTGTAGCTCGACTGTACCCCCGTGGGCGACATATGGCTCTTGGCCCGAGCGCCGTTCAGTCCGCGCTCTCTCTGTCTCCGCTGTGTTTACAGAAGCATCAGCTCCAGTGAGGAGTGGGTTTGTGTCACGAAGACGAAGAAGAGAGGCGTGACATCAACAAGTTTAGCCACGGGCTGTCCTCCTCCTTCTCCTCTTCGCACATCCCGACGCTCTGACTGCAGCAGATCCCCAATTTGCATTTTATCCGCGGCCCGCGCAGAAAAGCCCCGTGGCAACAAAGTGGAGCCTTGTTTGACAGCGTTTTGTGGCTTTGAAAAACAGCCACCTGTACACTGCTGCTTTGAATACGCGCTGCTCTGCCTGTGGTGTGTTTAAAATAAAAAGAGCTGGCACATCCAGGCCTCGTACCCAGGTGAGACGCACAGACAGCGCTGACCTAATGCTTCAGGATCATACTGAGATGATAGTAATACGAAACCAAATTGACATGGCTTATTTAGACAGTGTGACATTATCTTATTTCATATTCCAAGTGCTATGTGCCAGTGCCGTTCATTTGAAGGCAATTTTTGTTGGATGTTGTGAAGTTTATGCAGAGCATCCACTAAAAGATATAGAAGAAACCAAACACTATGTAGCTATGGCTTTTATGCCTTTGATTAACAGTTCATTGGCATAGGTCCCATGGTACAATAATGTACTAAACTGCAGCATTTTGTAAGCGTATACCTCTAATATCTTTCTTGGTTTGTGAAGATACTTTATCTACAGTAGTAACAGAAAAGTGTGAGCCCCATGTTATTCACACACAGGGCTTGACATTTACTTTTTTGCTCATTGGCCACCGTGGCTAGTATTTGTCAAAAGTTGCTAGCCATTTATTGTCTTTACTAGCCACAATTTAAAGAAAGAAATGTAAAATTTGGATAAAAAAAGCTTGCTTAGGTAAAATACTGTAATATTGCAATATCAAGTCTCACAGTCTTGTCGTAACTTGCAGCAAAATGGTAAAAAAAAAAGCAGAGAACTACATAGACCATGATCCTTTGCTCCATTTCAGTGAAGCCAACATGACAAAATTATTGTTATTAAACATGTTTTCAGTCTTAATCTTATCTAATCTGAAATATCGTAATAACTAAATCCCTAAAGGCTCATCAGGGCATTTTTAGAGAATATGTTTTGTTACCGTGAGCTTTTCTACAACACCTGAGCAGTAAACACTGTACCAGCAAGATTAATATCGTGATAATACCGTACTGTGAGAATCGGATATTGTTACATTCCTACTAAATGGAATACACTTAGGCTTAACCTTTAAAGAAACAATAGGTATTCATAAAATTCAACTGGCTAAAGTGGCCAAAATTAAAATCTACCTGCATTTGCCCAAAGTTTTGCAAAGTATGAAGTGGTAATTTTGAAGTTAAAATGTGTGTCGTCTTTCCTTTCATCTGATGTTAGTAATGTTTAATTTGCCATAGGTTTTATGTTGGATGTCCCTCCCCATTTATCCTGACTTGGGACTGGCAGAAAGAGTGCACTGCGGCTTCAACCCTATATTACTTTGTAACTACGTTTAAGTCGCAGACAATTATAAAGCGCTTTATTTGTCAGTACACATACAAGAGGTACAATGAAATAACGCAGACGATCAGACAAAAGGTTAGTCCTGAGCAAAGTGCAAAGTCCATACAGAAAGACTTATGGTCCAGGAATCGAACCCGGGACCTTCTTGCTGTGAGGCGAGCGTACTTTATTTGTCGTTATACAGGGAAGGAAGAAAGTAACTTGAGAGACTTTGCTAATGTTTTGCTGATCCATAATCATCTCAGTGGTGTCTCTCTGCGTAGACCTCCCACTGACTGCTAACACAGGTGCAGAGAAGCAAAAGACTGCAAAACAACATATCTTTTATTTTTAAACCTAACTTTTTGCTGCTTTTTGAATGTGGATGTGTGGGTTTTAGTCTTCTTCAGTTGTGTGTTGTGTTTTTAATTTGGAGCAGACAGAGGCATGAGCTAAAGTCTTCAGGGATGTGTGATGTGTCTCTGTGTGGGCTTTTTGTACGTGCCCAGAAACTTTAGCGTGTGTAGAAATATGCTTGTGCTTTACTAATAACCTGCTGTTTTCTACCCACTCACTGACAGCACGCACCAGCTGTTATTGCCCAGAACAGTACGGTGGCCCTGCAGGGCTAGTCACACCAACAAAATCAATAACATGCAAACAAAAACTAAAACACACACACAAATATGAAAACACGCACACAAACACAAAAACAAATTCATCATGAAGAGGAAAAAAACATATATAAGTCGCACTGCTATAAGTCGCATTTATTTAGAAATTTATTTCACAAAATCCAAGAACAAGAACAGACATTTAATCTGGAAAGGCAAGTTATTCAACTACACAACAGCACACAGAACAACAGACTGAATATGTGTCCAGTATGTTAACGTAACACATTAACAGTTATTCAGCTACACAACAGCACACAGAACAACAGACTGAACAGGTGTCCAGTATGTTAACGTAACACATTAACAGTTATTCAGCTACACAACAGCATAAAGAACAAAGCTGGGAGGCTGAAGAGGCTAAATTAACAAAACAAGCCAGAGACTCCAACAAGAAAGTTATCGCTAAGCAAGTTCACCAAGCTCCTGATCTCATTCTACATCACTGAATACTACTGACAGTAGCTGTCACAAGCCTAGAGCGCCCTCTCGCAGCTGTAGATGGTAATGTTTACTCCTTGATTCATGTCAGTCAGTATGAATTAAGATTTAAAAACATGTTAAATTATATAAGTCGCACCTGACTATAAGTCGCAGGACCAAACTATGGAAAAAAAGTGTGACTTTTAGTCCGGGAAATATGGTACACAACACAAACACGTACACAAATATAAAAACATGCACACAAACACAAAAACACGCACAAATTTGAAAACACAAATACAAAAACGCCCATGTTGTTATGCTTCAGTTTGTGTGTGTGTTTTTAAATGTGTGTGTGTGATTTTGTATTTGTGTGTGTTTTCGAATTTCTTTGCATGTTTTTGTATTTGTGTGCGTGTTATGATTTTGTTGCTGTGACTTGTCCTGCAGGGCCACCATAGAACAGTCTTGGATTTGCAGAATTTGTGATTCTCGAGGGCTAATACCATTTTTTAAATTCATTATTGCAGTTCACTTATTGCTCAAAAGCATACACAGCTCTTGCTAAAGGCTAAGTATTAAGATTTAATAAACAAAATGTTGTAGGTGTATTTCCACAGAGGCAGTGCGGCGCAGGTCAGGTCTGTTTGGAGGTTTGTCCACTTGTTGTTGTTCTTGTGATAAACAGCCATATTTAATGTTGTGTTGGCTTTTTCCAGAACACAAAGCTAGCGTTAGCGTGTATTAGCAACAGCTATTTCCGGTTTGGCGCTGTACAGATTTTACTTTGTCAGTCAAAATATTGCATTTGATTAGATTTGATTATACTGTATTAAAGAGAAGTCAGAAGCTTGTTATGTGGTGAGAAGAACTGCCGCCCTGACCGGACGCACCAGAGGTCACAGAGGTCACAGAGGTCACAGAGGTCACAGAGGTGCAGACCTCAGTACTTTTCTAATATGTTGATGAACCAGGACTAAACCATGACTAACCCATGTCTAAACTGGGACTAAACCAGGACTAAGTAATGATTAAACTAGGTCTACACCAGGAATAAACCAGGATAAAACGCACGACTAAACTTGGCCTTGACCTAAACCACTGGTGAATTTAATGCACAGAAAGCTGGCGGTAAACCGTAAGCAGTGTCCTGTTTACTGAAGCTAATACAGCTTTAGCTTCAGCCTCACTGTGTGATAGTAGCCTGGTAGCCAGACTCTCTTAATTTATTTTTGAAAGCAGGACAGTCTGGTTCCTCTCTCACAGAGAAGCGTTTCTCTCTGGTCGATTTGGAACTGGCCTATCACAGACGTTTATCTGCAGCACGTCTTACAATTACAGAAGCTAACCAAGGGAGCGCTGGCTACTGAGCTAATTTAATAACTTCTCGGAGCTGATTAACAGTGTTTAGTGCTTTCCTTCATCACATATGATTCTGCCAAAGTCTGCATTGTTGTTCAGGTCGTCTTGTTTCCATTTTAACAACAGCAAAGTCCCGCTGACGTCCGATGTAACGACCTGTGTCCCCGTTCAGAAATACGTACAGAGCTGCTCATAATACGCTGTATTCTGGTGTTTTATGACAAAACCGGCACACCACCATGTTTGTTTGGGTCAGCTGTGCACTGCCTATGTCCCGGCCTTTGTTTCTCTCGATTGGTTAGCCCGCCTGTGATTGTTCCACCCATAAACAAAATGTAAGCGAAGGGATACCAGACTAACTTGGTCCCTCTTATTTTGACACCCAATAAAAGCACAAACTTCTACCATTTGACTGAAGTAGGAAGTGGGTCGGACTAATTTGCTTTACGCTTGTAGGTGGGCCCCCTTACAGTTTTTATTGATATATCCCAACAGAATACAAACACGAGCATTAGCCGCTTTTCAAAATTGGCATTTCAAAGAAGCTTTTATGTGGGATGTACTTGACGTGAGCCCAGGCGGAGGCGGGCTGAAGAGCAGATCAAAGAGGCTAAATCTGCAGATCACAGTGCGCAGGGGTAATTGGGTGATAAGGAGGACAGCCGATGAGTGTCAGATAAAGTCTCGCACATGTCACGGCGATCGAGCGGTCCTGTCCCTGGCCCTGTCACATGCACGTGCTTTTTTTTTTTTAAATCTCAGCATGAACATGGCTGATTGGCTCTCACACTCAGGGACGCACAAAAAAATCGCAGATTTATCGTTATCGCAATACCGACTGCAGCAGAAAATTCGTAAGAAAACTGAAAAGATTGGCGGAAATATTTTCTGACAGATATTTACTCAGTTGCTCTCAAAGTAAATGAGACTACTTCATTGGGAACAAAAAATCCAGATTTTTTTCTGATCTGTCCTATAATTTTGTCTTGGTTTACTTCTGGTTTAGTCCTAGTTTTATCCTGATTTTGTCTTAGTTTAGTCCTGCTTTAGTCCTGCTTTAGTTCTGGTTTAGTCCTGCTTTAGACCTGGTGTACTTCTGGTTTAGTCCTAGTTTAATCCTGATTTTGTCTTCGTTTAGTCCTGTTTTAGTCCTGCTTTAGTTCTGGTTTAGTCCTGCTTTAGACCTGGTGTACTTCTGGTTTAGTCCTAGTTCCTCCCTAGTTTTGGCTTAGTTTAGTCCTGCTTTAGACCTGGTTTGGTCTTGCTTTAGCCCTGGTTGGGCCCTTCTTTAGACCAGGTTTAGTCCTGTTTGAGCTCTAGTTTAGCTCTAGTTTGGTCCTGGTTCAGACCTGGTTTAGTCCTGATTTAGTCCAGGTTTAATCCTAGCTTTGACCTGGTTTTGCCCTGGTTTATACCTGCTTTAGACTTGGGTTAGACATAGTTTAGCGCTGGTTCAGTGCTGGTTTAGTCTTGGTTTACTTCAGGTTTAGTCCTAGTTTCATCCTGGTTTTGTCTTGGTTTAGTCCTGCTTTAATTCTGGTTTAGTCCTGTTTTAGACTTGGTTTACTTCTGGTTTAGTCCTAGTTCCTCCCTAGTTTTGGCTTGGTTTAGTGCTGCTTTAGCCCAGTTGGGTCCTTCTTTAGACCTGGTTTAGTCCTGTTTGAGCACTAGTTTAATCCTGGTTCAGACCTGGTTTAGTCCTGATTTAGTCCAGGTTTAGCCCTAGTTTTGACCTGGTTTTGACCTGGTTTAGTCCTAGTTTTGTTGCATCTCCCTCATAATACTTAAGTTAACATTTTTTCATCTCTGCTCATATCATTATCACAATATTTACTACATTTATCACATATATATCATTTCGTGCAGCTCCCCTCGCTCTGACCGCTCTCTGTCTTCCTCCAGACCATCCTCCCTGTCCGGCCGTGGCCCAGGTCCAGAACATCCATACTCCTAATTGGCCTGGCTCTTAGCGCTGGCTCTCAGGATCTTCCCCCAGTCGTTTGCTCTTTCCTCGTTTGGCCCACAGACACAGGAATGTGCTGAGTGGGCTGTGGTTGCTGTCCCTATCACACACACACACTCCTAAATATGTGGTAGGATGACTTCCATTAGCTTAGAGTAAGATTGTCCCGGGATGGATGGCTCTTATAGTGAGAGATATAAGAGAAAGTTGGCTTAGGAAAGTGGAAGAATTTACAATTTTGCCGTTGTGATGTGCTCATAACAAACAATATTGTACAAAATTGCAGCATTTCGCCAGCATATACCTGTAATAACGATAATGCATCTGTCTTATATGACGCTTTTCTAGTCGCTTTACAATTAGGTGCGTTGTTCATTCACTCCTCAGACCGCGCCGACATAGCCAGGCCAGCCTCCGACTTTCTTTTTAAAGGCAGCACAGTCTGGTTCCTCAGCCACACGAAGCCGTTTCCACTCAGTTGATCTGGGCCTGACCTATCACAGCTGTTTATCTGCAGCGCGTCTTACAAATGCACAAGCTAATCTTCTATCAAAAACGACCAAGATGGCGGGGCTAATACGGCATGATTAAGTGCTTTTCTTCGTCAACTCTTGATTCTGAAGTCTGTGTTGTTGTTCAGTCCTCTGTGGGATTTTTTGCTTTGTCTTGTTTACATTTTAACAACAGTAAAGTCCTGTTGACATCTGATGGGAATTAATCGGCCAAGCTTCTGGTTACTACTGAGCTACCGCCACCCATGTAGTTGTCATTATTGTTGTTTGGAGGTGGTTTACTTCGACATGTGATTCCCCATTAGTTAATCACACATAATTGAATAATACAAATTAGTAAATGCGTATTAATTTTGAAGTAAGCATGTGTTTTGTCTTTTCTTTCATCTGATATTAGTGAATCGCATGTTTATTTTGGCATAGGTTTTATTGAATTGGGTGAATTCCCTTCTTAACACAACTTTCTCCTTTTATCCAGACTTGGGGCTGGTGCAAAGAGCGCACTGGCTTGTGACCCCTAATGGTTGCATTTAAAGAGGCCTTATTGTGTTCTTTTTAGGCTTTCTGAAACAATCTTGGTCACCTTTGCATTGGTAGTTCACATTTTCTAACTTAAAATAATGTGTACACTTAGGGGGAGCTGTTACTTTGACTTTGCAGAGAACGCTTGGATTAGGTGTCTGTGTCGCCCCCTGCTGGCAACGGTGGGGACTGGACAGAGCATATAATGGTTATTTAGCACGGCTATTAGCAACATGGCACTAACAGATAGATAAATGAGCTGACTGCTTTGTAGTGGCAGCAAAGTAAACTCTGAAATTATAAAAACGAGTCAGGTGATGGTGTATGGGCTTTAGAAACACTAGCTACAAGTTACAGGCAGCTGTGAAGAAAGTAACTTGAGAGACTTTGCTAATGTTTTGCTGATCGATAATCATCACTGTGCTCTTTCTGCATAGACCTCCCACTGAGTGCTAACGCAGAAGCAGAGAAGCAAAATAGACCTTACTTTGTTGCTAGCGTTAACCTGACAGGATGCATTGGTGGATGGCTAATACTAATACTATAATAATGTGAGACTACTTCTGCTGATTTGATGAGTAACGATTCCTCTTTTCTGACCAATAGTCACTTTGAAGATTAGGTAAAGATTTAAAGATTGTAGAGAGTGACAGGAACTGCAGACCACCAATCACTGCCCTCCTTAATTAACTGAACACCAACCAGCACACGTCCACCACGACAGGCTGAGATTAGGCTCTGGAATAGGGCTGTACGAATAGATAGGAGAAAAACATTGTTTGCTTTGTTTGTTTTGCTTTTTATACTCTGTTTTTATTGAATGTTTTTGCATTTTTACAAACAAAAAATAACATTTAAATGTAAAACGGAAAGAGGACTGACCAAACAAAAAGGAAACAATCAAAACAAAAAGCTGATTCTAGTCAGAAATGTGAGATTACACAGTTTACAGGTTCAAAATTATTTAGAACTCAGATAATTTCCAGAGGGAGATAGTAAAAAGGAATACCACAATAATCTAGTGCAGGGGTCTGCAACCCTCTGGATCCAAAAAGCCAATTGTTGCCAAAAATACTAAAGTTCCATGTGTAAAGACTACAACAAAATATAACCTATGGATGCTCATTAATTATCGCAATGAGTTAATGAGTTAATGAGTTAAATGCACTGAATATCTTATAATAGGCCTCTAAACAGCAGTGTAGGTGCAGGAGCCATGCACACTCTGAGAACTGCAGTTACATCCAGTAACTCCCTCTTGGTGCTGTTTATTTAACTTTGTGTGTTACAGTGAAGTAAAGTAAAGACTACAAACAACTGTGTATTGTAAGTCCATACCATATTCTTAAAAACAGGCAGAAAGTTTTATTTTAAATTGACAAAATGATGCAGAAGCAGGTTGTTTCAAAGTTACTTATTCCTTTATTGACTTTACATAATCAGATGTCAGATGCCCAAAGAGCCAAAAGAGCAGCGCTAAAGAGCCGCATGTGGCTCTAAAACCAAAGGGTGCAGATGTTTGATCTAGTGTAATTTCTGTTCAGGAAACATTTACATTTTTTCCAGGATTGTTCACATTTTTCTAAAGAGAGTCTCGAGGAGAAGGTTAGTCGGAGACACTGTTTTGACTGAACAGTATATCAAAATATCGCCCAATATTTCATTATTACAATATTAAACATTGTTATTGCATATTGCATGTACTTCGACTACTACTGTGTACAGGAAATGTTACCCAGTTCATTTTACTGTTGTGTTTCTGCCGCCTCACAGCTTTAATTGAGCAGAATCTCCAGGATGAAGTGCCAAAAGCAGGGAGCAGGGAGAGGTAGACGGTGGTGAGACAACGCTCGGAGGCAGAACTCAGATTGAAGGATATCAGATGGCCCGAACACACACACAAACACACACTTTACACGCACAGACACACACATTACACAGACACACACACAGGGGCCTTTCTCCCACTAATGCATCACTTCCTTTCAGAGCCTATCTGGTATTGATTTACACTCTGTGAGAGAGGTGGCTGCAGACCTCCTCCTCTCTCCTCAGTCCTTCCTCGTGCGTTATCGACAGATTCACGTCTTTCCTCGTCTTGAAGTCTCCGTCTTTCATCTAAACCACTAGGACTAAACTAAGACTAAACCAGGACTAAACCATGACTAGACCAGGTCTAAACCATGGTTAAACCGGGTCTAAACCATAACTAAACTGAGTTTAAACCATGACTAAATTAAGACTACACCACTAGTAAACCAGGAAATGAGATCAACCAGGTCAAAACCAGAATTAAACTAGGACTAAACCAGGTCTAAACCAGAACTAATTTAAGAGTAAACCAGGAATACACAAGGATTAAACCACATCTAAACCAGAACTAAACCAGCACTAAACCAGGACTAAACCAGGTCTAAACCAGGACTAAATCAAGACTAAAGCAGATCCAAACCAGAAGCAAACTAGGACTTAACCAGGTCTAAACCCAGACTAAATTTAGACTAAACCAGGAGTAAACCAGGACTAACCCAGGACTAAATCAAGACTAAACCATGTCTAAACCAGCACTAATCCAGGCCTAATCCAGGACTAAACCAGAACTATACCAGGACTTAATTAAGACTAAGCTAAGATTAAACCAGGTCCAAACTAGGAATACGCTGAGACTAAACCAGGTCTAAACCAGTTCTAAAGCAAGACTAAACCAGGAGAAAACCAGGAATACACTAGGACTAAACGCGGTCTAAACCCAGATTAAATTAGGACTAAACCAGGTGTAAGCCAGGAGTAAACCCGGACTAAATCAAGACTAAACCAAGACTAAACTAGGATTAAACCAGGTCTAAACTAGGTATAAACAAAGACTAAATCAAGAATAAACCAAGTCTAAACCAGGTCCAGGTCTAAGCCAGCGCAGGACTAAAACAGGACTAAAAGTGGCTCTAAATTAAACCTAAATCAGGACTTGAACTGTAGAAGAAGCCCTCCTCCTCCTCCCCTCTCTCCTCGTGTGTTATCGACACATTCACGTCTCTCTCATCATCTTTAATTCTCCTCTTTTCTCTTCCCCTTTCTCTCACATTTCCACTTCCGCTCCTTTTGTTTTTTTTCTTTTTCCGAAGCCTCTCTGAACTCAGCTCGGCGCTCTCTCCAGTCCCACTCTGCCGCTTCCTGTGAAATTCTCCCCTCATCAGCAGTATTTAACCTTTTCTACCGCCTTCGTCTCAGAGCCTGCTTTGAGCTGCTCCCCTCGTTTCATTTTTCCATTTGGCCCCAGCAGCAGTCAGGCACCGGCTTCATTTCTCATGCACCATTGCTTCTACTTAGTGCTCCCTTAGGTAACCAGACATCACTAAATATCTGACTTGTAAAAACATTTGCAGAGCATTCTGGGGGGTTTTAATGAGCATATTAAACAACACTGTTACTACTATAAAATAATGGGAAAAAATCATCTACGGCTCTATGTAACTTATGTAGCTTATCAGGGCTGCACAATATATCGCAAATTTATCGTTATTGCAATATCGAATACTGCATTACGCTATCTACTGCTATCACACAGGCGCCAACTTTCTTTACTCAGCCGCTCAGATCAGGTTTAATTGATAAATAAAAGTGTGTTGTGGTAATGCCATGTTTTGTGATTTTGTTTCCTAAAGGCTGCATTTAAAGCATGAACAGAAAGGGTCCCAGCGCTGAGCCCTGTGGCACACCAGAGCTAACTTTAGTGCCCGATGTCAGTTCCTCTGTCAGCAGTTCTGGGGGAAGATGCTGTGGTCAATAGTATAAACTAGTATTGAGACCTGTTTTCTTTTGTGGCACACCATCTATCTGCCTGTAAACAAATGCCAAGAGGTTGGTTGTACTGCACAGCCATTAAGGCTTTTGTCTCCCATCCCACTTATGAAGATAATGTCCCACCCAAAAAGTGAGATTCAAGTTAAAGGTACTGTAAGCAGCATGCGCTCGCACTGGTTTAAAAACAGTACTGCAGACTATATCAAAACAATGGTCTGTGGGTTTCCAGTCTTTCCTCTTTTCTGATTGGACGATTGGCAAAGCAGTTTTAGAACCAAACCAAAAAATGCAAACAAAAACAACTTGGCCATTATGTAAAATATATTTTTAATTGTTCATAAATCAGCTGTACCATTGTTATCAGTAAAACTAATATTTAATTTAAACATGTTTACATCATATCTTGGGTCATTTTTATAAAATATTAAAAATATGTACTGCTCATAGCACCTTTAAAACAACAAGGTCAGGTCAGTATTCCTTGTGTAAAATGTAGAAAAAATATTTGTGGGGGTTAGGGGTGCAACAATACGTTTTTGCAACGATATGATACTTTAGATTAGAGATGTTTTGATCCAATTGAAGAACAGTATTGGCTAATTTAGAAATTATGATTCGATGCGATTCAACATTTTCATATCAATACAATTGAAACAGCAACATTTTGCAAAAAATTATACACGTTTCTCTAAAATCCTGCTTCATGGCCAGGGTTGATTAAGTCCAGCAGACAGAGAGCGAAGAAAAGATGAATATAACATTTCTTTGTCATTAAAAACAAAAATTACATCCAAAAAGATGCATCTGGTTTTATTGTAACATGAAAATTTCTAATATCAGTATTTTTGATATTATTGTTTTTTGTTTTTGTTTTTTGTTTTTCATTTATATTGATATACACTACCTAGGAAACAATCTGATACAGCTGTATCATAGGAATAAAAACTCTCTCCATAGATATAGTAACTGTATATTTACACACAGTGGGCGCCCTGTCTCTGGGTTGATGTGGTTGGTGGCTGCTGCTCCTGTGTTTCAGGAAAGACCTCTCTATGGAGCTGTGAGAATCCATTTTTATAACTGTTATTTTTTATTCTGTTTTACCAAGTCATGACATTATCCTGCAAACCTGTATCTGTTTTAGGGAAAGAAAACAGCAGATCAAACTGTTTTTATGTATAGACTTAGTTATATTAATATTATTGTTTATTTTGTGTAAAGTCTGATTTGCTTTGTCAACTAAATTGCACAAATTGTCCCACTTTTAGGACTTTTTGAGCTGCTGAGCTACTACTATAAACCAGTACTAGCAATGTTTTTACCCATTGTATTTCCAGGAAGTTAATTTTCTGCCTTCTTTACCCAGAGATAAATGTTTATTCCTAATAATGGAGCCGCCATTAATGTCCACTTAAGCCAAATGAGAACCGTTTGTCTCCATTGTTCAGCTGAATTAATGGAACTTCTCATTCCTTGGCTTGTGCATTGCGTATTTTTATTTCCTTGTAGCACATTTTAAATATTGTTGGTTGCGGTGTGTGACTCAAAGCCGGCATCGCTGTGGATTCATTATTAATGCATGGATCTTTGGAAATGAGGCAATGATCTAATATGATGAAGCACAGACAATACACACAAACCGAAACCAAACCAGTGTAGGTCTCTGGCCTCTGCTGCCGTCGCAAAAAAAAACAAAAAACAGAGGGATCAGGTGTCACAGATGGGCCGAGCCTGAATATCGAGCTCGTACTCGGCTCGGTGACACGTCCCAAAAGAGATGGACAGTTTAACGCAGATTTATTGTTATTGCAAAGTCAACTAATATCACAGGAAAACTAAATATGTTGCGGTAATGTTGTGTCTTTCATCTGATCTGATCAGTCTGAAATACAGGGCTGGTTTAGACCTGGTTTAGAACTGGTTTGGTCCTGGTTCAGTCCTGGTTTAGACTTAGCTTAGTCTTGGTTTAGCGCTTTTATAATCTTGGTTCAGTTTTAGTTTAGACATGGTTTGAAACTGAAAAAGACTTAGTCTGGTCTTCATTTTATCTTGGTTTAGTCCCGGTTTAGTCTTTGTTGAGTTCTAGTTTAGACATGGTTTAGAGCTGGTTTAGTCTTGATAATGTCCTGGTCTAGTCCTGGTTTAGCCTTTGTGTAATCCTGGTTAAGTTCCAGTTTAGACATGATTTAGAACTGATCTTAATTCAGTCCTGGTTTAGACCTGGTCTAGTGCTGGTTTTGATTTGGTCATGTCCATGTTAAATCCTGGTTTAGTTCTAGTTCACTCCTGATTTAGACCTGGTTTAGTCTTAGTCTAGTCCTTGTTTATTCCTGGTTTAGTTTGAGTTTAGACATGGTTTGGAACTGGTTTAGTCTTAGTTCAGTCCTGCTTTAGACCTGGTTGGTTTTGTCCTTTTTTTAATCCTGGTTTAGTTCTAGTTTAGACATGGTTTAGGACTGGTTTAGTCCTCGTTTAGTTCTGGTTTAGACTTGGTTATGTCCGGGTGTAGTCCTTGTTTAATCCTGGTTTAGTTCTACTTTAGACATGGTTTAAACCTGGTTTAGTCTTGATCTAGTGCTGGTTTAGACTTGGTTATGTCCGAGTGTAGTCTTTGTTTAATCCTGGTTTAGTTCTAGTTCAGTCCTGTTCTAGTCCTGATTTCATCTTGGTTTAGTCCTTGATTAATCCTGGTTTAGTCCAGACTAAGGCCTTGTTTAAACATGGGTATGTGTTTTTGTTATGTCCTGGTGCAGTCCTGGTTTAAACCAGGTCTTGTCCTGATTTTCTTCTGGTTTAGTTTTGGTCTAGCCCTGGTTTAGTCCTTAATTAATCCTGGTTTAGTTTTTCGTTTAGACCCGGTTTAGTCCTGATTTTTTAGCCTTGTATCAAAAAGTGTATCCAAATATCTCTGGTCATAACGTTATCACAGAACTGAACACATTTATCACATATTGCTTTTTTCTCTATCATAGTGCAGCCCTTCCTCCTGACAGATGTGTGTGTGTGTGTTTCAGGAGGACGTCCCGGAGAGTCCAGTCCATGCAGTCCTGGGTGGACCACAGCCAGATGTGGACACTGTGGCTGCAACACTGTGTTTGGCTCTGCACCTGAACCAGGTAACAGCAGCAGGCCAGGTTCCTAACATAACATAACACAGCTGCAATCAGAAATATTCAAACCCAACAAAGATTTTAAGGATTTTTCAATAAGACAATGAGATCCTGAGACGTCCTGGAGCGACCCTTCTCAGTCTCCAGATTTAAATCCCATTGAAAATCTTTGTTGGGGTTTAAAGAAGGCAGCTGCAGCACAGAGGCCATCAAACATCACTGAGCTAGAGGCTTCTGCAGGAGAAGAATGAACTGACCTGCTTTAGACCAGATTTAGACCTGGTTTAGACCTAGTTTAAAGCTGTTTAGACACGATTTGGATGTGGTTTAGTTGTTGGTTTAGACTTGGTTTTGTCATACTTTAGTCCTGGTTTAGACCTGGTATAGTCTTGGATTAGTCCTGGTTTTGTCCTGGTTTAGTCCTGGTTTAGATGTGATTTACACCTGGTTTAGACCTGGTTTAGATCTGATTTACACCTGGTTTAGTTGTTGGTTTAGACTTGGTTTTGTCATAGTTTAGTCCTAGTTTAGACCTGGTTTAGTCCTAGTTTAGTTCTGGTTTAGTACTTGTTTAGTACTGGTTTAGTCCTGGTTTAAACCTAGCTTAGTCGTTGCTTTAGACCTGGTTCAGACCTGATTTAGACCTGGTTTAGTTGTTGGTTTAAACCTGGTCCAGTCCTGGTTTAGTCGTGGTTTAGTCCTGGTTTAGTTGTGGGTTTAAACCTGGTCCAGTCCTGGTTTAGTCATGGTTTAGTCCTGGTTTAGTTGTTGGTTTAAATCTGGCCCAGTCCTGGTTTATTCCTGGTTTAGTCCTGGTTTAGTTGTTGGTTTAAACCTGGTCCAGTCCTGGTTTAGTCGTGGTTTAGTCCTGGTTTAGTTGTGGGTTTAAACCTGGTCCAGTCCTGGTTTAGTCGTGGTTTAGTCCTGGTTTAGTTGTTGGTTTAAACCTGGTCCAGTCCTGGTTTATTCCTGGTTTAGTCCTGGTTTAGTTGTTGGTTTAAACCTGGCCCAGTCCTAATTTAGTCCTGGTTTATTCCTGGTTTAGTTGTTGGTTTAAACCTGGTCCAGTCCTGGTTTATTCCTGGTTTAGTCCTGGTTTAGTTTTTGGTTTAAACCTGGTCCAGTCCTGGTTTATTCCTGGTTTAGTCCTGGTTTAGTTTTTGGTTTAAACCTGGTCCAGTCCTGGTTTATTCCTGGTTTAGTCCTGGTTTAGTTTTTGGTTTAAACCTGGACCAGTCCTGGTTTATTCCTGGTTTATTCCTGGTTTAGTTGTTGGTTTAAACCTGGTCCAGTCCTGGTTTATTCCTGGTTTAGTCCTGGTTTAGTTTTTGGTTTAAACCTGGTCCAGTCCTGGTTTATTCCTGGTTTAGTCCTGGTTTAGTTGTTGGTTTAAACCTGGTCCAGTCCTGGTTTAGTCGTGGTTTAGTCCTGGTTTAGTTGTTGGTTTAAACCTGGTCCAGTCCTGGTTTATTCCTGGTTTAGTCCTGGTTTAGTTGTTGGTTTAAACCTGGTCCAGTCCTGGTTTATTCCTGGTTTAGTTGTTGGTTTAAACCTGGTCCAGTCCTGGTTCAGCAGTAGAAGGTGTGTTTTCCAGAAGGAGCCCTCAGACGGACTGTGTTTGCCGGTGCTGTGGCTCTGGAGAAGCGACGCCCCGCTGCCCGAGGAGACACTCAGGTTTCTGCAGAGGGTCCGGATCAGCGAGAGCCTGCTGCTGTGGCGGGACCACGTGGACCTGCTCCGACTTCAGCGGAGCGGAAAACTCTGCCTCACACTGCTCAGAGAGGGACTGTTGGACAGGTAAACACACAAACACTCATGCAAATCACTCACAGCTATGCAAAAGACTTCTGCGTATGCCAGTTTAATATCTCTTCCTGAATACACGCCATTTGTCTTAAAAAGTTCTTCGGCATCCATAATGTGTTAGGAAATTCACAGAGTTTTAGTGGCTTTTTCTGTCCTACATTTGTAATCGTCTTCCTGACCCTTTTCCGGACACTTATATTTGATATATCCCAATTTGGACCAAGGCAAGACAGGATTTTATTTCATATGCTGTAGATATTTCTGTAACTCATCCCATACATCAGCCACACTTAGAAGTCGTCTGACAAGAAGAAGAAGAAGAGGTCATTTGAAATACAATGTCTTTCTCTTTATTTTTCCTGCAGTGATACAACATCATAAATGAAGCAGCTCCAACATTAAAAGTCCCATAATATGCTTTTTTCAGGCTTTTTGAAAACTTTTTGGACACCTTTGCATTAGTATTTCATGTTTTATAACTTAAATACATGAATACATGGAAAACATCTTTTTAGGGAGCTGTTACTTTGCCTTTGCAGAGAACACTTTGATTAGGTGTCTGTCACCTCCTGCTGGCAATGTGGGAAATGTACAAAGCATAATATGGCTAATTAGCACAGCTATTAGCAACATGACGCTAACAGATAGATAAATGAGCTGACTGCTTCGTAGTTTAAGGCTGAAATGATCAGAACAAGTCTGGTGATGGTGTATGGGCTTTAGAAACGAGCAGGAGCACTTCCTGGTTTCTCGTGTCTACATAGAGCTGTGAGACCAAGCGTTTTCAGCTCTTGAGAAGGTCAGCGCCTCAGCATACAGGATTACTTAAACATGTGAATGAAACTAAATACTACTCCAAGTTTGTTTTTGAGGTGGAAACAACATTAAAACATGGTAAAAAGCTAAAAAAAAAAAAAGTTGATTTAGCAGAAAAGGGGACCTTTAAAGATGCACCACTCATTTTTTCTTATGTATTTGAGGAAAACAAATTATTTAGACAATAGCAGCATAATAGAAACATCTGGGCTTTGTGTTTTTGACAGAGGGGGAACTAGAGCAGAAACAGAACTTTTTTGACCAATCGCACGCTTAGAACAAAGGGGGGCGGTCCAATTCAGATTAGGGACACTTTCATTGGTTGTTGAAGCTCTAGCCCTTAGTCTTTATTCACAGGAGCAATGGCGGTGGCACCAAGTCCAACTGGAAAGAGACCAATTCCAGCGATGGCACCATCTGCTCACACCACAACACAGCAGAAAAAAGAGAAACAAATCTAACATTAAATGAAATAAAACATGAATAAATAAGAGAAAGGAGAAGAGTTTTTTTTATTTTCGTTTATTTTCTCGCATTCTCATAAAGACATGTAGTGGGCCTTTGTAGAGATTGAGAAGTGCCTGTATACTCAGTCATTTGTGTCCCGAGAATACTTGCAAATATTTTAAGTAAAAACACATCTGAACAGTCATTTTGCCTTCTTTGTGTGAATTTCTGAGCACAGTTGCTGAACGTACCCAGGTGACGTTAAAGATCATGCACACAACATTTCCAGGCTCCCAGGGCGCCGCTGGAGAAACGGTTTGTTGATGCTAAACTGCAAATGAGAGTTATGCTTGTGTGCGTCTGTGTGCTCACCCCTTCCCGACCTAAAGTGAAGTTTTATTTTATTTTTTTGCAAATGCCCCACGATCACTGCTCTCCTCCTGCAGCCTCATTTCATTTGCCCTCTCCCCCCTCTTCTCCCTCCCAGCTCCGAGTGCCAGGCTCTGAAGTCCAGCGTCCTGCGAGTGGTCCATCATCACGGAGGGCAGCGGGACGCGGAGGATGATGGGACGTCTTCCGCGGTTAAAACGGTCGCCGGGGAGATTCTTCAAGAGGCAGTGGAGCGCGTCGGAGCAGCGCTGGGGGAGACTCTGGGAGGTGAGGCGGGCGCGGGCAGCCCCCCCAGAGGGAGTAATGGGGCGGTGAGGAGGGGACACACACAAATCCCCTGACATGAGTCGCTTAGCTCCCACCAGGAGACTCGGAGAATGAGCGAGAGTCACACGCGCTGTCTCATAACGGAGATCACTTTGCTGAAGTTTGCACCAAGTCCCGGTCCCTGTGGTGTCAGGTGTTTGTATCTTTACACCAGGAAAGATTAGGAACTAGTCCATGAGTTTGCACTTTGTGATGGACACACAGCTGCCATCAGAAATGTTCAGCCCTCGCCTCAGAAGACATTATACTGATGCGAATGAAAGATGTCATTTCATTTCATTTTTATTCATCCATATCCATTCTGTTTTTCTTTACATTATATTTCACATGCCCATTTTAACAAGAAAAAGGAACAGACTAAAGAACCCCCTCCCCTTACAACTCACAGCAAATCCAGGCACAAATGAAATAACACTGTCGCAGGTGATATCCTAAAAACCTCAGCCATTTACTTTCATATCATTCTCATTCATGATTCGTTTACTCATTTCTGTAACTTTCCAAAGCCTTCTTCTTTAATAACTTCTTAATCTGAATAATAGTATTACAGGATTTTATTACATTATCCAGCAAATTCCACAACCTAACCCCAGTAACAGAAAAACTCTTTTTTTTTAACAAAGCTTGTGAAAACAGCAGTTCTCTTTCCTTCTGCTCTCACTGTCTGCAATGAATGTAAATATATTGTAAATAGGCTCAGGTACAAACCTTTTACTAACCTTTCACACAATTAACAAAATTTTTAAACAAACAAGATCTTTGAATATCAAAAGCTGCGACTTATTAAAGAGATCATTTGTGTATTCTTACGAAAGAAAATAAAAACACAACAAAGAACAATATGTGTAAAACAGATAAAAGAACAGAGACATAAGACCAATATAAAAACAAATAAATAAAACCAGTAAATTGATATTATTTATTAAAAGGTTTAAATTATTATTTATTTTATTTTTCTAATTTACTCTGAACATAAAACATCTAACAAAATGAGTAAATGTAATAGGAGTTTATATGATATTTTAACTTTAAAGGCAGGCAAATTATTATTATTTTATTATTATCTTGAATTTAAGTTTAGAGGAAAACAATGCAGAATTCATATCTAAAGTAAATAATAAACATATTAGCAAAGGTTTTAATAAACACAGTTGTTTTCAAACACGTTTTCTATGACTGCTTTTTGAAGAACAATCAACACAGAGGTGGGATGATGAACAGACCGGGGAGTACTCGAGACAAAAAAGGTTGGCACCCACTGCTTTAACTTTTTTAACTTCTAACAAATGTTTTTGTTAAATGCTAACAAGCTTCTTCCACCTCTCGACTGGAATCTTTACCCATTCTTTATGTATCTGATTACTTCAACACTAAAACATAAATCAGACGTTACATCCAAACAGTACTTGAGGAGTTTTTTCACCTAAAACGTTTTTTACTTTTGCTTAAGTAATTATTTGGAAGATTAATTTTCACTAGCAAGGACCATGCCAGAACAATGGGGTCAATTTTAAATATGTATTATTAAATGATGGATCGTATATGAGGCAGGGATGATGAGGGATGTGAGAGCAGGGGTGAGGGATCTAGGGAGAGGGAGATGCAGTTGAAATACACACTACCTGCTCAAGAGAAAGTCACACACTAATATTCCATTGGACCACCTTTAGCTTTTGTTTTCAGCATACATTCGCCGTGGCATCGTTTTAATAAACTTCTGCAATGTCACAACATATATCTCCATCCTGCGTTGCATTCATTTCTCGCCAAGATCTTGTACTGATGATGAAGAGTCGGACCACTGCGTAGAGTCTTCTCCAGCACATCCCAAAGAGTCTCAGTGGGGCTAAGGTCTGGACTCTGTGGTGGCCAATCCATCTCATGCTTCCTGAGCCACTCTTCCACAGTTTGAGCCCAAAGAATCATGGCATTTTCAACTTGGAATAAGCCCATGCCATCAGGGAAGAAAAAATCCACTGATGGTTGAGTATCCTGCAGCAACCCCAGATCATACAGTATTTGCTTAGTTAAATCCAGTTTTTTTTTGGCCAGGCAGTGTTGTTGAGGCGTCACCTTGCTCCTGAACCTAAGTTAACACAATAACTTTATTTATTTTTTAGCAACCATTACCCTTACCTGAGTATAGTTGTTGGCTACTCTACCCAACTCTGGTTATACAGTCATATGTAAAAGTTAGGGCACCCCTCTGAGGTTGCATAATAATTTACTCTGTCTTCAGGAAAAAAGTTCACAGAGGTATGTGATTCATTTTCTAGTGACATCTGAGTTCTAGGGTGTTTTCCGAACAACAATTTTTAGTGTAGCAGTGTTTAGATGTATGAAATTAAATGAAATATGAAAAAATGTCTTATAAGTTTGCTGACTTGAACAGATGTAACTTCTCAAAATGGATTACTTGCAACACAAAACTTGTTAGATTAGTTAGTTAAGCCTTGAACTTCGTAGAGAGGTGCGTTCAATAATGAGAAAAGGTATTTAAGGTGCTAATCAGGAAATAAAAGGACACAGGCAAAGCTGATGTTAAGGCCAAGAAAAATACCACAGCGATTTAGGCAAGGAATGGTGAGAATGGTTAAAGACAACCCACGGATCATCTCCAAACACCTACAACATCGTCCTGCTGCCACAGACAGAGTCGCTTGAGGTTTGTCAGTCCACACCACGTTATTCCAAAACAAATCTAGCTTTGTCTAAATGAGCTTTTGCCTTCCTCAAGTGACTCTGTAAGAATATGTTATCCAAGAGAGTCTCTGGCTGGCAGCTAACCTCAGTGCACTATTGACTACCTGATGAGCTGGGTCAGAAACATGTGCATTCTGAAATGATCACATTTATTTTTGTTAAATCAACTCCTAAACAAGTGAATCCGATTTACAAAGCCACCCCAGCCGCAGACTCCTGTGTGGACCATATCCTTCAGAGAGGAGAGAGAGGCTGAGGTAATTAGAGCAGAGGCCTGAAGTTCTGTGTGGAGTTCACGTCTCGTATTTCTCCAGAACGCCGCTCGTACATTTCCACTTTTATTGATCCTTTTACAGAGAACCTATAACTCAGTTTGTCATTTGGATGCATTTAAAAAGGAGCAGCACATCATTTCGATCATCGCAAAACAAGGCATATGGAATGATTAAAGAGGTAATCAGTGAAATATATGGAATCATAACTTTATAATTATCAGAGCAGTGGTGCAGATGACGAGCCACTGAAACGCTTTGGTGAGTGCTGGGTAAAAATAGCTGTGTTTCATTAAATGCTGGTAAAATACAATTGTGTATCAATACGTTATATTTCCATAAGTATTTGCTCACCTGCCTTTACACGCATATGAACTTAATTCTTAATCCATAGAGTTTAATATGACTGTTGGCCCACCCTTTGCATCTATAACAGCCTCAACTCTTCTGGGAAGGCTTTCCAAAAGTGTTTATGGGAATTTTTCATTCCCATTTCCTTTCATTCTTTCATTCATTTTTCATTCTTAGTGAGGTCAGACACTGATGTTGGATGAGAAGGCCTGGCTCGCAGTCTTCGCTCTAATTCATCCCACAGGTGATCTATCAGGTAGAGGTCAGGACTCTGTGCGGCCCAGTCAAGTTCTTCCACACCAAACTCACTCATCCATGTCTTTATGGACCGTGCTTTGTGCTCCGGTGCAGTCATGTTGGAACAGGAAGTGATCATCCTCAAACTTTTCTACAAAGTTTTCCACAAAGCTGCTGCCTAGATGCTTGATTTTATCACCCTGTGGCCATGGAAGTGATAGGAACACCTGAATTCAGTTATTTGGATGGGTGAGTGAATATTTTTGGCAATGAAGTGTATATATAGAGAAAAGGTGGCAGTGTTTAGAGAATAACAGCGGTCCAATGATGGATCCTTGAGGGACACCCCATGTAATAGAAACTGTGGAAGCAGTGCTGTTAGCCTTTTCTGACAGAAGAGGTTTTTCATACAGTATGTGGAAAATAAAGTAATTACAGTTCTCAAGGCCAACTCAACACTGTTCAAATGCTGTAAAAGGTAGAAATATAGGAAGAAATGTTCAACCCCCTCACCTCAAAAAACATTACAATGGGGTGAATGAAAGATACTGAGAATAAATGACAAAAAACGAATTGACTTGCTGACTTAAAAGGGGTTATATTATACTTTTATTCATATATTTAAACCAATCTTGGTCACCCCTAGAGCAGCAGCACATGTTTTACAACCTTTGAAAACATTATGTGACTAAAATAAAATTATCTTAATTTAAAAGAAAAAAAAACATGTAAGTTCCTTAAATGTTTTATATGATGCCATTTTACTACAAAATGTTTTTTGGATAAATTAATGCGAGCAGACTGGATGTAAAGAGGAAGTTGATTGGTCAGTGCTTCCTGGAGTGGGAGGGGCTTTGTGGTAGAGGCGGAGGTTCGTGGAACTGAGCATTTTGAGACCTCAGAATGGCTATGTCAAAGATTAGAGGATTATTTAAACAGGATGTTCATGGCGTTCCAGGATCTTCTTGAAAAGTCTTTTATTGTTAAATCCTTAATATCTTTGTGGGGTTGAATGTTTCTGATTGCAACTGTAATTCAAAATAATAAAAATATAATAATAAATGTGGTTTTGTCTTCACAGAGGCTTTGCAAATGCAGAGAGAAGCCCTGTGGCAGAAACATGGCTGCCGGTCAGAACAACTCGATGAACTCATGAGTTACTTGGAGCAAGTCAGTCGCCGTGGACAGACAAAACTGCAAGGTATGTTTTCAAACCTGCTCAGTTTTTTGAGAATATCTCATATATATCTCTCAATATCTCTGCTCACATTTTTAATGAGTAACAATCTATACAGGTCACGGAGATCCAGACCTCACTGTTTTTCTAATACGCTTTTTATATAATCTAAGCACGAGAAGACACAGTGTTTTAAACAAATAATGAAGAAATCAATGTGTTGAGAATAAAAAGTCTAAACCAGGATTAAACCAGGACTAAACCAGAACTAAACCGCATCTAAACTAGGTCTAAACCAGGTCTAAACAAGGACTAAATTGAGTCTAAACCAGGACAAAACCAGGACTAAACCAGGTCTAAACCAAGATTAAATCAGGTCTATACCAGGACAAAACCAGTTTTAAGCCAGGACTAAGTCAGGTCTAAACCAGGACTATATCAGATCTAAACCAGGACAAAACCAGATCTAAACCAGGGCTAAACCAGGTCCTAACCAGATTATATTCGATCTAAATCAGGGCTAAAACTACACTAAACCAGGTCTATACCAGTACAAAACCAGATCTAAACCAGGCCTGAACCCGGTCTAAACCAGGTCTAAACCAGGACTAAACTTGGTCTAAACCATGACTAAACCAGGCTAAACCAGATCTAAACCAGGTCAAACCCAGGTCTAAACCAGAACTAAATTACGAATAAACAAGGAATAATCCAGAACTAAACCAGGTCTGAACTAGAAAAAAACTAGTCTATATCAGGACTTAATCAGGAAAAACTTGACTAAACCTGGTCTAAGTGTTTGTATTTGAAGCTAGCCTCAGTTTGAGTGAAACTGATTGAGACTGGGCCAGTGATGCAGGAGCTCACCACTCCATCTAGTGGTCTGTAGTGACATAACAGGCCATCTCGATTCAGGAACACTGTACAGTCTACTGAAGAATAATCTAAAAATACATATAAAAAAAACACAATGCACATTTTCCCTTTAAACCGATGCTGAACTGAATGCCAGGTGTGGACTCCAGACCGTGCATTCACGCTTGTATTTCTTGTGTGTGTCTCGAAACCGTTCTTGACTCTGTGTGTGTATATAACTGTTAGTCTGTTTGTGTGTTGTGTGTGCTGGCCGGGTGTAGACTGGGAGCAGCTGCTGACCAAAGACGCCAAGGAGTTCTCAGACGGAGAGATGACCGTCGTTCTCACGTCTGTCACCACCGACAAAGAGGTAAGACTGGTGCTAGTACTTTCAGCTTCACATGTTGCTGTTGACTTAGGAAAAATCTGAAATTACAGAAAATTATGAGCCCTATCTTTCAAAAATATGATTATGAGATAACTTCCTTGTTTAAATGTGATAGCTTTCTCCTTAATGTGTGATAAAAGGGCATCAGCTAAGCCTGACCTAAAGCCTGTTTCAGTAGTGACTAAGTTTTATTGAGAAACAACACTTTAAGCCAGACTTACAGGCCTCTGGATGTACAGCTGCATAGTTATCAGTGCAATGAAAAAATATTTTTATTCAATACTGAGTTCCAATGCCTAGTGGGACCTTTAATGTTCCTTTGCATGTATGAATCAAATAAATAACACAGAATAAATCATACAAACTACTGGTTTTAACTCACAGCTAAGAATTCTGCTCCAAAAATTGGTCTTTTATTCAATATTATTGTTTTATTTTCAATTAATTTCAATTAAATCTTGTTTTTATAGCCCAGTATCACAACAAAAGTCGCCTCAAAGGGTTTCACAAACATAGACACAGTGTTGCCGTGAGTGGGCGGGTTTTAGTTTTGCCGACAACAACAAGCACTTTTAGCGATACTAGTGTTTGTATTCTACTGAAAGTCCCTTTCCTTTCACAAACAAGGAGCCATTCCAGATTGATATAACTCTTTGCTTTGCTGGTTTGTGTTTTATGATTGTAGAAGTTGAATAAGCGCATCATAGGTATCAGAAAAAGTATCGCTCATGTACAGGTGTCGAAAACCAGCTATCATTTAAGAAAAAAAATCTGAACCAAGCCCTATTCCCAGCACAGCGACTAAACGACCGAGGGCATGTGGAAGGGTTTACCAGAGTGTTACACAAAAAAATCTGTGTTGTTTTCTTGTTGTCTTGAATAAAATGAAAAATAAAAGTTATCAAGTGTAACTTAGACCAGCTTTTTGATGCAAGGAGTGCATGCAACTAATCAACCAGTAACATTTTAGTCGACCAAGGCCTCATTGAATAATTAGTTGACTAAACCAGTGGTTCTCAACCTTTTTTGTGTTGCGTACCCCCTGGGCTTTTTGTTATACTGTGAGTATCCCCCTCATTTGTTTTATGTGTTAATTTTTTAAAAAGTCATCATTGAGTGGTCATCTGAGTTTATTAGTACAAAGACATTTCATATTTAGCCTACTTATTGTAAAAGCAAATTTAAAATAAAGTAAAAAAATAAAATAAATCAAAATACAATATAAACTTCTATTATATTATTTATTTTACTATATTTTTCAAGTAAAAAATAAAGCTTGACAAGAGAAATGTATGAAAAATAACCATTTAAATAATTCTCCTTTGAAACAAGCTTTATAATAGGCCTACTCAAATAATATTTCTAATAGTTTCATCTCGTTTTAATCAATGATTTTTACTCAATCATCAGCCAATGAGACACTTGAGTTTGTCTTCCACAAGTTTTCATAGTTTAATGCGAAAAGATTGCAAATTTTACCCCTAGGGGTCCCTGTACCCCTGGTTGGAAAACACTGGACTAAACGACCAGAGGCTGCAAGTCCTAGAAAGTATTTATTTTTCAAAACAATCGCTCAAGTAAGTCATGTTCCAAATGTCCAACTTCATCATGATCAGTGTAGTTATGCACATATCATGAAAACTAATATTGTATAGCACTCTTTCCAACTTGAGAAAACTTTAAAGTAATGCAAAACAAAAGTGCACATAATAGTTTTATGTAAAAACTTTGGTCTGAATACATCACACCTGCACCGTGCGGTTTTGGGAGAGGAGCCCCTCTGCTGTTCTGCATTTGGATGAGATGCAGATCGGCCTGACACACACAGGTATCCTTCCCACTGCTCCAAAACTGAGCTGTGATGTGTGTTTGCATCAATCTCCTGTTCCTCCTCTTTCTCTTCTACATCGAACACAAACACACTCTCACGCCGGGTGCTTTAAGGCGCTAAGCTCACCCCGTTTTTTTCCTAACTTCTAATGTCCTCACCCCCCCTTCAAAAAAAAAAAAAATCATTCATTATTTCTTTTATATCTCCTCCTCACTTTCCCAAAGCCCATTTTTCTCAGCGGCTGCCTAGCGTGCGGTATTAGGCTATGTGTAAAATAAATGATGTCTGTAGCCGTAGGGGTATGGCTCTGCCTCCTCCAGAAAACTACCTAACGTCCAAGGAACATTAAACACTCAGATCCTCGTTTAGCGAATAAATAACCATTCATTTGAATAGCTGTGTGTGCGAGCCGACCGGACCCGGCGCATATTTTAGCGGCGCTGTGCCTCCACGCTGGGTGTCGGGAGAGGCGGGGACGGCCGGGCGCGCCGAGAGAGGGGCCCATTAGAGACTTAATATAGAATAAATGGCCAGGGGCTGGTTGTGTCGCCGCGGACCTTCGCTCCGCAGCCTCATGGTGGGTTACTAATGACCTGAGATCGGGCTCCCAAATGAAGCCCTTATATGCAAGTCGTTTGCTGTGTGTATATATTTATATATTATTTTTTAATTGTGTTTGAGAAGAGAGCAAAACGATACTAGAGAGCCATTTATCGAAGAGGCTTAGGGAACTTGTGCTTAAATGATTTTTTTTTTAGGGGAAAACTAAATAAATTAGATTCAATTAGTGTGTAATGGTTTATGTGCACTGCGTTTGTCAGAGTGGGTTTTGCGCTCGTGTGTGTGTGTGTGTGTGTGTGAGGGAGCGCTTAAAGAGGACGTGGCTGCAGATTTGTGTTAAAAATCTGTCTGTGATTGCCTAGTTAGCAGAAAGAGAAGTGTGAGTGATACGGCGTGGACACATTGTATAGGCTGACGGATGGATTTGTGTGCGCTGTACAAACACGCATCAGTCAGGCTGTGTGTGTGCACGACAACAGCAAGACTCGGTCATTTTTCAAACTGTCTGCTGCTTATATATTTTCCCTTTACACTACTAACTTATATAATTTCTCTATGCTGTAGCTACATTTGCAATCAGAAATGTTCAACCCCCTAACCTCAAAATGCTATTAATGATGTAAATGAAAAAGAAAAGACAAAAACTATTTATTGTGACATATATGAGTTATTCAGCCCTTAGTTTGAGGACTTTGTGGCGCATCCTTTCACTTTTATAACTTCTAACAAACGTTTTGTGTCACTGCTCCCCATTCTTCTCCTGCAGAAGCCTCCAGCTCAGTGATGTTTGATGGCCTCTGTGCTGCAGCTTCCTTCTTTAAATCCCATTTTTCCCAGATTTTCAATGGGATTTAAATCTGGAGACTGAGAAAACCGCTCCAGGACGTCCCAGGATCTTTTTGTAAGACTAGATGGGCTTTTGACAGTGAATATTAAGCTAAATTAATTATAAAAAATAACAGTGAATACAGTAAAATGTTCAGAAACCTATATATGTCTATACACCAGGTCCCCTATTCTGCTAAATCTACTTTTTGGGCTTGCTTTAATGTTGTTTCCACCTCAAAAACAGACCTGGAGTAGTATTTTGTTTCATTCACACATGTTTGAGTAATCCTGTATGCTGAATCCTGTCCTTTCTCAAGTGCTAAAAACGCTCGGTCTCACAGCTCTACGTAGACCCGTGAAACCAGGAAGTGCTCTTGCGCGTTTCTAAAGCCCATACACCATCACCGATGCTAATAGCCATGCTAATTAGCCATTTTATGCTCTGTCCAGCCCCCATTGTTGCCAGTCAAAGTAGCAGCTCCCCAAAAGAAGACGTTTTCTATACATATACAGTATTTTAAGTTAAAAAAAAAACTGAAATACTAATGTAAAGGTGTCCAAAACAATTTCAAAAAGCCTGAAAAAAGCAGAATATGGGCAAAAGATGTTTTACAAAATGGACCTTCACAGCCTCCACATGTAGCTGCATGAAAAATTTGTATATTTTTGTTAACCATTTACAATTTGGCAATAGAAGCAGGTCATTTTGAGATCCAGTGTGTTCTGTATATATTTAAAAAACAAAAAACAAATGTCCAAATTAAACTAAAAATGATTGCTGTTTATGTAAATGGACGGCGCGCGGTGTCTGTCAGGTTTTCATGGGTGAGTAATTAGCGCCGGCACATGAGGCTCTGGTCGGATGAAGAGGTGCACCGCTGTGGAGTTGATGAACTGTGGGAGCGCACCAGCCCCCCTCACCCTCTCACCCACCCTCATCCCCTCACCCCCTCACCCGCCCACGCTGAGGAATATGTGGCTAATGTGTTTTTTTTTTTTTAATGGGCGGCTCATTTTAATCCACACAAAGAAATTTAGTCAAACTTTAAACAGAGTTGGGTCCAGATGTGGTAGAGAAGACAAATATTGTACCCAACTAAGAGTTTGAGAGTAGTCCCAATCATTAAATAGGTATTAAATTTGAACTTGTCAAAGTTAAAAGTATTTAATATTATGAAGTAGGTATTAAATTTGGTTCATCTAGGTCTTAAAATTGGTCAAAACATCTTTATATTACTTTATATTACAAAAAAAAATTAAAGTCACAGCAATAACAAACTATATTTATTGAAATGCATGATTCATTTATTCATGATTTTTTTTTTATGCAGCACTGGAGTTCTTTCATCTGTGTTAGACTTTTAAAATAAAACTACTATATCTATGATGGAACAAATGCCTCTTTGCAAATGGCCATGGATCTTTTTAATCAAAGGTGGCGTTGTGTGAAAGCAAAGCTTGCTGTTTAACAATATACATGGGTTGTTGAAACAGTTCCTTCAGTGGGGAAACTGCCCTTAATTGGCCCTATCCCGAGATAAATCTGTTGTTCTCATTGTTTATTTTATTTATTTATTTATTTATTTATTTATTTATTATTATTATTTTTCTTTTTTGTAAGTTTGTACATTTTACTTTTACAGTGTATATCTATAGGTATATTCTTGTGTTTTGGATGTTTGTATATTGGGGTTTGAGTGCACTATTTTTGATTTTGTAGTAGTACAGATAATTCCTTAGTGTAAAATTCATACACTGTAAACAAAAATGTTGCAAAAACGTAAGGCAACTGAATCCCTTAAGATTTTTAAGTTTTGGGGCCAACTTAAAAACTCAAGTTTTCAACAATGAATATTTTTTTGTTCACCTAATTTGATGTTCATATGTCTAAAAACTTAAATTTTTATTTTCACTCTCTATCATTATTTGTTTAACTCATCTTAAAGTCCAACTTACTCTCCATTGTTCATTATTGTTATTCTTGATAATAATAAAAACTAAATATATTAAATTTAACAAAATAATAATA
The DNA here is from genome assembly GCA_020698575.1 of Bostrychus sinensis. Lineage (NCBI taxonomy): Eukaryota > Metazoa > Chordata > Actinopteri > Gobiiformes > Eleotridae > Bostrychus > Bostrychus sinensis. Next base: position 7,803,437 of record CM036249.1, on the reverse strand, counting down.
CTTTTTCTGAACAATGGATTGTGAGTTGGCTCTAAGATGAGTAAAAAAGAAATTATAGAGAATAAAAATTTAAAGTTTTTAGATGTATGAACGTCAAATTAAGGGAACAAAAACATATTTGTTGTTGAAAACTTGAATCAACAAGTTTGGCCCCAAAACTCAAAAATATTGAGGGATCCTGTTGTCTTGAGTTTTTGAGTTTTTGCATTTTTTTTTTTTTACAGTATACAGATTATTGTTCTGTTGTTTTGACGATGCTGGCATTAAATTTCTCTTTAAAAGCATTAAAAGTCAGGAGACAAAACCTGGAGCTACCCTGAGTATTGTTACTTCAAAATAATATCAGAAGTACACAAAGTTACTCAGGTAAATGTGACGCAGTAAATGTGCTCTGTGTCTGTCCACTCGAGCCTCTGAGTGTGTCTCGTGTGCGTCCGGAGCCGCCGTCCCGCGTCCTGATCGTCTCTAATGCGTTGTTTGTTTGTTCTCGGTCCTCCTCCGGCCCTTCTGTTTGTTTATGCGGGGCCACTTTTTTTTTTCCCCCGCGCCACTTGCACAAATAATTACGCTCGCTAATGAAGGGGCCCGCAGCCACCGCGCGCTCGCTAAATGCCTTTCTGATGAGCGGCGCGAGGAGACAGCAGGTGCGGGGCGGGGGCGGGGGGGACGGCCTCCCAGGGACTAAGATGGAAGAGCACAGCACCCCCCGCCGCCATGACACCCCCCGTCTACGTCCCAGCGCTGTCTTCTTCTTTCAGGATGTCTCAGAGGAACACACTTAAATACAGAGGAGTGTTGTTGTTGTCAAGACCGCACTGATCCAGACCAAGACCTGTCCTAGTCCTGAGTGAACCCAGACCAAGACCAGGCCGAGACTTTCAGGGTTTGAGACTGAATTGAGGCTGAGTCCAAGGCAAACTGAGAACAGGGACCGAGACCGGGTCGAGACCGAGACCAAGGCGAACTGAGAACAAGGACTGAGACCGAGTCCAAGGCAAACTGATATCAAGGACTGAGACCGAGTCAAGACCGAGTCCAAGGTAAACTAAGAACAAGGACCGAGACCGAGTCAAGACCGAGTCCAAGGTAAACTGAGAACAAGGACTGAGACCGAGTCCAAGGCAAACTGATATCAAGGACTGAGACCGAGTCAAGACCGAGTCCAAGGTAAACTAAGAACAAGGACCGAGACCGAGTCGAGACCGAGACCAAGGTAAACTAAGAACAAGGACTGAGACAGAGTCGAGACTGCGTCTAAGGCAAACTGAGATCAAGGACCGAGACCGAGTCGAGACCGAGACCAAGGTAAACTAAGAACAAGGACCGAGACAGAGTCGAGACCGAGACCAAGGTAAACTAAGAACAAGGACCGAGACAGAGTCGAGACCGAGACCAAGGTAAACTAAGAACAAGGACTGAGACAGAGTCGAGACTGCGTCTAAGGCAAACTGAGATCAAGGACTCAGACCGAGTCAAGACCGAGTCCAAGGTAAACTAAGAACAAGGACCGAGACCGAGTCAAGACCGAGTCCAAGGTAAACTGAGAACAAGGACTGAGACCGAGTCCAAGGCAAACTGATATCAAGGACTGAGACCGAGTCAAGACCGAGTCCAAGGTAAACTAAGAACAAGGACCGAGACCGAGTCGAGACCGAGACCAAGGTAAACTAAGAACAAGGACTGAGACAGAGTCGAGACTGCGTCTAAGGCAAACTGAGATCAAGGACCGAGACCGAGTCGAGACCGAGACCAAGGTAAACTAAGAACAAGGACCGAGACAGAGTCGAGACCGAGACCAAGGTAAACTAAGAACAAGGACTGAGACAGAGTCGAGACTGCGTCTAAGGCAAACTGAGATCAAGGACTCAGACCGAGTCAAGACCGAGTCCTCGTTCTCAGTTTGCCTTGGACCAAGACCAAGTCGAGACTGAGTCCAAGGCAAACTGAGAACAAGGACCGAGACCGAGTCGAGACCGAGACCAAGGTAAATTAAGAACAAGGACCGAGACCGAGTCGAGACCGAGACCAAGGTAAACTGAGAACAAGGACTGAGACCGAGTCGAGACCGAGACCAAGGTAAACTGAGAACAAGGGCCGAGACTGAGTCGAGACCGAGACCAAGGCAAACTGAGAACAAGGACAGGGGAAAAGTTTAAAAGTGGTTCAAATACATGAATGATTATTTTATGATTTGTGATTTAATGACTCCACAAACAAACAGAGACAGATCATGTTCCTGGTTCTTCTTATGCCGAAAACTAATTACTCCAAAACGATGAAGAATAGCATTTTCTTATAATGTTTGGTAAATAAAATCTCAGAGACCGCCACATTCAAGACTGAGACAAGACCGAGTAAAAATGGATTCAAGACCAAGACCAAGACTGAGTAAAACTACAGCCGAGACCGAGATGAAACCAAGACCATACAAAAATGGTCACAAGACCGGTCTCCAGACCAAGCCCAGCCTCAGGCGCTACAACAGTAGTGTATAGAATGAATGAAAGATAATTATTGTGACATATCTGAGTTAGTTTGACTCAAGTTTAAAGATCTCCTGTTCTGCTAAATCAACTTTTTCGTTCAGTTTTTAACCATGTTATAATGTTGTTTCCTCTTCAAGAACATATCTGGAGTAGTATTTTGTTTCATTCACGCATTTTCGAGTGCTATAATCCTTTTTGAAGCTCTGAAAACACTCGGTCTCACGGCTCTACATAGACACATGAAACCAGGAAGTGCTCCTGCACGTTTCTAAAGCCCATACACCGTCACCGGACTCATTCTGATCATTTCAGCCTTAAACCTCCATCACTATGAAGCAGTCAGCTCATTTATCTATCTGTTAGCATCATGTTGCTAATAGCCGTGCTAAATTTTATGCACTGGCCAGTCCCCATCATTGACAGCAGGGGGCGACAGATGCCTAATCCAACCATAAGTGGGTAAATTTAACTAAGATGCCTTTAAATGATGTGATCTCAGACTTTTTAGAATGGCTTTTTAATGAGATATGCCCATATTCATAACTATACGTCTTAAAAATGTGTCTCATAATAATTTAATTTTCCTCTTCTTTTTTATTAAAGATGCACTACTCAGTTTTTCTCTCTTGTATTTGATGAAAACTAATTATTCAGTCAACGGCAGTCATCTCATCTGGGCTTTGATATAAAGTGTTTTTGACAGAAGGGGAACTAGAGCAGGGACTGAATTTTTTTGACCAATCACACGCTCAGAACAAAGGGGGATACTTTCATTGGTTGAGCCCAAACTCATGCACGTTTCACTCTGGAGTAATGGCGGCACTAAGTCTATTTGGAAAGACCAGCGCTGGCTCCAAACTGCTCACACAACAAAACAGCCAAAACAAAGAGAAACAGAAAACAGAGAAGCAAAGAACAAATATGACAAAAAACAAAACACATCAAAGAGAGAGGAGGAGAGTTTTTATTAAACTTTTTTTCACATTCTCAAAAACTCGGGTTGTAAAAATGTCTTCAAAAACATACATGATTTGATTTAAATTAGCTTTGGCGATGCACTGTTTTGAGAAGAGTCAAGTGAAACCTAACTTGTGTATGGACAGGGCCTGGTTTGTAAACTCACACATTTCTTTCCATGAAGGCAAATGCAGCTCTAAACATGTTTGGAGTAGAAGTGCTCCCCAGACTCATCATCAGGCTGGAGGTTTATTAACTTTTTGCTGATGTTTGTTGCTCAACATCATCTTCACCAGCGTATACACTTTCTTCCCTTCATTTCAAATCTTCCCCCGTGGCTTCCTCAGGCTTCGAGGGCAAACAAATAAACAAAACAAAACATTTATAGACTCAGTGCTTTTGCATCTCCGGCCCCCAAATCCCCGCACTTAGTGAATGAAGCATGTCGAGAAGGCCCATAAAGACATTTGGGGCTTTTCCATCGCACTAAACTTTTTCTCGACCCCCTCCCTCCACTACCCTCTGTCTCTCCAAAACTTCCTGAGCAGCATGTGCCCGTGTTCTGTGTGCATGTGCGAGCGAACTGTATGCAGCACATGCGAGTGTGTGTGCAGGGTGGTGTCAGCTCGCTCCTTGCCACCCCATTTGCTGTAGCTGTACCGCTGTGATCACAGACAGATGTATAAATCAAAGCCGGCTTGATGGATTCATCAGGGTGGCGAAACGATCGCCTGAGAAGAACTCGCAACTCTCTTAGCGTTCTGCGTTCTGACGGAAAGGGTATGCAAAGAGCCTAAATGGATGAACGCTTGATTAATTCTTTGCCGGAGATGTTGGCGACAGCAGGAAATGTGTTTTTGCCTTCACTGTGTTTGCACGGGAATTTGCGCGCGCGGGGCGTGAGTTATGAGGCCCGAGTTTTGTACCTAAGGCTATTGTGCATAATGATGGCAGGTTGGGAGATCCGCGAGCAGCCGCTAAAGACTTGCTACCTGTGGAGCGACGACAAGCACGAACAGGAGGGGAGGGTGTCTGGAGAGGAACATAAGTAAGGAGGGTAAAATGATATAAACATTAGGTTTGGGTGAATGAAACATAAAGAGATAGAAAGTCACAGAGAGAAAGCAGTCCTCCTCACACAACTATACTGGGAGTGACTTTATCTAAACAATATTTGGCCTCTGGTACGATAGAGGAACTCATAAAAGCTGCGTTTTCTGCCCATTTTCTTTACACTGTATACACGGCACACATCTCAGCAAATACAAGAAACTGGCTTTAAGGCTTTCACAGATTTAAACACACCAACAGATATAAATCTCACTTACAGAACATCAGCTGTGTTTTAATGTAACTATAAACTAATGAATACATGGGAAATCAACTGCACCCTGCTTAAAATCCAAAGCAGAGCACTATGTTTTTATGACTGTGTTCAGGCGTCCTGTCATACATGAGCTTAATAACAGTGCATCAGTCTTATACAGCGCTGGTATAACTCCATGTTGCTTTTACAACTGGGTGCACCAATAAACTGCTCTAACACAGTCATACACCAGTGCCACAGACACTGGAGGCACTGAAGTGTCTTGCCCAAGGACACAACAACAGTATGAGTTATTGTTTTTATATATTTTGAACCTTCTACACCAGACCTACAGTATTCAGACTAAGACAGGACATTTACAGCTGTTCTCATCTTTAGTTTGAGGATCTGTATTTCTGAAAGTCTAACAAACTACTCTTACCCCTACTTTTTATTTAAGTTACGTGAGTATTATGTTCTTGAAGTAACAATACTTGAGTACAGTTTTTGTTGCCTTACCCACGTTTGCTTGTACACAGTATAACCTGTCAGTCATTAGCCTAGTGCCTCAATTTTCGGACTTTTTTTAGCCTTTAACCAGCTCAAAAACAGACCTGGATTAGTATTTTGTTTCATTCCTGCATGTTTGAGTAATCCTGTATGCTGAGGCGCTGCCCTTCACAAGAGCTGAAAACGCTTGGTCTCACAGCTCTACGTAGAAACTTGAAACCAGGAAGTGCTCCTGCGCATTTCTAAAGCTCAAACACCGTCACTGGACTCATTTCAGCCTTAAACTGCCGTCACTATGAAGCAGTCAGCTCATTTATCTATTTGTTAGCATCATGTTGCTAATAGCCGTGGTAAAAAGCCATTTTATGCTCTGTCCAGTCCCCACCGTTGCCAGCAGGGGGCGACAGATGCCTAATCCAAGCGTTCTCTGCAAAGTTGAAGTAACAGCTCCCCAAAAAGAAGACATTTATATTGTTTTAAGTTATAAAACATTAAATACTAATGCTGAGGAGGGCTGCACAATAAATCAAAATTGAATGGAAATCGCAATTTAAATTGTCGCAATTAGCAAATCGCTGCAGTTATTTAGGTGAAATTATTTCCACTGCAGAGAACAAACAGTCATGATCTGAAAGGCCTGTGATTGGTTGAGCAGTGAATATTTAAAATGCTTAAAATGTAAACTGTGAACTGGACGTTAATTTTAAAAAATAGATCGCAAATCTAATCACAACTGCAATATCTGTCCGAAAAAATTGCAATTAGATATTTTTTCAAAACCATTCAGCCCTAATGCAAAGGTGTCTAAAACCATCTCAAAAATCCTGCAAAAGCACAATATAGGACTTTTAACTCTCTTTTTAGCAGTAATTCAAATACCACTAGCCGTATAGCCATTAGCCGTATAGCCATTATAAATTGAAGCATATTTTCCTAACGCTGCGTACTGTGCGCCTCGGCTCAACAAATGGACTCGGTGTGGCCCTGAGCCGTGGGTTCTCGGAGACAGTTAGCGAGTGGGTTTTTATAGCTAACATGTTGGTAATTTATAAGAAAAAGGCAATCTGTGTATCTGGAGGTGGCGCGGCGCGGGAGAGGGAGGGCGATGTGATGAGTAGTAATTTACTGAGTTAAGGGCCAAATGGCAGACAGACTGTGGCCCTGCGTGTTATCGCTGAGATTTGCACTCGTTTGCTCGCTGCACTTCCTCTGCTGAGAGTGTGTGTGTGTGTGTGTGTGTTCTTACTGCCATTGTGAGTTGATAATGCAGTGTGTATTAGCAGAGAGTTGTTCCTTTTTATTTTATTTAATCTGTATTTAAGCAGTGAAAAAGAGACGGTTCATCTCACGGGGTTTATCCTTTATAAAAGTGTTTCCCAACCAGGGGTACGGGGCCCCTAGGGGTACACTTTGCACTTTTATTTTATAATTTATTTCCAAGATGATAAAGCACATTTGCTCTTTTATATTCAACGATTGAAACAAGGGGTGTGACAAAATCTTGCAAGATCAAAATATCGAAAGATTCTCGTGAAGGTAAAAATCTGTCTTGTGCTTGACATTAAAGCAGAACTCAGTAACTCTGCTCGCTTCTTCGTTCTTTTTGCCTTATTTTCCTCTATAGAGCTCCCCCTACAGTTTGGAGTAAAGTACTATGGTAAACACACACAAGCCCAGTTGACTCCTGTGTGACCCCTCGCTCGTCTTTACTTTCGTTTTCCCCTCCGCTTATCAGTACAAAAGTTTTTTCTTCCATGTGGCCGCTCGAGAAATAAAGCCACCGCTAGCTTGTCGTTTGTCACTTTCAGCCCAGAGACACCAGGGGGAGCTGCCACACACTTAATTTATCCCACAACAACTCATTTAACCATCACACAGACTCAGAAACAGTTTATTTAAAGTAAAAAAGTTACTGAGTTCTGCTTTAACACTCAGCAACTGGCAAAATGTGAATAGATTTTCATTTTGGTCAGTAACACAAATACTCCCAGTAGCCACTTTGGCGGTGGATTTTGTGCATACTTTTGTCTTAACTTTAGAGGTTAGTATTTCTGTTGCTCTGCCTGAGTGTACACTATTAAGTATAAAGTAATTAATTATGATTAAAATATTAATTTAAACAAAATAACCTGTTTTAAAAGAGGTGACACCACATGCACAGAGATACAATTTATTCTGGTACACCTGTTTTTAATATTTGATAAATCCCTGTCCATGCATAAAACCAAATCTTACATTTCTTTAACCTTATTGTATACTGTAAAATATATACAAAAACTTATATATATATATATAAAAACACTAACTGGCTAGTAACCTTTGACAAGGACTAGCCATGGTGAGCAAAAAAGTAAATGTCAAGCCCTGTTCTCGTGGTTTCAGGATCAGGTTCTGTTTAGCTTCTTCTTTGTTGAAGTGCGGTCAGCTGAGTAAACACCATTCACTACAAGTTGGTTTTAAAAATACACCTAAACACTTTTGCATTTTATGATTTTCAGATGCATAGATACAATTTTTCATGCACATAAATATTTTAATAATGTAAAAATCTCGTTTCGCCTCATTTTTGTTAATCCAGTCTCATATTTTGTCTCATTTTGTGGGATTAGTGTCTTGTCACAACACAAAAGACAACACAAAATATACAGTAAGACAGTTAAATGCCCAAGTAGTTATTAGTAGTTAGTATATTTTTTAATTAAAATCAGAAGCAGTATTATTTTTATATCTGAAAAAAAAAGCAACATTGCTATTAATGCCTAATGTCACTAATTTAGGCTGGAAACCACTGCTTTATGATAAATAAATAAAAATATTAAAAGGGCAGGTCAGTGTTGTAATATTATGACTGTAGGTGTTTTGATTATGAATGTTGTATTTTGTTTTGTTTTTATTGTTGTGCTCACCTGCCCTGGGACAGCAGCAGATGGAAAATAACTTGTTGTTAAATCTGGAACAAAGCATCTCTTCTCCTGTGAGACTAATGCATTTGTTCATGGTTCCTGACAAATTAAGAATAAAGAAATATAAAATAAAACGCACTGTGAAATTATATTTGAAGTGCAGTAGAGTTAGACTGGTTACATTTATTTAAAGGGCCACTAAGTTTTTGAGAATGTGAACAAAATGTAACTATCCGCCGTTCTCTATACTGTATATATCTATGTTTTATTTCATTTTATTGGGCTATACTATGCTAAATGGAATTCTTTTGAGCTTTTTCCCATCTTATAATGTTGTTCTAGTAGTAGTAGTAGTATTACTTGTAGTATTAGAAGTAGTTGTAGTAGTAGTAGTAGTTGTTGTTGTAGTAGCAATAGTAGTAGTAGCAGTAGTAGTAGTAGTAGTAGCAATAGTAGCAGTAGTAGTAGCAGTAGTAGTAGTAGTAGTTGTTGTTGTTGTAGTAGTAGCAATAGTAGTAGTAGCAGTAGTAGTAGTAGTAGTAGTAGTTGTTGTTGTTGTTGTTGTAGCAGGGCTTAATTTGAGCCAGATCTTGCCGGAACAGGATCCAGAAACTCCCTTATTTTGACGCAGTCCAATCCGGCAACTGTTTGCTTGGATCCAGTAACTCAACACAACTCAGAACAAAGTGTTGACTACATTTGACTCTTTTGACCTCCTAAACCTGTGTTGAAGGTCGGAGCTGTAATTACACAGAAATGCATATGTTTTAGACATAAAAGCCACGCTTCATTTCAGCGTGGGCGCTTCAACACAGACTGAGACGGAGACAGTAAATCTGTTGAGGTTTGTCCTGACTTTGGTTACGCGGAGGGGACCTACGTGATTTGGATGTGCCGCGTTATTTGCCCACTGCGCCCGCGAGCGCACGGGACATGGCAGTTTGTTCTTTTACTCAAATGCATATGGAAGCTGGAGCTAACGCTGATCGTGGGTCACAGGATGAGACCCGGGGCCAATTAAACGCCAGAGTCACTGTTACAGAGCCATAGTTACGCAGAGAAACTTACGCCACGTGCCCTCGATGTGCGCGTTTTATTCCCTATGCACACGGGACATAGATCCACAGCGGTTTGTTCTTTTTTTGTTTGTTCAAATGCATCTGTAAGCTCGAGCTAACACGCTGAGGGTCACAGAGCCTGGAGCCGTGAAACGTCATTACAAAGAGAAGACGAGAGAGAAGAGAAGCGAAAGCAAAAGGAGAGACATAGGCTGAAAGCTTACTGCTGCTGTGTGCTCCCTTTCCTAGCCTAGACTTTGTTTCTACAGACCACAGCTGCATGAGTCTGTGTTCTTGCTTCAGACTGGTGGTAGGTCTATGACAGAGCGAGTCTACAAAAGCGCAGTAATTATGCGTAGCAGCTGATTTCTTGATCGGCTGAGCAATCAAACAAACGTACACTGACACAATACACTGAAGTGAAACGATATAATGTATAATAATGTTAACAAATATGTTAAAATATAATTTAAAATTGAGTATAAATGAGCAGTTGCTTGGAGTACTACTTTACTGCATCTGTTATATTTAAGTACTGTGTGTTTACAATGAGGCCATGACAAAAACACATGATTTTAAACCAAACTCTAAATACTTTCTACCAACTCAGAAATGTAGTGGAGTAAAAAGTACAGATACTTGTCCTAAAATGTAATAAAGTAAAAGTTAAAGTATTTCTTGTAAAATTTACTCAAGTAAAGTACAGATACATGAAAATTGTACTTAAGTAAAGTAACAAAGTACTTTTACTTTGTTACATTCCACCACTGATCCCCTTTAATGTAGCGATCTAACAGAGTTGGAGTCCCCAAAAACTGTACTCAAGAGTAAAAATATATTGTAATGAAATTACTCTTAGAACTACAATTTATTGAAAGAGTTACTCAAGTAAAGGCAGCTTATTACTGCTGACCTGTTTTTTGTTTTTGTTTTTTTGTCAGAAATGCATTTTTTGTAAGTTTGAAATGTGAAAAGTTTAGTTGATGTGGTTTATTTTGATGAGCTGATGGTGCTCTCTGGTTTGTGATGCTCTCTGGTTTTTGGTGCTCTCTGGTTTGTGGTGCTCTCTGGTTTGTGGTGCTCTCTGGTTTGTGGTGCTCTCTGGTTTGCGGTGCTCTCTGGTTTGTGGTGCTCTCTGGTTTGTGTAGTCCTCTGATGGTTTGTGGTGCTCTCTGGTTTGTGTGGTGCTCTCTGGTTTGTGGTGCTCTCTGGTTTGTGGTGCTCTCTGGTTTGTGTAGTCCTCTGATGGTTTGTGGTGCTCTCTGGTTTGTGGTGCTCTCTGGTTTGTGGTGCTCTCTGGTTTGCGGTGCTCTCTGGTTTGCGGTGCTCTCTGGTTTGTGTAGTCCTCTGATGGTTTGTGGTGCTCTCTGGTTTGTGTGGTGCTCTCTGGTTTGTGGTGCTCTCTGGTTTGTGGTGCTCTCTGGTTTGTGTAGTCCTCTGATGGTTTGTGGTGCTCTCTGGTTTGTGGTGCTCTCTGGTTTGTGGTGCTCTCTGGTTTGCGGTGCTCTCTGGTTTGCGGTGCTCTCTGGTTTGTGGTGCTCTCTGGTTTGTGATGCTCTCTGGTTTCTGGTGCTTTCTGGTTTGTGTAGTCCTCTGATGGTTTGTGGTGCTCTCTGGTTTGTGTGGTGCTCTCTGGTTTGTGGTGCTCTCTGGTTTGTGGTGCTCTCTGGTTTGTGGTGCTCTCTGGTTTGTGATGCTCTCTGGTTTGTGTAGTCCTCTGATGGTTTCTGGTGTTCTCTGGTTTGTGATGCTCTCTGGTTTCTGGTGCTTTCTGGTTTGTGTAGTCCTCTGATGGTTTGTGGTGCTCTCTGGTTTGTGGTGCTCTCTGGTTTGTGGTGCTCTCTGGTTTGTGATGCTCTCTGGTTTGTGTGGTGCTCTCTGGTTTGTGGTGCTCTCTGGTTTGTGGTGCTCTCTGGTTTGTGTAGTCCTCTGATGGTTTCTGGTGTTCTCTGGTTTGTGATGCTCTCTGGTTTCTGGTGCTTTCTGGTTTGTGTAGTCCTCTGATGGTTTGTGATGCTTTCTGGTTTGCGGTGCTCTCTGGTTTTGGTGCTCTCTGGTTTGTGATGCTCTCTGGTTTTTGATGCTCTCTGGTTTGTTGTGCTCTCTGGTTTGTGTAGTCCTCTGATGGTTTGTGATGCTTTCTGGTTTGCGGTGCTCTCTGGTTTGTGGTTCTCTCTGGTTTGTGGTGCTCTCTGGTTTGTGTGGTGCGCTCTGGTTTGTGGTGCTCTCTGTTTTGTGTGGTGCTCTCTGGTTTGTGGTGCTCGCTGGTTTGTGATGCTCGCTGGTTTGTGGTGCTCTCTGGTTTGTGGTGCTCTCTGGTTTGTGGTGCTCTCTGTTTTGTGTGGTGCGCTCTGGTTTGTGGTGCTCTCTGTTTTGTGTGGTGCTCTCTGGTTTGTGGTGCTCGCTGGTTTGTGATGCTCGATGGTTTGTGGTGCTCTCTGGTTTGTGGTGCGCTCTGGTTTGTGGTGCTCTCTGGTTTGTGATGCTCTCTAGTTTGTGGTGCTCTCTGGTTTGTGGTGCTCTCTGGTTTGTGATGCTCTCTGGTTTCTGGTGCTCTCTGGTTTGTGATGCTCTCTGGTTTGTGATGCTCTCTGTTTTGTGTGGTGCTCTCTGGTTTGTGGTGCTCTCTGGTTTCTGGTGCTCTCTGGTTTGTGATGCTCTCTGGTTTCTGGTGCTCTCTGGTTTGTGATGCTCTCTGGTTTGTGATGCTCTGGTTTGTGGTGCTCTCTGGTTTGTTGTGCTCTCTGGTTTGTGTAGTCCTCTGATGGTTTGTGATGCTCTCTGTTTTGTGTGGTGCTCTCTGGTTTGTGGTGCTCTCTGGTTTGTGATGCTCTCTGGTTTGCAGTGCTCTCTGGTTTGTGATGCTCTCTGGTTTGTTGTGCTCTCTGGTTTGTGTAGTCCTCTGATGGTTTGTGATGCTCTCTGTTTTGTGTGGTGCTCTCTGGTTTGTGGTGCTCTCTGGTTTCTGGTGCTCTCTGGTTTGTGATGCTCTCTGGTTTGCAGTGCTCTCTGGTTTGTGGTGCTCTCTGGTTTGTGGTGCTCTCTGGTTTGTGTGGTGCTCTCTGGTTTGTGTGGTGCTCTCTGGTTTGTGGTGCTCTCTGGTTTCTTGTGCTCTCTGGTTTGTGGTGCTCTCTGGTTTGTGATGCTCTCTGGTTTCTTGTGCTCTCTGGTTTGTGATGCTCTCTGGTTTGTGATGCTCTCTGGTTTGTGGTGCTCTCTGGTTTCTTGTGCTCTCTGGTTTGTGGTGCTTTCTGGTTTCTGGTGCTCTCTGGTTTGTGATGCTCTCTGGTTTGCAGTGCTCTCTGGTTTGTGGTGCTCTCTGGTTTGTGTGGTGCTCTCTGGTTTGTGTGGTGCTCTCTGGTTTGTGGTGCTCTCTGGTTTCTTGTGCTCTCTGGTTTGTGGTGCTCTCTGGTTTGTGATGCTCTCTGGTTTCTTGTGCTCTCTGGTTTGTGATGCTCTCTGGTTTGTGGTGCTCTCTGGTTTCTTGTGCTCTCTGGTTTGTGGTGCTCTCTGGTTTGTGGTGCTCTCTGGTTTGTGTGGTGCTCTCTGGTTTGTGGTGCGCTCTGGTTTGTGGTGCTCTCTGGTTTGTGGTGCTTTCTGGTTTGTGGTGCTCTCTGGTTTGTGATGCTCTCTGGTTTGTGATGCTCTCTGGTTTGTGATGCTCTCTGGTTTGTGATGCTCTCTGGTTTGTGGTGCTCTCTGGTTTGTGGTGCTCTCTGGTTTGTGGTGCGCTCTGGTTTGTGGTGCTCTCTGGTTTGTGGTGCTCTCTGGTTTGTGGTGCTCTCTGGTTTCTTGTGCTCTCTGGTTTGTGGTGCTCTCTGGTTTCTTGTGCTCTCTGGTTTGTGGTGCGCTCTGGTTTGTGGTGCTCTCTGGTGTTTTGTGCGGAGCGTCCCGTGCCAGCGTGGGACTCCCCGCGAGGCCCCAGTCGACTCCTCTTACCCTTAAGTGACTGACTGTGTGTGTTTTCTGCGAGTAGCGGAGGCTCGGCTGAACTCATCGGGACATCGGCGTTTGAGGAATGACGGCGTCTGCGAAGTGACAGAGGAGCGTGTGCGCCGCGATGGATGGGCCCGCGGGTGACAGAAGCCATATTGTAGAGGGAGAGAAGAAGGATGGAGGGAGGGAGGAGAGGACGGGGTGGGGGGAGCGATCACAGGCCAAATATCTTCACACAGGTTAATATTGACACAGACGGAGCAGATACGGAGCCTGCGGTGGCCCTCAGTCTCTCAGGACGGCACATCACACGAACAGAAATATGAACAGAAATATCTCAAGACAAATACGAAAAAATATAGTTACTAGCAGTGACGGCTGGTGGAGACTCTGGGCAGAGCGGCTCATGCATTGATAACACCACCCCGCATCAGATTTGCTAAATAGGATCTGAAAGTTATTTCTTACTAATGTTTAGACCAGGGGTAGGCAACCTCTAAAGTTGGCCCTCGTCAACTTTTTAGCTGATGTCCACTTTTATTAATTGCTATTACTTGATAGCATTTAACTTCATGGTGCTGTCAGTGAATGAGGCGCTGTAAGACTTTGCATACAGCATACAGCTCTCTGTCATGGTTTCATGGTTTTAGTTGCCTCCAACCAATAAATAGCAAGCATTCCATCATGTGACCTCCTTCTGTCATAGTTACCTTTGCCTCTATCCAATAAATATCCAATGTTTTTCTAATTTGCCGTGTAAAATGTAGGTGGTGCGGTTGGGGTGAGGATTTGTATTTATTTATGTATTTATTTATTAAGGTATTTATTTATTGATCTATATATTTTGTATATGTAATTGAACATGCTAATATATGTTCATTTAAAGCTGCCAAGAAACCATGACAGAGAACTGTATGTCCATTCTTGTGGACTGCCACCTGGTGGTTCAAAATGTATTTGGCCCGATTGCAATCAAACTTACCTACCCCTGGTTTAGACACTGAGTCCAGATCTGCTGTTAGTTTTGCTCTAGAACATATCTTTATGTACAATAGGTGTGCAACATTTATCACTTTTCCTAATGTTTAGCCTTTATATGAATGCTAGGAACACTTATCCAAATATTTATCATCTAACAACCTGACGATGGAAAAAGTCTGAAGTTACAGGTCTAGGTTTTGTAAAGGAGGTGGAGAAATATGCGAGTTACCTTCTTATAAATGAAGCTCACATCTGTATTCTTCCTTTCAGCGAGGTAAAGGTGTTAATAAAACACATTAATCACTCCGGTGGTTTCTGTGTAATGTCTGGTTGAAAACACAGCCATGCGTTCCGGCTTCAGAGAAATGATTTAATTCTCTTCAGTGTCAAGGTGATTTGAGTTAATGTCAGTGTCTTAATAAAATCCTGCAATCCTTTTACCGCCGCTGTCACTCAGAAGTAAAGACGTAGCTAAATGGACACAATTGTAGGCTGCGTGCTCTGTGATTGGACAAACACAGGACTCTGGGCTGAATAAATTTAGACCCTAATGGTGTAAGGTGGCCTGTGGTTCTTGGGTTAATTAAAAATAGACCTTTTTCTGTTCTTTGTGCTAGTATTGGTTTATTTTAGAACAAAAAATTATATTGAGCATGTAACCAATACAAGATTAGAATCTCATATAAAACAGATATAAGATTATTAAAAATTATAGATTAATTTACTATATACGGGTTAGCCCAGCTCATTGATACCAGCCGTCCCTGTGTACTAGACAAGAAGAAAAAGCAAAAATGTATTGTTACGTCTAAATAACCAATTACAATATGCATTCATGGTATCACAGTATATAGTATAAACAGGGCTTGACTTTTTTTTTTTTATTAATTTATTTCGAGCTATAAAAAAAAAAATATATATATATATATATATATATATATATATATATATATATATATATATATATATATATATATATATATATATGGGTAGAAAAACAAAACAAAACAACAACAAAGAAAAACAAATGGAATAACAGTATCTATAAATATATTTCAAACATGTTCACAGTTTGTATATTATTGTAACTCGAAAAGGAGTGGGAAGAAGACGAACTTATTTAACCCCACCCCCATTCATCCTAATGAACGGTTGCTACTATAAAGAACAATGTATTTATATACAATATCTGACATATGTTGTACATTATACCTTATAATTACATCTAAGTGTGGTCCATTAAACACATATGCAGTGTAATGCAGTTTCATTTTATGCTTATGATAATAGTTATAACTCATTTTACCATCGTATATCATAATATATTAATATATTAGTTAAGTATTATTCCAATTATGTCTTATACTATAACTTGCTATTGAAGCATTAACTCCAGTGAAGCAGTAAATGTGGGTAAAACACTCCCACTGCCACTGCAGCAGGTGGATGTTATACCTGTAGCTTAACTTTGGAAATGTATGTTGCTCTGCTTGAGTGTACTCTGTTTAGTAAATGATTTAAACAAAATAACAAAACAAAATGTTTTTAAAGACGTGACTCCACAGAGATTATTGTGCCCAGGCAAACCTGTTCTGTGAAGGTTTTGTGATCTGAGGATGAGGCTTGCATCAGTCACTCAGCTGAGTCTGTGGCTAAACATTTGTCAGTATAAATGTTCTGCTAATGCATAGAACTCCAATAACAGAAGTAAATACCATTCATTGTAAAAATGCATCTAAATAGTTTTGCATTTTATGATTTTCAAACAAATAAATTACATTTTTAATTGGTGTAAAATACATATTTTTCAGTAGTGTAAAAATCTTATCTCTTCTTGTGTCTTTGTGTCTTGTCACAGCCTTAACAGTGCTGGAATGTAACAAAGTAAAAATACTTTACTTTTTACTTTTTTTACTTTACTTTACTTAACCTCTTAAACCCGAACAGAGCCCGACGGGGCTCCGCCCCCTTGCGTCCGCTTGTTGGGACCATAGCGGGGAGATACAACAGCTGACACACACATGTTTGACATCCTCGTGTTCGGACAATTCGTGGCAACAAAACTATCTACTTCAATTTCTATTCAACAGTTGGATTCCACCTGGATTTTTTAAAAATAAAACATGTATAACTTTCCATTACTTTGTTTATTTGGCACAAATTTTGATGCAGTAGACCAAAATATGTGAAATTTTCAATTTATGTTGTTATTTGCTTCACTACAGGAAGGAAAAAGGCTTTTTTGGAGGCAAATATGTGTTGTTTTTTTTTCAGGCAGAAATTAGAATAATCCATTTCAACCTCAATTTATGGTCAAACAATATAATTTATTAATATTATTTCTCTTCCACAGTAATCCCCAAAGTCCACCAATTAATTTGCTACCAAGGTTAGCTATGTACACCTCGTAAATGCTAAGTAAAACCTTAATAAATGTAGATATAGAATTTTCGGGAAAAAGGCCTCAGAGCTTAACAGGTTAAGTACAATTCTCATGTATCTGTACTTGAGTAAATTTTACAAGGGATACTTCTACTTTTACTTCACTACGTTTTAGAGCAAGTATCTGTTCTTTTTACTCCACTACATTTATGATTTGGTTTGAAGTACAAAGTATTTTCTTTTTTGGTTTAAAATAAAAAATGCTATGGCCTCAGAGTAGAAAAGCAGTATACCTAAAAATAAAAGAACCAGTAAAGCAGTACACTTCAGAAACATCAACATAAAAAAGAAAGAAATCATCACCGTTGTATTCTACTGCACTGCACCGATTCTTAGTCTGATCCCTCACATTTAACACGTTCATTAGTTATGAATCTGTGCAAAATACTTTTACTTTTTTACTCACAAGCACATTTGAAAGTGAGTACTTTAATACTTTTACTTAAATAGAAATTCTCATATGCTACTTTTTACTTTTACTTGAGGCAATTTTTGCTCCTTTATCTGTACTTTTTAGAAATCCAGTACTTCCTCCAACACTGACCCCTAATGTCCAACCATAAAACCTACTGTGTACAATAAAATATACACAAAAACTTAACTAATTAAAAAGAATTTGAGGTAAAAGCACTAATTGGCCCTGGGTATTAAATATGGTGTAATGTTAATAAAATCTGTTTATCTGTTTGTCCATTTAACTTAATTAGTTACAAGGCAGCAACTCAGAGAATTTAGGTTTATACCTGGTTTAGTCCTGGTTTAGACCTGGTTTAGACCTGGTTTAGTCCTGGTTTAGACCTAGTTAGGTTTTAGTTTAGTCCTGGTTTAGTGTTTGTTCACAGGGTTTGGTCTCAGTTTGCCTTGGTCTTGGTCAGACTCGACGTGGTCTCGGTCCTTGAAAGTCTAGGTCTCGACTCGGTATCAAACCCCAAAAGTCTCGTCCTGGTCTTGGTCTCAGTTAGTCTGGTCTCAGCCTGGTCTTGGTCTCAGTTAGTCTGGTCTCAGCCTGGTCTTGGTCTCAGTTAGTCTGGTCTCGGCCTGGTCTTGGTCTCAGTTAGTCTGGTCTCAGCCTGGTCTTGGTCTCAGTTAGTCTGGTCTCAGCCTGGTCTTGGTCTCAGTTAGTCTGGTCTCAGCCTGGTCTTGGTCTCAGTTAGTCTGGATTCGTCCTGGTCTTGGTCTCAGTTAGTCTGGTCTCGGCCTGGTCTTGGTCTCAGTTAGTCTGGTCTCGGCCTGGTCTTGGTCTCAGTTAGTCTGGTCTCGGCCTGGTCTTGGTCTCAGTTAGTCTGGTCTCGGCCTGGTCTTGGTCTCGGCCTGGTCTTGGTCTCAGTTAGTCTGGTCTCAGCCTGGTCTTGGTCTCAGTTAGTCTGGTTTCGGCCTGGTCTTGGTCTCAGTTAGTCTGGTCTCGGCCTGGTCTTGGTCTCAGCCTGGTCTTGGTCTCAGTTAGTCTGGTCTCGGCCTGGTCTTGGTCTCGGCCTGGTCTTGGTCTCAGTTAGTCTGGTTTAGGCCTGGTCTTGGTCTCAGTTAGTCTGGTCTCGGCCTGGTCTTGGTCTGGGCCTGGTCTTGGTCTCAGTTAGTCTGGTTTCGGCCTGGTCTTGGTCTCAGTTAGTCTGGTCTCGGCCTGGTCTTGGTCTCAGCCTGGTCTTGGTCTCAGTTAGTCTGGTTTAGGCCTGGTCTTGGTCTCAGTTAGTCTGGTTTCGGCCTGGTCTTGGTCTCAGTTAGTCTGGTCTCGGCCTGGTCTTGGTCTCAGCCTGGTCTTGGTCTCAGTTAGTCTGGTTTCGGCCTGGTCTTGGTCTCAGTTAGTCTGGTTTCGGCCTGGTCTTGGTCTCAGTTAGTCTGGTCTCGGCCTGGTCTTGGTCTCGGCCTGGTCTTGGTCTCAGTTAGTCTGGTCTCGGCCTGGTCTTGGTCTCGGCCTGGTCTTGGTCTCAGTTAGTCTGGTCTCGGCCTGGTCTTGGTCTCAGTTAGTCTGGTCTCGGCCTGGTCTTGGTCTCAGTTAGTCTGGTCTCGGCCTGGTCTTGGTCTCAGTTAGTCTGGTCTCAGCCTGGTCTTGGTCTCAGTTAGTCTGGATTCGTCCTGGTCTTGGTCTCAGTTAGTCTGGTCTCGGCCTGGTCTTGGTCTCAGTTAGTCTGGTCTCGGCCTGGTCTTGGTCTCAGTTAGTCTGGTCTCGGCCTGGTCTTGGTCTCGGCCTGGTCTTGGTCTCAGTTAGTCTGGTCTCGGCCTGGTCTTGGTCTCAGTTAGTCTGGTCTCAGCCTGGTCTTGGTCTCAGTTAGTCTGGATTCGTCCTGGTCTTGGTCTCAGTTAGTCTGGTCTCGGCCTGGTCTTGGTCTCAGTTAGTCTGGTCTTAGCCTGGTCTTGGTCTCAGTTAGTCTGGTCTCAGCCTGGTCTTGGTCTCAGTTAGTCTGGTCTCAGCCTGGTCTTGAGCTCAGTTAGTCTGGTCTCGGCCTGGTCTTGGTCTCAGTTAGTCTGGTCTCAGCCTGGTCTTGGTCTCAGTTAGTCTGGTCTCGGCCTGGTCTTGGTCTCAGTTAGTCTGGTCTCAGCCTGGTCTTGGTCTCAGTTAGTCTGGTCTCAGCCTGGTCTTGGTCTCAGTTAGTCTGGTCTCAGCCTGGTCTTGGTCTCAGTTAGTCTGGTCTCAGCCTGGTCTTGGTCTCAGTTAGTCTGGTCTCGGCCTGGTCTTGGTCTCAGTTAGTCTGGTCTCAGCCTGGTCTTGGTCTCAGTTAGTCTGGTCTCAGCCTGGTCTTGGTCTCAGTTAGTCTGGTCTCAGCCTGGTCTTGGTCTCAGTTAGTCTGGTCTCAGCCTGGTCTTGGTCTCAGTTAGTCTGGTCTCAGCCTGGTCTTGGTCTCAGTTAGTCTGGTCTCAGCCTGGTCTTGGTCTCAGTTAGTCTGGTCTCAGCCTGGTCTTGGTCTCAGTTAGTCTGGATTCGTCCTGGTCTTGGTCTCAGTTAGTCTGGTCTCGGCCTGGTCTTGGTCTCGGCCTGGTCTTGGTCTCAGTTAGTCTGGTCTCAGCCTGGTCTTGGTCTCGGCCTGGTCTTGGTCTCAGTTAGTCTGGTCTCAGCCTGGTCTTGGTCTCAGTTAGTCTGGTCTCGGCCTGGTCTTGGTCTCAGCCTGGTCTTGGTCTCGGCCTGGTCTTGGTCTCAGTTAGTCTGGTCTCGGCCTGGTCTTGGTCTCAGTTAGTCTGGATTCGTCCTGGTCTTGGTCTCAGTTAGTCTGGTCTCAGCCTGGTCTTGGTCTCAGTTGGTCTGGTTTTGGCCTGGTCTTGGTCTCAGTTAGTCTGGTCTCAGCCTGGTCTTGGTCTCAGTTAGTCTGGTCTCGGCCTGGTCTTGGTCTCAGTTAGTCTGGTCTCAGCCTGGTCTTGGTCTCAGTTAGTCTGGATTCGTCCTGGTCTTGGTCTCAGTTAGTCTGGTCTCAGCCTGGTCTTGGTCTCAGTTAGTCTGGTCTCAGCCTGGTCTTGGTCTCAGTTAGTCTGGTCTCGGCCTGGTCTTGGTCTCAGTTAGTCTGGTCTCAGCCTGGTCTTGGTCTCAGTTAGTCTGGATTCGTCCTGGTCTTGGTCTCAGTTAGTCTGGTCTCAGCCTGGTCTTGGTCTCAGTTGGTCTGGTTTTGGCCTGGTCTTGGTCTCAGTTAGTCTGGTCTCAGCCTGGTCTTGGTCTCAGTTAGTCTGGTCTCAGCCTGGTCTTGGTCTCAGTTAGTCTGGTCTCAGCCTGGTCTTGGTCTCAGTTAGTCTGGATTCGTCCTGGTCTTGGTCTCAGTTAGTCTGGTCTCGGCCTGGTCTTGGTCTCGGCCTGGTCTTGGTCTCAGTTAGTCTGGTCTCGGCCTGGTCTTGGTCTCGGCCTGGTCTTGGTCTCAGTTAGTCTGGTCTCAGCCTGGTCTTGGTCTCAGCCTGGTCTTGGTCTCGGCCTGGTCTTGGTCTCAGTTAGTCTGGTCTCAGCCTGGTCTTGGTCTCAGCCTGGTCTTGGTCTCAGCCTGGTCTTGGTCTCAGTTAGTCTGGTCTCGGCCTGGTCTTGGTCTCAGTTAGTCTGGTCTCGGCCTGGTCTTGGTCTCGGCCTGGTCTTGGTCTCAGCCTGGTCTTGGTCTCAGTTAGTCTGGTCTCGGCCTGGTCTTGGTCTCAGCCTGGTCTTGGTCTCAGTTAGTCTGGTCTCGGCCTGGTCTTGGTCTCAGCCTGGTCTTGGTCTCAGTTAGTCTGGTCTTGGTCTCGGCCTGGTCTTGGTCTCAGCCTGGTCTTGGTCTCAGTTAGTCTGGTCTCGGCCTGGTCTTGGTCTCGGCCTGGTCTTGGTCTCAGCCTGGTCTTGGTCTCAGTTAGTCTGGTCTCGGCCTGGTCTTGGTCTCGGCCTGGTCTTGGTCTCAGTTAGTCTGGTCTCGGCCTGGTCTTGGTCTCAGCCTGGTCTTGGTCTCGGCCTGGTCTTGGTCTCAGTTAGTCTGGTCTCGGCCTGGTCTTGGTCTCAGTTAGTCTGGTCTCGGCCTGGTCTTGGTCTCGGCCTGGTCTTGGTCTCGGCCTGGTCTTGGTCTCGGCCTGGTCTTGGTCTCAGTTAGTTACTTTTTTCTACTTGAATAACATTATTTTAAGGTAACAATCCTCCTGTTTCTCTCTGATTTTATGCCTTTTTCTTCTCCTTTTCCACCTTAAATAATCCTAAAACGCATTCTGACAACTTCCCCCCAAAAAACAAACAGTTGTACAGCGAGTGTAGATTAATCAAGCAAATATGTTTTTCAAAAGTCTCGCACTTCTCTCTGCACAAGGCTGCGTTGCAAATTATCCTTGCCATAAGATTGCTGTTAATCATTTCAGAAGGGACAGAAAAAACAAGTTCCCTTGACAAACAAAACAATTAATTAATGCAACTTTACATCCATCAATCACCGCGCGTGCTGCCAGAATTACCATAATCTGTGCGTGGTGGCTGTTTTAAGAGCAAACAGTTAATTTCCAAAGCATAAATCACAAAGTGTGTGTTCACCCCTCTGTGCGCGCTGACAGCTCCGTCTCTCATTGCTGCAGATGAAGACTTTGAGTTTTAGGGGAAAAAAACAACAACAACAAAAAAACAAAAAAAAAAAGAAAAAGCAAAGTTTTCCACACAACTGTAATCATAATGTTAGATTAGTTTATTAATGGTTATGAGAGTCATCATCAGAACGATCAGATGTGACGGTGGCAAGCTGTAATTTGTTGTTTGTCAAAAGTTGAAAGTGTGCGCGGCTCGGTGGCACAAAACATCAGAAAGTTATCGTTATTGAAATATGGGTAAAGGAAATATCCAAACACAAGAAACTTCATTTATCACAGTGATTTTAACGTCTTCCATCTGACACAGACTCTGAGAACAAAGGTCTGGCTTAGTCCTGGTTTAGACCTGGTTTAGTCCTGGTTTAGACCTGGTTTAGTCCTGGTTTAGTCCTGGTTTAGATCTAATTTAGTCCTGGTTTAGTCCTGGTTTGGTCCTGGTTTAGATCTAATTTAGTCCTGGTTTAGTCCTGGTTTAGTCCTGGTTTAGTCCTGGTTTAGATCTAATTTAGTCCTGGTTTAGTCCTGGTTTAGTTCTGGTTTAGATCTAATTTAGTCCTGGTTTAGTCCTGGTTTAGTCCTGGTTTAGATCTAATTTAGTCCTGATTTAGTCCTGGTTTAGATCTAATTTAGTCCTGGTTTAGTCCTGGTTTAGATCTAATTTAGACCTAGTTAAATTGTTAGTTTTGTCCTGGTTTAGATTAAGATTCGTACATGGTTTAGTTTTGGTTTAGACTTAGTTTAGGCCTGGTTTAGTCCTGGTTTAGTCCTAGTTTAGTTAGACTTGGTTTAGTTGTAGTTTTTTCCTGGTTTAGATTTAGCTTCATCCTTGGTTTAGTTTTGGTTGAGACTTAGTTTAGATCTGGTTTAGTCTTGGTTAAGGCCTGGTTTAGTGCTGGTTTAGGCTTAGTTTAGACCTGGTTTAGTCTTGGTTTAGTCCTGGTTTAGACCTGGTTTAGTCCTGATGTAGTCCTGGTTTATTTCTGGTTTAGTTCTGGTTTAGTCCTGGTTTAGACCTGGTTTAGACCTGGTTTAGTCCTAGTTTAGTGCTGGTTTAGTCTTGATTTAGTCCTGGTGTAGTCCTGGTTTAGTTCTGGTTTAGTCCTGGTTTAGTCCTGGTTTAGTGCTGGTTTAGTCTTGATTTAGTCCTGGTGTAGTCCTGGTTTAGTTCTGGTTTAGTGCTGGTTTAGTGCTGGTTTAGTCCTGGTTTAGTTCTGGTTTAGTGCTGGTTTAGTCCTGGTTTAGTCCTGGTTTAGTGCTGGTTTAGTCTTGATTTAGTCCTAGTTTAGTGCTGGTTTAGTCTTGATTTAGTCCTGGTGTAGTCCTGGTTTAGTTCTGGTTTAGTGCTGGTTTAGTCCTGGTTTAGTCCTGGTTTAGTTCTGGTTTAGTGCTGGTTTAGTCCTGGTTTAGTCCTGGTTTAGTGCTGGTTTAGTCCTGGTTTAGTTCTGGTTTAGTGCTGGTTTAGTCCTGGTTTAGTCCTGGTTTAGTGCTGGTTTAGTCTTGATTTAGTCCTGGTGTAGTCCTGGTTTAGTTCTGGTTTAGTGCTGGTTTAGTCCTGGTTTAGTCCTGGTTTAGTTCTGGTTTAGTGCTGGTTTAGTCCTGGTTTAGTCCTGGTTTAGTTCTGATTTAGTGCTGGTTTAGTCCTGGTTTAGTCCTGGTTTAGTCCTGGTTTAGTCCTGGTTTAGTTCTGGTTTAGTCCTGGTTTAGTTCTGGTTTAGACCTGGTTTTTATTTAGACTAGTCCTGGTTAAGTCCATGTTGTGCATCATCTGTTCCTCTTTTTTATTTTTTGTGACTTTTTTTAGCTTCATGCAACTAAACTAAACTAAAGAAATCATAATAATAAACAATAACCATAACCAGAAATAGAAATGTGTAAACATAAATAAAATAAATAAATAAATAAATAAATAAATAAATACATATATAATAAATAATACATAATACATAATAAATACATACATAATAAATAAATAAATAATAAACATTAAATTTAAAAAAAGTAAAAGCTAAGCCATACTGGTCCCCATTAAAATATAAAAAACAGTAATAAAACCAAATAGGAGCAATACAATAAATAACAATAAACCTATAAAATAAATACAAACAAATCAATAAACTGTATCCGTAAATAAAGTCAACACTAGGTTAATTATGTTCAGAAGGTTTTTGAATAATTGTACTTCTAAGAATATAGTTTTATTGCAACATTGGCATTTTTATTTTTATTTTTTTTATGTTTATTGTTTGTAAATACCAGAATTGTTTTGTCTGATTACATCAAAACTAAAACATAACTCAGGTGTTATGTCCAAACTCAGTAATTTGTTGTTTTTTCACCTAAGACTTTTTTTTATTATTACTTGAAAACAGTGTTTGGTTCCTTTGTGATTTTTAAATAAAGTCAGAGTCAAAAAGTTAAATAAAGCTGTTGTTTCTGTGAGCCCTGTTATTGTTTTATGTAGAGGCGTAATTTTAACAGTAAATAATAATAATAATAATGTAACTCATATGATTCAAAAACAACAAGAAAAATAATTATCAAGTTATTTTGTAGTAGCTTTGACCTGTTCTAATGTTTAGTTTTGTGTTTTTAATTCTTGTGCCCCAATTTTAAAAAAGTCACGTTGTTCCTGTTAAATTATAAAAAATCTATACATTCATTTTTTTTCTTTTTTTTTGCATAATTATTTTAAACAACTTGTAACTAACCATAAATAACAAATATTTTAGTATTTTCAGAATTTTAACCCCTTTTGTGCCACTGTATGTAATACCATCTACATTTTTTAGTAAAAAAAACAGACACAAAAAAAAAAGATATTTTTAATATTCTTAAAGCAAGGAGGTCAAAGATCACCTTTATTTTAGGGATCATTTTTTCCTGTGCTCTATATTAATTTACAAAACAACTCCCAGTAAAACTCAGTAAAATGCTTTGTTACTGCCAAAAAAATAAATAAATAAATAAAAAGAAATCCTAAACTCATCTAAATAAATGTTGTTGGTAATCTTTAACAAGGCTGTAATAATCCCCGCTAGAAAATGCACTGAGGATTTCATTTTTTGAGATGCTAAAAAGGCATAAAAAATTCTGAAAATAAATAAATATTGTGTATTTATGCTTGGGGCAGAAGTTGATTAAAAGATTGGTGCAAAAAAAAGTAGAAAAAACTGAATGCATACATTTTTGTTGACATTTTTGCCTCTGAGCAGAAGAAGTGAGAGTGAGAGTGAGTGAGAGTAAAAATAAAGTAATATTAGATTTGAGACACATTTCATAGAAAAGGCAAGAACCACTAAAAAGTAAAAAAAAAAAAAAAACATTTGCAAAGGACACTTTTGGCCTCACTTCCTCTGTTTTCCGCTGCCACATTTGTCTTTTTGTGTGTTTTTCAGGAGAAACAGGTTCTGGCAGAGCGGCTGAAGTCCTTTTGTCATCGTCATGGTTACGACAGTGTGGTGGCTCTGCTGTCCGTCACTGATCCACTGTGCCACAGCCGCCAGCAGGTGGCAGTCTACGCCAGTAACACAGACATCCTCACCCAGGTACAACACTGCTGCAGCTGGGCATGGTCATTATTTTAAAGTCATTATAATAAAAATGAAGCGGGGGCCGATAAGTTACTGCAGAGGGGCCCCTTCATTAAGGAAATCAAAAGAAATTGAGTTTGAATAGAAAAAATTACAGCTATATATTTTTTGTAACATTGTTTGGAGAAAAACATGGCATAAGTTTTATTGTTGGGGTGGGATTTTCAGAAATGTAAGCGACTCTCTTGACTTTGGGAATAGCTGGCATAGACCAAACACGGCTAAGCTCTGGGTTTAATCAGAACCGAATTGAGAGTTGAGATATTTGTTAAAACGCAAAAGATTTAATCTTAATTATAGTTTAAAATTTTGTGGTATTTTATTTACTCTTTTTAAGACGCCTTAAAGACTGCATCACTGTAAAAAAAACAAGATCCCATGAGTCTCAGTTTGAGAATTACTGGTGTATAGTATTAAAATAAAATTGAAGTAATATTAATAATGCGTCAATCTTATTTAGGAAATTGGTTTGCAGTGAGTAAAAACTTTCAATATAAGAAGACATTTCACACTGCGCACATGACGTACAGTGTAGGCAACATCCAACTTAAAAAAACAGGTTTTAACCACACCACACAATTACTCAGAAATAATTTCACAAGTAACCTGCCATAAATATAACACTGAAACAACCTCAGCCTCATGGGAAATAAATATAATGTTATTAAATCTATAAAACTGTAAAAGTGGTTGTGTCCTGTAGACGCTGCGCACAGAGGCTCAGTTTAATAAGAATTTAGATGTAAAAGAGTTTTTCTAGACGCTCACAGTGGCTGCCATTCTGTTTCTCACTGACCAAACACACATCAACACATTCATCCATTCATCCATTCATCCATTCATTCATGTATCCATCCATCCATCCATTCATCCATCTGTTCATCCATCATTCATCCATTCATCCAGCCATCCATCCATCCATCCATCCATTCATCCATCTGTTCATCCATCATTCATCCATTCATCCATCTATTCATCCATCATTCAACCATTCATCCAGCCATCCATCCATCCATTCATCCATCTGTTCATCCATCATTCATCCATTCATCCATCTATTCATCCATCATTCAACCATTCATCCAGCCATCCATCCATTCATCATCCATCCATTCATCATCCATCCATTCATCCATCCATCCATTCATCCATCTGTTCATCCATCTGTTCATCCATCATTCATCCATTCATCCAGCCATCCATCCATTCATCATCCATCCATTCATCCATCCATCCATTCATCCATCTGTTCATCCATCATTCATCCATTCATCCAGCCATCCATCCATTCATCATCCATCCATCCATTCATCCATCTGTTCATCCATCATTCATCCATTCATCCAGCCATCCATCCATTCATCATCCATCCATTCATCCATCCATCCATTCATCCATCTGTTCATCCATCATTCATCCATTCATCCATCCATCCATCCATTCATCATCCATCCATCCATTCATCCATCTGTTCATCCATCTGTTCATCCATCATTCATCCATTCATCCAGCCATCCATCCATTCATCATCCATCCATCCATCCATCCATTCATTCATCCATTCATCCAACCTTCCAGTGGGTTGTTAGGAGTGTTTTGTATTTAGTAAAAAGACTATATTTAAAAAAAAAAAAACCTCAAAATATCAAGTTTTTAACATATAATAGTTTAATGTTCATACGTCTAAAAACTTTCAGTTTTAAGTTTTACTCACTGTCATTATTTGTTTTAACTCCTCTCTGTCTCAGTTTGAGTTTGTGTTGTTGCTTTATTTAAAATAACTATTTACAGTTCTTTTGGTAAATGTAGTATATTAAGTTTTATAAGTTTATTATTATCAGTAATATTACTGTTTCTGAACAAAGGAAGTAAGCAGGGGCTAACATCAGGCAGTGCAGCCAGTGCAACTGCTCTGGGGCCCAGGAGGTTTAGGGGCCCATTAGCGTGGGCCCTTGCTCATCTGAAGTCAAGTCTGTGTTTAAAATATTCTTAATAAATACAACCCGAATTCCAGAAATGTTGGGACGTGTTTTTAAATTTGAATAAAATAAAAACCAAAAGACTTTCAAATTTTTATTCACATACACTGAGAAATTTTATGCACAAAAAAAGCTCATTTCAAATTTGATGACACATTTATGTTATCTATGTTTTATTGTGAATAAAACATTGGCTCATGTGACTTGAAAGTCTTTTAGTTTTCAGTTTATTCAAATTTTAAAAAACGTCCCAACATTTTTAGATTCAAACTGACAGCAGCAGAGTATTTCACATAAAATCACTAAATTGCCCCTAAATATGAACGAATAAGCAGCTGTTTTTTGTCTGAAACTTCAATAAAACAGCGACATTTTAAAAATTAAATGAATGTGCTTCATAACTTTAGGGCCCATTCTGAAATCCTGATCCGGGGCCCTTCATTACCACCACTGTCTATAAGATGAGTTAAACAATAATGATAGTGAGTAAAAATGTAAGGTTTTTAGACGTATGATCATTAAATTATGTGAACAAAAAATATTAAAACCTGAGATTTTTTTCCAAAATCTCTCCCCTTTTGAGTTTTTGCAGCATGTTTTTTTTTTTTACAGTGTGCTCAAAAAAGCTTACGTGTGATTTATTTTCTTTGATGAGATAATTTACTATAATGTTAAACCTTGCAGTCTGACTTAAACTGTTAAAAGTCAGTAGTTTCCAAATCTTAAGTACAATGGCGTGACCCAGTTTTGGACTCGGGCTGCACCTTACGGGCCATTGTTGCTGCTCTGACACTCGATGCTTTCCGTGAAGATTCCCCGGGCTATAATTGCCTCTGATTGGTTGAAAACGAGTCACGGGACGGGGCCAGCCTCCAGCAGGTACTCAAGTGTTTGGAGTGAACATGTGATGAATGTGTTTTTTTGTTGTTTTTTTGCCGTAGCTCTGCTGTGAGTTGGAGGAGACTTCGAGCTGGTCCCTCTCCGGTGAGCTGGACGCCAAGGAGAACTTCCAGGTAGGAACAGAAAGAGTGGAAAGTCCTGGGACGAGTGTGTGGCTCAGATTAATGCTCATGGTGTGGGGCAGTGGTTCTCAAACTGTGGTGCAGGGGCTGCTGGTGGTACTCGGGCGTCATCTGGTCGCACTCAGGAGTCTCAGTGTATACTGGACTAATACTTCAGTACTGGACTAATACTTCAATACTGGACTAATACTTCAATACTGGACTAATACTTCAATACTGGACTAATACTTCAATACTGGATTAATACTTCAATACTGGACTAATACTTCAGTACTGGACCAATACTTCAATACTGGACTAATACTTCAATACTGGACTAATACTTCAATACTGGACTAATACTTCAATACTGGACTAATATTTCAATACTGACTAATACTTCAATACTGGACTAATACTTCACTACTGACTCATACTTTAATACTGGACTAATACTTCAATACTGGACTAATACTTCAATACTGACTAATATTTCAATACTGACTAATACTTCAATACTGGATTAATACTTCAATACTGGATTAATACTTCAATACTGGACTAATACTTTAATACTAGACTAATACTTCAACACTGGACTAATACTTTGATACTGGACTAATACTTCAATACTGACTAATACTTCAATACTGGACTAATACTTCACTACTGACTCATACTTTAATACTGGACTAATACTTCAATACTGGACTAATACTTCAATACTGGACTAATACTTCAATACTGACTAATACTTCAATACTGGACTAATACTTCACTACTGACTCATACTTTAATACTGGACTAATACTTCAATACTGGACTAATACTTCAATACTGACTAATATTTCAATACTGACTAATACTTCAATACTGGATTAATACTTCAATACTGGATTAATACTTCAATACTGGACTAATACTTTAATACTGGACTAATACTTCAACACTGGACTAATACTTTGATACTGGACTAATACTTCAATACTGGACTAATACTTCAATACTGGACTAATACTTCAACACTGGACTAATACTTCAATACTTGATTAATACTTCAATACTGGACTAATACTTTAATACTGGACTAATACTTCAATACTGGACTAATACTTCAGTACTGGACTAATACTTCAGTACTGGACTAATACTTCAGTAATGGACTAATACTTCAATACTGGACTAATACTTTAATACTGACTAATACTTCAATACTGGACTAATACTTCAATACTGACTAATACTTCAATACTGGACTAATACTTCAATACTGGACTAATACTTTAATACTGACTAATACTTCAATACTGGACTAATACTTCAATACTGGACTAATACTTCAGTACTGGACTAATACTTCAATACTGACTAATACTTCAATACTGGATTAATATTTCAAAACTGGACTAATACTTCAGTACTGGACCAATACTTCAATACTGGACTAATTCTTCAATACTGGACTAATACTTCAATACTGGACTAATACTTCAATACTGGACTAATATTTCAATACTGACTAATACTTTAATACTGGACTAATACTTCAATACTGGACTAATACTTCAATACTGACTAATACTTCAATACTGGACTAATGCTTCAATACTGGACTAATGCTTCAATACTGGACTAATATTTCAATACTGGATTAATACTTCAATACTGGATTAATACTTCAATACTGGACTAATACTTTAATACTGGACTAATACTTCAATACTGGACTAATATTTCAATACCGACTAATACTTCAATACTGGATTAATACTTCAATACTGGACTAATATTTCAATACTGACTAATACTTCAATACTGGACTAATACTTCAATACTGGATTAATACTTCAATACTGGACTAATATTTCAATACTGGACTAATACTTCAATACTGGACTAATACTTTAATACTGGACTAATACTTCAACACTGGACTAATACTTTGATACTGGACTAATACTTCAATACTGGACTAATACTTCAATACTGGATTAATACTTCAATACTGGACTAATACTTCAATACTGGACTAATACTTCAATACTGGACTAATACTTCAACACTGGACTAATACTTCAATACTGGACTAATACTTCAACACTGGACTAATACTTCAACACTGGACTAATACTTTAATACTGGACTAATACTTCAATACTGGACTAATACTTCAATACTGGACTAATACTTCAATACTGACTAATACTTCAATACTGGACTAATGCTTCAATACTGGACTAATATTTCAATACTGACTAATACTTCAATACTGGATTAATACTTCAATACTGGATTAATACTTCAATACTGGACTAATACTTTAATACTGGACTAATACTTCAACACTGGACTAATACTTTGATATTGGACTAATACTTCAATACTGCACTAATACTTCAATACTGACTAATACTTCAACACTGGACTAATACTTCAATACTTGATTAATACTTCAATACTGGACTAATACTTTAATACTGGACTAATACTTCAATACTGAACTAATACTTCAGTACTGGACTAATACTTCAGTACTGGACTAATACTTCAGTAATGGACTAATACTTCAATACTGGACTAATACTTTAATACTGACTAATACTTCAATACTGGACTAATACTTCAATACTGACTAATACTTCAATACTGGACTAATACTTCAATACTGGACTAATACTTTAATACTGACTAATACTTCAATACTGGACTAATACTTCAATACTGGACTAATACTTCAGTACTGGACTAATACTTCAATACTGGATTAATACTTCAATACTGGACTAATACTTCAGTACTGGACCAATACTTCAATACTGGACTAATACTTCAATACTGGACTAATACTTCAATACTGGACTAATATTTCAATACTGACTAATACTTCAATACTGGACTAATACTTCAATACTGACTAATACTTCAATACTGGATTAATACTTCAATACTGGACTAATACTTTAATACTGGACTAATACTTCAATACTGGACTAATATTTCAATACTGACTAATACTTCAATACTGGATTAATACTTCAATACTGGACTAATATTTCAGTACTGACTAATACTTCAATACTGGACTAATACTTCAATACTGGATTAATACTTCAATACTGGACTAATATTTCAATACTGGACTAATACTTTAATACTGGACTAATACTTTAATACTGGACTAATACTTCAACACTGGACTAATACTTTGATACTGGACTAATACTTCAATACTGGACTAATACTTCAATACTGGACTAATACTTTAATACTGGACTAATACTTCAACACTGGACTAATACTTTGATACTGGACTAATACTTCAATACTGGACTAATACTTCAATACTGGACTAATACTTCAATACTGGACTAATACTTTAATACTGGACTAATACTTCAACACTGGACTAATACTTTGATACTGGACTAATACTTCAATACTGGACTAATACTTCAATACTGGATTAATACTTCAATACTGGACTAATACTTCAATACTGGACTAATACTTCAATACTGGACTAATACTTCAACACTAGACTAATACTTCAACACTGGACTAATACTTCAATACTGGACTAATACTTCAATACTGGACTAATACTTCAATACTGGACTAATACTTCAATACTGACTAATACTTCAATACTGGACTAATTCTGGACTAAACCAGGACTAAACCAAGACTGGACTAATACTTTAATTCTAGACTAACTTTTAATACTGGATTAATACAGAACTAAACCAGGTCTAAACCAGGAATAAGCCAAGATTAAACCAGGACGAAACCAGGTCTAAACCAAGACTAAAACAGGACAAATACAGGATCTAAACCAAGACAAAATCAGGTCTAGACCAGGTCTAAACTAAGCCCATACCCGGACTTAACCAGTACAAAAACAGGTATAAACCAGGACTAAATCAGGTCTAAACCAGGACTAAACTAGGACAAATACAGCGCTAAACCAGGACAAATACAGGGCTAAACTAAGACTATACCAGGACTTAACCATTACAAAAACAGGTATAAATCAGGACAAAACCAGGACTATAAACCAGAACAGATACAGGACTAAACCAAGTCTAAACCAGGACTAAACTAGGACTGACCGTACCACAGTTTGAGAACCACTGCCTCAATCATTACATAATCGACCATCTTTATATTCTACTTGTTGTTGTTTTTTTTTTCAGGTCTACCACATCCCGGTGAACACCATATTCCCCGGGACGCCCCCCGTGCTGGAGGAGGAGATCCAGGGCCTGCTCAAGGACTTCGTGGACAGACGCAGCTCGGTCCTGGCCTGTCACCCCAGCAGTCGCACCTCGTCCACGGAGGGAGTGGCGGGCAGCATTGACTTCTCCCAGGGCTCCTCGGGGATCACAGACATGGACGGCGGCGACATGGAGAGAGGGGACGCTGGGAATGGAGACGGGACGACTGGAGCCAGGTGAGTTTGGCCTTAAGGTTGTAGTTCAAGTCCTGATTTTGTTTAATTTAGAGCCAGTTTTAGTCCTGCCCTGCGGTTGGAGCAAGATTTGAAGTTTAGACCATGGCTTAGTCTTAGTTTAGTCCTTGATTCATCCTGGTTTAGTCCTGGGTTAGTATGGTTTAGTCCTAGTCTAGTCCCAGTTTAATCCTGGTTTAGACCTGGTTTAGTCCTAGTTTAGTTCTGGTCATGTCCTGGTTTTAGTCCTAGTTTATTCCTGGTTTAGCCCTACTCTAGTCCTAGTCTAGTCCCAGTTTAATCCTGGTTTAGACTTGGTTTAGTCCTAGTCTTGTCCTAGTTTTGTTCTGGTCAAGTCCTGGTTTAGTCCTAGTTTATTCTTGGTTTAGCATTGGTTTAGTCCTGGTTTAGTGCTAGTTTAAGACCTGGTTTAGTTCTGGTTTACTTCCAGTTTAGTCCTTGATTCATTCTGATTTAGTCCTGGGTTAGTCTGGTTTAGTCCTCGTTTAGACCTAGTTTGGTCCTAGTTTATTTCTGGTTTAGTCCTCGTTTAGTCCTGGTTTGGTTCTGGTTAAGCCCTGCTTTAGTCTTTGATTCATCCTGATTTAGTCCTGGGTTAGTCTGGTTTAGTCCTAATTTAGTTCTGGTTTTGTCCTGGTTAATTTTTGGTTTAGTGCGTGTTATGTTTTTTTATAGTAATGTATTTTTCCATGTTATTCCATAGTTTATCTTTTGGTGTAGACCTTGTTTTGACCAGATTTAGGCTTTTTTTTTTTTTTTTTTTACTGAGCTAGAAGCTTATGAAGATTTCTAATGGCGACTGTAGGTTTAATGTAATGTAACAGTAATATTTTCCATCCAATTACAATACAATGTTTTGTGTTGAGAGAATACTTTCAGTTCAGTTTTTTAATAAAATAAAAGCTGGTGGTCATGTTGTTGTGTCGCAGGTGAGGGGTGAAGCTGAGATTGTGAGAGAAGGTGTTTTTGGGTAATGTTTTACTCACATGGGTCGTACAGTAACTGCTCTTGTTATTCCTCCACAGGGCGCTGGCCGATGGGGAAGAGGACCCTGGAGCGGGCGGGGCTGTGGAGCTGGTGAGCCCCGACAGCGGGATGACCACAATCCGCAGCAGCCGTTCCTCCAAAGAGAGCTCAGTGTTCCTCAGTGATGACAGCCCCCTGGGAGAGGTCCTAGCTGGAGGAGGACCTTCGGGACCGGGACAGTTCCTCAGAAACCCCTCTCCTCTGGGTCTGCTGTCCCTGTCCCCTCCTGTCCCACCCGAACGGAGGAGAAACCGCTCAAACCGAAACAAGATTGACAACGTTGACCTCTTTAGTTTTGATCCTCTTCACAGCGGAACGGCAAACCCCGAAGGCGACGCGGCAGGACGTCCCAGCAGCTCCGAACTGGAAGAACTGAGCTTGGTTGACTTCTCTGCGCCGACCTCAATGAGCGGCTTTGACAGCAGAAACTCTTCCATCGACTTTCACATCCAAACTGTTGTCCCGCCAACTCCAGTGAACAGCTTAGTCGGAAGTCGCCCACCGAGCAGCTGCGGAGTGCGCTTCTTCCCCGAGGATGTCGTCGAAAGAATCAACGGTCTCCAACACAAGGACAGCGTGTCATCGTCCCTCTCCGAGAACTGGGATGAGTTCAGTTTTGACACACAAGGCGCCATGTCCTCCAGCGACAACAGCTCATGGAACGTCGCGAAGGCCTGTGAAAGTCCGCAGAACGTTCTAGAGGTAATAAAAAGCAACGAATCCAACGCCGAACCCAAGGAGGATGTCTCGAAATCAGACAGCTCTAAGGCCAAAGGTCTCGAGCCCCAGCTTAGTCTCATCATAGAGCAAACCGAATCGCACGACAGCTGGAATCCAGATCGAGTCATAAACGATAAATGGAACCCGGTGTCTCTGGCTGACTTGCAGCTGACGCCACCTGAAGAAGAGGCGGTTGTCAAACGCAAGACTGGGATTATCTTTGGAGCCAAGGACAAGAAATCCAAAAAGAAAGAGCTGCTCAACACTTTAACACCAGATACATCTAAGGAAGATGACGATGACGGTGGTAAGAAAGGCGGCAAACACCAAACGGAGCTTCTCGACTTCTGGACTTACTCCGCGCAAAAGGGTTTCCTCAAATCCGACAGCGGGACCACCACGTCCTACCCCGAATCTCTGGACATGTGGAATATGACAATCAGGGATGACAGCCTGTCCCCCCTAAACACGCCAGACTGCTTATCGGAAAACTCGGGTTCCTTCTGCGGGGCCAGCGGCAACGTGTCCGTGGAGAGTCCGCAGGGTGTCGACAAAGGAATGGCCATGTGGAACACCACCATCAGAGAGGACAGCGCGTCGACAATAGCGAGTCCAGAAGGAAGTGGGAAGGACTTGAGCCACGTAGGTTCGTTGGAAGCTTCTCCTGAGACACCTGAAGGCAAAAATGTAGCTACTGAGAAGCTTACAGAAGAGGTGAGAAGTGGCGAACCCAATGTGAAAATAGTCATAGAAGCTGCAGAACAGGAGAACGATCAAGAAACCTGGGACGTCGACCAAACTGACAGTGCCCAGGATGATGCAAACCAAATCAGCGACCCGTGGGAGCTGCCTGTTCCTGGAATGGTCACCTCTACTTCCGAATACGATAACGTCGGAGGCGGTGGGTGGAGTTTGAGCTCCTCGCCCGACACCAGCCTTGTCGTAGATCTGATTCAACTAGAAGCGCAGGCGAGTCCTTTCGTAGGAGTCACTCAGACCAAAAGCGAAGAAGAGACCAAACACAGTGAAGAACTTTTAAAACGAGACCACTCAAGTGATCAGGTGTTCACCTTTGAAGGGCTTAAAGAGTCGGATAATATTGGGAACGTTAGAAAAGACGGAGAAGTGTCACAAGAGCAGTCCGACGACCATTCTCCGTTTATGCTCGTAGAAGTTAACCAGCGTCCACAGTTGGAACAGTCCGTATCTGCAAACCTGTTCAACTGGGATGACCTTATTTCCAAGACGCAACAAGCCACTGTTAAATCAGCCAAAGAAGAAATAAACCAAGGGCTCGCTATTGAAAGTGAAAGTGAAATGTCCAAAACTGTAAGCTCAGGTTCGGTCGGGGAGAGGGGGGACGGACCCAAGTACAGCCCCGACAGCCTCCACCCGGGCAGCCGCGACGAACTCAGGTCCTCCGATGGCGATTCATCGTCCGGTCTAGAAATGGAAAGTATTATTGTTTCGGGAACGGTGAAGGAAGCCGAGAGAGAGAGACCCGTTCCGAAAGAGACGAAGAAGTCCATGGAGACTTTTAGCATGCTGTCCTACGCCGCAACCATTCTCCAAGCCCAGACTGCCCAGAAACACAAGGAGAAAGGTTTAGACCAATCACAGAGCACACCAACTACTTCCATAATTCCTAAAATAATCAGTCCTAGCCAATCGGAAGCACTGCAGAAGTCAGATGGTAAACAAGAAGATGATAAGTCAACCGTTCCACCAAGAAGTACGTCTCCTTCGCTGAGATATCCGTCTGATCACTTTTTAAAAACCCGAGAGGAGGTTTACGTGCACTCGCAGATCTCAATGGAGGACTCAGACGAGGGCGGGCTGTCGCCTTCTACGATGCCGCCTACGTCTCTGGGTGATATTCAAGCCTGGAGCGAACAGCTGGAGAGACAGGACACGCAGGGAACCTCTGAGGCACACACACCAGGAACGTCTGAGGTCCAGTCCCCCGTGGCCAC
Organism: Bostrychus sinensis; assembly: GCA_020698575.1. NCBI lineage: Eukaryota > Metazoa > Chordata > Actinopteri > Gobiiformes > Eleotridae > Bostrychus > Bostrychus sinensis. The sequence goes on along the minus strand of CM036249.1, from coordinate 7,767,103 downwards.
CAGCAACAGCTCAGTGTCTCACAGCAGTTCGTATACGGAGTCGCCGCTGAGTGAAACGGCGCCGCCACCTCCTCCTGAGAGAGGGCTGGGGTTACCGTTTTCTGGTGATCTGATGGAGGAGGAGAACGAGGAGGAGGAGCTGGAAGAAGAAACAAAAGAACAGGCTGCACTGCCAACGCCAGAGAATCGATACGACAGTGAGCAGTTAGCAGAGCAAGCTATGGGCCATACACAACTTTTACGGTAAGCAATGCATCCTTAATTTACACTTGTGATCAGAAATGTTCGATCCCCTCACCTCAGAAGGCTTCATAATTATGTGAATGAAAGATAATGAGAACAAATGAAAGTATTATTCAGCAGTTAGCTTTAAAACTTTGTGGAGCACCCGCTAGCTTTTATAACTTCTAACAAACATTTTGGGTCACTGCTAACAAGCTTCTCACACTTCTCGTCTGGTGTCTTTGCCCATTCTTCTTCTGCAAAATAGAGTTTAGATTTTCTGCACGAGTCTGACCCGAACTTGACCTGAGATCCCAGCAACAGGAGAGCGAGTGCCTGTGTGAATAAAAGCACGTGGCCGATGTCGTGGCGCTGTTTAAGAACGAGCACGTGGAGCGGATAGGTTTACCTGATTTGAGAGAGGCAGTGAGAGGGGCTGGTTATTTAGATTACAAAGAGAGTTAACCCCAAAGGACGGATGCTTTTGGTCCTTGAGAAAACTATGGATCTCCTCTGTGTCCCATCACGGTTAAAAGACCAAAGCGAGGAAGGTTAACACACGTATTTAACTTTAACAGGCAGCACATCTCAATCCAGGATTGTACAGATTAATATCAGTTGGAGTGTGCACGGGTCACTGTAAATAGCAAGTAATGGTCAGATTCGGACATGAACGGGCTTGGGTCAGGCTGGATTTTTTGCGCCCAATATAAGCTCTAGTGCAAATGCCTCTAGCTCAATGGGATTTAGATCTGGAGACTGAGAGGGGCACTCCAGGATCTGTTTTGTCTTCTTGAAAAGTCTTTAAGTTATAAATCGTTGAAATCTTTGGGAGGGTTGAATAGTTCTGATTGCAACTGTAAGTAAAACATGGGTACTGATTTAATTAGTCTCACTAATATATTATGAAGAATCTGGTGTAGGACATGATTAAACTTATGCTGTTAATGACATACATGACATGCCAGTGCATACATTCATTCTTCTGTCACTCCTCTCTTCATCTCTTGAGGGATTGGAGGCACCTGTTGGTATCTATTAAACTCTCAGTGGAGTCTGTCTCTGAACAGTGTTGAGGTGGTGCTTGAACTCTCTCCTGGGGCTCAACTGTGAGTTTCTGTGCCCAGTGATGTTGCTCTAGCTGACTACACATACACACATGTGTATTTCACACAGGTCATGTGTGTAGCAGCAGGCTCACATCAAGCCTGTGTGTGAGATCGTGTTTATAAATGCGTTTCCGCCTCATTAAATATGCATTACCTGGCTCATTACAGCTGGAGCCCCATCACAGCTAATAGAAGCAGCTCCCGAAGGTCTCTAATCAGGTGTGTGTGTGTCAGAGAATGAGACTGATTCCTCTTGGGTTCTCTCTCTTATCTGTTTAAACACATGCATGCACTAATTTCTCCTCACTTGTTTTTGTCTAGGCATCAGGATGTGACCTCACAACCTCCTTTCCAGCCACTGAGAGGAGACTCTCCGTACCAGTGGGCAGGAAGCGAGAGCGTGCCTCAGGTTCAGACCCAGTACGGCTACAACTACCACCACATTGACCAAAGAACAGAGCACCACGGCGGCCTGCTGACGTGCGTGAGCCCCAAAGCCGGCAGCCAGCAGCAGCAGCAGCAGCAGCAGCAGACGGGGGAGGTGTACGCCGAGTTCACCAGCGTCTCCAGCACCGACGGATATTACGAACCCAGAGGCAGCGCGGCGTACGGCTCTGAAGATTACCTGGTACAGAGCGCGTATGAAGATGACCCGTCCCGCTATCGTCACACCGAGGCCCAGGGTCAGTACGAGTCCGAGCATGCTCAGTACAGCTCTGACGGACAGCAGCTGTACTCGTCAGACGCGCACGCAGCCAGAGGGGACCACGCTCGATATGTGCAGGACGGATATGTCCACTTTCTGCTCTCGAGGTGAGCGGACACATCCATTCACAAGATCCCTTTAGCTCTGCCAATTAGTTCAACAGGCTTTGTATGACACGTTGTTACAGATTTTGGAATAAAGGTGCAAAAATGGGCGAGAGTAGAGACATAATTCCGCTTGTGGAAATGTATGCAAAGTAAAACAAACCTTTCAGGTTTGAATCGTTTATAAGGATCATGTTGCAACTACATCTCTCAACGCTAAACTACTTTTTTCAAACAAGGCTTTAGTGTTGCATCTCACAATTTAGAGCAGGGGTCTCCAAACTTTTTTCCCTGAGAGCTACTTTTACAAATCGAAAATGGCAGTGAGCTACTCGTACTTTCTAACATTTATGTAGTAACTATGGGCCTTGGGCGGGGTGCACACTGGACAGTGGCCAATTAGTTGCAGAGCTGACACTTTCAACCCAAAGAAAAGTGTATTTGGTTTCCCCTTAACATTTACCTGAACATTTACAAAATGTTGGTGTACTCAACTCACGTTTTAAATTAAAGTAAGAAATATTTAGTTCACTGCATGGGTATTTTGTGTCTGTGTGCAGCAACTGACACACATTTGTTACATTTGTGAAAGCAAACTCTAGTCCTAATCTGAAAATACTGTAGTCGAGCTAATATCACTACTGTCTCATCAAGCAACTGTTTGACTGACAACTAATTGGCGAATAATAGTCTAATACTGTTTTACACAAAGGGGCCATGCATCTTTAAATTTGATTGAATACATTCACAAGTTGGTTTGCCAAGTGATAAATTAAATTTGACCAAACAAGGTTATGTAGGAATCATAAAGGGGATCTACTTGGAAAGTGGCTGAGAGCCACAGGTTGGAGACCCCTGATTTAGAGTTTTTAACTGTTTATAGAGAACACACAAACAGTCTGTTTTTAAAGTGAGAGGAAACTAAAATTAACAGATTTGGTTAAATTTAAAACTGTAATAACTATGTTTAAGGCAAATAAAAACTTACTCCCAGGTAATATTCAGAAACTGTTTTGTGACAGAGGGGGGTTATTGTTAGAGGGGAGAATTAAACTTTAGAAAACAGTGTATTTGTACAACAAAGAAGAGTTTGTGTTATTTCTGTCTTGTTTCAAGACATTTGTACTTATTTCAAGCAAAACTTTACCCCATTGGCAGATATTTTGCTTGAAACAAGACAGAAATAATTTCAAACAAGTCAAATAATCTAGCGACATCAGTCAATAAAAAGTAAAAATTTACTCAAATCAAGGTCAATCATCTGAATTCAAGTCATTTTAACTAATGCTAGATATTGATTTTTGCAGTGTTGGCTGTAAGATGAGTTTAAAAAGTGTGTCAAATTTAAAATTCAAAGATATAAACCTAGTCAAATGACCATTAAATTGAACAAAAAATATATATTTGTTTAAAACTTGAGATTTTGAATTGGCCCCCAAATTCAAAAAATTTGGAGGGATCCTGTTGCCTTGAGTTTTTGAGTTTTCACAACATTTTTTTTTTACAGTGTAGTTAATTCCATGTAAGCTGGCCTCCCTTCTTTTGTTAGCCGCCCTTATGCTAATCAGCCTGTGTGTTGTGGGGTCGAACAGGGGGTGGTCCCGGGGCAACACAGCTCAGTATTGTTCCCACAGCCTCTACACGCGTGTGCGGAGCGGGGAATGAAGCAGTGAGTGTCTTTGTCTACGTTTGCTGTCCAGAGATGATGAGACTGTTGTGTTTTCTCTTTATTTTCTGTATATACCATATCTGTAGATGATTTTCGTGTTCGGGCCGGTGTTGTTTTTGGCCGTTCCTGTGGTGGTGGCGGCAGTGGGAGTTGTTGTTTATGTGACGGCTCATTATTGTGTTTCTGTGAGCAGACAGTCGCAGCAGCAGGAGCGGGACGGCGACGCAGAAGCGGGCTCCAGAGACGACCCCGAAGAGATGGACAACAGAGAAGGTAAGAGACGTAACAACAGGGCTGCGCCGAATTTATCGCAAATGCATTGTTTTTATCGCAATATTGACTGTCGCACAAAGAATATCGCAGGAAAACTAAATAATTGCAATAATACTATTTCTGGATTCTGATTTCTTTCACACAGCGGCTCTCAAAATAAACTAAAATCAGACTGTGTTAGGACCAAGGATCAGAAAGATCTGTTTAGTCCTGGTTTAGATCTGGTTTAGTTTTGGTCTAGTTCTGGTTTAGTCCTAGTTTCGATCTGGTTTAGTCCTGTTTAGATCTGGTTTTGTACTTGTTTACCTCTGGTTTAGTTTTGGACTAATTCTGGTTTAGATCTGGTTTAGTTCTGGTTTATTCCAGGTTTAGTCCTGGTTTAGATCTAGTTTAGTTCTTGTTTACCTCTGGTTTAGTTTTGGACTAGTTCTGGTTTAGTCCTGGTTTAGATCTGGTTTAGTTTTGGACTAGTTCTGGTTTAGATCTGGTTTAGATCTAGTTTAGTCCTGGTTTAGATCTGGTTTAGTTCTGGTTTATTCCAGGTTTAGTCCTGGTTTAGATCTGGTTTAGTTCTGGTTTACCTCTGGTTTAGTTTTGGACTAGTTCTGGTTTAGATCTGGTTTAGTTCTGGTTTATTCCAGGTTTAGTCCTGGTTTAGATCTAGTTTAGTTCTTGTTTACCTCTGGTTTAGTTTTGGACTAGTTCTGGTTTAGCCCTGGTTTAGATCTGGTTTAGTTTTGGACTACTTCTGGTTTAGTCCTGGTTTAGATCTAGTTTAGTTCTTGTTTAGACCTGCTTTAGTTCTGGTTTACCCCTGGTTTAGTTTTGGTCTAGTTCTGGTTTAGTCCTGGCTTAGATCTAGTTTAGTCCTGGTTTAGATCTGGTTTAGTTCTGGTTTATTCCAGGTTTAGTCCTGGTTTAGATCTAGTTTAGTTCTTGTTTACCTCTGGTTTAGTTTTGGACTAGTTCTGGTTTAGTCCTGGTTTAGATCTGGTTTAGTTTTGGACTAGTTCTGGTTTAGATCTGGTTTAGTTCTGGTTTATTCCAGGTTTAGTCCTGGTTTAGATCTAGTTTAGTTCTTGTTTACCTCTGGTTTAGTTTTGGACTACTTCTGGTTTAGTCCTGGTTTAGATCTGGTTTAGTTTTGGACTACTTCTGGTTTAGTCCTGGTTTAGATCTAGTTTAGTTCTTGTTTAGACCTGGTTTAGTTCTGGTTTACCCCTGGTTTTCGTTTTGGACTAGTTCTGGATTACTCCTGGTTTAGATCTGGTTTAGTTTTGGTCTAGTTCTGGTTTAGTCCTGGCTTAGATCTACTTTAGTCCTGGTTTAGATCTGGTTTAGTTCTGGTTTATTCCAGGTTTAGTCCTGGTTTAGATCTAGTTTAGTTCTTGTTTACCTCTGGTTTAGTTTTGGACTAGTTCTGGTTTAGTCCTGGTTTAGATCTGGTTTAGTTTTGGACTAGTTCTGGTTTAGATCTGGTTTAGTTCTTGTTTAGTTCTGGTTTACCTCTGGTTTAGTTTTGGACTAGTTCTGGTTTAGATCTGGTTTCGTTCTGGTTTATTCCAGGTTTAGTCCTGGTTTAGATCTAGTTTAGTTCTTGTTTACCTCTGGTTTAGTTTTGGACTAGTTCTGGTTTAGTCCTGGTTTAGATCTGGTTTAGTTTTGGACTACTTCTGGTTTAGTCCTGGTTTAGATCTAGTTTAGTTCTTGTTTAGACCTGGTTTAGTTCCGGTTTACCCCTGGTTTAGTTTTGGACTAGTTCTGGTTTAGTCCTGGTTTACCTCTGGTTTAGTTTTGATCTAGTTCTGGTTTAGATTTAGTTTAGTTCTGGTTTAGTTTTGGACTAGTTCTGGTTTATTCCTGGTTTCGATCTGGTTTAGTTTTGGACCAGTTCTGGTTAAGTCCTGGTTTAGATCTGTTTTAGTCCTGTTTAGTTCTGGTTTAGTCCTTGTTGTGGTCTTGTTCTGGGCACTACAGTATATCTTAAGCATTGCGAGATAGATCCAGTGCCTTGGCTGAGGGCCCCTGGTTACTTCAGTGTTTTGGTTGTTGCCCGGGCCCCTCTTTCACAACTGTGTGTCTCACTCATCCAGGAGTTTTTAGAATTCAGATTAAAACTTTGTCCAGATTATCTTCTTGTTTAACCTTTTTTACATTACACTTTGAATTATCTTGCTCACAAACACACAAATAAACAAACAGCGGCAAAAACCTTCATGGCAGAGAGGCAACCCTTTACCAGCTTAAACAGAGGAAGATGAATCAGTGAATAAATGAATAATAATGTTTCACAGAGCACCTTTCATAATTCAAAGTGCTTTACCCAGAGACACAACATCAGTGAGAGTGAGGCAACACAATACAACACAACATCAAACACAAACACACAGAAGGACTGCTGGGTAAACCTGATCCAGTAAGAACTCTGTTATTCTACACAGGCTCTGCCCAGTGTTTAGTCTAACATTTGTCACACAAGTGCAGTGTTGTGGTAAATATTTCTCACTGGAGGCAATAAAGTCTGAGAATAAAGTATGAGCCTCTTGTTCGTAGCCAGAACCGTTCACTCTCTTTCTCTCCACAGTCAGACAGAAAATTTGTTTACTTTGTTTACTCAGATGCACAAAGCTTAGAACTTAAGACTGCACAATTTATCACAATAATGTTACTGTTGTCCATTCGACAGATATATACACCTGGTTTATACCTGGTTTATACCTGGTTTAAACCTGGTTTATACCTGGTTTAAACCTGGTTTAGTCCTGGTTTAGTCCTGGTTTAGATCTGGTTTAGTCCTGGTTTAGTCCTGGTTTAGATCTGGTTTAGTCCTGGTTTAGTCCTGGTTTAGTCCTGGTTTAGGCCTGGTTTAGTCCTGGTTTAGTCCTGGTTTAGACCTGGTTTAGACCTGGTTAAGTCCTGGTTTAGACCTGGTTTAGTCCTGGTTTAGTCCTGGTTTAGTCCTGGTTTAGACCTGGTTTAGACCTGGTTTAGTCCTGGTTTAGTCCTGGTTTAGACCTGGTTAAGTCCTGGTTTAGACCTGGTTTAGTCCTGGTTTAGTCCTGGTTTAGTCCTTGTTTAGTCCTGGTTTAGATCTGGTTTAGTCCTGGTTTAGTCCTTGTTTAGTCCTGGTTTAGATCTGGTTTAGTCCTGGTTTAGTCCTGGTTTAGACCTGGTTTAGACCTGGTTAAGTCCTGGTTTAGACCTGGTTTAGTCCTGGTTTAGACCTGGTTTAGACCTGGTTTAGTCCTGGTTTAGTCCTGGTTTAGACCTGGTTAAGTCCTGGTTTAGACCTGGTTTAGTTCTGGTTTAGTCCTGGTTTAGTCCTTGTTTAGTCCTGGTTTAGATCTGGTTTAGTCCTGGTTTAGTCCTTGTTTAGTCCTGGTTTAGATCTGGTTTAGTCCTGGTTTAGTCCTGGTTTAGACCTGGTTTAGACCTGGTTAAGTCCTGGTTTAGACCTGGTTTAGTCCTGGTTTAGTCCTGGTTTAGTCCTGGTTTAGACCTGGTTTAGACCTGGTTTAGTCCTGGTTTAGTCCTGGTTTAGACCTGGTTAAGTCCTGGTTTAGACCTGGTTTAGTCCTGGTTTAGACCTGGTTTAGTCCTGGTTTAGTCCTGGTTTAGTCCTGGTTTAGTCCTGGTTTAGACCTGGTTTTGTCTTGTTTTATGCTTGGTTCAGTCTTGGTTTAGTTTTGTTTTATACCTGGTTTAGACCTGGTTTAGACCTGGTTTAGACCTTGTTTAGTCCTGGTTTAGTCCTGGTTTAGTCCTGGTTTAGACCTGGTTTAGACCTGGTTTAGTCCTGGTTTAGTCCTGGTTTAGACCTGGTTTAGTCCTGGTTTAGACCTGGTTTAGTCCTGGTTTAGTCCTGGTTTAGACCTGGTTTTGTCTTGTTTTATGCTTGGTTCAGTCTTGGTTTAGTTTTGTTTTATACCTGGTTTAGACCTGGTTTAGACCTGGTTTAGACCTTGTTTAGTCCTGGTTTAGTCCTGGTTTAGTCCTGGTTTAGTCCTGGTTTAGACCTGGTTTAGTCCTGGTTTAGTCCTGGTTTAGACCTGGTTTAGTCCTGGTTTAGTCCTGGTTTAGACCTGGTTTTGTCTTGTTTTATGCTTGGTTCAGTCTTGGTTTAGTTTTGTTTTATACCTGGTTTAGACCTGGTTTAGACCTGGTTTAGACCTTGTTTAGTCCTGGTTTAGTCCTGGTTTAGTCCTGGTTTAGTCCTGGTTTAGTCCTGGTTTAGTCCTGGTTTAGTCCTGGTTTAGACCTGATTTAGTCCTGGTTTAGAAATGGTTTAGACCTCATGGAGACCTTGTGTTGAACTGGTTAAATTCTAATTTAGTCTTAGTTTAGTCCTGGTTTAGACCTGGTTTAGACCTGGTTTAGTCCTGGTTTAGTCCTGGTTTAGACCTGGTTTAGACCTGGTTTAGTCCTGGTTTAGTCCTGGTTTAGAAATGGTTTAGACCTCATGGAGACCTTGTGTTGAACTGGTTAAATTCTAATTTAGTCTTAGTTTAGTCCTGGTTTAGACCTGGTTTAGACCTGGTTTAGTCCTGGTTTAGTCCTGGTTTAGACCGGGTTTAGACCTGGTTTAGTCCTGGTTTAGTCCTGGTTTAGACCTGGTTTCGACCTCATGGAGACCTTGTGTTGAACTGGTTAAATTCTAATTTAGTCTTAGTTTAGTCCTCGTTTAGACCTGGTCTAGAAATGATTTAGATCTAATTCAGTTTAGTCTTAGTTTACTCTGCAGAGCCTCGCATCGCTTCACACAAGAAAAACTGAGCAGAACTTTTACTGTGTTTATGCCTTAACATTATTAAGGAATTTCAAATAGTGCTAATGATATTGCAATATTCAACAAATTTTTTATGTTTTTTGTGTTTTTCGTTTGTCGTGCAGCCCTTTTATTAATCACAGTGAACAAAGCAAACTATATTGTTAACGCCTAATAGAAAGGAACAGAGTCAGAACAAAATCCAAAATCCTGTAAATGCGTTTGTTTTGGGTTTTTTGTGCGCAGATCCGCCGTCGTCCGCAGATGTGTCCGGAGGCTCGGGTCAGAGGAGGAAACTGTCCGCTCCGCCCCTGAACGTGTCTCTGGAGCACAGCGAGGGCTCCCTGCTCTCCGAGGACGCCCTGGACAGCGAGGAGGAGACCGGGGACGAGCTGGACCTCAACATGGACGAGATGGACACTCCGGACGAGGCCGACTCTGTGGACTTCGACGCGCAGGGTACGATTCAGTATTACATTTTATTTTTATTGATTAGGGCTAGCACAATAGCGATTTTAAATGCTACCTTTGAAATAGTAAAGGTTTAGTGAAATTCCAAATAAATACAAGGGTACACCAGTGATAAAACCAGGGTTCACCTCAAAAGTGTTAAAAGTGGGACAAGGTAGGATGGACTCGGAAAAATAAATCTTTTGAGAAATAATTCTAACTTATCAACTTACTGTGATACAAGTTGGTACAGTTTTTAGAGCCTATAAAGCATGTGAGGTGCTGTTTTCATCCCCAAAAAACACACATTTTGCAAAGAAATGTATTTACTGAGACTTTATTTAGTGAAATAAAAAAGGTGCAATAGAAAATAAACAAAGCAGTCTGGATTTTCTCAAAACAATCCAGCACCAACTGCAGCTCACAGCTCCAGGAGAGGCCTGTCCCGGGGCAGCAACACACCAACCATTTATTAAACCTATGAAAATGGAAAAGCCACAAATATTTATTCTACATTTTACACGAGGAATACTGACCTTATCGTGTTGTTCTTAGCTTGAATCTCTCTTCTTATAAAATCCACTGAGCACCAATGAAAAAGTGGGACATTAGAGGGACAGAGGACTAAATGGCCGTGCAGTACAACCAAAAGTAGGACAGGTGGTCACCCAAAAGCTGCACGAAACGCATCGACACTACCAGAAAATACGTATTTTATGGAATAATTATTATCACTGACTTTGATAAAAGGTAGATTTTGATATTGAGAATAAAAGCTAGCCCCAAGGTATTAAGAGTATTAAAAAGATATTAAATTTGATTCACTCTCACATTCATTCACTAGGGGCAATTTAGAGTCACCAGAAGGCCAGTCCAGGACATCCCAGGATCTTCTTGAAAAATCTTCAATAGAAAAATCCTTAAAACCTTTGGAGGGTTGACTAGTTCTGTTTGGAACTGTCGGCTTCAATATTTTATAATGTCATGAAAAACGTTTCCACAGAGATCTAAAGCATGGTTAAGCCCAAAGGTACCTCCATCACCCTCCAGTCCTGCTTCAGAGTACAGGCCCCTGGACTAAACCAGGACCTAGTTAGTCTAGGTTTAGGTCTAGTCTAGTTTAGTCACACCACAGTTTGATTTAAGGCTCTGAAAGGACAACTACTTTGCATGATAGTGATAATGTCACATTTTAATATATTGTACAGCCTTATTATTCATATTCATTTGTCATATTGCCTGTAAAATCATAAATAATAATTTGGTGTGTGTGTTTCCAACAGGAGAGCCGTGTGAAGCCGCAGCAGCAGCCTCCGGTCCGTCCACACTCTCAGAGCAGAGCAGAGAGGCCAAGCTGTGGAGGAGCGTGGTGATCGGAGAGCAGGAGCACCGCATCGACATGAAGTGCATCGAGCCGTACAAAAGAGTCATCTCTCACGGAGGTACGCGGAAAAGTCCCGCAGAAAAGTCCTGCAGAAAAGTCCTGCAGAAAAGTCCCGCAGAAAAGTCCTGCAGAAAAGTCACACGCAAAAGTCCCGCAGAAAAGTTGCACATAAAAGTCACACAGAAAAGTCTCGCAGAAAAGATAACTGCTGGTGTGAGCGTGTGCAGGAGGAGCTGCAGGGGTGAGCGTGTGCAGGGAGGAGCTGCAGGGGTGAGCGTGTGCGGGAGGAGCTGCAGGGGTGAGCGTGTGCGGGAGGAGCTGCAGGGGTGAGCGTGTGCGGGAGGAGCTGCAGGGGTGAGCGTGTGCGGGAGGAGCGTGTGCAGGAGGAGCTGCAGCAGTGAGCGTGTGCAGGGGTGAGCGTGTGCAGGAGGAGCTGCAGGGGTGAGCGTGTGCAGGAGGAGCTGCAGGAGTGAGCGTGTGCAGGAGGAGCTGCAGGAGTGAGCGTGTGCAGGAGGAGCTGCAGGGGTGAGCGTGTGCAGGAGGAGCTGCAGGGGTGAGCGTGTGCAGGAGGAGCTGCAGGAGTGAGCGTGTGCAGGAGGAGCTGCAGGAGTGAGCGTGTGCAGGAGGAGCTGCAGCAGTGAGCGTGTGCAGGGGTGAGCGTGTGCAGGAGGAGCTGCAGGGGTGAGCGTGTGCAGGAGGAGCTGCAGGGGTGAGCGTGTGCAGGAGGAGCTGCAGGGGTGAGCGTGTGCAGGAGGAGCTGCAGGGGTGAGCATGTGCAGGAGGACGTAAAGCGAATATTAGAGACCCTGTAAAGTTGTAACTTGATAAACATGTTACAGGCCAATGAACCTAACCAGGAAGACTCAATCTCTGTATTATATTAAAAATGTAATTACTTTAAATGAAACCTTCTGGTTAAACTGTGATGAATCTTTCATCAGTAAAACTCCTGCAGATGGTGGATATTATCTTTACACTAAATGCGATATATTCAGTTCATTCAGTCCATGAAGCTGTGTGCCATGTTTCATGAGTTTAGTGCACAGATCTATGGTTTAGTGTAGTTTCTCAGTGATATTCAGATGATCTGTCTCTGTGACGTTGGTGTGATTGGTCGTTTAGCGCTGACTCCGCCTGTTCCACATGAACACGCTCACAGCTCCACAGAGATACCCAGAGTTAACTCAGGGTGGATAACTCGAGTCATAGTACTGTTGATCCAAAGACGCTCAGGTTTGGTTTTGTCTATCCGGGATAAGTTCAACCAGCTTCATAGTACAGGCTTCTGCACAAAACCAAGACTAAACCAAGACTAAACCATGTCTAAACCAGGTCTAAACTAGTTTAACACTTACTTTCTTTGTGTATATTTCTGTGCAGCCCTGTCACCTGCTAAAGTGGTCTCTCTGTATCATTATTCTCAGGTTATTATGAAGAGCAGCACGCCATTATCGTGTTCGCAGCCTGCTTCCTGCCAGACAGCGACTGCGACAACTACAACTATGTGATGGAAAACCTCTTCTTGTGCGTATCGAGGACCGTACTCACACACACGTCGTTCTCTGTGTCTTCTGTAACGTCCTGACAGTGTTTTGTCTGTTTTTTGCGGCCCGTCTGTGCAGGTATGTGATCAGCACCCTGGAGCTGATGGTGGCTGAAGATTACATGATTGTGTATTTGAACGGTGCCACGCCACGCAGAAGGATGCCTGGGTTCACCTGGATGAAAAAATGTTACCAGATGATAGACAGAAGGTGGGTGCTCAAACTCTGGGTAAAACTAGCTTTGAACAGGTCAACAAATATATTTCTGACATGGCTGGTTTTTGGCGGAGTGATGTTCTTTCCACTTCCGGATCATGGCCCCAACAGAGCTCACTGGAGCATTCAGAAGTTTATAAATCCTTCTGTGACCAATGCCATTAGCGTGTTCTGCAACAACAGGGTTAAAGCAAAGGTTTTGAGAGAGCTCTGTGCTTTTACTTGTCATGTGAAGTTTTCTGACACCTTCTTATAACTCAGACAAGAGGCAGGAGTGTTTTCTGATCACAGAGATTTCAGATGGTGTCTTTTTGCACTTCCCTTTCTTTATGTGTTCAATACTTTTTCCCTGTGTCGTTGCATTTATTCCACAGAACTTCATTTCTGAATTTATTTGTTTTGGTTTGTTTGTATGTGTGGATTACTTGGTCTTTTACCAACATCTGGTGAAAATTTCCTGTCAGTACCATGTCAGAAATATATTTGTTGAGCCAAACAGCAACATGTTCGACACTTATTTTACCCGCTGTATGATGTAAAAATGCAGGTTTATACCTCACACTCTTGTACATCTTGTGAACTGCTATGGTATCTGCAATCCCAGCAGGGTTTATGAGATTGACACTAAATTATTTAATCAATGTCCAAAAGCTTTCCTCAAGAGTGTGTGAATGCTTCTCCCCCAGCGGTGCTCAGTTTGTCTGATGCAGGCAGTTGGAGCAACAAAAAGGAAAGGAACTAAAATAGCTCTTTCCTCAGGAAAATGGTTGGTAACAGTAGTTTCTGTAAGACAGACTCATCAAGATGATATTGTAAAAAATAACCAGTAATTAGGCATTGGCCTTATGTTGCGGTTTTCTAGACACTCAAAGTCACTTCACAATCAGGTGCATTATTCATTCACTCCTCAGTCACACTGTGGCGGTGAGCTACTTCTGTAGCCACAGCTGCCCTGGGGCAGACTGACCAGCCAGCCTCACCTACTTTATTTTCGAAAGCAGGACAGTCCTGATCCGCAGTCACAGTGAACCATTTCTTTTCGGTCGATTTGGAATTGGTCTATCGCAGCTGTTTATCTGCAGCGTGTCTTTTAAATACAGAAGATAATCTCCTATTGGAAAAAACCAAGATGGCGCTGAGTTATTCAGAGCGAACTTAATCACTTCTCTGACCTGGTTATTGGCATTTAATGCTTTCCTTCGTCACCTGCTGGTTCTCCTGAAGTCTGTGTTGTTGTTCAGTCCTCTGTGCAATTTTTTTTGGTCTTGTTTCCATTTTAACAACAGTAAAGTCCTGTTGACGTCAGACGCAACAACCACAAACTGACTTTCTCCGAATTAATTACAGAGCTGTTCATAATATGGCATATTCTGGTGGTTTAAGCCAAACAGGCAAGAATCCTCCTCATTTGTTTGGGTCAGCGGTGCACAGCTTACGTCCTGCCCTTCGTCACTCTGATTGGTTGCTCTGCCTGTGATTGTCATTGTCTGGCTGACCAGGCTAGCCCTGGGGCAGACTGATGGAGACATGGCAGCCCTTCTGTGCTTATGGCCTCTTTTTGACCACCACCAAACGCTCATAATAAAACACATAACGCACTTGATTCAGATTGATTCAAAAATGCATTTTTCATTCATTTTCCTGTCTCACAGACTGAAGAAAAACTTGAAGATGTTCATCATTGTCCATCCTTCCTGGTTCATCCGGACTCTCCTGGGAATAACCAGGCCGTTTATAAGGTGACCTTATTCTGTAGCAGTGAACAGATCCCACATCACTGTACAAACTCTGATAGTTTTCACATGTGTAGGGAAAGCGTTTTGATGAAATATGTGTTTGTTTTTGTCCAGCTCCAAGTTCAGCAGTAAGATCAAGTACGTCCACAGCCTGCAGGAGCTGGGACAGATCATTCCAATGGAGTACGTGCACATTCCCCCCAGCATCATCAGGTCAGTCTGCCACCAACAGGGTCGCACGCACGACAGAGGTCCAGACTTCGGTAGTTTTCTATTACCATATTTTCCGCACTATAAGGCGCATCGGATTATAAGGCGCACCTTCAATGAATGGCCTATTTTAAAACTGTTTTCATATATAGGGCGCACCGCATTATAAGGCGCATCCACTAGATGGCGCTGCGCTATAGGGAATGTCAATAAAACAGTCAGATAAGTCAGTCAGTCAAACTTTATTAATAGAATACAAACCAGCGTTCTTACAACTCCCTCGTTGAACACAATGTATTTCCAACTCCATTTGTCACAGTTCAAAGCTACATGAACAGCGTTCGAGCGCTCAGTTTTCTGTCCCCTCAATGTCACAACTCTTCTACTGAGATGGAGCAAAGGCCGCGCCTCCTTGTTCTTTTGCGGCAGGATCCATAAACACGCCTATGGCACACATGAACAGCTGGGACTGGAATTCCCCTTTACCGTTTTTACCGCTGTCACTTCGGCGACGCCCCCTGAATACGGTAGCCATAATTAACCAACACTGATCCATATATAAGGCGCATCGGATTATAAGGCGCACTGTCGGTTTTTGAGAAAATTAAAGGCTTTTAGGTGCGCCTTATAGTGCGGAAAATACGGTACTAGACTAAACCAGGTCTAAACCAGGTCTAAACCAGGACTAAACCAGGTCTGAACAAGGACTAAACCAGGACTAAACCAGGACTAAACCAGGTCTAAACAAGGACTAAACAAAGACTAAACAAGGATTAAACCAGGTGTAAAGAAGGACCAAATCAGGACTAAACAAGGACTAAACTGACTGTCAAGATGAGAGACTTCAGTATCTCTAAAATCCAGTGTCTGGCCCTGGCCACCATCACTCCATCACACACACATTAAATTAAGTTATTTCTGTGTCCTGAGTCGAGATTAAAAAAGCTCACAGGCTCACAAGCCACTGCAGAACCAGCACGGACGTACACTCTTAAAACTTTGTGACCATTTCAAGTCCCAAACTCAGCCCCACATTCTCTGCACACGATTGACACTGTAACCAATGCTGACAGCCTTTACTCTGTCCTAAGGTTTGACGAGGACAGACGTGCATGTTCGAGGTAAACCAGCCAAGTGTCCTCAGATAAAACGGTTGTGCACAAAATCCTAACTAACTGACTTTTGGCTGTCCTTGATTTCCTCCAGTCTGTGCGCAGGCCGCTTTGACTGCTTTAGTTTTTAACCGTTTGACTTATCGTTAGACTTTTACACCAACTCTGCATCTTGTGTGTCAGCTCTCCGAGTCCATAAACTAGCTTAGATAATGTTTCTCTTTGGAATCTGTTTGCATCCCCTGCATCTGCGAACTCACTTCCTTTGTCAGATCTATGGTGCTTTTACTGTCGTCTCTCTATTAATGTGCCGTGGCAGTGTTGTGAGTCTTGCTCTACTAATGACCTTCTGCATGTGTAGTGGCTGTTTAAGGCATTATTAACGTAATTTCACTCCCTCCTTTTCAACTCTCTGCTTACCCAGACTGGACTCAGAATTGCAGGAAACGACTTGCAAGTAAGTAGATGATTAATAGCTTCAACAGTTTTGCTGAAAGTTAAACACCAATATTGTAGAAGTGAAACAAATGTGTAACTCTTTGCTGTTAAAGTATGCATTTTAAGTGCTCCTGCTTCTTCCCACTTTCTAAAGATGTATATGTGTAGCTGAAAAGGCGACTTGCCCCTTGTAAAAGTGAGTGACCATTTTCCAGGATGCGCCCCCGCCTCAAGCCCAAATTAAGCCTATGACCCAGAGCAATATAAAGGATTAATACATACCTAATTAGGGTGATCTGATGATGTCCCTATTTAATGACAACAGCCCCAGTTCTAGGCTCCTTGTCCCAGGTCCCAACAAATATCTGTAAAAACACTCATATGTCCCAGTTTTCAACAAACCAGTTGTCCCCATTTTAACTAATAAAAACACATAAAGCAAAATACATTTATTTACCACAACAATATTTTTATGTATAAATTGCCATCAAATTCTAAACTTAAACCTTAGCGTCATGTTCTTTGACTTAAATGACAGAAATTTTGATGGATTTATGAAGCTTTTTTGTTGCTTTCTAAGTTTATATTCATTATGGTTTCTTAAAAAAATCTGTCCCAGTTTTTGGATTTAGAAATCACCCTACTATATCTGTGTTTTTATACTGTGTAAGAATTGTCTTTATGTAAAATGTAGTGCCACCTAGTGGTAAATATACAGACTGTAATCAACTTCACTGTCATTACAGACACTAGACACTACACTAACTTCACTATACACTTTAAAATGATCTGATATATTTAGGTTGTGTGTAAACATGTCATGTCATATGATGTCAAAAGATGTCCATGTGCCAGACACAATTTGAGGCTTTATTTTAATAATTTTCTGAAAACAAAGGGGACAAAGAACTGTGTTTCGCAGACTCCTGTTTGTCTGGGCAAAAGTTAAGTGTCTGTAGAAAAACTAAATACTTGGGTCACTTTGTCACAGATCAGCTCTGTGATGATGATATACATCAGCAGTGTCGCGCTCTGTATGCCCAAGCTAATATTCTGGCTAGGATATTTCACATGAGTTTATATTAATGTAAAAATCCACCTCCTCAGAGCCTACTGTACACCTCTGTACACTGCTCCACTGTGGTGTAAATACACTCAAGGAAAAAAGAAACGCACCACTTTCATTTTCTCAATTTGTCAAAAAATATTACAGCCAGTGAAAAATTACAGACTACAATGAGTTTAGTACTATTCTGAGTCAAAATGAAATGACTGTTTTCCTGGTTCCGGTTGATTGATTTTGATGAGCAATAACAACTGTATTTTTGTATTAATCACCTCTGTCTGGGTCATGAGTAAAACTGAGAGATGAATTGGACCTGTCCTCAATTGTGCTCAACCATTCCCTATAAAAAGACACCAAAATGGAAAAAAAAGCACATTTGTTCCCAATGCCACGACTCCTGCAACCAGAGAGAGATTGGCAGCCATTGGCATGCTTCAAGCTGAAGGAGCACACGGCTGTAGCCAGGAGTTTGGAGTCCATCACTCTACTGTTGTACGCCTTGCTGAGCGTTTCCACACCACTGGATCCTCCAATGACCGTCCCAGATCTGGTCGACCACATGTCACAACTGCTGCATTATTATTGTTTGGTCATGTTATTGTTATTGAAACTGTCATAAGCATTGATTAATTGGGACTGAATATCAGGGACGGGTATATGGTTGATGTGCACATGGAATATTTCCATCAAAAATAAGTAACCAAACAAAAATGTGGTAAAAAAGCAGTGGTGCGTTTCTTTTTTCCATGAGTGTACAACAGAGCGAGTATACAGAAGCTTAAAGTTGCTTACAATGATGCTTTAAGGATTCTGCTCAAGAAGCCCAGGTCCAGCAGTGCCAGTCTTCTTCAGTCTTCTGTTTTGTAACGCTCGTGTCAGTAACTTTCAGGCACTAATGAGAGATCTGATGTACATAGTTATCTGTTGCTTGAATAACTCTGAGAACAGCCTTGTCCTGATGCTGGTGAATCCCAGTTTTAGTGCAGTGCGCTACCAGTCATCTCAAACACAGGTATAAGTGTCTTTTAGAATTTTTCTTTCTCTTCCTTTCTATTGTGTGTGTTGCGTGTTGGGTTTGTTTTGTGATGTTTTTATATGGACCTTGAGTCTGACAATAAAGATGATGATGGTGATGATGATGGTGATGATGATGATGATGATGAATATGTCCGCCTGTTTCCTCACAGATCGGACCGGAAGAGGAGCTCAGCAGTCTGAGGAGCTCTCTGGGGCCCAGTGTTCATTTCTTTACATATGCTGCTCTTTAAGACTGCTGCGTATGTGAACAGGAGACTGTAGCAGGACGTGCGAGGCACATCGTTGCTACAGCGATGAGTGAGGAAGACTGTGGAGCGAGAGGAAGAGGAGGAGCAGTGTCCTGAGGCTCTGACCACAGCTGGACAGAGCACATCTGTGTTGAAGATGGACCGGAGCAGGCCTTTTCTGTAGCATTTCCTTTGGGATTACTAACTGCTTTGTTCCATAAACAAACTAATCCAACTCAAAATACAAGCTGCTCTTTTTGTAACCAAATAGAAGTTCCACATGTTATTACATGTTTCCACTGTGGATAAATGGGATGTTCGTGTGAATAGACAACACACCGTTAGCCAATGTTTACAACAATGTGACTGCTGCAAACAAAAAAAATAATACCACTGCACTGTATGTTGTGATAAAAGTTTGTAAAAGCATGAAAAATGTGTTCATCATCCCTAGGCTAAGCTTAACAACAAACCCAAGTTGGGACACTGTGTAAAATGTAAATAAAAACTGAATGTAATTGTTTGCAAATTTCATAAAACGCAGTAAAACAAAACCAGTTTATTGTGGTGTTGGTCAGGTCACATATGTCACATTTTACAATTTCACAAA
Organism: Bostrychus sinensis; assembly: GCA_020698575.1. Taxonomy (NCBI): domain Eukaryota; kingdom Metazoa; phylum Chordata; class Actinopteri; order Gobiiformes; family Eleotridae; genus Bostrychus; species Bostrychus sinensis. Next base: position 7,748,224 of record CM036249.1, on the reverse strand, counting down.
AACAAAACGCCGTCTGCAGCCTGGTCCGGGAATCGAACCCAGGACCTTCTTACAGGTAACATAAAAAGGAGCAGAAAGTTTCTCAGAAGTAAAGACAAGCAGAGTTTCACCAATCTGCAAAACATTCCAGCTCATAGAGAGGAGTGGAGATGGCGTTATGAGATTTGCCGGTCATTGTGTTCTGTTTTAGCTCGCATTTTCCTCAGTGTCCTTACTTTTTCAGAATTTGTATTTTATTAACAACATATATATCACTGTGAGATAGCTGTAACGTCGACCGAGGACCACTGAGGCAGTTCTGGAGCTGCTCTCATCGATTGCATGTGTTTATGGACAGAGTTTACAGCTGATGATTCCTGACGTGTGGGTCTGAGAGTGTGTACATGTGTGTATCATTGTACTGTAGAGGTTTAGACCACAGACTCACCTGTGGTTCATCTGATCTCTGTGCTGAATGGACTGTAGGCATGTGTTTGTGGCTTACAGTAGAGTTTGTTGTAAAATATGTAAAGTATCATTAAACATGTGACCCTCCTCAATTTGTGTCTTTTGTGTCCAACATAATATGGCATGATATAATAATGCATGTGAATAAACAGATAACTATATGTATAGTTAATGTTTATTAAATATTAGGGTTAGTGTGGAATTTGTGGAAAAGTTGTACTTTATACTGGTGCTGTGTACGCAGTGATAGACCGCTCACTACACAGTGATGTGTTAAAGTACAGCATAAGAGACGCTCCTGCTGCACAACACTACACAAACATCACAGGAGAAGTGTAACGGTATTACATTTATTCAGTAGAAGATCAGTTTATGTCCTCATCTAGTAAAATGTAAAAACAGTGACGTACACTCAAAATAACCTTTCTTTCCTCTTTTTAAATGCAAACCTATCTGTTTCAATGGATTCATATAATACTTTACAAACAGTTTATTTTCATTCAGCACCAACAAACCACTGTCAGTACAGTGGTAAGAAATACTACTGCCGTATCATAAACCCTTTTTTTTTTTTTAGTCCTATATATATCTCTTTACGTTGATCCACTTTTCAAACTAGCAAAACTTTATACCACTATAGCTAATAACACTAACAATCTTGTCTAGATTGAAAAAAAAAAAAAAAATGAGCCACCACCAAAATGATATGTTTTCCCTCTTTATTATCTTTTTTTATTTTTTAAAAATTAGGTCTACATCTCTTTATATTGATGTACCCAGTGCCTTACAAACTAGTGCATTTTTGTTTACAACTATAGCCATTAACACTACTATAATCAGTGACACACTATCAAAATAACCCCTTTGTTCTGCTATCTTTTCTTTCTAGGTTTGTATATCTCTTTACGTCGACTTACAGAAAAACACCTTACAAACTAATGTATTGTTTTGTTACAACATCAGCCATACGGTCAGCTTTTTTTTTTTACTTAATGCTGACAAAGTTTAGTGAAACAAAAAAGCATATCTATTTTCTGTGGCACTGATGTTTTAATATTTTAAAGAAAGAACACTGCACTTTTTGTAACTTACGAATATGATATATAAATGTAAATGACTTACTAAATGTGATTTATTACTTTAGGGCCCATTCTGAAAACCTGCACTGGGGCCCCTCATTACCACCTTATGCCACTGCGTCTATCCACTGTATACGACTATAAATATATATTTTATTTTATTTACATGCAGGTGATATTAAATATTGACAATATCTTTTAGCGCAGTGGTTTTATAATATGTATTTTGGTTTTAAAAATATTTATCATATTTATAACACTATTTGTAATTACTACACTTTGTCATTTTTCACCAATAAAATTAACGTATTCTGATAATATTTCTCTATGTTAGCTCTCTCGTATTATAGGTCATTAACTAGATTTCTTTTAAAACTGGAAAACTAACAGAATCCTAACACACCAGTGTTCTAAATTTTTATTGTTTTAGATGATTTTTAATTTCTTTTTGTCATTACTGGCCAATTTTATTTTATTTTATTTTATTTTATATAGTATTTATTTACTTTTCTTTATTTTGTACATGAGAGTTTTATTGTTTGTTCTTTGTTCTGTCGGTTGTGTTATTATTGTAAAAAAAAATAAAAATAAAAACACACTACGTTTACGTCATATTTCTGGGGGCGTGTCCCTTTTGAAAGCCCCGCCCTCTGGGAATCACGTGTTGTGTGACGTCCACAGTTGAACTCCGGTCACGCAGCGAGTATGTAAGTGATGTGAAGTGTACACAGCAGCACATTTATAACATCACCGGGCTGCCTGTTTATCCTCGAAAGAGTGGAGCTCAGTGACACCGAGGATAGATTTTTACTTAAAACTTAAAAACGACACTATTTAAGGTTGTTTTAGCAGCTGCGTGCTTTTTATTTAACGCAGATGTCAGGAGTTAGCTTCGTTAGCCTAACAGGTGAGCGCTACTCCGCAGTTGTGTAAAAAGACCGGAGAGTTTCTGGGTGAAGGTCGTTGGAGGTGAAGAAACAGTCCGGGTTAATAAAACGGTGAACCTTGGTCTGTAAAGGGCAAAAAAAAAAAAAAAACCTCCGTGTGCTAACCGCTACAGAGCTAACCTAGCCTCCACAGATCTGGCAGCGGCGCCGTGGTACAACTTCCTAGCGTCGTTTGTTCGAGGTCATTCTGCAGCGTCCGCCAGACTCAGACCGAGCCGCTGTGTGTGCGCCGGGGCAGGCATGAAGAGTCTTCCGTATTTCTGCCGGGGAGAGGTCATCAGAGGCTTCGGCAGAGGCAGCAAGGAGCTGGGCATTCCCACCGGTGAGTCCTCCCTCTGCAGCCGGGCAGCTCTGAATGGGTTTGGCCATGACATCTGTCCACATCTGTCCACATCTGTCCACACTCAAGGAGATACTGAGCAGTTAGATAACACGGCCTTTTAGACACTTTATACTCTCTACGTCTAAAGATATTGTTAAAGTCCTTGCTCCAAGCTGTTTCCTCAGTTTTCAGGGTATTTCAAGAATTAAAATGGCATTCAGTTCGATCTTGTCAAAATCAAGGCCTTAAAAGTTTTACTTATAATGATTTAAATCAGCCTGGATCAGTGAGAGCTTTCGGTTCTGGTTTGGACCCGGCTTTTTTCTGGTTTAGTTTAATTTAGTCTTGGTTTAGTCTTAATTTAGTCCTGGTTGTCCTAGCTTAGACCTAGTTTAGTTCTGGTTTAGATATGGTTTGTTGCTAGTTTAGTCCTGCTTTAGACCCAGCTTAGTCCTGGTTAGTTACTTTAGTTCTGATTTTAGGCACAGTTTAGACTTGGTATAGACCTGGTTTATTCCTGGTTTAGTTTTGGTTTCAGAACTGTTTTTTTTTTAGTTGAGTTCTGCTTTCAAACCTAGTTTAGTTCTGGTTTAGACCTGGTTTAGTTTTGGTTTCAGACCTGTTTTTCTAGTTGAGTTTTGCTTTCAAGCCTGGTTTAGTTCTGGTTTAGTGCTAATTTAGTCCTGGTTTAGACCCAGCTTAGTCCGGTTTAGTTAGTTTAGTTTAGTTCTCATTTTAGGCATGGTTTAGTTCTGGTTTAGTTTTGATTTTAGAACTGTGTTTCTATAGGCCTGGTTTAATACTGGTTTAGTCACAGAAATTATGTGTAGGTATAAAATTTTGTTTATATAGGTCTTAACATTTGTCAAAACAATTAATAAAGTTGATTACAAAAAAGTTGAGTCACAGCAATAACGAAATATATTTATTATTGAAGGAATGTTATAATTGAAATGCTTTCATTCATTCATGATCGGAGTTTTTTCATCTATATCATCTTTTTAAATAAAACCCTTGAGTTTCAGAGGGTAGTACAGATAATTCATTTGTGTAAAGTTCGCACAGCCTATTGTTCTTTTCATTAAATTTCACTCTAAGTGGCAATAAAAAGTCCTAAAAAGTACTTAAATTTCACAAAACAAAACCTGGAGCTACCCTGAGTTTTAAAGAAGTTTTAGATAGTTACATGGCTACAATGAATGTGTACACAACTTTGTATGTAATTTGTGTGATAACACTGTTTGAGTTAAACGTAAGATATTGTCCTTATATCCTTGTTCCCTTTTACCAAAGTATTTTGTCATTTTAAAAGAGGAAGGAATGTATTTTCGCTACATACATGAGCACATTAGAAATAATCAGAGGTGGAAGTAATGCATGACAAACACTGAAATTACATACTTTTTTTTTTTTTTTTTTTTGAGTAGAGTAGTATTTTTGAGTAGATTTTTAGGACTGTAATGCTTGTAAATGAAATTAGTATAATTTAAGCCATCTGTAATTGACTTCACTAGGGTAGAAAGTATTTCCCATTACTAAGTAGTTTTCTGGTTTAATTTTATCTGTTCTCCTTTGATCAGCTCTGCATAGTCTTTGTTTTAGCTCCTCACAAAACCACTCACTGTTGGTTCAGTTGTCAGTGCAGCCCTGTGTTTGAATGGTTTATTCAAGAGCTGGGGTCAAAGGGCATTCTCTCTGGCTCAGAGTTGAAGACAGTGGCTAAAAAGTAATTTGCTCATGAGTCGTTTTTACTTTTAGTTGAGTGTTTTATACTTTTTTTTTATTTATACTATTACCTTTCCTTGTAATTGAGTATTTCTTTTGGCAGTGTAACAGTACATACTTAGAAATTTTTGGTTCTCTTTCCACCTTTGGTAACGATGAGAATACACTCCTAAATTATCCATATCCCAGCCTTTTTATAAATATCTATTACTACACAGGTTTTACAGCTTCACTTCCAGTACAACTTGATTAACAGTTCATTTATTTATACAGGCAGAGGGCTGTAGCCAGAGATTGGGAAAAAATGACTTCTTATATATGTGACTTTCAGAATATTTGGTAAAAATATGGAGTAAAATGCTATGAAATAAGGGATAGCTTTAGGTAGATTTTTAGGTATTTTTTATATATTTTAGTAGGGCAGTTTTGTGCGATACTAAGTATTTTTCATATTTTTGTGGCATCATTCTTAATAATAATGGTGCTACAGTAGTACTTTCACAATAAAATGTGGGACAAAAGTCTAAGAGTTCTGCCAGGACTGTAGAGGGCAGCACTGCACTTCTAAGCACTTGGTTTGCCAAATACTGTCTTACAAATAAAAGTATTACTTAATAAATAAATGTCTGGCTTTTGGAACATGACTTGGTTTCTTGTATAATTAAGTCCATAAGTAAACTTGATTTTAATTTATAGAGAATATGTCATGAACTGATCATATTGAATCCTTATTACTTGTATCGCAATATATTGAAATCGCAATATGAATCGTATCATAGGGCTGGGTACTGTTCAGATTTTTTGATATTAGTACTTAAACCTACCTGGTTTTCGATACTTTTTCTGATACCTAAAGTGAGCTAATTCATCATGGAGCAGAATTCTTAGCTGTAAGTTAACAACTATATCGATACACATCACCTTATTTTGAACTGCATTGTTTTCTAGGTAGTGTATATTGATATATGTACAAAATTGATTCATTATATCTGAAATATCAAAATTAGAAATCTACATATGTTAAAATAAAACCAGATATGGCTTTTAGGATGTCATTTTTGTGTTTTTAAAGAAATAAAATGTTATTTTCAACTTTGCTCTCTGTCTGCTGGACATAATCAACCCTGGCTTTAGCTTTAGAGTATACTTTATGATTTTGGGCAAAAAGTTGCTGTATCGATTATTGATATGAAGGGGTTGAATCGTATTGAATTGTATCGCTCTAAATTAGCCAATACCATTCTTAAAACATATCGAAACAGTTCTAATTAATACATATTGTATCGTTGCTTAGGCGTCGTTACACCTCCAGTTTGTATGATTTATTCTTTGTTATTTATTTGATTCATACATGCAAAGGAACATTAAAGGCCCCTTTAGCTATTTAAACTTGGTATATCACCAGTAATATTGTAACTTTTCTTTTGATACCACAAAGGTATAGTTTAACGGTACCCAGCCCTAATCGTATTGGCACCAAAGTATCGCGATAGTATCATATTGTGACAACAGTACCAGCCATAATATTTGGGTATGTTATTTATCTAAAGTTGCCATGGTCTTGCACATGAATAGTAAATTCTGTGGCTGTGTGCATGAGTAACAAAATAAAAAAAAAACAGTCATATGATTGGAAGAATTGATGTCAGAACTTCAATATGACAGACACTAAATAAGTTGTTTTGGTATATTTCACCCACCGCTTTAACTTCTGTACTCTATACATAGCTCAAATCATGTGTCTTTATCACTGACGATGATGCTGAAATGAATCATTGGCTGTAATTTGTCCCATTTTTAGCGAACTTCTCTGATTCGGTGGTGGACAACCTGCCCGCAGACATCGGCACCGGGATTTACTACGGCTGGGCCAGTGTGGGCAACGGAGACGTCTACAAGATGGTCATGAGCATCGGCTGGAACCCCTACTACAAGAACTCCAAGAAATCCATGGTCAGTGAACGCACCGCAGTCATTCCACTCACAGTGAGAGCCATACATAACTTTTACGTAGCACTTTAGGCCCTGTCTCATTTTATAATCAAGTGTGCAGAACCTCATCTGTGTCTAAATGTTTGAAGTAGTGCAGTTATAACCACCGTATTTAATCAGAAAATCATGGCTAAAGAGACAGAAGTGAGCCGTTTTTATTAAGGAAATTCCCGAAGACGTGTGTAACGAGCGTTCAGAAGCAGGGAAGATTTTTATTTTCTGTTCTGTTGTTGGAAAATCCGTAAAGTTGACCTGCGGGTTAGTAATATGAATTCAGTCATCTTGTGTATTTATAGTTGGTGTACTTATATAAGATATGGCTATATTTGGTCCAGACTGGGAAAATTTGCATTGAGTGTGTGCTGTATAGGGAATAAAAGTCTGTTTAAACTCCTAAGAAGATGTTTTTAGCTCCTACATAGATTAAAGTTCAGTCATATATGAATTATATTTAGTTGTCCTTTATAGCAGCGGTTCCCAACCTGTTTAGGTTTGTGTACCTCCAGGACCTAATTTAGTTTTGGTTTGGACACCTTTTTACTCCTGGTTTTGTTGCTGGTTTAGTTCTGGTTCAGACCAAGCTTAGTCCTGTTTAGTTTAGTTCTGGTTTTAGGCATTGTTTAGTCCTTGTTTAGTCTTAGTTTAGCCCTGGTTTGACCTGGTTTAGACTTGGTTTAGACCTAGTTTAGTTCTGGTTTATTCCTGGTTTAGTTTTAATTTTAGACCTGTTTTTTCTGCTTTAGTTCTGGTTTAGATTTGTTTTAGAACAGGTTATGACCTAGATCAGTTCTGGTTTAATCCCTGTTTTCTCTTTCTTTAGTGACGCGTCCCTTGCTATAGTCCTGGGTTAGTCCTGATTTAGATTTATTTTAGTCTTTGAAAGCCAATAAAGGTTCTATAAATGATCAAATAACTCCTTGTACCTCCTGCAATGTGCTCGTGTACCTCTAGGGGTCCCTGTGCCCCTGGTTGGGAAACACTGCTTTATAGCACTAAGGTAACTGTATATACACATTGGTTCTAGCTGTGTTTTTAACAGTATGTGAGTTATGTGTTAGTGATAACATCATCAAATGTCCCTGCTGGGCCTCCATAGCTCTCCACAAAGCCCAAAACAGAGGGGTGCAAGTTTGTACTGTGCACCAAACTGCTCACCCTGTCACCAGAAATTATATAAAAACACACAGTTAGTATTTTTGTGATAGAAATGTAAAGAATGTAGGTCTAATGCAGGGGCGTCCAAACTTTTTCCAATGAGGGCCAGATCTAGAGATGTGCAAATCTTCAAGGGCCAACAGTCTCTCCTGGTGCTTTCTAAAAACTGAACGCATGTACAGAATAAATAAAATGTGCATTGTTTGATAAGGATTTTGTTTTCAAAAGCCAAATAATTATGCATGCTCACTTTATTTTCTTGCTTTCTGCACTTTATTCTGTATAATAGCCACCTAAACAAGTGAATTTCTCTACTGTGAGATTAATAAAGTTCAGTCTAATCTAATTCACAAAAAAATAACATCTCTGAACATAAAAACTGCAACTGCAATTATTTTTCGACACACTAATTTGAAAATACAACGCAGAGAGTATTAGATGAGATGCATAAATATACAGACAAAGCGACAGAAACACTACGAAAGTGCTGGAGGGCCATAAGTAATGCATTTTGTCACAGAAGCTGAGGGCCATATGAAATCTCAGACCGTGTCACAAATGGCCCCCGGGCTGCACTTTGGACACGTCTGGTCTAATGTGTCGATGAAGCTGACTCACAGATGACTGGGATTAGATGAGCGTCCTGTGGTTTGATCTGTTCACACGAATGGACACATCGCCTGTGAGCCTCCCTGCTGTAGCAGCTGATGTCAGACATAACAATAATCTTTAGTCTACAGTGTAGAGATAAGACGGGCTTAAGGTGGATACAGCTGAGGTCTTCACGCCCTGACGGTGGAGTTTTTGTTCTCTTAAGACACTGTTTGGGTTTACCACGAGTCAGTATTGGCTGAATGACTGTAGCTCCAGCAGCTGTGGGCCTCAGAGCCTGTAGTGTCCCAGCAGACATTAGACACGAGTCTCTAAGGTGCATCCATGTGGCTGCCAATAGTTCTGGTTACGCAACTAAACTAGAATTGTGTAACTGCTCAGAGTTTAATAAGCCCCACACTCACAGCAATAATGAGCCTCAGGTGACCCTTCAGTCACAGACCTTCTCAGGCCTGGTGGAGGTGTTTTAATGAAGCTTTAAATGTATATTATTGTTATTTTGGTCTGACAGAAATGTTTTCCTTTTTGTTCAGCTGTGTACCGTGTTACAGTTTACACAGTGCCATAGTAAATGTCTCTGGTTATAGCAGTCCTCTGAACACAGGTGTGCTTATATCTGTTCATTCTAAAACACAGGTGACCTTACTCCAACACAATTTGAATAATAGAGTGTATATACACAGTGAAGCCCAAAATTATTCATACCCCTGGCAAATTCTGACTGACAGTTCCTTTCATTCACCAGCAAGTTTTTTTTGACCAGAAATGACACCGGCTTCTCCCATAAGATAATAAGACGATGTACAAGAGGTATCATTGTGGAAAAAATATTTCTCAGCTTTTTTTTACATTTGAACAAAAAATGGTATGTTGGTTGAATGAAAGTAGCTTTTAGTCAGAATTTGCCAGGGGTATGAATAATTAATAATAACACAGTAATTTCTGGCTTCACTCTAAATATATGTATATAATGTGTATATTGTATAATGTACTATATTTAACCCCCTCTGCAGACTTAATCATTATTATTATTATTATTATTATTATTATTATTATTAACAAATGTGTGTTTGTTTGCAGGAGACCCATGTGATCCACACGTTCAAAGAGGACTTCTATGGAGAGATCCTGAGCGTGGTGATGGTGGGCTACATTCGTCCAGAGAGGAGCTTCGAGTCGTTAGGTACCACCTCTGCATTTACACACAAACAAATACAAATACATACAGGATACATCTTGGTTCAGCATCCTGGTATATTCAGTTCCTGTTGAGCTTTCACACTGGTCGAAGGTCTGTTGTGTGAACCATTAAATGCATTCTTTTTATTCACAAAGCAAGAGCTGTGTTGTACGGCGCTGTCTGTCTAAAACTGGAATCAGCTAACACACGCTAGCTTTGTTTTTTGTGACGGTCGGTACGTTTTGCACATCCTCTAACCAGAACAAGACATGTTTCATTTAAAAAAAACACTCCTTTTTCCTTCTGGTCTTGTGCATCTCATTTTTGCTCCAATGAGGATTATCTATCGTTCAATCAACACGTAGCTGTTTGTAGCTCCACCTTTTGTAAAGTGCACCAAAACGTGCCCCAGGAAGTGTCTGGGGAGAGGAAAGTTGTGGGCGTCTCTGCTAAGTTAAACTCCATTTTAGATAAAAACGGTTATGATTGGCCAGAGAGGAAGGGTTTTGGTGGAAGCAGGTTTGACTGGGAAGGGTTCTATACCTAAGTAAACGAATGGGTCTGGCTGACTGCTAATGTCCCACTGCATAAAGAACTACAGCCATAATGACACTACTTATCTCATTTTTTAACAAATAGCTTTTAATTAACTACTATTGTTGACTCTTAAACCAGTGGTTCCCAACATTTTTGGTCTTCTTTACCCCCAGGATCTGGATTAGTCCTGGTTTGGACCCGGCGTAGTCCTGTTTTAGTCTTAGTTTAGGTCTGGTTTAGACCTAGCTTAGTCCTGGTATGGCAGTCTTAGTTTATTTCTGGTGTAGACCTGATTCATTCCTGTTTTTTTCTGTTTTAATTCTGTTTTTAGACCTGGTTTATTTTGGTTTTAGACCTGGTTTAGTCCAAGTTTCGTCCTTCTTTAGAATTGCATTATTTCTGTTCATTCCTGTTGTGTTCCTCATCATAGTCCTGGGTCAGTCCAGATTTAGCTTCACTTTAGTCCTTGACAGCCAAATATTTTCTGAGCGGGTGCTACAAATAACTCCACGTACCCCCTGCAATGTGCTCGCGTACCCCTAGGGGTCCCCGCACCTCTGATTGGGAAACGCTGTCCTAAACAAAACGACTCACCTCTGACTCCCCTCGCCTTTGTTCCTGCAGAGGCGCTGATTTCGGCCATCAACAGCGACATCGAGGAGGCCAAGCAGAAGCTGGATCAACCGGAGCACCTCAAACTCAGAGCAGACAACTTCTTCAGCAGCAGCAGCGCCCCCCGCAGTCTGTCCACGTCCACTACGGCGCCTCAGAGCATCATGAACGGACACTGACATTTCCATTTCCATGTGACTGCTCCGAACGCACACTTCCTGCTGTTCCCTTCGCCGACACACATTTTCATGCACACATGGATCTTTTGTGTTTGTTTTTGTGTACAATTCTTTTCTTTGTATCTCATCTGAAGCTCTGAAAACAAGCCATTTGAAACCGTTAAACCGCGCGGTGTAAAATGTCCATGAAATACGAGAACATAAAAGTCCAAGCATGTGAGAATTTACACGTAAACGGATGGGACCTGGGCATTATCTGTAACAAAATGCCGCTCGCACAGTGTTTTATGCAACATTTTAAAATAAGACTCATTCGCTTCTGTGATGTCATTCAGTGTGGCATGGGCCTTCAGCTCTGGGAGTAGTTTATGTGCTGAAAACTGAACTTACTCGCATCAATAGAATACCAAGATAATACATTAAAATGAAAATAGTTTCTCTGTGCAGGTGGATGTAGTCGGCTAAACACAACCAGTTTTTGCAGACGACCATAATCCACTGAGGGCTTCACATTTTCATCGTTTGAAATTATATTTGATTTTTAAAAAAGCTGAGGCATCCCCAGTTTATCTTATACAATATGCTAATACTGGGATGTCTAAGTTTTTTTTGTACTGAGGGCCACAAACTGAATAATATTTGAGAAGAAGGGTCACTCACTAGAGATGATGGATTTTGCCTCACTGTAAAAGAAAGTCCCGTTTGGCAACTGTACTTTTTTGGTGCCACTATCAACTAATTTCTTCCTTTATCAGGTCTTTCTTACACCGATATGAAGCTTTTTTTCTTAAACCTGCATTTAAAACCTTGTAGTGGTAAAAAGTACTACTACAACCCACTACTACTACGACCGCTGGGTCGATCGAGAACAGTTGAGAAGCCTAGGGGCCAGTAAAAAATGGTCCGCAGGCTGTGCTTGGCTCCCGGGCCATAGTTTGGACACCCCTGTGCTAATACATATTTATTGTTTAATCAAATTCAAGAAAAATGTGAAGTTCTCCATTTAAAGTGAAATATGTATCCTGTGTGAATTTGATTCCCTCACATTTAACAGAGAGAAGCATTGTAGTACCTGCCTGGTTTACCAAATACTCAAATATTTAACAATGTACCGGTTCTATGGTTCTATTTTTAATAGTAAATGCTAATTCACTAATATTTATTGCCTTTTTTTTCCCCCTCCCTTTCTCATTCGGGTTGTGAAGCGGTTGCACGGTGATTTTTTTACATCAGATGCCCTCTCTGTCGCATACAGTGACTGGAGTGAGCAATGTGGGTGAAGTGTCTTGCCCAGGGACACAACGACAGTATGTAAACCAGATTCGAACCGTCGCCACTGTCTCCCCACCAACATTTATCGCTTTAAAAACCTAACTCAAGATAGAAAACACTGCCTTTAATAAAACAATATAAAAATATGACATTATGAAGCTCTATTAAATTAACTTACTTTTATATATAAAGTTAAAAAAGATCTTAACACAGGATTAAAGCAGTGAACAGAGGTGACACCTACAGGAGCAGTGTGTGAACTGAAGCTGAAATAAATGCAACAACTTAGTCAAACTTTAGATAAAATGAAAATGATTACTTTTTTGTGTTAATATATGATTTACAGTGGCCCTATTTCCTCTGAGTTCTGAACCGTCAGCTTGTCCCCGCACCGCTGGTTGGGAAACACTTGTGTAGAGTATATATAGAGTATATATATATAATTTTCTGTGCTGGAGGGATGCATGGCTACAAACCTGCAGAATTAAAAAGCACACAGTCCATTTAAACTCTAATACTATTCATAAAGAGGTCTTGTCACTCACTTTCTGTTATCACCTTTGGTTTTGTACTCTCATATGCAATTTCCCCTTTAGGTTCCTACTTTTTATTCAATAATAATTTTCATTTTATTGTCCTGCCTTAACTTTTCCAATATCAACACATTAATACACAGTTAACGCTCTTTACGTAAGAATGGCTGATGGCATTTTCATTGTGGGTTCCTGCACCAAAGCTTTAAATATACAGTAAATGAGTACACTGAAAATGAAATCTAACATTTACAGTAAAGTATTGGCAGCTGTTGCCAGAATTTTACCGTAAAAAAAAAAATCAGGCGACTTTTACATTAAACTAAGCATTTTTTCTTCCTTGTCTATGACTCGCTGTCCCTGATCTGCATAAAAACATTGTTTAATAGAACTGTGATGGAGAAATGAAGGTAATTTATTGTAAAGTTTTATATTGTCACCTGATTTTTTTTGGTAACCACAGCTCCCAGTAATTTACCGTAAATTTTACAGGATTTTTTTCCAGTATTGTCCAAGAGCTCATCTGGAAAACATATCTCTGTGCTGTGTCCTAGTGTTGCTACATAAACGATAAACCTGTAGACACTCGACTCTCTAGAAATACTTGGTCTGGACCCAAAAAAGCTCAGTAGTATGAAGGTTGTTTTGTGTCTTTATTACAAAAGCTTGTTTTTTTGTTTTTTTTTTAGATAACAAATGTAACTGAATTATTTGCAATTGAATTTTGTGAACTGAATTTTTTTTACTTCAAATTCTGATGAAAATTTCAGTGAGCAACATTACCAAATACAGTGTTTTAAATCCAGTGTTATCCAGTGCACAGTCTCTAGAAACACACAGAAGCATTTCCAGCTCACCGCGACGAATCGAAAGAGCCGTGTCACGTGACTTAAACTTAAAACCTGATTGATTTAGTTCAAGCCAGGATTGATTGCTTTAGTTTTCCCTCCGAGTGTACGTTCTGAGAGTTTGGGACACTGACTTTTCCAAAACTTTTGACAAAATTTCCAAGAAAAATGACTTGCGCATGTTTAAATAGTATTCAAAATGTCCAGTGTGGTACATCAGAAACATACTTTTGCAGCAATTTCATTTGTTAGAGTTGGAAATTAGTGAGTTGAAGAAAAAAAAAAAAACAGTTGGGGCTGCTTCCCATAGAAATATATTATTCCACAAATTTTACAGATTTACACATCAGTGATTAAAAGATAATTATGCTTTATTAGATATAAACTAATCATCTGTGCTGTTTTAAAGCATTATCAAAACCAAAAGACCCAAGGACCAGCCAAAAAAACAAACAAATTAGTTCAAATATTCTGACAAAAAACTGATATAGGTGACTTTTTCCTGCAGTGAGGACATTTTCTGTATTCTAGCTGGCACAGGTTTAACCAGGAGTGGCCCAATGTTACTCAAACTGTTTCCAAAACTTTCCCAGGGCCTGGAAATTGCATTTTAAAATTCCATGACTGTACAAACCCTGTTTTTTTGTTTTTTTTTACACCACATTTGTCTTATGAAATTTTATTAATTGAAATTTATATCAGAATTTGAAGTAAAAAAATTCTATTACGTAAACTCATGGTCTAAAAAAACATAATAAAGACACAAAACAAGCTTCATAAGTAGAACAAAACTTTTTATATCTCATGTTAATCTCTCGTGATAAATGGGCCGCTGCAGTAGGACCACATGCCTGTCCCGTGACCAATCAGGGGCCCCAGACTCTTATGCAGGTGACGCGTTCATGGGGAGAGGTCTGCTGTTACAGATCAGTCAAACATTGATGGATGAGCCAGAATAAAGTCCACCTTTAGTCTTTTCTGTTTGACTTTATCCCGAAAACTCTCTGGACAGCGGCTCGTGATGTTTGTTGTGTTTGTGTGAGAGATTTGAGTGAGACAATGACCTGTACATTTATTTAAGAGCTCTGTAAATTATTTTAAATGGATAAAGTATGAATTCTAGATTTTAAATATGTACACTATGATTAAACTGTTATTTAGAAACCAGAACTATACTGTCTGTTGTAATTTTTTCACCGACTCTTCACCAAAATTTAATAAGTCTACTTTAACATTTTGTTCTCTGCATTTGACCCACGCCTCAACGCCGCTGGGTTAAACCTTTTAGGCAGGGCCATACGCAGAGTTTTAGAAATACTGAGGTCCACTGTGTTAGGGTGAGACCGAGTTTAGTCTTGGGTTAATCCTGGTTTAGTGCTGGTTCAAGATAAGTCCTGGTTTAGTCTTGGTTTAGAGCTAGACCTGGTTAAATCATATTTCAGTCCAGTTGCTGGTTATGTCCTTGTTAAGTCCTGGCTTAGAGCAGGTTTAGTCCAGGTCCTGGTTACATCCTGGTTTACGCCTGGTTTTTGTCCTAGTTTGGACTTGGTTTAGACCTGAGTTATACCTGGTTTAGTCCTGGTTTAGGGGTAGACCTGGTTAAGTCCTATTTTAGTCCAGGTCCTGATTACGTCTTTGTTTAGGCCTAGGTTTGTCCTGGTTTAGACCTACTTTAGACCTGGTTCAGACCTGGTTCAGACCTGGTCTAACCTTGTGGCTTTGGGAGTTTGTTTAGACTTTTTAAATTTGACACAATGACTTTTCCAATGTGTTTGAAATATTGTAGCTTCTGGTGTACAGTACACGTTTGAGGAAAAATACTACGGTGAGGACCTGTGAGGATCTGTGGGATCTGTGGGACCTGTGAGGACCTGTGAGGACCTGTGAGGATCTGTGAGGACCTGTGGGACCTGTGAGGACCTGTGAGGACTTGTGGGACCTGTGGGACCTGTGAGGACCTGTGAGGACCTGTGAGGACCTGTGAGGACTTGTGGGACCTGTGAGGACATGTGAGGACCTGTGAGGATCTGTGAGGACTTGTGGGACCTGTGGGACCTGTGAGGACCTGTGAGGACCTGTGAGGACATGTGAGGACCTGTGAGGACCTGTGGGACCTGTGAGGACCTGTGGGGATCTGTGAGGACCTGTGAGGACCTGTGGGGATCTGTGGGGACCTGTGAGGACCTGTGGGGACCTGTGAGGACCTGTGAGGACCTGTGGGGATCTGTGAGGACCTGTGGGGATCTGTGAGGACCTGTGAGGACCTGTGGGGACCTGTGAGGACCTGTGGGGATCTGTGGGGACCTGTGAGGACCTGTGGGGATCTATGGGGATCTGTGGGGATCTGTGGGGACCTGTTAGGACCTGTGGGGATCTGTGAGGATCTGTGGGGACCTGTGAGGACATGGGAGGACCTGTGAGGACCTGTGAGGACCTGTGGGGATCTGTGAGGACCTGTGAGGACCTGTGAGGACATGTGAGGACCTGTGAGGACCTGTGAGGACCTGTGGGGATCTGTGGGGACCTGTGAGGACCTGTGGGGATCTGTGGGGACCTGTGAGGACCTGTGGGGACCTGTGAGGACCTGTGGGGATCTGTGGGGACCTGTGAGGACCTGTGGGGATCTGTGGGGCTCTGTGGGGACCTGTGAGGACATGTGAGGACCTGTGGGGACCTGTGAGGACATGTGAGGACCTGTGAGGACCTGTGGGGATCTGTGGGGACCTGTGGGGACCTGTGAGGACCTGTGGGGATCTGTGGGGACCTGTGGGGATCTGTGGGGCTCTGTGGGGACCTGTGAGGACATGTGGGGACCTGTGGGGACCTGTGAGGACCTGTGAGGACCTGTGGGGACCCGTGAGGTCCTGTGAGGACCTGTGGGGATCTGTGAGGACCTGTGAGGACCTGTGAGGACCTGTGAGGACCTGTGAGGACCTGTGGGGACCCGTGAGGTCCTGTGAGGACCTGTGGGGATCTGTGAGGACCTGTGAGGACCTGTGAGGTCCTGTGAGGACCTGTGGGACCTGTGGGACCTGTGGGACCTGTGGGGACCTGTGGGACCTGTGGGACCTGTGGGGACCTGTGAGGACCTGTGAGGACCTGTGAGGTCCTGTGAGGACCTGTGGGATCTGTGAGGACCTGTGGGACCTGTGAGGACCTGTGAGGACCTGTGGGACCTGTGGGACCTGTGAGGACCTGTGGGGCTCTGTGAGGACCTGTGAGGACCTGTGGGACCTGTGAGGACCTGTGGGACCTGTGGGGACCTGTGGGACTGCTGTGCTGTCAGGAGCAGTGGGCGACCGCAGAGCAGCACCCAGGGATCCTTCTCCAGATCTTGAGCCAGGATCCTGGTCCTGGGCCTGTTGTTTGTTTTATGCTCTATAGAGAATGGGATCGTGACGTCACATCAGTGGTCACACAAGATATTTTCAACAGCAAAACAATTTAGGATGTAAATTACTAGAGTTAGTGTTCACACAAAAGTCTTCTGATATTTTAGTGTGTGATAAATATTCCCCAGGAGTGACAAAGGAGGTAAAAGAGTTGTTTCAAAGTTTGTTTGCTTTTTCATCCCTGTTCCTAATGTTACTCTATGGCACTGTGCTGTCAGCGGTCATTTTCTGACGCAGCTTCCTGATCTCGATTACACATTACCTTCCAAGTCTAATCTAAAACAACACACAGGACTAAAGCAGTGCTTCCCTGGGCTTTTTGTCACACAGTTGCTACTCCTCTCAGTCTGTAAATTTAAAAAAAATTGGTCTTGCTAATTCTCCAACATTTATTGCTGTAAAAATGTAATTCAAAATAGGAAAAATTGCCTTTAAAATCACAATATAAAAAATATGACAATATGAAGTTCTTATTTTTATATATTCATTTAACTTCATAATTAAGGTACTACAAGAAAAACTTCATCATTTGCATAACTCCCCTTTTAAACAACTATTAAACCTAAAAAATGTTTAACCAAGTATAAGAGGCCTGTTCAAATAAAATTTTTAGCAGTTTCACCTAACACGAGCTTGGTGATTTTCATAAGTTTTAATAGTTAATTGTGAAAAAATCGCAAAAATTATTAAATAATTCCAAGTACCCACTGCAAAGTGCTTGTGTACCGCTAAGGGTCCCTGTACCGCTAGTTGGGAAACACTGGATTAAAGCACTAAAACAGAGGTAACACTTAAAGGAGCAGTGTGTGAACTGAAGCTGAAATAAATGGAACAACTTGGGATAACATGAAAATAGTTACTGTTTTGTTTTGATTTACAGTGGCCATATTTCCACTGAGTTCTGAACCATCAGCATGTCCCTGCAGGGCTACCGTAGCTTTTCACACACACTCTGATAAGGAAGCAGTCAGACGGCAAACTTTTACCTGTTGATCTTATTTTTTGCAATGATAACTTCACAACAACAAAACAAAAGCAAACAGAATATGTTTATTTTTAAGAATACAGTTAAAATAATCCATTTTAGTCAACTCTAATGTGAAGAGGATAAGAAATTAAAAATAAAAATCTCAAAACAAACTGATGAGCTGTTACAGATGCAATCAGAAATATCCAACCCTCCAAAAAAAGATTTTAAGGATTTTTTATCAATTAAAGAGCGGCCATCTCCGTCTCCAGATTTAAATCCCATTGAAAATCTTTGATGGTGGACGCTGCATTCAAATCAGAGGCTTTATATCTGCGGAGTAGAAAATGTGACACAAAAGGTGAAATATTTGTTCCAGGTTTTGAGAGCAGTAAAGCCATTACTAGGAAATGTATTAAACCACAAAGACCTGATAGATTGTCTTTGATATTTTTAAGAGGATAACTTTCTGTATTAGAATGCAACAGGATACGTTTCAGGAAAGATGAGGAAGATGGATTGATAACATCTGTTAGAGCAGACTTTGTTTGAAACCTTTTTCTTTTCTTTGTCTAAAGGTTTTTTATGTTTTCTGTATTTAGTTGGACTTCCAGCGCTGGTCGGAGCTGGCTGCTGGTTCCAACAACTCTGACCCATTTCCTTTCTTCTCTAGTATTTGCTTTTGTAATATTTTGTATATACCCTATATACTTCTTTTTATATAGTCTAAGTTTAGTTTATTTAGCTCTTTTTAGTTTAGTTTTTTTATTTAATCCTCTTTGGTCTCTGACATTCTTTTGTGCTCTTGTTTGACACCACTTTCCCCACTAAGGGACTAATAAAGTTTTTCTTATTCTTTCTAAAATGGACACAAAAAAGAAGTTATAAAAGTGAAAGGATGTTCCACAAACTCCTAAAGCTAAGGGCTGAATAATACTTTGTCATGTATTCTTATTATCTTTCATTCTTATCATTGTAATGTCTTTTGAGGTGAGAGGTTTGAACATTTCTGATTGCAGATGTAATTATCCGGTTCATTTTTTGGAATTATTGCACTAGGGCTGCACGATATATCGCAAAATTATCGTTACCGCAATATCAGCAAACACATTATCCGTATCACAAGAATCCAACGCTGTGGTCTGGGTAATTTAATGAATTTAGTCACAGCTTAGCCTTGTTTTATTCCTGGTTTAGTCTGTGTTAAGTTTTAATTTTGTTGCTGTTTTGACTTTGAGCTTACATTTTTGTGAAATGTAGTGAATTTAACTTACTATGTTCGAAAAGTAGGCTCTATTTTCAAATATCGCAATAATATCGTTTGCGCAATTTTCAACATAAGTTATCGAATATCGCATGTTTCCTCCATATCGTGCAGCCCTATATTGCACTAAAACATTCATTACCATTGCACGAAAAATAATCGTAGGACGACCTCTGACCCAGCCCTGAGACTTTGATAAAACAGTAAATATTAGTAATAATAGTTTTTATCTGAAGGAGTAGCTTTCGTCGTCGTACTCCAGGTCGATGTCGTCTTCCTCCAGCAGCCCGTATTTGAACTTCCTGTACACCGTCCCGTCCTGAGACATGTACACGATGTCCTCGTCGTCATCGTCCTCTTCGTCGTCGTCGTCGCACTCGATGATGCGCCTGCTCTGCTCGTCGAACGCGGTCAGGGGGGGCTGGGACGTCCCGTTGGAGCTCAGTTTCTCGTAACCGCCCGCTTTCGTTTGGGGAGCGGCGGATTTGAGGCGGGCGTTGAGGAAGCAGAAGACGCCCAGGCCCACGGAGATGATGAGGAGGACGCAGACGGTGACGAAGGCTCGGGCGCTGACGTTGGCGCTCGGCTCCGGCTCAACGATGTGACGCAGTTTGCTGTTTACTCCCAGAATGCACTCCTCTGGAAACAAAAAAGGACACTGTTTAAGATTTTATTTACAAAAGGTGTAACCAGGTAAATAATATCCTTCCAACGACACTGACATTTTAATACTGGGTGTGGTTTTTCCTTTGTGTGTTGTGACCCAGTGTCTGTGTAAATACAGCCATATGCAAAAGTTTGAGGTTGCATAATAATTTACTCTGTCTTCACAAAAAAAGTTACCAAAAGAACCAGATTTGAAGTCCAGAAAAACTTACATACAAGACAGGACCATCAGGTGTGAACTGTCATGACAGCAATATCAAGGAAAATTATTTTTATAATGGGCACAAGGTATCCACAGAAGTATAAAGGTGTCCCTGCTGACCTCAAAAGTGATGAAACATTTTGAAAATAATCAGTATCCACAGGTATACAAAAAAGAAAAAAGAAAAAACAACATTATTAACTCTCCTACACCCCTAAATATTTAGTCACACCTTTTGCCCTAAGCACAAAAAAATGCACCAATAAAGACTGCAATAAAAAAATGATCTAATAGTCAAAAATTATTTTTTTTTTCATGGTTCCAATGGTTACAATGATTAACTTCAGTCCTCACCATACATAGCAAAAATTCATTCTGTTAATGAAATTTAACCCCTTAAATTCCAGTTTTTGTGATTAAAATTTGATTTCAAATTATGGCAAAAATCACACACAAAAAAATAGGTTATTTTCCTTTCTGTAAATGCAAATTAGAATTTTTTTGAGGTGGATTATTAGAGCTTGGGAATGTCAAAAATTGGCATCATGATTGATTTTATTAGTTTTTTTTTTTAAAATTGTAGCGGCAGATGAAACATTTTTAGTCACACATTTCGTCCTAAGACACAAAAAAATGCACTGCCATAGAAAAAAAATAATAATATTATGGTTTTCAGGATTAACTTCAGTCCTCATCATACACAGCAAAAATTAACTCTGTTTATTAAATTTAACCCCTTAAATTCCAGTTTATGTGGTGCATACACATCCAGCACAAACAGAGGCCTCTGCTCAGTCTGGACACTTTTTCTAAAGACTACATTTTGGATTTGTGCTCACGCAAACACAAACAAACTAATTTCTCAACAAACACTTTCACACCAATTTATGACAACCCTAAAACACACAAATATAGTTCTTTTTTTTTTTTTTTACACTAATGGGGCCTTTCCCCATTTTATACCTCTATCTACCATATATGGGGGAAATGGCGCCACCTAGTAAAAAAAAAAACAATTAAAAACTAAAATTCTAATCCCTCACTATCATGAATCCATGAACTACTTGATAAAAATGTGAAATTATATTGCAGTGACAGTGTATAATAAAAAATGTTTCAATAGGAATCAATGGCACAAAAAATGTCTTAGGGGTAAAGGTGTGATTATTTTTTTTAGACACCTTTTTTAAGAGAATTTAAAAAAAAAAAATCCTGAAATCTGAAAATTCATCCAAAAATACACACCTGCGGCAAAATCTATGCCATTTGAATTAACACAGCAAAAGTTATCAACGAAGAAACAAGCGCAAAACATCAAAAAAATGTCTTATGGCTGTAGGAGTTAACAACACCACAGCAGTGATGGAGTATTATATTGTAAATCCACACAAACACTGTAGAAGTGATGATGTTCTTTTGGTAACATTTTACTATAACAGTCCAGTTAGGTTGTCTTGTAATTACAATTCTCCACTTTTATAATGTTCTCTGCTAAATAGCTTTTCATTATATTTCTAGCACTGTGATTGTAATTTTGTAAAAAATGTGCCCCGTCACTGTCAAAGCATTGTTGTGCCTACTTTTTATTATATTTTGGATATAGCTGTCTTGATCCAGCACACAATCGTAAGGTTTTTTTTCTCTTGTCTGTTCACAAAAAGAGGTCACATTCAGTTTCTAGTGACATCTGAGTTCTAGGGTCTTAATGTTTAGCGTAGCAGTATTTAGGTGGATGAAATTAAATGAAATATGGAAGAAATGTCATGTCAGTTCACAACACATTATTCTAAAATGAACGTCAACTCAGTAACTCAGAGTCCAACACTTCTGGACGAGTTCCTGAGCAAAAATCCTGACCCGAGCTGGTGTTTAAGGCCGTTTTTCCAAGTCAGAGGTCTGAATTTCCGAGATTCTGAAGTATTATGAACAGCAGCCCAGGACCGACCTGTAGCCTGGATATTATGTCATGTATTAAAATCCTAAATATCACCACAAAACCAAGCTGAACCAGGACGATGCAACCCAAATTAAACTGGAGCTAGACTATGGCAGAAGCAGAAAAGCGAGAACTTAACCTGAACCAAACAAGGCTTAAAGTTACACTGTGTAACTTTTCTCCTAAATATGTGGGGCATACTGACTTGTTTTTGTGATTTTTTGAGTGATTATAAGACCTGAGGTGCGATCTGTTGCTCCGAGCGGGGCTTCCGTACTGAGAAACCACCCTCGCAACTTGGCCGGGAGCGCTCCGCTGTTGAGGAAGAGTCACGTGACAGGGAACGACTTGCTTTACGGCATTCCCCCTTCTGCTCTTATACCTGAGGTGCAGTATAACCATGAAGCTACTTTTAGCGTTGTTATTTTCGCCAGTTCGTCAGGGCCGAAGGACACAAGAAGATGAAGACAATGTCGGACGAGGCAAGGAAAAGAAAATGTGAAAGGGACCGCACCAGATCGCAGACAAGAGTCAACATCGGACAGACTTTTGCTCGCTGGCGTCAGATGAGAGACAGAGAAGGCTGCAAATCAGATCACGTTTTTGCTTCTTTATTGTTGGGCAGGTAAATTAGCCTCTTTATTTTTTCTTTAGAACGTGCTTTTTCATACAGTTATTAGTTGTTTTTACTGCGACCATTGCGCGATATTTGTTGATAAGCTAACGCTAGCGCTAACTCTATAGAAGATCCAGTCCAAACTTCCAAAGGTAGCAGCAGGTCAACTAAAGTTGAAACAATGATGGAAATAGACGCACGCTCGCACAGTTTCAGAAGGAGGAGGGGCCCTAGTGTTTACGTTTTGCGACGGTGCAGTGGCACCTGTGGCCTCTAGAGGCGCAAGACCGGGAATCTTACACAGTGTAACTTTAAAGTAGAAGCACTTGGAGAGCACAGACCTCCACCAAGGCAGTGCACTTCCACCCTGGATCCAGACCAACAACTAATCGCTCGTTCCTTTCCCTACTCGAGACCTTTACTCAAAATTTCATGAGAACATTCAGATTTATGCTGACTTTTCATGAAAATTTTGTTAAAACATGACACTTTTCAGGTTGTATCGCTAACAGTCAAACCAACTCTGGCAAAAACATAACCCTCAAAATGAGAATTTACAAATAATCTTTGTAAAGATCAGGACCTTTTTGACAGTATCCCCCACCTTTGTATGGCTTATTTATAAGTTTTACAAAAATAATTTAAAGATATCATTTAAGATTATATAAATCAAACAAAAATACATAACTAGATAAAAGCAGAAACAAAATGTGCCAGTTCAAAGGCTTCATAGCGATAGATGTTCCCTGACTTTTTATTCCTACTCAGTGATGAGGGGAAAATCCCAAAAAACAACAACAACGATCTCTGGCTTTACAAATTAGGAACATAACATAATCCTGTGGTTAAAGGTCAGGATCTGGGTTTTATAAAAGAGTTTAACTAGGACCATCTTTGAACAGTGGAAAACCCAGACCCAGGCAAATAAAAGTCCCACCATGATATCAGATGATGACAAAGTGCAACCGTCCCAAATAGATCAGCCCTGGGCGAATGTACTGAGCAGACACAAGCACTGCTGTTTTTGGACAACAAGCATCGACACAGATAAATATTATGACTCACACATGTCTGCATACGTATACTTCTGTGTATGTGTATGTATGAGAGATAGAAACACTAGAGAGGACATGGCAAAGGCTTCAGTGGCAATTCCAGCGGCCATCTTGTGACTGCAGGCTAATGGTGAGTAAAAACAAGAGACATGACTTCAAAAAATAAATGTTTGAAATTGAGAAACATTGACATTTTTGATATACATATACCGTATTTTCCTCACTATAAGGCGCATCGGATTATAAGGCGCACCTTCAATTAATGGCCTATTTTAAAACTGTTTTCATATATAGGGCGCACCGCATTATAAGGCGCATCCACTAGATGGCGCTGCGCTAAAGGGAATGTCAATAAAACAGTCAGATAAGTCAGTCAGTCAAACTTTATTAATAGAATACAAACCAGCGTTCTTACAACTCCCTCGTTGAAAACAATGTATTTCCAACTCCATTTGTCACAGTTCAAAGCTACATGAACAGCGTTCGAGCGCTCAGTTTTCTGTCCCCTCAATGTCGCAACTCTTCTACTGAGATGGAGCAAAGGCCGCGCCTCCTTGTTCTTTTGCGGCAGGATCCATAAACACGCCTATGGCACACATGAACAGCTGGGACTGGAATTCCCCTTTACCGTTTTTACCGCTGTCACTTCAGCGACGCCCCCTGAATACAGTAGCCATAATTAACCAACACTGATCCATATATAAGGCGCATCGGATTATAAGGCGCACTCGTCGGTTTTTGAGAAAATTAAAGGCTTTTAGGTGCGCCTTATAGTGCAGAAAATACGGTATACATATTTACATATACTTGTGTATGTGTAAATGTATATTTGTGTATATGCTGACCTCTGGAGGCCTGGCAGTCACAGCACTCCCAGGGGAAGCTCCGATCGCGCCGCACAGACTCGTTCCCGCAGCAGCTCAGGCAGCGGCCGTCCTCTGCCAGGATCTGAAGAGCGGGACAGACAGTGCAGTTCCACTGAGAGGGCCCTCTGCAGTCCACACAGGAGGGGTCACAGGGGGCACACTGCGGGTTCTCAGAGCCCTGTGGGAAGAACTAAAGTGTCAGTAATAAGTCTGTTAACAGTTCCTCCAACAGTGTAGATGTTTTATTATTATCATCACATTTATTATTTATGATAAGTTACATCCAACTCTACAGTCTCCATGAGGCTACAGCAGTATGGGCCAGGACAGGTCGGTTTTCATTGTAAAAAGCAACACAGAAACTTATACTATACAAGGTGATAAGTCAGAAGTTAATGCTGTACAGCTCTCATTTTGTGCCAACGTAGCCTGTACTGCTCTATAAGATACACTTACACACTTTTGTTTAGGTGAATGCACTTCTTTATTCTTCTCTGTTCTATATCATACTTTTTTCAGGATTTTTTTTATTTTTTTTTGGACACCTTTGCATTAGCATTTCACATTTTATAACTTAAACTAATGTGTATGTATGGAAAGTGTCTACTGTTGAGGAGCTGTTACTTTGACTTTGCACAGCTATTAGCAACATGATGCTAACAAATAGATAATTGAGCTGACTGCTTTGTAGTGACAGCAGTTTAAGGCTGAAATGATCAGAACAAGTCCGGTGTTGGTGTCTGGGCTTTAGAAACGAAAAGGAGCACTTCCTGGTTTCAGGCGTCTACATAGAGCTGTCAATAGAGCTGGGTACAATTAAATGATTTCTTTGTGGTATTGAAAAAAAAGTTACAATACTACTGTTTTTTGTTTTTTTTTAAAGACAGACAAATACAATTATATACGACAGTCAACCTTATAAAATCATTTAAATCCGGCTCA
This sequence comes from Bostrychus sinensis, assembly GCA_020698575.1. Classification (NCBI taxonomy): domain Eukaryota; kingdom Metazoa; phylum Chordata; class Actinopteri; order Gobiiformes; family Eleotridae; genus Bostrychus; species Bostrychus sinensis. The sequence continues at coordinate 7,722,878 of CM036249.1, read as the reverse complement.
AGAATAACAAGTACATTCTTCAGTCAGACCCAGGGGAATGAGATACTGAAGCTGCAATGAGTTTTGAATGTTGTTCCATGACCAAGGCGCAGCGTAAGAGAAAGCAGTTCGGCCAAGTTCTGTGTATTGAAAAATTATTTTTATTCGATACCAAGTTTCAAGTGGAACCTTTAATGTTCCTTTGCATGCATGAATCAAATAAATAACACAGAATAAATCACACTAACTACTGGTTTTAACACTCAGCTAAGAATTTTCTCCAAAAATTGGTCTTTTATTCAATATTATTGTGTTTTATGATTGTAGATGATTTAACCCACCATAAGTATCAGAAAAAGTATCGCTCAGGTACCAGTATCAAAAACCAGGTAACGTTTAAAGCTCAAAAAAGACAATTTAGCAGAATAAGGGACCTTTAAAAGCCCCGGTGATGTGTGAGCAGATCTATGCTTCTCCCTGAGGTTTCTGTTTTGTTTCCCTCTCCATGATGTAGGTGCTAAGGACAGGAACGTTGTACTTTGAAGGTGACGTTTTGTAATTTTTGGTTATATAAATAAAGTCAACTGTATAATTATTGTTTACGCCTGTGGCTCTGAAACGCCACTGTAAGATGAACACAGAATAATTTAACGTGAAATTATGTGAAGCAGTACTCACCGGAGACGTCTGATAGTAGCCCACAAGACAGTTGGACTCACAGATGCCTCCAAAAAACCTGTAGCCCTCGTAACAGGACTGACAGAAAATAGCGCCCTCCCCTGGAAGACACAAGAAGCGGCTGTTATACGTCCGTGTGTGGCGGTAGTGCCCTGACCTTGCGGTGAGGGGCTACTTACTGGAGCAGGTCTTGCAGGTGGGGTGGCACTTCTGGCAGGTCCTGGTCCAGTGGTCCTGGTAGTACCCCCCGGGGCAGGTCTGCAGGCACTGGCCCCTGTGGGGGAGGTAGAAGAAGTCGTCCTGACAGCTCAGGCAGTTCGTGTTCCCCGAGCCCCAGCAGGCCTTACAGGACGGGTCGCAGCGCTCACACGACATGGAGGCGGCGTTTCCGAAGTGGCTGCACAACAACACAGTGGGTGCTTTAGGAGTACTAATATGAACAATGGGACAAAAGTACATTCTGAAAAGTAAATAGACAAATGAAAATAAAATAAAATAAAAATCCTAAATGAATAGAAATAAAATGTGAAGATTTATATGAAAGACCTAAGATATTTAAAATAAATAAAGGGATATATATGTATTCTATATAAAGTTTAAAAAAAAAAATTACATATATAAGCCGCACCTGACTAAGCCACCGATATCCAGGTTGAGAAATGAGATATTTACCGGATACACAGAAAGATTTTGTACCGTAAATGTTTATTTATAAACCTGAACTGATTGTTTCTGAACAGTGCCTGTAACACAGCAGTAAAAGTGCTGATCAAACAAAACAGAAAAGTAACTGATGGCTCCTCCTGAGCTCTGAAACCACTGAACACTGAACACTGAACCACTGTCACTTCATTTCTTCTGTGCACTGAAACCACAAGTCACTTTAATCATCTTCCTCCTGCGCACAGAAACCACTGAAGTCGTCTTCTTCAGTGTCGTTTTTGCACTTCCTGCTAGAGCGCCCCCTGGCGGCTGAAGAAAAATCCATAGAAAAGCCGCATCTTTGTATAAGCCGCATGGTTCAAAGCGTGGGAAAAAAGTAGCGGCTTATAGTCCGGAAAATATGGTATTAGGGATGTAACAATACAGTTACTATATCCGTGTATCGATTTTTTTGTTGGTATATATCAATACACACTACTTTGTATCAAATCGCATCAATTTCTAGGTAGTGGATATCAAGATCCATGGAAAAAAATTACAATATCAGAAATATTGATATTACAAATTTGCTAAAATAAAACCAGATACATATTTTTGGATATAATTTTAGTGTTTTTAATGAAATAAAATGTTATATTTGACTTTTCTTGGCTCTCTGTCTGGTGGACATTATCGACCCCGGCCACGGTGCTGGATTTGGAAGTAAACGTTTATGATTTTTGGCAAAAAAAATCATGTATCAATTGTATTGATATTAAAGAGTTGAACTGTATCAAATTGTATTGTTCCAAATCAGCCAATACTGTTCTTAAATCGTATCAAAAAAATTTAAATCAATAATTATCATATTATTTAAAAAAATGTTTCGTTACACCCAAGTTGTCTATAATATAATCATTACTAGTAAGTAATTACAAAATTCGGTAACTCACAACTATTAAGCAGTAATAAAACATCAATGTAACAATTAATAATAAAAGACAAAAAAGCAGTAACCCCTTAGAACAACTCAAGCCAGAATAGATAAACATAATACATGTTTTGTCTAATAATATTTTACTTTTTTTTTTAGTATTTCTGTTTCACATACAATTTGTGATTAAAGGTCTGATATTCTGCTTTCTCCAGGCTTTTTGAAATAGCGTTGGAAACCTTTGCATTAGTATTTCATGTTTTATAACCTAAAATAATGTATATGTTTGGAAAACGTGTTCTGTTGAAGAGATGTTGCTTTGACTTTGCAGAACTTGGATTAGGAGTCTGTTGCCCCCTGCTGGCAACAAAGGGGACTGGACAGAGCATAAAATGGCTAATTAGTACAGCTATTATCAACATGATGCTAACGGATAGATAAATATGCTGACTGCTAACATCAAGAGCTTGTGTCGGGTTACGAAGTTTTCATGTCTAATTTGATTTTTATAGATCCCAGCTTTGGCACAGACATGTTTTGGACATTCACAGGCTTCGTGAGTGCGTCCCGGGGCAGACAGTGTTGTTCCTCTGACCTCTCGGAGCAGCTCTGCACACAGCCCCCTCCCTGTCTGAAGAACCCGGGTTTACAGGTAACACACTGGGGGCTGTGGCGTCCCGTGCACTCCGCGCAGCTCCAGTGGCAGAGCTCGCACACGCGCTCGTCCCGGTCCTCGGCGTAGAACCCGGAGGGACACTTCAATACGCAGGTGGTGTCTGGCACAAAACGAGACAAGACATTTCTGTTTGGGTAGATTTATACAGAGCAGAGGTTCTCAAAGTGTGGTACCGGGAACACTGGTGGTACGTGGATCACGTCTGGTGGTACTCAGTCTTTTGGGGTTCAAGTCCTGATTTAAAGCCAGTTTTATGGATGGTTCAGTCTTGGCTTAGTCTTGGTTTAGACCTGGTTTAGACCTGGTTTAGACCTGGTTTAGACCTGGTTCAGACATGGTTTAGTCTTGGGTTAGACCTGGTTTAATCCTGACTTAGGTCTGGTTCAGTTCTTGTTTTGGTCCTGCTTCAGACCTAGGTTAGACTTTGATTTGTCCTTGTTTAGTCCTGGTTCTGTCCTGGTTCAATCACAGCTCAGACCTGGTTCAGTTCTTGTGAAGTCCTGGTTTAGTCCTGGTTTAGACCTGGTTTAGTCCTGGTTTAGACCTGGTTTAGTCCTGGTTTAGACCTGGGTCAGTCCTGGTTTAGACTTGGGTTAGTCCTGGTTTAGACCTGGGTCAGTCCTGGTTTAGACCTGGGTTAGTCCTGTTTTAGACCTGTGTCAGTCCTGGTTTAGACCTGGGTCAGTCCTGGTTTAGACCTGGGTCAGTCCTGGTTTAGACCTGGGTTAGTCCTGGTTTAGACTTGGGTTAGTCCTGGTTTAGACCTGGGTCAATCCTGGTTTAGACCTGGTTTAGACCTGGTTTAGTCCTGGTTTAGACCTGGGTTAGTCCTGGTTTAGACCTGGCTCAGTCCTGGTTTAGACCTGGTTTAGACCTGGTTTAGTCCTGGTTTAGACCTGGGTTAGTCCTGGTTTAGACCTGGGTCAGTCCTGGTTTAGACCTGGTTTAGTCCTGGTTTAGACCTGGTTTAGTCCTGGTTTAGACCTGGCTCAGTCCTGGTTTAGACCTGGTTTAGTCCTGGTTTAGACCAGGTTTAGTCCTGGTTTAGAGCTAGTTCAGTTTTGGTTTAGTCCTGGTTTAGACCTGGTTTAGTCCTGGTTTAGACCTGGGTTAGTCCTGGTTTAGACCTGGGTCAGTCCTGGTTTAGACCTGGTTTAGTCCTGGTTTAGACCTGGTTTAGTCCTGGTTTAGACCAGGTTTAGTCCTGGTTTAGAGCTAGTTCAGTTTTGGTTTAGTCCTGGTTTAGACCTGGGTCAGTCCTGGTTTAGACCTGGGTCAGTCCTGGTTTAGACCTGGTTTAGTCCTGGTTTAGACCTGGTTTAGTCCTGGTTTAGACCAGGTTTAGTCCTGGTTTAGAGCTAGTTCAGTTTTGGTTTAGTCCTGGTTTAGACCTGGTTTAGTCCTGGTTTAGACCTGGGTTAGTCCTGGTTTAGACCTGGCTCAGTCCTGGTTTAGACCTGGTTTAGACCTGGTTTAGTCCTGGTTTAGACCTGGGTTAGTCCTGGTTTAGACCTGGGTCAGTCCTGGTTTAGACCTGGTTTAGTCCTGGTTTAGACCTGGTTTAGTCCTGGTTTAGACCAGGTTTAGTCCTGGTTTAGAGCTAGTTCAGTTTTGGTTTAGACCTGGTTTAGACCTGGGTCAGTCCTGGTTTAGACCTGGGTTAGTCCTGGTTTAGACCTGGTTTAGACCTGGGTTAGTTCCCAGACACAGACGACTTACTGAGTAAAAAGTGAGGCTCGTTGCAGCTGAAACAGTGGTCGTGTCCCGGTCCGAAGCAGCGGTGGCAGGACGCGTGGCACTTGTGACACTCTCCGTCCCGGTCCATGTACGTGTGTATGGAGCACTTACTGTACCACACACAGTGACCGGAGGCGTCCCGGAGCCTGTTCTCCTCACAGGTGATGCAGGACGAAGGCTGGTGGTCCGAGCAGCTCAGGCACGACTTGTCACAGTCTGCACAGTGGAAGGAAAAATGTACACTGCCACAGGTTTCTGCAGGTTACCATGAAGTTGGTACAACCTCACAGGAAAATATAAATATACACAGCTCTCAACAAGGCCTTTCACTCTGAAACACTCAGGTACTGCATTGTGTTTGATTGTAAAGCCTTGGGTTTCTACGGAAGCGTATTGCGTTCACCTGAAAAAAAAAGTTTCTGTTTTAATGAGCTAAGTTAGTTCTGTTTTTATGAGAAAAGTTCTGTTTTTACGAGTAAAATAATTTTCTGTTTTTATGTGGATAATGGTCCTTATTATCTTGTTCCACTTTTGGGGGGAGAGGAATTCAAAGTCAATCGCAAAGACCTGAGATGTCCGTCAAATTTTACTCAGAAAAACAGAACTTTTCTCAGAAAAACAGAAACGTTTTTTTTTCCAGGTGAATGCAATACGCTTCTGTAGGTTTCTAGTAGTATTATATAAATTAAAGTTGTTATTTTGAGGAAGGCGTCATTTCAGCTGCCTCTTCTCAGTGTGAAAGGAGCAGCAGCTCTACTCTGAGCTCCTCCAGGGTAACTAAGCAGAGGTGTTAATTATTATTATGATGATTATAATTATTATTATTATTATTAGTAGTAGTAGTAGTAGTAGTAGGAGTAGTAGTATTTTTTTTTTCTTTTTTGTATGTTTTAGACAAAAAAATTTAAATATATACTTACTTTCGTGTCAAAAATATGTTTTATTTACAAATGTGTGAAATTATGGGCATTTAGGGTTAATGATAGGGGTTAATAATATATATTTTTTTATTATTATTTATATTTTTAATTGTGACCCAGTGACATAAAAGGGCTTCAAGAGGAATGTGATTTTTTTAAAGGAGGTCCTGAGGGTTAAATAAAAAAGCAGGCAGGTCCCAGTGTTGCTGTGAGGGGAGGTGCGTGGATGCGGATACCTCTACACTCATGTGTTGTCCTGTCGTAGTAGGTCTTGTTGGGGCACTGGCCCAGACACTCTCCGTTGTATCTCACGGCGCTGGGATTGTGACACAGGATACAGTCGTCTGAGTCCGGGCCGTCACACGAGGAACACTCCCGATGGCACTTCGCACACTCCTGCTGCTTCTCATCCACGAAAAACCCGAAGGGGCAGTCGTCCACACAGCTGTGCAGGTGCAGGTAGTAGTACTCAGAGCACTCTGGGAACGGAACCAGGACAAACAGAGTTAAATAAAACCCTGTCTATGTTAAAAAACCTCACTGTGAGTTCACACATGAGAATAATGTGACATCGACTAATTTAAAAAACAACACAGAGCTTGGAGAGTCAACATGCGAAAATATGAACATGTTACTCCCATCCTCCGGACATCTGGCTTGGCCTATCAGACAAACTATTTTTCTATTCTATACAAAGAAGTTAGTCTGGTATATACCGATCAAAAAAACCAAGGGTGGGACGTAAGCAGTGCACCGCTGACCCAAACAAACATGATGGTTTGCAGTTTTTGTCATAAAACACCAGAATACGGCGTAATATGAGCAGATCTTATTTATTTCTGAACGGGGACAGCAGCAGCAGCCAGTTGTACCAAAGAGTTGCGGTAAAAGTGGGTTTGTTTGAACGTGGTCGTTACGTCGAACATCAGCGGGACTTTACTGTTGTTAAAATGAAGAAAAAAATCCCACAGACGACTGAACAACAACAAGGACTTCAGCAGAACCAACAGGTGACGAAGGAAAACACTAAACATTGTTAATCAGTTCAGAGAAGTCATTAAATTTGCTCTGTATCAGCCTAACCTTGGTTAACTTTTGTTTTTGTAAGACATGCTGCAGATAAACGTCTGTGATCGGCCAGTTCCAAATCGACCGGAGAGAAATGCTTCGCTGTGAGAGAGGAACCAGACTGTCCTGCCTTCAAAAAGAAAGTAGGAGAGTGTGGCTGGCCCTGCTGCCGGACATCTACTGGCTCCCCATCACTCAACACATGATGTACAAAATCTGCCTGCTGACATAGCTGTGCTGTTATCCCCCCACACAACAACCAGACTGCTCCGTCCACAGACACCAACCATCTTCAGAACCAAACTGCACACACTGGGAGGCTTCCAGGCAGCTCTTTTATTATTATCATTAATTATTTAGGGCTGTAACAATATTGGCAATATCGTGAAATCAAAAGTCTCACAGTATCATTGTGGAATTTACAATAATAAAGGGTGAGCTCCTGGGGCTAAACAGCATTGTTTAGTTGCAGTAGAATAGTAAACAAGCAGAGGGAACTACATAGCCCATGATCCTTTGCTCCGTTTCAGTGCAGCCAACATAAGCTGCTCCTCTGAAGCACACAACATAAGGCACAATTCGGAAGTGTTTCCCTACACATTATATACATTAAAAAGCCTACTAAAATGGCAGATATTGTGCACAATCTTTTTAAAAAACACTGTACTTCACACTGGGCAGCGGAGCAAAAAGTTTATTCAGGACAAAACTGTAACATTAGTCTGTATTTAACAAAAAAAAAAAGGCGGGGAAGGAAGAAGGACCCTGCTCTTCTCACAACAGTCACAGGGTAAAGCATTCTTAAATCCACCTCATCCTCACTTTTGCACAGGCCGTCCTGGTTACACTCCGTGCAGTCCTGAGGGCAGCGGCGGCACTGCGTCTCTGAAGTGTAGTATCCCTCGGGACAGTGTTTCCAGCAGGAGTGGTCCACCAGGAAGTAGTGCGGCTCACAGCTCAGGCAGGTGGAGGAGTTCCCCTGACAGGACGTGCACTCGGGCAAACAGGGCTGGCACACACCGTCCCGGGGAAACCCTCTAAGGAGAAGAGCAGGAGACAGATCAGACAGGGGTAAATGTTTTAAAGCCAAAAGAATTATATGTTATATTATTATGCCTGACAATAGAATAACTAAGAAATTATTTAATAGGACAAAGTCATCCTGGGCTGCAGAGCTCTGAGCGGTCTTTGCTGAAACAACTTCAATATATTTTCCATAACAGTTTGTCATCAAGATCACAGCAAATCAATGTCGGCATACATACATATATAAGAAAAATGGGTGAGTGGGAAAATGGCTAAGCAAAAGTTGCAGACATATATTCAAATAAAAGATACATTTAGGACAAAATTTCATGTGCAAATGTGACCAGGAATCAAAGATCCTTGATTGCTCAGCTGCTACAGGAATCCTTCCTTTGGCTTTAGAAACCAGGAGATTTAACCAAACTCCAGAAGAAGACCGACTCTGTGGGCTGTGTAACTTGGGTGAAGTGGAAAGTGAAACCTATTTTTTTTTTTGTAATGTCCGCTTTATGATGAATTTAGAAACCCCTTATTAAATGAGATGTTTGTCCAAAACCCTGAGATGTTCTGGAGCACAGATGATGAGAAGATGAAATGGTTGTTTAATTTCAATGGGCCAGATTTATCAAAGGTTTGTGTGCAGGCTAAATGAATGAATGAAGATGGAAAAAGGTCACAGGAGCTAAGTCTGGTGCAGATTTTGCTCCTGTGACTCAGTGAAAATGTAAAACGAGGCATTCTCGTCAGATCGTACAAAATTCAAGGCGGGGAAAATGCAAATGAAGTTGCTTTGCGGTTGCTGTTTGATTTATCACGAGTACAGAGCTAAAAGTGGGTGAATAGTTAGCATGTATGAGAAGCAGGTGCAGAAGTTTTGCGGAGGAATGAGTGCAGTTTTTAGTGCACAGATGAGGCATTGAAAATAAGGTATAATGCTTTAAAAAGGGAACATTTACAAAGATACAACAATAATGTGTTGATTTGAAGTCGGAGGAAACAAAGAGACAAACTTTACCTGTGACACTTTTTACTTGATTCTTGCTCATATCCCACTCTAGTGCAGTCTTTACAGCTCCTGTCTCGGGGCTTTCAGTTTGTTACAAGGACGTGAAGTCCTTTTAAATTCTTTTGGTGACAGAATCGTCTTAAAACGCTGCGCAAAGGCATAAAGTCTCACTTGTGTTTATCTCATTGCCTCCCAATGCTCGCTGTGACTCTTGATTGACAGCTGGTCTGTGGCTCAAGGCTGTGCTGAGTGGATTTGGCTCTGGATCGAGCGGAGGACATCAAAAATATGTTTTTAATTGTTATAATTATTTGATCACCATCAGCACTGCATAGAGGCTACTTGATACATTTTGTGTAATAGTTTGAAGGGTTACTGGCTCTGACAGACAGTGAACAGGACTCTCTCCACTCACACAGAGGGAAACGTCAGGTGACTCTGGTCACTACCAGAATCACATGAGGCAAGGATTTAACAAGGATGGACTACGAAAAGTTAACAGAAGAAAGTAAAATGCAATGAAATGATTATCCCTCAAAGACAGTGAGTACTGTCAGAGTGTTACACGAGGCTGGACTCTCAGATTGACTTTAGCGTAGCACCACTGTAGGGAAAGATGCAGCTGGAGCTGACAGAGCAGCTCTTGCTGTCAGAGCGTCCTATGCTCAAGCAAAATTCTCATTTACATATCAGATTTGTGGTAGCAACTACTTGCGCAGTTTCTCTTTGTATATCACAGGCAACAGCAGATGCTATTTTTTAAGCTGCACTAGCAATTTAGCTCTAGTCTTAGTAAATCTGGCCCAATGTGTATAAATTGGCTACATTTAGTTCTAAAGCCTGACAGTCTTGTTTATTTAGATGAAGTTGTTTAGATGGTATATTTTTGTGAATATAAACTGCACATACTGTTTGGAAACTGGTCTTTTGTTTAGTTGATGGTGTCTTATAAGTAAGGGCTGGCCATGTCTGTATGCAAGACACAATAATTAAAAATGTATTTAAGTGGACCACACTTTGGAAACCACTGCATTAGATCATTAAAATAATAATTTTTGTATTTGAACCACTTTTTTTTTTTTTTTTTTACTTTTCCTCTTTATTCAGTGTTAGTTCACAGAGTTTGGTCTCGACCTGGTCTCAGTTTGCCTTGGTCTCAGTCTCGGACCTTAAAAGTCTCGGCCGTGTCTTGGTCTCTGCTGTCCTGTCCTCTACAGCTGACATTCTTTCACATTAAGTACTTTGGTTTTGGGTTTTTTGTTAATTTCACACAGACACAAATGTAAAAGAGCGAGCGCACACCTGTGACATTGTCCCGTACAGGCCCCCTCCTGCAGGTACATCCCGTGGTGACAGCTTCGACAGAGCTGTGCGTCCTCACACGCCACACACCCCTTGGAGCACTCCTCACACTGGCCGGACGTCCTGTTGGAGAACGTTTCGGTGGGACAGCGGTTCGTGCACGTCTGCTGGGCCGTCAGGAAGTGGTCTGCAAAAGCACAAAGACCTCGTGACATTCTGACGCTGAAAACTACATCTTTACAAATAGTTTCTCTTCACTTGCTGAGGAAGTTACTGAGTTGATTTCTTCCCCTGGAGCCTGGCAAGTTTTTTCAAATCCGTCCTGGGTAGGTTGAAGATGATCCAAAATATTGCCTTTGGTGCATTGTTAGTTTTTGTGTAGCTTCACATTAAAATTCATGCTCTTATTTTCCCATAGAATCCTGATCACCAGGACACTTGACTCCCATTGTTAATCTTTTTGTAATTACATAAAATAATCATGATTTTTGTGATGCTGGGATTAAAATTGTCATTTTATGGTGATAGGATTGTTGTTAGTATTGGCCTATAAATATGATTTTAGTGATGAAAATGTCCAATTTTACTAGTTTTCTCAAAAATAAAACCCCATCATCACAAAATTATGATTATTTTATGTAATTACAATGAGATTAAAAAATAGTCATGTCTCCTGGTAATCACATGGCCCCATTATATTCTAAATACAAGAATATTATTCTTCTGCCTACGATAGGAAAAAGGTTCAATCTAATAAAATACAGTAAAAATGTCAAATTTCACTCTTTTTTGTCAAAATGAAAAGTTGATATTACAGAAGGTACAGTTTTATACTGTAATAGCAGTGAGAAAAATGTGTTTTTAATGCAAGTCAACAGGACATTTTTGTCCAGTCAGGTGTGTGATTATGAATTTCAGACTGACACTACACAAAAACTAAGCACCAAAGCCAATATTTTGGATAATCTTCAACCTACCCAAGACACATTTGAAAAAAAAAATGCCATGAACCCACATCTGATTGTGTGGAAACTGTGGGGAAAAAAGTTTTTTTTTCATGAAGTGACGTTAGGTTTTGAAATTGGCATTTAAATTGCTAAATTTTCTCAAAATGTTTGAATATTTGACCATTTTGATCAGGACTAAAGTTGTTTAACAGATCTATGCAGAAAAAGGCAGAAACAAATATTTTTATCAGTATGTTTTTGAAAATTGACATAAATAATATAAATTGAGTTCCAAACTATGTTAAGAGAGGGCCTTTATTACAAAAATGTGTTCCATGAGCATTAACACAGACCAAACAATGGCCAATCAGAGAGGGAAAAAATGCCCAAATGAACATAAATCCATATCCAAATAAACCCACAGTGATGCCCGAGGGCTCCTTCAGAATTCACAGTGAGTGCAGACAGATTAAAGCTCACCAGCGAAGCAGCCGAGGCAGTCTGTTCTTTTGGAGCCGGAGCAGAACTTGCAGGACGAGTGGCAGGGCTTACATACTCCCTGACCTGGGACAGCAGCACACAAACCAAAAACAAACTATGTTTTAAAGAAAAACAGAAATATTTTACTGAAAAACACTACTATTCTCTTTAAAACTCCTTTCCATATTGATGAGTGATCATTTGTCCTACTCATATTTAGGGAGAAGGGTGAGAAACAGTGAGGTGCAGCTCAAAACATTACAGTAAAAATTTGTTTTTCAGTGGAATTTTCTATGCAGGGTTATTCCAGCTTTGGGTCTGTCAAAGTTCACCAACAACACTGATTTAGATAGATTCAGGATTTTTTGTTGTAACAAAGAGTTGTAGATTCTACATAGCACAGGAAACAAATTATCCCTAAAAATAAATGTTGGTGATCTTTGACAGACCCAAGGCTAGAATAACCCTGCATAGAAAATTCCACTTTGCTTTGAGAATATTGAAAATATTAAATTTTTTGTGTCTGTTTTTTGCTAAAAAAAAAAAAAAAAAAAGATGCTATTACATACACTGGCATAACAAGGGTTAAAATTCTGAAAATAATTAAATATTTGGTATTAATGGTCAGGGCACAAATTAAGTAAAGGAGTTAAAAAAAGTAGAGAAAAATATGATTGCATACATTTTTCAAGATGTTTTGTAACACTTTTGGGGCACAAGAGTTAAATTGGGGTTAAATTGGGTTTTCATGACATGTAAGCCATAAATATCACAATACAAAGAAAGTAAATTGAAATATTTACTTGGTATGTACTCAATCTATATAATATTTATTAATCTATCTTCTTAGGGGTCTAAATATTTGAGCTGTCCTGTCCTGTCCTCTGATCTGCTTCAGAAACACGTTCGTTTGTCTGAGCCACACTGTGTCCGTACTGTTCCTGAAGAATTTCTCGGAGCAGGCCTCCAGCTGCTTGGACTCCAGACACTCTCCGTTCCTCAGGGTGAGTCCGTCCTGGCAGGCGTCGCAGTCGTCGAAGCGAGGCCCTCCGCAGGTTCGGCAGGCCCGGTGGCACGGCTCGCAGTCCTGGCTCTCCTTATCCAAAAAGAAGCCCGGCTTACAGTGGTCCACGCACTCGCCGTCTGAAAACACAGGACAGGCTCAGGAGGATACTGGATTTTTTATTTTCCATTTTTCATCAATAAAGAAGCATGGTAAAGGAACATTAAGTACAAATATAATGAGTGAAAAGGAGCAGAAAGAAGTATAAACTTAAAATATCTGGCCTCTATTCAGATGAAATCATTATTATCTGCTCAAGACAAGTTCGAACCAAGGATCAGAGAAACAGAGGAGAGGTAGTGTTGTAGTCAAGACCGTACAAATCGAGACCGAAACTGAGCAGAGACTGAGACCAGGTCGAGGCCAAACCGTGTGAACTAACATTAAATAAAGGGGGAAAGTTAAAAACAAAAAGGTTCAAATACAAACTGTAAATGATCATTTTAACAATCTAATGCCACAGACTCCACAAACAGAGACAGATCATGTTCCAGGTTCTTCTGATGCAGAACACAAATGAAAATTATGAAGAACAGCATTTTCTATTAATGTTTGGTAAACAAGAGACAAAAATTGAGTAAAACTGGATTCAAGACCAAGACCAAGACTCAGTAAAACTGTAGCCAAGACTGAAACAAGACCAAGACCATACAAAAATGGTCTCGAGACTGGTCTTGAGAATATAATAATAATAATAATAATAATAATAATAATAATAATAATAATAATAATAATAATAATAATAATGTATTAGTCTTATATAGCACTTTTCTAGACAGGTGCATTATTGTTATTCATTCACTCCTCAGTCTCACTCAGTGGTGGTGAGCTGCTTCTGTAGCCAAAGCTGCCCTGGGGCAGACTGATGGACGCATGGCTGCCATTTTGTGCCTTTTGTGCCCCTCCGACCACCAAACACAGTATAATGGTAGTGTTTCCCAATTGATCCTGCACAGCTGCACCACTGCGAAGTGTCCTAGGACACGCTGGAGGCACTATGTCTCTCAGCTGGTCAGGGAATGTCTTGGGGTTCCTTTGGGGGAGATGGAGGAAGTGTCCAGGGAGAGGAAAGTCTGGACATCACTGCCTAGACTGCTGCCCCTGCGTCCCGGCCCCAGATAAGCAGAAGAAGATGGAAGAATGGATTTGATCATGTGACTTAACAAAACGGCACACTCCTTTGTATGTTCCCAAAGAGTTGACAGCATTAGCAGGACACCTGCCTTTGCTTCAGAGGGGAAGGAAACTCCTCTGAGCCGCCTCAGGAGGAAGGATCCTTGCAATCTTTAGCTTAACTTGTTGTAGTTTAGTTTAATATTTTATTTAATTCTCCTTGGCCAGACTGGTCTCTGATACTCTTTTTGTGCTTTTTTGACACAACCTCTGTGCTACTGCTTACTGTACTTATTTCCCCACTGAGGGACTAATAAAGGTTTTCTTATTCTTATTAATTGGGAAACACTCATGGACTGGTCTGAGTAAATCAGAAAATCCACTGAGATGTGCACACAGGCATCTGTCAGGTTTACAGAGGATGGTCCGGTGTGGTCTTCAGCTTCTCCAGGACTGATTTGTTGATTCTATTCTGTGTTTGCATGTAAATCATTAGGACAGGTGTTTGTAAGGAAGTGGCAGGATGAGAGGATCTTTACCGGACACATAGAAGCCCTCCTCACACCAGTAGCACTGTGTCTGGTCACAGTTCACACAGTGCTCGTCTGCACACTTAACACACTGCATGGTCTCCTCTACACTGTAGCTCCGGTCAGGACAGGACTTGTGACAGTCCGACTCAAACCTAAACACAAATAAAGTTTTAACCTCTACAACAAAAGTGAAGTTAATTTTCTGTAGGATTTAGACACTTACTGGTAGTAATCCTCCTCACATTTGACACACACAGTGGCTTGTGGGGGATCTCCACTGTCCTCTGGAGCAAGACAAAAAACACTTATTATTAATTCATTCATTTATCGTCTGCTTATTACTGTTAGGAGTTCGAGGGTTTACTTGAAAAATGACCAAAAACGAGTGGGACAGCCTGCTCTGGACACTTGAAGGAGGACTCATTGGTACATTTTCATTTATAAGGCAGTGCTTGGACTACTGCCGACCTACATCTGTACCTAAATGTCACAGAGAAGTGCTGATTCTTATTCTCTTCGTTCACAAGCTCATGTGTTGCTCTCTGTTCCATTTGCTCACAGTAAACTCTACTCTGCAGAAAGACTGAAACTTAACTGAGTGGATTTCTTTGAATGCTTTTAAATTCAAACTTTCCAGCTCTACAGGTTAAAAAACATTTCATTTGTACAGCCATTCCCAAAGTCAAGACGGCCGAGGCCTCCTTAAATTTCCAAACATCCCTCACGGACCCCCAACGATAAAACTTCCCTCTGTTCAAAAGACTCTGCCATGTTTTTCTCCATGTTTTTTTATAAAAACTTTACAAAAACACTAATTATTGACTAAAAGTTGTTTTGAGGTAATATTTTAAAACAAGTATACAACTGTAATTAATTTCAAATGTTTTTTATGTACTTAATGTTTTTAGGTACTTCATATTTTCATTGACTTTTTATATTTTTGTATGTTTTATTTCTTTTTATGAACCAAAATCATGTGTCTGAAATAATAATAATAAAATAATAATAAATTCAAATTGAAATTAAAATATAGACAGGCTCTGGGGGCCCCCCTGTAGTACCTTCGCAGACCCCCAGGGAAGCCCGGACCCCACTTTGGGAACCACTGCAATAGTATATTTCTATTTTAAACAGAGGCATTTCTTGAAAAGGTAGGTCTTTTTGCTGCATGTTAGTGCTCTTTATCTGCAAAAATAATAAACAGACACAAAAAAACTAACAAAAAAACCCCCAATAAAACAGTCAGTGTACTTTCTGTGATGTTCCCAAGCCCAGATAAATGGATGGGGGGCTCTACTGTATCTTTTTGTATCGACCTTTATATTTGCCCAGCTACACTTTCAGTCAGCCCACAGGGGTTCTCAAACTGTCTGAGCCCAGGGACCCTTTAGAGGGGAAAAAAATCCCGAGGACCCCCAAAAACGGTACTCTGCTCCTGATCAATGTGACTTACGTGGTGCTTCACAATAATTTCAGGAGTTTTAAGCGCCCTAAAACCAAATATAAGAAAGGTTTATTCACTCAGAACATTTATTTTATTGCTGTTGTGATTCCCATTAACATTTATGAATGTTTAAAATGATACACCATAATAAAATGCATTAATATGAATAATTAAATGCATTTTTTTCTTTTTGGTTGGCACAATGGTGGCCCAACAAAACTCACAACTTTAGTCTTTTCTGTCACCAGCAGAGGGCGCTCCAGTACCACACATGCCTCACTGTATCTCATCAGCAGTAAATGACAAATTAAAGGTTTAGTTCAAATTAAAAGCTGCCTATGCCATTTTTTAGGTGTCAGCTTTTTTAAGTTAACTTTTTTTTAATAGAAACATCAATAGCACATATCAATAACGTACTTTTGTACAAAGCAGAAAGACAGGACTATTATGTCTCAAGTGTTTGTTATAAAAAAAGAAAGGGATTTTTTTTCAGTCTAATTAAATCCTAGTGTCAGTCAAACCTGTGAAGCAGAAACCCACAAAGAGCTGCACCGTCAGCTCTTAACCCGACAATGTCAAGACAAACAGAGGACAGAGGACAACACAGGAAGCAGAAAAATGAAATCAAAGTTAACACAGAGAGAGAGAGAGAGAGAGAGAGAGTTCCTCGTGGGACAGTCAGCCAGCCCCCGCACACCTCATTCCTCTGCCTCGATCCTTCCAGCTCTGCGCTCGGACAAGCCTCTACCTGCGAAAGTAATTACTCATCGGAGAGCAGAGAGAAAAGGAGGAAGAGGAGGAGGAGGAGGGGGGGCAGAAGATGTATAGAACAAGAGAAGAGGAGCAGAGAGGAGCCGGAAATCCAGCCTTCAGGCGCTGTCTCGTACGTGAGGAACCGGCGCTCAGAGAAATATGACCAGTCTGTCCTGGGACGAGGAGTTATGAATGTACAGCTACAAAATATACAGGTTATGTAATGTTTGTCACAATCTGGGCCAAACGTTTAAATTTGTAAATTAGAAAGCAGGGGGTATGATGGCAGATGGGTCAGTGCTTTTGTCTTGAGAGCGTTCCTCGGGCCTCTCTCTGGGTCTGCAGGTCCTCCTCGTGTTACTGTGGGTTCTCTCCGGCCTCCTCCCACCGTCCTAACACATCCTCACCCTAAAAAAAAGATCCTGGGACGTCCTAGAGTAGCCTCCTCCGTCACCGAGTTGAAATCCGATTGAAAGTCTTTGGTGGACGGCGGACACAGAGGCACAGACACGTTCATGCTCTAGGGTAGTGTTTCCCAATCAGGGGTACGGGGACCACCAGGGGCACGCCAGCACTTTACAGGGGATACTTGGAACTATATTTGGAAAATATTTGCCATCTTTCCATATTAAACTATTGAAACTTGTGAAAGGCGAGCTCATGTTTCTCATTGACAACTGATTAAAAAAATATTGATTAAAATGAGATGAAAATACTAGAAATATTATTTGAATATGCCTACTATAAATCTTGTTTCAAAGGAGTTATTTAAATGATTATTTTTCTTGTCAATTTATTATGAGTTTTAAAAATATAGTAAAAAAAAGTTAACGCAATAGAAATTTATCTTGTTATTTTTATAATTTTTTTGTGTTATATTTTTATATGTATTGTTTTTTTAAAGGGACTTTATTTTCATCTTGAATTTAATTTTCAAAGCAAAAAATGCAGGAATTTTTGCTTTTACAATAAAGTAAGAGTAAAATGTCTTTGTACTAATAAAAACAGATGACCACTCTATGACGACTTTTTGAAAAATGAACACGTAAATGAATGAGGCGTACTCACAGCGGGACAGAAAGCCCAGGGGGTAAGCATAGCCGATAAACACTGCTGATTATTTGGACCAATATGTGAGGCAGATTTTCTTGATTTTATGAAAGAAAGAAATTTAATATAGCGATTTGTTTTAGTAATGCTCATTAAATCAGAACTCAGTAACTTTTTTTACCTTAATAAACAGTTTCGGGGTCTGTGTGATGGTTAAATGAGTTGTTGTGGGGTAAATGAGCTCCCCCTGGTGTCTGTGGGCTGTAAGTGACACTTGCCACAGCGAGCGCTGTCGACCCGGAGTCTCAGAAGGCGACACATCGTGGTTAGCAAAACGACAAGCTAACGATGGCTTTATTTCTTGATTTTTGTCATGGCAGAGCGGTCAAATGGAAGAAAAAACTTTGTATGGATACGAAGAGGGGAAAACAAAAGTAAAGACGTTAGGAGTCAAGCGGACTTGTGAGCGTTTCCAATAGTGCTTTACTTTGAACTGTAGGGGGAGCTCTATAGAGGAAAATGAGGGAAATGAGGCAAACAGCGACGAAATGAGCAGAGTCCCGCTTTAAAACTGAAACAAATGTGTTAGAATTGAACAGTGAGAAGTTAAAGAACTTGCTGTGCAGGCAGAGCTTGGGGAAAGCTACAAAATGCATTTTGAATTGTTGTTCTTACAAGGTTCTGTTCTGGAAAAATGAGTAAAATATTTTTATTACTGTTTTAATCCTTTCAAGCTGAGGTAAAGCAATTTTGGATGTTTCCTATGAACTGCAGTGTAAGAGTCCAAACTGCTACAAGATGACTGGGGAAGCTGGGGTCCTTCAGCCACCTGGACATGTGCCTGACTGAAAATCAGCATTGTCTTAAATAAGCAAAAATCGGCCTGATATATCGGTCGACCTCTGCTCGCGACCTCTTTGCAGGGAGGCGAGAGCACCAACCTCTCTGCCCCTGTGCCCCTCATAACAATATATAAGGATAAGGATATATAAGGATTTTTTAATTAACCATCAGTATTCTGTCTGGCTGATGGAAGACCAAAATATTACTGCATTTTTGCTTTTTGAGATAAAAAGCATTAGAATAGACAGCTTTTTTCCACTGAAGAATGAGCAGTGAGTCGAAGCCAGGTCTGAGGATGATGGCCTTATGTGTCCCAGGACAACAAACACACAGCAGACTTTCAGCCTCAGTCATTTCCAATCAGAGATGTGCTGTCTTGTTTGGAGCGCTGTGATTACGCAGGAGCGGGCTGCAGGGAAAGCCTCAGCGTCCGGATGAGTGCGACGGATAATGAGATAATGACAGAGTTCTTCACCTCAGACTTTCGATGGTATGCTGCTAATGGGTCTCCGGGTGAAGGAGGAGCGCTTGTAGCAACACGAGAGGAGGCACGAAGAATGAGCTCGGGGCTACGTCATTTACTATAATCGCTTTTTAACGCTATTAAAAAAATTATTTAAGGCGTATATAATAATAATTTGACAGAAGAAATTGCCACCTAGAGTAAAACAGAGAGAGATGTGGTGCACTCACTGTGTTTGCACTGCTTACAGCCTTCGTCACACGGGACACAGGCATCGTTCCTGGCGTCTGCCACCTCACCTGATGAACAGGAGCAATGAAATATTCAATACACACAGGACAGATGTGTGGGCATTAAACAGCACTGGTCTTGCACTTCTACAACATACGTTTATCTCAGAATGTACAGACGCAAGCAGATTTAACCCTCAGCCCCCCTGGCACACTTTTAGTGATTTTCAAATGTATTTTTTACTCTCGTTTAGGCATTTCTTATGCTAGGGTGATGATATTTGACAAAGATGTTTATTAATAAACACATTTTAGAATTTCAGTGAAATGAAAAAAAAAAACTGAAATTTCTAATGTCTCACACTCACACTGTCTCACACTGTCTCACACTCACACTGTCTCACACTCACACTGTCTCACACTCACACTGTCTCACACTCACACGTCTAGAGTTTTGACATAAAATGTTTTGTTTTTATTTGCAGAAATCTCTCTCTTGGAAGTGGACAAAATGCATGCATGTAGAGAAATTAAATATTTTCTAAATATAAATTATTATATATATTATTATATATATTATATATATTATATTATATATATTATATTATATATAAACTATTATTTTTAAGCAAAAATGCCTAAATTTATTGTATAAACAGATGCCATTTTGATGTGAAACAATATCATAAAATATCTTGAATACATAGCTAACCAGCACAGTTATCAATTGATTTTCAGTTCATCTTATCAAAATAAATTAGATTTAGCCACTTTTATCTCGGAAGCAGATCGAGTCCAAAAATTTGTAGACCAGTGTAACCCAACACCAGATGCCTAACACATAATGGCATAACTAAGATAATGTTTATTAAAATGCAAGAACTAGCATAAACTAATGTTTAACATAACATAAGAATCATAAATCAATACATGAAACTTAAAATCATAATGACATAAACTAAGCAAACTTTATTGATAGATTATGAAATGACCTAAGCTAAAGCAGAATATATGAACTGACTAAATGGAGTTGACCTTTAACCTTAGCATTAGCAAAATTAACCTAACAATAAGCAGACATCTTAATACAGACAAATCTATTTATTTACACACACTCAAATCTTTTTGCTACAATAATAGCCCCATACTGCACTCGGGCTCTTCACCTCTTCTCACTCTCTCCACTGCTCTGGACCACTGCTGACCTGAAAATCCTGCACCTCCTTTACCTCTGCTCCCTGTGACCTACCCCCTCCACTGGAGTCATTCACACACGTGTATCCTGTCTTGCCGCAGCTGTACTTCTCCTGAATCCGTTAAGACCCGTGACTGAACTCACCTTTGCTGCACTGCAGAGGCACACACTGGCCCGATTTGAGCCGGTGTCCCGGTCCGCAGCGCACACAGTGAAAGGCAGAGGTGCAGACGAGGCACTGGCCGGGGCAGGGCTCGCAGCGGCTCGTTAGAGAGTGGAAGTGCCCCTCAGGACACGAGAGACGACACTGGCCCTCAAACAGGTACCTGGATACTCCCTGCATATCTTCAACAGAGGAGAAGGCGTTTAGATTCACAGTTATGAAGTTATATATTTTTGGTAGGTAAACTTTAGCACCCGTCCTTCAATGGGCAACCTGCCAGGATCAGCAATGGACCATGGAAGAAATTTTAACTTTTTTAATAAATATAAACAACAAACATTTGTCCATGTTGCTCAACAGAAGGACATACTGTGTAGGAGGCATGCATCTAGCCTGGCCAGACAAACTCTTTTCCTACTCAAAGTACAAAGAAGTCTGGTACCCTTCGCGTGAATTTCTCGTTTTAAACACAGACCTGACTCATTTTAAATTATGCTCTTATTGTACTTTATTGCTTTTTATATTTTTATTTTGGTGCACGATGGCAGAGCGGTTAGCGTTCTCGCCTCCCAGCAAGAAGGTCGTGGGTTTCGAGCCCCGGGCCGACCAACACACCATCACATGAACTCTCTGGAGTCTGCATGGAGTCTGTGTCCTCCCCGTGTTACCGTGGGTTCTCTCCGGGTTCTCCGGCCTCCCACCATTCAAAGACATGCATGTGTTGGTGAATTGGTGACTCTAAATCGACCCTAGTGAATGAATGTGAGAGTGAATGGTTGTCTGTCTGTGTTCGTCTCTGTGTCAGCCCTGCGACAAGCTGGGCCCTGTCCAGGGTGTACCCCGCCTACGGCCCAAAGTTACTGGGATAGGCTCCAGTCACCCGCGACCCCTAACGGGAATAAGCAGGTAGAAAATGGATGGAAGGATATTTTTATTTTTTCTTTATTGCTGGAATTGTAAGTTTTTATGGCACGGATATCATTGTGTTTTATCTCAGTGTATTCCTCCAGGGCTTGTATCCTTGACATATATATATTTATTTATTTACTTATTTAATGTTGTCATTTATGGATGAATTAATGTATGTATGGCTGGGAAGTTACAAATGAATTGCCCCTTGGGGATAAATAAAGTTTTCTGATTCTGATTCTGAAGTTTCATTTCTATGGGAGGAACAATTGCAGGTGGAGTAACCAATCAGAGAAACGAAAGCTGACCCAAACAAACATGTTAGATTGTTGCAGTTTTTGCCGTAAAATACCAGAATACGGCGTATTATTAGCGACTATCTACTTATTTCTGAACAGGGACAGCAGCAGAAGCCAGTTGTACAAAGACTTGCGGAAAAAGTGGGTTTGTTTGAATGTGGTTGTTACGGCGGACGTCAACAGGACTTTACTGTTGTTAAAATGGAAACAGGACAAAGGGAAAAAATCCCGCAGAGGACTAAACAACACAGACTTCAGCAGAACCAACAGGTGACTGAAGGAAAGCACTAAACGCCATTAATCAGATGAGAGAAGTTATTAAATTCACTCCGTATAATCCGCTGCCATCTTGGTTATTGTTGATAGGAGATTATCTTCTGTGTGTGTACGACGCGCTGTGATAGGCTGCGTGCAAATCGACCAAGGAGAGACAGTCAAGGCTTGAAGTCCTTTTCAAAAGTTAGTAGCCAAATAGTGTTTTCACTAGCCAGAATTAAATTAGCACAGATGTTGTTGTTTTTTTTTTTTTTATTCTATATTTGTTAGCATATGATAAGTTTAATAAAATGTAGAGCTTGCTTTTATGGAGGAAAACAGGTTTACCAAGGTAGAAATAATTTGAACTTTTTGTATGTGGTCTATTATTAAATGTTTTGTTGTGCTAAACTAGGAGGGAACTTAAACATAACAAACAAAAAAGAATGAAGGCCCTCTAAAGTCAAGATAAATGCATGAAATCCAACCGAGTAAAGTGGCTAGTGAGGCTAAAAGTGCTATGAGCCAAAATGGAAATCTACCAGGATTTGGCCCGGTTGGCTAGTGCTAATGTCAAGCCCTGGAAACAGTTCACTGTCAGTGAGAAACCAGCTTTTGAAAAGAAAGTAGGAGAGAGGCCACTGAGATGACCACAACAACAAACTCAAGTTTAGTTTTAGTGGATTCTGGAGCCAGGAGCCAGGTCAGGAGTACCTACAGCGGGAGAATTAGCCTATTGTGCATGCTTTTGTTTGATGGCCAAAACTGGAGCACATGGAGAAAACCCACCCAGACACAGGGAGAACATGCAAACTCCACACAGAAATGGTCCTGGAATCGAACCTGGGACCTTCTTCCTGCAAGGCGCCACTTTAACCATCAGGATATACAGAATATAAGACATCAGCACCCAGTTTGGAGTAGCAGACAGGAGCAACGAAGTGTGTTTTATAGTGAACATATGCGTTCATATGTAGAGTTTCCTGTTTTGTTTTCCTTCTCAAAGACAACACTGGCCTGCTGGCTGCGTGCGCGAAAGACGAGGTTCCTTCCTTTCTCCCTTCACTGTGTTATTATTGTTATGTCTCACTGAGCCCTCAGACAGAGCACAATTAAACCGAGCACGTCTGTACAGGGTTAATTGAGACGGCGTGTGTTTGTGTGTGTGTGTGCTTCTGTCTGCCGCTCTCAGTCTGCGAGTGTAACGCGAGCCGGCCGCACGTTCAGCCGGGATACTCTCTGCGTAAACACTGGGATATTTCTGCAGCTGCGTCTGGGCCAAATCGGAGTAATTAGTGTTTTCACGCCTCTTCAGAAAGTTTAGGCTTTGTGGTGGTTTATTATTATGAGCGGCTTTGAAGTGGTACATCCAGACGGCAAACACAGACGATTATTACAATAATGCGTCAGAAGAAAAGATTTCAGTAGGACATGAAAGCATAAAAGATACAGACTGGTCTTTTCCTGACATGTTGGATGGGTTATGACTCTGTGTTTAGACTGGAATGACTGGCTTTAATTCAGATGATGAACTGGTGGAGTAAATAATGGCTCATTTTGAATTTGATGCCAGCAACAAGTCCCAAAAATCTGTTCAGTTCAGTTCAGTTTGGTTTATTTGCCATTTGCAGTATAAAAAACACATTGGAAAACAAAGTGCATTTAGCATTTTAACATTTAAACAGACAAAACATAAAAACACGAGCCTAAAAAACAACACATGGATAGATTAAAAACACATAAATGCTAAGAAACAATAAAAACACTGTATGAATAAATAGCAGTAAAAGAGGTAACTAAAACAATAAAGTGCATTGTTCAAAGTCATCACAGCTTGTGGAAAACAACTTTTAGTATGACAAGATGTAGTGCATTTGATAGAGCGATATCTTTTCCCTGAAGGAAGGAGGTCGAACATCTCAGCAGCAGGTGGTCAGAGGATCACTGATGATCTGGAGAGCTCTGGTTAAAAGTCTGAGTTAAACCACACAGTAACAGAGCTGGTGAGAAGACTTTCAATACCGCACCGATAAAAGTTTAAAAGAATCGTTTTGTTTTGAGTAAATTCCGTCAGTTTCCGTATAGAACGCTGACAAGCTTTTTTAGCAATGTTACAAATGTTTGAAGGCCAGCTCAGATTATTGGAGAGAGTCACACCCCAAAACTCACACTTATCAACCATTTGTACCTCAGAATTATAAATGACAGAAGGCACATTATTCTTACTACGACTAAAATCAATAACCAGTTCACAGGTTTTGGAAGTGTTCAAAACAAGGATGTTTTTTCCACTCCAGCAAACAACATCTTCTACCTCTGCTCGGTAATGTGATTCATCATTTCAATTGATAAGACTGATAACAGCGGCGTTGTATCAATCAATCAAAGTTAAAGCTGTATCATGCAAAGATGAATGAATCATCTTCACAGAATATAACTTCTTCTTTGCATGAAACGGCTCTAACTAACATCTGTGCAAACTGTGTTCAAAGACAATGGCTTCTGGAAGTGTTTCTGATTAGGGCTGCACAATATATCGCAATATTATCGTTATCACAATATCAGCAAACGCAATATCAGTATCACAAGAATCTAAATATATCACAATAACACTATGGTCCTCCATCTGAGAGAGATTTACACTGAAGAATCATTTTCCACCAGAGCCTTAAAAGAACATGTGCTGTGACTAAATAAAAATGTTTAAAAAGTCCAGTTTTAGTGGTAATTTAATTAATTTAGTCACAGCTTAGCCTTGTTTTATTCCTGGTTTAGTCTAAGTTTTGATTTTGTCGCTGTTTTGACTTGTGAAATGTAGTGAATTTAACTTACTATGTTCAAAAAGTAGGCTCTATTTTCAAATATCGCAATAATATCGACGCAATTTTCAACATAGTTTTCGAATATTGCATGTTTTCCCCATATCGTGCAGCTGTAATTCTGATCCATGCAGTGATTTCCAGTTCAAAATGATACCTGCTTTTAACACAGTGCCACTTGAAGGCTAGAAGATCACAAGCCATCCCATAAATCCAATAGTAATAATACAAGCTAAACCTTTGTAAAATGCTCCTTTTATACTCAGATATCTTACTGAGGTGTTGCCAATTAATCTAATTAGTGTCCCACTAGGAAAGGCTGGCGAGCCGGCCTGCAGGACAGTCTGGTTCCTCTCTCACAGAGGAAGCGTTTCTCTCTGGTCGATTTGGAACTGGCCTATCACAGACGTTTATCTGCAGCGCGTCTCACAAATACGGAAGTTAACCAAGGTAGCGCTGGCTACTGAGCAAATTTTATAACTTCTCTGAGCTGATTAACAGCGTTTAGTGCTTTCCTTTGACACCTGTTGGTTCGGCTGAAGTCTACGTTGTTGTTTAGTCCTCTGTGGGACTTTGTTCTTTGTCTTGTTTTCATTTTAACAACAGTAAAATCCCGTTGACGTCCGC
Source organism: Bostrychus sinensis (assembly GCA_020698575.1). Classification (NCBI taxonomy): domain Eukaryota; kingdom Metazoa; phylum Chordata; class Actinopteri; order Gobiiformes; family Eleotridae; genus Bostrychus; species Bostrychus sinensis. Next base: position 7,697,724 of record CM036249.1, on the reverse strand, counting down.
AATAACCACATTCAAACAAACTCACTGTTTCCACAACTCTTTGTACAAATGGCTTCTGCTGCTGTCCCTGTTCAGAAATAAGGTACAGAGCTGCTTATAATATGACATTTTCTGGTGTTTTATGACAAAAGAATCCACCATGTTTGTTTCAGTTACAGGTCAGCGGTGCACTGCTAACGTCCCACCCTTCGTTTCTCTGATTGGTTACTCTGTCTGTGATTGTTCCGCCCATAGAAGCTAAATTTAAGCGAAGGGACCAGACTAACTTCTTTGTACAGAACAGGAAAAGAGTTTGTGTGAGGCTAGTTGTGTTGTAGGTTGTGTGTTGTACCTTTGTCACAGCTGGTGCAGTTGTCGGGCCCAGCGTCGGTGCACTCGTGGCAGGTGTGGTGACAGGGGTAGCACTCTTTATCCAGAGTGTAGCGCCCTCTCTTGCAACGGATGTCACAGTGCCCCTCGTCAAAAAACCTTTAAGAGGGGGAAGCAGGTTGAACACTGAGGAGGAGGAGACTGATCCTAATTTTGTCTTGGTCTAGGACTTGGCTGGTCTTGTGTCCTGATGTCTCACCGTGTTGGGGGACACCTGGTGCACTCCTCCCTCTCTGGACCCGAGCACTGGAGGCAGGTGGCGTCACAGAGGTGGCACTTTCCGTGGGAGCTCATGTACTCTCCTGGACGAACAGAGTCAGAGGACAAATAAAAACACGACCTTAACACTTTCAGACAAACTTAGACTTTCTACTCGTTAATAATATGTGCTGTTTTTCCTTCATACAAACCACAGCAGCTCCCTCCTGGTTTAGTCCTGGTTTAGTTCTGCTTAAGCCCTGGTTTAGTTCTGGTTTAGACCTGTTTTTTTCATGATTTAGTCCTGCTTTAAACCTGGTTTAATCCTGGTTTAGTCCTGGTTTAGTCCTGCTTAAACCCTGGTTTAGTTCTGGTTTAGACCCGTTTTTTTTATGATTTAGTCCTGCTTTAGACCTGGTTTAGTCCTTATTTAGTCCTGCGTTAGACCTGGTTCTTTCATGTTTTAGTCCTGGTTTAGACCTGTTTTTTTCACGATTTAGTTCTGGTTTTGTCCTGATTTAGTCCTGCTTTAGACCTGGTTTAGTCCTCATTTAGTCCTGCGTTAGACCTGGTTCTTTCATGTTTTAGTCCTGGTTTAGACCTGGTTTAGTCCTCATTTAGTCCTGCATTAGACCTGGTTCTTTCATGTTTTAGTCCTGGTTTAGACCTGGTTTAGTCCTACTGTAGACCTGGTTTGGTCCTGGTTTATTCTTCATTTAGTTCTGGTTTGGAGCTGACACTTTCATGATTTAGTTATGGTTTTGTCCTGGTTTAGACCTGGATTTGTACCAGTTTAGTCCTGATTTAGTCCAGGTTTTGTCAGCGTACAAATAAAACCATGACCTCCACACTTTCAGACAAACTTTGACTTTCTTCTTGTAAATAATCAGTGTCGTTTTCCCTTCACACAAACCCGCGGCGGCTCCCTCATGCTCACTTTGTTTACTCGTGGATGCTCCCGTCTCTGATATCTCTAACACCTCCATGTTTACTGCGGGGACCGTGCTGTGCCTAATGTTTTGATGTGTTGTCATTTCTGCTTCACTTCAGCAGAAGCCCACCTCATTATTTCTGACTTTCTGAGATCTGTTGTGATATCTCCTTAAACTCTTTCTTATACGTCGTGGTCATTAGGACGGCTGCAGCAAGGTGACTTTTCAAAGGCTGATAATGTGTCCCTGTGGTTCTCTGCTTTTATGGTACATATACCACGGACTTAATCCATGTCTTTATGGACCATGCTTTGTGCTCTGGTGCAGTCATGTTGGAACAGGAAGTGGCCATCCCCAAACTGTTCCCACAAAGTTGGGAGCATGGTCCAAAATCTCTTGGTGCTGAAGCATTCAGACTTCCTTTCACTGGAACTAAGAGGCCAAGCCCAGCTCCTAAAACAACCCCACACCATAATCCAATTCAGTTATTTGGGTGAGTGAGTGAATACTTTATAAATATAGTGTATATACACTCAAGGAAAAAAGAAACGCACCACTTTCATTTTCTCAATTTGTCAAAAAATATTACAGCCAGTGAAAAATTACAGACTACAATGAGTTTAGTACTATTCTGAGTCAAAATGAAATGACTGTTTTCCTGGTTCCGGTTGATTGATTTTGATGAGCATTAACAACTGTATTTTTGTATTAATCACCTATGTCTGGGTCATGAGTAAAACTCAGAGATGATTTGGACCTGTCCTCAATGGTGCACAACCATTCCCTATAAAAAGACACCAAAATGGAAAAAAAAGCACATTTGTTCCCAATGCCACGACTCCTGCAACCAGAGAGAGATTGGCAGCCATTGGCCTGCTTCAAGCTGAAGGAGCACACGGCTGTAGCCAGGAGTTTGGAGTCCATCACTCTACTGTTGTACGCCTCGCTGAGCGTTTCCACACCACTGGATCCTCCAATGACCGTCCCAGATCTGGTCGACCACATGTCACAACTGCTGCATTATTATTGTTTGGTCATGTTATTGTTATTGAAACTGTCATAAGCATTGATTAATTGGGACTGAATATCAGGGACGGGTATATGGTTGATGTGCACATGGAATATTTCCATCAAAAATAAGTAACCAAACAAAAATGTGGTAAAAATGCAGTGGTGCATTTCTTTTTTCCTTGAGTGTACTATAGGAGTGTTTCCCATCCAGAGGTACAGGGGCCCCTAGGGGTACAGGAGTACTTTACAGGGGGTACGGGGGATGAGAAAATATTCGCAATCTTTCCCTATTAAACAACTGAAACTTGTGAAAGTTTTAGTTCATTTCTTTTCTTCTTATTCTTATTCTTAAGATGAGTTCTAGTGTCTCACTGAGGACTGATTGATTAAAAATATTTGATTAAAAGGAGGTGAAACTACTATAAATTTGATTTGAAAAAGCCTATTGTAAAGCATGTTTCAAAGGAGAGTTATAAATAATTTTTTCTTGCCAGTTTTAGTTTTTTGTTGAAAAATACAGCACAATAAGTTAATGTAACAGAAACCTATCTTTGTATTAATTTGTTTTATTTTATATTTTTATTAATAATTTATATGTATTGTTATTTTAAATGGATTTTATTTCTATCTTGAATTTTATTGTCAAAGCAAAAAATGCAGGAGAATTAGGTTTTACAATGAAGTCAGTATAAAAATGTCTTTGTACTAATAAAAACAGATGACCACTTTTTAAAAAAAAAACAAGATGTTTACAAGTGAGGGGGGTACTCACGATGGGACAAAAAGCCCCGAGGGGTACGCAACACAAAAAAGGGTGGGAACCACTGTACTAAAGGAACACGACTCACCTTTGATAGGCTTCACTTTTGTGTTTTAAACTTTCAATGTTTGTTTTAAAAGCCATTCACAGACTTCTTGCACTTCCTTCCTATATATGAATTGTTAAAGGATGGTGTTTAGTCCTTGATTTGTGCTGTTTAAGTCCTGATTTAGTCCTGATTTAGTCCTGGTACTTTGTGTGAATAGTCTGAGAGACACTAGTCCAGGCGATTCTCCCTACATCTGACAAGTTCCTCATTATAATCACACAGAAGCGTTTATTATTAAAGAGCTTTGCGTCCAAAGTTGCTGAGTTCAGTCCAAAACTCGTCTGCCCTGAACAGAGCTGTAACAAAACTCTGTGTCCACCTCGGTGCTGGACAGACGCCGGTCCACATCAGGACGGGGCAGCGTGTGCAGGAGCGCTCGGGCTAAATGTTCAAAAGCCCAGTTGTTCGTTCAGAAACAACAATGCCGCTCCTTTGTGTACAAACACGACGGGCGGCAGCTTCCCATTCACTGGTGCTCTGCCCGGGCCACTCACACAGGCTCAGAATATAAACGCCGTCATTCTGCCTCAACACATTTTACATTTGTTTCCCTCTTCACACGAGCAGCGGGCCGAGTTCTCAAGGGAACGGACGCCGCGCAGCTCCACTCGGCACCACCACCACTGGCGTTTCGAGTTCTCCTCTTATATATGCGTTTTATTTTGCTTTTCTCTCTTTTTTTCCTGCCGTTTTGTGGTGTGAGCAGCCGGAGCCAGCACTGCAATTGGTCTCTTTCCAGTTGGACTTGGCGCCGCCGCCTTCATTACTCCAGAGAATAAAGACTAATGCTGCATTCATGATACATCGGAATCTCGGAAGTCCCGACTTAAAAAAAACGACTTCCGAAAAATGTCTGTTCAGGAGTTCATATTTATTCATTCATATTTATTATATATCACCATATTTGCATTCCCATTTTTTTTATAGGAAACAAATAAATACATCATTAAAACTGTTTGGTGCGGTACAGAGTTATATCAGGGGATATTTCTATTTCTACTTTGGTAATTAAATGATAAACAGTCAAAAGTTTTTGCAGAGCTGTAGCACTAATGACTTCTTCCATTATATAAAGATGAGTACATTTTTTGCAAAAGTGTGAGATCTCTAGTTTAAAAAAATGATTATTTCCTTGTTAGTAACCACTCTGTCCCCAGGATTTTGACTTTTCGAGCAAAAATCCCGACCTAAGATGTTCAGGGCCGTTTTTTCAAGATAGAGGTCTGAATTTCCGAGATTCCGATGTATCATAAGTGCAGAAGCTTGGACTCAACCAATGAAAGTGTCCCTGATCCTAATGGGACCGCCCCCCTTGTTCTGAGCATGATTGGTCAAAAAATTCAGTCCCTGCTCTAGTTCCCCCTCTGCCAAAAACAGTCTCAGAGTCTCATTTTTTCAGAGATGACTTAATAATAGTTTATAACTGGTTTAGATCTGATTTAGTCTTGGTTTACACCTGGTTTAGTCCTGGGGTAGACCTGTTTTGTCCTGGTTAATGGCCCATGAGGCGTGGTGTAGCAGGAAAGAGCACCAATATTAGGCTACGTTCACACTGCAGGTAAAAGTGGTCTAAATCTAACTTTTTTTTATCCATGTGAGACCTGTATCTGACTTTTTCATGACACTGTTAACAGCACAAATTAGATTTTTTCAAATGCCACCCAGGCCACTTTCATATGTGCTCCAAATCTGATACAAATCTGATCTTTTGAAATGCGACATAAGACTGAACGGACCGTCACATTTCATCGGACTTTTACCACATTTTAATGGAACAGATGCCACAATTCTGCACTGGAAGAGGCGGGACCTGGCCAGAGCAGTAACAAGCCTGGCAGACAACAGTGGTGGAGCTGGTCAGTGTGAAAGTGAGGTTTTGAACTTATTTTGTATTTTGGGTAAAAAATAAAATAAAATTTATTTTGAGAAGTGGCATTGACGGATGTATTAATGTTTGCCTTGACACTAAAATTATGAAGCCTCTCATGTCAAAATTCCTGTTGAGCTTTAAGACCTGCAGTGTGAGCGTAGACTGATACAAAACATAGGTTTTTTTTTGCTACTAGCTCAAGATAAAAAATACCGTTTCATTTTTTCAGGAAGAGTAAGTTAGTCAAACCTAATTTGAACATGCTTTGTTGCAGAAGACCTTTTTGTACATTGTGGACTTCAACATCAGCATTTTTTAAGTGTTTGTAAGATAAGCTTGACAATCAACTTTATGAAAATATAGCATCTGGACACTTTTGGGTTGAAAAACCCAAGTCATAAGTACTCCGTTGGCCACAGGAACTGGTTTGGAAATGGTTTACACCTGGTTTAGTCCTGGGGTAGACCAGTTTGGTCCTGGTTAATGGTGCATGAGGTGTGGCAAATTAATTTATACTCTCCAGACTATGTATTTTCTCTAGGATATGAGCTTCAGGCACAGTGGAAAAGTGGTTTATTTATCTACTTTATTTGACCGTGACCTGAGCTCCATGTGAACTCAAACCAGACCAAAGACATCATCGACACAGGTGCGGACTTTTGCCCCAAAGTGCAGCGACCTGTGGCCCAGCAAGTAAGGACACACCCTAAGAGTCTCTTTGGCAGGACAGTCCTGGCCCCAGCAGGGACCTACTGTACCTATTGTTTTTTGGTGGTGGGGGAAACCTATGCAGATTTGGTGCAAACTCCACACTAAAAGGCTAACACTGCTCCTGACAGGTTGCCCCAGCGGCGCTGAAGGATGGGTCAAATGCAGAGGACAAATTTCCGTACAGGGACAATAAAGCCTACCTTACCTTACATGGCAAATGACAAACTAGAACGACTAGATTAGTGTGTGATTGCTTGGGCAGAGACATGAGTTTTTTAAGTTGAATTATATTTACACATAGAAAGTTAAGAATTTAGTTTTTCAAAACAAAAACAAACAAAAAAAAAAAACTCATGTAATGTCACATTAATGATAAAATAACAGTTTAAAGTAATGGGGTTCAAAGCAAATACAGTGGTCATAATAAAAAAATGAATTAAAACTTAAAACACAAACAGATTAAAAATTTTAATAAGAACACTTTAAGTAAAAAAAAGATTTTCAAAACTAGGACCTTGAGTAACATTAATAATGCATTGTCACAGATATGTCACAGATAGTACACAGTAAAAACAGCTTTTATAATAATAATAATGCGAGGATGTGTGTGTGTTTGTGTGTGTATGTCTACGATCACACACAGAGCTAAAGTCAATTCAAGTCATCTTCAACAATGACCAAGAAGAAAGTTTTGTTAACCAAACGGGGGATTTATCAACCTTTATTACAAGTCATCATCATCAACAGTACAGCAGGCCAGAAAACCCTCTGGAGCAAATCTGATGGGACATATCCACTGTAAACTGGAACTGGTTACATCTCAATTGCCCCCCCCGCCCCCCACCCCACCCCCCCAAGCGTTTATGACAAAATAATTCTTATCAGTGACCTTCAGATAAACTTGTAGCAACACTTAAAAGGTCCTATATTATGCTTTTTTAGGCTTATTGGAATAGTTTTGGACACTTTTGCATTAGTATTTCAGGTTTTAGAACTTAAAATAAAGTATATGCATGGAAACCGTCTTCTTTTGGAGAGCTGCTACTCGGATTAGGTGTCTGTTGCCCCCTGCTGGCAACGGTGGGAACTGAACAGAGCAAAAAAGAGCTTTTTTTGCACAGCTATTAGCAACATGAGGCTAACAGATAAATAAATGAGCTGAGTGCTTCGTAGCGGCGCCGGTTTAAGGCTGAAATAATCAGAACGAGTCCGGTGACAGTGTATGGGCTTTAGACACGTTCATGAGCCTATGTAGAGACGTGAGACCAAGCGTTTTCAGCTCTTGAGACGGGCAGCGCCTTAGCATACAGGATTACTCAAAAATGTGTGAATGAAACAAAATACTACTCCAAGTCTGTTTTGAGGTGGAGACAATGTTATAACATGGTTAAAAGCTCAAAAATTCAGCATAATAGGGGACCTTTAAGTCATTATTTTGAATACCATGAATGTTTTTTGGGATGCACTCTGCCCGCTTTGCATTGATAGAAAAGGGCTGCATAAAAATCTTCAAGATATGCCAAAACTGTGATTATAATCTGAATTATTCCTTGCTGTGTTAATGATATAACCCAATTTAATAGTTCGGTCACAGAAATAGGTGTGACCGCTTTTCAGCGATGGGGCAAAGACAAAGAAACAAAACAATGGGACTCGAGTGCATCCCTTGTAGAGACACTTTATCACAACTTAACTGCGGCGTTTCCTTTTGTGCGGAAAGCTCCGGAAAGAAGGAAGGAATGAGTGGCTATCGACTTGTCCGTTGGAATGAATGAATGAACAAAGCAAGGCTGCGCTGGGCTCACACTGAGAATTAATGTCATTCTCCTACACACACGGGCCGTCACTAAAGACAAACGCGCGCACAAGGTCTAGAGTTTTAAACAAACAACGGCATGATGAGGTGATCGTTGTGCGCGGTTTTGTAAATTTGACCAAATGGAGAATGTGTGCGTATGGATATTCATGTGTGAGTTTGTCTTCGCCCCCAGACAGACAGACATTATATTCACATTACCAAACAAGCTTTCTTATACTTATATTTATATATATAGGCCTACTTTTTTTCCCCCATCCATTGATCCTCCTCCAGACACGAGAAAAAGAGGAGCCAAAAAATGCACAGAGAAATTCACAGGCTCCTGGTTAAGCTACCTACACTGGCAACAAAAAAACAAAAAAACAAACAAAAAAAAAAAAAAAATAGAAGAAATTATTTTGGCATCAATGCTTTGGTCACATAATACCGACTTGAATATTTTGTCCCTGGCGGCTTGTGTGTCCCCGTACAGAAAAAAAGGTAGGTTTGTTGTAGTCCTGTCATCGCACCTCGAATGCAGTCCCTTTAAAAGGAGGCACAGATTCTCTTATAAATTATGTGACTGTGAGTGAGCAGCCAGGCGGCGGCAGCGGCGGCGGGGCAGGGGGAGGGAAGGGAGTGGAGAGCCCCTTCCCCCAGAAAAGTACCCCCCTGTGTTCCCTTTAAGGATGTCCCGTCAGCCCTTTTGCGAGCACGTTCGGCAGCAGAGTTGCTGGAGCACTTTCCGCTGGCACAGATTGTTCTTTTTTACGAGCACACAGAAACTGCCTTCGGCCCATGATTCTTCATTTGCTTTCCACAGACCAGGAAGAAGAGATACAGGTAGAAGGAGAAGCGGAGGATATAAAAACAAAAACACACACAAGAAAAAGAGACGTACGTAAAAAAAACAACACACACAGGTGGAATCAGAGCCGTTTGTTTGATTGGTCGGCGGAGGGATCCAATCAGAGGTCGGTGTGTGTTCGCCGAGTCGAGGAGAGAGGAGTGTGATTGTAGTCCAGTGCAGAGGTCGGATCCGTGTCAGAAGAGAGGCAAGAACGAGGAGAAAACAGAGAGAAAGAAAGAAAGAAAGAAAGGAGAGAGAGAGAAAAAAACAAACGTCACACAATTAGCAAACTGTCACAGAGTCATTTCACAACAGAGAGAGCACGCAAAGGAGCCCACTGCCCTGTGTCTTATAATGCTTTCTGTATTCTGATTAGAAGAAGTAATGCAATGACCCTGTTTAAATCAAATACGGGAAAAGAGGCTGAGGTCATGTCCACACAAATGCATTTTTTATTTAAGATTTCAGGTAGAGCTTTTGGAGTTTTTGTTCTACGAGGTTCTATGCCAAAGAAATGAGCAAAATCTTTTTATTTTTGTTTTGAGCTTTTCAAGCTGAGATGAAGCATTTTTGAATGTTTCCTGGTTGGATAAGCTGGGGTCTTTCAGTCACATGGTTGCCCAAACATGTGCCAAAAAAAATCTGAAAAAATTAAAAGTATTGGCCAATTGTATAAAAAATGCAAAAATCACCCTGATATTTCAGTTAACTTCTAATAAGTAATGTTAATGTAAGTTATGTGTTAGCTAGATTTTTTTTTATTTAACCATTCTTTAACCAGGAAAGGCCCTTTGAGATTCAAATCTCTTTTTCAAGGGAGTCCTGGCCATAAGCCATCAACAACATGACTCACATTTCATACAAAATACAATAAAACAAAAAGAAACATGAGTTAAAGACAAAAAGATGAAACTTCTCAAAAAACACAAGTGGCTGCATCACCACGTCCTCCAAAATAGACTTAAAATGATCCAAAGAGACAAGATTTTGGAGTTTTAAGGGCCTCTGTAAACCGTTCCAGTCTGCAGGAGCACGATACTGGAAAGGCATTTTCCACTCTGTCCTGACTCTGGGGACAGTCAGAGAGTGGACGTCCTGAGAGCGTAGTGTATAACATCAGACTTCAGCTGCAGATACACACTCAGATACAGAGGGAGCAGACCAAGTAGTATAGTTATATATAGGTAAGAGATATAATTATTTGTCCATATCCCTAGCTGTATCCACCTGCATTTTGACAGCAGATCTGAATTTGGTTGAAACTCATTACATTATAACATAGCAAAATCTATATTTACAAAATAAATTATGGAGTTGATTATCATTTTCCAGGCTTGTCTTAAGTCCGAGGTCTGAACAGATCTGAGGTTAAAAGACTGAAATCTGGAGGTGTGGACATGACCTGAGATGTATTTTATATACTCTCCTCCCAAATACTTCTCCAGAAACACAGCCCCATTATAAGAGCACATAACATTAGAAAAAGGACAGTGCCACACATACCAGACACAGCAAACATGCATAATCTGTTGACAGCTAATATTCAGAGAGGTCAGTAAAGCAGACAGGACAGACAAAATTATAAAAGAAAATACCCAAAAATATGAGATACTGCACTTTCTTTGTAATGAATGTTTAAGTGTTATGAGGTAAGTATTAATATGCAGAAAAGCTCTAAAGCATAAAAAAAAAACGCAAAGCAGCAACGTTAGTGCACGGTTCAGTATTTACAAAGACAGCAGCAATTAATAAAGTTAGTTTGAACACTGTCGGACAGTGGTTCTCAAACTGTGGTGCACTTCTTCTGCTGTTAAAGTTTGCAGTTAAAGTCCTGATATAGTTACATAACATAGAGCCAGTTTTATTACAAGTTTAGTCCTGGATTTGTCCTGGTTTAGCCCTGTTGTATTCCTTCTTTAGACCAGGTTTAGTCCTAGATTTGTTGTAGTTTAGTCCTGTTTTAGTCCTTGTTTAGATCTGGTTTAGTTCTGGATGACTGCTAGTTAACTTCTGGTTTAGTCCAGGATTTGTTGTAGTTTAGTCCTGTTTTAGACCTTGTTTAGACCTCTTTTAGTCCTGGTTTAGTGCTAGTTTACTTCTCTTTTAGACCTGGATTTGTTGTGGCTTAGTCCTGTTTTAGTCTTTATTTAGACCTGGTTTAATTCTGGTCTAGTCCTGGATTCATTGTGGTTTAGACCTGTTTTAGACCTGGTTTAGTCCTGGGTTAGTCCCAGTTTAGTGCTGGTTTAGATCTGGTTTGGTCTTAGATTAGTGCTTGTTTATATATCCTGGTTTAACCCTGATTTTTGTACTGGTTTAGTCCTGGTTTAGTCTTAGTTTAGTCCTGGCCTAACCCAGATTTAGGCTCATTTTAGTTGTTTAAAACCCAGATATTTTATGAAGTGGTACTCAGTGTGAAAAATTTGAGAATCACTGCTCTAAAGCCTGAGAAAAGCCCACTGTACTAAAGATGAGCAGCCGCCACCACTACAGCAGTGAAGTTAGTGCAAGGTTTAGCTTTTACAGAGTTAGTAAAGTTAGTTTTTGCTCCGAGTTTGAACGCCGTCTCCTCTGGGTTCTGTCCTAAAAACCTGAGAGCGTTTGTTCGTAGGTAAGAAAGCGTTGAACTCACCATCTTTACAGATCGTGCTGACCACACAGGCCCCGCCCTCCAGGTTGTATCCGCTCACACAGGTGCTGCAGTTCCTCTCTCCAGGACCCAGGCACTCGTAGCAGCTGTGGTCACACCTGAAGGGCACACACTACATTAGGCAAGGCAAGGCAAGGCAAGGCAAGTTTATTTGTATAGCACAATTCATACACAGAGCAATTCAAAGTGCTTTACAGGGAAAAAAAGGCAAATTTAAAAGTACAAAACACAATTAAAACAATAAAATCAAATTTAAAGAGTATAATTAAGAATTAAGAATTTAAAATTAAATTAAAAGAGAAGAGTGCAGATAAAACACTTTCAGTTGGCATATGCACAGCTGAAAAGAACAGTTTTAAGTCGGGACTTGAACATTGTCAGAGTAGAGGTCTAACATCGTCAGGGAGACTGTTCCAGAGTTTAGCTGCTTCACCGAGTTTAGTCCTGACTCTGGGACCAGCAGAGACCTGTCCCTGAGGTTCTCAGAGTCCCAGATGGTTCATATGGGACCAACAGGTCAGAGATGTACTTTGGTGCTAAGCCATGCAGAGACTTGTACACAGCAGAGCTGTTTTAAAGTCTATTCTCTGAGCGACAGGAAGCCAATGCAGAGACCTGAGGACAGGACTAATATGGTCGTACTTCCTGGTTTTGGTCAGGACCCGAGCAGCAGCGTTCTGGACGTCCTACAGCTGTCTTACAGCTCGCTTAGTGAGTCCAGTGAGCAGACCGTTACAGTAGTCTAACCTGCTGGAGATGAACACATGAATAAGTCTCTGTAGGTCTGGTTTAGACAGTATACCTTTGATTCTGGCAATGTTTTTGAGATGGTAAAATGCTGCTGAAGTTCAAGTCAGAGTCCATGATTACCCCAAGATTTCTAACCTGACTTGTAGGTTTTAGTGAAAGAGACTCGAGGTGACTACAGACACCTTTGTCTTTGTTTCTGTGGGCCAAAGATGATTATTTCAGTCTTGTCTGTGTTTAGCTGGAAAAAGTTGTTTCTCATCCACTCATTGATCTGTTGGATGCAGTGACAGAGTGAATCTTGAATTGAGACATTAGGTGTCACTAGTTGTTGGTGTTGTGACCTTTTAAAACGTGTACTTAAATTCATTTTAGTTAGCCTTACACTCAACTCTGTATAGGAGTCTTCTTTTGTTGCATTTATTGTTAATATTGTTTGTGTTAGAGGCACTTTTGTTACATTTCCACTTACACTTCCCTTTTAAATAAATTGTCAACTTTAATTTACCATTTTACACCTTGGTTGTGTTAGTTCCCTTTACCCTAGCTGAGCTGGTTGTAACATCACAATGGAAATAAAAAGATAGTTAGTAACCATCTTTTTGTGTAATATAAGACTACAGCATAAATAATTAAATAGAGTTGTGGTTCTTAAACTGTGGTAGCGTCTTTTGGAGGATTTTAAAGCTGTACGACCTCATTTCTTTTTCCTTGTGTTTTGGTAATTATTTAGTTATTAGTGCAGCATAACAGAAGTCGTGAGGAAAAAATGAGACTTTGAGGTCACCTGTGGGCTGTGTTATAAGGGTTTTTGTTTTAGAGCGAGGGAAGGAACAGTTTAACCAATCACACGCTTTCATAGGACAGGAGCGCTCTGATTGGTCAATACATCCTTTATCTATCCACAACTAGAATCTATCAGGAATAATGTGAAGGAGCTGTTGTTTTTTTTTCCAAATTTATAGCTTATTCACAGTATTTTTATTTTTTATTTCAAAGAATTAAAAGCAAACTCCAGATCTGTGCTGTGTTATTGTGATAGCTCCTGGTTTGTGTACAGACTTCAGGTTTGTGTGAAACTGTGATAGAGCGTCGGAAAGGGGAGTGTATCATTCAAACTCAACAATTTTTTACACACATCACTTTTACAGTCACAAAATCAGGTAGTGCAGCTTTAAATCGTAACTGATTTTAAAACTGTGGAACAAAGAGCATAGTTTACAGAGATAAAGAGAATTTCAAACAATTTTTAATCTTATAATCCTACGACCGAACCGAGCTCAGGATTCTGCAAACCGCCAGACCACACACTCGCAGTTTGTAGGAATTATTTCATTGTGGCAAACAAGTGGAGACAAAAAAGCAGAAATAAAAAGGAAAATGTTTCTTTTTAGACCAGTGGGTCACATTTTTGCCTGGGCAAAAGAAGCGGACTTTGCTGTGGGTTTCCCCCGTTTTTATTTTGTGTTTGTGTATGAAAACACTATTCAGTCTGTTAAAATGCTGAAGTTACTTAAGTGAAGAGTTAAGGGTTTGAATTAAAATGCTGCTTATTGGGTGTTTCCTCTGAAGAATTGGTGCTTAGCTCTTTAAATGTGTTCTTTTTTGTGCTGGCAGACTGTGACATATTTTCTACAGGTGATGTCCTGGTTTAATCGTGGTCTAGATGTGGTTTGGTCCTAGTTTGTCCACTTTACCTTTAACCCTATCACAGCTCCAGTTAACGTGAATCCTGGAAACAGGCTTAATAAAATGCTAAAATTGATAAAGTGACTTTAGTAAAGCAGCAGCGGGATTAGCAAACGTTTGGTGCAGACATAATTTAAAAGTTTCCAACTGTTTAAGCATTTTTACAGTGAGCTAATATGATGTAAAACTTACAAAATCACGCAAAAGTGCCTGTTTATGTGGTTGGTCAGCTGTTTGGTGTTTAAAATATGCATCACTAACATAAGCAACATAAGTATGCATAGACCTCCTCATTATGCTCCAAACCACAGCTCCACTCATCACAATCCAACATAATAAACACAAATAAATTCAAATATTTTTTTCTACAGCTGCTTAAGTGAATGTGCTAATCCTGAGGTAAAGCTGTAGATAAATAACTAAAGTTGGTCATTATCAGATCAGAGGCAGCAGAGAGTGAGGTGAACTGCGTGGGTCAGCCAGATAAATTATTCAACACAAAAAAACAACACAGGTCTGATAAGAAACGGTGCAGACGGGATGTCTGTCTGTAGTGTGCTGAGAGAGGCAAAGCACTCATTAAATATATGTTTACGGAGCATTAAGACCGAACCGCACTGGGAACTGTTCTGGAGGCCAGGGCGTAATCCTTGCACAAGATACAAATGCTCCAATAGTAAGCTTCAAAGTATGGGATTTATTGCCTCATTTCTTAAAAACATGAGAATTTCTTGTATGCTTAAATTTCTTCTTCTTTTGTGTGGTACAGTCAGTAAAATCCAACTGTTATTAGGCTTTAGAACAGATTGTGGCACAATACGTTCCAATTATTGCTGCACAATACATTTCTTGGCCAAAAAAAGTCACCACCTGGATTCAAGAGTCTCCCATTGGATAATTACTGCTCGGGTGGAGGAAGGTCATGTGGTCTGATGAGTCCAGATTTACCCCGTTCCAGAGTGAAGGGCGCTGTGGTCCCACTCTCCATCATCGATACAAGATCATGGTGAAAAATGGATGCAGCGCTGGACGGAAATAAAATACTGTGACCCTGCAGAAGCTTATCAAAATGATGCTGCAGTGAATCCATCAAAGCTAAAGGTGGTCCAACTAAATATTATTGTGCGAGTTTGTTTTTTTTTTTTGTTTTTTTTTGGTCAAGCCATGTAAAGTAAAACCTTTAACCTATTCTTCAGAAAACCCACCTAGACATAGGAATCCCACACAGTCTGGGAATCAAACCCGGGACCTTTTTGCTGTGAGGCATAAAGGTGATATTGAATTAAATGACGGGATCACCACCGAGTATGGAGTGAATGAAATCCCCCTTCCCTTCTGTGTAAAGCGCTTTGGGTGCCTTGTGTCATAAGTAAAGCGCTATATAAATTCCCTTCATGAATGTCAATATTTGACTTTATTTTATTCAGTCTCAAAAGCTGTTTGTTTGAAGCAGCAAGTTTGGGTCCCAGAGGAAAACTCTAATGAATGTTCCTTATACTAGATGTAAATAATAATAATGTGTAGTATTTAACTTAAAGATATTAAGGAGGATTTTTTTCGACTGCTGAGAAACCAGCGACTGTTTGTCCTTTTTTGAATAATGCGCATGCGTCAGGCCCCGCCCTTCACTGTTCCTTTCCAAGGAACTCCTCCACAGCGACGTGCACGAGCGTTGGAACACGAGTGTTTGTTTACAGCCGGCATCAGCAGAGATTCGCCTAAACCTAGACCTGCATTGTTTGTTTGCTCGACCTTTGACCTAGTTCCCCACACAGACCCAGTCACATGCACAGTCCCTAAATGTGAGCACAAATATATGTCCTCCTGCTATTGGTAGCATTAGCAAACTGACGTTGCTGTACAGTTGAAAAGGTTCAACAGATAAAGAAAAAAGGCATTTTTTTCAAACGATAAGATAAACGTTACCTGTCCAGCAGAAACCTGGCGACCAATGCATCGTCTGAAGCCCTTTCTGTTCCTACAGCGCACGCCGTCCTCTGAAGGAATCGCCAATAACTACACGGGTTTTATTCTGCTCTTCTACAGTTTTTCTCCTCCTCCTCTGGTTCACTTCAAAAACAGTTTTCCTTTTGTGACCGCCCGGTTCACGGTTTTCCTCAGCCATTGTGCTCTTTGAAGTCAGGCTGTCCCCGCTACGATGTTAACGCTGCTAACGCGGCGCTAATGCCGGGCTACATAAACATAGTGTATACGAATGCGCAGGAACAAGAACGCGCACGTATCGCCGAAACCAGGAAGATGAACGAATGAATGGCGAGTCCATGGAACAATGGTTAACGTACTCATGACGAAAACGATTGGATGAGGTTTTTTAAGTCCCACAGAGTCCACAGTTTATTAATATTATTATTATATTTTCTAATACACCAATTTATAAGCCTTATACAGGGCAATGATGGTAGTTTTAATAAATATTGCAAAAAATAAATTTATAAAGATCCTCCCTAATACCTTTAATGTAAAACAACTAATGTCAATATTTTGGTTGATAACGTGTAGTAGTAATAGTAGTGTTAGTACTGTCCTGTTCAAAATTATAACAAAGCATAACTAAAACTAAAAACAACTTTTATTTTTAAATCAGTTTTGGTCGCCTCAAGTACAGCATTTTACACCCTTTAAAAAAATAATATCTGACTAAAAGAGAACATTTTTTATGAATACTCTATTGGTGCCATAAAGAAACAGATGGAGAGACCAGCAGAGGGCAGACTGTTGCCTTTTGAACATAATTTAAAGAAAAAAAAAGCTTTTCACTTCCTTAAACTTTTTGTATGGTGCCCCTTTACAAAATCAAAAATAGCTGTGAGGAATCAGTGAAAACAGAGCTGTACACCGTTTTGGAAAAAAATGAATGAGAGCAGACTGGATGCAGAGGGCTTGTTGTTGATTGGTCAGCGCTTCCTGGAGTGGGCGGGGGTTTGTGCCATTGAGCGTTTTTAGGCCTCAAAACGGTCGTGCCAGAGAATACAGGATTACACAAACAGGCGTGAATGAAGCAAAAAAAAATTAAAGCACGAAAGCAAAAAATAAAGCAACCTTATGTATGGAAAAGCAAATAATTTGTTTCAATTTAAAGAGGCGCTATACAAAAGCAAACACTCTTAAGTACAGAACCTGTTGTGTGTAGTGGCAGTGTGTGTGTGTGTGTGTGTGTGTGTGTGTGTGTGTGTGTACTCACTTCTTACACAACCGCTGCACCTGTCCGTTGTCCAGGGTCTGCTCTGACAGAAAGTATCCGCTGCTGCAGGTCGACACACACCGCCAGTCTTCTAAAATGTAGCCGTCAGCGCATTTCGTACACGCCTCTATCCCTGTACCTGACCACACGGAGACAGACTTTCATGCTGTGCGACGTCAACAAGTCAATTACCATTCACACAGTATAATAACACTGGACACAAATGAAGCGTCGTGTGGGACAGGAGCGTACCTGCACAGGTGGCGCAGGCCCGATGACACGGCTCACACGTCCGCCTGTGGCCGTTGTAATACGTTCCTGCGTCACACGTCATCTGACACTTGTTCCCCTGGAGGCTGAACAGAGAAATGAAGGGATATCATTATATACTTTACAATTACAACACAATCAGAAATACTCTAAAACAGTGGTTCCCAAAGTGGGGTCCGCAAAGGTACAACAGGGGGGCCCCCAGAGGCTGTCTATATTTCAATTTTTATTTTTATTTTTATTATTGTTATTATTATTATTATTATTTCAGACACATGTTTTGGTTCATAAAAACAAATAAAACATACAGAAATATAAAAAGTCAATGAAAATATTAGGTACCTAAAAACACTGGAAATTAATTACAGTTGTATATTTGTTTTAAAATATTACTTTAAAACAACTTTTAGTCAATAATCAGTGTTTTTGTAATGTTTTTATAAAAAAAAAAAAAAAAAACATGGCAGAGTCTTTTGAATAGAGGGAAGTTTTATCGTTGGGGGTCCGCAAGGGATTTTCAGAACTTTAAGGGGGCCACGACAGTCTTGACTTTGGGAATGGCTGCTCTAAAACATCTGTGTCTATAGAAAGACATTTTATGCTTCCTTAATTGTAAAAGCTAATTCTCCAACATTTGTTTCTTTAAAAATCAAATTGAAGATAGAAAAAAAAATTCCTCACAAAGGAATCACACAGAAACATGAGAGGTTCAGGAAACTTTTAATCAAATAAGTATTTTTAAAAAATAAAGCACAGTGTGCCTTCAGATCTTAAGGTGGATTTCTTCTCTAATGAGTCTGAGTGCATTAAGTGACTCATGTGATGCAGATTCACAGACAGGTGATCTTCACCTGAGCACTGAGCTCCCTCTGCCCCACAGTGAACAGAGAGGATCTCTCACCAATCTTACTGGTGATAACAGTACAACAGTTACTGAGCAGCCTTTCTATGAGCTCAATGACTCTGACCCACACACTTTGACCTGCAGTTCCTCTGTCGTCCACAAGGGCTCCCTCAGACTGCTGGACTGTGTTAATGAGGGAACTGTTCACTTTGTAAATGACAGACTTGCTCTTAAGTTGCAGCTCTGGAGTCTGGTGATAAATTACATTAAAACATTCAAAATAATTGGAGTTATCTTTCCAGGCCAGAATAATATGAAGTTAAGAGTCCAAGTTAAGAGAACTGGTGCCACATAAAAGTTCATTCCAGCCCTGTGTCTAAAGTAAAAGTCAAAACTGTAGTAAAAGAGACCGGTGCTACCACACCACACAATTTTGAGCCCCGTGTAGAATATGGTCACACAGAATAAGGGATTAATAAATGCTTTATAATTACCAATTAAGAGCTAATTAACCACTAACGTGTTCATTAATTCATTCGCAGCTAGTTTAGGGTTAATAGGTAAACTAAAATGTTACCAAATTAACTTGTTTTTATAAATTTTAAAATGAAAAAAAAAAAAAAAAAAATCCTAATAAATGTACTGCAAGAAAAAAATGTCAATAATAATCATTTGAATTACTCCCCTTTAAAACAAGCTATTAAACCTAAAAAATATTTAACAAAATATAATAGGCCTATTCAAATATTTTAGCAGTTTCACCTAACTTGAGCTTGCTTGTTTTTGATAAGTTTTAAGAGTTTATTGTAGAAAAAATAAATAAATAAATAAAAAATAATTCCAAGTACCCCCTGCAAAGTGCTTGTGTACCCCTAAGGGTCCCTGTACCCCTGGTTGGGGAAACACTGATTTAGAGTCACCAAATTGTAATTGTTAATATGCTCGAATCCACTGGCCAGGCACACAAATGTAACAAGTGGAAGGATGAGGGCGGGGCGATTTAGACAACGTGTTTTGCTGAATCCGCAAAAGGTTTGATTGTAAGGTTTCCATTTTCTGAATCGGTAATCTTTTGAAAACACTGAGGGAGGTGTTTTGGTCTCACAGTGGGAGCCGTTCAGAGCTGCTCTGCTCTCTGTAAACTGCGAAAACACCATATTCACTGAAAACGATGATGTAGCAGCCCCAGCCTGAAGCTGTCTGCAGGGCATAGGACCCACGATCCCTCATACATTCATATTTAGTCAGTAACTGTCAGTAATATCTGTATAAGTACTGACTTTGATGAGAGACTTTATGAGAATGGCTCCAGAAAACCACAAGATCCTAAAGTACTTGAGAAGTTACAGACCGGATCTATCACTTCCTCTGCTGTTTACTCTCTGTGTGGTGCAGAGCATTTGCAGAGCCCACACCGACAAACACAGGTACTACAGTTTACTTTAGTTTTCCTCACACTTCAGCGTTGTCATGTAAATGCGAATAGGAGGTGGCAGGACTGTTGCGTTTTCCTGGCCAGCGTTTTGGCCCTGAGTTTAAAGCCCTATATTAAACAGCAGCGTGTAAGTTCGTACAATGTTGTCTGACCTCTTGCTCTCTCTGAAAGCGACACACACAAGCGCTGTGCGGAGTTAAAAGTCATGGGTTAAGGCAATGTGAACAGAAGTCAATCAAAAGTGGTTAGAGATATTTAAAGTCAGGGACAGGTTGTTGTGGTGAAAACAGCTGCTGTGTTCTCAGAAATATTTCACCCCGTCCTCTCCTCTGACTGGCAAGGCGCATTTAGGCGACCGCAAACGGAGCTGTGCACATGAGCGCTCAGAGGAAATTATGGCTTACGACTGTCCCCACCTCCACCTCTGGCTATACTCCACACACTCAGAGCCGAGTTCGGTGTGTTTTCAACATTTCACAAGTGCCGCGTTCGTGACCGAGCAGGAATTCCAGCACGTTTACTCAGTTTAGCCGCAGTGTGGACGACAGCTCCGGGGGTGGCCATAGAATGAACTTGAGCGTGTCTGCACAGAAACTAAATGGTTTATACGAAGAGGTTCTTCAGAGTAACACGACCTAAAATGGGCAAGAGCTTGACTTGTGCGGGTCTTCCAGTAACAGCAGGATTTACAGCTTTTAGAGAGCGCAGGTCGGAGGTCAGACAAAGTTTACTTCATTCAGGAGCAGAGGAAAACACTCATGAAGAGCACACTGCGAGTTATGCTCACAGTCCGTCTTCAGTACGATTACTCCACTGAGCAAAGCACTCGCACATAAGAGAGCCAAGGCTACTGAACCTACAGAGATGTGATGCAGTCAAGTGCTCTGGGGATTTACAAGCAGCGCTAAAAAGGGACGGGTCGCCCCAAAACCTGCTGGTGTTTCCATGACTCTGGGTCCATGTTTGTTATATAAACACTGACGTCACACAAGAGCAACAAAAGTTGTGTTAATTAATGAGATAAAAATGTGTTTGAAACTCACTTTTAAAACATAAAGGCACTGGCAATATTTAATAAAAAGACAAGTGTAAATCCTGGTGTGTGTCTGGGTGAGGCCGGTGTGCGTCTGTGTGAGACTGGTGTGTGTTTGTGTGAGGCTGGAGCTAAACCTGTATTAGCTTCAGTAAACAGGAGACTACTTCAGGTTTACCTCCAGCTTTCTGTGCAATTAAATTCTCTTCTCCCACTTTAACACTGAACATATAACTACATGAGTTTAACTGTGTTTAATCCAGTTTAAACTAAAAAGCAAGAAGCAAGAGCCGTACTTCGCTAAACCAGAAACAGCCGATGCTAATATACGCTAGCTTTATTTTTAGAAAAAAAGTCACCTCAACATTAGCTCGTCCTTTCTTGGAATACAGCTGTTTATCACAAGGATAAGTACGAGTTTGATTAAAAAAATATATACATTTGCTTTTATTTCTGTTCTTTGGTTTGTTGTTTTTGCCTGAGTGAGGATTCTCTCTCGTCCAATCAGCTCGCAGCAGTGCCCACCTCTAACTGTTCCAGACGCTTAACTGAGCTGGACCCCATCAGGGAGGAGTGGCTAAAGTAGAACAGTTTGAAACACTTTTTGGGAACACTTTGGAACGCTTTGGGAAGTGGAAACAACCCCAAATCACCCTGTCCCGCCCTGTTCCGTCCTAGTGGAAAAGCACCTAGAGTTTGTTGCGTCATATTAATAAATGATCGGTAATCATAGTTTAAAAAATAAATACAAACAGTGACACATCAAAATGAAACACAAGGAAGACCGAAAAATACGTAACGAAGCCCCATAAACATTTCATAAGTCAGTATTTCCCAACCAGGGGTACCGGGACACAGCACATGGCAGGCGGTACGTGGAATTATGTACTTGATACCGTATTTTCCGCACTATAGGGCGCTCCGGATTATAAGGCGCACTGTCATTGAATGGTCTATTTTCGAACTTTTTTCACATATAAAGTGCTCTGGGCTAAAAGGCGAAACAAAACAGTCAGATAAGTCAGTCAGTCAAACTTTATTCAACACATTCACCATAACTCCCAAACTTGTTCAGTTGTAACGCGTGAATAAAAACACAATCTGAGACCGCTAAATCAAACGATAGTGTATTCACAATAACTCATAACTGTTCGGTTAACATTATAACAAAATACCACACAATACACTCACTTTTTCAGTTCATTCCTCGTCCACAAATCCCTCAAATTCTTCATCTTCAGTGTCTGAGATAAACAGTTGGGCGATTATGGCAATATTATGGTGAAGCACAGTGTGTATTACTCCGCGATGCTCTTGATTATGGTAGCCGTAAATAAATTCATATATAAGGCACTCTGGATTATAAATATTATATATTTAAAAAACAGTTGTCATACATTTCATATGAGCACTTTTAAAGAATCATCAACACGTACGTTATACTTGAGAGGTTACTTGTGGTTTGACAAAAAGTTCAGGGGGTACCCAATCTAAAAAAGGTTGGTCATAAGTTACAGCAGGCAGCAATAAAGGCTCATCTTATCTTTCACTTTTAAACTTTAACAACATAATGGATCAAAACAATAAAAAACAAGCCATCCAGCGGCCGAGGGACCCATAATGTGTGTCTTCGATGCTCTAAAAATGCATGAGTATGTCGGGACTAATGTTGTTCTGCCTGTTTAGTACTGAGGGCTGCTGAATGCCTCTCCTGCCTCTGCTTTTCCTTGTCCTGAATACAAACGTAGTGACTGTGGAAGACCTGGGTTCATTAGTTCATGTTTAAAGCACATCCATACACAAGGGATCAACTGTGGCCACATCCTATTCCAGTAAAAGTTCATTTCACATTTTTTGCAATCTCTTATAACCCAAGTAATGTTTTCCATGATGAAAGTGAAATAAAAGTGACATGGCAACAGACACAACAGGCTGGTTGCTAAAGAGAGTCTCCTCCAGCAGTAATTAGCAGCTCGTATTAAGCTCGGCGCATTTACCTCATCCCCGGTTTACACTCCGAGCAGACGTTCGAGGCTGAGCACTTCTTACAGTTTTCGGGACATCGCCGGCAAATGTTGGAATCTGAAAGAGACAGAGTGAGCCGGTCACACACACGGCACAGCACAGTGGCTAATGGGAAACAGAAGGCTAGACCGGGTTACATTACAGGCAGAGAAAAAACAAGGGGACAACAGGGAGAGACAGAGAAGGCGAGGAAGGACGCTGTGGAGATGGACAATGGCAGTGTGGGTGTTTACATTCAAAGATAAAGAGGAAATTATTTTTTGTTCAGTTTCCTCTTGCACTTTTTTTTTTACATTTACAGACACTTTTCCAAGTGTCAGATACTTTTCTAAGTGTCAAATACAATGTTGACAGTCAATGTAAAACTCAGTCTAGACCAGCCGTTCTCAAACTGTGGTACAGGCTTCATCAACAAAACAATGAGCAGTGCCAAAAATTCAATAAAATGGAATAATACACAGATTATTATGGCCTGTTGAAATGTTAGGACTTGAAAGCCGTCAGATGTGCTGCCACAGACTCAGGACCTGGCTGCAGACCAATACACGAGACCAGCCTGCCATAGCATCTACTGATGGAGTACAGAGGGGCGCTGAACGACTGGAGCTACACACAGTTCTCCTGTACGTCATTTACTGTCATCATCTTTTTGATACCTGTGCA
The DNA here is from genome assembly GCA_020698575.1 of Bostrychus sinensis. Classification (NCBI taxonomy): domain Eukaryota; kingdom Metazoa; phylum Chordata; class Actinopteri; order Gobiiformes; family Eleotridae; genus Bostrychus; species Bostrychus sinensis. The sequence continues at coordinate 7,674,558 of CM036249.1, read as the reverse complement.
ATATTTATTATTCATACATTCATTCATTCATCTTCTTCTTCTGCTTATTTCCGTTAGGGGACGTGGGTGACTGGAGACTATCCCAGTAACTTTGGGCCTTAGGCGGGGTACAGAGAGGGGCCAGCTTTGTCGCAGGGCTGACACAGAGACAAACACAGACAGACAACCATTCACTCACACGTTCATTCACTAGGGGCAATTTAAAGTCATCAATTCACATTTATTTATTTATTTTATTTTATTTTATTTTATTTATTTATATGGGACAGCGTGTATTAATGAACAGCAGCTAGTGCCGTAAATACACCAGATTATAGTTCAGAGCTAATTTCCATCCGTAGTCCCCTCTCTCTCACATTCACACCGGCTCCTGGTGTTTCCCAGTGGTCTCCCATCCAGGTACTGACCAGGCCCTACCCTGCTTAGCTTCCGAGGTCTGACGGGATCGGGCATCCACAAGGCGGTATGGCCTAATAACACATGCACATACATGGGGGCACATAATAATATTTATTATGTGATATTTATTATTATGTGCAGTAATTATTTTTATGCAGCATTTCACAATGTACAGTTTTTAATTCTATTTATGAATATCCAAACACTGTACATACTCTGTCAGACCATATACTCTACATATTTATTATAGTGTATTTAATTTGCTCATAGCCTATTTTAAGTTTATTTAGCTTAAGTTGTGGTAGTTTAGGTTTGTTTTTGTTATTCTCTTTAGTCAGACTGGTCTCTGATGGTCTTTTGTGCTCTTATTTGACATCACTTGTGTGCTACTGCTTACTGTACTTATGTTGTTGCAACATTGCAATTTCCCCACTGAGGGACTAATAAAGGTTTTCTTATTCTTATTCTTACTATTTATTTAATTCCTGCCATTCATTTAAAAGTCATATTGGTATCAATGCTATTTTTTTGTTTGTTTGTTTTTTAAGTAAAATCAACTAATAAGAATCATCTCCAAAAATATTACGAAGTCCTTAAGACATCATCAAGGCTTTGTAATCAAACATAAGTCAGGAAAACACAGACACGCTGTCCCCAATCTGTGTTCACATGGAAATGTACTGGTGTGAAATAAACTGTAGTAGACCTGTGTGGCTACCAAATGGCACTGTGGATCCCTTTCTCAGAGTTATTATAAGGCGCTTTTACACTTGAGGGGGAATGGTATGGGACGTGTCAGTATGGGACGCACTGGAACAGGTCGCCCCAAAACCTGCTGGTGTTTCCATGACTCTGGGTCCAGGAGACCGCGTCTGTTATGTAAACACTGACGTCACACAAGAGCAACAAAAGTTGTGTTAATAAATGAGATAAAAAACGTGTTTGAGTCTGACTTTAAAACATGAAGGCGGCGCCAAAAGTAGAATGCATTTTGGGAAGTGGAAACACCCCCAAACCGACCTGTCCTGCCCCATCCCAGTGGAAAAGCGGCTATAGAAACAAAGAAGTTGAAGTTCCTTTCTGCAGCTTTCACTACAACTTTAGGTCCTGTGGTACCAGTAAGGATTTCTTTACAGTATGTATTACTGACAGGAAATTATCAAAACATAGCAAACGGTTGAGTTGGAGTTTTTTTAATAAAATAAAAGCCGAAAAGTTGAAGCACTTGGAGAGAACAGAGCTCTGCCATGGTTTGTGTCCAGCCCAAAACCAGGAATCCTCTAGTTCAGGGGTAAATGCCCCATTTACTGATCCACAACACTCCTATAACTCACAAGGGTAAAGAATCCACTAAAACGAATAAATTGTTAGTGACACCTTGGCAATGGTGCAGAATATTAAAAAAAAAAAAAATCCTTGATCCAGATGTGCTCCAGATACACAACAACCAAAAACTACTAATTTCCTTCTTGGCCCATTACAGATCTTTGCTGTAAATGTCATCAAAATCTAACCAGGATAAATCTAAAAAATATTGGAAAAACTGGGATCTTCATAGAAAAGAAAGCAATCCTTGATCTTGCACTGATTTTCTGAAGACTGTTACTATATCCTACTTTATTTGGTTGTCCTGACCTTGTCTGTATTCTTATTTTATAAATATAATGTACCATTGTCTGACCTAAATGCTCTGAAAGTTTGTTAGTTGTGGTCTGCATGTTCTGTTCTATATTTATCATGAAAACTCAATTAAAAATAAAGTATCCATGATTTCTTTCAGTCTTGCTAAGAGGCTAACAAATCGAAAACATAACCTCCTTCCTTGGCGGAGGAAATGAGTAGCATACTGTTGCCAGAGGAATGCTGCGTAAACACGTGTGGCATGGTCACCGTGGTCGAGGTAGAATCCGTCGGCGCAGTTGGCCACACAGGTGTTGGAGCCCTCGCTGAGGTGGAAGCCCTGTCTGCAGGTGCTGCACTGGTCACTGCGGCTGCCCACGCACGTCTCACAGGAGGACGAACACTTCTTACACCGCTTCCGGTCATCGCGGAAGAACCCACTGGGGCACTCAGAGACACACATCCTGGAAGGGAAAAAAGATGACAGGGGTTTAAAACTAAATACTCGGTTTTAGATAGAGCAAGGATGCATTCTTTAGGGAAGCACAAAACAGTTTTTGAAATTTTAACTTAGCACAAAAAACGAATTAAAGGTCCCGTATTATGCTTTTTGAAATGGTTTCGGACACTTCTGCATTAATATTTCAATTTTTATAACTTAAAATAATGTACAGAAAATGTCTTCTTTTGAGGAGTTGTTACTTTGACTTTGCAGAAAATGCTTGGATTAGGCGTCTGTCACCCCCTGCTGGCAACGGTGGGGAGTGGACAGAGCATAAAATGGCTATTTAGCACGGCTATTAGCAACATGTTGGTAACAGACAGATAATTGAGCACTTCCTGGTTTCACGTGTCTACACAGAACTGTGAGACCGAGTGTTTTCAGTTCTTAAGAAAAGGACGGCCTCAGCATATATATACAGGATTACTCAAACATGTGTGAATAAAACAAAATACTGCTCCAGTTATGTTTAAGGTAGAAACAACATTATAACATAGTTCAAAGCTGCATAGAGTTAGAGGAATAGGGGAGCTTTAAATCAAACTGTGGTGTGACCAAATAAAAAGTCCTGGCTTTGACCTGATTCATTCCTTTTATTTTTTTTTTTTGGTTGCTACCTTATGGGACAAACCATTGGACTGTGTTTCTGTGTTTACATTTTACACAGCGTCCAGACCGTTGGGGGGATAAGGGTTGTATTTAACATTATATGATTATCACTGTACTTTTGTAGCACAGTGCTTCCACACACTGCCAAAACCGAACATGATATTGTTTAATTCTAACACCCTTTATCACACAGCATCATTCAGTGGTAATGGATATTAACTACAGAAGTGCTTGACAGAACATAAGGCTCATTTGTGAATATATACATGGTAGTCAGGCCCAGTAAATACAGTATGTCCAATAAATGTGAATACAAAAACAGTTTAACAGAAGTGTAATAATTGCCTGTTTTACCTTCACATGTCACATATTTCATGTCAGAATGTAGTTAGTGTGGGACGAACGGAGGTAGAGGTGTGTTTTTGTGTTTGTGTGTGTGTTTGTGTGTGTGTTTGTGTATGTGTGTGTGTTTGTGTGTGTTTGTGTGTGTGGAAGACCTCAAACATCCTGCAGAGAGCTACATGCACTCACACACGTTTGTTAGTATCACTTGTGGAGTCATTACATTGACTTACATTCATTTCCTGGGCACTTATCCTAACCTGAAACATAATAAAACATGTTGTTGATCTAATATTGTATGATTTACCTAACAGGGTTGTGTTTGTAAACAACACTAGTAAGACCTGGCGCACGCACAGACACATTCAGACGATCAAAGGACTTGGCTGCATATCAGTGGTGGAAGAAGTACTCACTTTCTTAAGTAAAAGTACAGATAATGAAGCAAAAATTACTCAAGTATCACCTTAAAATTTCTACTTAAGTTAAAGTATAAAAGTGCTTAATTTTAAATGTACTTGTGAGTAAAAAAGTAAAAGTATTTCACACAGATTCGACAACTCATGACTGTGTTAAATGTGAGGGATTTTGCTGAAATCTAAAGGAGTTTCTAAAGGAGTACTATTTTACTGCATCTGTTATACTTAAGTACTCTGTATCTACAATGAGACTACGACAAAAAATAAAATACTTAATACTTAAAATACTTTTCTACCTCAAACCAACTCAGAAATGTAATTGAGTAAAACGTACTCATACTTGCTCTAAAATGTAGTGAGTATCCCTTGTAAAATTTACTTGTGTAAAGTACAGATACATGAAAAATGTACTTAGGTAAAGCAACTCAGTACTTTTACTTTGTTACATTCCACCACTGGTGCATAGACACATAATTATGACTTATTTTTGTTTACTTATGGATTTGACAAACTGCACTGCTACATGTATGCTTAGAATCAAAATGGGAAATTACTTAAAAGTAATATCCAATTTGCATAAATGCATTGAATGTAAACATGTCCTCCGTCACGCTACCATTAGTTCATTTGTATGAAATTATGAGGTCAGTGCTGCTCATTGCCGCTACAGCTGTGTGTTCATCCTGCATCAAAAGAACATCGTCATCCTGCTCATGCTTCAGTCATCAGAGACCACACACTTCTTCTAATGTATGCAAATAATATTGACCTATATTTGTCCAATCATACAGGGTGACCATAAAGTCTCTTTACAATTTAAAAATATATTACAAAAGGCACTGATGAGATTTCTTAATCAGATTTTTTCTGTGTACTCAGTGGTTATCAAAGTTTTTAATCACATCCGTCCTGCTGCAGACAGTTACAGCTCCACCTTCAACAGTGCACAAAGTCCTAACAAGAACTTGTGATTGTACTTTGCTTACAAAGTGCAACTCTTACAGCTGCACTCGAGCCAAATGATAAACCAAGACCAAAAGAGTTTGCAGTCAACACTGGAACCAATTTCTGAGGATGAAATGTTCCTCACTCGAGTTTGTTTTAGTGATGAGGCAACCTTTCATGTTTCAGGGAAACTGAACAAACATAATGTGAGAATCTGGGATCAGAACAGCCCATTCCTGAGTCACATGAGGCTGATGCTACAGCGAACACGGCAAGAAATCCAGAACCGTCTCGATGAGCTTCATGCAACTAATGCTGCCCATACAGAGGTGGATGAAATGAGACAAAAAACTTCAATATCTACTCCTCATTTTGTAATAATTTCCACATATTTGTCTGTTCATTTGCTTTTGTATTTCCTTTTTTATTTTTATTGTAAAGAGACGTTATGGACACCCTGTATTTACCAAAGCAGCCCTGATTCTCCACTTCCTCTGATAAAAACGTGTGATATTAATAACCTATAGTTTACTTTCACAGAGGTACACTGACATGATCTTATGTCTAAAGCCTCCCACCGTTCTCTGTCGCCTCCGGAGCATCAAACACATATGTGGGATGTAATTAGAAGCACATTAAACATCTCCCTATAGTGGCGCAGAGGCCTGGGAGCTAATGATAAGGCTGCCACACATTTCTCAAGCACCTGCGCTCCTCTGTCTTTTATTAGTTTGCCGACACAAAGGCAAATTCTGACACACTTTGATCCCAGAATCCCGAGGGCACGCACAAATGAGCTCGCACACAGTTTATCTGGTAAATACAGGTTCATCATGAAGCACCGCCTGTTATTATCACAGCCCCGTCCTAAACATGTGTCCGCTTTATGCTCACAAACCTCACTCGACTTATGTCACCTGTTTAATGTCGACCTGTTTCATTTAACAAACAAAAAGAGAAGTTCATCCTGAAGCTCGAAACAGTGGCACCGAGTAACATGCGTAAACAAATAAGAAAAACATTGGAGTAATTTTTCCTCAGTTGGATAACCTTTTGGATGATTATTTGTTCTAATATGACAAAAAAAAAGAGAAAGATAGCTGGGCAGAGAGGAAACATCACAGCTCTACAAGTACTGTAGAATATACTATGGCTCTGTCGAATAAAAAACAAATACGAATAAATAAATACTTGATAAAAAGGGTTAAATAAGCCTAAAATATTAATATAGAAAATTCATTATTATTTGTGTTGTTAAAAGAAGCATTTTGTCAGGCATTTAAGATGACTATGTGTTTATCTGAAAGTTTTGGATGCATTTTTTGTTTTGTTTTTTGATGGTACTGTAACTCTTATTATCGTGAGATTTACCTGAGAGCGCGCAGAGATTGCTGGGTAATTGTATGATGCCTCACATACTGTAAGATCCACGCTGTAAATCGAGTTACTAGCTAGCTCACAAACTTTAACAGACTTTTACTCACAGACCTCCAGTGTGACAGGCGGCAACGAGGTATTGTTTGTACGTGTAATAATTGTGTAATTGTAATATTTCGTTAAGTCTGTGTCAGTGCAACAGTTCTCACGGTGTAAAAATGCGTACTTACAGCGGTATAGCGAACACAATATCAAGGCATCAGAAGGACGTAAAACAAACCTAACCAGGGTTTGACATTAACACAGGCAACCAGCCAAATGCAGGTGGATATACATTTGGATCTATACATCTTGGATTTTTTACAACTAATTTAGGCCTGATTTTCTGTGTTTCTATAATTAAATATATAGTAATTCATCATGATTAGGAAAAAAGCCACCTTAAGTGTCAATGAATAAGGATATGTGTAATACATGCAAAAAGATAACATTTATTTTAAGTATTTAAGTTAACTAGTTGAACGATACAGTAACTGTATCAGTTTTTTTTCCTATGATACAACTACATTGATACACATGACCTTGTATCGAATCATATGGTTTTCTAGGAAGTGAATATCGATACACATGATGTATCGATCGATAATATCAGAAATATAAAAATTAGAAATCTGTATGTTAAAATAAAACAAGATATGGCTTTATAGACACATTTTGTGTTTTTAATGAAATAAAATGTTATATTCAACTGTTCTTCACTCTCTGTCTGCTGGACATAATCAACCCCAGCCACGGTGCTACATTTGAGAGTAAACTTTTATGATTTTTGGCAAAAAGTTGCTGTATCGATTATCGATTCGAAGGTGTTGAATTGTATCAAATCGTATCGTTCCAAATTAGCCAATATCGTTCATAAATTGTATCGAAACACTTCTAATCGATACATATTGTATCGCTGCAAAAACGTATCGTTACACCCCTAGTTAATATGTTAATTTGTTAAAAATTGATCCCCATTAGTTACTACAAAAGTAGCAACTAGTCTTCCTGGGGTCCATAGCATAAGGAAACAACACAATACAAAATTCAACAATATGTGAAACACTTAAATCTACAATACACTATACTACTATCATACATAAAAACAATAAACAGCTAATATGACTAAACGGTAAAAATTAACCTTTACATTACTTTTTGCTTATCATAAAGCCTACTATACAATAAACACATCAACATTTCAATTAGCTAAACTGTGGCCAGTGAAAACTTTAACTGGCTAGTAACTTTTGAAAAATACTGGAGACAGTGGCCAGTGGGCGAAAAAGTTAATGTTAAGCCCTGAGCCTAACCCACTACGAAAACAATAAAGACTCCAGTTTTCCAGAAACCTGTGCCAGTGTTGTCACTGAGGAGCTACACCTTTATAGTGCCCTATAAAGGGATCATTCTATTTTTGCGTAGTGTCTGAAGGTCTAATGTATGAAAACTCACAATGCATCAGTAAAAGTAATGGACAGCGATGTTTCAGTACAGACCAGAATGCTTTGTGAGTTTTGGAAGAGAATGGCAGAACCACAACAGGCCTTTAGAGACGCTATTTTTACTTTCTGTCGTGGTGTAGTCATGAATAAATTGCTCTTAAAAAGCAGCTACAGTGTAAACCTGTTGACATTAGCTTACGTTAGATTGTACAGATGATAGCTTCCCTCTTAAGGCAAAAAAGCAACAATAATCCAGTCTGTTTTATCCATAAATGTAATAACATGTCAAATATGCCACGTATGATTATTAATACCTAAATATTACTCAAAATGTGCTGTCTGGGTTTATTTAAGGCAACCAGCGGAGTTTGGCAGAGTTTTTTTGAGTTTTTTTTACACAATGCCAATGTCTCATGATTAGCGGTGCCAGAAAAATAGTGTGCAAGTGTGCGAATGTGTTCAGTCCAGTGAGGGATTCAGACACAGCCCATAATTATACATGGTCTCATATCATGTCTTACTTTCCCACTTATGCGGACTTCTATCTTTTCAGATGAGCTGTGTACAGGGCTTAATTTGTAAATAAAACGATGCCAGAACAAAAATTGCGCTTTGACACCGGGGTCCACAAGGTCAACACTGATCCTGGAACGTACACACAACACAATGCTTAGACGCACACACACACACATGCCAAAATACCAAGCAACTGCTCATTTATACTTGATTTTAAATTATATTTTAACATATTTGTTAACATTATTATACATTATAGTGTTTCACTTCCATGTAATGTGTCAGTGTACGTTTGTTTCATTGCTCAGCTGATCGAGAAATCAGCTGCTACGCATAATTACTGCGCTTTTGTAGACTCGCTCTGTCATAGACCTACCACCAGTCTGAAGCAAGAACACAGACTCATGCAGCTGTGGTCTGTAGAAACAAAGTCTAGGCTAGGAAAGGGAGCACACAGCAGCAGTAAGCTTTCAGCCTATGTCTCTCCTTTTGCTTTCGCTTCTTTTTAGTGACTGCTGTGGAGCGCGCAGTCTTCTCTTCGTAATGGCGTTTCACGGCTCCAGGCTCTGTGACCCTCAGCGCGTTAGCTCGAGCTTACAGATGCATTTGAACAAACAAAAAAGAACACCCTGTCCCGTGTGCACAGGGGATATAATGGAGGAATAAAAAGCGCACATCGAGGGCGCGTGGCGTAAGGTTTCTCTGCGTAACTATGGCTCTGTAACAGTGACTCTGGCCCCGGGTCTCATCCTGTGACCCGCGATCAGCATTAGCTCTAGCTTCCATGTGCATTTGAGTAAAAGAACAAACTGACGTGGCTCTGCCATGTCCCGTGCGCTCTCTGGCGCATTGGGGAAATAACGCGGCACATCCAAGTCACGTAGGTCCCCTCCGCGTAACCAAAGTCAGGACAAACCTCAACAGATTTACTGTCTCCTGGCTGTTAGCAAACCCATCACTTTTGACTTAAAGAGCAGCAGTCAGCTGTAGCTCCACTCGCGTTTATAAAAACACAGCCTACTATGGCTCTGGGCAGCTCTGTGGATGCAGCACGGATTGGGAGGGGTCGGGGGACATCTCAAGGTACGCACAGTGTGTACTGCTGTACACCTGCAGACACCACTGGTGTTAACAGCGGTGAATAAATCTTTCATTTTGACGTGAAGGTCTTTTCCACCCGATTCCCTGTGCACTCTATAGACACGAATTACAGCGCGGGGACAGTCTGTGTTGAAGCGCCCACGCGGAAATGAAGCGTGGCTTTTATGTCTAAAACATATGCATTTCTGTGTAATTACAGCTCCAACCTTCAACATAGATTTAGGAGGTCAAAAGAGTCAAATGTAGTCAACACTTTGTTCTGAGTTGTGTCGAATTACTGGATCCAAGCAAACAGTTGCCGGATCGGACCGCGTCAAAATAAGGGAGTTTCTGGATCCTGTTCCGGCAAGATCTGGCTCAAATTAAGCCCTGGCTGTGTATTAAGGAACATACAGTGTTCGATGTTAATCACAAAGGAGCCTTCAGTTCTTTACGGAGCAGTGGGATCTACGTCAGAAAACCTTGAACTAAGACACTTGTGAATTTTGTATGAAATGAAAAGTTGGTGCAGTTCTGACCTGGTGTTGTTCTTGAACTTGAGGAAGTAGTGCAGGCAGTTGATGCAGTGGTGGGGTCCGGGGCCCTCACAGCCGTTCTCATTACACTCTGGGTCACAGGGGCCTGGGGCACACAGGAGAAAATGTTTGTCATCCAGCAATAAAATCGTATGTATCTAAAAACTGCTAACTGAGACAAAATTAAATGCAACATGTTCAGCTGTATAGAGTTAGATTTATAAATGATTCTGGCCTTTTTTAATCTAAAAAATTTAGTCACTTACTGAAGAAAGTCCAAGCCTTATTAGTCCATAATTCCTTCACTCGTTAGTCACACTCAATTGACAGAGACTTGGCAGCTATATTGCACTAACAACCTCTCCGACCACTGCACAACCTCACTCATTCATACATCAGGCAAGGTGGGTGAGGGGTCTTAAGGCGCAGACACACCAGAGCGATTATTGGCCGTCTGGCGTGGTCAGACAGTTTGACGCGGTCGGTGACGTGAGTCTGTTTGGTGAGTTCTGCACCATCAGACGTACTGGGAGAGTGATGGACCTAGTTCTGGTTGATTGAACATGTGGAATCAGCGGCAGGCGTCTTGCTCAAAGTGCTCGGACTGGCTGTGTGTCCTAATCACAATTTGTCAAACAGCTCACATTTAACATCAAAATACACTGCCAGGCAAAAAAAAAATAAAAAAATTTGCCACCTGGATTTAACTTAATAGGTAAGAGCCTCCCTGCAGTTGGTCAGGTCTGGGTTCAGCAACGTTATGTGCCCAGAGAATGAGGTCAGCTGACTACCTGCATATACTGAATGACCAGTATTACTCTATCAATGGATTTATTCTTCCCTGATGGCACGGGCTTATTCCAAGATGACAATGCCAGGATTCATGGAGCTCACATGGTGAAAGAGTGGTTCAGCACTGCATTCATTTTTTTTGCCAAGATCTTGTATTGATGATGGGAGAGTCGGCCCAGCACATCCCAAAGATTCTCAGTGGGCTCAAGGTCTGGACCCTGTCGTGGCCAATCCACGTCTGAAAATGATGCCTCATGCTCCCTGAACCACTCTTTCACATTTTGAGCTCGATGAATCCTGGCATTGTCAACTTGGAATATGCCCAGTGCCATCAGGGAAGAAAAAATCCACTGATAGAGTAATACTGGTCATTCAGAATATGCAGGTAGTCAGCTGACCTCATTCTTTGGGCACATAGAGTTGCTGAGAGTTTGGCCTCTTCATTATGTTTCTCATCTGTGATGCTCATGTGCTGCAGTTAGCTTACCTTAGCTTTAGCCTAGTAAAGATAAAAATATAATTCTCGCTCTGAGGCAAACAGCTGCAATAATCCAGTCCCTTTTATTCATTATTGTGATCAGACGAGTTTAATCTAGTGCGTATGATTATTATTCACTGATAAATATTTGAGTTAAACACCTGAGTGTCGCTCCGGAGAATCCAACTGTGACAACCCCAGAGCAGGCCGCACTAGCCAAAAAATGCATAATGAAGAAAAAAAATATGTATATAAGTTTCACTGGACTATAAGTCGCATTTTTGGGGGGAAATTTATTTTACAAAATCCAACACCAAGAACAGATATTTCATCTTTAAAGGCAAGTTATAGTAATAATAGAATAGAGAACAACAGGCTGAATAGTTGTGCGCTATGCTAACGTAACACAGTGATGGTTATTCAGCTACATGAAGCATAAACAACGAACTGAATAGGTGTCTCATATGTTAACATAATATATTAACAGTTATTCACATAACTATAGCATAAAGAACATAACACAACTCCTAATCACTAAATCCTTTAAATTCTTCATCCTCGGTGTCGCTTCTAAACAACTCCGCCAACTCCGGAGGTAGACGAAGCGCTGCTTCCTCCTCTGCGTGGCTGTCGTCAGACTCAGCATCAGTTCCATTTCCAATTATTCCGCTCTTTCTCAGTTGTCTTTATAGCCTAAGTTGTTAGTGGTAATGTTTACATTTTAAATTGTCAGTGGTACAGGTGCAGCAGATGCTGGGACACAAGCCTAGAGCGCCCTCTAACCAACACCTGAAATATTTTAATATATAAGTCACACCTGAGCATGCCAGACTATGATAGTCCAGAAAATACGGTACGTCTTGCAGAACTAAGGTGCTGCTCAGTCGTGTGTCTGAATCCCTTCGGAGACGTGAGGAGACAAAGCAGTCGCCCTGCCTCTGCTGACGGCAGTAGTTTAGTCCCAGGCTTTACCCAAGGACACAGCGGCAGTATGCAGTGCTGGTAGAAGAGATCGATCCGCCAACCTCATGTTTAGTGAGCGCACGTCTCTACTCCCTGAGCTATTGCCTATCATTAGTTGTTAGTAATTGCTGCTTGGTCACTTTACATTTTCACTTCATTAGGACTGCACCAGGGCTCAACGTGGACTTCACTCACTATTAAATGTTAAACACTTAAGCAGAGCATTGCTTGCAGCTGGCTTTACTTTGATTATCTTTGAAGGAACCAGACACAATGAATTAATTATCCACAGAGCAATCTTCAAGGGACCTAAGAAGTGTGAGTAAAACAGGATCTGCTGCTGGTATTTTGAACTCCAAGAGCAAAAATAAAGAATTTCTTAGTAAGAAGTAAGGAAGGAAACTCTGACTGCTGATTATAAGACTCCTGACAGAGGTAAATGACAGTCTGTTACAGCAGGCGGTGTGAGTTTATGACAGCTGTGGACACATCGGCTCATTACCGTTGTACTCCTCGGTGAACTCCTCCTCCGTGGGCAGTTCGATAGAGCGAGGTTTATCGCTGCGGGAATAAGGGTGCACAGAGGTCCCGTACAGGACCAGAGACCACTCCTTCAGCTTTCCTAAAACAGAGACACACATCATCAGAGTCAGATTAACAGACATGGACCTTTTTGCACTTTAGGAGACTTCTTCTGTGTTTAACAAGTCGAGTAGACCAACAGCCCTTTACTTTATCTTTTTTCTTCCATATTTGTTTATTTGGGCAGATAAATATGCATATTTCTCATACGTAGCCTTCTTCTGGTATTACTCAGGAGTCTTTTGCAGTTTGTAATAGTTTAATTTACAGGCAGTATTATTTCTATTTTAGCATTACTTTGGTTAAGGACTGCATCTGGAGTATAGACCACCTAATAGTCCTGGTTTAGGCACAGATTAGTCCGGGTTTAGACCTGATTTAGCCTAGGTTTAGTCCTTATTTAGTGCCATCTTAGACCTACTTTAGTCCTGGTTTAGTCTTGGTTTAATCTTGGCTTAGACCTGGTTTAGTCTAGGTTTTGTCCTTGTTTATCCCCGGTTTAGGCCCAGATTAGTCCTAGTTTAGACCGTGTTTAATTCCGGCTTAGACCTGGTTTAGTCCTTATTTAATACTAGTTTAATCCTGGCTTAGACCTGGTTTAGTCTAGGTTTAGTTCTTGTTTAGACTTGGTTTAGTCCTGGTTTAAACCCATATTAGTCCTGGTTTAGACCTGGTTTAATTTATGTTTAGTCCTTGTTAATCCTGGTTTAGACCTTGTTTAGACCTGGCTTAGACCTGATTTAGACCTTGTTTAGTCCTGGTTTAGACCTGGTTTAGACATTGTTTAGTCCTAGGTTTAGTTCTTGTTAAGTCTTAGTTTATACCTGGTTTAGCCCTGGCTTAGACATGGTTTAGTCTAGGTTTAGTCCTTGTTTAGCCCCAGGTTTAGGCCCAGATTTGTTCTGGTTTAGACCTCGTTTAATCCCGGTTTAGACCTGGTTTAGTCCTTATTTAGTCCTGGTTTAATCCTGACTTAGACCTGGTTTAGTCTAGGTTTAGTTCTTGTTTAGTCTTGGCTTAGTTCCATATTAGTCCTGGTTTAGACCTGGTTTAATCTATGTTTAGTCCTTGTTAATCCTGGTTTAGACTTTTTTTAGACCTGGTTTAGATCTGATTTAGACCTTGTTTAGTCCTGGTTTAGACCTTGTTTACTTCTGGCTTAGACCTGGTTTAGTCTAGGTTTAGCCCTGGCTTAGACATAGTTTTCTCTTCATTTAGTCTATGTTTACTCCTGGTTTAGTCCTTGTATATATCCTGGTTTAGACTTAGTTTAGTTCTGGTTAAGTCCTGCCTTAGACCTAGTTTATATCTGCTTTTTTTGTCACCCGCACTTTTACTTATTTTTTTCCCCATATGTTGATAATTACACAATAACACATAAAGAATACATTTTCCTCACAGACAAACAGTTGTTCCTTACCGGGCACTTTCTGGCTGCGCAGCTGGAAAGGTGAGTCATAGATCTCCAGGACCCAGTCGCCCGCCGCCTTCTCTCCCCAGCAGTGGGTGGTCATAAACTCCCAGTTCTTAAAGCCCTCCGTGGAGTGATCAAACAGCCTGCACACAGAGGCACGGACCACAAATAGACACGAGGCCAGGAAGCAGGCTCAACTGTGAACAATCAGGCTCTAATGGGCTGTGCTGAACGCTCGGCGCAGCTCGGTCAGGGTTACACTGGGTCACTATAGGCGGCATACACTAGCGGCCTCATTCAAACACACAGAATACAGCATTTTAGCACAAATAAAAGACAAATGTATAGAATGTCATTGTAAACAGTGTAAATGGGTGGCTCATGTGATTACTTTTTCTGTGATTTATTGGATAGTATTGCTAAATTCTGCCAGCAGTGCAACACAGGATCTACTACGAAACCTTTAAAGTTTTAGAAAGAAGTTGCATGACATTTTTTTTTTTTTGCATTTTAATATTAAACTGTAAAATGTTGCGTGACTGTAACATTTTCAAAATACAACATACAAAAATGTCTACAGTGAGTAACTCGTGTCTGGGACAGTTCTTAATGTTATTGTCACATATTAGTACTTTACTAAAACAACATTTTTAACGGCACTTCAATCCTACAATAACAATTTAAATAAGTTTAATCTTGTAATCATGGAGTCCTGCGATGTGACATGAAAAATCTTTTTTTTTTCTGCAACAAAACCTTCAGGATCCATCTGTTATTTATAGTCCACACAGACCTCTGGAGTTAAGGCTTTATTATTACAAATTTTCTCCCAAACTGTGAACGTGTTTGGTGTCCTGCGCAGTCAAAGCTGTATTTTTTACAAAATAAATTGTTAGAAATCATTTTTTATGATGGGACAGGGATATATGTATCAAGTTAGCACAAAAGACGCGTCATATTTTATGACAAGAATTCAAAATGGCCAAAAATTGTAGTGAATGTCCTGCAGTGTGACTTTTTCAGAACAGTGTCATATAATGTAGAAATAATAAAGTTAAGCTTAAAATTATGAATTGCTTATGAAAAACTCTTTACACTTTTTATAAACTGATTAATATTTGAAATTATTATTTCATATTTTTTGCTTTCAACTTTAAAGTTGTGTCAAACCACAAGACAAAAAGAGTTGTTACACCTCCAAACGTCAACCACCCAAAAGCACTGGAGAAATACAGTGAAAGACCATCTTTTACTCTTATTGATTTGAGAGCTGAGGAGGGTGAGCGGAAAATACGAGCTTGGCCAGCCAGAGTCTCTTTTCCTATTCTATACAAAGAAGTTAGTCTGGTATCTCTTAACTTGAGTTTGATTTCCAGGGGTGAGCCTAACAGGTGTGAAGGAAACCAATCAAAGAAATGAAGGGCAGGGCATAAGCAGAGCGCTGACTCCTGTCAACAACAAACATGGCGGCGCCGCAGATACACGTATGAATGACTGTTGCCCAGTTTTTCCATAAAAAAAAAACAAAATAGCCAGTATTATGAGCAGCAAAAGCCAGTTGTTGAAAGACTAGCGGAAAAGTCAGTTTGTTTGAATGTGGTCCTTACGCTGGACGTCAACGGGACTTCACTGTTGTTAAAATGGCAATACACTGAATAAAATAAAAAAAAATCAGAGGATTGAACAACAATCCAGCAACTGGAAACAACTCTCTATGGCTGGGGATCTAGACCTTCCTGTTTTTGAAAAGAAAGTTTGTCTTGCTGGCAAGGCAAGGAAAATACCATATGTTTATTTTTTGGGATTCTCCAGTCGATGTAGGAAACTAATCTAAAAGTGTGTCTTTCTCTGGACAGGGCGTGTGAAGTGTGACTGTACCTGTTGGCGAGCAGCTGAGACTTGGTGCCCGATGGGGAGGTCAGGTTGATGGACAGGTCTCCCCTCCGCGGGTGCAGGATGGTGATTCGGACCACCACGTGCTCCAGGTAGATGACATGGTTGTTGGAGCTGTCAGGACATCCCGTCGCCTTGTACACTGAGCGGACCACATGCTCCGGGCGGATGTTTCTAGAAAACAACAAAGGAAGACATTAAAGAGAAGCATATTCAGACCCCATAAGGCGCTTTTCCACTAGTTCGGAATGAAGCGGCACGGGTTGGTTTGGGGTTGTTTCCACTTTGCAAAGCGTTCCAAAGGATTCACAAAAAGCAGTCCAAGTTGTTCTACTTTTGGCACTCCTCCTCAATGGGGTCCAGCTCGGTTAAGCGTCTGGAACGGTTAGAGGTGGGCACTGCTGCGAGCTGATTGGACGAGAGAGAATCCTCACTCAGGCAAAAACAACAAGCCAAAGAACAGAAATA
The DNA here is from genome assembly GCA_020698575.1 of Bostrychus sinensis. Lineage (NCBI taxonomy): Eukaryota > Metazoa > Chordata > Actinopteri > Gobiiformes > Eleotridae > Bostrychus > Bostrychus sinensis. Next base: position 7,658,139 of record CM036249.1, on the reverse strand, counting down.
AAAACAAAAATGTTTATTTTTTTTTTATTTTTATCAAACCTGTTCTTGTCCTTGTGATAAACGGTCATATTCCAAGAAAGGACGACCTAATGTTGAGGTGACTTTTTCTAAAAATAAAGCTAGCGTATATTAGCAACAGCTGTTTCCAGTTTAGTGAAGTACGGCTCTTGCGTCGAGAATCTAAAGGTTTAATTTTTAGTTAAGACTGGATTAAACATGAGTCACACACCAGCCTCACACAGACACACACCAGCCTCACACAGACACACACCAGCCTCACACAGACACACACCAGCCTCACAGAGACACACACCAGCCTCACACAGACACACACCAGCCTCACACAGACACACACCAGCCTCACACAGACACACACCAGCCTCACACAGACACACACCAGCCTCACACAGACACACACCAGCCTCACAAAGACACACACCAGCCTCACACAGACACACACCAGCCTCACACAGACACACACCAGCCTCACAGAGACACACACCAGCCTCACAGAGACACACACCAGCCTCACACAGACACACACCAGCCTCACACAGACACACACCAGCCTCACAGAGACACACACCAGCCTCACACAGACACACACCAGCCTCACACAGACACACACCAGCCTCACAAAGACACACACCAGCCTCACACAGACACACACCAGCCTCAGCAAGACACACACCAGCCTCATGCAGACACACACCAGCCTCACAAAGACACACACCAGCCTCACAAAGACACACACCAGCCTCACACAGACACACACCAGCCTCACACAGACACACACCAGCCTCACACAGACACACACCAGCCTCACACAGACACACACCAGCCTCACACAGACACACACCAGCCTCACAAAGACACAGACAGGTTTTGGGGCGACCTGTTCTAAGACGTACCGTACTGACACGTCCCGTCCCGTTCTGCCCAGTGGAAAAGCGCCTTTAAATGTGTTTTAAAAGTATATTTCTAAACACTAAATTACACTGAGAGGTAATCCTGACTGTATGTGTTGGCTCCCCACAGTAAAATGACACCTGTAGTCTGCTCGCTCCACTGACTCATCACCGGTCTGGAGATGTGACGGCCTCGCAGCACCGACACGCTCTGCTGTACAAGACTTTCACCAGCAGCTGGACAATGACACACTCTTGATAGATATTCAGTAAAAAAGATCCTTAAACCAGTCTTTTAATATAAAGAGACAGGACATATATATATAATTTAAATCGAGCAATCTTAGGTCATAATGTAGCAACACATAATTCATGCCTTCATCTGTTGTTGTTTGCGTTGCAGGTGCCTAATTCCAGCTACTATGGGCCTCATTCACTAGGAATATTGTATATTGACCAACGTGTATGTCTTTGGACGGTGGGAGAAAGTAGGGGAGAACCCACAGTAACACGGGGAGGACATGCAGACCCAGAGAGATTGTGTGAAGGCCGACCTGGGAAGCATTGAATAATTTGAACTATAAAACCTGAATTAAATAATTAAAAGGCAAACAAGAGGATAAAGAGGAGGCATGTGGCAGAGTGGTCAGTGCTCTTGTCTTGCAGCAGTGAGGTTGGGAGATTAATCCTCAGACCGGCCATCACTCACTCTCTCAGGGTGAAGTTTGCAAGCCCTGCCTGTGTTACTGTGGGTTCTCTCTGGCTTCCTCCCACCGTCCAAAGACATGCATGTGTTAAGAGAACTGGTGACTCTAAATTGCCCCTAGTGAATGAATCTGAGAGTGAATGGTTGTCTGTCTGTGTGTGTCTCTGTCAGCCCTGCGACTAACAGGAATAAGCAGAAGAAGATTACTGCTTTACAGTAAAGTAATAACAAAAGGAGTAAAAAGTAGAAAGGCTTTGCAATAAAGCCACAAAGCGCTCAGAGAGAAAAGCTCTGCATTTTCGCTTTGAGCCAAATGAACAAAGTCAACCCTAGCAGCTCCGGATTACATGCATGGTTTATTCACTGGAAACCAACCATGCACTGGTTAATTACACACGCTGGCAAAAAAATCATATAAACAGATTATGGTAATTAATTTTTATACACAGTACAGTTAGGAGCTCGTGACTTCCATTCAAAAACAATTATATTTACAGAGATTTTTTAGAGCTTTTATTAGCAGGAGAAAATGGGCTCAGTCTAAACAAAAACATTTTAATAGAGTGACTTAATCTTCATCAACATAAAACTCAAAGTTCTGTCTTTAAGCGGGCAAATGTGCATCTCTATAGTCTACAGCGCGAGTCCACAGAAGCGGCACTCAATTAACAACAGCAGCTAAAGTCAGGACACACTTCACTGTGTGGAGTGGGACAGTGTTATTACAACAGGCTGGGTGGTTTTATTATTTTGTTCACATAGTGTCCAGCCACCCTGCAGTGGAAACATTTTGTCTTTCAGCTCAGATATCTCTTTACCACAACTGATGATACAATGCCTGCAGGACCCTGATACAATGAAAGCAGAAGCTCTTGGAGAGGGCGAGCCAGCCTTTTCTAGCTGAGAACCACGGCCTTGGATTTGGAGAATGTGCATGTGTCACATCACATCCAGGCAATGTCGTTGAGGCGTGATTTACATATTCTTCAAACCTTTGATTAGTAACAGAACTGTGATGTGTCTGCTGCATCTCTCTTCAACACAACAAGTCCTGAAATGGAAAAGCCAGCAGCATGAGCTTTAACAAATGAGAAACAGAGGGAGAACCTGAGCCACAAGCTCTGAGAGAGCGGACAGCAGTAAAGCCTGCCTCCTCTGACACAGCCCAGAGAAGAGAGGCGTACGCACGGGTCAGAGGGCCCAGGGAGTGGGACAGAGAGCGGAGCACAGCTGATTAGCAGCAGGCTGAGTGCACACACGTCACCACTGAGCTCTGGTCCAAGAGAAAGAGCCCAGAGACTGCAGACAGACATTACCCAACATACAGAGGGGCCAGCCAGAGGCTGGGTGGGAATATTCAACACACAGACCTGATATGGAGCTGCTTCACAACACAGAAACACAATCAGTTCATCAGACTGAGTTTCTTTGTAAATCATTTAAATCAGCATCACTCAAGTGAGACAGAGGCCTCTAAGTGAATTTGGAAAGCGGTCAGAGATATGATCACTTTTGGCAAACGTGTGACACTGCAAAATACACATCATCACAAGACACTTACCACCACACGAGCAGGGCACAGTCACAAGTCAAAGCAAAGGAAGGAAACAAATTCTGACTGAGCAGGTGACTACACATCACCAAAGATGTTAGTCTGCTTTCGATAGCCACAGGTGCAGAGTAAAAAACACATACTTTCAGAGCGCCAGTGGGTTATGGCTCATAATTATAGATGAGATTATAAAAAGACCTAAACACTCTTCTTACAGCTGCTAATTTACACTTACAATTTGCAACACATGACTCTGGATAAACTACTCTAAGCTAGCAGCAACTGGATAGCGTACAGCGAATTCTGTCACAAAAGTGAGACCGAGCATTCACACACTTGGCTGGTTGTTTGTAGTTTGTGCACAACAATGGTAAGAACCGCTGCTGCTTTGCTCCATATGGGCTGATTAATGCACAAGAGCAGAACACACCGGACACGGCTGGACACCAGGCCTGGACTGAGAGAGCCGGTCCAACACAGAGCGCTGCTAACACTTCCAGCTGCATCAAGAATAACAAGCTGGGAAGGCCTGGCTCCCCGTGTGTGTGTGTGTGTGTGCGCGCAAGTGCATGTGTGTGTGCTCCTATGTGAGAACCACCCTGCCAGAACTAATGCTTGGCCCCTATCAAGGTACAGCTTGCACAACCACACACTAAAAAAGCATGCTGGTGCACAAAACACTGGGGGATAAATGAAGACGGGGAAAAAAAAAAAAACAACCGTGCCAAGATAAAAGACAAGAGAGCCATGGACTGCACCAAAAATATACTCATCCATTCATCCAAGGATCTAGAGTTAACATCACACACACACACAGTAAGTATTTGTACTATTTGATACCTTTGAAATTACCTATTCCCTGTGGAAGTTTTCAAGGCTGAAGTGTGTGTCTGTGTGAGGCCGGTGTGTGTCTGTGTGAGGCTGGTGTGTGTCTGTGTGAGGCTGGTGTGTGTCTGTGTGAGGCCGGTGTGTGTCTGTGTGAGGCCGGTGTGTGTCTGTGTGAGGCTGGTGTGTGTCTGTGTGAGACCGGTGTGTGTCTGTGTGAGGCCGGTGTGTGTCTGTGTGAGGATGGTGTGTGTCTGTGTGAGGCCGGTGTGTGTCTGTGTGAGGCCGGTGTGTGTCTGTGTGAGGCCGGTGTGTGTCTGTGTGAGGCCGGTGTGTGTCTGTGTGAGGCCGGTGTGTGTCTGTGTGAGGATGGTGTGTGTCTGTGTGAGGATGGTGTGTGTCTGTGTGAGGATGGTGTGTGTCTGTGTGAGGATGGTGTGTGTCTGTGTGAGGATGGTGTGTGTCTGTGTGAGGATGGTGTGTGTCTGTGTGAGGCCGGTGTGTGTCTGTGTGAGGATGGTGTGTGTCTGTGTGAGGATGGTGTGTGTCTGTGTGAGGCCGGTGTGTGTCTGTGTGAGGCCGGTGTGTGTCTGTGTGAGGATGGTGTGTGTCTGTGTGAGGCCGGTGTGTGTCTGTGTGAGGCCGGTGTGTGTCTGTGTGAGGCCGGTGTGTGTCTGTGTGAGGCCGGTGTGTGTCTGTGTGAGGCCGGTGTGTGTCTGTGTGAGGATGGTGTGTGTCTGTGTGAGGATGGTGTGTGTCTGTGTGAGGATGGTGTGTGTCTGTGAAGCTGGAGCTAAAGCTGTGTTAGCTTCAGTAAACAGGAGACTACTTCAGGTTTACCTCCAGCTTTCTGTGCATTAAACTCACTTCTCTGCAACACATTTTAACACTGAACATATAACCACATGAGTTTAACTTGTGTTTAATCCAGTCTAAATTAAAAAATAAATGTTTAAATTCTCTAAGCAAAAGCCGTACTTCACTAAATCAGAAACAGCTGTTGCTAAAATATGCTACCTTTATATTTAGAAAATAAATGTCTCAGCATTAGTCCTCGTCCTCTTTTGGAAAACAGCTATTTATCACAAGGACAGGTAGGGGTTTGATTAAAAAAAAAACTTTTATTTCTGTTCTCTGGCTTTTTGTCTTTGCCTGAGTGAGGATTCTCTCTCGTCCAATCAGCTCGCAGCAGTGCCCACCTCTAACCGTTCCAGACGCTTAACCGAGCTGGACCCCATCAGGGAGGAGTGGCTAAAGTAGAACGGTTTGGAACACTTTGGGAAGTGGAAACACCCCCAAACTGACCCGTCCCATCTCGTTCCGTCCTAGTGGAAAATACCCTATAGAGCCATACACTGCAGTAAAATGAGGCTGCATGTAGTAGCCAAACAAACTGGTGAGGAAACAAAATCACTCAACGCTACACAGAAACGCGCAGTCCAACTCTGAGGACAGCATATGTCCGTCTAACACCTTTACATCAAATTAACTATGTACTAATATAATTCCTACCTACATCATATGCTACAAGACTTTTACTCCCCATAACATCCTGTTTACAGTGTGCATTCACATCTTTTCACCGCATCAGTTAAGTATATTAAGGAAAATAATGGCCGTAGTAATGATTTTGAAGTCTCTGTTACATCCTTGTTTACTATAAGACAACATTTAATCTCTGTCAGCAGAAGAGAAGTTACGATACAGCACTTTTCCTCTTGTGGACTGAAGCTGAAGCTACATCTGAACAAAGCCAATCTGTGTATTTATATTTCTTCCCAATTTAAAGTCACAAGCGCTCCATTAGACCTTTTCAGTGCAGGGGGGAACAGTGCTAGCCTCCTTAGCTCATCTCTAAAACCACATAGGGTGAACATGGGTTTTTAGAGCATAACAATATTTTAATTATAATTCAAATGTCATCATGGTTAGTGTGGACATGTCATCTTTCTTTGGTGTTATTATGAGATTATGCTACAACGCTTGTACCGCACAGAAATAGTGTTGAGAGTGACATATTAATCACCGCAGGGGAAATTTTCTGACCACAACAGCCCTGCTTGACTATTATTTGGCTGCTGTTGCCTGAATAATTAGTTTTCCTCAAATAATAATTAGGCAGTGTGTCTTTAATCTTGAGATATGTTGGTCTGAGTTGATAAAAGAGTGTGCCTACTTCATCTGCCGGTCGGCGCTCTCCACGCACACGTGCTGCGCCGGAACCTGTTTCCACCGCTCAGCCTCCTTCACCATGGCCTCAGCGTCCATCAGACCAAAACCATACAGGTGGCTCACTGGAACAAAAACAGGGCAAACTTCTGATTTTTACACAAAGATAAAAAAATAAATAAAAATATTATAAGTAAGTAAGTAAGCTTTATTTCTATAGCACCTTTCCCAGACATAGTTACAAAGTGCTTCACAATGAAAGGCATAAAACATCATCATAAAAAAATACCAGTGGAATAAACACATTATAACAAAATACAGTCAATCATAGCAGCCCTAGTCTAATGACCCTGAAACGCTTGTGTAAAAAAGAAGGTCTTAAGTTGTTTTTAAAAGTATTTATGCAATGTAATGAGCGCAGGTGCGGTGGCAGTTCATTCCACAATCTGGGCGCAACAGCGCGGAAGGATCTGTCTCCTCGAGTCTTGAAATGAGTGTGAGGGACCATTAAAAGAAATTAAGAAGCATTTTTTCAATATACATGACAATAGAAAAAAAAATGTTACAATAAAATATCCAAATTTTATGCTCTTTGATCATAAGCAGGTTGTAGGTAGAGTTTCAAAATGCAAAAAGAAAAAAAAAAGGAGAAAAAGACAAAACATCAGCTAATCAAGTAAGTCCATGCCTGCTATGTTTAAACATTATTACTTGTCTGTAAAAATGCCAAAACATTCAATAAAAACAAAGTATTTTTAAAAAGAAGTCCATGTCTGTACAAAATTCTGGCTTTCTTGTCATTTCCTATCTGGCATTCACACTGGGATGTGATGACCTCCTGATGGCAAAAACAAAAAGGCTTTCTGTCTCTCAATGAGGCAACCAGGACAAGCAAGTCCTCTTAAAACTTGCGCTATCGCTGCCGAGGTTGGACAGTAGTTCAGTAGGTCATTTTAGTCATTAAATCTTAAAAGATCCTGGGATCCTGGGTTTCAAACCCAAAAAAATGGCACCTGTGCTGAGCGGGAGGATCTGTAAATGAGAATTATTCAGTCTTCGAGTGCTCGTCTTTCTGAGATAAGAGGTTGTTTTCCCGACTTTTATGTTTGGAAAGTCGGGACATTGACATCACCACATGTAGACCAATGAAGTTCTTGGTCAGTAATGTTATTAATTAGCATTTAACACAGCTCACAGGCAGATTTAACGTTAGCCTTCTCACTACTGAAAAGCTGAACGTTGATACATTTTGCAAATATAGCTTTAGCCAAAAAGCTTGGAAGTTAGTTAGGGGTTAGATAAATTAACGACAGTGATTAACATTCCTAAAGCAATTCTGTTACTCTTATGCCAGACACAGCTTATAGTAAACTCACATTATTAGCAACGTTTCATCAAAGAGCTCATGAATTAAACATACATTTGTAAATCAGCTGCTTTTCTGCTTTGTCCATGAAGCAGATGACGTTCAGTGAGAAAGTCAAGCAGCAAGTTCTTTTTCCATCTTGTGCAGACGTTCATGTGCATCTTTTAACTCGGAAAAACATTTTCCCGAGTTTGCGAGGACCATGTGAATGCACCATTAGCGCTTGTCAGAGAGCTACCGCAGAGTTCAGTCCAGTCCAGTCCTGTCCTGTCAGTCAACCGCAGCAAATAGATGGATGTGTTAGAAACCTGTCACACAACTTTGTGATATACAGGCTATATGTTTAACAGTAGGCTGTGCTGCATCAGGAAGAGAGAGTCCTCCGTTTTCTACAGAAGCAAAGCAGTTTGAAGCAGGAACAGCGCGGGACAGAGCGTCAGGGCGCACTGGACGCTGTGTAGAACAACTGCTTGGTCTTCACTGTAAGGACTTTATTTAAGGCCAGGTTAAGTCTGGTATCATTTTGCTTAAATTTAGTTTCTATGGGCAGAACAATCAGAGGTGGAGTAACCAATCAGAGGAATGAAGGGCGGAACAAAAGCAGCGCACCTCTGACCCAAACAAATAAGGCAGTTTGCAGTTTTTGTCATTAAACACCAGAATACTGCATTTATGCAACTCTGTATTTATTTCTACACAAGGACAGCAGCAGAAGCCAGTGAAAAAAGTGGGTTTGTTTGAATGTGGTTACAACAGATGTCAACGGGACTTTGTGTTTTGTTTTTTTCATTTTGTTTCAATTTTAACAACAGTAGAGAACTGAACAATAAGGTGGACTTTAGCAAAGTCAACAGATGACAAAGGGAAGACCTAAATGCTGTCAATCAGGTCAGAGAAGTTATAAAAGTAGCTCAGTAGCCAGCGCTGCCTTGGTTAGCTTCTGTATTTGTAAGATGCTCTGCAGATAAACGTCTGTGATAAGCCAGTTCCAAATCAACCAGAGAGAAACTCATCACTGATGGAGGAACCGTCCTGCTTTAGAAAAGAAAGTAGGCTACAAAAAAGCTACAGTTCAGGTGAATTCCGAGTCAAGGAAAAAATGTTGCAGGTAAAAACAGAGGTCATTATAGTGGTCCCCAAAAAACCTGAGAGATGCTCTGTCTGATGCTCTGACTTAGGAGTTTTATTTGACTAAGGACTTGTTGTTTAAGGCTCATATAAACCTGCGACCCCTAACAGAAGATGAATGAATGAACAAAATAAAGTTGGTCCATGGCTTTCAAATCAACGCATTATTGTTGTATCTTTCCTCCTCTTCTTATTTCAGCTTTCCCTTTCGCCAGTGCAAACCATCAGCCTCCTCGCGTGCTGTGATTGACATATTGATTTAGCGCTGATTTTACGCCAGATGCCCTCCCTGACACAACCCTGTCCGTTTATCCGGGCTTGCGTGGGACCCTCACAAATGTTTTCCTCATATCGTGCAGCCCCGAGAGAAAGCCGTGTAAATGTAAAGTTTGGAGGCACCGGTCTTACGTCTGAAGCTGAACGAATCTGAATTCCAGCCATACCTCTCTCTCTCACCCCCTTCAGCCGGGTCTGTTCCTCTTTAGTTCCTCTGTTTGGAAGCGGTCCAGACCCTAGTGCGGCCTGGCTGACCCTCGCAGCTCACGCTAGCACAGACAGGTATGCGTACGCACCAGAGAGTTACGAAACAACTCCACTACACGCTCTGACGGACAGCAGCTGCACGACAGGGCTCTCACAAGAATGAAACGTTAGCCCCAGTGTTCAATGTACACTGCAGGTCAGCTTTGCATTAATAACCAGAGGTGGACAGTAACAAAGTACATTTCCTTGAGTACTGTACTTAAGTATAGTTTTTGAGAATGTGTACTTTACTTGGGGAAACTTACTATTTTTACTTCTGCAGGAGAAATTGTTTTAAAACCGAACAACAGCTGACTTACTCCCTAAAGATAATCATTCCCTTAGACTTTAAGATTTTTTGTAAAGTAATGTACACGGAACTAAAAATAACCTCTGGACACAGTCTGGAAGTGATGTAGCTTTGCTTTAAACATTAATTGCATGATTTGATAATGAACCAATTTAAAAATAATTGATTAGTATGATCATAAACCCCAGCCTTATTTATAAAACGTATGGCTTGTTTCTGCTGTAGAACAATCTCATCTATTATGATGATTATTATTATTCCCACACTAAAATGAGTTTGACGTCTCATCTAAAGAGGTTAGGATTAAGAATGTATGAAAATCTATTTTATTTATATTTTTGGAGGTTTGACTTGAACGTAGTAGAAATTTTACCCAAAATTCTTAACTGCACTCATTTAAAATACATTATTTTTGAAAGCACATACTCCTGTTCTTTAACCCAGTGCTGTGATTGGCTGAGATCTGCACTCCCCAAAAAATCTTTTAGACGTAAACAAATGAGTGAACTAGAGCGGAGGGCAGTGGGTAAGAGCAACATTCACCTGGACATGGGAACATTTAGGAAAAGCCAGGAAATGCTCCCTTTTTCGGCTCACAAGCTACTTTTAAAGTCATCAAGGCCAGGAGATCTACATTTACTTTTGTTTACGTATTATTTCTATTAGGCACAGCATAGTGGCCGTTTATCAAGGTTTTTATTATTGCAGTGGTTAAAACATGAAAATAAAAATAGATAAATTAATTTGATAAATCTAGCATATAAACTTTTGTCAGTGCCATTTATAGCATTCTTTCATTTCCTAATACAGCTGATTATTGTGAATTATAAAAGGCCTACTTTATTTGTAATTAGGCCATAAATTAATTAAAAAAAAATAATGCAGTATCATGGAAACTTAAAGTCAGCTTTCCTCACTGCTCACAACAACAAACTACTTTGGGAAGAACAAAAACGGAGCAAACGGGTAGAATACATCAGGCCCTGATCCTTCCTCACCTGTGTCCTCCCTTTCCCCTCCTTTTATTAAGTTTAGTTATTAAGTTGCTTGTTTTGTGTTTAGTTTTTAGCTTCTGCAGTGTCCCGTGTGTTCAAAGGAATCTCAGACTGGTCCTTCTGCACAATATGAGGAAATCATCTGATAACTATGTTGAATATTGTAATAACTAAATTAATAATTGATGATTTAAGACACAAAAATCACAATCTTGCTTAACTCCCAACCCAATTATTTTGTTCAGAAAAGCCACAGCAGTTGTGTGTCCTGCGATGCTCTCAAAAAAATAGTTACGAGGTTTTGTGCTTAGTGGGCTGACATTTTTTTGGAATACCCCCAGAATGAGAGTGCAATTTGCTATTGGTCACCTGGCTATGACGAAACAGGAAAAATAATTCAACGGGACGTGTGGGCTTCTCCTCCATGTGCGTCTGGTCCCGGGACTGACAGGAGAATTAGTTATGAAGTGTGGAAAAAGTAGTTTAGTAAACCACTTGGAGCTTCTCCCCATGCTTGAATTAAAATCCTACCACATCCTCACGATTTTATTTGTACGAGTCAACTTTCTGGCCGGGACAGATTTAAAAAGGAGGCTTATTTTACAAACAGTGCATGTTCTGTACCATTGTATCCAGCAGCGTTAGTCTTCCAGTCCGGGGCACTCAGATGTCCCGCTCTGGACGTCTTCACGATGATGTGCTGAACATCTCTCCACGTGAGAAGAGGGCTGCGGAAAACAAACGGATATTACATTTATGCTTAAAGACATCTGAAAAATATAAACATCCAACTGCTACAGTCAGTGTCGCTGAGACTGTTGGATTACAACACTATGTCTAATATTAAGGATTTTTAAAGAGGATATAATATGTTTTTGTTCATATTTTTAAACCAATCTTGGTCACATCTAGAACAACCAGTGGTGGGAGAAGTACTCAGTTTATTTACTTATGTGAAAGTAAATATATCACCTTACAATTTCTACTTAACCCTCTCAGGCCCAAATTAAGTTTTAGTAACAGGAAAAATCAGATATTTGGGGGAAATTATCATATGGGGTAGTAATAAACAATTCTGACTTTTTTTTGGTAATTAGGTAATGAGCCTGCAACGCCTGCCCGGAGAGGGTTAAAACTATAAAAGTGCTTATTTTTAAATGTACTTACAAGTAAAAAAGTATTTCACACAGACTCAACAACTCATGAATGTGTTAAATGTGAGGGATTTTGCGGAAAAATTGTGCTGATTAGCAATAAAATTAAACTGGTGCAGTAAAAAGTCTTTTGCTGAGGTCTTCTCTCTTTATTATTCTGATGTTTCTAAAGAAGTACTAGTACTGAATCTGTTATATTTAAGTACTGTGTGTCTACAATCAGAGTATGACAAAAACACATGATTTTAAACCAAATCTCAAAATACTTTGTACTTCAAACCAACTCAGAAATGTAGTGGAGTAAAAAGTACAGATATTTGCTCTAAAATGTAGTAAAGTAAAAGTACCCCTTGTAAAATTTACTCAAGTAAAGTACAGATACATAAAAATTGTACTTAAGTAAAGTAACTAAGTACTTTTATTTTGTTACATTCCACCACTGAGAACAGCAGAATGTTTTACAAACTTTAAAACCTTTATTTGCCTAAAAAAAAGGTTTACAATAAATACTTTACTACTGCCATAAAGAAACAGGTGAAGAGACCAGCAGAGGGAAGGAGAGTGCTACGCTCTTTTTAGAAGAAACAAAAGCTTTTCACTTCCTTAAACATTTTGATTCCATTTTACTACTAAATGAAAAAAGTCTGTGATGAATCAGTGGAAACAGAGCTGTACACTGTTTTTTGGATAAATGCCTGAGAACAGACGGGATGTAGAGGGCTTGCTTCCTGGAGTGGGTGGAGCTTCATGGAACAGAGCGTTTTGAGGCCTCAGAAACTTCGTGCCAGAGAATACAGGATTACTCAAACAAAATTAAATTAAAAAAATACAACTCCAGGTATGTTTTTTGATGAGGGAACAACATTATAACATGGTACAAAGCTTGAGAAAGTTGATTTTGCATAATATATCCATGTTAAGGTAAAAATTAAACGTATTTATTACACAAATGTTAGACTTTTTCCAACTTCTGGCCTGCTCAAAATGAATTACATTATTATAACATTACAACAAGCAAGCCACAGAAAGCTTGAGGCATGAACTATTTATTTCCATGGTATTGCAGTTATGTTTTTACTAAATGTGCATGTGCGTTTTTTTTATTATACTGAAATATATTGACTTTTTTAAGCATTTACTCAAGCTGTATTCATGTTCCCCACACGCCAGTCTCCTATGGCTTTGTATAAAATGAAAAACACATCACAAAAGGTTATGAATAAGCCCGGATTTGAAAAGCACAGCCAGAACCAAGGAGGAGGTAACGGCGGGGTTAAAGCGCCTCTGGTCCCGGCCCGAGCGCTCACGTGAGAGCCATTATGGGACGTCAGCCATGTGTCTCGGCCCTTTGATCTGCCGATGCTACGTTAAATAAAAGGAGAAATCGGGAAGAAGTGGGTCAGAGCGTTTCCTGGGATTCCCTTCGCTCTCATCTGCCCACCAGATGCTCACCGCCTCACGCCACCACCGCCTCCTCGCCATCTGAGACCTCTGCGTTTTTGTTTTTTTGATTACTGACAAACAAACGAAGCCAAAGGAAAGATTTTTATAATGAAATGATGATAATTGATGCAGCGCGGCGTAGCTCGGTTGGTAGGGCGTGTGGTGCGGGTACACATCGGTCACAGCTCGCCTCAGTGTCGTGGGTTTGAGTCCAAATTATCGCTCGTTATTTCCTGTCCGTACTTCACTGTACTGAAAAGTCGGGCTGCACGATGTTACTTTGATGTCGAAAGTTCAATTAAACTAAAGCAGAAATATGAATTAATGTAATACTGTGAAAACTGTCAAAGACTAAACCAGGACTAAACCAGGATTAAAACCAAGACTAAACCAAGGCTAAACAAGCCTAAACCAGGACTAAAACAAGACTAAACCAGGACTAAAGAAAGACTAAGCCAGGGTAAACCAGGACTAAACCAGGGTTAAACCAGGGCTAAAACAAGACTAAGCCAGGGTAAACCAGGACTAAACCAGGGTTAAACCAGGGCTAAAACAAGACTAAACCAGGGTAAACCAGGACTAAACCAGGGTTAAACCAGGGCTAAAACAAGACTAAACCAGGACTAAACCAGGACTAAAACAAGACTAAGCCAGGGTAAACCAGGACTAAACCAGGGTTAAACCAGGGCTAAAACAAGACTAAACCAGGGTAAACCAGGACTAAACCAGGGTTAAACCAGGGCTAAAACAAGACTAAACCAGGACTAAACCAGGACTAAAACAAGACTAAGCCAGGGTAAACCAGGACTAAACCAGGACTAAACCAGGGCTAAACCAGGGCTAAAACAAGACTAAACCAGGGCTAAAACAAGACTAAGCCAGGGTAAACCAGGACTAAACCAGGGTTAAACCAGGGCTAAACCAAGACTAAACCAGGGCTAAAACAAGACTAAGCCAGGACTAAAGCAAGACTAAGCCAGGACTAAAGCAAGACTAAGCCAGGGTAAACCAGGACTAAACCAGGGTTAAACCAGGGCTAAACCAAGACTAAACCAGGGCTAAAACAAGACTAAGCCAGGACTAAAGCAAGACTAAGCCAGGGTAAACCAGGACTAAACCAGGGTTAAACCAGGGCTAAACCAGGACTAAACCAGGGCTAAAACAAGACTAAACCAGGGCTAAAACAAGACTAAGCCAGGACTAAAACAAGACTAAGCCAGGACTAAAACAAGACTAAACCAGGGCTAAACCAAGACTAAGCCAGGGTAAACCAGGACTAAAACAAGGCTAAACCAGGACTAAAACAAGACTAAGCCAGGACTAAAACAAGACTAAGCCAGGACTAAAACAAGACTAAGCCAGGACTAAAACAAGACTAAGCCATGACTAAACCAGGACTAAACCAAGACTAAACCATGACTAAACCAAGACTAAACCAGGACTAAACCAGGACTAAACCAGGACTATGCAAGGACTAAACCAGGGTTAAACCAACACTAAACCAGGGCTAGACCAGGACTAATCTAGAGCTAAAATAGGACTAAATTAAGGAAATCATTACTAAATATGGAAATCTGTATAATATTATTGCAATAGATTTATTTCCCATGGATATGGTTATTGCATTCACCGATATCACCATAGTGATAAATTTGCAATATATTGTGCAGCTCTAGTCAAAAGGGCCAAAAATATCTGAGGACATATCCATCCAACGTGTTCATACGTAAAGTTTACACAAGTCAAACCAAAAAATATGAAATGCAACAAACACGGTTTTTAGGGAAAAAGCATGGCTAGCTATAAAAAAAATGTTATGAATTCTGTAAATGTGTCAAAAGCCTAAATCTAGGGTCTAAACCTAGGGTGAAGAATTTGTTAAATAGATTGTAAAGCACCATTTAGGCCCCCCCCCAAAAAATACAAAAACCTTTACACTCCTTCAACAGTCTGTTTATAATCATCATTAGCTCGATATCATTTGGTTCATGTGCAGCTATGTAATCATGGCTGCATTAATGTTTCATGGCCATTAATTAAATGCAACTTTGGCTTCGTTATCTAGGCCACACAGTCATCCCGTAAACCTCCAGTGCTAATTAATGGGGCAGCTCAAAGGCGGGGGAAAAAACATCGGCGGCAGCAGCAGCAGCAGCAGCAGCCGGGGAAAACATCCTAGCGCATTTTCCTGAATACACAAACTCTGGATCATTTCACTGTATATTTTATAATTTTGGCTAATATGTTTGTATTTACAACAACAAACACATAAACTTTCAAATCTGAATAAATGCGTTACCACTAAACACATTTAACCTGATGTATACCGTCATGCCGTAATTTAAATGTTTGGTTATATCACCCAGCCCCAGCATGTGCTACTCTTCCAAAAGAGATCTGTGCACCGGGCGACCGTTAGCACTGGAGCGGTACAGTGACACTGGATCCCTTTGGTAACATTTTGCTAAACACAGAGGCCCACTTTAGAAAAAGTGGAACTAAACATCACTATTGATTGTTGATTTTTGTTGGGGAAAAAAACAAAAAAAATGTATTCTTATTTTTATGAAGCATTAACTACATAATAAAAATAAGAAAACTTAAATATATGTATTTTTTGTATCTATTTTAATTGTTTCAGTTTTCTTTTATACACCTCTTCTTTGTAGACGAAAAACAGCATTTATTGCCCTGAACCCAAGGATTACTCTCTTCCCTTTTGTTATGCACATAAATGTTTTATCCATGTACATTTTGAATGTGCACTTGAAGTAAAATATATATTTCATTTACAAAAACTGCTTGTGAATGCTAATTTGGACCAAAATCTTGTTTTATTTCTAACAATAAGACTGATAATCTATCAGTCTTATGTAGCCCTTTTGTAGACTCTACTTCATTCCTTTGTCCCACTCAGTGCTGGTGAACTGCTTCTGTAGCCGCATCTGTCCTGGGGCAGACTGATGAAGACGTGGCAGAAATTATGTGCCTACAGTAGGGCTGCATAATATATCGCAAAATTATCGTTATCGCAATATCATTTTCCACCAGAGCCTTAAAAGAACATGTGTTGTGCCTAAATAAAAATGTTTTAGTGGTAATTTAATTAATTTAGTCACAGCTTAGCCTTGTTTTATTCCTGGTTTAGTCTGTGTTAGGTTTTGATTTTGTCGCTGTTTTGACTTGTAAATACAGGAACTTACATTTTTGTGAAATGTAGTGAATTTAACTTACTATGTTCAAAAAGTAGGCTCTATTTTCAAATATCGCAATAATATCATTATCTCAATTTTCAACATAGTTATCGAACATCGCATGTTTTCTCCATATCGTGCAGCCCTAGCCTACAGCCTCTGAGCCCCATCAAACACACAATCACAAAATCACACTAAAACATAAAGGCAAGGTGAGGCGGCCAAGTCAATGCCATTTAATACAAAGGTCTTTTTTGATAAAATGCTGAAGACAAAGGGACATATTTTTAAAACTGTTAAAAGCCACACAGACTGAGAACAAAGTACAAAGCACAAAGCTGATGGTTAGATTGCCTCCTCTCATGGCAGACTGCGCGTAATGGCGTCCTGACATGTTTATCACAAGTTTGCCTACTGCCATTCAGCGATAACCGATCGTATCCGAGTCTATCTAAACTTTTGCTTTCATCTCCTCCCTCTGAGCTCCTGTGGCTGCAGCTCTACCCGCACGAGAAACTGCATGAATGAAACGACAGAGAGTTTGCCTCGAAGCAGAAAAAACATTGTAAGTGTAAGTGGTACAGGCACAGAGAGAGAGAGAGGAGCAGTCCGGGAACAGTGTGGGATAATCCCGTGTAGGAAACAGGCTTAAGTGCTGCCACTGCCTGGAAACACAGAATATTTTCAAGCAGCAGGATTTGGAATGGATTATCCAGGTTAAACAAAGTGACCTGAGAGAACTGAGCTGCTCGACATGTGAGAGTGTGCTAAAGCCCGGCCCGGAGACTCCTCAAACCTCTGATCACAAACTCAGCACAGAGGAGCTTCAACCGGGACAGTGGTCAGGACAGCAGCGGGACAGCAGCAGGACAGCAGCAGGACAGCAGCAGGACAGGAGCAGTCAGGACAGGAGCAGGACAACAGCAGGACAGGAGCAGGACAGGAGCAGGACAGGAGCAGGACAGGAGCAGGACAGGAGCAGTCAGGACAGGAGCAGGACAGCAGCAGGACAGGAGCAGGACAGGAGCAGGACAGGAGCAGTCAGGACAGGAGCAGGACAACAGCAGGACAGCAGCAAGACAGCAGCAAGACAGCAGCAAGCAGGACAGGAGCAGGACAGGTGCAGTCAGGACAGGAGCAGTCAGGACAGCAGTCAGGACAAGAGCAGGACAGGAGCAGTCAGGACAGCAGTTGGGACAGCAGCAGTCAGGACAAGAGCAGGACAGGAGCAGTCAGGACAGGAGCAGTCAGGACAGGAGCAGGACAGCAGCAGGACAACAGCAGGACAACAGCAGGACAGCAGCAAGACAGCAGCAAGACAGCAGCAAGCAGGACAGGAGCAGGACAGGTGCAGTCAGGACAGGAGCAGTCAGGACAGCAGTCAGGACAAGAGCAGGACAGGAGCAGTCAGGACAGCAGTTGGGACAGCAGCAGTCAGGACAAGAGCAGGACAGGAGCAGTCAGGACAGGAGCAGGACAGGAGCAGTCAGGAGAGGAGCAGTCAGGACAGGAGCAGTCAGGACAGCAGTCAGGACAAGAGCAGGACAGGAGCAGTCAGGACAGCAGCAGTCAGGACAGGAGCAGGACAGGAGCAGTCAGGACAGCAGCAGGACAGGAGCAGTCAGGACAGCAGCAGGACAGGAGCAGTCGGGACAGCAGCAGGACAGCAGCAGGACAGCAGCAGTCAGGACAGCAGCAGGACAGGAGCAGGACAGGAGCAGGACAGGAGCAGTCAGGACAGCAGTCAGGACAGGAGCAGGACAGATGCAGTCAGGACAGGAGCAGTCAGGACAGCAGTCAGGACAGGAGCAGGACAGGTGCAGTCAGGACAGGAGCAGTCAGGACAGCAGTCAGGACAGCAGCAGGACAGGAGCAGTCAGGAAAGCAGCAGGACAGCAGCAGTCAGGACAGGAGCAGGACAGGAGCAGTCAGGACAGCAGCAGGACAGGAGCAGTCGGGACAGCAGCAGGACAGCAGCAGGACAGCAGCAGTCGGGACAGCAGCAGGACAGGAGCAGGACAGGAGCAGTCGGGACAGCAGCAGGACAGCAGCAGGACAGCAGCAGTCAGGACAGCAGCAGGACAGGAGCAGGACAGGAGCAGGACAGGAGCAGGACAGGAGCAGTCGGGACAGCAGCAGGACAGGAGCAGTCGGGACAGCAGCAGGACAGGAGCAGTCGGGACAGCAGCAGGACAGCAGTAGTCAGGACAGAAGCAGTCGGGACAGAAGCAGTCAGGACAGAAGCAGTCAGGACAGGAGCAGTCGGGACAGCAGCAGGACAGGAGCAGTCGGGACAGCAGCAGGACAGCAGTAGTCAGGACAGAAGCAGTCAGGACAGAAGCAGTTGGGACAGCAGCAGTCGGGACAGCGGCTGTTGCTTTGACTTTGCAGAGAATGCTGGGATTAGGGCTGGGCAATAAATCGATTTTTTCGATTAATTCGAATTTGTAGTGCAGGTCAATTAGTTTTAATAAAAATCGATTTAAAAAAAAACGTCCACCACCGGCGCTCTGGGCTCCCGTAGTTCATAGTGGGCTAGGCCTGCGCGCCCTCCCTCCGCGCTAGAGGAACACAAACAACAGGGCAGCGAGCAGGGAAGGACTCCTTCCTAAGAAAGGCACAGTGTCGTCAGTTGTGTGGAATTGGTTCAGGTTTGCGGCGTCAGACGGAGCACAAACAGCGCCCCGCTGCAAAGTCAGTCCCTGTTCTGAGAAGAGCAGCAGCGCTGCAGTAGTGTGCGCCGGAGGTCGGGCTGAAGGCTGATTTATACTTCCACGTCAAATCGACGGCGTAGCCCCGCGGACCCCTTTGCGTCGCCGGGAGCCCTCTCAAAACCTACGGCGTAGCCCTGACGTGCACCTGGTCAAAAATTTAACTACGCGTCAAGGCGGCGCAGACCGCAAGCGCTGTGATTGGTTGCTTGGTCTCGCGATGAATTGGCACTGCACGAAACGACGCAGAGGAGCAACGCAGAAGTATGAAGGGTTTTCAACACCGTCGAGCCAACGGCGGTAGTTTGGCGTCAGGAAGACGTGGAAGTATAAATCAGCCTTGAGCCACAGACAAAGCGGCGCGGAGATGTGACGCAGAGGCACAGCGCGGAGGACGGAGGAGCAGCGCAGAGCTATCGCGCTGAGGTCGCAGGAGCTCAGCAGCAGCAGTGGTGTGGATGGGACTGAAGGAGGAGACGAACGCAGTACTTTCTAGTTTTGTTTGGTGTCACTCTGAAAAGCTGTCTGCGTTGCCATGGTGATATAGTTGCATAAAAAGTTGAATGGGCAGCGTATTTGGACAACAATGAAGTTTGAGATCATTGTTCTTTAAACATTAATGTTGCAGACTAATAACCTTCCTGAAAACCTACAGCACAGCAGACTTCTTCTGTTTTTTAATGACTGGATGTTCTACAGCACACAGCAGGAATCACCAGAGAAGATCTGAGAGGAACAGAATCAGAATCAGCTGCAGGAGCCCCCAAAAAACAGCCTAATAACAGCAATATCATTTAAAAAAGTAGTACGCTTGGCCTGTTCAAATACAGGTATTTTTAATTACATTTATTACCACCTCACATATGTTTACAGATTTTGTTAGTTTTTACAGTTCTAGCTAATATTTTTAAGAAAAACCTCCTGTGAATTATAGACAAAAGAAATCACAACTTTTAGCGCAACTTTTAAGAAAATCCCCTGCAAAATCTCTTCTATTTGACTTGTCTGATTGTACTTTAACCTCAAGAGGAAATCAAAGCAATTGTAAAAAAATGTTTTGGACAATTTCTCTGTTGTCTTCAGTTTGATTTTAAGTAAATGGGGGAAAAAAATCGTTTTTAAATCGTAAATCAAATTTTTTGTGAAAAAATCTGAGATTTTTTTTAGGCCATATCGCCCAGCTCTAGCTGGGATTAGGTGTCACCCCCTGCTGGCAACAGTGGGAAACGACATGAACAGATAAATAAAGATAAATGATAAATAAGCCGACTGCTTTGTAGTGACGGCAGTTTTGGCGCTGAAATGATGAGAACGAGTCCGGTGACGGTGTTTGGGCTTTAGAAACGAGCAGGAGCACTTCCTGGTTCCATGTGTCTATGTGAGACCGAGTGTTTTCAGCTCTTCAGAAGGGCAGCGCCTCAGCATACAGGATTACTCAAATGTGCGTGAATGAAACAAAATACTACTCCAGCTATTTTTCTGAGGTGGAAAGAACAAATATAATATCGTAAAAAGTAAATTTAGAATAATAGAGGACCTTTAGCATTTTTTCTCTTTCAGCAAATACAAATAAAACAACACTGGTTTTTGTGCATTGGGATCTAATTCAGTTCACCCCCAGTGGTTTCTTCCATCTGTTTATGAAAAACTGGGAACTTCCATCCATATAATGTCCAGTCTGACCAGAGGCACAACATCAGAGACCAGCGACTTCCACGGTCCATCTCACCATAATGCTCTCTCTGTCCAACATTAACTGTGACCGAAACACACGCTCATGTTCTCTATCAGTGAAACCAATAAACACATCATGGGGATTTTCTATTACCTGACTAACAGCTGTACTGATAGAGACACCTCTTTCCAAAATGACTGAACGTCTAGCAGCCTTTTATCAGTGTGTGATGGAGAGTACACTGTCCTCATCCATCACTGTGTGGAATGAGAACTGATCAGCTGCTAACAGCAAAAACACAGCAGCCTTCTTCATTTATTTGCTTGCAAAAAAGACCAAATAAAAGAGTATTTTTGTCACCTGACTCATGACGACTTTGGTGAGTTGGAACTCAGTGTATCAAAGTACGCACAGTGACATGAAATCACTCCCAGTGCTATAAACATATAAAAGTGTCAGAAAACCACCAAGAGTTGCAGACCAACGACTTGCAATGCTGATCAGCCTCTGTCAAGATTTAAATAAGGCTTTTGATACAGATTTTTTAAAAAGGGGAAAATAAATAAATTGCTCTTATGTGGATAGCCATAATATTTTATTGTTTGTTTGTTGACAGCCTTTATTAGGAGTCTGCATATCTTGATGTTTTGTTTAATTTGATTTAATTTGAACTATGTCAAATGCCAAAAGGGACAGTTAAAATTCGTCCCCATTGCACTGTTTTTTTCCCTAGCCCACACTTTCTAACCTGACTGACCCGGTGGAACTTGCTGACCCCTGCCCAGTCCGTATATTTGCGCCAGCTTGTTTTTATCTGTGCAGTTAAAGCATTGCCCTGACGACGCAGTATTTGTTGTTGTGGCCGAGTGCTTCACATGTCGAGCCCGGGGTCAGGGGAGCATTAGCGGGTCGGGATGGGGGTGAGTTAAGTGGATCTTACTTTGCCTCCAGGGCCAGGGCGATGATGGCAGCAGCCATGGGAGCGGAGGCAGACGTCCCGGTGTGGCTGTCTGTGCAGCGGTGTCTCAGGTCTGTGGTGATCTGCAAACACAAGACATGAACAGTAAGATAAAGCAGGACTGAAGAGAAAACAAGTTTTTAAACCCAAAAAACCCAATACACTCATAGCACATATGCCCTCACTGCAGGATTTCTCAAGTTTTTATGCACTAAAACTAATAATATGAAAATATTCATGCTAGTTTATTAGAGTTTGGTTAAGAAGCTTTCACTCCTGCGCTGTTTCATCCAGACTTTCGGACCCTCCTTGGTTCTGCAAAAAAAAGGTGATCTCGGTCTGGTTCTTATGTAAAGGGG
The DNA here is from genome assembly GCA_020698575.1 of Bostrychus sinensis. Lineage (NCBI taxonomy): Eukaryota > Metazoa > Chordata > Actinopteri > Gobiiformes > Eleotridae > Bostrychus > Bostrychus sinensis. The sequence goes on along the minus strand of CM036249.1, from coordinate 7,636,164 downwards.
AAAGAGCAAATCCAGGAAGTGTTTAAGTGAATTTAAACAGGCAAAGGAGAGCAGATGCAAGTGTGAAAGAGAAACAGATTTCAGTCTGGATAAAAAAAATACAGGAGAGAGCGGATTACGCCGCTTTAAGCTCTGCTCCAGCTCCTGGCTCCTGTGCAGCTCACTGTTTCCTAATGTGTCAGTGATTTAAAACACGTCTTAAAGAGTCCATTCAGTGGTTCTACTGTTTGCATTAATGTTACATTAATAATAACATATGTCATCATGGGAATGAGGAAAATACATTAAAGGGTGCTTTGAGCTGTATATATTTTATATTTCATAAAAATTACCCACATGTGTGCCAAGATATGAAGTAAACATGTTTAAAACAAATATTAGTTAGTTTACTGATAACAATGGTACAGCTGATTTATTTGCCATAAAAAAAAAAAAAAAATGTACATAATGGCCAAGTTTTTGTTTATTAATGTTTAAATTTTTTGTTTTGGTTCTAAACCCTGCATCGCCAATGGTCCAATCAGAAAAGCGTAAAGTCTGGCAACCCACAAACCATTGTTTTGATTTAGACTGCAGTACTGTTGTCAAACCAATACGAACACATGCTGCTTACAGTACCTTTAAACATATAAGTATTGTAAATTCAAGAAAGGACAAAAACAGAGCTTAAAACCCGCTATTTTCCACCTTTTCTATGTTTTCCAGAACGTGTATGAATACTGAATAGTGACAGTTCTGAGTAGCCAGGATAGAAGCAGGCGTGAGACACAGAGACATGAAGCCACCAGGATCAGGAGGCCTTAGACAAACCTGAAACTCACATTCCTGCTTTATACTGCACTGCCCGGCTGCACACACACGGCACACATGAGAAGAATTCACAGAATCGGTTTGATGCCCAGAGACAGACAAAGGACAATAAGCGATGGGGTAGTAAAAATGTGTTGTAAGAGCTGTGTGAGTTGGCTTTGATTGCATAGACGGACCGAGCCAGCTAGTCAGACAGCTTGACAGACAGTCGGCCAAGAAAAGCCTGGACCGCTTCCAGGCCGAGTCCGCATCAAAGGACCCTTCCTGGAGCCGCGAGTTTGAGGGATTATCAGCGCACACAAACGCACGGGGGGAATCTGAAACAGTTTAGAACAAGGTAGTAGTGGTCCAAAGGCAGTGCAGGCTGGGCTCTGAGGCGGTGCGCGCTCAGAGATTAGACTGACTTTCAGATGAATGAGGCTCTGAGAGGAGAAGGAGAGAGCCAGCGCCAGACCGCAGAGATGTGTGCGAGGAGTTTGTAGCAACCGTGTGGAGAATTTAGCAAAGCCGTGACAGAAAAACCACGCTCAGAGGCCAGCGGGCTTCTGCAAAACCACTGAGGATGTTACTACACACCTGGGTCTCATTTATAAAGCATGCTTACGCCTAAAACAAGCCACTCTCTGCGGCAAACGTGGGATCTTTAAAAATCCTAAAACCTTGAATCAACTCTCACCCTGGTGTGCACACAATTATGGGGACATGGCATATTTTTTTTATGTGGTGACTCAACTTTTTTGTAATATTAACAATGTTTTGACAAATTTTAAGGCCTAGATTAACAAAATCCTCATAATATTTAATACTTTTAAGGCCTTGATTTTGACAAAATCAAAATTAATACCTATTAAATGCTTTGTTTGTGCATGAGGGCTCCGGTATCTGTGAAAAAAGATTGTATTTTTGTCAGAGCGCTGGACACGGACACGTACTGCAAAGCTGCCGGTGTGAACTCACACACTGACTCGAATGAACTTAACACCAAAAGCAGTAGAAACTTTCAAATGTGGGCGTGTGCTGAGTCTTACGATCTTCCTGTCGTAGTTCTCTCCACTGCTGTAGGTGGTGGTGAGCGTGGAAGCGCACTCCTCCAGGTACCAGGGCTTGCGTCCGCTCTCGGCCGTGCTGGAGATGGAGATGGTGTAGATGGAGTTGGTGTAGCCGTCGCAGGAGCAGTGGTCCCGGCTGCGACCGCCGTTTCCAGAGGCCCACACAAAGATGGAGCCTCGTCCTCTCCTCCCCTGACAGGAAATAAATACACAGACAACAGTGAGAGGAGCAGTGCAAGGGGCCGTCGTTAAGTATCATCTAATCCAGTGTTTCTCAGCCAGTGGTACGCAAGCGCATTGCAAGAGGAACGTGGAGTTATACAGTATGATCATTTATATATTTGGTATTCAAAGGCTAAAATCAACCTAAATCAGAACTAACCGAGAACAATACAGAGGGACGTGACACTAAAGAAGGACAAACCAGGGACTAAACCAGGACTAAATCAGGTCTAAAACCAGAGCTCAAAACTAGAACAACCAGTACACAGAACTAAACCAGATCTAAACTAGAAATAAACCAGGACAAAACCAGAATCAAACCAGGTCTAAGCCTAGAACTCAACCAGGGGAAAAAACAGGTCTAAAACCAGAACTAATCTAGGTCTAAACCAGGACTAAGCCGGGTGGTCCTGAGGCTACACAAAACCATAAAGGCTGGGAACCATTGACGTAATCGATCGAAGCATTCAGTTAGGTTTAAGTGATACTAATATAACCCCTTCGTCTCGGTGTTGCTTTTATTATTTTAGCCTAATTAATGTTAATGTTTTGTTCACTCTGAAGAGTTCCTGCCCCTGATCTTTCCATTACAGTGGCATTTTATCGACAGAGGTGGGTGTCTAGACTTCAGACACTGTCAGAGCTGGAATCATTACGTGACTCTACCGGACTGATTACACATAGGCTTTCCTGCTGCTGGGTAACATAAATGGTCCGTGGCAGCTGCAGTTTACAACACACGATTACAAAAAATTAGGGAGCATTAGGCCATCTCTGTAAAGCAATAGCTTTCTTTGTAATAGATCTGATATGTTTTAAGCCGACAAACAGTATGAGATTAAGGGAATCAAAGTGAGCTTACTGCTACCCCAAGCTTTCATTTAAAATCTTTCAGGCTTCTCCTTTGAGGGACATAACTAAGAGTTAAGGGGGAATTGAGGTAAACATTGTTGTCCTCGTAGGGAAATTTGTTCTCTGAATTTAACCCATCCTTCAATGCCACTGGGGTGACTTGTCAGGAGCAGCAGGCGACAGAGGACACTTCTCCAAATCTTGAGTCAGGATCCTGGTCGGGAGTACCAAGCTGGAGGATTAGCCTCACTGTGCATGTTTTACCCAACGCTCGACCGCTGCCAGCAGAGGCAGAGCGACTGCTTTGTCACCTCACGTCTCCCCTTGTCACCACTAAAAGTAGCTACAGACACCAGAGAGATTCAGACCCATGACCGAGTAACGTGTCAGTTCTGTGCATGACGTAATAACTATGTACAACAGCAGGCGGCACTAGTCACTAAACTCTGCAGATTAATGGGGCTCAGGTAAACAAAACTCTGAAACACTCAGGTGTTTAACTCATTTATCAATGAATAATAATCATACGCACTAAATTAAACCGGTCTTATTAAAGCAATGAACAAAAGGAACTGGATTATTGCAGCTGTTTATTATTTCAACTGCACAAAGCTACACGCTAAGGTAAGCAGCACATTAGTGTCACAGATGTGGGAAACATAATGATATGTTTTTATATTAAATGCGAGCTGTTTGACAAATTGTGAACAGGACACACAGCCAATCAGAGCTGGTTTGAGCACAACGCCTGATGCCGATTCGACATGTTCAATCGATCAGAACTAAGTCCAACTGTGTCCCACTACGTCTGATGGTGCAGAACTCATCAAACAGACTCACGTCGCCGCCCGCATCAAACTCTCCGACCACGCCAGACGGCCAATAATCGCTCTAGCGTGTCCTGGGCTTAAGGTTGCTGGGGGGTAACCGGAACACAGGGAGAAAAAACACCCAGACACGGGGGACATGCAAACTCCACACAGGAAGGATCCACATGGGAATCAAACCCAAGACTTTCTTCCTGTGAGGTGACAGTGATAACCGCTTCAGCTTTGTTAATCTCATTTACAAAGTTGCTCATTTACAGCAGCAGCACAACCTCCGCCCCAGTCCCACAGCAGATGGACTGCTCTGTCCCGCTCTGTCCCACTCCTCTGTCATCTTTAGTCCAAACTGTCAGGAGTTACACACTGTCCCACAGCTGCCACACAGCCTCTCTCTGGTCTTCTCAATAACATGCCACAGGCCACACTCTCAGTCCCTCACTGTGTCACAGATTAAAAGTCTTGCTTCATCAAATACTTTCAGTTGAGACTTAAAACATTTTTGATGTGTGAACTGTAAACCACCAATGCAACACAGATTAGCTCCTTACTGCATCATTAATGTTTCATTTGCGTGTGTGTGTGTGTGTGTGTGCGCGTGTGTGTGTATTTGGTACCATCCTACTTTAAAAACGCCTGGTAAGATCAAAGCAATTAAACAAGTTAGCATTGTATGTTTTGCTACTTAAATGTACTGCATCCATAGAAGTATGTACTAAGGTTGCACAATAGATCATAAATTTATTGTTGTCGAGATCAGCAAATGCAATATGCATTTCGCAATAATGTCATGGTCCTCCATCTGACACTGTCACTGGTAAATTTACTAATCATCACTTCTTTGAGGGCCGATATTAAGTCGGTTTCAGGTTTTTTGAAATAAATAACATATTTGCATTAACATTTCACGTTTTATAACTTAAAATATATGTGTATGTATGTATGGGAAAAGTCTTCTTTTGGGTAGCTGTTACTTTCACTTTGCAGAAAGTTTGGAGTAGGTGCCTGTTGCTTTAAGGCTTTGCTGGCCCCGCCCACTTGACTCTGCAGCTCTGAGGCGTTCCTCTGACTAAAGTCCTCTACAGACACTGCTGCCTCTGGATCATCTCCTTTTTTAGTTTTTTAGGTGAATAAAGTTGGGAGGACTGGAGTTCAGACATAAGAGAAGAAGTGCTTGTGCTGAACGTTGGGGAATGAACAGAGCATAAAACAGCTAATTAGCATGGCTATTATCAACACGACTGCTTTATAGTGACAGCAATTTAAGCACTGACATTATCAGAACGTGTCTGGTAATGGTGTATGGGCTTTAGAAACGCGCAGGAGCACTTCCTGGTTTCATGAGTCTATGTAGAGCCACGAGACCAAGCGTTTTCAGCTCCGGAGAAGGCCAGCGCCTCAGCATACAGGATTACTCAAACATGTGAATGAAACAAAATACTTCTCCAGGTCTGTTTTTGAGGAGACATTATAACATGGTTAAAAAGCGAAGAAAAGTTTATTTAGGTGAATGTTGTTAGTCTTGGTTTAGTTTTTGTTAAGTTCTGATTTTGACAGTTTTGAGTAAATACATGGACTTTAACTGAACTTACTGTGTCAAAATAGTATATCCAATCCAACTTTCATCACATTGCTCAACACAGTTATCACATATTTCATGTTTCGTGCATATCCTGCAGCCCTCCTGTGTTTATACCTCTCCTGGATAAGAGAATACCAAAGGGGAATTCCTGGCAGAGCTCTGTGTGTGTTATGTGGACATTTTTGTGGATGAAGTGAGTCTGTGCCCACCAGCCGGATGCCGTTCTCAAAGGCCTGTCTGGCCAAAGAGGCTGGTCCATCCACAGTCTTCCCGTCGTCGTCTGGGCCCCAGCTGGCACTGTAAATGTCAATGTGCTGGGGGTTCAGGCTCAGAGACTTGGCCTCCACCATGTCTGTCACGTCTCCATCCAGCATCCGCACACCTGCAGGACAGAAATACACGGTCAAGTCTTATGAGGCAAAAGATGATATGAGAAAATGTCAGCACTTGCTCATTGATAAAAAACTGGTGATGAATACTGCATGAATAACACTTATCATTTAATAACACAAAAACAAAGCATTGGTCATTTATAGCGCTTTTCTAGACACTCAAAGTCGCAGCTGCCCTGGGGCGGACTGACAGAAAAGTGGCAGCCATTCTGCACCTAGGGCCCCTCTGACAACCAAACACTCAATCACACTAAAAGCTAATTTATACTCTAAGTTAGATATGAATTCGTACATCTGTCTGTTTTCTCTGTCATGCTGTTCATATGTTGGGCCGTTTCTCCAGACCTTACAGATACAGGCGAACGAAGCAGTACACAAGTTGAGCATTGGGGGCGCTATTTTAGGAGTGACAGAGCAAATTAGGGCCTGTTTACAACGCTGCCAAGGAAAATGCAACAGTCATGCCGCGTCCCTTTCGCATTTACACCAAAAGTGTGAGGAAAACTAAAGTAAACTGTAGTACCTGTGTTTGTCCAGCAAACAGCGCTGTGGGCCCCGCAAATGCTCTGCACCACACAGAGAGTAAACAGCAGAGGAAGTGATAGCTCTGGTCTGTAACTTTCAACTACTTTAGGATCTTGTGGTTTTCTGGAGCCATTCTCATAAAGTCGCTCATCAAAGTCAGTACTTATACAGATATTACTGACAGTTACTGACTACATATGAACGTGTGAGATATAAAAGCCTCGTATTTTGCAATTGTGGGTCAGCTGACCTGCGCCCGGCAGACAGCCAATCGCTGTTCAGATTGGAGCTGCTACATCATAATTTTCAGTGAGCCACTGGTTTCACAGTTTACAGAGAGCAGAGCAGCTCCAAGCGACTCTTGCGGTGAGACCAAAACTCCTCCTCCAGCGTTTTCAAAAGATTGCAGATTCGTAAAACATAAACTCCGTCTTCTTCTAAACCAAAGGACAAACCGCAATGAAACCTTTGCAGATTCTGCAAAATTCGTTGTCATCTAAACGGCCCCATAATAACAGAATATTCACAGACTGAAAGACCACCGCTATTTTCACCTCATTTTCTTGGCTTTTTTAAAAATAAATACGATGTAAAAACGTCACAATATCTTTGTGGCCAAATGTGGTCAAGAGTTCTTTGTGTGTAGAAGTTGACCAATATGGGTTTTTCTAAGGCCAATGCTAATACCATTGCAGATTTTTAAAAATCAGACCAGCCAATGAGCGATATGTAGGGCAGATTTTCTTAATTTTATGAAGGAAAATAATATAACGGCCTTTTGTTTTAGTAATGCTTATTAAAACGGAAACATGTTAGGAGTGGACAGTGAGAACAGTTAAAGATGAGTTTTGGGATTTTTTGTTCTATGTCAGAGAAATGAGCAAAATCTTTTTATTGCCGTTTTTAGCTTTTCAGGCTGACACAAAGTGATTTTAGATGTTTCCTATGAACTGCAGAGTAAGAGCCCAAACTGCTAAAAGGTGGGTGGGGAAGCTGGGGTCCTTCAGTCACATGGGTCCTCGGACATGTGCCTGACCAAAAATCAGCATTAAAGGACAAGAATATTTGTCTTAAAAATGCAAAAAATCTGCCATCGACCTTTATTTGTGTGTGTAAAGGGTCCAGCAGGAGGTAGAAGCCATTCCTTGCCTCTGCCTTGATAACATTTCCTATCTGGACCACACTGGCAACATCAGAGCAAAATACACACCGAGGACACACACCTTCAGACTGTTCATGTGCCAAAGACAAAAAGTATCTGACTCATTTTTTAATTTCTAAAAGCACTTGATGAATTGTGTGTCTGTAAAAAGGATCTAAGCCGTCTGGGAGCGTGACCTCTACCTATAAACTCGCTCACCTCCTATTTTGGCGTTGTAGGCAATTCCAACAATGCAATGGGTGTTGTTTGCAGCTGCAGCTACTTCACCCGCACATCGTGTCCCGTGTCTGAGGAAACAGAGAGGACATGGAGGTCAACATGAGCAAGAGAAGTATGCCGTAATAAAAGCCTTACATTACACATAATGTTACATTTGTGACAATAGTTTTGGGTGGAAATTCAATCCAGTTGTTACTTTTTCTTGTCAGTAGGCTTTATTACTGTGTTAAATACCTACAATGGCAGCAGCAGAACAGCAAAATATTGTGATCCTATGACTTTTAGGGCTGTCTAAAACATTACCTGTGTTTAAATTGTATTAGTTATTATTGGAAGAAAGTTTAGTTTTATATGGTGTACAATGAGGCACTGTCACCTCAAAACCTGGTAACAATTAACCTCAAAACATGCACAATAAAAGCTGTTTTTTCAGCTAGAAACTCATGAGCAGGATCCTGGCTCAAGAGCTGGAGAAATGCAGAAAACAAATTTCCCTATAGGGCCAGTAAAGTCTACATTAACCTTAACTTCTTAACAAGACTGTGATTTATTATCAATCTGGAACAGGGACAGTAAATCTAAGACTTAACAGATTAACCAGCCTTGTTGATGTGTCTGGTGTGGAGACCAGGGCTGTGTTAATTTATCGTCATTGCAATATCTAAATCACAAAACATTAAATTAATCGCAGAAACGTCATTGTCTTCAGTTTGACACAGAGTCACACAGTGGCTCCTAAAATAAATGTCAAATAAAAGATTCAGTTCAGACTGTTGAGTTCAAAAAGTTTAGCTTTAGTACAAGGTTATTCCTAATTTAGTATTGATCCAAGCTTGTTTAGGTCTGGTTTAGAGCTAGTTTAGACCTGGTTTAGTCCTCGTCTAGTCCTAGTTTAATCCTGGTTTAGCCTTGGTATAGTCCTGGTTTAGCTCAAGTTTATTGCCTCTTGGCTCAACCTGGTTTAGACATTGTTTAGTCCACGTTTAGTCCACGTTTAGTCCACGTTTAGTCCACGTTTAGTCCACGTTTAGTCCACGTTTAGTCCACGTTTAGTCCACGTTTAGTCCACGTTTTGTCCACGTTTTGTCCACGTTTAGTCCACGTTTAGTCCACGTTTAGTCCACGTTTTGTCCACGTTTTGTCCACGTTTTGTCCACGTTTTGTCCACGTTTTGTCCACGTTTATTCCTAGTTTATTCCTCGTTTATTCCTCATTTAGTTCAAGTGTATTCTTTTGTGGTTTGACCTGGTCTAGTCCTGGTTTAGTCCAGGTTTGGTTTAGTATTTTTCTCCGTCAAATAGTGAATCCAAATATCTCCGATTATATCGTCATCGCATTATTTAACTCTTACTTTTCTGGTATCGTACAGCTCTAGTTGGGACACTTTGTCATTGAGAATTAAAGCTCTCTGAAGACGTCCAAAATTAAAGCTCAGTTGTGTGAGTGTCACCCCAGGGGGAAATTCCAGCGGCGGTGACAATCGGCCGGGTCAGCTGCCAGCGTAAACAAACACGAGTCTGTTAGCGTCCGAGCCGCCTCCTCACCAGCTCCACCATTAGTTTTAGCACAAGAACACACGCACCTCCAGCAGAGACCATCTGCATCACCGGAAACACAACTGTCCCAGTAAGGACACGTGCATATTGCCATATTTACTAACAGGCTGCAGCCCTCTTTAGCACAGGAGAGCTGTGGACACAGGTGATATGTAGGAGTTCCCATTAGGGCTGCACAATATGTGAAAAACATGGAATATGCCATAAATGTGTTGAATATTGCAATAACTCTTTGATTGGCTTTATTTTGATATTCAAATGAATCAAATTAGAAATATAAGTCCATGTACTAATAAGATTAAACCAGGACTAAAACAAAGCTTAATGAATCTTGGCTAAATCTGGACTTTTATGGCCTGAGCATGAATGATCTGTGCGAAAGGGGACAAAGAAGAGACACACTGGTACACAGCAAGTTAGCATCCCAGGCAAATTTGCAAAACTAAATCAAACTGAGTTGTTAAACCAGCTTACATTTGTTTGTCAATAATGACGAAAAAACCAACAATAGCCAACAAAAGCACACACTAGATTTTATATCTACAGTTCCAATCAGAATTATTCAGCCCCCAAAGATGTTAAGGATTTATCAATTAAAGATTTTTCAAGAAGACAAAAAGATCCTGGGACGTCCTGGAGTGGCCTTCGCAGTCTCAGATTTAAATACAATGGAAAATCTTTGGTGGGATTTAAAGAAGGCAGCTGCAGCACAGAGGCCATCAAACATCACTGAGCTGGAGGCTTTTGTAAGAAGCCTGTTAACAGTGTCCCAAAAAGTTTGTTAGATGTTATAAAAGTTAAAGGCTGCTCCACAAAGTCCTGAGGCTAAGGGCTGAATAATACTGTCCATGGACCTGTGGTAAAAGAGTCACGGGTTCTTTGTCATGTATTCATCATTATCTTTCATTCACATCATTATCTGTGGAGGTGAGGGGGTTGAACATTTCAGATTGCAGCTGTATATTCAACAAACAGCTGAATTGAAGCCATCTGTCAGAAAAAAACTATAGCAAGAGAAGCAGGCCCTTAAACATCCTTAAATACTGAGCACATGGTGAAATTATAGTTTTTATATCCTTTTAGCATTCTGACATATTTTTGTGTCTCCTAACTAGTGCAGCGGTTGCATAGATAGCAGATGGTTAGTTAGTTGTTAGTTGGAGTCTAAGAGTAATTTATCAGTGGATGGGCCACTTCATGGGTTAATGCTCCGAACTGCTGGCTCTCTGTTTGAAAACACTTGAGCGGACTCGACTCTGCAGTCCATAAAACGGTCTGTCTGGATCTGCTCTTTGTGCCGCCTGCTTTTTCCATTTTCACATTGCACATCTGTGTCACAGTCTCAGGGAATCTCCATCTGCACTTAACCACAACTGCATCCCCAACAACAGAGCAGTGAGAGGAAGTGTGTGCACAGAGAAAACGGAGAAACTGTGTGCACAAAGGCAATTTAAAAAAAAAGCTAAGTTATATTTATGTCCCGGATGTCTTGCTCTGGCAGTGACCAGAAGTGGACAGTAACTACTACTCAAGTACATTTTTTGAAGAAGAATCTGTAACTTTAAATTAGTGTAAGGAGGTGAAAGTAGTGTTTGTCCTCTGTGGTGCAGTGGGTAGCATACCTTACTTAGAAGAAGTAGAAGTAGAGGAAGAAGTAGAAGAACAAGAAGAACAAGAAGAATGAGCACAAGAAAAACAAGAAGAACAAGAAGAACAAGAAGAAGAAGAACAAGAAGGAGGAGAAGAAAAAGCAGAACGACGACAAGAAGAAGCAGAAGAACAAGAAGAAGTAAAGAAGAAGCAGAACAACAAAAAGAAGCAGAAAAAGAACAAAAACAAGAAGAAGAAGCAGAAGAAAAAGCAGAAGAAAAGGAACAACAAGAAGAACAATCGGCAGCAGAAGAACAAGAAGAAGCAGAAGACACTTAAATGCTCTCAATCCTTTTTTACATCTACTTCAGTAATATTATTTTAGAAGTAACAGTACTTTTACTTGAGTCACTGGCAGTGACCTCTCAAACACACCAGTGGCTGCCTCAAACAGATCACAGGTCCTTAATATTTGTAGTGTCTCCTCATGCTGTGCTGTGCGCCGCCATCTTTGTTTTGTCCGCCGGTGAAACACAAATGTCACATGACTAAAAACTCTCACCAACTAAAAATATTTGGCCCATCATAAAATGGAAAATCCAGCAAAGACGACCAGAGACTGATGAGGAGCTAGAATCCTACATCAGACAATAATGGGACAACACTGCCTTCCCAAGACTCCAGCGACTCCTCTCCTCAGCCCCCAGACGTTTACAGGCTGTAGTTTCAGGAACAGGGGAGTGATTCTTCTCAAGGTTTTCACACCAAGTACCACCACAGAAAAGATTTGGTTTTCCAAGTACAACGGACTAAGAGAAAAGCTAAATCTTCACTGACCCGGGTCTGAACCAAGGGGATATGAACTGACACAGATAACCGCACTGCTAAATAACAACCAGGACAATATTAAGACTAAACCAGGTCTCAACTGAGACTTAATCAGGTCTAAATCAGGTATAAACCAGGTCTAAATCAGGGACTAAATTATGGTCCTCTATCTGACAGAGATAGTCAGAATAACCCTCCCCTCATATGCCAAATCAACTTTTTTGTGTTTTTACCTATGTTATAATGTTTCCACCTCAAAAACAGACCTGGAGCTGTGTTTTGTTTCATTCACATGTTTAAGCAATCCTGTATTCTTAGACACTGACTCTCAAGAACTGAAAACACTCGGTCTCACTGCTCTACGCAGAGAAGTGAAACCAGGAAGTGCTCCTGCGTGTTGTCTAAAGCACACTGCCACCAAACTGGTTTTGGTTATTTCAGCGCTTAAACCGGTCCTTCACTGCAGCAGCGCTGATATAAACTCAGGTGTTTGCAAAGGACTTGAAGCTGAAGGACTGGGGGGGTGACAGACACCTAATCAAGCCTAGTTATTTTAAGTTATAAAATGTAAAATACTAATAATTAGGGCTGCAATTAACAATTATTTTGATTAATCGATTAATCTATTGATTATTTTTACAATTAACTGGATAGTGAAGTGGGAATAATTTTGCCTGGGAATTCCAGCCTCACCGCTGTACCAGTGGATGAGTCTGGTCGCCATTGAATCAATTTGATTTCTAGGGCGGCACAAACCCGAGTAAACTGACAGCGGAGTAAGCCAATCAGAAAATAGCAGACGTGACGTTAACAAAGCGGGCAACGCGAAAACGTCTTTTTTTTAAATAAAGGCTCCTAGTGCTGTAAGCTGCTGTGGTTTTAATGACTCGATATGTTTTTGGTCATTTAAAACGGAATTTACCGCTGAATGAAACAAACTCTCAGCTCCTCGGTGCGCCATCTTGATTGTTGTTGTTGAGGACGCTGCTCGCAAAGAACACGTGACTTAAACAAATAAAAATGCACTGAACGGTTGGGATTTTAATCCAACCATGACGGAGGCCATGGTGACCAGACTGATATTTCTCTGTATAATAATACAGAGACATATCAGTCTGGATTTTCCAGGCAACAAATAATCCATTATGGCCTGGCAACAGGAAGTGGTTTTTTAAGTTCCTGTTAAAAAATTTGTAATATTACAAAAAAAAACTACTAAAAAAATAACTTTAGTACTCAATTTTTTTTTACAAAATTTGAACCAGACAAAGGTTTGAGTATGCCATTTGAAGACTTTTAGATACAGCATAGTAAAAAAAAATGTTTTTATTTAAGTGCTTAATTGTTTCTGTGGTTTTACTGCTGCTTTGGTAACAAAACCACTGTCAGCACATAACATGTTTTAGTCTATCAATACCACAGATAGCAATTAATCACTTACTGAATTAGTTGATGATTACTTTAATAATCGATTATAACTGATTAATCCAATTAGTTGTTGCAGTCCTAATACTAATGTAAAGGAGTCCAATTTTATCCCAAAAAGCCTGAAAAAAAGCATGTCTCCTTTACGACGAGTACATACAGGGGCTTATGGTCGAGCTTTTATTTAATTGAGCTCAAAAGTTTATCACAAAGATATAATTTTTTTGCAATATTCAACACAGTTATTGCATATCGCATGTTTTTCTCCTATCGAGCAGCTCTCGTAAGCGTCTGATTTAGCCGCATCTGTGGGCCTATGTCTCTTTAAGACAATGCACTACCAGCCGGGACTGAGCCACTGCCAAGACACTGCTGCTGCTGCCAAACACACACAACAAACCCCCCCAAAAAAAAAAAATCCTTCACTGAGCCAAACTGGCACAAGATGAGCGCACGGACAAGAATCCAGCCTTTCACTCTGCACACAAGTTGTAGTATTACTGAGAAAAATGAATGCAATGCAGCTCATTACATGTAAACATTTTCATTTACTTACTTGTTCTCATTGGTTGCATCATAGCGGGGCATGGGATCCGCGTCGTTGCCATTCACGTCATAGCTGGCCTGATTGTCCTGCAGGAAACACACAGAAAAAAACAGTTGTAGTATCTCATTGTGCGTAAACGAGTTAGAAAAGTGATTCTGTCCGCGAGTGTGCGAATCCAATCAAATCACGGACATTAGCCTCACAATACTTTTTTTGGAAATCGAATGCAATCAGAGCTAATTCAGTCTGTCGCTCCGTTGGCCCTGGGCATAAACAAATCCGGGGCATTAGCTGTGGTTAATAAGAGCAGCACATTTTATCTACGAGGCTGACAGACGGCTCGAGCTGTCACCTCAGGTCACACCAAACGGCTGAAACTCTGTGTGTGGCCTTGGTCTGAGCACTCTGAGCTGCTACAATACAAAAACAGAACGAAAGATGATGCACTTTCTCTTCTTCACCCGCGGATGCCATCAGAAAATATGCAATCCTCCTAAAGATTTATCAAGTAATGGTTTTTCAAGAAGACAAGAAGATCCTGGGATGTCCTGGAGTGGCCTTCCCCAGATTCAAATCCCATTAAAATTCTTAGGTGGGATTTTAAAAAAGCAGCTGCAGCACAGAGGCCATCAAACATCACTGAGATAGAGGAGAAGAATGGGCAAAGACTCCAGTGGAGAGGAGTAAGAAAGTTGTTAGCAATGATCGGGGGTAAAGTTTTTAATTTGCTCATTTGTAAAAATTAAATTAAAACTAAACTGAACCAAGGACCTTTGTGATCTGCCTCCGTATCACTATTCAGAGACACAATTATTCGGGTGCTTTTTCACTGGACAGTATGGCACTGGTCGTGTCAGTACGGGAAGGTTTCCTACAGGTCGCCCCAAAACCTGCTGGTGTTTCCATGACTCTGGGTCCAGGAGCCCCACGTCTGTTACATAAACACTGACGTCACACAAGAGCAACAAAAGTTGTGTTAATAAATGAGGTAAAAATGTGTTTGAAACTCACTTTGAAAACATTAAGGTGCTGGCAACATTTAATAAAAAGACAAGCGTAAATCCTGGTGTGTGTCTGTGTGAGGCCGGTGTGAGGCTGGTGTGTGTCTGTGTGAGGCCGGTGTGTGTCTGTGTGAGGCCGGTGTGTGTCTGTGTGAGGCCGGTGTGTGTCTGTGTGAGGCCGGTGTGTGTCTGTGTGAGGCCGGTGTGTGTCTGTGTGAGGCCGGTGTGTGTCTGTGTGAGGCCGGTGTGTGTCTGTGTGAGGCCGGTGTGTGTCTGTGTGAGGCCGGTGTGTGTCTGTGTGAGGCTGGTGTGAGGCTGGTGTGAGGCTGGTGTGAGGCTGGTGTGTGTCTGTGTGAGGCCGGTGTGAGGCTGGTGTGTGTCTGTGTGAGGTTGGTGTGTGTCTGTGTGAGGCCGGTGTGAGGCTGGTGTGTGTCTGTGTGAGGTTGGTGTGTGTCTGTGTGAGGCCGGTGTGTGTGTGAGGTTGGTGTGTGTCTGTCTGTATGTGTCTGTGTGAGGCCGGTGTGTGTCTGTGTGTGTCTGTGCGAGGACGGTGTGTGTCTGTGCGAGGCTGGTGTGTGTCTGTGTGTGTCTGTGTGAGGCTGGTGTGTGTCTGTGTGAGGTTGGAGCTAAAGCTGTATTAGCCTCAGTAAACAGGAGACTACTTCAGGTTTACCTCCAGCTTTCTGTGCATTAAATTCTCTTCTCTGCTCCACTTTAACACTGAACATATAACCACATGAGTTTAACTCGTGTTTAATCCAGTTTAAACTATAAATTAAACATTTAGATTCTCAAAGCAAGAGCTGTACTTCACTAAACCAAAACAGCTGTTGTTAATATACACTAGTTTTTTTTGTTTTGTTTTTTTTTTTCAGAAAAAGTCGGCACAACATTTATCTTGCCCTCTCTTGTAATACAGCTGTTTATAACAAGGACAAGAACGCGTTTCGTTAAAAATAACGAAACCCTTTTATTTCTGTTCTTTGGCTTGTTTTTTTACCCTGAGTGTGGACTCTCTCGTCCAACCAACTCACAGCAGAATAGCTCCTCCTTTCCCAAAGCGAACCCAGAGCTGGACTCCCTTGCCAAGGGTTGCCAGAGGTAGCACGGTTTAGAACGCTTTTCTAGGGTTGCTTCAGACCACTTTGGGAAGCGTAAACACCCCCAAACCAACCCGACCTGCACCGTACTGTCCCAGTGGAAAAGCACACTTCAAAAAAATTAGCAATTCAACTCTAATAATGCCTCTGATTGCTAATGACAGATCTTTAGGTTTAAATCAGCACCGACTACTTTAAGAACAACTGTATTTAGTTTAACTATGCCATTCCAGGTCATGATTTAAACATTAAGACACAATCGCTGAGTCACAGCAATTAAACGTGCCCTGACATGTACCATCCGAACTGCCCTTCAGGGCATACATACACACTCACGTAGTTCTCAGAGAGATCCGGGTGGTTTCTCTCAATGCCATCGTCCAGAATGGTCACCACCACGTTTTTACCCGTGTAGCCCCTCTTCCACGCCCCCATGATGTTCATGTCCGATTGGCAGTTATGGACGTCATCGGTGCAGTGCTGCAACAGAAGAGACAATAATGAAGAGATTAGAGAGCGAGCACTTAATCCACTGCACACATGAGTCATTTCTATAGATTCAGAAGAGAAACTGGTGGTATGACTGAAAAATAAGGCTGAGAAAAAAATTAGATATGCAGAAACTGTTGAATATTGCGATGACGATATGACTGGCAATATTTATATAAACTATTTTTCCACACAGTTCAATTATATCAAAGCAGAAATATTAGTTGTTGTATGCATTAGTCTAAACCAGGACTAAAACAAGACTAAACCAGGTCTAAACACACCTAAATTAAGGCTAAACCAGGTCTAAACCAGGACTAAACTAGAGCTAAATGAGGTCTAAACCAGTACAAAACCAGGTCTATACCAGGTCTATACCATAACTAAACTAGAACAAACCAGGACTAAACCAATGCTAAATCAGGTAACAGAGCTATACCAGGACTATACCAGGACTAAACTAGGTGTAACCCTGGACTAGACCATGACAAAATGTTGGACTGATCAAAGGTAAAACCAGTCTGTAGCTGGACAGTTATTTTGAGAGCTGCTGTGTGAACCTCTGTCAGATGAAAGACAATAATTACTGTCAGATTATTTAGTTTTCCTGTAGTTAATATTGCGTCAGTCGGTAGCAATGCGAACCGCTCAGACTCTGCTCTGACAACAGCAGCATTTTATGTGTTTGTGTTAGAGAATCATTACAGTAAAGAGTTCAAGGAGTTCTGCCCTAAATCTGACAAACAGCGTTGGTCAAAGTATTAGCAGTTATCAACAGCGGGTTATCCATTAATGCGAGCTGAGGACACACAGAGACACTCAGAGCCGGCAGGACACGTGCACACTCCGGTCATGATAAGGCTGTGAATCTCTGCAACTCGGAAAAGAGGCAGACTTTGATCCAAGCGCACACTGATCCTAGGACTTCTGTCAACAAAAGAGGAAGAGGAGGACTACTCTGAACCATACTGGACTGGTTCAGCTCCTAAAGGCTGCGTTCATGTTCTATAATGTGATGAAAAAATCAGATGGAGAGCAGGTTTTCATTGCTTAAAGCCCCGGCGTCCACTGCCCAGGATCACGCCTGTGTGATTGAATATAGCCCACGACTCTGTGAAGCTATAATGTAAATCCTCTCGCCCCAGGTCATTTGTGTTGACTTTGGCCTTTGTGCCAGTTTACTTACAGATATTAACACCAAACCAGGTTAAAACATCTGAGTGTTGCTGGGTTTCAGATGACGTCAAAGCAGTCTATTGGTTGTTTTCAGATTCAGACTATTTTTATAAGAACTATCCCAAATGAAAATTCATAAATGTAGAACCTGATCATTTATATTACAGAACGCGTTTTGCAGAATCCGCAAAGGTCCGATTGCGGTTTGGCGTTTCGTTTACACAAAGACAGGGTTTCCATTTTCCGAATCCGCAAAAGTTTGAAAACACTGGAGTGCCGATCCGCTCTCATGTGAACTGTGAAAACAACGTATTCCCTAAAAACGATGACGTAACAGCCCCAACCTGAACAGTGATTGGCTGACTGCCGAGCTGACCCATGAGCACAAAATACAAGGCTTTTAAGTCTCATAAGTTCATATTTAGTCAGTAATATCTGTACAAGTACTTACTTTTATGTGAGACTTTATGAGAATGGCTCCAGAAAACCACAAGATCCTAAAGTAGTTGGAAAGTTAGAGACAGAGCTATCACTTCCTCTGCTGTTTACTCACTGTGTGGTGTAGAGCATTTGCGTGGCCCACAGCGCCATTTGCTGGACAAACACAGGTACTACGGTTTACAATCATTTTCCTTACACCTTAGCGTTTTCATGTAAATGCAAATTGCGTACGGCGTGACTGTTGCGTTTTCCTGGCCAGCGTTGTCTTGTAAACAGGCCCTTATATTAGTGAGAAGCTCCACGATCTCGCTTTAAGCATCCACACCAAAAAAAATCTACAATTACTGGGCCTATCAACATGAAACAAAAACTTGCAAGTTCAACATCTTCGTCAGCAAAATTACTTAAGGTTAAATTAGTTTTTTACTATTGCATCAAAAAAGGTGACAATATTTAATCACACAGCAAGATTCATATAGTGAGTTTGTGCCGCTAACAAAAAATGATCAGGTTCAATATTCATCGATTTTCTGTTTGGATGTTTCTTTTAAAAACACTTTTTTTTACTTCACCTGTGCATTTATACAGGCCCCTGCTCCAGCTGAGGTTTAGACTGACACTTACTTTTTTGCTCATCGGCCACCGTGGCTAGTATATGTCAAAAGTTGCTAGCCAATTATTGTCTTTACTAGCCACAATTGAATTAGTTAAAGAAATGTAAAATTTGGTCTTATGTATGGACAGGATAGAAAAAGAAATCTAGTTTACCTAGGCAGAATAAATTGATGTAACAATATTGACAATATTGTGATATTGCAATAGTATCAGTCTTGTCGTGGCCTTGCAGCAGAATGGTAAAAAAGCAGAGGAAATTATGTAGACCATGATCCTTTGCTCCGTTTCAGTGCAGCCAACATGAAAATTATTAAACATGTTTTCTTAATCTTATCTAAATATGACAAAAACTAAATCCCTAAAGGCTCGTCAGGGCATTTTCATAGAATATGTTTTGTTATCGTGAGCTTTTCTACAACACCTGAATCTCTCCACAATATCACAATAAATATCGTACTGTGAGATTAATATTGTGATAACACCGTACTGGGAGATTTGAATAGCATTACATCCCTAGTAAATGCTGTACACTCAAACAGAGCAACAGAAATTCAGACTTCACCTTTAAAAGTCTACCAGCTAAAATGTCAAGCCCTGAACGCAACCTATTAAATACTACAGGCCTGATGTCAAAAAAACTAAAGGGCGCGTGTTGTGAGACTGAGCTGGAGGCAGGTGAGAATTCTTCTGTAGAATCTGCTGCTAAAGAGTCAAAATGCAGATGTCTAGGCCTGGTTTATGGTCAATATCTCTGCAATCACTGGGCCTATCCGCATGAAACAAAAACCGGCACAAAGTTCAATGCCCACATTATCTAAGGTGGACGGATTGTTTCTCTATAGCCTCACAAAGTCATATAATTCGGTCACACTTGTTGTCAGTAGTCAGGGCTTTTTGCCACAAGATATCATGGCTGGCCAGCGACATTTTGGATACAGTCTTTGACAGAGCAAAAGTTCAATTAAGTTTCATTTTAGGAAGAGATACAGCACTACCGTAAAAACCAGGATAAAATCAGGGCTAGACCAGGACTAAACCAGGACTAAACCATGACAGAACAAGGACTAAACCAGGACTAAGTCAGGCTTCTGTGCATAAAATTTTACTTCTCTGCTCCACTGTAACACATTTATCCAATGAACATATAACCACATGAGTTCACACTCGTGTTTAATCCAGTCTAAACTAAAAATTAAATGTTTAGATTCTCGAAGCAAGAGCTGTACTTCACTAAACCGGAAACAGCTGTTGCTAATATACACTAGCTTTATTTTTAGAAAAAGTCGGAATATAGCTGTTTATCACAAGGACAAGTGCGTGTTTGATTAAAAAAAAACATTTTCACTTTTATTTCTGTTCTTTGGCTTGTTGCTTTTGCCTGAGTGAGGATTCTCTCTCGTCCAATCAGCTCGCAGCAGTGCCCACCTCTAACCGTTCCAGACGCTTAACCAAGCTGGACCCCATCAGGGAGGAGTGCCAAAAGTAGAACGCTTTTTGGGAACACTTTGGAACGGTTTGGGTAGTGGAAACAACCCCAAACCAACCCGTCCCGCCCCGTTCAGACCTAGTGGAAAAGCGCCTCTAGTAAACATTTCTATTTGACCTCAACTTAAACCATCCCACGTGTAGTGTCCCCATTAAGGAGTTTTTGCTTTGGGTAAAACAAGTAAATCCCTCGGCCCAGTGACCCCACAGTAATCAGCACCATGACCTCAGCTGACCTTTGACCTACAAAATGGATGTAAGACAAATACAGCAGTCCCCTCTGAGCTCAACACTTTACAAAAAAACATTAAAAGAGTACTACTTACAATGTACCACATGTTACTCCACTTGGCGTCATTGAAGGATATACTGTTGTGGGCGGGGCTTGAGAGTGAAAGGGGCGGGGCTGGTTTGTAATCCCTCTTGATCCTCCTCCTTACCACCTGTTGCTGTATCCACTCCACCTGAAACACAGAGAGACACAGCGGCGCACGTAAGACATTTAGTGGTGTCAAAAATACACACAGCAAAGTCAGTCCTGTTTAATGGAAGTTTCCCCTGCAGTTACCCAAAAAAAACAAAAACCTAATGGCTACATTTTTGTCTGCGCTGCGTCGTCGTGCATAATGAAGTCACTGAAATGTAAAATGAAATGTTGCCAGAAACTCGGAGCCAGTAAACTGACACGTCCATCCAAGCGGGACAGACAAAACATTAGAACGAGGCGGGAGGTAATTGAATTTCTGCTACGGACCAGTCGACATTTTCACTCACATCTTTAGTACATTAGGAGAAGAAGTGTCTTGTGAATTATATTACAAGTGCTCGAATAAAGTAAAGTTAGAGGTGAGAGAAATGTAGATGAAAACTGTAGGCAAAAGCGGGCTGCTGGAGCTTGCGTTTGTGAAGAGAGATTCAGCCTCTGAGGACAACTCTTTCTGTAGTTGGTCGTAAACATAACCAGCTGATGTTCTGCTGAAACACAACTGATGTGTTTGTATGCGTTTAGGTCTGTAGTTGACCAAAGTCATGCCCACCACAGCAATTATTTGATCAAGTGCATGTGGGGGGTTTACCGAAGAGTTATACAAACAATTATGTAGGTAATAAAACATAAGGAAAAGTAGGTAAATATATTTTTATCTAAAAATCACTGATATCTTGAAATTGAAAATTAAAAGTTAAGTAATATATCAGACCATCTTTGTGATATAAACTTTTTTTTTTTATTTAATACCAAGTTTGAATACCCATTGAATACCTCTGCATGAATGAATCAAATAAATAACACAGAATAAATCATACAAACCAGAAAAAGTATTGCTCCGATACGGGTGTTGAAAACCAGGTATCGTTTAAGAACTGATGTCCAAAAAATCTGAAGGGTTCCCAGCCCTAACAAAAAGTGTCTGTAACTAATCAGCCAATAAAATGTTAGTCCACCAAGACCTCACTGAGTCAAATAAGCAACCAGACGCTGTCAAAACACAAAAAAACACAGCAAGCAAGGAGCTGAACCTGGTCAAAGGCAGAGTGAGTGAGAAGCTTGTGACTCATTAAAGGTTTTGAACACAGTAGCTCAGTAGGTAGAGCCTTTCGGACACTAACTGGAAGGTTGACGGATCAATCCCCGCCTCCGGCATTGTGTACTATTGTTGGGTCTTGCCTGTATGAATGTGTTGTGTGGTTGTGTGTTTGCTTTGTGGTGGTCACAGAGGCTGTAGGCGCAGAATGGCTGCCATGTAGCTCACCACTACTGAGGGTGTCTGAGGAGTGAATGAATAATGTGCCAAAGTGACTTTTGAGTGTGTAGAAATGCGTTAATAAGACTATTCAATTATCATCATAGACAAAGATAAACGTGCACACAGCTCTGGACACCGCTGTAAAGTCCAACTTTCACAACACATGGCCACTCACTTTTACTTCCTACTTTGGCTTTTATCCTGTAAGAGCTGTGTCACCTGCTCCATTATCGTTTGGTTAAATGAACAGCACTGGAGCCAAATACAGTGGGGATGTCCACAGTGTGTCTGAATTAAAAGCTCTGCTCAAAACCTAAAGCCCTCTGTAGAAAAGACCATTCTGTCTCAAGACCCATCTGGTGCCCAAAGTTTGTGCTAAAAGATTTTTTTTATTATCATTATTATACCAGCACCTACCGGAGCATTACAGTCAGTAACACAGTGGAATCAAAGTTGGGTGCCTTTGCTGATTCATTTCTCTCTGGTGCTGGTAAACTCAGATAAAGTGAGATTTTCAGCTGTGAGGAAATCAAACTATGAGCAGAGTCTGAGCATGTTCTGCATGTAAATAAACTGACTGTCTGCAGCTGGAGTTGTCTCCATGGGATTATTTGAGTATTTTAAGTAAAAGAAATGTCTATATCATTTGTCTTTTAAGTTTTACTGAGTATAATTTTCCTCCTCAGCCCACTCCGCCGTCTGCAGCAGACAGACCTGCACATATGCTCTGAGGACATAAATGTCTCTCAGGTAACATCAATCTCTCAGATGTTATGGGCTCGCTTCGAGGCGCAAGGGAGTCCCTGCCAGGAATCTCTGCTTTCAGTTGGAATTTTCCTATTTCCAAATCAGTATTGTTGGATGTGAGCGGCTGGACCCACTGTCCCTGGTCACCCCATTAAAAAAAACAACTTATGTTTAGTCTAACTGGTACAGCAGACTTCATTTGTTCAGAAAAGACAGTAATATTAGCTGTCCCCGGATGAGACGCTGGTAAATCAAACTAAAAAAAACTATCACACCACTTCATCATTTTCAATCTGACAAAGGCTGTTTTCCGGTGGCTGCATAAATCAGAAAGTCTCTCCGCTCCGCTGCAGCAGACAGATAGAGAGACAGAGGAGGGAATATCTGACATAATGACTACAGTGTGATTATCTGCTCTGTGCTCTCAGACTATCAGTCCCACTCTCTGGAGACCTGAGGAGAGCCAGAGCGATAGGACCAGAGAGCAGTCCGATAAAGAGCTGTGGAAACCAGTCCAGAGAGCCAAGAATGATTTTATGAATAACACTAATTTACCAAACTCCAGCATCTTGTTCTTGTTACAGAGCACTGTAAAGACATAGACTGTAAATCAAACAATAACTGGTATGTTATTTTTATACATCATGCAAAGCCAGAATGCACAGGACTACCTATTTTCTGTATTTCTTTTTTCTTTCTGTACTTCATCTCATATATTGTGCAAAGTTGCAAGTTACTACACTTGATAGGCACACTAAACATACTACAAACACTTGGAAATGGCTCATAATAATGACAGGGGATATTACACTTCTATCCATAACAGAACACATAATAATAGTGGTTTATTCTAACCTGGCGAGCCAACCCCTCCTACTTTCTTTTTGAAGCCAGGACAGTCTGGTTCCTTACTCGCAGCAAAGTGTTTCTCCTCGGTTGATTTGGAACTGGACTATCACAGACGTTTATCTGCAGCGAGTCTTACAAATACAGAAGCTAATCTCCTCTCAGCAAGAACCAAGACAACACCAGTGCATTTAATGCAAACTCTTCTGACCTGATTTTTTTGTTTAGTGCTTTCGTCACCTGTTGGTTCTGCTAAAGTCTGTTTTGTTTTTCAGTCCACTGGATTTTAACAGTAGCAAAGTCCATTTAGAAATAAGTACAGAGTTGGTTACTCCATCCGTGATTGTTCCGCCCTCAGAAACAAAACTTAAGCAAAGGGATACCAGACTAGCTTTGTATAGAATTGGAAGAGAGTTTGTCTGGCCGGCCGGGATAGTTTTATTCACCTATTCTGGTCATTACGCTGATGTGGATACAAAAATCATTCAGCCCTAGTGAGTACACAACACACGATATAGGTGTGCCTTGTGTAAAGAGGTTAGTATGCACAGTTTTAACCAGTGTTAAATTTCCCATAAACCCAACTTGACAGTGGCTTATTAAAAATATAAATGGTCAAATGGTTTATAAATTTATACAGCGCTTTTCTACCTTCATGGGTACTCAAAGCGCTTTACATCAAAGAACCATTCACCCATTCACACTCACATTCATACACCAGTGTGCACAGACACCAGAGGCAAGGTGGGTTAAGTGTCTTGCCTAAGGACACAATGACAGTATGCAACAGTGGAAGTGGGGTTTGAACAAGGACAAGCGGCTCTACCAACTGAGCTACTGCCACCCAATTAAAACAATGTCTCAGTCTATAACAATGTATTGTTTCACCCCTGATTCATAAAAGCATTCCCTTCAGAGAAAGTCAGAGATATCGTGCACATGTGAAAAGGATTTCAGTATTTATCTGTGCTGTGAAAAACAAAGCTCCAAATATAGTAATGGCTGCTTCAAAAGGAGCAGAGCTAAACTTTTATCTGACATGACTCTGTCAAAGTCTCAGCTCATTTCTCTTCAGCTTCAAAGTGAGCGTCTACGCAGGTCGTTAGCCTCAAATCCACGGCGTCATCAGGATCTGTACAAGCGACAACTCGTGCCTCTGAGTTCATTATCATTTGTGAGAACTAACATGCCATCGACTTCTAATATTAAACAATGTCAGAGGAGCGTCCTAAGGATCTCTCTCCTGAGGATAAAATAAGCTGATGCAGTGTGGTGATGACAATTTTGCTTTGTGCTGAAGCCTCGTACTCTATACAACCTCATTGGGCTTTTTTGTTGTTACTATGTGATTAAGCTGGAAAGGCATTCAACTGCACTCTAGACGAAATAACATTTGTGTTTAAAGACATACTTGTGCATTTTAAGACCAGCAAAGACACATATTCTTTTGTGGGAATTCATACTGTCTTCTTAAGCAAACCACTGAACAGTAAAGACACATATTGTGGGTCCCTCTGCTGCTTGTGTTTGTGTTTTTTGGTCCACGAGTTTAAAAGTGAAACTGGACTGTCATAGCTTAGATTTATTGGGCTGTGTAAGGAAGGAACACTTTTTTCTAGCTTTGTTATGTTTTGTTACATAAGGTAAAAGTGTTACCATTCATATTTATTGATAAAACTTACAGATTACAGTGTCTCAAACCCGGGACCTTGTTGCTGTGAGACTAAGCACTTTGCCGGGCGGCAGGGATCATTTTTTCATCATATGGCAAATAAATTTACATTTACATGAATCTTTTCAGACGTTATTTAAGCAACATCTCACAGAAGCTCTTCTAGAAGTAAAATTGAGATTCTGCCCACTGCTAATTATCTTTGGTCATAGTTGCCAGTGTCATTTCAAAGAGATAATACACAGTTTTTTATTTTTGTAGTGTGTGACAGCCTTTGTTTCAGAGCCAGTTGCTGGGACTGAACGTGCTGGCGCATTGAGGAGCAGCTCTGCACCTGCAGCTCACCTCTGAGAATTCCTCGGCTCTAACTCTATTAAACCTGTCACACACTTGTGATGTGGTTTAGCCCAGTCGTGTGTCCCGTTTCCCTCAGAGATCCTCTGTCTGTCTGTGTCGTTCCCCCTCAGCCCCCCTCAGCCCCCCTCCCCGGCCCTCTGTCAGTATCTCTCAGTGGAAGCTGCAGGTGGCTCTGGCTCACTCAATATCCAGAGGAAACTGGGGAAGAGTTCACTGCAACACAACAAGTGGGAACAAACTCTGCCTTCTTATGAAATGCAACTACTAACAGATCAGTATTTAACTGGACACACACCTGATCATTCCCAGGACAAAAACATGTCTACAGTAAAATCTCAGTCTGGCCAAACTGGAAATCAACCAGTTGCTTTTTGTTTTGACACAAGGCATTATCAAGGACTATTTTAAAGAATGTATTGAGATGTCTTGTGTTTGACTTCCATTTAGCCACAACACAACAGAGCACAGCTGTACCTAAGCAAATGTAAGTTCCTCATGGTGTAACTGCTTTGTAACCAACAAAGCAACCAGTTTATAAAAGACGCACATCTGCAGTAGTACAGGACAGTGTTGCTGGCATGGTTATTACCTTCGCTAAGGATGTTATGTTGTTGTTGGTTGTTTTCTTGGTTAGTTTGTTAACGAGATAACTCAAAAAGTGACTGTCATGCCTTGGCGTTGTGCTCATAAAAGATGCAACCCCTAACCCCTTCACAATCAGTGTTTGGCCGTATCATGCCCCCTGTTCACACAGAACTTTGCGTGGTGTTAATTCACTCATTAACCATGTCATGGGCATGTCACGACACCTCGATACTGGGGCACTTCTAAAGTAAAGTCTCTACATGAACTCAGTGAGGTTAAAATACATTACACCGAGCTTTAAAATGTTAAAGTAAACAAAATCATCTCTGGCACGTGCAAAGACTGCTGCAGAATCTGTAGATTTGAGTATCAACATATTGGCAGTAAGCAATTCACAAAAAAAAAGTCTGACATGTTGTGTTGTGTCATTGGCAATTCCTGGTCTTGTTCCAGTAACCCTACACTAAAGGACTGACATGAATAATCACACAAATAATGGTTAGACGTTGTGTATACACTCAAAGCAGTAATTATCCTATGCCTCATGTTTAGTCTATAATTCACAACTGCGGGGACAGGAACCAGTCAGATGTCTGGCAAGCAGCAGTGACATGACGAGCAGTTCCTTACTTCTTGTTTTTGAAGACACACATCTCATTAAGACTGAGAGTCCAACCTGGAAAAATGCTGCGATCTTTGACCACTGCATTTTACCGAACGCCATAAAGGTGTAATCTGTTCTGTTCTATCTCCGAGCGAGTCAGAGAGGACTGTGGATAGCAGGGTGCGCCTCTCATGGCATCGTTACGCCCGTATGACTCACTCACGCATAAACATGCCGTCATTCATACAAAAACATCATGAGTTACAGACAGCTGCAATCAGAAATATCCAACCACCAAAGATTTTAAGGGTTTATCAATTAAAGATTTTTCAAGAAGACAAACAGATCTTTGGACGTCCTGGAGCGGCCTTCTCAGTCTCCAGATTAAAATCCCGTTGAAAAATCTTTGATGGGATTTAAAGAAGGCAGCAGCAGCACAGAGGCCATCGAACATCACTGAGCTGGAGGCTTCTGCAGGAGAAGAATGGGCAAAGACTCCAGTGGAGAGGAGTAAGAAGCTTGTTAGCAGTGACCCAAAAAGTTTTGTTAGAAGTTATAAAAGTGAAAGGATGCTCCACAAAGTCCTGAAGCTAACCCCGGAATTTACACAGAGAACGTCATGAGGACATCGCGGCAGCAGCTCGTTTTACACACATCTGTTTAAAAGCGTCCATTTATACAGAGGGCATCAGAGCTTCTGCTGTTACGCTGCTTGTGTCAACCCCCCACCCAATTTTCCCAACTGTTTTGGTGCTGGAACACTATTTCTGTCCCAGTCCCGAGTCATCTTCTGGATAGCAGCTTGTTATTGTTTATTTAGCTTTGTTGAAGTTAATTAAGAAAATAATTCAGAGCATTTAAGACAATGTTCTAACTCTGTATTTATATTCACACCTGGTATTTCTCAGAGTCTGTGTTCTAGTTTCCTGCAAAGCTACTGGCAGTGGATAAGTTACAACAGCACTTTTCTATTACAATAATCACATTCAGAGTGAAATATAATTTAGTTGTTTCTATGCCACTGTTACTACTTCACTAATGGTGCTTATTTGCTAAAACTAACTCAATTCACACAGGACCAGGTGAGGAGACTCCACAAGCTGCATCTTAGTAGTATGATGAAGTGTTTTTTTTTTTTTTGGCTGCTGCTTTCAGGGGTTGCCAGTGTCAGTCTAGGCATTTTAAGTCTGAAATAGTTTTTTACTTCAGATGGCCTGACTTCTCTATTGAAGGATCATTTAAACTCTACCTTAGACACCTATTTGGGTACGGTCGGAAGGTTTTCTGCGTTCATTCTGTCGTACATTGGTCCGTTTTCCCAGGCCGTGTGGATAGAGACAAACGGAGCAGTACATGCGCTGACCGATAGGGGGCGCATTTGAACAAAGCTCAAGTCACAGCAGACGAAACGGCTGAACTTTTAAAGGAGTCACTAGAGTACATTGGTTGCGATGTATTCTTTTTTTAAATAATTTTGGACACCTTTTAATTAGTATTTCACATTTCATAACTTCAAATAATGTACATGTATGGAAAATGTCTTCTGTTGGGAAGCTGCTACTTTGATTTTGCAAAGGACGCTTGGATCAGGTGTCTGTCGCCCCCTCCTGGCAACAGTGGGGACTGGACAGAACTTAAAATATCGATTTAGCACGGTTATTAGCAACATGATGCTAACAGATAAATGAGCTGACTGCTTCGTAGTGACAGAGGTTTAAGGCTGAAATGATCAGAACGAGTCCGGTGACAATGTATAGGTTTTAGAAACACGCAGGAGCACTTCCTGGTTTCGCGTGTCTACATAGAGCCGTGAGACCAAGCGTTTTCAGCTCTTCAGAAGGTCAGCGCCTGAGCATACAGGAATACTCAAATGTGTCTGAATGAAACAAAATACTACCCCAGGTCTGTTTTTGAGGAGGAAACAACATTATAACGTGGTTTAAAAAGTTGATTTAGCAGAACACGGGACCTTTAAGGGACAGCACTTTTACAGTCACTGCAGGACTTTCACATTTCTATAAAAAGACTGGAATTCTCTCAAGTTTTTAAAAATAGTTTGATGGGAAGCTTGCTCCATTTTCCCAGGACCGAGTTCTGGTTTATTTAGATAAATTGGCCCACTTCATCAAACTGGCTTTAGCATTAATGCACAAATAAGAACTGGCACAGACTGGGGAAAAAAAAAACATCTTCTCTGTTTGTTTGAAGTGAAAATCACTTTACTGTAAGCGGGCCGATAGTGCGTAGCCTGTTTTTAATGAGGTGCATGGAAAACTCCTCCCCTGAGCAGCATCTTTAGAGCAGCCGGGACAATGAGCGTGTTAATAATTCAGCCAGGGTTTGAGGAGCAGGGCAACAGCAGGGGTTACCTCAGGGCGAACTCCACTCCGAGTCTGGGTCGACCCAAATCTCAACAACAGGATTTAAAGATCTATATAATTTACGTCAATGAACTTGTTAAAGGATATTTTTTCACTTTTTAATGGGAAGCTTCAAAGCCAAATAAGGAAAAGGACAGACGAGACTTGTGAGCATTTGTGTATTTGGAGATACATTAAAGGGGCTAATTCATTGTCAAAGGTTTTTTTTTGTAAGTGCATCATGGGGCAGACATGCAAGTATTACAAATAATGACCAACTTACAGTTTTGTTTTTTGTTTTTTTGCTTTCTACCTTGTTATAATGTTGATCCCTTTTCAAAAACATACCTGGAGTTGTGTTTTGTTTCTGTTTGAGTAATCCTTTATTCTCTGGCGCTGAGTTTCTGAGGCCTCAGAACACGGAGTTGCACGAACCTGCACGAAGCCCCGCCCACTCCAGGAAGCACTGACCAATCAACAAGCTCCTCTACATCCAGTCTGACCTCATTAATTTATACAAAAAACAGTGTACAGCTCTGTTTTCACTGATTCCTCACAGACATTTTTTATTTTGTAGTAAACTGGCATCATACAAAAAGTTTAAGGAAGTGAAGTTCCTTTTATTCTTTAAATTATGTTCAACAGATCTGCCCTCTGATAGTCTTTTCACCTGTTTCTTTATGGAACCAGTTGAGCACTTATTAAAAACCTTCTCCTTTAGTCAGATAATATTTTTAAAGGTTGTAAAACATGCAATGTTGTTCCAGAGGCGACCAAGATTGGTTTAAAATATTAAGAAAAGCATAACATATCCCCTTTAATAACAAATAAAAAGCCTTCTTAAAATCTTGAGGTCTGTCCATTTCACAGATGCTTCCAATTATAATAAACTGTCAGATAATTATGCAGTTTTTCCCTAAATCTTAGAAAAAAAGGGGAATACTTCCTATTGAAGAACTTGCTCATGTGCTTTCAGTTTGGAAAGTACAAGTGTTGTGTGGCTCTGACTATGATTTTGAGGCTACACAGTTTCTTTTCTCTTTGCAATCAATAAATACAGTTAATCATTACTGACGAGACAACATGAATTAGTCTGAGCAAAGAACAGGGAGCACAATAAGGGGCCGTTTACATAACAACCCTGTGCATCCGGCTGACATAATTACTAGACACTGCAAAGAAGCCATAGCTCCGGTGTGCAACTTTTACTACAACTTTTAAATCCTGTGGTCTTCCTAGGCAGTGCTGATGAAGTCTAAAGCGTCAGTAAGGATTTATACATGTCTTACTAACAGGGAATTACCAAAATATGAACGTACGCTTCCTGCTGCAGACAAAATCACCTCCTCTACCGGTTTTGAAAAGTTTTGGCTTTCCAGAGCATCATGTAACCAAAAGGCTGACACGAAACAGAATCACTGTGGTTTCTGCAAAATGTAAACAGCGCTCAATCCCTCTCAAGCTTGTGCACAAAGACTAAAAAGCCCAGTTCGATGGCTTAATTGAGCGACGATGGCAGCAGTGAGGCTAATCTGTGCCCGTGACTCGTTTACCTTTGGCTCCATGGCGATGAAGCTGTGAAGACCTCGACTGGACAACGTGGATCTCTTGATGGTTCGACTGTGGAAGAAGTGATAGTGGTCTTTGAGGTCCCCAATCTGGAAAAACACACACACAACAGAGCTCAGAACTGACCAACACTGAATGAGGATGCATAGACATTACCGTATTATCACAGTATTAATCTCACGATACGATATTTGTTGTGATATTACTTGGGTAATAGTAGGCTTGTTTGAGATGAACTGTGCCTCGCCTGGACTGTAGGTGAGAACAGGCGGCCGCAGCAGAGGGCAGGGTCTCATTGGAAGGACAGATCTGGCGTTTGTTTGAAGTATTTTCTCAATAAAACTATTTGAAGAGTTGGTGAACTCTCCTGTTTCCTTCATACACCTTACTGACACTTTTACCATCAAAGCAAAGAGATGAGGCTGCTCCTGTTGCAGAGTTTGCAGCTTAGGCTTAAAATATCATATATGGATCTATGATTATGAAACTGCACCGATACCACTTTTTTTTAAACCGATACGAGTACGAGTACTTCCATTTGAGTACTCGCCGATACCGAGTACCGATACGAGTACTTATATAGGGGTAACTTTATAGTTCATACAGTCACACTGCTGTATCTCATTCATCCCATAGCGTGTCGTCTTTTTGCCGTCTATCCCCGCTCTGCGATGCTAAGTTATTTTTACAACAGAGTGGTTTGAACACAGCTAACCATGGGTAAAATTTGCTCAGTACGGACATGTTATACCTCATTTTAAAGCTTAGATTCTCCTCTATTCAGTCGCTAAAATCATTTTAAGACAGATTGAGCATCTGCGCATAACCAGCGGAGATTCTCCAAGACATACAGCAGCTAACACAGCAGCAACGGTAACGGTACTTCTTATGTTTTATCAGACAACAACTGCTTCAGACTCCGCACTTATATCATTTTCGGGACAACTAGGACAACAAAAGGACAACTGCTTAAGTTTCAGGACTCACATATGATTTGGGATAAGTCTGGTTGAGCAGAATGTAGAGCCAGCTTTACTTTTATCTCCATACAGTTCACTTTGAAATCCTTCCACTAGGTTCTCACTGCTCAGCTGAGAGGGGAATGTCACGTACCAGCGCTGTAAAGTGGTATCGGTTGTTGGTATCGGCCCACTTTTATGAATACGAGTACGAGTACTTGGACATGGTATCGGTACTGATACCACTGGTATCGGTATCGGTGCATCCCTATTTATTATTCATGTGATCCATATCTAACAGCACTCCGGACATTTTCAGTCACATTTGAAGCATTTGTTGATATCAAATGTAGAGCATTAGTCTGTGTGAAGTTGGGAGGAGGAGGCAGCTGAGCGTCAGGAGTCACGTTTCTGATCAAAACACAGCTCTGACCCAATCAGCTGTCAGCGCCCGTGTGGACAGGACACCATTTCCCATCATGCATTAAACATTTGTAGTCCATACAGGCAGGTCGGTCGGTGGAGAACATAATACTTGTGTTGTGTTGGCTGCACTGAAATGGAGCAAAGAATCGTAGTCCATGTAGTTCCCTCGGCTTTTTTTTTGCCCCGAGAGTTCACCACTTACTATTGTAAAAGTCCACGACAATATTGTATTGTATTGTATTGTAATATTGAGAGTTCTGATATTGCGATATCAAAAAACCAATATTGTTACATCACGGACATGAAATTAATCACTCATTTGGCTAAATTAGTTGTAATAAAAAAAAAAATTCTTCTTTCAAGTTAGAGGATAAAAACTTCGCACATCAGTTACTTGGGACGGTTGCATAGGAGCAGAGGGAGAAGCCCAAAAGTACAACAAATAGAAAAGATTCCCGCACACCATTGAACTTGCAAATGTGAGACTCATAGGCCTTCATCAGACAAATGGTGGAATACCATGGCTAGCACCCATGGGTGACAGGTTACTCATTGAGCAGTGAAAAATAAAGCATACAATTATATTATTAATATACATTATACGAATAAACTGTGAAAAAAAATCTAATTTAGTGTGTATTTAAAGTGGAGTTACAGTGACACTGGGGGTTAAGCGTTCGCCCAAACTCTCTCCCGAAGCACATACTGTCGTCGTGTCCCTGGGCAAGACACTTCACCCACACTGCCTACTCCAGTCACTGTATGTGGCTGGTTGCGACTGGAGGGGCATCCGGCGTAAAAACCCTGCCATATCACCATGCGACTGGTTGGCAAACAAAAAAGGGAGACGCCAAAAGGAAAAAAAAAAAGTGTATTTTAAACATTAGAATAAATATTGATAATACATATAAAAAGGTTATATTTCAAGTAGATTTTTAGGAGAATGTAAATAGGAATGAGAACCATAATTGCTGTGTGAATGAACTTTCTTAGCCAGTTAATACTGAAAAAAAAAATCTACAAACAATATCCAGACATTTGAAAGTAGCGTCCTGTGTGCAGTTGTAGTTTGTTTGTTTTTTGTACGCATTTGGGCCAAGAGGAAAATATTTGTGTGTGTGAACTACAACCATTTGTTATTAACAGATCTCAGCCATGTTAAGACTGACCACAAAGCTTAGGGTTTTGTTTCATAATCAGTGATTGTGGTTCTTAGGTTCAAAATGATCCTGTGAAAATGTAGAGAAATACTTGATTGCTCCCAGGAGAAGCTGTGGATAAATTCCTGCAGTGTGAGTCTGGACACCAGCTGCTGGAGGTGGTCAGTCTGAATAATTGATAAAGAGTATTCTCATGATGGAAGTGTCATGGCCGCCGGGGGTCATGTGGCGTGTCACTGATCCTCTGCGAAGCTCACAGAAGCTCGTTAGATTAGCTCCACTTCAGTGACTGCACGCGCACACGTAAATGTCTGAGTCTGACAGAGCGCCGCAGCAGCTGTTGGATAAACACACATCAGCGGTGGTTAGTGCTGTCGCCTCACAGCAAAAAGGTCCTGGGTTTGATTCCTGGACCGAGTGGACGGGGCCTTTCTGTGTGGAGTTTGGATGTTGTCCCTGTGTCTGGGTGTTTCTTCTCCAGGTGCTTTGGTTTCTCCCATCAAACTAAAACATGTACAATAGGCTAATCATGTCAAATTTGTATGATACCACAATAAGATTTTTATAAAATTCATTACTGTTTTCTCCCCAATCCCTCTTGACAAACTCTTTAATGGAACTAGTGTCCTATAAAGCTTATTTTTTAAATATTTTTTAACCTAATAAAGCCTGCAGAAGTTGCTAGCACAGCACTGATACAGTTCTGGAGTAGGGTTGCACGATATGGAGAAAACATGCGATATTCGATAACTATGTTGAAACTTCAATCAATATTTGAAATTAGAGCCTACTTATCGAACATAGTAAGTTAAATTCACTACATTTCACAAAAATGTAAGTTCCTGTATTTACAAGTCAAAACAGCGACAAAATCAAAACTTAACACAGACTAAACCAGGAATAAAACAAGGCTAAGCTGTGACTAAATTCATTAAATTACCACTAAAACTGGACTTTTTAAACATTTTTATTTAGTCACAACACATGTTCTTTTAAGGCTCTGGTGGAAAATGATTCTTCAGTGTAAATCTCTGTCAGATGGAAGACCATAGAGTTATTGCGATATATTTAGATTCTTGCGATACGAATATTGCGTTTGCTGATATTGCAATAACAATCATTTTGCGATATATTGTGCAGCCCTATTCTGGAGAACCAATGTTTTTCAAAATAACGTTGGCTATAAAAAGTAATGAGTCAGTTTTATAAATATGGCCTATTATAACTGCTTACACAATTTCAGGAAATTAATTGGAACACAAGCTACTAAAAATATTTTATAACATTATGATGATGTCTAACCTGAGCCCTTGCCATTTTGTAGTAAATCTTTTTGTTCAAACTGAGACAGCACAGCGACTCACAGAAGGTAACAGAGGCGAAGTTATGGGCACTGTCTGCTGCTCTCCTCATGCTCTCCCATAACGCTTCTGACGCCTTTTTAAAGTCATTAAGGTGTTGCCCAAAATATCGCTAGATGTTTCAATAGTCGCTTTTTTAGAAAATAGTTGCCAAGAGGGTCTGAAAAGTCCTTCAGCTAGGACCTCCTGACCAACATCCTTGCTCAAAATCTGGAGAGCCCACTGCTTCTGACAGGTTACCCCAGTGGCTTTGAAGGATGGGTCAAAAGCAGAGCACAAATTTCCCTGCGGGGACAATAAAGTCTACCTTAAACTCAATTTCAGTTAGAGCATCATGAGGCCTGCATTCATAAACAACCGTCTTTCTCTTCGACAGGTCTCAACACATCACCAGCCCCTGTCTGTGTAATCTGTCCAACATCTGAGCTGACAGGAGAGCCACCCGCCCTCCTCTGGCACCCGCTGGGAGAGCTTTAAACCAGCAGGGAGACAATAAATAAATCATCTCCATCCGACCTGTTTGTGAAACCTTTTATATCTGCTACTGACATTTTGCAGTGACAGCCTCAGACACTTTCATTATGCAAGATTACTCTGAGCCAAACCCAACACAACTGGTTTATGGCATCACAAATGAAGCGGCTGATTCATACAGTCCCATATCACTTACGGGACGACTGAAGTTCTGAGGAAAGCACAACAACTGCACAGCGGTTTAGAAAAATTCCCAGGAAGATGTGTTATAAGAAGCACATCAGTCATTTTGACCATATACTGACGAGGCATTACAACTACTGTGTGAAGTAAATAACAGACTCTCTTCTTCGTGGCAGCTGTTACTGGGTAGCATGGCCAGCCTGACAAACTATTTTCCTATTCCTAGACAAAGAAGTTAGTCTGGGTTGAGTTTTAATTCTACGGGCAAAGGGTGGGACGTAACAAACGTGGATTTTTGACGGTTTTGCCATAAAATAAGATCGATCGGCCGATCATGGCTGAAAATAGAGTGATCGGTAAAATGGGCCGATCAAATTACAACAAACACGCAAGGCTCTCACATTTACTGTCCTGCAACTCCGGTTTGATTAAACAGCAGTAGCGTTATTCTAGCAGTGTTTGTAAGTTAAGCCCTGGTTATAACAAACACAAACCTGCCCTGGAGCTGCTGCTTTATGTCCTCGCTTTGTCCCCGCCTACTTTAGGAGCGCACGGGACAGAACCGAGGCGCAGCAGTGCGTGTATTTGCAAAGAGATCTAGAGCTAACCTGCTAACATTTACGTTAAAAGCATTAAGAAAGTTCAGAGTCTGCCTGTGTCTTGTTACGGAGAAAACTGTGCGTTTTGAGGCTTAAACTGCACCAAATGGCTGCTAATGGAAAGAGAAAGTAAAAAGCCGCCCATGTGTCCATGTGTCTGGGAAGAGCACCTTTCATCGTTGTCTTCTCTGCTCTCTTTGCATGTTTTCTTTGTTCAGACGTTGTCAAAATGGCAGCAGGAGCTGTCTGCTCTTTAGTCCACTGTGGTTCAACCTGGTTTGACTGCGCTTTATGCAGATGCAGCCGCTGCACCCGCGGACTCACACTAAAGGCACCGATTAAGAAGAACAGCTGATTTTTACATCAGCGGAGCATTCAAACAAAGCCACAGACACTGGGCACACATTAAAGACCAATAATGCAACAAAACCCCTTCTAAAACAAAAATAAGTAGAATTTTGTTGTACTTTTACATTTACAAATGCTACAGTATTTTTCAAGTGGAACTAATAATAGCCTGCTTACATTACATTATTACATTGAAGACCACGTGATCGGTATCGGCCATGATCGGTATCGGCCGATCACAGCAAAGGCTGATCGGTGATCGGCCTCAAAAATCCTGATCGGAGCACCCTTACCATAAAACACCAGAATATGCCATATTATTAGAAACTATGAACTTATTTTTGGACAGGGACAGCAGCAGAAGCCAGTTGTACAAAGAGTTGCGGTAAAAGTGGGTTTGTTTGAATGTGGTTGTTACATTGGACGTCAGCAGGACTTTACTGTTGTTAAAATGGAAAGCAGACAAAGAAAAAAATCTCACAGAGGACTGAACAAAAATGAGGATTTCAGGTGAATCAACAGGAGATGAAAGAAAGCACTAAACGCTGTTAGTTAGATGAGAAGTTTTTCAATTCGCTCTGGTGCCATCTTACTTATTTTTGATGAGAGATTATCTCTTATCTCTGTATTTGTAAGACACGCTGCAGATAAACAGCTGAGATAAACCAGTTCCAAATCGACTGCAATCCAAATCGCATGTGGCTGAGGAACTAGACTGTCCTACTGTCAAACATAAAGTAGGTGGAGCTACTGGTCAGGCTCGTTACTGGGTGCGATATTAGAGGCAGCAAGAGAATATTTTGTCCGCAAAGTTCATGTATTAGACAAAGGAAAAAGTGGGCAAGTGTTTACTTTAAGCGAGTTTGACAAGACTAGATTGTGATGGCTACTTATGACAAAACAGCAGCTCTAATAGTGTATTCCCAGTCTGCAGTGGTCAGGATCTATCAGGAATAGGGTTGCAAATTTCCGGGAATTTTCAAAGTTGGAAATTTTCCATGGGAATAAACGGGAATTTATGGGAATAAACTGGGAACTTACACAATTCAAAGCTGTCCCATGACAGGGCAATATACTAATAGCAAGCCATTCCCAAAGTCAAGACTGTCGTGGCCCCCTTAAATTTCCGAAAATCCCTCACGGATCCCCAACGATAAAACTTCCCTCTATTCAAAAGACTCTGCCATGTTTTTTTGTTGTTTTGTTTTTAATAAAAACATTACAAAAACACTGATTATTGACTAAAAGTTGTTTTTAAGTAATATTTTAAAACAAATATACAACCGTAATTAATTTCCAATGTATTTTATGTACTTAATATTTTCATTGACTTTTTATATTTTTGTACGTTTTATTTGTTTTTATGAACCAAAACCATGTGTCTGAAATAATAATTAAAAAAAATAAAAAAATTGAAATTAAAAATGAAATATAGACAGCCTCTGGGGGCCCACCTGTACTACCTTCATGGACCCCCCTTTGGGAACCACTGTACTATAGCATAAAAAACACAAACACATTTCAATATCTCAGCAGAGAGTTCTTTATGAAGCCGTTGCATGGAGCAGCACACATGCTGGACCCAAAATATGACAGAAGCCTACTCTCTGGGGAAGAAATTATCAGTGCCTATGCTGTTATTACAGGTATTGCTGACCACCTAGATCTTGATGGGGGAAAGTTCGAGGCAGCTTGGCCATGTATAGAAATAAACAGGGACTTTGGAAAGGGGATGGGATCTGGCAGCCATGTCAGCACATCTCTGCATCCACCTGGTGGAAGGGTTTGTGTGGATCTGAGGCCCTTGCACCAGCAGCTTCCATTATTCTCCATATTCCACCAACTTCAGCTTCAGGAACAGTCAGATTCTGAAGAGGTGATGATGGTGGATGATGTATCTGAGGATGAAGTCGTTGAGACACTAGCATAGAAGCTAGTGTTGAAGAGCTTGAGAGAATTTTTGTATTATTATTTTACACCTTAAACTGTACAGTTTTTTAAGGAGTTTTCATTTACTTTTTTGGTTTTGGGAAGTAATATTTTACTTAATTTTTTTATTGTTCAAAGACAGATCTGTTCTGTAAATGTTCAATAAAGTTGTTTAAATCTGTTCTATTATAATGTTTGTTTATTTATTTATATATGGTTTCCAAATTTGAAAATTCCCAAAATTTCCAAGCTTAACTTCCCATGGAAAGTTTCCAGAAAATATCCGGAAATTTACTGGAAATTTTCCACTCCTTTGCAACCCTAATCAGGAAGGAACAGAGGTGAACCAGAGACAGGTCAACCACATGGGGAATGAAGGCTGAGGCCTGTGTGGTCCCAGCCAACAGACGAGCTACTGTAGGCCAAACTGATGAGGACATTGATGCTGTTTTTGACAGACAAGTGTCAGAATACACAAAGCATCAGAGTTTGTAGCATACAGGGATGCATATTTGGCCACATTATGACTACCAATATTAGCCCATAGACATAGAGAGTTAAAAAATGTAAGCAAAAGTCCACTCACTCATGCATCTAGTATGTCGCCTTCAGACAGCAGATACTTCAAGAAAATAACCTCAGAACTTAGGCTTCTAAAGGCTTAGGAAGGTGGTCATAATGTTAAGCCTGATCCATGTGAGTAATCAGAGCTATAACTCAGTTGTGCAAATGTTGTTGTTTTTTTATTGCAACACAGGCAAACTAACAAAAAAAAAAACAAGCTGATGTAAGAGTTAGCTGGATTTCACTGTAAAAAGCTGAGCAACCCTTTCCTGGGTTTGGCACAGTTGCAGGAGGTGGTCCCTAACACAGCACAACATGTACATGAGCACAACTTTACATCTGCAGCACTCAAATTCAAATTATTGCCTCAATCCAATTAACTCCATGTAAAAGTCTCTCATTAAGGGTCATTCAAATTTCTCCTAATGGCACAAACACACAGCAAGATAATGTGTTTTTGTCACACTGCAGCATGTCTACATACAGCTTACAGCAGATCAAATTTGAGAGCGGTTCAGCTGCACAGACAGAACAACATGAAGTCCAGTGTTTAGAGCAAAAAGAGAACTTGGTTGCTGTAGCTTATGGTACATTATGTGTTTTTGGGAGACAATACCAGAGAAAGGAACCCATTTTTCCATCTTTGTTATGCATTATTAGCATTTTGCACAAGTGGTAAAAACCCAGAGCGGGAAATGGACAGAGTTCAATACTGCAGCACCTCAGTGACCTGAAGACGTACTAGATGCTTTTCCGCTGGGACAGAATGGTGCAGGTCAGGCTGGTTTGGAAGTGTTTTCATTTCCCAAAGCGGTACTCTGAAGCATCTCCAGAAAGCGCACTGTACCATGCCACTTTTGCGAAGGCAAGAGGTGCCAGCCCTGGGATTTGGACCGCTATGGAAAAGGTGGCGCTACAAACTGCTGCGTGTTGATGATTGGACAACAGATAATCCTTCAACGGAGCAAAAATTACACGCAGGAGACCAGAAATAAAAATGTATAATAGTAATAATTTTATTTTAATCACACTCAAACTATTTAAATACCTATGACGAGTTTTTAAAAAGTAGTAGAGGCGCAGAGAAGTGAATTTAATGCACAGAAAGCTGGAGCTAAACCTGAAGTAGTCTCCTGTTTACTGAAGATAACGCAGCTTTAGCTCCAGACTTGCAAGGATTTACTCGCCTCTTTTTATTCAATACTGGCACCACCTTCATGTTTTAAAACTCAGTTTCAAACACAATTTATATCTCTTTTAATAACTGATGTCGTTGTTTACGCAACAGAGGCCAATCTCGTGGACCTGGAGCATTGGAAACACAAGCCTGTTTTAGGAGTCCGCTGTTCCAAACCGTCCCGTACTGACACGACTCGTTACAGTACCCCCTAGTGGAAATACACCTAAATACTGACTGTGTCCCAGCATTAAACACATGACCGGCCAATTCTCGGAGCACCTGTATGAGCAGCACACACTGACGAGTAGCTCTACATCCTTAAATCTTCAGCTGGTCCATTTAAATGAGCTCTATTCTGTCCAGGTCTTTTTTCCCGGCCTCGGTGTGTGTGGACAGATCCGTGTCTGGGATTTTGTCAGCTGATGTAGACTCAATTTGGGCCACTGTCTGAGCCTGAGAAGGGGGCTTCACGGTTAAGAGGATTAGTCAGAATTCCCCCAACGGAGGAGCTCTCTCACTTCACGCCAAGACTTTTTTTTTTTTCAGCCATCCATCTCCTCTGATTTTCCTCTCTCATTTCCCAGTATGCGGCTGCTTATCTCTGTCTGTTCCCGTCTTTGCGAACATATTGTCCCCTTTGTGGCATGTTTTACTCACCCATCCCCCCGTTTTTTTGTTTTTTTGTAACTCCTCTCTTTCCAACGAAAACCACGGAAACAAAAATGTGTCCAACTCTCAGCAATGCTCATATTCTCATCAATCATTTTTATAAACTTCGTAATGGGTGGGAGGGCTGTTTTTTTTTTAACGGTGCGATGTCAAAGTTCACATTGGAAAACCGGAGCGTGCTGTTATTGCTCCCAATTGTGCGGCTTTGGGCTGACCCCGAAACCAGGAAGTTGAAGTAAAACTCTTGTCTATGAGGTGTCAAAGTCCAATGCGGGCCACATATTGACATGGAAATGAGGGCGGGCAGCGGGGGGTTGGGGTGCAGCAGGGGAATTCCTCTGGGGGGCGGCTGGGGAAGGGGGTACTCCACACATTAGTTCTCGTCAAAGGGAGAAGGGGTGGATAAACGAGGCCATTAAACGGCGCTCTCTGGGGGAGTGTAGTGGGTGGGCGGGCAGGACCAGGCCCGGGAAAGGGGGTAAGGGGGGTATTCGAATAGCTGTTGACTAGGCTACCCCACAACAACCTGTCAGAATGCCCCCCGCCGCTCCACGCTCGCGCTGGGACAAGTGCGTGCTTGAGCGGCCCAGAAAACCCAGGCGAGGGATGCTGGGGGGGGGGGGGGGTGTGTGGGGTCTGTCTGACGTAGTGCTTTTGTCCCACACGTACACAGGACAGGACGGCTCTTTAAACTGTGTGGATACAGAGTGTGCCTCATGTGGCATAATGCTCTGGGATCACTTCACTGTGGAGGCTGTTTACGTTGAATCGGGTAGACTTTATTATACTTGAAGGGATATTCTGTTCTCTGCATTTGACCCATTCTTTCAGTGTCACTGGGGCAACCTGTCAGGAGCAGGGGAGAGATGAGCAGCACTCGGGGGCCTTCTCCAGATCTTGAAGAGTACCTGGCTGGAGGATTAGCCTACCCTGGCCCTTCTTGCTGTAAGAAGACAATGCGTTGGTTGGTAAAGAGGTGCTCATTGGTTTAACAGCTAAACACAGCAGTAACAGAGGATTATACACAACCATAACCCAGAACTGTAAAATATAACATCACCATCCTATCCTTGCACCAAAGAAGACTCTCAAAATTAACAAAAGGCAGAATGAACAAAGAATAAAAG
Source organism: Bostrychus sinensis (assembly GCA_020698575.1). NCBI lineage: Eukaryota > Metazoa > Chordata > Actinopteri > Gobiiformes > Eleotridae > Bostrychus > Bostrychus sinensis. The sequence goes on along the minus strand of CM036249.1, from coordinate 7,594,810 downwards.
ACGAATAAGTTGTCTAACATGTTCTTATTCTTCTTTATTCTTTGTTAAAAAGCCTGCAATCAGAATACAGCTTAATGTATGCACACAGCCGTGCTCTGCCACAAACCCGACCAGTGTCTCAGCGCAGGTGCCTTTTACCTTTATGTAAATGTAAAAAGCTCTTGTTGTTAGGAAAAAAGGAGTGTCCTGCAGTGCAATTGAAAGTACAATAGATAAAGACAAAACAATAAAATGTCACTCCTAATGGCTGTCTTTGTCAAGAGAAACAGTACAAAGATGAAAACTACACAGCGGCTTTTATTATGAACTGTGCACTGTCCCAGTCCAATAAACAATAGATATAAATAAGTGATTAAAAGGCTCTATAATTGTGCCATGCATGAGCTCACCTAACAGTCACATGTAGTTTAAAGCATGTACACTGATCACACTGCACACATGTGAACAATGAATAATAATGATAATAATAATAATAAATTACATTTATATTGCACTTCAGGCCTCTCAAAACACTTTACAAAAGTCCATTATTCATTCACTCCTCAGTCGCACTCTGTGGTGCCCTGGGACAGACTACCTGTGACTGTGGCTGGCATTCTGCGCCAATGGCCTCTCTGACCACCCCCAAACACACGATCACACAACACATACAGGCAAGGTGGTTGAAACATCTTGCCCAAGGACACAATGGCAGTATGAACTGTTTAATCGGGATTCAAACTGCCAACTTTCTGGTTATTGGACGACCTCTCTACCTCCTGAGCCACACACACTACCGTAATCTCAACTGCTAACCAGATCTTTGCAATGAACATGATAACTTATAATCTTACTGAACTACTAAACTTATAATTTATTTTATTAAAAGTCCCCTATTCTGCTAAATCGACTTTTCTGAGCTTTTAACCATGTTATAATGTTGTTTCTACCTCAAAAACAGACCTGGACTAGTGTTTTGTTTCATTCCCGCATGTTTGAGTAATCCTGTATGCTGAGGCGCTGCCCTTCTCAAGAGCTGAAAACGCTCAATCTCACAGCTCTATGTAGACACGAGAAACCAGGAAGTGCTCCTGCGCGTTTCTAAAGCCCATACACCATCACCGGACCTGTTCTGATCATTTCAGCATTTAAACCTCCATCACTACAAAGCACTCAGCTCATTTATCCATTTGCTAACATCATGTTGCTAATACCCATGCTAATTAGCCATTTTATGCATCGCTGCCAGCAGGGGACAACAGACGCCTAATCCAAGTCAAAGCTCCCTAAAAGACATTTTCCACATATACATTATTTTAAGCTATAAAAAGTGAAATACAAATGCAAAGGTGTCCAAAACATTTTCAAAAATCCTGAAAAAAAGCATAATATGGGACCAATAAAACATTTATTGACAGTGTGTCAGCCTGGCACAATAAACCCTATTTTCTACACATGTATCTGTATCTCTCAAACACTGTATAGGTCCAAACGTCTATAGCATGTCACAGCTGTGTTAACATTACTTCCATATGTCCGCATCAAAAGACGCTGCTGTCCTTTGATAAAGACTCTTTTGTATTTACACTTCTGCGGTCATTAGACGTCCCCGTTTATCTGCAGGTTCATATTGTCCACGCTCATTCACAGCCCCACGCAGCCAGTGTGTCTCATGTGGTTGGCCTTTTGACTGCAGGAGCGCACGCACACACACATCAAGCGACTGTGCGCTTGTTGTGGCTTCACTTTGATGTGTGTTTCACCGCATGGGACATTAAAGATTCCTCAATGAATTTACAACCACTGATAACACAAGCGCTCATGATAAAGGGGGAGCAGGTGTGGTTTTTTTTATATGTCAGTGCTATTCCTGACAAGTTTCGTAGGTGTAATTAAGTATTTTTTGTACAAGCTGACAAGATGAGTAGCCTTTTGCTTCTCATTGGTCCTAAGCGATTTAACCTACATTAAAATATATGAACAAGCAAATAACTGGCCCAACTAAATAGCAGCAACATTAAAGTGGTCTACATCAGTGGTTCTCAAGCTGTGGTACGGATACCACTGGTTCTTCAGGTGGTACGCGGTAGAGGTCAACTAATATCAAGCCGATTCTTGCAGATTTTGGTTGATTTTTGGTTAGGCACATGCCCAGACAACTATGTGACTGAAGGACCCCAGCTTCCCCAACCATCTTGTAGCAGTTTGGGCTCTTAGAGGCCTGTTTACACGACAACACTGGTGAGGAAAATGCAACAGTCATGCATTCGCATTTACACAAAAATGCTAAAGTGTGAAGAAAAGTGAAGTAAACTGTAGTACCTGTATTTGTCCAGCAAACAGCGCTGTGGGCCCCGCAAATGCTCTACACCACACAGAGCGTAAACAGCAGAGGAAGTGATAGCTCTGGTCTGTAACTTTCCAACTACTTTAGGATCTTGTGGTTTTCTGGAGCCATTCTCATAAAGTCTCTCATCAAAATCAGTACTTATACAGATATTACTGACAGTTACTGACTAAATATGAACGTGTGAGATATAAAAGCCTCATATTTTGTGATCATGGATCAGCTGACCTGCGCCCGGCAGACAGCCAATCACTGTTCAGATTGAGGCTGTTACATCATCATTTTCATTGAGTACAATGTTTTCGCAGTTTACAGAGAGCGGAGTGACTCCCACTGTGAGACCAAAACTCCTCTGCCAGCACAAAAGATTGCGGATTCAGAAATGGAAACTCCGTCTTCGTGTAACGAAAGGCCAAACCACAATCAAACCTTTGCGGATTCGGCAAAATGTGTTGTCTGAACGGTCCCTTACCCTGCAGTTCATAGGAAACACCCAAAATCGCTTTATCTAAGCCTGAAAAGCTCAAAACAACATTTTTTTTGTTTGTTTCTCTGGCATAGGACCTCATAGAACAAAAATCCAAAAGCATTTTGTAGCTCTCCCCAAGCTCTACCTGCTCAGAGAGTTGTGTGATTGTTCTCACTGTCACATTCTAACACATTTGTTCATGTTTTAAAAAGCATTACTAAAACAAATGGCTACATTTAATTCACTTCTTTCGTAAAATTTAAAAACTCGGCCCCACATGTCGGTCCAAAGATGTGTTTATCGGCCATTGGCTGCTCTAAATTTTAAAAAATTGGTATTGGCATTGGCCATAGAAAAACCCATATTGGTCTAGTACGCAGGCTTCTTTGGGTGGTACTCAGGAGACTGACTTAGTTTAGTTTAATCCAGAGCCATTTTTATTCCTATTTTCATGCTACTTGGTTGCTGAATAAATTTAAAGCATAGACCAGGCACAGTTTAGTTCTGGTTTAGTCTTAGATTTGTCCTTGTTTAATCCTTGTTAAGTCTAGGTCTAGTCCTTGTTTAGTCTAAGTTTAGTTCCTGTTTCGTCCTTATTCAGTAGTGCCCCTTTTAGTTCTTTAAAGATGGTACTCGGAGAGCCAAATATTCTCTGAGGTGGTACTTGGTGTGAAAAGTTTCAGAACCACTTGTTGTCTGTTGGCTGTTTCTTATTTAGGTGCAGTATGGGGCTCCCAATGTAAAATAAACTGTATAACAGGCCCACACTGTGTTACTGTAAGTGTCCTGTATGACAAGTTTAATAATGTCAGGATGTTCAAACTGCTTTAGCCAACAAAAAGTCAAGTATAGACTATTATTAGAAAGACTTATTGAACTTATTAACGCAATGCCTTTAATTAGCGCGAAGCGAGACACCTGTTGTGCCATCCTAGTTCTGGACTTTTCATTTCCCATGATCCATGAGCCGCAGGACCAAAAGCATCAGGTGCGAAGGTTAGATCTCAAATGTCGAAAAAAAACACACACTAAAAAACAGATACAACGACAACAGAGTGGCGCGTACAGACTGTGTCTTGTTTTGTTTTGGTTTTTTAGGGCAAAAGTGAGCAGTGCACTTTGGATAAAACTCTTACCTGTCCCATGTTCCTATAGCCATACTTGTCCGCTATCCTCTCGGCCACCTCGGTGCCCCCGGCTATCCTCACTGCCCAGTGGTTGGTGTAAATCCGAGCGCGGCACGGCGGGGACACGAAGCCGAGGTAGAGCGCCAGGACGCACAGCGAACTCCTTCTCCAAGCGCCGTGGCAAACCATCTTCGCCCCGCTACTTTCACAGCGACTCTTCTGCTCCTCCACCACCAGCGCCGACCGGGCAAACAACCAAACTTCTCTCACAACCGAGCGAGGCTCTCATAGAAGAGCGTCCGGGCAGGAAAACAGAGACCCCGAAGAGAAAAGGTTTGAGGGGGGACGAGTGTGGCCCCGCGGAGGGAACAACAGGCGTCTGTCGCGTCTCCTCACAGCGCTGCCTTCCACATGGGAGACTGAAGTTTGTGTGCCCTCTGCGTTCCTGTGCCGCGCTCTGTTTTTCGCGGCGGAGGAGAAGGAAGTGTTTCGGTGTGTGTGTGTGTGTGTTCGCGCGAGAGTGTGCCGCGCGGAGCTGCTGCTGTCCTATCGTCAAAGCCGCTTTCCCCGCGTGCCTCCCGCGTCCACGTCCGACAGGAGATGTTGACCGGCCTCTTTCGTGCGGTGAAATGGCTACAGCGCCTCCGCACAAATAACTGGCTGACACTCCGAGTCCGGAGCGACAACTACAGCCGCGGGGCTTCCCTCGCGAGCTCCGCTGGGTCTTAAAGACACCCCGCTCCGAGCCCCCAGGACTCAGACTCAGACTCAGACACGAGGGGGTCAAACCGGGCGACAGGAAACCACCAAGGCGCGCACGTTCACCAAGGCCACAGGGTTCTCCATCACAGGAACATTTTGTTTTTAATTCATAAGGAATAACTGGAGATTGTATTTATTATTTTACTGTAGACCAGTGGTTCTCAGACTTTTCACTCCAAGTACCATCATTAGACTTAAACTAGACTAAATCTCGACTACACCAAGCCTAAACCAGGGCAAAGTCAGGACTAAACTAGATCTAAACCAAGACTAAACTATGATGGGTCCAAGACAAAACCAGATCTAAACCAAGACTAAACTATGACAGATCCAAGACAAAACCAGGTCCAAACCAGATCTAAACCAAGACTAAACCAGGACTAAACTATGACGGATCCAAGACTAAACCAGGGCAAAGCCAGGACTAAACCAGATCTAAACCAAGACTAAACTATGATGGGTCCAACACAAAACCAGATCTAAACCAAGACTAAACTATGACGGATCCAAGAAAAAAACAGGACTAAACCAGATCTAAAACAAAACTAAACTATGACGGATCCAAGACAAAACCAGGTCCAAACCAGATCTAAACCAAGACTAAACCAGGACTAAACCAGATCTAAACCAAGACTAAACTATGATGGATCCAAGACTAAACCAGGACTAAACCAGATCTAAACCAAGACTAAACTATGATGGATCCAAGACTAAACCAGGACTAAACCAGATCTAAACCAAGACTAAACTATGATGGATCCAAGACTAAACCAGGACTAAACCAGATCTAAACCAAGACTAAACTATGACGGATCCAAGACTAAACCAGGACTAAACCAGGACTAAACCAGATCTAAACCAAGACTAAACTATGACGGATCCAAGAAAAAAACAGGACTAAACCAGATCTAAACCAAGACTAAACTATGCCGGATCCAAGACTAAACCAGGACTAAACCAGATTTAAAACAAGACTAAACCAGGACTAATCCAGGAATCAAACTTGCTACAAATTAAACCAAATCAAGACTTGAACTGTGAAGTGCCCCGAGTACCACCAGAGGCCTGCGTACCACCAGTTGTACCTGTACCGCGGTTTGAGAACCCCTGCTGTAGACTAAAGGCTCTAGAGAATAAACATGGAGCCAAACTTATGTCACAGTATGTGTTGGTCCCAAAACTTGGATAAATGGAGACTGTTGAAAGGCATCTGTTGTAAAAGCACTGTGGTAACCTCTGAAAGAAAAAAAAGTGAGCAGCTGAAAGGATGTCCGCTCCAAAAATGTGTGACGATAAACTCAGGCTGCACAATAGTGGAAAAACATAACTAATGTAAAAACATGCAATAACTATGTTGAATATTACAATAATGATATGATTGGTAATATTATTTTGATACTGTTTTTTGACACTTAAATTAAAGCAGAAATATAAGAAAGAATATAAGAAAATGGCAACTAAATTTTGACTATTTATTTATATATTTCCATTTGGTTGCAACATATTTCCATTTGACTCGACCATGAGTTAGTTTCCTGCTGTATGGACAATGCATTTGCTGATAATGCAATAGTGATACATTTGATACAATATAATGTGCAGCTCTATGTTAAAAAATAGCAAAGATATGGATTTGACACATGGACCTTTGAGTTATATTCAGGTATAAGTTTCAGTAAAGTAAACAAGCAAGTGTTAAAAATCCCATATTATGCTTTTTTCTGGCTTTTTGAAATCATTTTGGATACCTTTTGCATTAGTATTTCACATTTTATAACTTAAAATAATGTATTTGTGTGGAAAACATTTTCTTTTGGGGAGCTGTTACTTTGACTTTGTAGATAATGGTTGGGTCAGGAGCACTTCCTGGTTTTCACGAGGCTACAAAGAGCTGTGAGACTGAGCGTTTTCAGCTCTGGAGAAGGGCAGCGCCTCAGAATACAGGATTACTCAAACATGTGTGAATGAAACAATACTACTCTAGGTCTGTTTTTGAGATGGGAACAACTTTATAACATAGTTAAAAGTAGGGCTGAAGGATTGTGAATAAATATCTAATTGCAATTTTTTGATGAAGCATTTGATGAAGCGTTGACATTGAAATATTCATTGCTGAACTAATCCAAACACAGCCCCTCAGTTTAAAACTACAGCTGTACACTGCTAAAATCTAAATCTACATTAGTTAAACTGAGTTCAATTCAGCAAAAGCAAGAAGAAAATTAGCCCATGGACAGATTTTTTCTTAAAATAAGTAAAAAAAAATAGCTTGAAACAGGGAAGAAATAACTTGAAACAAGTCAGATATCTAGTAATAAGTTACCTAATAAGTAAATAAATCCAATCTATATATAATAATCTGAATTCAAGTAGATTTAACTTATGTAGATATTGCTTTTTTGCAGTTTATTAAGATCCAGTGGGGATGGGATTGTTCTCTGCAGAGGACATTATATCTAATTGCAACAGTTCAAATTGTGATTTTGATTTGATTTTGATTAATTGTGCAGCCCTAGTTAAAAGCTTAAAAAAAAAAAAAGTCAATTTAGCAGAACAGGGGACCTTTATTGACTTACAACCCAGAGTTTTCATGACTTTCAGACTTCGCTGGTCTTCATATCAGATCATAATTTAGTACACGGCGTAATAGTATTTCCATTTTGTAGCTTGCACTCCTTTGACCAGCGGTGATGTTTTTCTCATTTAACAAGCGGAAGGAAGTATTGCACTCAGGACCCTCTCCCAGCTCTTGCACCTTAAAGAGCTGCTGCTGAATGCCGGCCTTGTCGCTGCGCGGGTCGTATTGACCCAGACATACCAATGTAAAGTTAGGTAAACTCTGACATTCTCCTCACGAGCGTCAGAAGTGGACCTTAAACTGGCTTCTTATAGAAACGCAGGATTTTATTTTTCCACAGTCCCCTTGGCCTTGACTCGATCTCGTTCAGCTTTTATAAACCTTTTTATCTGTGCTGCAGGGGATGGTTTTATGAAGAAAGTCGTTGGCCATGGCTAAGATTTAAAGGGGCTATATTCTGCTTTTATTCATATTTTTAATTCAATCTTGGTCGCCTCTAGAACAGCAGCATGTTTTACAACCTTTAAAAACATTATCACTGTAAAAAAAATAATAAAAAATGCTGCGAAAACTCAAAAACTCTGGGCAACAGAATCCCTCAACATTTTTAAGTTTTGGGGCCAACTCAAAAATCTCAAGTTTTCAACAACTAATGTTTTTTGTTTACTTAAAGTTACACTGTGTAACTTTTCTCCTAAATATGTGGGGCATACTGACTTGTTTTTGTGATTTTTTGAGCGATTATAAGGCCTGAGGCGCGATCTGTTGCTCCGAGCGGGGCTTCTGTACTGAGAAACCACCCTCGCAACTTGGCCGGGAGCGCTCCGCTGTTGAGGAAGAGTCACGTGACAGGGAACGACTTGAGGCGCAGGTATAACCAGGAAGCTACTTTTAGCGTTGTTATTTTCGCCAGTTCGTCAGGGCCGAAGGACACAAGAAGATGAAGACAATGTCGGACGAGGCAAGAAAAAGAAAATGTGAAAGGGACCGCACCAGATCGCAGACAAGAGTCAACATCGGACAGACTTTTGCTCGCTGGCGTCAGATGAGAGACAGAGAAGGCTGCAAATTGGATCACGTTTTTGCTTCTTTATTGTTGGGCAGGTAAATTAGCCTCTTTATTTTTTCTTTAGAACGTGCTTTTTCATACAGTTATTAGTTGTTTTTACTGCGACCATTGCGCGATATTTGTTGATAAGCTAACGCTAGCGCTAACTCTATAGAAGATCCAGTCCAAACTTCCAAAGGTAGCAGCAGGTCAACTAAAGTTGAAACAATGATGGAAATAGACGCACGCTCGCACAGTTTCAGAAGGAGGAGGGGCCCTAGTGTTTACGTTTTGCGACGGTGCAGTGGCACCTGTGGCCTCTAGAGGCGCAAGACCGGGAATCTTACACAGTGTAACTTTAATTTGACGTTCATATGTCTAAAAACGTTACATTTTTTAGTTTTACTCACTACCATTATTTTTTTAACTCATTTTACAGTCAACGTACTATCCACTGTTCAGTAAAAGTATTATTCTTTTTTTAAATTTAGGATATTTAGTTTTTATTATCATCAATAATAATACCTTTTCTGGACAATGGATAGTAAGTTGGCTGTAAGATGAGTAAAAAATAATAATGATAGCGAGTAAAACAAAAAATTTAAGGTTTTAGACATATGAACATCAAATTAGATGAACAAAAAACATTTGTTGTTAAAAACTTTAGATTCTGAATTGGCCCCAAAACTCAAAAATCTTGAGAGATCCTGTTGCCATGAGTTTTTGAGTTTTCACTTTTTTTCTTCTTTTTTTTACAGTGTGACAAAGAAAACTACTGATGCCATTAAAAAAAAAAAAACAACAACACAGACAAACAGACCAGCAGAGGGCAGCAGAGAATTGCGGTCTTTTGAATATAATCAAAGAAAAAGAGCACTTCCTTAAACCTTTTGTTTGATGCCATTTTACTGCATTGTTTTTCGGATAAATGAATGAGACTGGATGTAGAGGGCTTGTTGATGATTGGTCAGTGCTTCCTGGAGTGGACGGAGGTTTGTGAAACCGTGTGTTTTGAGGCCTCAGAAACTCAGCGCCAAAGATTACAGAATTACTTAAACAAGGAGCCAAACTCAACTCCAGCTATGTTTTTTTGAGATGAGGAAACAGCCTTATAACATGGTAGAAAGCTCAGAAAAGTTAATTTTGCAGAATATATCCCCTTTATTAACAACAAATAACAGTCTTGTTTCATATCAACTTACTGATCACTGTCAGTCCGTTTACATGCAGGTCAAGAAATTGGAAGAGCTGTCCCATTATACCCAGAGTTTTAACTCAGTGTAAATGTAGGTGACCACAGGAGTGTGTAAAGTTGATTTAATAAACTTTATTGTCCAAAAAAGTAAATTTGTCTTGGGAAAAGTCTTAAACAGTGGTTCTCTACTGCTCTGTCTTCAGGACCCACCATCACCTTATAATGACAAGCCATGACCCAAATAAGAGAGATATTTCAACTTATCAGATATATTGAATAAAACAGTTTGTATCTGGCACTGTATAATATCAGAATATCACAGTTTGCCAACACAAAAAGAACAAATTTAAAGATAAACCAATGAAGCGACAATGCTAGAGAGGGAACTAGTCACTTTTACATTTAAAGCAGAACTCAGTAACTTTTTGTGTAATGTTAAAGTTACACTGTGTAAGATTCCTGGTCTTGCGCCTCTAGAGGCCACAGGTGCCACTGCACTGTCGCAAAACGTAAACACTAGCTTGGACTCCTCCTCCTTCTGAAACTGTGCGAGCGTGCGTTACGTCAAACTAACAATGGGACTAGAGAGTGCATTCATATTTACTGTATAAACTTCTGTAACCACTTGTGTGGCCGCACATTGGATCTTCTATAGAGTTAGCGCTAGCGTTAGCTTATCGCGCAATGGTCGCATTAAAACAACTAATAACTGTATGAAAAAGCACGTTCTAAAGAAAAAATAAAGAGGCTAATTTACCTGCCCAACAATAAAGAAGCAAAAACGTGATCCGATTTGCAGCCTTCTCTGTCTCTCATCTGACGCCAGCGAGCAAAAGTCTGTCCGATGTTGACTCTTGTCTGCGATCTGGTGCGGTCCCTTTCACATTTTCTTTTTCTTGCCTCGTCCGACATTGTCTTCATCTTCTTGTGTCCTTCGGCCCTGACGAACTGGCGAAAATAACAATGCTAAAAGTAGCTTCATGGTTATACCTGCGCCTCAGGTATAAGAGCAGAAGGGGGAATGCCGTAAAGCAAGTCGTTTCCTGTCACGTGACTTTTCCTGAACAGCGGAGCGCTCCCGGCCAAACTACGAGGGCGGTTTCTCAGTACGGAAGCCCCGCTCGGAGCAACAGATCACGCCTCAGGCCTTATAATCGCTCAAAAAATCACAAAAACAAGTCAGTATGCCCCACATATTTAGGAGAAAAGTTACACAGTGTAACTTTAAATGAGTTGTTGTGGGGCAAATAAAGTGTCCTGCATGTCCCTGTGCTGTCTCTGGGCTGAAAACAACACTTGTAAGTCTGAGCGTTGCCGACCCGGTGTCACAGAAGTCTTGAGTCTCATCGCGGTTAGAGCAAAACAACAAGCTTGCAGTGGCTTTATTTCTCGATTTTCATTGTGGGAGAATGTCCAAATGGCAGAAAAAAACTTTGTAAACAAAAGTAAAGGCAAGCGAGGAATCTCAGTCAACTGGGCTTGTGAGTATTTATGACAGTGCTTTACTCCGAACTGTAGGGGGAGCTCTATTCAGGAAAATAAGGCAAAACAGCAAAGAAATGAGCAGAGTTACTGAGTTTCGCTTTAATTAGGTCTATTACTTTTATTTTTTATCAGACTTCCTTTTGCGCTGACTCATTGTTCTGCGACAGTGCAGTACCAGTCCCACATATACAGGGCAACTACAGCCTGCCTCAGCGTCGTGGGTTTGAGTCCGCACTCTGACAGTTTGCTGAATGTCTCTCTTGTGCTCTCTCCGTGATTTCCAACTATTCTGTCCTATCAATAAAGCCAAAAATTTCTTTAAAAAACGCAAGACCCTAACACTGACAAGACAACGATTAAAACAATGAACAGCATAAGTTAAAATACACCACTAAATAAAGTCTCAGTACTTGAAAACAGCCCCTCACATGTTTTATAGGCCTCTAAACTTAAACTGTAGCAACTTGTATCTCAGTAAGTTGGCAAGTTAGATTTATTTGTGCCACTGTTTATACTTTTTGAGGTCACCCTGCATGGAACTGTTCTTGGAGTTCAGCATCTTAATTGAAGCTGGAACAAATGACAGTCTGTTAGTTTCACTCTGTGGCACTCTCAGTCTCCTTCCTGAGGGCAGCAGTTGTGTTTTTCTGTAAAAAGTGGATGTTCAGGGTCACTGGAGACAGTTGTCGCTCTTCTCATCATTACCCGTTTCATGGCTGTTTTATAAATGTGAGAAAGTTTGGTTTATTGCACGGTGGCAAAGTGGTTAGCCCTGTCGCCGCACGGTCAGAAGGTCCTGTCCCGGGTTTGATTCCTGGACCTTGTGGGGCTTTTCTGTGCGCGTTCTCCCTGTGTGTGAGCGGGTTTCCTCTGGGTGCTCTCTCTCATCGACCTAAAACATGCACAATAGGCTAATCCTCCAGCTTCTGACCAAGATCCTGGCACAATTTTCCCTATGGCGACAATAAAGTCTGACTTATTTTACCCGACCTTATCTATGAGTTGAACAGTAGCATTTCCAAAACTGAAATCCAGGCAGTCTTCTTAAAAAACAATCTCTGCTGCAGTCGTGAGCACAAAATGTCAGCGTGCATTTTCCAACAGAGAGCGTTGTCCATGTGAATGCCAAGTAGGGACGCACATTCAGTTTATTTTCTTTAATCGATTAATTGGTAATCTTAACATTATTAATGATTATCAATTAACCGTTAATCACCGACTTGACATTACCTATCATTACCTTTTACAAGAAACAACTCTTTATTAAATTCATGAACCATAATAAAAAAGTGTCCATTTAGTTATAGACTTGTATATTTTAGGAAAACGTTGCTTAATTTTATAGCCATAATTTGGAATAATTAATTAATTAACCGATTAACCACAACCACCCCTAAGGTATCTGTAGGATGCCACTTGTTGTATTGCCATGTCTTTTATGATTATAGGCTCATGTTTAGATAAGTTTCTTGTAAGGGCGTAACGATACAGTAACTATGTTGATGTATTGATTTTTTTCTCCTACGATACAACTATATCAATACACATTACCTTGAATCATATCATTTTCTAGTGTATATCAATATACGTGGAAAATGGATCAATAATATTAGAAATGTCAAAATTAGAAATCTGCATGTTAAAATAAAATGTTATATTTAACTGTACTTTGTTCTCTGTCTGCTGGACATAATAAACCCTGGCCATGTTGACAGATTTAGAGTAAACTTTTATGATTTTTGGCAAAAAGTTTCTGTATCAATTATCGATATGAAGGGGTTGAATTGTATCAAATCGTATCGTTCTAAATCAGCCGATATCATTCTTGAATCAAATCAAAACAGTTCTAATTGATATGTATCGTATTGTTGCAAAAACATATCGTTACACCTCTAGTTTCTTGGATCAAAACAATTTCTTTTTGTTTGATGCCCTGTCCTCCTCTGGCTTCAGCCCACACTTTACCCCTCATAAATTCACTCCTCAGCGACTCCTCAGCGACTGCTCAGCGGCTCCTCGGCAGCTCCTCGGCAGCTCCTCAGCGGCTCCTCAGCAGCTCCTCAGCGGCTCCTCGGCGGCTCCTCAGCAGCTCCTCGGCGGCTCCTCAGCTGACCAAACTTGGGTCGGTGGTGGAATGTGCGCTGCATTCTCCTCCTCAGCCTTCAGCTTCTTTTGTTGTTGATTGATAGGTTTGTGTTGTGGCACCGCTTCCCCGGGACGTCTCTGTGCACAGCCAACACTCTGTTCTGCATGGGACACACTCAAAATCAGCATAATTGCACTAATTGAGGCCAATTTTTCCCCTGAATGGACCCCGCTGTCACACCTCACAACAAGCAGGGGGGTCAGTACATCTCACGGCTCTCCCCCGCCCCGCAGATGGACATGAAAGCAGAAAACACCGAGTATACTCCCATTCAGCTCGTGGAGAGGCTTGTAATTTGAAAGGAAAACAGTGCAGAGATGAAACACAGCAGAAATTGATTCAAGGGGGCCCAGAATCCTGCACACAGGTCACGGTGGCCCTCAGCGCTCCGGGGCCCCCACTCTTTCTCTATTCAGGATCGGCTTTGCCTGCCATATCCTGCCTCACAGATCCCCAGGGGTCTCCAGGGGATGAACCGAGTGAACCCCAACAAAACGTCTTTGTCAACACACAACAACAGCGTCAACAAAGTGCGAGGGGCATTCCTGCGCTCTGCCGTCGCACAACAGAGTGGGACGGTCACAACACGGGACATAGCGCCTACAGCGGATGAACACAAACTCTTGCAATAACATCATGGCAATAGCAGAATTAGATACAGTTTCAATTAGAAATGTTCAACCCCCTCACTTCAAAACACATTATAATGATGTTTATAACACAGACCCTTAGCTGCGGGACTTTGTGGAGCGTCCTTTCTCTTTTATAACTCGTAAAAAATGTTTTGGGTCACTGCTAACAAGCTTCTGACACCTTCTTTGCCCATTCTTCTCTTCTAAAAGTCAGTGATGTTTGATTCCACCAAAGATCCTCAATGGGATTTAGGACATCCCAGGATCTTCTTGTAAAAAATTTTAATTGATAAAGCTTTTAAATATGGGAGGTGATCTGGCCAAATGCAGCTCACTGAACTTTTTTTATTGGCCCATGAGCTTCCATCTCTGTTGGCCCAGATTGCTAGTCTAGCCTGCCAGACAAACTATCGCTTAAATTTAGCTTCTAAGGGCGGAACAATCACAGAGTAACCAATCAGAGAAACGAAGGACGGGACGTAAGCAGCGCAACCCCTACCCAAACAAACATGGCGGTTTGCTGGTTTTGCCATAAAACACAGGAATACTCTGTATTATGAGCGACTCTGTTCTTATTTTTGAACGGGAACAGCAGCAGAAGCCAGTTGTACAAAGACTTGTGGAAAAAATTGGGTTTGTTGGAGTTTGAATGAGGTCGTTAATTCGGACGTCAACGGGACTTTACTGTTGTTAAAATGGAAACAAGATGAAGACAAAACCCCACAGAGGACTGAACAACAACACAGACTTCAGCAGAGCCAACATGTGACGAAGGAAAGCACTAAACGCTGTTAATCAGCTCAGAGAAGTTATTAAATTAGCTCGGTAGCCAGCGTTACCTTGGTTAGCCTCTGTGTTTGTAAGACGCGCTGCAGATAAACGTCTGTGATAGGCCAGTTCCAAATCGACCAGAGAGAAACACTTTGCTGAGAGAGGAACCAGACTGTCCTGCTTTCAAAAATAAAGTAGGAGAGGCTGCCTGCAGGTAAAAAGCTGACAAAAGTGACTCTCGATAACGAAGAAGCTGTCATTAAGTGCGTATATTTCTTTAATGGTGCCAAACAAAATTTTAAAAAACCCATACCGAGCCTGGATAAATGTGTTGTTGCAAAAAAGCAGTGAAATATGTAGAGCGTCCCTCCTCTGCATATATTTGTCATTATGTGGCCCTCTGTAAAAAACATTTGGACAGCTTGCATTAGTTACTCAAAAGGGATATGAAAATTACATTTTTGCATTTGTATATTTTGGATAAAATCTTCACAGGCTGAGGAAGAAGAGTTTTAGGGTTATTACCTTGCTAATAATGCCAATAATGTGTTAGTGTCAGTGGTAGTAGAAGTACTGAAAATATGAAAATGAGGGGATATATTCTCCAAAATCAACTTTTTTGAACTTTCTACCATATTATAATGTTGTTCCCCCATCAAAAACATACCTGGAGTTGTGTTTTGTTTCATTCACACCTGTTTGAGTAATCTGTATTCTCTGGCACTGAGTTTCCAAGGCCTCAAAACAAAGCCCCGCCCACTCTAGGAAGCACTGACCAATCATCAACAAGCCCTCTACATCCAGTCTGCTCTCATTTATTTGTCCAAAAATGGTGTACAGCTCTGTTTCCACTGAATCCTCAGATATTTTTTTTCATTTTGGAGTAAAATGGCGTAATACGAGAACTTTTATGCAAGTGAAATGCTTTTTTTCTTTGATTATGTTCAAAAGACCGCAACACTCTGCTGCCCTCTGCTGGTCTCTTCAGCTGTTTTTATATTTAACGTTTTCTTTTAGTCACATAATGTTTTTAAAGATTGTAAAGGTTGCTGTTCTAGAGGCAACCAAGATTGGTTTAAAAATATGAACAAAAGCAGAATAAATCCACTTTAAGCTGCTTTTCTCCTTGCACAGCACATTATTAGCACTGTACTGGGTTTGCACTTTATATTGCTGCATTGTTGAATGTTTTAGTCATGGTCTTACTTGTTACCGTTTAGAAGAAGAATGTAAAACTTTGCCCAAGACTAATTAACTTGTTATTTCAATTCAAAATCAAACTTGTACTAGCAGTGGCGCCATTTTTATGTTTAACTTCTCCTCTGTATAGTACATTTTGTGTTGGTTAATACGTGTTCACAGCAGTGGTGGAAGATGTTTTACATTTTTAGTACAAGTATTAGTATAGATAAATGAGCAAAAATGTACTCAAGTAAAAGCAAAAGGATCATATTAAAATTTCTATTGTAAAAGTATAAAAGTATTTGCTTTCAAATGTACTTGAGTAAAAAAGTAAAAGTATTTCGCACTGATTCAGCAACTAATGAATGTTAAATGTGAGGGATTTTGTACTTTACTGCATGTTTTATACTTATATGTACTGTGTCTACAATGACGACAGCAAAAACTCAAAATACTTTTTACTTCAAAAAATAGTGGAGTAAAAAGTGCAGATGCTTGCTCTATAATGTAGTGAAGTAAAAGTAAAAGTACCTCTTGTAAAATTCACTCAAGTACAGTTTAAGTAAAGTATAGGGTGACCAGACGTCCCTATTTAACTGGGATAGTCCCAGTTTTAGGCTCCTTGTCCCATGTCCCAAGGCGTGTCTGTAAAAACACTCATATGTCCCAGTTGTGCCCATTTTAACCAAAGGAGAAGCATAGGAAACACAGTTAAAACACAGTTGTTACACTTTTGTTACTAAAATTATTTACAATTATTTTTATTAAAGCCATTCAAATTAAAAACTTAAGCCCTAGCGTCATGTATTTTATTTATATGACAGAAAATTGTGTTGATTTCTGAAGATTTTTGTCACTTCTTGAGTTCACTGTGATTAGTGAAAAAAATAAATGTGTGCCAGTTTTTGGGCTATAAAAATCTGGTCATCCTAGAAAAGTAACTAAATACTTTTACTTTGTTACATTCCACCCCTGGTTCACAGCCTCCCTGGGTGGGCTCCCACTGCCGGGGTTGACCTCTTAACTTCACTTTGACCTCTGACCCTGTTGCTCTAGGAGGTCGGTGCACTTAAAAAACAAAAGCACCTGCCACTCTCCGGGCCCTCTCTTCACTGCTCCGCTGTCTCTTTTGTTGGCCGCCACATACCAGGGTTAGACCGGCTTGTCCCACGACTCAGGAGGTTTAAGGAAACACTCACGGGACACCTGAGGGGCCGATTAGAGGATATACAGTGACACCTAGTGGTGATCTGCAGACATAGGCCATACACCAATGGTTCTCAAACTGTGGTACTGGTACTGCTGGTGGTCCACAGGAGTCTGGAGCTGTCCAAGGCCTGGTTTAGTTTCATTTCGAGACAGTTTTTATTCCTGGTTTGGTCCTGCTCTGGTTGGAGAATAGATTTTAGGATTAGTCCTGGTTTTTAGTCCTAGTGCAGACCTGGGTTTGTTCTAGTTTAGTTTGGTTTAGAGATGGTTTAGTCCTAGTTTGGTCCTGGTGTAGTCCAAGTTTAGAGCTGGTTTAGTCCTGCTTTAGACCTGGCATAGAACCAATTTAGTCCTGCTTTAGACCAGGTGCTGACTTGCTGGTTTAGTCCTAGTTTAGTCCTGCATTAGTCCTGATGTAGACCAAGTTTAGAGCTGATTTAGTCCTTGTTTAGTCTGGCTTTAGACCTGGTTTAGAACCGATTTAGCCCTGCTTTCGACCAAGTGTGGACTTGCTGGTTTAGACTTGGTGTAGACCTAGTTTAGTCCTGATTTATAACAAGTTTAAATCTGGTTTAGTCCTTAATTAGTCGGGCTTTAGACCTGGTTTAGAATCAATTTAGCCGTGCTTTAGCCCAGGTGTAGAGTTGCTGGTTTAGTCCTGGTTTAGTCCACAAAAGACGGTACTTCCCTTTAAAAAGGAAAGTGTGTAATTAAAGTGGTTTAAGAACTCAAAAGCTGAGGCTGACGTAACAGTTTGATGCATTTGAGTCTGTCCGAACAGAAACACAGAAAATACAAACAGAAAGAAGAAAAATACAAAAGACATGAGCCAAGTACTGGTTCCAACTGCTCAGAACTTTTATTTGGAGGGCAATGAAAGTTAAAATTAAATTAAAATATAAAATTTTGATTGGTGGGCCTGTCTTTAAGAAGAAGAAGAAAGGGGAACTACAAAATGAAGTCTGTGGGATGGTCACTCGGGATGTATAAAAAAAGGTGGGGGGAAAAAAAAAAAGTTGATGCAGTTACTTTTTGGAGACCCCACCCCTGTTTGAAATGTCCTCATATGCATTCAGTGCTGGGGCTCTCTCTGCTTCCCTTTTCCTCCTGGAAGTTTGGGCTAATTTCTCTTCACGCGCCGCCATTCTGTAATAATGTAACATCTTTTCCTGCAGTTTTTGAAAAAAGTAAACAAAAGTCCTTCAAAAATAAAATGCTGCAACCACATTTAATATTCTACTATTACATATACAGTATATATATATTTATATAAATACATAAATATCTTACATGTACAACCAATTTCAAAAAAGGGGCGAAAGAGAGAACCCAAAAGACTTATGAGGACGTGGGGGTGGGGTACAGGGGCTGCTCTGTGACAGGGGGGAGGAGGAGGAGTAGTGTGTCGTCCCGTTTGTGTTTTTGTTACTTCACACACAACACGCAGCCTTTTGTGGAGAGTGGTAGACTTGGGCGCGATCCTCAGTTGGTCCAGTAGGGGGAGTTGCCGTAGCTGGACTTGCTGCCTTGGGACTTCTGCTGCATGCTGCTGGACTGCCCGCGCTGGCCAGGACCGCCCTGAAACCACAGGGGAGTGTTACTCATGTTAAAATAAAACACTGTAACAATATGATCAGAGATATGTGGTTTATGACAGAGAAAAGGTTTCAGTTTTATCTCTAAACCAGGACTAAACCAGAACTACAACAGGACTAAACTAGGTCTAAACCACAAGTAGACCAGGGCAAGACTAAACCAGGACTAAGCTAGGTCTAAACCACAGC
The DNA here is from genome assembly GCA_020698575.1 of Bostrychus sinensis. Lineage (NCBI taxonomy): Eukaryota > Metazoa > Chordata > Actinopteri > Gobiiformes > Eleotridae > Bostrychus > Bostrychus sinensis. The sequence continues at coordinate 7,576,096 of CM036249.1, read as the reverse complement.
TAGACCAGAACTAAACCAGATCTAAAGCATGAATAAACCTGGACAAAACGAGGTCTAAACCACAACTAGTTCAGGACCATAACTTAACCAAGTCTAAAAAATTACTAAGGGAATGGGAATGGTATTCATATAGCGCTTTTACTATGAGACAAGTCACCCAAAGCGCTAGACCAGAAGTAGACCAGCAGTAAACCAGGACTAAACCAAGTCTAAACCAGGACTAAACCAAATCTAAACCAGGACTAAACCAGAAGTAAACCAGGTTTCAAGCACGACTAGACCAGGACTAAATCAGGTCTAAAACATGACTAGACAAAAAGTAAACCAGGAGTAAACCAGGACTAAAAGATAAGGAAACCTTTATTAGCCCCTCAGTGGGGAAATTGCATAAAACCAGGACTAAAACCAAAACTAAACTAAGTCTAAAGCAGTCTAAAGAGAGGACCCCACCTGTCCGTCCTGAGCCAGGTGGTGGTGCAGCTGATGTGGGGGTAGAATGTGCAGGAAAGGAGCCGGGGCATATCCTGGAGCACCCCCGGGGTTCAGCGGTCCCGTCCCACCCAGAGCTGAGGGCAGGCTGAAGGGAGGAGGTGTGCCGGTGTGGAAGCCCTGCTTGTCAAAAGACTACAGAGGAGACCAACAATGAGTTACATAAACACACAAACAGTATATGAATAAATAAAAGTGTATATTATGTGTCAGTATTGTGACTCGTAGTATAGAGGCCTGTACTACGAAGCTGGTTGAACTTATCCCAGATAAACAAAACCAAACCTGAGCGTCTCTGGATCAACAGTACTAGGACTCGAGTTATCCACCCTAAGTTAACTCTGGGTTTCTCTGTGGAGCTGTGAGCGTGTTCATGTGGAACAGACGGAGTCAGCGCTAAACGACCAATCACACCAACGTCACAGAGACAGATCATCTGAATATCACTGAGAAACTACACTAAACCATAGATCTGTGCACTAAACTCATGAAACATGGCACACAGCTTCATGGACTGAATGAACTGAATATATAACATTTAGTGTAAAGATAATATCCACCATCTGCAGGAGTTTTACTCATACATCACAATTCAGAAGGTTTCATTTAAAGTAATTCACTTTTTATTATAATACAGACACATGACAGAGTCGTTCTGAACTACGAAAGGGACGATAATAGAATTTTATGTCACGAATATCATGGTCACAATAATTGTGATTAATGATATTATCCCAATAATTATACATTTATTCTTGTAGTTTGAAAATGTAACTAAAAATACTGGATTTACTTTGCAGTGATACAGACTCCAGTTTATGCTTTTAGGATAAATGATTGCAAACATATGGCTCCCCCTTGTGGCCAAAATTTAGAATACACATGTAAACAACAGCTGTAGTGGCTTGGATAATGCCATAAAGGTGGTACTAGTGGAACAATGCTTAAAAGATCACAGAAATACATAGTTTAGATCATCGCGTTGTAAAAGTTTAAAAGTAAAAGCACGTTAGCTGTAGTTTAGATACGTTTATGGGGCTGTGTGAGACGCATTTACCAAGAGAGGAACACATTATCCAACTCCGTTGAGTTTATTTCATAAAGTCAAATTGTCATTGTTTATATTTAATCGTTAACTTATTACCTTGAGATTTTTTTTTCTAGGCTAAATCGTCCAGCTCTACAATCAATTAATCCTTACTGTTTTTATCGCGATTAGCGATATAATCGTTTATCATCCCACCCCTATGCTGAACAGAATATAATTCATTAGCCTATAACATGTTTATCAAGTTACAACTTTACAATGTCTCTAAAGCCTGGGACACACCAACCCAATGCCCGACCACTGTCAGCAGAGGTGACTGCTCGTCTCCTCTGTCGCCACTGAAAGTAGCAGTGCGCATGTGCAAAACGTAATAACTATTTACAACAGCAGGCTGCGCTAGTCACTAAACTCCACGGTTCTTTAAACTCTAGTTAATAAAACTCCAACTCAAACTAAACTGGTCTGATCACAGTAATGAATAAAAGGGACTGGATTATTGCAGCTGTTTGCCTCTGAGGAGGATTATATTTTTATCTTTGCTAGGCTAAAGCTAAGGTAAGCTAACTGCCGCACATTAGCGCCACAGGTGTGGGAAACATAATGAAGTAGATGTAGAACAGAAAGTTCATTATATTTTTATGTTAAACTCGAGCTGTTTGACAAATTGTGAACGGGACACACAGCCAATCAGAGCTCGTTGAGCACGACGGCCCGATGCCGATTCAACATGTAATCAGCCAGAACTGTGTCCAACTGTCTCCTACTATGTCTGATGGTGGACACCAAACAGACTCACGCTGCTGACTGCATCAAACGACCGATGATCGCCTCGGTGTGTCCCGGCCTTTATGTTCGGTTTACTTCGTGCTGCTGCCAGCAGCTCCTTCTGCTCTCAGAGCAGCTCACCTCTCGTCACTGATTAGTCAAAGAGCCAGCCTCTTATCTTATCATTGAACTTAACCAGGTCTGGACCAGTTTGGCTGCTCAGTGTCTGTTTCCATAGAGATCTCCCTCAATAGAAAGAAATCCAGCTTCGTACCAACAACCGAGGGTTAAGCCCAAAGTTACATCGCCAACTCTGTAATCCAGCTTCGTAGTACAGAGATCTGGTCTTACCTGTGTTTTGCTGTAGATGGATCCTCCCATGTCAGGTACTCCTCCACTGGATGCTGACGCAGACAGGCCTGGAGCTGCTGCAGGGGCAGGACAGATGGGAAACATAGCACAAAGCAAAAGAAACATTTAAATTATAACTCGTGCAAACAAGACCTCTAAATGTGCTGCGTGAACATATTTTATAGCACTAAATGTTCATATTCACAGTTAGTACAAGGGCAGCCAGTAGAAGAAGCACATAAAGGGGGTGCATAGCCACTTTTCTCGCTTTTAAACCTCACTTTTGGCATGTTCCCTTTGTAAAGTGCAACCACACACGCACACACACACACATGCAGATACACACCGCTGTCCTGTACACTGAGGACGGGATCTGAAAATCGTGAAGGATCGGTTTGTTCTTCTGCCCTGAGAGAGTGTTTTGTGGATGTTAGGAGTGCTGGTGTGTGGTGGGTGTGTACCTTTCCCCGGACCGCTGCCTGCTGACTTGGCCTGTGCCTGGGCAGAGCCTCCGTACCCTCCCTTACTGTACTCTCCACCGTGGGCTTGGGACAGGTCGTCAAAGGCTGAAGGAAGGTAGAGGCGAGGGGGGGGCCAGCAGAGAAAAGGGGTGAGGAGGAGGAGGAGAGGAAGAGGCAGTAAGGTCACCTGACTAACATTGCGGATGGCTCTAAAATGACTGTGTCCAAAGAGCAGCAGGGGACTGGAGCCTGACAAAAGCAGCACAAGCCCAAAAACACGCATGCCCGGTCCCACATGCAACACCTGAGTGCAGATTTCATACTCCCCTCTGCAGCCAGTTACTAAGGCTGTGTCTGAAATCACTCCAATTCATTTGTCAGTAACAACATTTGCATATAAAACAAAGGGCTTCATAGAAAAAAGCCTGTGTATTTATTGGTAATACTATAGTAACGGTAAAGGTGGTAACAGTGGCGCAGTGCGTTAAGCGTTCGCCCCCCAACCGAGAGTCGGCAATTCAAATCTCGCCAAAAAGTACAAATGACATCCAACCAACCCCCCACACTTTCTCCTGAAAAGCAGGAGAGTCTGGTTTCTCAGTTACTTTGAACGGTTTCTCATCGGTCGATTTTAGAACTGGCCTATCACTGTGGTTTATCTGCAGGAGAAGATAATCTCCAATCAACAATAACCAAGATAGCACCAGCGCAAATTCAATAACTTCTGATTAACAGCGTTTAATGCTTTCCTTCGTCACATATTGGTTCTGCTGAAAGCTGTGTTCAGTCCTGTGGGATTTTTGTTTGTTTGTCTTTTTGCCATTTTAACAACAGTAACGACATAACTACATTCAAACAAACAGACTTTCTGTGAAAGTTTCTGGCTCCTGCTGCTGTCCCCGTTTAGAAATAAACAGAGCTGCTAATAATACGGCATATTCTGGTGTTTTATGGCAAAACCATCAAGAATCCACCATGTTTGTTTGTTCTGCCTATAGAAATGAAATTTAAGCAAAGAAATACCAGAAATACCTAACTTCTCTGTATAGCATAGGAAGAGTTTGTCTGACCGGCCCAAGCTAGGGCAAGACATTTCCCTCCAAATCAGTGAGTGACTGATTCGCTGTGGCAGCCCCTAACAAAAAAAAAAGGCAGTAGCCAAAAGATAAAAAAAAAATATATATAATAATAACTTCAGCGTAGATCGGTTCATTATTTAAGCTAAGTGTATGACCTGTGCCTACTTTTTAAGACACAACTAAAATGGGATAAAAGAGTGATTTCAGACAGAGCTTGAGCTTCAGACGAGGCAAAAACAGACCAGCTGCTCACGGCCACATTATTAGTTTAGCAGATATCAACCCCTATTTTTGGTTACAAGAAAATATAATGACAAACAAAAACAAAATCTGTTTCAATTCATCTAGTATGCAGTCGATGCGTGGGTTTGCCCCAGTCTTACCTGTCCCATAGGCGTGCTGTCCATAGCTGGCCTGGTGCTGTTGGTGGTACTGGCTGGAGGGGTTGGCCAGGCCCATGGCGGGTTGTTTGGCTGAAGCTGGAGGCACAAAGACCGTGGGGGCGTACTGGAAAGCAGAGGGAACTCCGGGCATGCCGGCGTAGTAGGGCAGACCTGTGAGAAGATGACGAAAACGTAAGAAAAGACACCAGTGGGAAACGATAACAGCAGTGCTTTCATTGGCACTATTCCATAAAAGTAGCTTAAAGTAGTGTTTGCAGTGGGTACTTGGATTTATTTCCATAAGAAATTATTTGCAATATTTTCATATTAGACTATTGAAACATATGAAAAACAAGCTCAAGTGTCTCACTGCTAAAGAATATTATACTGCTTTTTGTTACATATTTACATTTAGTAGGTTCACAGGAGATATTCAAATGATTTTCTTTGTAGTAAATTGAATGTGTTCAAATTTACTATACATTTTTATTTTTTAATGTTTATTCTGAATATAAAATATAGTAAAATATTTAGTAACAAAAAAGGAAACATAACAGGAGTTTATATTTTTAGTAGTAGTTAGTATAGGAGTTTATAAAAGTACAACAACAAAAAAAGATGTCTATAAGCATGTTTTGACGAGTATAGGGGTACTCGTAGTATGCAAACAAAAAAAAACAAAAAAAGGCCAGGGGTACACGTGACAAAAAAGGTCAGGAAAGACTGGCTTAAAAATCCTAGCTAGAGTTAGCGTCAACCTGGGACACTGGGACAAAACAGTTACACGAAGATTATCAGTGACCTCCTCGGCAAGAATGTCCGCCAAAAGAGAACATTTACTATTATTCTGAGTCGTCGACACCCACGAGCGGCGCAACTAACGCGGGAATACTCCACTTTTGGCTTCAGTTTGACAAAGCAGAGAATAGAAGTGGAGTAAACTCTGAGTCGCTTACAGCTCGCTCTATTAAGTGCGTTTGACCATCACAAAAGGCACAGTTGTAATATAATCAAGGGCAACAAACACTGAAAGCAGGGCTCATACACTTTTAACCAAGAATTTTCCATGACTTTTCCAAAACTTTTGACTAAATTTCGAAGACCCGAAAAATAACTTACACATTAAATATTATTCAAGATGCCCAACATGGTACATTAGAAACAATTAAATGCAATTTAATTTGTTAAGACTGGAACGAAAATACCCACGCACTTGAAGAAATTAAAACAGTTTGGGTTCTTCCCCCAGATATAGTTTATTCCACTAATTTTACTGACTTTAGCCCTCATACCACTGATTAAATGATAATTATGTAAGCTGGTTCAGAACATATTGTTTAAAAAGTAAATAAACATATCATAATCTATCCTGTTTTAAAGCATTACCAAAACCAAAAGCCAAAAACAATGAAAAATGTCTTTAGTTAAAATATTCGGACAAAAGTTAGATAAAGATCACTTTTTCCTGCAGTGAGAATGTGGCCAAGAAGACAGCGTTTCTAATTTTCTTTCTCTGGAGGCTCATTTTGAGTTTGATGAGTACACAAATAAAAATCCATCATCAGTGCAGAGACAGCGCTCTGTGCTTCAGCGAACGCTTGTAGCTAGCAAAGTTGGTATAAAGACGTTAATGGCGTTATTACTCTGAACTGTGCTAATGTGTAGCCAGTTTAAATTTCCAAAACTTTACATCAAAATAAAATTAAAAAAATTAAGGGGGCTATAATTTGACTCATGCAGTAATGTAAGCTCTAACAAACATTTAGACCTAATAAAATCTATTCTTTAAACTCTAACAAGCCTGTAGTATCATGTTCATAGAGTGCATTTTTTTCTTCTCCATTACCTGTGTATCCATAGCCTGGAGGCAGAGGAGGGTTGAGGAAGGCCTGGTTCTGCGTCTGCTGGCCCTGGCTCTGGCCCTGGCCCTGGCTCTGAGCAGCGGCCTGCGGGGCCTGCTGAGGCTGGGACTGGACCCCCCCTGAGGAGAGGCTGGTGGGAGGGGCGGGGGAAGACGAGTCATTCCGCCCAAATTTGGTTGCCTCACCTACAAACCAAAAGAAACAGGGACGTCATCAAGCCACAAAGATAAGAAACGCCTTTTTATTTAGATCTAATTCTGGTTTTCGATGACACTGGACTAATGTAGACTGTATCCTGTAGAATAATGAAACATAATATGGATCATAATCTCAGAGAAGAAACTAATGTGGTTTACCAGAGTAAGGATTGTTGGCCAGGCCGTCTCTTCCGGGCATAGCAGCTGTCGTACCAGGGAATGTTACACCATAGTAGTCCTGGAGAAAAGTGAAATCTATTATTTACAGGTTAGCTCCAGGTTATGTCTAGTGAAATTTAAGGCCCTTTTAAGACTTTTTAATGTGATTAAGAGTGAAATGTAATGCCAGCATCATCAATCGATATGAATTTTTACACTAAGGAAATTGCTGTACCATTCACTGAAACTCGAGGGTTTATGAGATAGATATATACAACAAATTGAAAACCTAAGCTAACCTTTAGCCCCATTTTCTGGAATATGCTATGGACTTATAATACTGCTATTTTTGCCCTTTATTGAACCCCCAGTGTATGCTTGGGCTGAAGTTAAATAAGAGGCATAAAGAAATAGTTACTGGCTGTGGCTCCAGTTCTCAGTATGTGTGGCTCCAGTATCACACAGCTGTTTAGTGGCCTATTAATCAGTGCAATGCAGGTCTTTGTCAGTTATAGGCTAAGCAACTTCTGTGCATTAAAATTTGTTGCGACTCTTTGGATCCAGGGGGTTCAACATTAATACTTTTAAGGCCTCAATTTTGACACCATCAAACTGAATACCTTTTTAATATTTTAAAGACCTTAGCATTACCCTGATCTAGATTAGAAACTGTAAACTGTACTGACTTACCATAGGAAGACGAGACTGCAGCATCTGCAGGTCCTCATATCCATAGATCTGCTGTTGGAACAGGAGATGAGATTAGAACTTATCATCAAAAGCTGAAACTGCCATGCATCTTACAAGTTATACAAAAATGTTTATACCAGACAACTGTCCTATTGAAAATGTTAACTAAATGCGCAGATAGCAAACTTTCTGTGTGGTCCAACAAGTTGAGGAAGACGTTTTTTGCACTGTCAAGAAAATTAAGACCTATTTCACAAGCATACAGTGTACAAACAGAGAAGTCGTAAACATGGCGGCATGGATGGAGCTAATGTAAATTACATATTTAAGACATCTTTAAGGTCATAAATTCAGATTTTTAAATGACGTTTTAAAACCCGGCAGAAACCCTGTAAACTGAACACTTGTTCTGAAGCAGCAGCAATACCTCTGGCTAAATAATTATTAAATCCTAGTTAGTAAAGTTAGTGCAAGGCTTCAGGCTGTATTAGTACTAACACTGCAGTTGCGGTACTGTCATAGCATTAACATTATGGCACAATGCATGTTTTCTTTAGCAAATAGGGCTGGGCTGTAAGGATAAACTCTGCCATCCAAATCACTGATTCACCTGGTATAATGAGGTGTTTTAGTCAAATAACTCTCTATGATCCCCTTGATCCCATTTTAGTAGTGAAGCACAAAACACAAGATGTGTTCTTGTCACAATCAAACTAAAAGGGTCAAAAAAAGTTAGTTACCGGGTAAGCTGTGAGCAAGCCACCAGGGCCCATTATATATTGGTTGGCCAAAAGAGGCGGTACTCCCTGGGCCAGGTTTGGAGGAGCTTTACCTACAATCACACAAACATAGCTATATTATAAAAAAATAGTCTTTTAAAATGACCAAAAGCACTATAAAAAATGTTACCAGAGGTGGAGGTGAGCAGGGGAGCGGTGCGGCTGCCAGCAGCTGACAGTGAGGTGTTGGTGGGGGCCATGTTGGTGCCGTTAGCGGTGAGTCCTGGAGCTCCAGAGGGATGCAGGCCGTTTGTGCTGGAGCTGCTCACGGCCGGGGGAGCTGAAGTGCTTGGGTTGGTGACCTGGCTGGAAGACGATGAAAATGTGTGGAGGCTGCTGCTGCTGCTGCTCTCGTCATTGGTCATCTGGAAAAGAACAATGAGTAGGTTTTATTTATTGCACGGTTTATGTCTTACAAAGAAATGAGCAGACTAGACTTTAATGGTAGGTTTATTTTTACATAAAATATTAAAAGGCCCATATTATGCTTTTTTTGTGTCTTTTAAACTAATTTAGGACACCTCTAGATCAGCGTCTTACATTTCATTGGTCAGAAAACAATTATTGAGAAATCCCTATTTAAAGAAACTCATCATTTGACTCTGTGAGAAAAGCTCAGATTAGGTCCCTGTCCCTTTAAGAGCCCCTCACTCCTCGCGGCGTGTGCTGCAGTCCGCAGTAGGTTTGTTTGGTTGCTGTGGGGGAGATGTGAGCTGAACGGGCCTGAGCTCTTCGGGGGGGGGTCAGGTGGAAATGGCAGACATCGGTGAAACAAGACGTTTCTGTCTTTTCAGGAAGTCAGCGTAAATAAATAGAGGATAACTGAAACGTGCATGAATGAAACAAAAACACAACTCCAGGTATGTTTTTGATGCAGGAACATTAAAACATTGTAGAAGCCTCAGAAAAGTTGATTTTGCATAATAAGGCCCCTTTAACCAAAATTGTTAATGCTGACATAAAACAAGTAATTGATCCAACAATACATATTAGTTGTGTGCCTATGAAGCACACAAATCAGTCCTGTCCACTTAGGAATGTCCTGATCTCAATTTACAGTACGTATGTAAAAAGCACCTGACAGAAAATCAGTCTCTTCCATTCAAACCTCTTCACCACCATGAGCAACAACACAAGAGACCACTGTCAGGCTTCACTGTAATGGACCGAGATCCTGCAGAGCTCACAAGGTCCTCCTGCTCAAGAGGGCACAAGTACAGGCCCGTCTGAAGTTTGCCGATAAAAAGCTGATTGATTCAGAGAAGGCTCAGAAGAATGAGTCCACCTCCTGTTTAACAGTGACGTCTCCAGGAATCTGATCTGACCGTTCCTGGAGGAAGTTATGTGGTCAGAGGAGACCAAAACTAAACTCGACTCCACTCACTGTGTTTGGAGGCAGAGAAATGCTGAATGCCAACCTATGTCATGATCTTGTAGCCCATTCCAGTCTTGTGTAGGTCCACAATCTAGTGCCTGACATCCTTTAACAAGTTATTTTTACATGCATACTGTAAATTGAGATCTGGAGTACTTTCCTAAAGGGAGCTTCATTGGCACATAACTCTGTCTGTGGGGGTCAGGATTGATGCTGGTTCGTAGGGGAACACATACTTTTCTCAACTGAAAATCAATTTATAACAATTACTTAATCAGAGTTCATCCAACTTTAAAATCTAATTCAAGCACTTTAAAGTTAAACTTTCAGTGTTTTTTCCAGCACCTCACAAGTGGATGAAACTATATTTAAAGCAGAACAAATCTACGCATATTTACAACATGTCCTCGACCAGTGCCTCTGAGTTCAACGCCTGACTATCCACTCACTTACAATTCCAAGCATTTCCAAGCATTTTCAAGCACTTTTGTTCATATTTTGTGTCTCTGTTAAAATAAACTCAACATAAAAATTCTGCATGATTTGTTGTAGGACGGTAAACCTATAAAGCAGCAGGGAGTCAAAAAATCATTTTCCCACAGTAGAATACATAGGACTTACCGTCACAGAAGAGTTGTTGCTGAGCGCTGATCCAGACGAGTGAGTACTGGTCACATGACTAAAAACAAAATGAGTGAGTGAGCTTTTCCGCAATAACAAACACTCCCCACAACAAATGACTTTAGGAGATTCAGACAAATTTCTTTCCACATTACTGAATGATTTAGATATGTGCTTGTAAACCATCATAATCTCCAGACTGTAACAGAAACATCGTGTATAATGTGTCGCTCGTACTTGCTGAGTGATGCGATGGAGGCGGAGTGTGAGGGTGTGACTGTCGGGGAGGGCGTGTGGTGAGCCGGACCACTGTCACTGCTCAGGACCGGAGAATCTGGTTTGGCTGTTCTAGACGATGCTGGAAAAGAAACAATTAAGTTTTAATTTCATATTTCACTTCTATGTAAACAAAATGGGTGGGGACGAATCATGATGAATTAAAACAGAAGTCCATTCATCTGGAACAGCGTTTGTAAAGTCGTGCCCCAAAGCATTTTAACGTTTATGTTTTATAAAGTTTCATTTAGGGGTGGGCGATACTAACTTTATTACTGATTTGTTATATTGTTAATATTTTTATGGATTATCTTGATACAATAATTGCATAATGCCAAAAATGTTGTAGCTTCCTTATACAACAAGTACCTAATATGGTTTTGTGTCAAAGTCTGCACACAAGGAACTTGTTTGTAATCAGTCAACGGCTTGCGCACGCCGTCACTGAGATTTGTTTAAGGTTTAGGGAGACGTTTTGGACAAAAGACAAAAGCACATGTAGTTTGTCTTTTACAGCAATGTTTTCCAACCAGGAATATGGGACCCCTCGGCGTAGGCAAATACTTTGAGGGATACTTGAAATTATTTCATCATCTATTTAAAAAATTATAAGAAAATATTCACAGTTTTTTCATACTGAACTATTGAAATGTATGACTGATGAAAAGGAGGTGAAACTACTAAAGAATATTTTTGCATAATACTATATATTTTTAGGTTTAATAGCTTGTTTCAAAGAAGAGATATTCATATCAGTTTAATTTTAGATTTGTTATTCCTAATTTAAGTTTATTTTATATATAAAATATGGTGTAAATAACACAAATGAAAAAATATAGTAAAATACCTTTAGAGTTTATATTGTTATTTATTTTTAAGGGATTTGAGTTTATAAGAAAAAAATAGCATTTACAATAAATAAAGTATAATATGTTTTTGTTGCTGTTTTGTGTTTTTTTAAGATCTCCTGGTATAAAAAAAGGCCTGGGGGTACACAATATGAAAAAGGTTGGGACCCAATGCTTTACAGCACGAGGACGCACCATCAGTTGTCAGGTTCACTCTGACATGTAGCAGTGCGTTAGGGTTACAAATGTGTTTGTGCTTGCTACAGGTCTGTCCTGTGTGCTCTGGAGGGAAATACAGCGGGGAATGTCTACAGTGTATCTGAGGTAGATATAAGTGTTTCCAGGGCTTGACTTGAAAGTTCTGCTCAAAACATGAGGCTAAATGATGCTGCGACGTGAACACTAGATAATGGGATTTTGCATACCGTTAAGACAAAAATTTGGATATTATTGATCACAAGATATATCGCACACTCCTAGTTTCATTATATATACAGCGTACATCACAAAGCAACATATCGGATGTCTTATAGCTTTAGTTAATTGCAGGGGTGGTTAGAGTAGCCAAAAATTGTACCCCAGTAACAGTATTATTACTTCAAAATAATATTACTCAAGGAAAAGTGAAATGTTAGCTGCAATAAAACTACTCTTAGAAGTACAATTTATTCAAAGGTAGATGTAACAGAGTCAATGTAACTCATTACTACAGGGCTCAGATTATTTGCTTGTGTCTTGTTAGGCCACTAACTAAGAATAAAAGTCAACAGAGCTCCTGCCACTTTTGCAAATATTGTACCCATAACCCTAATAAACAATGGTGGACGTGAGCAGGACAGTGGGGGGACAAATTATCACGATCATCTGAATGAACAGGGACTGAGAGGACTTCCGCTTCCTGACAGACACAGTTAATGTCATTATCGTGTCAGTGATGCAGATAGGATACTTACTGTCTGGTGTGCTTTGTGTCTTCATGCTGCTGTAGCCATTCTATAAAAAACATGAACAAAATTAGCATGCATAAGGTTAGACTACTTAAATGTTTGAAAAAAAAAAAAAAAAATCGAATTCTTACTGTAAGAGGCCCAGCAGCAGGAGAGGGGATCTCTTTGTTTTGAGAAAAGCCCAGATGAGGTGGCAGAGACCGGGGGCCGCTGCTCTCCCCTCGGCTGACAGTAGTACTCGCAGTGGAGGAGGGCTGGGCCAGGCCGCTTGGAAGGCCCATGGAGGGGGACTGCGTGGCGCTGGGCAAACCCAAAGAGGGTGAGGGGAATGCTGCATCTGACACAGGCGATGGCAGGGTCGGCAGGCTGCTTATGTGTTCACTGTACACAGGAATGGGAACAATATACTTGAATTAGTGGCAAAATACTTTAACTATTTTCAAAATTGCAAGAATTTTTAAACTAGAACTGTGCTTGATTCATAAATAGCAAAAAATACAAGACTTAGAAAGGGTCACCCCCAAAACCTGACGGTGTTTCCATGACTCTAGGTCCAGGAGACCCACGTCTGTTACGTAAACGCTGATGTCACACAAGCACAACAAAAGTTGTGTTAATACATGGAATAAAAAACGTGTTTGAAACTCACTAAAACAAAACATTAGCTCGTCCTCTCTTGGAATACGGCTGTTTATCACAAGGATAAGTATGTGTTTGATTAAAAAAACATTTTCTCTTTTATTTATTTTTATACTGTTCTTTGGCTTGTTGTCTTTGCCTGAGTGAGGATTCTCTCTCGTCCAATCAGCTTGCAGCAGTGCCCACCTCTAACCGTTCCAGACGCTTAACCGAGCTGGACCCCATCAGGGAGGAGTGCGCGTTCGGAAGCGGGAAGTGGAAACACCCCCAAACCGACCCGTCCCGCCCTGTTCCAACCTAGTGGAAAAGCGCCTAAAAACACCTCTTTAGCTTTTAATCAAAGGTTTTTTGTGAAGTGAGATCACCAGTCTGCAAAATAATGTTTTTGGGGGCACAATGTTGCATTAATTGGCCTTTCAACCAGCAGTAAACCAAGTCTAGTACCACAAACAAAGTTTAAACAAGGTGGAAACTAGGACTAAACCCGGAAGAGTATAAGGTTATTGTGATATGTATAATGACATTGGATATTGTGATAATTTAGCTTTGTACTGTGCTTCACAAGAACTGAAAAGTCCACTCACTTGATTGCTCCTGGCTTTGAGAACAGACTGCTCTGCTGCTGCTGTGTTTGGACAGGAGTTGGGACAGACATGGGAGCAGTGGTTTGTTCTCTGGCCATCTCCGTCTGTGTCATGTCAACAGCAGCACCAGCGGCTTCAGAGGCAAAGTCCAGAGCTCCGAACTGGACATTCAGGCCTGACACGTCTGTGGAACCAGGCATCTCCACTGCCGACGACGGGATCTGAAATTACACACATATGATTAAAAAAATATGTAAAAAATATGTCAACCTTCCAGTTTTATGACGACGGCTCTAACTCTTGAGCCACTGTCGCCCCGTGTTTTCTAATAAACCAATGACGACATTATGGGCACACAATCTTTCCAGGCATATTCACTTAAAATACTATATTTCTTTCCCAAAATTAAAAGCAGCATGTCTGAAAACTGTCATCCAGACACAACAAAAAGGTTAAAAAGGTGTCACCTGGACTTGGCTTTTTAAGTCTGAACTGAGAAAGCCTCTTGAATGAGAGGTAAAATGTCTTCAAATTAAAAAGTCAAGTCCAGATGACTTTTTTTTAACCTTTTTGTTGTGATGTACTTCTTACAAGCAAGATGGTATCTCTCTACCATCATTTTCCCCTTTACAACAACATAACCCTTTCCCCTAAAATGTGAACCAAAGACAATTAAAATAACAGCTTTAGAAATAATGCAACATTTGTTTTTTGACATGAAACATGGAGAGAAGTGAATAATTTCATGAGGGTTCGGGCTTGGGTGTGCCTAAAATGATAAATCCACTTTATTACAGCACACATCCCAGGTGAGCTTCCAAAAGTATCTGCTGTCCTTTACTGAGCAGCAAATTTAATCTGGTACGCATAGTGCATTATACCATCATCACAGTAGTATTCTTTGTAAGATGGATACTGCGGATGTTCTTAATGGGATGATAGATTTACAATATATTGTGCCACTCTGGGTGAGTGTTATTACCTTTGAGGGGGGAGGAACCCGGCGTCTCTGTGTCCTCATCTGTCTCTGAGGAGCTTCTGTGACAGGAGCCTCCAAACCTGGCAGCTTTGCTCCAGGAGAAGCACCGTCTCGAACAGAAGACATCTCATGCCCTAAAAGATAAAATCATAACATCTTAACAGCCCTGAAGTGAATAAAACCTTAATGAATGAACAGGAGTTAGTCCTCAAATGAACATCTTACCTGGAGGTGTGGGAGCCTGCGGGGCATGTGGCTGGGACAGGCCCAGAGAGTCTGTGGTGGTGAGGATGGAAGAGTGTTGTTGCCTCTGAGCGAGCTGGCTGAGCACCGCTGACGGCTCTGGTTGCAGCTTCATCTCCACTAAAGAAAATGTGTTTATTTAGAAATTGTTCGACAGGAGTAGACTGACCCATCGTGGATACAGCTACTTGAAGCAAAGTGACAAGGGCCTGGAACTTCTCCCATTTAACCCTCAGGCCCCCTGGCTCCCTGTTAGGGTTTTTCCAAATGTTTATTTTTTTTTTGGCTCTCTGACATTTCTTATTCTAGGACGATGATATTTGACAAAGATGTTCTTTAATAAATGAATTTTAGAATTTCAGCTTCACAACTGAAAAAAACAACAACAAAAAACTGAATTTTCCACTGTCCAGACCAAAAAAAAAACTCAGATTCTTCCTTTTAAAGCCCTTTTTGGTCCCATTTTCTCATTGCATTGTGGGAGATAATTCCCTTATTGTTCCCATTAGATAGCAGTGACTGTAGCCCAGCGCTCTCAGGGCTTTAATAGGAAGAACGTGAGTTTTTTGTGTGAGTGTCAGCCCTTTTTTATAATTTTACAAAAGTAAACTGTATCAAAATCAGTGTTAAGGGTAATCAGTGACCTGAGGCTGATAATCCCCGCACAAACAAAACAGATTTTGTATCTTTAAATAGTAAAAAATAATAAAAATCATGCTTTATTTACAATTATGTAAACAAACTGGCATTTAAGGCCAGATATATAAAAGTTTTGCTTTTGCTCTGTGTGATAAGAACAGGGTATAAAAATTTTAAAAAGCCAACTATTTTTTCGTCATGTTTTATATTTTTAAATGTGACCCAGTGACCTAAATGAACTTTAAGAGGAAGAAGAGGAGTTTTTTTTTAAGCAGGGCCTGAGGGTTAAAAAACATTTTCCACTGGCTTTTCATGAGCAGAACTACTTCCACACAATTTCAATAGGCAGCTGTCTAATGTCAGATTAATATGCATTGACTAATACTTACAGTGATGAGCAGGCAGTGGGCCGTTCTCCAACCGCTGACCCTTGACCTCTGCTATAGGAGAGGGGGCAGGGGCGGGGCTGGGTATGAGAGGTGGCCCGGCTTCTTTGGGAACTCCGTTGGCATTGGTGACAGCAGGGGTCTGGCTGGTCCTCTGACTCTGCCGAGGACCGTTGAGCTGCTCGGACGTCCTGATGTCCGGGGCGGGCTTTGATGTGCTCAAAGACCCAAAACCAGAGCCCAGCACCGACGACTGAGGGAAGGCGGGGGGAATAAAAAGAAAGGAATATGATTTATTATTAATAATATGATATTATTTGGAGTAATATCCAATTAAATCCAAGAAACTAAGGATTCTGACAACAGAGGCTTTCATTCCCATTCGTTTCAAGAAGGCACCAAATAAAACAAAAGGCTTTCAGTTTAAACCTTCTGTAGTGACTTTCAAACGATGGCACACAGATCTGGTGGTCAAACCCAACTTATTAAAGCAGAAGTTCTGGTCCTGATGGATAAACCCCTAGCGTGCATTAGTAAACTATTGTCTGTGAGGCCTCTTTGACTTGTCTAGTTAGTACAGGAATCCTGAAGTTAATTTCAATATATTTAAGATTTTTTTTAAGACCTCATCACCACTTTGAGCTATAATCAGCAACACATTTAATGTCATAAACAGTTGTAGTTCGTAGTCATGTAGCCTTTGCAGCTCTAGCAGGTACACAACATCATGAAAGCCGGTGTGCGGGCAGAGAGTAGGAAAGAAAATCAATACATTGGTGCATACTTTTTGCAGTCAAACGCTTTTCTAAAAAAAATTTACACCAACAAAATTTAATACCTCATAAAATCTTGATTAATACTTTTTGAGACCCCACAGACACCTAGAATATAATTTAACACCGTTTAATAAGAACTGCCCCCCCTCTCCTCACGTAATGTTACTTTAATACAATACAATAACTGAACTTGCTCTGTTGCAACACCACACACAATAAATAAAACTCCATATTAAGCCAGGCATTTACACTGAACATGTGTAGTCAGTTGGTCGCCACCTACTTAATCTAGCACCACAACAAAAATCAATATTGTACATAAGAACAAAGATAGAAGAGCTTGTGGGTGTTGCGTACCAGTGCAGCGTGTGCATAGGTGGTGCTGGCAGAGGCGGCATGGGCATAGCTGTTGGCTGTGGCGTGTGCGTAGCTGTGTGTTGCAGTGCGTCCATTGTGATGGGAATTGGTGAAAACCAGGCTTTGGCCCAATTCTTCAGCCGAGGGGCCGTCGACTATGGCTCCCAAGTCGGAGTCCACAGCAGCAACTCCAGTCTTAGGCAGGAGCTGAGCCAAGTCCATACTGAGCACAAGCACAGAGGCACAGGATGAGATTAAATTCATAATAAAATGCAACAAGTGGAGTAGTTAAAATCATTTGGGAGACTTACTTTCGCCCAGAGGTCATGTGGTTTGCAGGGGCAGATGAGGCTGTAAATACTTTGGTCTCTGACAGCTACAAAGAAAATAAAAGTCTTAAGTCAAATGCATCGTAATATGGATCATTTCAAAATAAGACTTACATCTTCAGACCAATCCTCTGAAGTCCAGTCTTCCAAATTGCCTCCCCAAGGTCCTAAATGACAGAGTAGCAGCCATGTTTATATTTACTATACAAAATCAAGTCACAATCAGCTAGGCAAGAACAGGAGAATAACATTTCTGAGTACCCTCTGAAGGTCCGTTGCCATCTTCCCATGTTTCCCCGCGACCTCCAGAGTTAGCCGTATAGTCAGCAGGATTAAAAGTTCTGAAAAACAATGATGCTAATCAGTAAAGAAAAACACACTTTGGCAAGGCCAGCTAACAGAAGGCAGACTGAAATCTCAAGCATTTGTCCACATTCACTGACAGACTCTTACCCCATTCCCTGGGAGGAAAACCTGTTGCCAACAGCAGCTGCTCTGCCTCGTCCACGACCGCCTGCCCCTTTGACACACACACACAAACAAAATGCTGACATCTGTTGACCCGTTCTGTAACTCCAATTAAGTTATTTAAGAAAGCAAAATGACTGCTAAAGAGTTACGGGCATTTCAGTGTTAAGTACAAGCTATACATACACTTTGTTACAGAAGTTAATCATGTTTCGTGCGTCATAAAAATGGCTGACAAGTGACAACACGTTTACTTATGCAAGTGCCTCGGTGGAGAACATGAGCAAGTCCCTCAATATGTAACAGCTTTATTTATAGCGGAATTTAGGGCTAAAAAGCTAAATGTCAACCTGCTAAACTTCAGTAACTTCCTATGTTTGACAACCCACAATAATTAGGTTAGGTCCGAGGGTCTATAAAAGATTGTGCATACATTGTTAACCCCTAGAACACCGCTACCACATGCACCATAAACACACACTGTACTGTGTAAGGTAAACATTAAGTAACATAACCATGCCGCTTATGCACGTAATCAGAAGAAGCTGGCCTAAAAGTCCATGATAACCATTTCCCCCCAAAATTAAACACTCTTTTAACACCAAGCAACTAAACGGGCATCTCGCAAATACATAAAAAAAAAAAAACAATAAAAGGGTCTAGGGTCTTCAGCTATTAGAGCGTAGTAATAGATATAAGTGGACCAATAGTGCCGTGATTTACTTGTACAGAAATTGAAAAACAGTGCATTTACCTGTGGAAAGAGTTAGTAGATGCTCATGTAATCGGGAATTGTGTCTTTACTGTTTTTGTAAGTGTAAAGGTTTCACAGTACTTGGAATTTGCTTTGGTAATTTGGTGCATACACAAGACAAAACAACTAACATAAGAATGAAGAATAACAAGGTATAATAAGATTTAGATGGACTAATCTAAATGTAATTAAGTATATATAAAAATTACCCATCAACCATATATGGAACAGGGTTGCCAGCTTATAAACAAACAGACACTGTGGTAATGCACTTTTTAGTTAAACAAGTCCAGTTTAATCCAGCTTCCTGAAGGGAAGACCTTGGTTTTGGCCTGTACTTACCTCTGCCCCGTCCCCTGCGTCCACGGTCTCCACCCCTCTCCCCAGGAGCCACATCAAACCCATTCTCCTCCACCCGACCTAAAATCAAACCAAAATATTTCATCAATAAAAACACTAATTCATGATTATCCAAATCTGAGCCTAATTTTTAAGAAAGAATATATATATATTTACCTTCTCGGCCCCTGCTGATGCCACGTCCCCCCCTCCGGTTGGATGTTCCGCGACCGCGGCTGGGCTCTCTGTCTCCCTTCTTCTCCTTTGTCTCTGACGTTCCTCCTTCTTTCCCAGGGCTTCTCTTCTTCCCCACAGTCTCCCAGGAGTTCTGCTACAGGTTTACAGACACAGAGAGCAAACGTGAGTCTGAGCAGTAAGCTCCATGCATGGAGCACGCACGGTCCACTCATTAAGCTTCCGTCGCTCTAACCCAGTGTGGAGTGCACAGCAGTGAGAGAAAAGCAAGCAAGATAATGCCTTTTGCTAAACTGTAGCCTATTTAAAATGCTCATTAAGGCATTTCATTTTTATCATGCTGCTGCTGTGTGCATCCTCCTCAATCAGTCCTCCTACAGTGACACTGGCTCAGGAGGAGAGTCTGTGTTTTGTCCCAAGGATCTGACCAGTGCAACCAAGGAAAACATCTACTAGCACTGGCTTAATATTTGGTCATAGTTTGCAGCCCGATTCAATTCAATTTTATTTATATACCGCAATACTGCAACAGCTGCTTCAAAAAGGCTTTACAGGAACAGACATAAAAATACAAACCATTTTTGTAATACTGGCCAACATGTGGTCATAATCAATTTTCCATTTTTTATATATATCTAGATTATAATCTTATACTCTTGTAGTAACAAGCTGTGCCCCCACCCGAGTTATGATTTTATCAAAATACTAATGCCAAAACAAACACAAAGTTATTTTGCACCATTATATTATTTTTCTTTTAATATAAACTAGAACATAACCGTGTGTTTACCAATGATTAACATTTTACTGAAAATCTACAAGGTACTAAGGGAGCAATAATTAAATTGTGCCATTTGTGCTTAAAAGTTAAACTACATCATCGCCACTGATTTGGATTCACATTGGTGAAAAATTATGTATTCATATGGTTGTGGAGAGAAAACAGACCCTTACTGTGTCAGAGGTGCAGTCCAAGAGAAAAAGAATGGCTCTGTTTACATCTCCATTGCAGTCATGAAGGGCTACCATGCACTCATCTTGGGTTTTCCCCGTTACCTCAATCAGCTACAAGCAAACACACAAATAGTGTCAAGTTAATACTGTATTAAACAAAAAGACCTTTAAAAAATATATATAAATCCTTACCTGTTGGACATTGGCTTCAAAGTCTGGATCATTTTTGTCATAGATCATCTGGGCTAAACGAATCTGTTCTGCTGTGGGCTGGAAAACCACAAGTACTCCATTAAAATCAAGAAGAAGAAACACATCTCTAGTAAAAAAAATAAAAAAAAATAAACCCGTACTCACCTGTATCTGTTTCTGTAGCTGTGTTGTGTTTGTGTTGGTGGGCAGCGTTCTCTCCCGAGTCCCTCGGGTCTGACTGCTGACCACTGAAGTCATCATATACAGTATATACAAAAATGTATGTACAAAATAGAAAAATCTAAAGAGGAAGAAAAAAACAAACAAACAACAGTGAGAATACTGAAGTAGGTCGTTCTGTTATGTTTACCTTGTACAGTACAAGTGTCAAAACATTACCGTACATGAGTTTTATAAGCAGGCCCTGACTGTTGTGAAGCATGCCATGTAAGACTATAACCCCATCTGTCGCCCCAACCTCACGGTTTATATTTAGCCAGCCAAGAGGGGACTATCCGGGGTGTCAGCTTACATCCCTCTCAAGACTCCCACACAAAAATACCCCAATGTGTCTAAATGCGAGCCATGGCCGATTAAACAGTATTAGCTTAGTCGAAAACACTGGGTTAGAAAGACACAGCCCTGATGAGATAACACATTTCTGTAGACATTATGCAAGTGTACACTGCACGCAGGGTGGACTGCATTACAAACTAACGTTAAGTGGTTGTTGTTGTCTCTATAAGTGGATGAAGTCTGTTCAGGGTAACATGGTACTATACCGCTATTATTAGCAATGATTATCTGACAAAAAATACATACACATTTAATACATAGCGACCAATTGTTTAGTATTTACATATAACGTTATCCACATTATTTTTTTAATTTCTGGATTCCGCTGAAACCTCATCGTTGATGTGAAAGTTGTGCGATGCTAGCTGGAAATACAAGTTCCACTGCTAACGTCCACTTTGGGACGGCTAACGCACGTTAGCTTAGCCAACAGTGTCTTTGTTTCAGGAGTGAGTCAAACACGACACTTCTCTTTGTATTTGTCTACCACAGTGATGTTGGCAGTAACAGTAATCTCGACTGTATTTTTTACTACACTTTGCCAAATACTGGAGCTCGATAAACTAAAATATAATCGATGTAATAAGTTGTTTTATGTTTAATATGGGGGTATGCTAACGTCCGACACATATTCAACCCACGATTAGCGCGATGTAAAGAAACTGATACTAAACGAGATTAAACGATCACATTGGCATCTATGGCGGTCAACAAGGTTTACTTTGGAGTGTGGATATATTAATTAAAGTAACCACAGAAAAACACAAGAAGTGTGTTGGCTGTGCCGCTTTAACAGATCCAGCAGCGGCACGCTGCTAGCCCGGCATGTGAACGGCCCTGCGGATACAAAGCAGCCATAAAAGCTAATTTTGCTAACAACCGCTATCGACGACAGGCATCGCACACTTAACTCACTTTTAAAGGTAATACAATAACATTTCCTAAAACAACAGAGCTGAAACAAAAATGTCAGATGGTTAAATATTAGTCGGACAAATGTTTATTGTTTCGTTTACCTGCTAACACGCTTCGCTCAGCCAGCAGCAGATGCTGTCACGTGACCTACCGCGCCGTTGTTCAATGCTGTGATGCCGAGGCAACCAATCAGAACTCACCAACAGCATCACGTGGTAAACCCGGCGACCAACGTAATCTTACGCGCGCGACCCCATAAAAAGCGCGCGACCTTGTAACTTAAATTCAGTTTTATTTTGGCTCCAACAAAATCCTGTTCGTCCCCTTTCGTTTTCCTTTGCATAAAAGGAGTAGTCTCGGTTAAAATGTTACACTAATACTACTAATGCAAACTTCCATTTTTATACTATAGAAAATGTTGTTTATTTTGTATTTAATCTGTGCATTTTGATTATCATCTGTTCAGTTTTCATCTGTTATGCACACATGACATATTCATCAGTTAGTAGTAAAATAAAAAGGACATGTACAGTAGATGGGAGATAGCACATGAACAGACAATCTGAAGACAGGACATGAGTGATGATTTTTTTTTTTTTTTTTAAACCAAACACAAAACAAAGTCACTTTTAATTTAATTGGTGGTCACACTTTCATAATAACTCAAAAAGCTGAAGAGACAGTACATAATGATACATTTTATAATAAAATACATAAATTATTCAAGTATCATTTTATCAAACTTGTAATTAAACCTAGAATCAAAGCTGCAAAAACAAACTCTACACTCAGGTCACACGTCAACATTCAACATAACATTTTTTCCTTGCATAGATTGATGTTGTATGCCACTGGTCACATATGAAGCACTATGTCATGGTACCTAGAAGTTTTCCCACTCTCCTCTTATATGTTCTGGATGAAAGCGTGTCTGATCTGAATTTGACAAAAAAACTCCAGATGAGGTCTCAGGGGCTATTTTTTCCTGAAATACAAGGGGGAAAAAATCCAGTAATGCATCTTTAACGCTGGTAACTGAAATGATTAGCTCAGGGTCGTCTTCTGCGCTCTTCCGCTCATGGTTCGAAGGATGTCTTGATTCAGGTACGGCTGCAGCTGCGCTATCATGCTCTGGACACACAGAGCCTTTCTTTCCATGATTTGTTCCAGCTGCTGCACATAATCTGTAAAAGCCTATAAGGGTTGATAAAAAAAAGAATAATTTAAGAGTTCATAAATGTATTCTGATATTATGTAAACATTAATTTGCCCTTACCATATCAGGCTGCTGTAACAGAAGCGTCCCTTCTTTGTGGGATAAAACTTTCATCTCTTTCAGCGTCTCCAAATGGGCCTGGACTATGTGCCAACTGGAAGTACAGGTTAGAGGACAGAGTAGTTTTATCACAACATATTTTTTACTTCTACTCAAATAATATTCATTTGAAGTAACAAGGCAATTATCTCTGTGTTGGTTTCAAAAGATTTATGTTGTGAAAAAGTGAGAAGATTTGGAAATTCTTGAGCAGGGCTGGGTATTGTTAAGAACCTCACACTTTGATTTTGATCCTTTAGATTGCTATTCGATTCAATATTGATTAGGTTCGATATGTATGCTTCGATTTTAAATGCTTCAATATCGATTCAATCATAAGAAAACACACCAGTAATTACCTGCTGATACTTTTAAATAATAATGTGTGCAATATTTCTAATGGTTAACAACAAACTGACTCAACATGTTTTTATTTATGCATATCACAGCGCCTCTACTGGCCTGGAGTTGAATCGATTCATAGGATTTTCTGAATTGATATTGAATTGAGGGAAAAAAATATGGGAATGCATTGATGAATTCATATTTTTACCCACTCCTAGTCTTGTGCCTTATTTGTTATTTTAATAAAAAAAATAAATAATAATAATAAATCCTTGGTTAGTAACAGTTTAGTTGGCCCACTAACTAAAGGTTCGATCCCCACCACGGGCATTGCATACTGCCGTTGTATCCTCGAACAAGACACTTCACCCACCTCACCTTTGTATGAACGAGTGAGTGACTGCGTAATTGGTGGTGGTCAGAGAGGCCGTAGCCACAGAATAGCAGCCACAACTCTGTCAATCTGCCCCAGTAGCTCTCCACCACTTAGTGTGACTTATTCGTGCACCAGTTGTAAAGCAACTATCCAAAAAATGCTCTATTATTATTTGGAAATGCCCAGTGGTGGAATGTAACAAGTTATTTTACTTAAGTACAATTTTCATGTATCTGTACTTTTATTTTTTACATTTTTACTTTTACTTCACTACATTATAGAGCAAGTATCTTCATCGTGTGTTTTTGTCATGGCCTCATTGTAGACACACAGTACTTAAATATAACAGATGCAGTAAAGTAGTACTGCTTTAGAAACATCAGAATAATAAAGACAGAAGACCTCAGCGACAGATTCAGTCTCTTCTACTGCATCAGTTTGTTCATTTCATCTGGAATCAGCAAAATCCCTCACATTTAACACATTCATGAGTTGCTGAGTCTGTGCCAAATACTTTTACTTTTACAAGAGTACATTTTTGCTCCTTTAACCATACTTTTTTGATTACATCTAAATGAAAACCTAACTCAGACGTTTTGTGGATGATGGCGGATGATTGTGGATGACTCTGCCCACCTCTGGACACAACCGTAACAACAGTATGCATCTGTCACATATTATGACTGTTATCAGGTTGTGTGTTACTTACTGGGCTGTGTTGAGGTCTTCAGAGGTGGACAGATGTTTGCCGCTGCTCTCCTCGGTGAGACTGGACACTGTGAAACCGCTCAGCTGCGTTGTGTCTGAATTGCCGGTGCTCCCAGAGTGACCTGAGTCTGAGGTCTTGTTTTGGAGAATGCTGTGATCACATTGTCGGGTTTTAGTGGAGTTGTCGGTGACTAAATCATTTGAGGACTGTGAACAGGGGGAGACGGTCTGAGTGGCGGAGGGCTGTGCAGAGGCAGTAGAAGTGGCGCCCAGAATGTCATCCCCCGGCTTGGCCCTGAGTGTTTGACCTGTGTCTTCTTTTCTCTGTGAATAAACTTGTATGGCCACAGGAATCAAGGAGGCGCCTGTAAAATATTAACAAACATGTAACATTTTTAGCCATTTGTGTTTGATGAGAAGAGATGCACCTAGTTGTAAAGTGACATTGAGTGTCTAGAAAAGTGATAATAAGACTCACTAAGGTGATATCTTAATTATTTACTTCTCATTTAAATAACTGGACACCAGGGTTTACCCTCAATATCACTGTAGCTATTAGGACTGCATGGTCTTTGAAAAATAAGCCATAACTGTATTAAATAAAGTGACCAACAATATTTGGATACACTTTTTTTACTCTACACTATGATAAAAACAAATACAGACCAGGACTAAACCAGGTTTAAAGCAGAACTAAACCAAGACTAAACCAGGGCTTAATCAATACTGAACCAGGACTAAACCAGGCCTAAACCAGATCTAAAAAAGGTCTAAATAAACGCTAAGCCAGGTTTCAACCAGGACTAAACCAGATCTAAACCAGTTCTAAATAAAGGCTAAGCCAGGTCTCAACCAGGACTAAACCAGGACTAAACTAGGTCTAATTAAAGGCTAAACCATGTCTAAACCAGGACTAACCCAGGTCTACACTAGGACTAAACCAGGTCTAAACCAAGACTAAACCAGATCTAAACCAGGTCTAAATAAAGGCTAAGCCAGGTCTCAACCAGGACTAAACCAGTTCCACCCTAGGACTAAACCAGGTCTAAATAAAGGCTAAACCAGGTCTAAACCAGGTCTAAGTAAAGGCTAAGCCAGGTCTCAACCAGGACTAAACCAGTTCCACCCTAGGACTAAACCAGGTCTAAATAAAGGCTAAACCAGGTCTAAACCAGGACTAAACCAGGTCTAAACCAAGACAAAACCAGATCTAAACCAGGACTAAACCAGATCTAAACCAAGCAACAACTGTGATAACTCATTCTTAAATAAAATACTATGTCAGGACTTAACTAGGGCTAAATCAGTTCTAAAACAGGATAAAGTAAGGACTAGACCAGGACTAAACTGGGTCTTAACCAGGATACTACATTGTGCAGCCCTAATCGCCCTTGTGCGTACTCACGTATTGCTTTTGGCACCTCCAAGTAGGACTCCTGATCCTCTGAGCCCTCTTCTTGCTCCCACTGCATGTACACAGATACGACTCGTTCTTCTGCTTCTTCCTGATGCTTTCCATTCATTTCACCTGATTTATCACAAGCTGAAGTGATGCCTGGCCTCCCCCTGAGGAACGAGTCTGTAGCCGGCTGCTGGTCCACCTCTAGCAGGGACATACTGAGCGGATCCATCACGCCGCTCTCGGTCTCTTCTTGAGTTGATAAAGACGTCACTCGGGCTTCCATCTTTGAAGATAATGCATTCTGTGTCCCTACACTTCCATTTTTTGTGTGTTGGGGACTGTTCTTGACTGGTATTGTGTATGGAGAACAGTCCAAAGCCGAAAGCGTCAGAAGGGAGCTGCCGTGAACGGTCGCCGGAGACAGGGGGCGCTCTGCGGGGGCTCGCGGATCGCACGACTCGATCGGAAGTCGTCTTATGCTGTGACTATTGCTGTCTCTTTCAAAGCCCCACGCTCCATTTGCACACACGACCTCACCTTCTTGTCTAACTCTTTCTACATCGTTCTCCAGATTTTTTCTTCCTGTCTCGCCGTTTTCAGTCACCCAAGCCCACCTCTGTCTCACATCTTTGCTATTTTTTCCTTCATACAACAACTTTCTGTCACATTTAGGTCTAACCATTGCTTCTGTGTCTTCGCTCCAACCCCTTAAACTCTCACTCAGATCACCACTTTTGCTCTGTTTTAACCCTAAACCAGCTTCTCCGTCATGCAAACTGGGCTGCATTTGGTTATTACAACTGCCGTACCGACCTAAAATGTCTTCCAAATCAACCAGAGATGAAGCTGTGTTTTGACTCGTATGTGAATAGCCTCTGGGAGATGAGCTGCTAGGGAAAGACGAAATGAAAGATGGCTGATGAGAAGTGTTAGGTGTTGCCAGTACAAACTGCTGCAGCTGTTGATGATAGAGTTTTAAATGTCTCCTCTTCTCCTGGTCTATGTGTTTAGCTGGCACTTGTTCCCATGCGTCGCTATTGCTGTGCACATTCACTTTCTGTCTCACTCTCTCTTCAGGACTTTGCTGTTTTTCCATTTCCCTATTACAAAACCCATACTCCCTTTGACAGGTGTGATTTTGTGACTCAGCTGTGGCTTGCTTCGACAATATCCCCGTCCCAAATCCATTTTTAACAGGTGAAATCAGTTCGAACAGCCTCCGGACCCTCTTCTTCTCCTCCCCGCATCTGTTGTTCTTGGGCGTGGAGCTCAGGAACGTGCCCTCCGCGTGCGTCCTGACGGGAGACTGTTGCTGGAATGTTGAAGCAAATGCGTCTCCCTGCTGCTGGGCCTGTCCTATCTTTGGTTTCTTCGGGGAGCTTTTCCCTCTGGGCCCCGCACTGCTGCTGCTGCTGCTGCCATTGCTCCTGTGGCTGTGGGACAGGTTACGTTTGGGAGACGGTGCAGTGTTGCCTCGTCGTCCTCTGCGCTGTG
The DNA here is from genome assembly GCA_020698575.1 of Bostrychus sinensis. Taxonomy (NCBI): domain Eukaryota; kingdom Metazoa; phylum Chordata; class Actinopteri; order Gobiiformes; family Eleotridae; genus Bostrychus; species Bostrychus sinensis. The sequence continues at coordinate 7,548,801 of CM036249.1, read as the reverse complement.
CTCCCTGGGCCTTCAGCTCTTTGACACTGTGAAAGAAAATGTCAACACTTATGAGGAGCTATGTATGTATGTAATCCTTGAATGCGTATCCCGTTTGTCCCAGGGGCCAGGAGCCGTATCCTGTCTACTTTGGGCATGGGGCAGGGTACATGAGGATAACTATAGTTAATTGGATGGGCAGCAGCTACAGACATACAGTACTATACACTATGGACAACTATTTGCTTGAATACATGCAAATAAATTTTTTACTGCTCTTGCTTTCCAACGAGGAGGTTGTGAGATAATAAAGACTAAACCAGGTCTAAACCAGGACTAAACCAGGTCTAAACCAGTTTTAAACAAGGACTAAACCAGGTCTAAACAGTGGCTAAACCAAGACTAAACCAGGACTAAACCAGATCAAAAAACAAGCGTAAACCAGGACTAACTGATTCTTAAATACATTATAATGAACTAGTGATACAAGTACAGTGATATCCTGTATTTTCGTACCGGTCGGCGTATCTCAGAGAGTTGAGTGTGTGCTCTGTGGAGGTGTGGACAGGGGAGATGTTGGTGATCATGCAGGTCATAGAATCACCAACAAACGAGTCTTTCAGGACCTTAAAACAGAGCAGCACAATAAGCATTGACCGTATATATCCATATATACATCTACAGTATATAAAGGAAAAGAGAGTGTGGTCACCACAGTCCAGTACCTGTGTGAGCTTGCTTTGTCTGAACGGTGTGTGGGACTGCTCCTGGTCCAGAGAGCGGATACACTCCTTTAGCTACAAAAAAAACAACATAAAAATCGTAAAAGCACTATGAGCAGTATATATTTTTTATATTTCATAACACGTGTGCCAAGATATGAGGTAAGCATGTTTTTTTTTTTTTCTGATAGCAATGAAACAGGTGAGTTATTAACAATTATAAATATATTTTACATAATGTCCAAGTTGTTATGTTTACATTTTATGTTTTGGTTCTAAAACTCTGCATTGCCGATCGTCCAATCAGAAAAGTGGAAAGATAGCCCACAGACCATTGTTTTCGAACCAGTATGAGTGCATGCTGCTTACACTATCTTAAATATTCACTCACAATTAGAGCTAGGATGATATACTTTTGTCACAGTACAATACTATTGCGATACTTTGGTGTCGATATTTGGTGCCAAAAGCATATATTTGGTGTATATATTATATTGAATTTATATTGAGTACAACCCAAATTCTGGAAATATTGGGACGTTTTTTTAAATTTGAATAACATAAAAATTATAAGACTTTCAAATCACATGAGCCAATATTTTATTCACATTAGAACATAGATAATATAACAAATGTTTACACTGATAAATTTTGCACTTTTATACACAAAATGAGCTCATTTCAAATTGATGCCTGCTACAGGTCTCAAAATAGTTGGGACAGGGGCAACAAATGGCTGAAAAAGACAAAAAAAGCAAGAAATTAAAAAAAGATTCAGCTGGGACAACAGCTAGCATTTAATGACGTTAATTGATATCAGGTCTGTAGCATCATCTTCTTCCGCTTATTCCTGTTAGGGGTCGCGGGTGACTGGAGCCTCTCCCAGTAACTTAGGGCCTTAGGTGGATGTCCACTACAGCATTTCAATGCTTAAAAAGGTTTATTGGCTGAAGCCTGGTCAGGTGCTGGCCTGGTACGCCTCACGTGCCTCCTGCGTGCACGACACGGCGGGGAGGAGCATTGTCGAGGTGAGGTGTAACATGATCAGCTATAAAACACTCTCAGAAGTAAAGATGGGCAGAGGCTCTCCAATCTATGAAAGAGTGAAGAGTAAAAAGATTGTGGAATATTTCAAAAACAATGTTCCTCAACGTCAAATTTCAAAGGTTTTGCAAATCTCATCATCTACATCTGCAACCTCTCATTCACAACTGGTACTTTCCCACAGAAAATGAAAACAGCTAAAGTTATTCCAGGAGATAGACAGGGTCAGTATTGGGTCCAAAACTCTTTATTATGTATATAAATGATTTATGTATGATGTAAAAAAAATTCAAATTTGTATTATTTGCAGACGATACCAATGTTCTTTGTTCGGGGTGAAACCTCAAGCAATTGATGGAAGAAGTAACAAACAAAATGAGTAAATTAAAACAATGATTTAGTATAAATAAACTAAGTATATATTGTTTGGTAATAGAAACACAGTATACAGGTGTATACAAATACACAGTTGATGTTAGATAATGTAATTTTAGAAAGAGTCACTGAAACAAAATTTTTGGGGGTAATATTATAGCAAAGAATTTGTTGGCGATCACAAATAAACAATAAAAGAACTAAACTGGCAAAGAGCATTGAGTCCTGGGGAAAGCAAAATACTTATTGAACTATAAAGCACTGTACATTTTGTTTCTTCACTTGTTATGCCATATCTGAATTATTGTGTGGAGGTTTGGGGAAATGCATATCAAAGCAACCTAAAGTCATTATTCATACTTCAAAAGAGAGCATTAAGGATAGTTCATAATGTTGGGTATAGAGAGCACACAAACACTGTTTTTAAAGTCACAGGAACTAAAATGAATGGATTTGGTTAAATTTGAAACTTTAATAATTGTGTTTAAGGCAACGAAAAATATACTCCCAGGTAATATTCAGAAATTGTTTCATGACAGAGAGGGGGGTTATTATTTAAGAGGAGAATTAAACTTTAAAAAACAGTGTGTTCATTCAACAAAGAAGAGTTTGTGTATTTCAGTTTGTGGGGTGGATTTGTGGAACAGGCTGGGGGATGACTTGAAGCGAAGTGCAAATATTAACCAATTTAAAAAAAGTTATAAAAAATATATATTTTGCATGTACAATGAGGAAGAGCAGTTGAGCTGATCACTATTGGGACAAACTGAATGGTTGTGGATTGAGAAAAATTTCTAAAGTTTTGAATGGGATGTGGGATGTGTGTTATTTTGGAGAGACTGGTTATCTCTTGTAAATGTACTTTATGAATCAGATGAATGGGTTAATTGTTTTGGTAATTTTGAATAAGTATATTTTTGAATGAATTTACTTTGATAGTTTAAGTGTTAATGTTAATAGAAATGTGTACTGACAGTATGTAGATCAAAAACATTATGTATAAAATAAGAGAAGATAAGTGAGAAGGGGCTAGGGTTACATAAGTTTTACTCCTACCTACTCCTTTTCAATCACTATATGTTTTGTTTGTTTGTTTTTTGTCTTTTTATATAATCAAGTTCAAAATTCTATCTATCTATCTATCTATCTATCTATCTATCTATCTCTCTATCTCTCTATCTCTCTCTCTCTCTCTATCTATCTATCTATCTGTCTATCTATCTATCTATCTATCTATCTATCTCTATCTCTCTATCTATATCTATCTATCATCTATCTATCTCTATATCTCTCTATCTCTCTATCTATCTCTATCATTCTATCTCTCTATCTCTCTATCTATCTCTCTATCTATATCTATCTATCTATATCTATCTCTCTATCTATCTCTATCTATCTCTCTATCTCTATCTATCTCTGTATCTATCTATCTATCTATCTATCTCTATCTATCTCTCTATCTCTATCTATCGCTCTATCTCTATCTATCTATCTATCTCTCTATCTCTATCTATCTATCTCTATCTCTATTATCTCTATCTCTCTCTATCTCTCTCTATCTATCTCTATCTCTCTCTCTCTATCTATCTCTCTCTATATCTATCTATCTCTCTATCTCTATCTATCTCTCTATCTCTATTTATCTCTCTATCTCTATCTATCTCTCTATCTCTATCTATCGCTCTATCTATCTCAACAATGTCTTCAGATTCAGAGAAACTGAGAAATCTCTGTGTAAAGGACAAGGCTGAAGACCTTTATTGGAGCCCGTGGTCTTGGGGCCCTCAGACGACGCTGTATCACTCATCAGCATGATGGTGTCAATGACATTACTGGGCCCAGGAACACTTCCAAAAACCACGGTGGCTAAACACAATCCACTGTGCCATCTGCAGATGCCAACTAAAGCTCTGTCATGCAAAAAGGAAGCCATATGTGAACATGGTCCCGAAGCGCCGCTGTGTCCTGGGCCAAGGTTCATTTTCATTTTATTCAAATTTAAAAAACGTCCTAACATCTGGAGTTATAGTATGCTCATGCTGTTGTTTAGTCTGTGATGTATTGTTTGTGTGTTATGTATTTTTTGTGTGTGTTAAAGCTCTTTGAAAAAATACTTATTATGTCATACAGCCAGCAGACTCTGGTTGATCTCAGCTCCCTCCATTCGACTCTGTCTGTCTGGATCTCTGGAGTCGGATGCCCTCTCACTTCCAGCCAGGTCCACGAACCACATTCTAACACAGAAACCAGAAACTCTGTCAGTATTCAGTTATTTTATTCACCGAGCAACAGGCCACAGTACCACATACTGTCACTGACCGGCCGTGTACGTGCTGCTGCTGCTGGTGCGGGTCCCTGAGCTGGATCTGGAGCATGGCGTGGGAACGAGAGGACAGAGGGTTCACTCCACTGCTGCCCTGACTGCGCTCCTCTGTGCCGCGGGAAATCACCTTCAGGCATCACAAAGAAACAAGGGCGGAGTTAGAGAAGAGTTTTGGAAGTGAAATGCTCGTGTGGTCCCTCTAGACTGGATGAAGATGAAGACAGAACAGGTAGAGAGAGTTAAACAAGTGGTCAGCAGAACTGGGTGTTGTCAATGTTCTTATGGATCTACTTCTAAGTAAACAAAAGTACTAGTAAAGAAGTCAGGTACTTGACAAGTCAGGTACCTTTGCATTAATATTTAACAATTTATAACTTAAAATAATGTTTTTGTGTTCTTTTGGGGAGCTGTTACTTTGACTTTGCAGAGAACGCTTGAGCACTTCCTGGTTTCACGTGTCTATGTAGAGCCATGAAACTGACCGTTTTCAGCTCTGGAGAAGGGCAGCGCCTCAGCATACAGGATTACTCAAACATGTGAATGTAACTAAATACTACTCTAGTTCTGTTTCTGAGGAGGAGACAACATTATAACAAGGTGAAAAGCTCCAAAAAGTCAATTTAGCAGAATAGGGGACCTTTAAGAGCTGGCTTAACAGGAGAATGTTTCCACTTCTAAGATGAACAAGGTTCACTCTTCTCTAACCCTCAGGCTCCTGGCACCCTCTAGGGGTTTTTTCAGACGTAATTTTTTATTACATTTCTAGCATTTCTTATGCTAGGGTGATGAAATTTGACAAAGATGTTCATTATTAAATTCATTTTATAATTTCAGCATCACGAAAAAAAAAAAATCTACTGTCTAGACAAAAAACTTACATTCTTCCTCTTCCCTTTTGGTCTCATTGACTTATATTAAAATCACTTATTTTCACTCTACTGCCATTGCAATACAGAAATGTTCATGTTCAATGTTCAACGTCAGTCAGAGGCAAAGAAATACACAAACAAAAAAATTCACCACCAGATCCACAATTTTCTTATTGCATTGTGGGAAATAATTGTGTGACTGACCAGCTCTTTTAGGGCTTTAAAAGGAAGTACAAGAGTTTCTGCCCTTTTTTTGTAATGGCACAAAATAATACGTGTTAGAATCGTAATCAGAGATCTTTCCAGGACTGGTGCAAAAAAAACAACTAAACAAAACGCAACACTTTGCATCTTTAAATAATTCATATTTTATTTACAAATGTGTGGAATTATGTAAACAAACTGGCATTTAACCCGTGACCCCTAACGGTAATAAACGGAAGAAAATAAATGAATGAATGAACTGGCATTTAGGGGGTTAAATGTGCCCTAAAAGAGCTTTAGTCACAAGGACAGGTGGATTTTTAAAGAAAGACACAAACCTCCAGCAGCGAGTTCACCGAGTCCACTCTCACGTGACACAGCCCTGCTATGTGAACTATCTTCTGCCCATCTTCTCTGGCAAACAGCCTGCAGCCAACATACAACACACAGCAGTCAGCAGCATGGATACATAGCATTTTGGACACTAATACAGTTTTCTGATGATCACAGACCTTTTCCTGTGGTCCAGCAGGTCGTAGAGCTGACCGCAGTAGATCTCAAAGAAACTGACAAACACACAGAGCTGTGCGTGGGAGCGTGAGGCGGAGAGGTGAGCGAAAATGTCCCGGACAGCCAGAGCGTACAGGCCTGGTCCCCCCGGAGAGCAGCCCAGCATGGTGTGGGTCTTCCCTGCGCCGGTCTGTCCGTACGCAAAACAGGTAGCACTGCCCCTGTCCCAAACACATAAAGAGTACAATAATCTGAGTCAGGGGTACCAGAGTCTTTCTTAGTGACTGTGGGCCTTGGGCGGGGGTAGGGGGGTAGTCTATAGAGGGTTTGTGTCTTCAGATTACCCGCTGAGCATGTGCTGGACCAGTGGGTACGCGGTCTTCAGATACACGTTTTCATTAGAGCAGTCCTCCCCAAAAACATGGTCGAAGTAAAACCTGTGCTGCAGACAAAAGTGAGGTTAAAATAGTTATCATCATGACATAGTGATGCTGAACTAATGCATAGTTTTACATGTCTGTGAAGACTCTCACTCATTCAGGCTAATACAGTCACAACAAAAAGTTAAAAAGAAGTCAGCTGGACTTGTTTTTTCAAATGTCTTCTCTTTCTCTCTCTTTGAAAAACCAAGTGACTTCTTTTTAACCTTTTGTTGTGACATCTTTATATAGAACATGAAGTCAGTACAGATATATATTTTAGTCCTAGTTAATCCTGGTTTACTCTTGGTTTAGTCCTGGTTTAGTCCAAGATTAGGTCTGGTTATACTTCTGGTTTAGTCCTAGCTTAATCCTGGTTTAGTCTTGGTTTAGTCCTGATTTATTCTTGGTTTAGTCCTGGTATTATCCTGGTTTGGTCTTGGTTTGGTCCTAGATTAGTCCTGGTTAAGTCCTGGTTTTACTTCTGTCTTAGTCCTGGTTTAGTATTTATTTTTTATCTTTATTTAACCTTTATTTTACCAGGAAGTCCCTTGAATTAAAATTTCTTTTTCCAGGGAGACCTGGCCAAGAGGCACACCGGTAACAGTTACAGAAAGACAAACAAAATACAATTATACAAACAGTATTAGTATTAGTAGTACAAGTTTGTAGTCCTGATTTAGCCCTGGTTTAGTTCAAATTTTGTCCTGGTTTAGTCTTGGTTTAGTCCTTGGTTTAGACCTGATTTAGACCTGGTTTGGTCTTGGTTTAGACCTGGTTTAGACCTGGTTTAGGACACATACCTGCAGTACGTAGTGTGTGAGGTCGACTGCCTCTTTGCCTTCGTGTACGATCACACACTTCTCACTGGGAGTGGACACAACGTCTGTCTCCTCGCTCCTCTTCTCCGCAGAGGTCAGAGGTCGCTTCCTGACGCACACCCAGATCCGGCGCTCGCCTTCTCTCCTGCAACAAGTCCAGCATCACCAAAATCAAGTCCAATATCACCAAAATCAAGTCCAACATCACTAAAATCAAGTCCAACGTCACTAAAATCAAGTCCAATATCACTAAAATCAAGTCCAATATCACTAAAATCAAGTCCAACATCACTAAAATCAAGTCCAATATCACTAAAATCAAGTCCAACGTCACTAAAATCAAGTCCAATATCACCAAAATCAAGTCCAACATCACTAAAATCAAGTCCAACGTCACTAAAATCAAGTCCAATATCACTAAAATCAAGTCCAATATCACTAAAATCAAGTCCAATATCACTAAAATCAAGTCCAACATCACCAAAATCCAAGTGTACCCAAACTAAACCCAAGAAAATACAGCAGTATGCAAAACAAGTGCTAACAACATGAGCTAAAGACAGCTGCAATCAGAAATAGTCAAAGTTTTTTTTTATATGCTGAGAGATAAGGGTTTATAACAAACTCAGTCAGTAAAGCCACAAAAACAATAAAAGAAAATGTCAATTTGTTCTTTATGTTGAAAAAATATCCTCAAGTAACGCACTTGTAGCTTTGCTTGTTAAACTTTTTGTAAAAATCCAGCTTGGCCAGCAGGTCATCATGCATTTACGCACACTTCAATATCTGATTATTAATTGATTAATGATACAAATAATCAACAGATTAATACATTTTTAAAAAATAATCATTAGTTGAAGCCCTAACAAGTTCACAGGCTTTGGTCTTGACCTGGTCTCGATTTACCTTGGTCTCAGTCCTTCTTTGTCTCGCCTTGACTCTGGTTTCACTCTAGTTCAGTCCTGACTACAACACTAGAGGGAATCCACCGAACACGGGAAAAACATGCAAACTCCATGCAGAAAGCCCCCACCTATAGTCCGGGAATCAAACCTAGGGCCTTCTTGCTGTGAGGCGACAGTGCTAACCATTTTAACCAATGTGCCGTTCTGTCAGAAGTTATAAAAGAATGCCCCACAAAGTACTAAAGCTAAAAGGCTGAATAATACTGCCCATGAGCCTGTGTTAAAAGAGTCACATCAATATAATATCTAATGTGGTGATGGGGTTGAACATTTCTGATTGCAATGGGACACTTCTCCTCTTACCTTTTGCTGGGAGTGGAAGAGGAGCTCGGTTGCCGGAGTCCGTAGTTGTATTCAGATATATTTGATTGGTAGACAGGCGTGTTTCTTGTGAAGCACTTAGCTTCAAATGATGAGTTGAAGGGTTCTTTGTCGGAAATCCTGTTTCTTTGTGGTGTCACATTTTCTTTATTCCCAGTCGGTTTGTTGGAGGTCCTTCTTGGTGATGCTGTTGTAGTGTTTTGTTTTGGCTTCGTATGCTGTTTTCCTGGCAAATTTTGTGGCGCCGGAACACTCCCATAAAAACTCTCTTCTGAACTGAAATCAAGCTGTCTGCAAACCGAAGACATGTCGTTCCATCTTTTATTATCACCCATGTGTGCAGCAGGCTCGTCTGTAGAGCGGTGTTCGTTCATGTCGTCTATTGTGGTGGTGGCGGCGGCATTTTCGAGAGTTTCCCGGTCCAGCGTTTTGAGAACCTGGACCAGATGGAAGAGCCGGGTCCGGTCGTCCATGGTGCGGATTCCCAGGAGCGGGTAGTCCTCCAGGGTCAGGACTGTGAGGTGGGCCAAGGTCTGGACGCCCACGGAAGTCAATCTGAAGGGAAACAACAGTGATTTATGAATGTCCTCTTTGGCACAGGACAACTCAAAGAAAGTCAAGGTTCGGGTATGACTTGTGGTACTTAGGGGTCTTTTTGGATTTATCTTAATTAAGAGACAGTTTTATTTATTTTTTAGTCCTGCTCAGGTTGGGGGTTAAATTGTGTGTAGTGTAGACCTGGTTTAGACCTAGTTTATTCCTGGCTTAGAGCTGGTTTAGTCCTGGTTTAGTTGTAGTTTAGACCTGTTTTAGATCTGGCTTAGAGCTGGTTTAGTCAAGTTTTAGTCCTGGTGTGGACCTGTTTTAGTCCTGGCTTAGTCCTGGGTAAGTTCTGGTTTAGTCCTAGTTTAGTCCTGCTTTAGTTAATGTTTAGTCTTGATTTAGTCCTGTTTTAGTCCTAGTTTAGACCTTGTTTAGTCCTGACTAAGAGCTGGCTTTGTCCTGGTTTAGTCTTGGCTTAGAGCTGGTTTGGTCCTGGTTTAGACCTTGTTTGTTCCTGGCTTAGTCAAGTTTTAGTCCTGGTTTAGAGCTAGTTTAGTCCTGGATTAGTCCTTGTTTAGTCCATATTTAGACCCATTTTAGTCCTGATATAGTCCAGGTTTAATTCTGGTTTAGCCCATATTTAGACCTGTTTCAGTCCTGATTTAGACCTGTTTTAGTCCTGTTTCAGTCCATGATTAGGCTTGGTTTAGTTCTCTTTTTTGCTATTTTAAAACCTAAATATTTTCTGAGGTGCTACTTGAGAATCACTGCCTTCAAACCTGACAGTAATCGGCCCCAGTGGAAGTCCAGAGTTTACCTACCTTATTTCTTCTAAGTATTTAAGTTATTACAGTAAGTACAGCACCGTACTGGGATGTCCCATGAGTGTGTGTGTGAGTGTGTGCTCACCTGTCGTAGTGATGCTGCAGCCCGACCGCTCTCAGACTCTCGTACAGGCACAGGGCCATGTTTCCTGCTTCACCCTTTGATGATAACGCAGAATCTCTCCAGTCTCAGTCTCTAAACATACGTACACACCAAACACACAACACCTCTGAAAACGCTCTACTACCACTAAAGATACACAGTCGATAATGGTTGCTCACGGTGCCATCTCACTCTGTTGTTGGGGCGGCGGTGGTAAGCAAAGCATGCACGGGACGCCCAGGCACGATGAAACCTGACACTCAGTCAGGACACGGAGCCAAGGCAGTGCTGTGCAGCCATGTCACACATTTCTGAATAGAGGCAAATATGATAAATATAGAAGAGACAGGCGCAGAGCAGCAGTTGTCTCTTTGGATTTTAACATGAATTGCCTGGCAGCTGCGATAATCCTTAGCCTGCAGAAAGAACTGTAAAAAAATATGTGAATTATGAAGGAATTTTGATTAGGGTGACCACCTAAAAAGGACTAAAAGTTGTGTTATTTGGTGGGACGAACTCAAGAAATAAAAGTTATCATGAGTCTAAACCTCATTTAGCTAAAAAAAAAAAAATACAGAATGCTATAGGGTCTACAAAACATGTGGTTAGTGTGACCTCCTGTCCGACTTCTGGTGGTACTGCACAGCCATTTAGGCGTTTGTACCCCCATCACTCTTATTAAGATAATGTCCCACTTTTTCATTGGTGGTTATTATAAAAAGTGAGATTAAAGTTAAGAACACCAAGAAAAGACCAGTATTCCATGTGTAAAATATAGAATAAATGTGAATAAATGTGTAAATTTGTGGGGGTCCTATCTTGCTGGGCTGGGTTGGTGCTTGCTGCTTCTGTGTTTCAGGACAGGCCTCTCCAGGAGCTCTGAGCTGTGTTGGTGCTGGATCGTTTTGAGTAAACACAGACTGAGAGCTTAGATTTTTTTCTATTCCATTTTTTTTATTCCAATGATTAAAGTCTAAGTAAAGACAGAACTTTGCAAAATGTGTGTGCTGAAAACAGCACATCAAATGTTTTATAGGCCCTAAACTGAAACTACCTGTATCTCAGTAAGTCGTTAATATCAATTTGTATATCAAAGCTTTTATTTTTTGAGTCTGTCCCTCCTTGTTCCACCAAATCACACAACTTGTCCCAGTTTTTATATTTTTGAGGTGGTCAGCTGTACATGTGGTGCTGTTTTTTGATCCCAAAAAACACACACATTTTGCAAAGTAAACACAATCCAGCAGCAGGACAACACCAACCAGGGGCATAGCATGAAATTCTGAGGCCTTTGTATGATCCATCTTTCTGGGCCCCCTTGCTCACCTGATCAGTATCTCTTACGCATGTTCCAGGCCCTGGGTAAACACTAACGCTTTACCCCGTCCCAGGCCGATGCCCCTGACATCAGCTCACAGCTCCATGGAGAAGCACAGGGACAGCACCACACCAACCACACATATATTCAATCCAGAGAGACAGGACGTCCCCCTTAAATACTTTAGGGCTGCATCAACTAATCAGATTAATTCGATTATAATAGATTATTGCAATAATCTTTAAGTTTAAATCGAGTTAAAAACTGTTAAAAACAATGTATATTTTGTGATTTTAATTAAAAATATCTTTGTGTGTATTGTTATCTCCAAACGTCCTCAAGTGGCAGACTAATGGCTTTGTCTGGTTCAAATGTTATAAACATTAACAGATTTTTGGTAGAATTATCCAATTTTTTAATGGAACAATAAAACACCTCAAGTTTTTAACCACTTCACACTACAATTATTAATTAATTAATTGACACAATAATCAAGAGATTAATCTATTATCAGAATAATCATTAGTTGCAGCCCAAAAATACTTATTCTACATTTTAAACAAGAAATATTGATCTTGCTTTGTTGTTCTTAACCTTAATTTCACATTTTATAAAATTCACTCAGCACCAATAAAAAAGTGGGACATTATCTTAATAAGTGGGACGGGGTCAGTGTTCCTGGTGTAAAATGTAGAATAAATATTTGTGTGCTGGAGTGTGTTGCAAAAATACATAGACATTACTTTGCAAAATGTGTGTGATTTTTGGGGGGATGAAAACAGCAGATCAGATGTTGTGCCCTAAACCGTACCAACTCACTGTGTCTTTATTTAAATGAAGTTTAGACTCCGTAAGTTAGATATGAATAATTAAACACTTGTCCCAGCAAATCCCACAATTGGACCAACTTTTAGTACTTTTTTTGAGGTGCAGAACATTTTGTATAAAGAAATTCACAACAGACTCACCTACTGCACGAAAGAAGGGCGACTCAGGGCTTGTCCGTTTTATCTTTTAACCAGAAAGCGAACGAGCCTATAAAAATGCATTAATTTTTCACTAACTTGTCGGCGTCAGGCTTCAGGAGGAGTCTCACCATTTCCGTACACACTCAGGTTTCCATAGCCACGAGGCGCGCGCTGTTTCCCTGTTCCCCGCGCGTGCTACCTGTCCCATTCAGGTGAGACAGCAAATTTAAGGCTCTATAGCTTCCATTAAACCTTCGAAGATGAACGGAACAGCCGCTTCAATTACATTTGCGTGAAGGAGGAAGGCAGATAATCCCTGCGGGGGGCTTAATGCCTTCTAACAATCCCTCTCCAAGACAGGTCATAATCCTACTGGAGCAAGAATGCATAAATAAAAAAAATATAGTCACACAATAGTTTTTTATACGATAAAAGCTGATTTTATATACGAGCTTCCCTGTTGCATTTTAGGTAATGTTTTTTTCAACTTTCAAGTCACTAACTGCATTTAATTGTAAGAAAAAAATGGGAAAAAGTGAATGTATTATAAGTTATTACGCACAATGCGGTTTTAAATCTAGCCTACTAAAATCAATATGCTTAAGTCATGTTTTTATTTAGTTTTTTATAATTTATTTAGAATTTATGAGAAGCAGGTGGATCGCAAAAACACCGTGCCGTGTTTCAGCGGGGGAGCGTTTTAAATGTAACACACAACAAAGCAGCCGGTTCCTTATTTACACTACGCGCCGTGAACTTTGGTTGTTTTTTCGTGTATATATTTGTATGTTTGTATGTTTTTATGTTTATTTTTTAATTCTTCTATAGTATGCGCACGTAATATTTTCTGGAGACGACATTAAATCCCAGAATTGTGATCGAAGCAGTTTTTTCGGAATCGGATCTCTTCCTATTATTTACTCTAGCGCAATGACAAGATGACCTCAGGGAATTTATATTGTAAAATCCTAATTGGTAAACGTGAAGGAAAAGAGACGAAAGGTGAGCTGCTCATTTCTTTTAACACAGCTTGTTTAAAAATTCAATAATAATCCACAATAAACATGTTCTTGAAGAAACGTTCCTACTAGTTCTTGCTATGTGGTAACAACAGAAATATTTTAATGACACTATTAATATCTTACATCAGAATTATGTTTTGATGTGCAGTAGAGATCAGAAATGTTCAACCCTCTCAGCTCAAAAGACATTATAATGATGTGTATTAAAGATAATGAGAATAAATGAAAACAAAAACTAATGTTAGATATCTTGAGAGTTATTTTGACTTAACTTTGAAGTTCAAATGAAAAACGCGACTCTTTAAATACAGGTCCATGGGCAGTATTATCCAGCCCTTAGCTTCAGGACTTTGTGGCATCTATCGCATGAAGAATTTACACAGGGAATGCAGCTTCCTTGTTTAAATCCCACCAAAGATTTTCTATGGGACTTAAATCTGGAGACTGAGAAGACTACTCTAGGACGTCCCAGGATCTTTTTTGTCTTCTTGAAAAATCTTTAATTCTTATGTAAACCTGCATAAAGAGACTGTGCTGTATTAAAATTGTAATAAATAAATAAATAAATAAATAAATAAATAAATAAACCAAATGAACAGACAAATAGTATTATTATTATTATTATTATTATTATTATTATTATTATTATTATTGCAAAAAGAGGAGTAGATATTGAAGGTTTTTTGCCTCATTTAATCCACCTCTGTATGGGCAGCATTAGTTTCATGAAGCTCATCAAGACGGTTCCTGGATTTCTTGCCTGTGTTCTCTGTAGCAGAGCCTCATCAATGGTGATCCCACAGCACACATTCACCTTTGGACGATCTCTGTGAAGTTCCTGATGTCACATGGAGCTGTTCTGATCCCAGATTCTCACATTATGTTTGTTCAGTTTCCCTGAAACATGAAAGGTTGCCTCATCACTAAAACAAACTCGGCTGAGGAACGTTTCATCCTCAGAAATTGGTTCCAGTGTTAACTTCAAACTCTTTTGGTCTTGGTTTATCATTTGGCTCGAGTGCAGCTGTAAGAGTTGCACTTTGTAAGCAAAGTACAATCACAAGTTCTTGTTAGGACTTTGTGCACTGTTGAACGTGGAGCTGTAACTGTCTACAGCAGGACGGATGTGAATTAAAAACGTTGATAACCACTGAGTACACAGAAAAAATCTGATTAAGAAATCTCATCAGTGCCCTTTGTAATGTTTTTTTTTTTATTGTAAAGCGACTTTATGGACACCCTGTATTATGGAACATCAATCATGTTTAACTAAATGAAATCTTTTAAATTGCAGGTCCATTTGCAGGAATGTCGTCTGAAGAGGAAACCTCACTGTCGCCCTCCTCACCTCCTCCCGACTCACACTTCATCGGGAGGAAGGAGGACATAGTGAAGGCCGGACGTGTGACCAGGCTGGTGAACGGCTGCAGAGAGGTACTGGTTCTGCACCACCGGGGACAGCTCTACGCTATGGACCTGCGCTGCTATCGTAAGCTCCTGACATCTACTTAGTTTACTTTATTATTTATTTGACAGGGACCATGCGCAAACAGCAGCATTTCCAGTCATACAACAATACAAACATTAACTCATTTTTTCCATTAATTGAGAAGACTATGAGACTATGCTAATCTAATTTCCTCCCCCATCAGTCGAAAAACAAGCTGTATGATAAATTGTAATCAACAGGTGATATTTTTTGCTTCTTACATTATCATAAAAATAAAAAAATAACTTTAGTGTGCTGAAAAGCACAGCTTAAGTATTAAATAGAGACATTAACTGATATTTTTACCCCAAAACTGTTTTTAATAAAAGTCTTTTATTAAAGGGGCTGTGTTATGATTAATCTTTTTTGAGCTTTCTACCATGCTGTAATGTTGTTTCCTCATCAAATGTTGTGTTTTGTTTCATTCACGCTTGTTTGAGTAATCCTGTATTCTTTGGCGCTGAGTTTCTGAGGCCTCAGAATGCTCATTTCCACAAACGCTTGGCCACTCCAGGAAGCACTGACCAATCATCAAGCCCTCTACATCCAGTCTGCTCTGTCATTTATCCAAAAAACAGTGTACAGCTCTGTTTCCACTGATTCCTCAGACTTTTTTTCATTTTGTAATAAAATGGCATTTTAAGGAAGTTTATTTATTTTGCACATAATAAAAATGACCATATACATTTACAAAATGTATGTAAAAATGAGCAGTATAAGTGCAGGGGAGAGGCAAAAAACCTAAAAGAGCTTGTTTTAAAGCCTCTACCTTATAATACATATACAAAAGTTACATACAAATAAAGTTACAATTAACACTGTAAGCGTGCTTTATAAATAGAAGTGAAGTGCTTTTTCTCTGTTTATGTTCAAAAGACCCTAACAGAGTTGCCCTCTGCTGGTCTCTTTACTTGTTTCTTTATGGCAGAAGTAAATTAATTATTGTAAATGCTATCTTTTTGTCACATAATGTTGCTGCTGTTCTCGAGTTGACCAAGACTGGTTTAATAATATAGCCCCTTTAAATATCACCAGTGCCACCGTTGAGAGAAACAGAAATCTGTAGTAAAAACTGTACCCACAAAGAATACAAAGAATACTAGTACCTTTAGAGCATGTGAACAGCAATTCATATTAGGGCTGACAGTCTTTGGTCACGTAGTCGATTAATCAGTCGGTGAGGTCTTAGTCAACTAAAATTTCATTGGTCACTTAGTTACATCCACTTTTTGAATCAAAAAAGCAAGTCTAATTTACTATTTTATAACGTTTATTTTTCATTTTATTTAATATAACAGATGGTTTTTAGATAACAATGTATTTTACGTTCATCTTTTGTAAATACTCTATCACCTAATTAATGTAAAGTCACATTTTCTTTCAGTCAATTTTGGTTGATTAATCGCTGTACTGGGGATAACTTCGGTCAACTAGCAATTTCTTTGGTCGACTACAGCCCTAATTCATATAGTAGTAAATAAGAGGAACACCAGACAGCTCTATGTTTTGAAATCACAAACTTTTGCATCTGATAAATAATTCAGCCACTCTAGCCCAGCCTCATGTACTGAATACTGGAGCCTATTTTTCACCTTACACACACAACCAATGTCCAGTGTGGAGCTAGACTTCAGATAAGTGTAAAATGACGACTGTGTCCTCCTGACAGATGCTGGTGGTGGGCTACAACACGGAGACATTGAGGTAAGGAAGTTATCTGCCGGCGTTCCATGTGATTACCATAGACTCTTCTATCTTTCTGTTTTGTATGTTAAGCAGGAGTTTAATGGGCGGCTGTGCATCGTGTGTCCGTGGCACAAGTACAAGATCACGCTGGCAGAGGGAGAGGGCCTGTACCAAGCCGTGGACGACCCCACCGTCAGGCCTCTGAGGACACACTGGCGCTCCAAGGGGGTCAAACAACGGGTTCACAGGGTCACGGAGGTCAACGGAGACGTGTATGTGAGTCTGAATAACTGCAGCGGAGACGTAGAGTCCGACAGATACCAGACCGAGAGGCACAGGACTATCTTCCACGAGGATCAGACAAAACCCAGCACCTGACACAGACACACAGACATTATTTTTTGCAGCGGTTAAATAAAAAACTCTTTAATAACTCTTGTATTTGTTTATTCTTTATCAGAGGTCAGACACAAAACCCAAAGTTGCACATACAGGATGTGAAGGCGAGACACTAAACACAGCATATATTGAAAATCTAAAGGTACTGTAAGCAGCATGCGCTCGTACTGGTTTGAAAACAGTACTGCAGTCTAAATCAAAACAATGGTCTGTGGGTTGCCAGTCTCTCTGCTTTTCTGATTTGACGATTGGCGATGCAGTTTTAGATCCAAAACAAAAAATGTAAATATAAACAACTTGGGCAATACATTTTACATTTTTTTGTGACTAAATCAGCTGTACCATTGTTATCAGTAAAACTAATATTTGATTTGATTTGATTTCCCTCATATTCTGGAACACAGGTGGGTAATCTTTATGAAATATAAAAAATATAGATTACTTATAGCACGTTTAAACTTCAGAACATACTATAAAGAAGCAGAAAGGGTGATAAAATGGGATCTTCACAAAATAAGACTAGAAAGACCATCACATAATGTTAAGTTTCTCTGTCTCTTTAAAAAGATTAAGGATCATATTTTAATACATTTGTTTCTTCGTCCTTGCAAAGAAAATCAGATTTTCTCCAAGTCCAAATGTATCATTAGATCTCTCAGCGAGTTTGTATGAGTATGGGGTTGATTTTGTCTTTCAAGTTCAAAAGACAACATTGAACTTTAAATTGCCTCAGTGAATGAATGTGAGAGTCGGTGGTTGTCTGACGGTGTGCGTCCCTGTGTGGCCACTGTCCCGAGTCAAAACTGCTTTATCAAGCTCCAGCCACCAAACACTCCTGTCAGGAATAAGAAAATGAATGAATGTCTGTGCATTGAACAATTAAATCTAGAACTGTTGTATTGTACACAGATTTTTTAAAGTAGGATTTAAAACTTGATATTAAGGTTTTGTTCTTTTGTTCAGAGGTGGACAGTAAGTATGTCCACTTGACTACTGTACAGTTTTTGAGAATTTGTACTTTACTTAAGTAGTATTTTTGGAGAAACTTATTACTTTTACTCCATTACATTTGAAAGATAAATATAATACTTTTAACTCCACTACATTTCTGTAAAGGCTCTAGTACCTTCTGCAGAGAAATGGTCTTAAAACTGAAAAACAGTTGACCGTGTCCATGTAGTTTTGTAGTGCATCGTTTGCGTGTGGCTTGTCATTTACACTCTAATCTAAATATAATCAGATCATTGTTTCTGATACTTTAAGATTTGGCTTAAACCTGGTTCAGGATTGGTCTAATGTTGCTACCCTCAGTGTTTGTTTGGAAATCCTGGTTTTAACTTGGATCAATCTCAGTTTAGGCATGGGTCAGACCCGCTTTAGTCCTGGTTTACACCTGTTTTAGACATTTAATCTCTGTAAATAAACTTTCCTTTATTTCCCATTCACTGATTCTGTACAAACATGTCTTTGACTGAAATAATAACGTTGACTACTTTGTCCACTGATAAGCGTGAACGAGCCGATACAACTGGTGAGACGTTTTTGTTGTTGTTGTTTTGTTTGTTTTGGGGTTTTTTTCCTGAAAGGATCTTCTTCAAAAACACTGCAGATAATAACAGAGAGAAGAAATCAGATCAGCCTCTCTAAGCTGAGGCTCTTGGTCTTCCTCAACGCCAATCTGTCCTGAAAAAATACGTTAAAGCTACAGTTAGATTTACAGTCAGATAGTTAACAGTGGTTAGTTCAGAGAGCTGTTTGCTGCTGCTGTTTTGCACTGTGCAGATTGCAATATATTTCTGTTATTTATTTTTTATTAGGTTATATTTTTATAATAAGGTGTTTTGAGTTTTGAGGTCAGCTGTTGCTGTTGTTTTACTTTTTAATACTAAATAAAGCCCTGTTTTTTGGAAAGGGTGTGTGTGTTTAAAAAAAAAAAAGTTAACTTCTGTCCTGTCCTATATTGGGTAGTTTCAAAGCACCAGACCTTTTGAATACTTTACCATAATTCATGTATTTGAATTCTATATGAGGGCACAACACAACTCATTAGTCAAAACTGTGCTAAATTTGGCTGAAATAGAAAAGGTTTGGGAGCCGAGAGCCGAAAGAACACCGGCTCTCTTTGGTGAACCTAATCAAATAATGTGCTGTATGAGGTTTAATCCAGCAGGTGGCGCTACTGCAGCACATTTAAATGGAACCGCAGTAAAACTCCACAAGAAGAAGAATAACGCGTGACGTATATTTTCAGTATGGCGGCTGCGGCTCATAGTTTTCATTGTTAATAACATTTCTTCCTAAAATTTCACAGTTTTATTCAACCACAGGCTGTCCAGTCTCATAGAGGGGTCACTTTACTAACTGTACGCACATTTTGTAGTTACATATGGATAATAAACGATGCTAAAGGTTTAAGAAATACCGTTTAAACGAGTGCAAGGATGACATCAGGTACATAGCTCTGACATTAGCAACATGTTTTATTAGTATTTTAGTTAGTTATACATTAATTTGGTTGGTTACGTGTTTGGCTAACTGTTATATGTTTGCTATTTTTTTTTTTACAGAGGATGAACTTAATTTGTTGGTCATAGTGGTCGATGTGAATCCGATATGGTGGGGACAACAAGCACAACGAGAACCAGAGGTACAAGTCATGGCTTTAATTGTCTTTTTATTAGAAATATATACATAAACTTTTCCAGTGCTTTTACTGAAATTCAAGTACAATTAATAGCTTCAAATGGTACAAAGGATAAGTGAGGGACTGCCAGAGATTTAAAAAAAAAGGAAAGTTTAAGGTTACCCAACAAAATAATGTACATTTTAAATAATTATTACGTGTACAGAGAGAACTGAATTAAAAAGGCTCCCACAGTTTGCTGCAGTGCCAAGCTCTTCCAGAATGAGATGGTGAGCTTAAAGATTAAAGACTGACTTGGCGGGAGACAACATCCAATGAAAATCCTGAAAATGCGTCAGTTGCCACATCATAAACAATAAAAACATAAATAAAACATCAGTAAAAACACTAAAGTTATCTTATATTACATTAAAAGACACCTATCGAACATTAGTCTCTGCATAAATTACCATAGAAGTCACCTATAAAACAATCTAAGACCACAAGAAATAAAAGACATTCTAATGTTTATTAGTCTTGCACTTGTTCGTCTTTGGCGTCTCAACTTGTATCCAGTGGAGGCCCCTGAGTTATGAAGATATGCAGAGGAGAGGAGCAGTCTTTCAGGATGTTCCTGAGGGTGTGCAGTGTGGCCTCATCCCGTTTCTCATGCATGGTTGGAAAAGAAGATGGTGGGATGCTAAATAGGCGCCTGCTGCAGCCTTGATTTCCCTGACTTATCTCGCCCCACTCATCTGTCTGGATGAGGCCCTGCTGCATCCTATGGACTTCCTCAACCTACCTCACCCCACTCCCGTCTGGATGAATCCTTACAGAGCTGATCTATGATCCTATAGATGAGCTAATGATCTAACAGTCCTAGACACATTGCCTGTCCGTCCTGGGCGAGGATCTCTCCTTCAGTTGGGCTCCATAAGGTTTCTTCTTTTTTTTCCCACAGCTGAGTTTTTTTTAGGAGTTTTTCCTTACCAAGAAGGAGGGTCTAAGGACAGGACTGTCCTGGGTCTGTTAGTGTAGTTATTGTTTCTGTTGATTGTGTGTTAAGTCTGATTGTGTGTTTATGTTTGATCAACTGTTGTGAAGCACTTTGAGACTTTTGTTGTGATACTGGGCTATACAAATAAAACTGAATTGAATTGACTTAATTATCCTAGAGCAACTTTTTTGCACACATTCATAAGGTTAAGGTAGACTTTATTGTAGAGAAAGTTGTTCTCTGCATTTGACCCATCCTTCAATGCCGCTGGGGCAACCTGTCAGAAGCAGTGGGCAGCCGCGGTGCAGCAGCCGGGGATCCTTCTCCAGATTTTGAGCCAGGATCCTGGTCAGGAATATCTGGAGCATACACCTATTCTGCATGCGTTGAGGTTGATGGGGGAAACTGGAGCACCCAGAGGAAATCCACCCAGACACAGGGAGAACATGCAAACTCCACACAGAAAGGCACCACACGGTCCGAAAATCAACCCCGAGTCCTTCTTGCTTTGAGGCGAGAGTGCTAACCACTAGGCCACCGTGCCGCAATCCTCCGAGAAGTGTTTTTGTCAACCCGCTCCACATTGGGCTGGCATACCCCAGGTCGAATGAAGGTCAGATCTGTTTAAGGGCTTCAGGTGGTAGTAAAGCTCTTCTAGACACACAAAGGTGTGTAGAGTATCCTGGCAGGTGTTTTGTAAAGCATAAGAACTGCATAAATTACAATAAAAACACTGGAAAAATGTGGGTTTTATAAAACCTTTCACCGGTCGTGTATATGTGTTTATAATTGCTTGTATCATGATTTGTAACAGCCACTCTCCCGTTTTCAGTTCACGCTGTCCAAGTGCCTGGATGCTGTGATGGTGATGGGGAACTCTCACATGTCCATGACCAGGACCAACAAACTGGCGGTCATCGCAAGCCACTGTCAGGACAGGTAACACAGATACTCACAGTGACAGGTAACACGGATACTCGCATACAGGTTGTGTATAATCAAATCAGATAATATACATACCCTGGTTCTGGACAATTACTTAAAACACACAAAGTCAAAGTGGTAAAGAAATGAATGGCAAGGAACAACAACATCTTGAAATGGCCAAGACCAGAGTCCAGACCTGAATCATCCCAATGTGAATTTGTGGTGAGAACTGAAACCAAGAGTCTAGACAAGGACGCTCTCATGGTCCTGGAGATGTGTGCGAAAGAAGAGTCCAAAATCCCAGAGGAAGTGTGCAAAAAGAAAACTTGTTTGACAGTTGTAATAGAAAATAGGACTAAAACAGTACAAAACTAGGACTACACCAGGACTAAACCAGGACTCAACCAGACCTAAACTGACACTAAACCAGCTACTAAACTAGACCTAAACCAGGACTAAACCGAGACTAAACCAGGGCTAAACCAGGTCTTAACCGAGACCGGACCACGGCTAAACCAGGTAATAACCCAGGATTAAACCAGTACTAAACTAGGACTGAACCAGGTCTAAACCAGGACTAAACCAGACCTAAACTGAGACTAAACCATGTCTAAACCAGGTCTAAGCCAGGACTTAACCAGGTAATAAATCTCAATTATTAGATTTTTCTCCTGCAGCGTTTGAAAGAAAATTCCTCAAATCCATTTTCCGCACTGACAATACGTCGTCACATTTGAAGTTACAGTTCAGCCCAGACGTTTAAATCCCGCTTGTGTGAGATTAGCTCTGAGTCTGAGTAAAATAACTCTGTTTCAGCCACTTCCTGTACCCCAGTAAGAGCTGGAAAGGCGGGGATGGCAGAGACGAAGACACCTCCTCCAGCGGAGACGGGAAGTACGAGCTGCTGTCTGTGGCCAATAATCTCATGGCTGAGGAGATCCGTAATGTTATGCTGAAAGGTAAGACCAGCTGATTTCACTCACATGTCAAGCTTGTTATCTGGGGCCTGGTCATTTTGTTCCTAACGCTGTTTTCTTGTTGTGATTGCAGCTGAAATTAAAGGAAATTCAACTGATACCTTGTTGGCTGGGTCTCTGGCCAAAGCACTTTGTTGTATCCTTTGAAACTAATCTTAAAAATCAGTGTGCTATAATGTGTTGTGATGTAACAGGGCAGCCCCAAACTCTTAAAAGTAGTAAAAAGGTATTAAATTTTATGTTGTCAAAACCAAGACCTTGAAAGTATTAAATCTTATGGGCAGGTATTAAATTCTTTTCGTCTTAAATTTTAAAAAGGTCTCTTTGGTGACCAATGAATATATGCAAACTTTGACATTTATCAAATTAATCACACAAATCATTGTGCAGTGCATCAAATTCATGTTCAGTCCAAGCTAAATTCTTCTTTTCCTTGGCAAAATAAACATAGAATATTTTAAAGTCATACTTCATAACTAATAATAGAGAAGTATGTCTTATTTGCGAGTTAGGCATTGAATTCTGTCTTTTATTCTAAAATGTTTTAAGTTGTATGCATTTAGTTTGTAAGTTTCTGAAAGCTTTTGTTAGAGGTCTGCTGTTTATACCGGCTGCATAATGTTGCAAAAACATCATCACAATACATTTGAGTCATATGAGTCTTTATCGACACGTATGATTCAGTTATAAAAAAAATTTAATGCTGAACTGTTATTTTCTCTGTAACTTTTTGAAATTAAACACTTGAGTGTCAGAGAGTAGTACCAATATTTAATTTGTGTAAAATTAATACAGATTATTGTTCTTTTGCTGGCGATGCCGGCATTAAATTTAATTTTAAGTGGCATTTAAGGTCTTGAATTTCACAAGACAAAAGGTGTTTGGTGAAAACACTACTCGAACACTGAGTAACTGTTTAGATGTAGCGTCTGATTTGTGTTTTAGTTTTGATGAAATCAAACAAAACACATAAAATAATGAGACAATTCTGGTATTTCCAAACAATAAACCAGTGATTCTCAAACTTTTCACACAAAATAACACTAATAACTCAGAAAACATCAAAAATTAGCCAAACTCCAGGCCTAAACCAGAACTAATTTAGGCCCATACTAGGTCTTAACCGGGACCAAACCAGGTCTAAACCAGGTCTAAACCAGGTCTAAACCAGGTCTAAACCAGGTCTAAACCAGGTCTAAACCAGGACTAATCTAGGACTAATCCAGGCCTAAACTAGGTCTTAACCAGGTCTAAACCAGCACTAGCCCCAACTAAAACAGGAATAAAACTAGACCAGAAGACTCCAGCGTACCACCACTGGTACCTCTACCACAGTATGAGAACCACTGCAAACAATAGTAACAAATACATTTTTCTTATTAAAGTAACAAAATAAGGCACAAGACATACATATTTCCAAATCTTATCTTTTTCACAACGTAAAGCTTTTGAAACCAACACAGAGGTAACGTACAGACATCGGGAGAGTCACCAACAACAGTAATCAAGTAAGAGTAGTGTTACTTTAAAATAACATTACACAAGTAGAAGTAAAACATTGTGATAAAACTACTCTCAGGAGTACTCCTATCTGGTTATGGCCAATTGCTTTCCTTAACCTTTAATGTTCAGATATTCACCGAATCTCAAAGGAGCTGGAAGGTAAGGATAATGTATTTACGTAATACTTTTAATCCTTATTTGTTAATTTACTGTGCTAAATGTGACGTGTACGCCTCACCTGCAGCTGGACAGGAGATAAAGTCCAGAATATTGGTAAGTATTCCTGGTATCAGTGTTGTTGTTTTTCAGCGTCTCCTTTAACCTGTACCTAATGTCTTTGTGAAGGTGATCAAAGCAGCAGACGACTGCGCTCTGCAGTACATGAACTTCATGAATGTGATTTTTGCAGCTCAGAAACAGGTAAAAAGTCTCTGTTTTATTCATTCATGTTTCTTCTTGTTAACAAAAATCAAAAGTGCTCCTGTTGTATTTCCTAACAGAACATCCTGATCGATGCGTGCGTGTTGGACTCGGACTCGGGTCTCCTTCAGCAGGTAAAGTTAATCTTGCTGGACCAAAAGCGAGTGGTATTTTTATATACTATTATTCTATTGGGCAAAGTAGCATCTCTCAACTAAGACAAGATGTTACAGGTAAAATGCCTTTTCAATTCTAATGAAAAAAATAAATTCTCCTCTCCAGTAGCAACTATTATTACTGCTACTACTACTATTACTACTACTGCTACTACACTGAGTCAGATATCTCCACTTCAGTTGCTACTACTACCACCACCACCACTACTACTTCTGCTACAACAACTACTACAGGTCGCACGGTGGTGTAGTGGTTCCTGCCTCACAGCAAGAAGGTCCTGGGTTCAATTCCCGGACTGAGTGGGGCCTTTCTGTGTGGAGTTTGCATGTTCTCCCTGTGTCTGCGTAGGTTTCCCCTACCATTAAAACCTGTACAATAGGTCCCCCATGGGGCCAGGACTCCCCTGTAAAAGAGATTCTGAATCTCAGTGGGACTTTCCTGGTTAAACAAAGGTCAAATAAATAAAAAATAAAAAAACAGTACTACTACTATTACTAGTACTACACTGAGTCATATATCTTCACTTCCATAGCTCCTACTAGCCCGATATTTATCTTATAATACTCGTCTTACAGGTCCGTTGTGAATGTTTTTTGCAGATGTATTTGTTGATAGTACTCCTTATTCCTCCTCAGGCCTGTGACATCACTGGAGGCTTGTACCTGAAGATCCCACAGAAGGTGGCTCTGGCTCAGTACCTGCTGGTCAGTGTTACCCCCCACAGATAAACCGTGTGGCACTGATATTTTACTGATAAACCTGCGGTCTCCACAGTGGGTGTTCTTGCCGGACTCGGAGCAGCGGTCTCAGCTGGTGCTGCCTCCTCCGGCTCACGTGGACTACAGGGCTGCGTGTTTCTGCCACCGCAACCTCATCGAGATCGGCTACGTGTGCTCGGTTTGTCTGTCAAGTAAGTCTCAGTCCCCATAGACCTGTGGTGCTCAAACTGTGGTCCTCAGTGGAGTCTTTTACAGCTTAAATCTAATTTAGTTTAATTTAGAGCTAGTTTTGTTCCTGATTTAGTCCTGCTCTGGTCAGGAATTACATTTTAGGCGTAGACCACAGATTAGCCATGGGCTAGGCTCAGTTTAGACCTGGTTTAGGCTCAGTTAGATCTGGTATATTCATGGTTTAGACTTGGTTTAGTTCTGTTTTAGTCTTTATTTAGACCTGGTTTAGTCCTTGTTTAGACCTAGACCTGGACATGGTTTAGACTTTTAGTTTTTATTTAGAACTGCTTTTGCCCTGTTAGGCCTGGTTTAGACTGAGTTTATTCGTGTTTAGACTTGGTTTAGTCCTGGTTTAGTTCCTATTTAGTAAAGCTAATGTTGGTCGGTTAATGATGGTACATTTCCTGAGGTGGTCCTTGGTGTGAATAGTTTACAGACAAACAATAAAACACAACACATTGTTTATTAACCTGCTCTGTTTTTTTTTTTTTTAAAGTCTTCTGTAACTTCAGCCCCATCTGTACGACCTGCGAGTAAGTTTTACTTTTTATCCTCACCATTTATTTCCATTAATAAGAAAGAAATAACGCGTGCCTTTTGACTTGGTTACAGGACCGCCTTCAAGATCCAACTACCGCAGATGGTGAAGCCCAAAAAGAAAAAATTAAAACCATCCTGATCATTATTTTACTCCTGTGTCTGTTCTACTGCAATATGTAAGCTTTTCTATTAAAATGTATAAAAGGGTAAATGTGGTTTGAGTTTTTTTTTATATTTTGCAAAGGACCTGTTTGCCCTAGTCCTGTTTAAGACCTGGTTTAGAATTGCTTTGTTCCTTGTTTAGACCTGGTTTAGTCCTGTTTTAATCCTAGTTTAGACCTGACGTGGTTTAGTCCTTGTATAGACCTGGTATAGATTTGGTTGAGTCCTCTTTTCTTCCTGGTTTAGTCCTGTTTTAGTCCCTGATTTACTCTTTATTTAATGCAAATTTTAGTCCGTTAATGATGGTACATTGAAATCTGAATATTTTAGAATAAAAAATGACGCAAAAGCCAAATATAATCTGATTTATTGATGTCCATTTTGTTCAGACCTGAGGAAATATAAATGTAGGATTACGCAGCAGTGACAAAAATGTGTAGTTTGCTTTTGTCACATGAACTCTTGCTGAAAGAATCCATTCAACTGTTAAATTTATAAAATTAATGAAACTTTCTGCAGGGCACACTCAAAACATTTTATTTAACACTTGAAGCAGGATCGCAGCAGTTACCGAGAGATTGGGACAATGTTGCATCTGAAAAAGGGACAAAGAAAAATGTTTTGACCAGGTGCTTTCTTTGTGATATTACATTAAAGTACATAAGCTGACATGAGAAGTGGATCAAAACTTTTAATCAGAGTTGTCCTAAAACTGATGCAGAACATGGTTTCTGAAGATCTCCGGGGTTGGGTGTTTGTCATTAAGTAGGGGACACAACCATCAGCCGGTTCTCTCTGCTCTCCACTGGCTCCCGGTCTACCATCACATTGATTTTCACATTTTAATTTTTGTTTTTAAAGCTCTTGGTGGTCTTGCCCCTTCCTATTTATCAGCGATAATAACCATCCACCGCCCCAGCAGAGCCCTCCGGTCGTCTGCTCAGATGGTTTCGGATGTCCCCAGGTCCTGGTACAAACAATGTACATTAATTTGCTGTTGCCGTTCCTAAACTGTGGAACACGCTGCCACTTGGTCTGCGTGTGAACACTGAGCTGTCCCTGTTTAAGTCCAGGTTAAAGAGTGGCTTTTAACCCCTAGGTTTTAAGTCTTTGGTTCATTCTGTTACTGTGTTGTCTTATTGTTTTATGCACTTTATAGTATTTGATTAAGCTGCTGTAATTGTATCATATTTTTGATGTGAAGCACTTTGGTCTTCTTTGTGGTGTTGTAAAGTGCTATAGAAATAAACTTTGAGGTCCACACATAATCAAGACCGATACTGGACCTTGCATGGGCACAGAAATTGTTTCATGGCTGTGGTCAGTCTGGGAAAAGACCAACAGGGGTGCGAGTGTGCAGAGCCAGAAAACACAAACGGGCCTAACCACATGGAGCAAGGCTGGTGACAAATTCTTGGAGGAGGAGATATCTCAAGGATGGAGCCAGCCCGGTGACCCGACTTGAACCCCAACAAAATACATTTGGGGGCAGCTACAGGAACCCATGTGGAGTTGTGAACAGTGTTTCTGAAGGAAGGGCAAATCCAAAACCTCATCTGAAGCATGTGGAGGCGATGTGAGACTGTGATCAATATCAGAGGGGGTGACACTTACCACTGACTGTTGGTCTCAATGCAGAATGTTTGTTGTGTTGTCGCATTTCTTAAACCCTCCAACCCATGTTTGCTTTACACAACAAACTCAGATTGCTATGATAACATGTTTCAAGCTCTGATTTCCCACACAGTGACGTTTCCAGTGCATCATCATGAGGACCACTGTCTCGGCACAGGTGACAATGTTAAGAAGCATTTCCTGTGATTTCAGGTGAATTGCAGAAGTACTGAACAACAACAATTCTGGCTGCACACTTGTCTTCATAAATGTGTGATGAGCCACTTCACACCTTCACGTCTGGAGACCATAAACAGTGATGGTCATGAAACTCCATCGACTAATAGCAGACTTGCATGTTATTCATGATTTCTGAACAATACCCGTTCTTCTGAGGACAACTTTGATGAAATCTTTTGATCCACTTCACATTGAGAAGTATTCTCTACTGTAGCCTCATTACTCACCCCAGCAGCCCCCTGCCGGACCACCTCTGAGGGGTCAGAGTCATTGGAGACCTCTGACCGCTGCGGATCACCACAACTCGTAGAGATTTCTGTTTGAGACACATTCATGCAGTTCACATATTTAACTACAGCTATTTTTAACTGCACATGAACATGTATGAGCAGTAAAGTCTCACCCCTTCGCTGTGCTGCACCACTGATGCAATGTTCTGGAGGTTTTGGAAATTATTGGAATTGACCGAACCAAACTCGATCACTTCGTCACCAACTTGGAGCCCCTACAAAACCAGAAGAAAGGTAATAATGATCCCAAACAATTAACTCCTATCTTCTCAGTAGAGCAGCATGATATTAGCAAAATGTGCTATAAAGAATAAACTGTTTGAATATTGCAACACCAACATTACCTGCAATATTAAACCCTTTTGTAATTGTTCAAGTTTAACTGAATTCAAACAGATAAACAAATAAGGCTAGTTGTCAAACCTGGGGCTGAATCCTTATTAAACAAAAACTAAACTGAATTGAAAGTAGGATTTGACCTGGGCTAAACCAATGAGTAAAACTAGATGATAATGAAGGACTCAGTAAAGAATAAACCAAAACTAAAAAACATCTGAACCAGGACTAAACCAGGATTAAATCAAGACTTATTCCAGGAAAAAACCCAGACTAATCCTAAACAAGTTTTAAGCTAAACCAGGACTGACTCAAGACCAAACCCCTACTAATCTAGGACTAAACCAGGTCTAAACCAAGACTAAACTTGAACTAAAACTAAACCAGGAGCAATCCAAGACTAATACTAATCCAGGGCTAAACCAGGACTGACTCAAGACCAAACCCCTACTAATCTAGGACTAAACCAGGTCTAAACCAAGACTAATAGTAAACCTGGTAAAAAAAACAAAAACAAAAAAAAAACAAGGACTAATCTAGGACTGCAAAAGACTCCTGTGTACTACCAGAGGGTACCCGCACCACAGTCTGAGAAGCACTGATCTAAAACTAAATGTAGGACTAAATCCGGTCTGAACCCAGACTTATTTATTTGGTTGCATCTCAGTTTTTAAGGCTCTCTTAAAAAGGACAATTATTTTGACAGGCAAAGAGTCTGTCACTTGAAAAACCATAATATTACAGTGATACAGTGAAGTATTTGGTCGCTGTCAGATGAATATTTTGAGATTGGTGTGACTCACAGCAGTGTGAGCGGGCGAGCCAGCGGTGACAGCATCCACTCTGGCAAACGCAGAGGGCAGGGTGGCCTCCTGCTCCATGGGCTCATCGTGGGCTCCGGCCTCGCCTCTCTTTGCCTTCTCCTGAGCGTGCAGCTTGTGTAAGGCCTCCTCGATCTCCACCATGATGGCCTTGTGGTCGTTCTGCAGGCCTGGAAAACCATGGACCACCAGTTATTTTGTTATTTTTAGCATAAACCAGTTGAGCGCTCATAGATTTAGTGGCTCCCAGTTGCAGTTCTGTTACAGCATGCAGGGGATGGCAAAACAAAACACGCACACACATGTGAACGTGCTTCTTCTCAAGCAGTGCTCAGTTTATCTGCTCTGAACAACATCCACCACATCAGTGGTTCTCAAACTGTGGTACAGGTACAACTGCTGGTACAAAGGAGTCTTTTGTAGTTCAAGTCTGTATTCAGTTTAATTGAGAGCAGGTTTTAGCACTGGTTTAGTCCTGGTTTAGATCTGGTTTAGATCTGGTTTACTCCTAGTTTAGGCCTTGTTTAGTTCTGGTTAGATCTGGTTTAGTCCTGGTTTAGTCCTGGTTTAGATCTGGTTTAGATCTGGTTTACTCCTAGTTTAGGCCTTGTTTAGTTCTGGTTAGATCTGGTTTAGTCCTGGTTTAGTCCTGGTTTAGTCCTGGTTTAGTCCTGGTTTAGTCCTGGTTTAGTCCTGGGGTTTTAACCCTTTTTTGGACCCGTTAAGTCATACGTCTTTATTAAGTGCTAGTTTGGACGTGGTTTAGTTTTGTGTTAGTCAAGTTTTGATTTGGTCAAGGTTTTAAGCTCATTTTAGCCCATTTAAATGAACCTAAATGGTACTTGGAAAGCCAGATATTTTCTGAGGTTGTACTGATCCTATAGAGCATAATTAGTTAATATATTGCAGGTGACATAGAAACTTGACACAACACAATAAAGTTTTGACCTGACACTCTTATTATTTAATATGTAATTGCCGCTTTAATTAGCATTAGAGGTCAGTTAAACTTTCGACTTTGCTGGCTTCATAATCAAAACAAACTCACATGCGATCTGGTGTCGGGCAGTCCTGATCTGGTACAGGTTCAAGTCTGCCCGGGGGTATCCTTCTGCATCCACCAGAGGTCCTTCAATTCCCACACCCTGCTGTAAATACCAAAATAAATCCCTTTTAACTGAAATAAATACAGTAGCTCCATAAACGATGATAACACCATGCTTAGCTTAGCATGTAGCTGCGATGTCACTGCGACACTTACGTCTTCCAGCACGTCGTAATACGCTTTTATCTGTTCTTCTATTTCGTCTTTCTTTTTGATCAGATTTCGGACGTCATCCATGGTTAGATCTGGGTTTCCAGAAACAGTTTCTTCTGTCAGCCTCATCTCGGTGAGTTTCACACACTTCCGGAAACAACGCTCTTCTTCGTCTGTTTACACTTTACTGCAAAATCACCAGAGCTCTACCGCTGCACACCGCTGTGGCTGTGGCCTCCAAAGAGATCCTTGAGGCGTTTAAGGACTTTAAATTTACTATAAACCCACCTGCAGAGCCATGTATGTCCCAGAACGCAGTGAAGCATACACTGCAATCATGCCTCCACACAATTTTTAGATCAAAATGTTGCAAAGGGGATGATTCCGTAGATGATATCATTAACCCTGTGAGTGGTGGCTTGAGCACCTGCCCCTTTTGCCCCTTGCTTCCAAGTGCCCTTTTGGTCCTTGGTCTTTTTTTTTTTCTTTTTTTCTTTTTTTTTTTTTCTTTTTTTTTGTGGCTTTAAGCCCTCATGTGGCTCTTCATAAGGACATTTATTCATTGATTAATTATTAATAATTTGGATTAAATTACATCACACGGCCGCCAGCACCTCGTGACCTTTAACCTTTTGCCTCCGTGAGTTGCGCAGCTGCCTGTCTCGTGCCCCTCGCGCAGTTGAAAACAGAGGAGAAAGAGCGGACTGCGGAGCCAATAAAGAGGGCTGTTATCATTTTTTTGGTCCCGATTCCAGAACTTAAACCCAGTATCGTCACTGGGAATCAAAGAACCGGTGAGTGAGCTGTTTGTGTCGCGTGATTTGTAAGACAAAGCCATGAAAGTATTATGCACGCACGTTAGATAATTTCTGTTTAAATACTGAGCTTTTGACCGCTACTTGCTAACCACCTAGATATTTACAAAATGCTTCCATAAAATGCTTTGTGATTGTTGTTAGCATAAAATCTTTTTATTTTTAGACCGGGTTGCTTATAAATAATGGATTGCAGTCAGCATTTAGGCATTTTAATGCAATTAAATTGCGAGAATTTGCTATAATTGTGCAAAAATACGAACTAGTTGGTGATGGGAGCTTGACTGAGGTGTCCACTGTACCAGACCAGGACCACTCTGAGCCTGCGGCCATGGAGGAACAGGAGGAAGCCCCAAAGACAAGGAGGCACAGGATAAGGGATAAACTCATCGGCTGTTGTAGTACGTGTGGTTCAAGGAGACTACAACTTCACAGCCTCTGGCAGAAAAAGTACCAGAGACAGTCCCCAGGTCAAGGTGCAAAGCCATGAAAGAAAAACTCAGGAAGTCCCTGTGGGAGCCATGTTCCTCAGGAGAAACTGACCACCATAATTGTGTCACCTTCTCCTCCCCAGGAGAGGGTCTTTTTTCCCTCTGAGCCTGTGTATCAGATATCTGCTGTTTACCCCCAGGTCTCCTAAGACTCCTGTGTCTCCTAAGAGTCCTAAGACCACTGACATCCAACCAGAGGAAAGAGTACTCTCTGTTCCAATGGCAGCAGCACAGAAGCTGCTGACTTCATCTGCACAGGTTTCCAAGGTCCAGTCTCTGTATGAGTGGGATCATGTTCACATCAGGGATCTGGTTTTTGAGGTGGCCTCACATGTTTTGCAGACAGAGAACGTGGTTGAGCTAAAAGATTTGTCCAGAGAACTGCTGCAGCTGCTGGAGCCACAGATCTCACAGTGGGATGTGAAGGTCAAACCAGACGTTCACCACATCCTTGATGTGGCTAAAGCCGCGCACAAAGATCTGCGCAGAGGCTACAAGAAGAACTGGGTGACCACGGAGGCCAAGATCGGGTCCAACATCTGCCCCGAGATCCTGGACAGCATCCACAAGAAGCTAGTCACTCCAGAGAATAAAGACATTAAAAAGTACCAGTTTTCGCTTGTTGTCATGCTCTTTCACACTTGTAACTTCACAAGGACATGGCGCGCTGTTGAAAAAGGACTAAAGGATAGATGTTTTCTTGTTTATTCAAAAATAATAAAGTTGAATCATGGACTTGTCCAAAGTACTTCATACTGTTTGTATGTAATTGCAGTGTCACCTCTGTTTTGTAATTCCATGTTCTGATCTTTAGGTAGTGCTATTACATTAGTTGCTTTCTTCCATTCAATTGAGGCAGGTTCGTGAAGTAAGGTAAGTGAGTAGTAGTAGTAGTAGTAGTAGTAGTAGTAGTAGTAGTAGTAGTAGTCAATTTTACTGTGGTTGTCAAATAGTTTGTGACTGCAGTAACCTTTAATTGTCTACTTTTTACTCTAACTGCAGTACCTGTTTTGTTGACCACTTTTAATTAAAGATGTTAGGGAGGATTTTTTTCGACTGCTGAGAAACCAGCGACTGTTTGTCCTTTTTTGAATAATGCGCATGCGTCAGGCCCCGCCCTTCACTGTTTCTTTCCAAGGAACTCCTCCACAGCGACGTGCACGAGCGTTGGAACACGAGTGTTTGTTTACAGCCGGCATCAGCAGAGATTCGCCTAAACCTAGACCTGCATTGTTTGTTTGCGCAACCTTTGACCTAGTTCCCCACACAGACCCAGTCACATGCACAGTCCCTAAATGTGAGCACAAATATACACTCCTGCTATTGGTAGCATTAGCAAACTGACGTTGCTGTGCAGTTGAAACGGTTCAACAGATAAAGAAAAAAGGCATTTTTTTCAAACGATAAGATAAACGTTACCTGTCCAGCAGAAACTTGGCGACCAATGCATCGTCTGAAGCCCTTTCTGTTCCTACAGCGCACGCCGTCCTCTGAAGGAATCGCCAATAACTAGACGGGTTTTATTCTGCTCTCTACAGTTTTTCTCCTCCTCCTCTGGTACACTTCAAAAACAGTTTTCCTTTTGTGACCGCCCGGTTCACGGTTTTCCTCAGCCATTGTGCTCTTCGAAGTCAGGCTGTCGGTGCTACGATGTTAACGCCGCTAACGCGGCACTAACGCGGCGCTAACGTGGCGCTAACACGGCGCTAACGCCGGACTACATAAACATAGTGTATACGCATGCGCAGGCACAAGAACGCGCACTATCGCCGAAACTAGGAAGTCAGAATGATTGGCGAGTCCGTGGAACAATGGTTAACGTACTCATGACGAAAACTATTGGATGAGGTTTTTTAAGTCCCACAGAGTCCACAGTTTATTAATATTATTATTATATTTTCTAATACACCAATTTATAAGCCTTATACAGGGCAATGAAGGTAGTTTTAATAAATATTGCAAAAAAATTATTTATAAAGATCCTCCCTAATACCTTTAACTTTGAGGAATATTTATATTATTGAAGTAACAGTACTTTTAAAAGGTACAAAAAGGGATTATTCATTGATTTACCTTTTAACCAGAATGTTACAAATATATTTTAAGATCATATAAACTAAAACACCAAAAATGCATAACTAAACAAAAGCAGGAACTAAATACAGCCAATTGGAAGGCTTTAAAGCAGACGTTGTTGAGGAACAAGCATGATCACATCTCTACAAGTTCCTCAATCTCTGGCTTTACAAAGTATGAGTACTGACTGAGTACAAATGTGAAATACTCAGTTCTTCCACCTGTGGTATTTATAAACAGGGCTTGACATTTCCCTTTGTGCTCATTGGCCACTGTGGCTATAGTCTTTGTCAAAAGTTGCTCGCCAATTACTGTTTTAAAGAGCCACAATTTAATTTGTTATGTTTTTGTTTATTCAATAGTATACAATAAGTTTAAGAAATGTGGTTTCATGTATGGACAGAGATTTATTGAATATTAAACAGGTTTACCCAAGCAGAATAAATGGTATCCCTGCACATCAGGTGTCACATCTTTTATTTTAATTTAAGTTTTAAATATTTTACTTTGTTTTGTCATGAATTACATTTACATTTCTACGTTTATTCATTTGTGCTGTAATTGATTTATTTATTTCTCTCTTTTATTTAGTCCCACATTTATTAATTTCTTGATTTCTGTCACCAAAATGCAATGGAAGGAAGGGTTCGTGTTAGACAAAAGCAATAAAAGCAACAGATAGTTTAATTTGCAGAGAGTCCATGCAGTGATCACCAAAAAATGCCACCATCAGGACACAGCCCCCGTCATTTGCATTTCAGTGATAGAAATCAATAAATAAAACAGGAAAAAATAAATAGTAAAATAAAGCAAAAATAAATTAAAGCAAATGTAGAAATGAATACAGAAAGGGAATAATTATAGGTCTTTATTTACTTACTTAAACCAAAACTTACATCTTCACTTCATAAATATATTGTTATACTTTATATTTATTGAAATTTTGGGGAGCTGTTACTTTTACTTTGCTGAAAACGGTTGGATTAGACGCCTTCACTATAAGAAGCTGCCGGTCCCGCCCACTGTCAGCTGCGTGCTCTTTAAAGCAAGGCTGCTACAGAATCCCTCTACAGACACTACATGGTCTCCTTTAGTTCACATTGGTTTTTAAATGTTTGAATAATTATGTGTCACCGTTGTTCTCTGCTCTCACTGTCAGACGTCTGAGCTCTCTCAGATCCACCACTCGAGCCTCTGTCAGTGGGGACTGTATTGTCCCAAAGATCAGAACATCCTTTGGCCAGTCTTGCTTCTCTTTTAAAGCGCCCAAACTGTGGAACTCACTTCCCACTGAATTAAAACTGCAGTTAAACATTAACATCTTTAATAGAGGTCTAAAGCAGTGGCTTAAATCAGGGCAGAGATGTTCTCATGAGAATTTGATTAACTGAAAATTGTCTTGTGTATAACTTCTAGATAATCCTGTTTTATTGTTTAGATCAGCCATTCCCAAAGTCAAGACTGTCGTGGCCCCCTCAAATTTCCGAAAATCCCTCGCGGACCCCCAATGATAAAACTTCCCTCTATTAAAAAACTCTGCCATGTTTTTCTCCATATGTTTTTTTATAAAAACATTACAAAAACACTGATTATTGACTAAAAGTTGTTTTAAAGTAATATTTTAAAACAAGTATACAACTGTAATTAATTTCAAATGTTTTTTATGTACTTAATATTTTCATTGACTTTTTATATTTTTGTATGTTTTATTTGTTTTTACGAACCAAAACCATGTGTCTGAAATAACAATAATAAAAAAATAATAATAAATTCAAATTGAAATTGAAATATAGACAGCCAATGGGGCCCCCCTGTAGTACCTTCACGGACCCCCAGGGGCCCCGGACCCCACTTTGGGAACCACTGGTTTAGATATTTACATTTCTTCTCTTTTAGAAAAGCCTCCTATGGACAGGTGTTGAGAATTAGCACTTGTGCTATAACACTTGAACTGTGCATCTGGTTTGTCCAATGCATCTGTGATGTCCATAACAAATAAATAAAGGTGAATAAAGTTGGGAAGATCAAAGTTTAGACACAAGAGGAGAATCGCAGAGTGCTTGAGGATAGACAGATCATCATAAAATGGCCAATTAGCTCCGCTTTTAGCAACATGACACTGAAAGATGGATGAATGAGCTGACCACCTCATGGTTACGGCAATTTAGGCAGTGAAATTATCAGATTGAGTCCGATGACGGTGTATGGGTTTTAGAAACACGCAGGAGCACTTCCTGGTTTCATGTGTCTACGTAGCGCTGAGGCCAAGCGTTTTCAGCTCTTGAGAAGGGCAGCGCCTCAGCATACAGGATTACTCAAACATGCGTGAATGAAACAAAATACTAGTCTAGGTCTGTTTTTGAGGTGGAAACATTAATAGCACACGATAATAATTTAAAAAGTAAAGACAGCCTTGTTTATACATAAATTAACATGCATTTTATTATTGACAGTTAGAAAACAACAGTTAGAAAATCACGGATACCAAGAAGAAAAATGTGGAATCATACAAGTCAGTACTAAGATTAAATGCATTTCTTCATAAATCAAAAAATAAACAACAGATTTTCTTTAGAAAGCTTTTGTAAACAGAGTGTTTTCTCACCAGTCGTGTCCACAGCTTTGAACCTGGCTTCACTCTCAGCGCCACAGCAACATGAAGGCACAGATGCATTTTATGTATTACACCACAATAAAAAGTTCACATGAAAAATATTAAATGTCTTTGTTTAGTGCCCTGAATTCAATGACATTATTATTAGTATGTTTAAGTTAAGACCTTCATTTTCACACAGGAATAAAGTGCAAATACAGCTACAATCAGAAATATTCAACCCACTAAAAAATATTAAGGATAAAGATTTTTCCAGCAGACAGAAAGATCCGGGGAAGTCCTGGAGCGGCCTTCTCAGGCTCCAGATTTAAATCCCATTGAAAATCTTTGATGGGATTTAAAGAAGGCAGCTGCAGCACAGAGGCCATCAAACATCACTGAGCTGGAGGCTTTTGCAGGAGAAGAATGGGCAAAGAAGGCATTGAATTTAAATCTAAGTGGCATGAAAAAGTCTTAAAAGATCTGAGATTTCCCATGGCAAAACCTGGGGCTACACTGTTATAAAAGTGAAAGGACGCTCCACAAAAATACTGAGAGTCATGTTTTTCATTTGAGTTTCAGAGGTAAGTCAAAATAACTCAATATATGTGACAATAAATAGTTTTTGTTTAATGAATTCGTCATAATGTATTTTGAGGTTGAGGGGGTTGAACATTTCTGATTGAAGCTGTACATCTTTTAAGAAATATATTTTGTATGAGATGCCCAATGCAGCTCAATGCTTTCCTTCGTTAAAGTTAAAAAAAAGGTTAATGATGCTTTGATTTGAATACTTCTGTTAATAATATTGCATTTGCAACTAGGGCTGCACAGTAATCATTAGCATAACATTATACCACATAGAAGTACATGGTGCAGTGATGTTATGGCCGTCTATGTGACAGACGGCTATGCTTTTCCTGTTCAAATAAGGAGTTAAACCTCTGACTGGACAATTAATATCAGCCTCATAATAAAAGGTAGTGAGTTATGTTCTGGTTTTCCATTAAACCATTGTATTATTAGTGCAGTAATCATTGTAGTTGTTGCATATTTGATGTTTACGTGATACTGCGCAGCCCTTTTTGCGCCCTATCGATGAGAGCAGCCATACGTCACTTGTTGCCAGAACGTTAACGCCCCCTTTTGGGTTAAAATAAACCAGCAGTAAACAGGAGAGGGGTTGATGGTGTATAATTACAGTAACATTACAGTAGAATGTGTGAGCTGTAAAAATTTAAAAGTGGCAAGTCACTCTGTTGATGTTTATATCTGAATCAAAATTCCTACCACAAACATTTATTTACTTAACTTTAGTTAGTTTCGAGATTTAAGATAGCGATGCTTTCATGTTAGCTCTGTAAGCTTTTCTGCTGTTAGGACACTGATCTTTTTAATATAAATGTTGATGATGTTTCACTCTGAACCCTAAATTAACACTAAACCCATTTAAGTAGGTCAACATTTCATTGATATTGTAAAAGACTTGAAATGAACATGTGTTGTGACTAAATAAAAATGTTTAAAAAGTCCAGTTTTAGGGGTAATTAATTTGATCACAGCTTAGCCTTGTTTTATTCCTGGTTTAGTCTGTGTTAAGTTTTGATTTGTCGCTGTTTTGACTTGTAAATACAGGAACTTACATTTTTGTGAAATGTAGTGAATTTAACTTACTATGTTCGAAAAGTAGGCTCTATTTTCAAATATCGCAATAATATCGTCATCTCAATTTTCAACAAAGTTATCGAATATCGCATGTTTTCGCCATATCGTGCAGCCCTAATCTGTATTTACCGCCTTTGAGTGAGTAGTGATGTTTCCAAAAGGGGGCAGGGACTTAAAGAACCCGGATGGCTGCTCTCATCTATAGAAGTTAGTGCTGATGATGAACAAGTCAAGAACCAGATTTAGAGACAG
This sequence comes from Bostrychus sinensis, assembly GCA_020698575.1. Classification (NCBI taxonomy): domain Eukaryota; kingdom Metazoa; phylum Chordata; class Actinopteri; order Gobiiformes; family Eleotridae; genus Bostrychus; species Bostrychus sinensis. The sequence continues at coordinate 7,510,170 of CM036249.1, read as the reverse complement.
TTTTGAAGCATCAGAGTCTAAAGTCTAGAGTTTCCACTGGTGCATTATGGGACAGGTCTGGTGGGGTGAGTTTGCATTGTGAAAACAAGATGGAAGTGAATCATCTGCATCTCATTTCTCTGAGAACACTCTGGACCCTGGCCCCGACTGTGTGGTCCAGTTTCCAAACGGTGGATAAATGAAAATCCTCACTCAAAAGGAGGAAAGCATGGTTCAGTCTTGACATAGACCTGGTTTAGACCTGGGTTTGTCCTGGTTTAGCCCTGGTTTAGACCTGGGTTTGTCCTGGTTTAGTCCTGGTTTAGTCCTGGTTTAGTACTAGTTTAGACGTTGTTCAGTCCTGGTTTAGCCCTGGTCAAGTCCTGGTTTAGTCCTGGTTTAGAACTAGTTTAGTCCTGGTTTAGAACTAGTTTAGTCCTGGTTTAGTCCTGCTTTAGTGCTGATTTTGACAAGGTTTAGACCTGATTTAGTCCTGGTTTAGACCTTGTTTAGTCCTGGCTGAGTACTGGCCCTAGCCTTGGTTTGGACCTGGTTTAGTCCTGGTTTAGTGCTGATTTAGACCACAGACTACAAGGGTAAATGTGTAAAAAGTTGGCCAGAAATGAAAAAGGGAAAACTTTGTATCACAAGATGGCACCAGCTTCGTATTAACTGTTATTTTTAAGTTACTGTTCAAAGTTTCTTTTAGTCAGACAGGAGTGTTTGTTTACCTGCTTTACTAGTTTCGGCTATTTCCTGTAGCCTTCGTCAGACATAAGCAACATAACATAACAAGCAGCCTACAAGACACGTCACAGCGACATCACGTGACGCTTCTGACGAAGGCTACAGGAAGTAGCCGAAACTAGTAAAGCAGGTAAACAAACACTCCTGTCTGACTAAAAGAAACTTTGAACAGTAGTTTACTTAAGAAGACAGTATGAATTTCCACAAAAGTGTTATTTTTAAGTCTGTTTTTTATATTGCACAATGGAAACAAGCCTTACTGACCCGACCCATGCTGTACCTGAGTGAAATCAAACTTTAACAGTCCGTTTGTTCGGGGTCAGAGCGCACCAGCACAGACCGGCGCTCCTCCTCTGTGTCGGGACACGGTGATGGCGTAGACCCCAGCGGGTGCTCGGCCTGCACGCTGATTCCCTTCTGAACCAGCGCGAACTTGGCCGAGGTCTCGTCCAGCTGCGCCGTAACCGTTTCCATCCACATCCGCAGCTGTGTGCTCAGAGAGTCCATGCCCCGGTCCAGGCTCTCCTGTCTGGTCCTCAGCTCCTCCAGTAAGTGCTGCGTGCTTTTGGCCAACGCTTTCCTCCTGTGTCCAGCGGAGGGCGCTCTCTGACGCAGCATGTAGCCCTCGAACTCCTCCGGGCTGAGGTTCAGAGATGGGCCGTCCAATTTTTCAATGAAGGCCACGGCGCAGGACTACAACAGGAGATTTAGAGCAAGGTCAGTTTTTAATGCATAATACACATGTTCAAACCTCCAGCAGAGTATAGGGTTTTTTGTCCCCTAGAAAAATAAAAGCAGAGTAGATTCTTTTTAAAATCTAGCCTTAAAAAGAAACCCATCCCTTAAAGGAGCTATATTATGCAAAAATTGACTTTTCTGAGCTTTCCACCATGTTATAATGTTGTTTCCTCATCAAAAACACACCTGGAGTTGTGTTTTTGTTTCATGCATGCATGTTTGAGTAATGCTCTATTCTTTTACATTGAGTTTGTGAGAGGCCAAACGGCTCATTTCACCTGTGTCTGCCTTTTCCACCTGGCCACGCCCCTTCCCCTTTGATTTTACGATGTGGCTATTTTTAGCATCGTCCAAAATTACAAATGCAAATAATCGAATTAAATCGATTTGTAAGAAACAAAAAACAGTTATGTTTATAATCATCTACCAGCCTCCTGGTCCCTATTCCGAATTTTTAATTGCGTTCTCTGACTTTCTATCCAGTATAGTGTTGGACTCAGATAAGATTGTAATAGTAGGGGATTTTAATATTCATGTTGATGAAAGCAGTGACTGTCTAGGTAATGCATTTGCAGCCTTATTAGACAGTATAGGTTTTACTCGAAACGTAAATGAACCCACTCATTGTCACAAGCACAGCCTGGACCTTGTTTTAACCTCTGGTATAGAGATTAGTGAGCTCACTGTCCTTCCTCATAACCCCATACTCTCAGATCACTTTCTAATTACCTTTCAGTTTATACTCAAAGACTTTACTGTTCCAATGAACAAAACCCACACATAATTAAGCCAATATTTAGCACAATGTTGAGTGAGTTTGTTGAGAACAGCTCCCATAGCTCGAGTCCCAGTAAAAATGATCGGTTTGTTGACAGCGCCATGCAGTCTTTAAAGACGGCTCTAGATAAAGTAGCTCCATTAAAACAAAAGGTTGTTAGGCCGAATCGAGTAGCACCATGGTTTAATGCCGAAACACGTTCCCTTAAACAAGCAACCCGTAAATTAGAAAGGCTATGGCGTCACTCCAGCTCAGAGCAGTCTCTGAATGCCTGGAAATATAGTCTTTTAAATTATAAAAAATCTCTGCGTGAGGCCAAAACCAGATACTATTCAACTTTAATAGAAGAAAACAGGAACAACCCTAGGTTTGTGTTCAGCACTGTAGCCAGGCTGACCACCAGTCACAGCTCAGTAGAACCCTGTATCCCTGTTACTCTCAGCTGTGAAAACTTTCTTACATTTTTTTAACAACAAAATCACATGTATTAGAGACAAATTAAATAAAATTCTCCCTACGATCAGCTCAGAGCAAGCCAAAGCTGTAAAAAGGGAGGCCACTATAAAACCATCTGTAACGTTAGACTGCTTCATCGCTGTAGACCAAGCTGAGATAACATCAGTCATTATGTCCTCCAAAACCTCAACTTGTCTTTTAGACCCAATACCAACCAAACTTTTTAAAGAAACTCTTCCCCTAATTAATAAACCTATACTGACTATAATAAACGCCTCCTTAGAAATATGCAGTTATTAAACCGCTTCTGAAAAAACCCAGTCTAGATCCTGACATTTTAGCCAACTATAGACCAATATCAAATCTCCCTTTTATTTCAAAAATCCTAGAAAAAGTTGTAGTTAAACAGTTATGTCGCCATCTACTGGACAATAGCTTATTTGAAGATGTTCAGTCAGGGTTTAGACCCCACCATAGCACAGAAACTGCATTAGTTAGAGTCACAAATTACTTATTATTAAGTTCAGACAATGGACTGGTCTCAGTCCTGGTTCTGTTAGATCTCAGTGCAGCCTTTGACACCATTGACCACAGCATCTTACTCCAGAGATTAGACTGTGACATAGGGGTCAGAGGAGCGCCCTCTGCTGGTTTAAATCCTACTTATCTTATAGGTACCAGTTTGTCAGTGTAAATGAACATTCCTCACAGTGCAGTAAAGTTAGCTATGGAGTGCCACAAGGCTCAGTACTTGGACCCATTCTGTTCATGCTTTACATGCTGCCTTTAGGAAACATAATCAGAAAACATGGCATGGAATTTTCACTGTTACGCATGCGATACACAGTTGTATTTATCAATTAAACCTGATCGGAATGACTGCGTTGAGAAACTTAGCGCCTGTGTGAGAGACCTAAAGACCTGGAGGACAATTAATTATCTCCTCCTAAACCCAGAAAAAACAGAGGTCATTATACTAGGCCCCAAAAAGCTGAGAGATGCTCTGTCTGACCAGAGTCTCCCTGGACGGTGTCATTGTAGCCTCAAGCTCTACTGTGAGAAACTTAGGAGTTTTATTTGACCAAGATTTATCATTTAAGGCTCATATAAACCAAGCCTGTAAAACAGCATTTCACTTACGTAACATAGCCAAAATCAGAAATATTATATCTAAAAGTGACGCTGAAAAAGTTGTCCATGCGTTTGTTACATCTAGGTTGGATTACTGCAACTCTCTGCTGGCAGCGTGCCCTAAAAACTCTTTAAAATGTCTTCAGCTTGTTCAAAACGCAGCAGCAAGATTATTAACAGGAACTAACAGGAGAGAACATATTACTCCTGTGCTAGCTTCACTTCACTGGCTTCCAGTTGAATTCAAAATTAGGTTTAAAATCCTTCTCCTAACTTGCAAGGCCGTAAATGGTACGGCCCCATCCTACATTATTGATATTATAGAGCCATACCAACCAAGCAGAGTACTGCGCTCACAAAATGCAGGGCTATTAGTGGTTCCCAAGGTTTCTAAAAGTACAGTTGGAGGTAGAGCCTTTAGTTACCAAGCTCCTGTTTTATGGAATCAGCTTCCAGCTCATGTTAGAGAGGGAGACACAGTCTCTACATTTAAGGTTAGGCTTAAAATGTTCCTCTTCAAGAAAGCTTATGGTCAGGGCAGCTAGGAACAGGGTTAACTCCACAGCTGAAGATAGGCTGCTCTAGGAGCTAGAAGCTGGGGGAAGTATGGTGCACTGACCTCTGTCCTCTGGTTTCATCTGCTGCTCCTCTTTTATCACTTTATTTAAATTATCTAATATTCTATATCTCCAATCAGTTTCTTGCTATTCACAAGTTGTCCCTCTGTCCCGCTCCCCTCTGGGGGAGTGGGGACTGTTTCAGATGCCTGGCTGCTGGCAGATGTCCCAGTGACGATTGGATCTTAGCTGACCCCATCTGTGCTCCTGTCCCGACCTGTGGGCCCTCAACCTCACCTCTAAGGATTTCACGGATCTACCTCAACCCACTCACCTGTCTGGATGAATCCTTACAGAGCTGATCTATGATCCTATAGATGAGCTAATGATCTAACAGTCCTAGACACATTGCCTGTCCGTCCTGGGAGAGGATCTCTCCTTCAGTTGGGCTCCATAAGGTTTCTTCTTTTTGTCCCACAGCTGGGTTTTTTTTTTTAGGAGTTTTTCCTTACCGAGAAGGAGGGTCTAAGGACAGGACTGTCCTGGGTCTGTTTAGTGTAGTTATTGTTTGTGTTGTCTGATTGTGTGTTTATGTTTGATCAACTATTGTGAAGCCCTTTGAGGCGACTTTTGTTGTGATACTGGGCTATACAAATAAAACTGAATTGATTTGTCGCTCAGAACCTACAATGCTTTTATCCATCTTTTTTAACCCAGGCTCGGTTGCTTTTACAAAAGAAGAACATTTTATAATCTTTAAAAAGATTATCTGACTAAAAGAGAATGTTTTTAATAACTACGCTACTGGTGCCTTAAAAAAAAAAAAAAAGTAACAAGAAGAGAAGAGGACAGCAGAGTGCAGCTCTGAACTTCAGACAAAAAAAATGCTTTTTACTTAAACTTTTTTTGTATGATGCCATTTTACAACAAAATGAAAAATGTGTGAGGAATCACTGCTCTACACTGTTTTTTGAATAAATGAATGAGGGCAGATTGAATGTAGGTTTGTGGAAATGAGCGTTCTGAGGCCTCTGAAACTCAGTGCCAGAGAATACAGGGTTGGTTATTTTCAAAGGTCAATTTACATTAACTGTAGAGAAGCAATTCTATAATATCTCAGTGTGTCGCAGTAAAAACAAAGGAGTAGCAGAGATAAAAATATGCAGTGGTTTGCAAATTTAAGAGCATTTTGGTGCATTTCACAGTAATCTGCCAAACAGTGGTGTTACATTTTCCCTCACATTCAGAGCTAAAGATTACAACCAAAATGAAAAGCAATAAAAACGACGACTTAAATGTAACATTACACTTACAAGGTTGGTGAAGAAGTACCCGCTCTCCCCGGCCATGAGACTGTGGGGCAGACCGAAGCGGATCACGTACTGCATGTTGGAGTGGAGACGAGGGGGGTTGGCCTTCAGCAGGACGTAGACCAGGCCCGAGAGGAAGTCGTCAGCGTTGGCAGGTTCTCTGTTGGTGATGGCCAGAGCCTCGAAGATGTGCTGGCAGCATTTGGACACGCACGCCAGTTTGTCCTGAGGAGCACGCTTGGCATCCACCTCTATTATGGCTGGTAGGAAGACAATCGTTTTAAACAGGACGGAAATGAAAAGGATTAAAAATTATTGTGAGAGAATGTGTGACAGCTGTAGTGTTTACCAGTGATAGCAGGCAGAAAGGGGTCTCCAGTGACTGTGGTCTTCTTATCAGGGAAGGGAACGTCTAACATCTCAGGAGTTACCCAGTTTAAGGCGCTGCAGAATTAAGCACAACACCATAAGACATTATCTAGGCTTTAATAGCAACAATTTTAACAGGTGTTGTGTTTAGCACAGCAAGGCACAGTGGCAGAGTGGTTAGTGCTCTTGACCCCGGAGCAAAGAGGTCATAAGATTGATCATCAGGCCAGCTATCACATGATCTCTCTGGGTTAGGGTGTTTGCATGCCCCTCCCATAGAAGAGAGCAGCCATACGTCACTTACTTGTTGCCAGATCGTTAACGCCCCCTTTTGGGTGAAAACAAACCAGCCGCGACAGGAAAGAGGTGCTGCTACAAATCAGTTTTCTACTTTCAATAATAAAATAAAAACCCAATTCGAGATTTTAATTGTTTGCTCACAGACCAAAATAAACTAAAGGAAGAGATATGTGGCCTCAGGCGAGCCACAGAGAGAATGGAAAGGATAAAATGACTGGTTAGACCCCAGTTTACCGTATAATTACAATATAATTACACTATAATTACAGTACAAAGTGTGTGTCAGATGTACAAATTTAAGTACTGTATTTTCCGGACTACAAGTCGCTCCGGAGTATAAGTGGCACTAGCCAAAAAATGCATAATGAAGAAGAAAAAAACGTATATAAGGCGCACTGGACTATAAGTCACATTTTTTGGGTGAAATTTATTTTACAAAATCCGACACCAAGAGCAGACATTTCATGTTGAAAGGCAAGTTATAGTAATAATAGAATAGAGAACAACAGGCTGAATAGGTGTGTGGTTTGCTAACGTAACACATTGATGGTGATTCAGCTACATGAAGCATAAACAACGAACTGAATAGGTGTCTCGTATGTTAACGTAATATATTAACAGTTATTCACATAACTATAGCATAAAGAACATAATATAACAAGTTCACCAAACTCACAATCTCACTCCTAATCACTAAATCCTTTAAATTCTTCATCCTCGGTGTCGCTTCTGAACAACTCCGCCAACTCCGGAGGTAGACGAAGCGCCGCTTCCTCCTCTGCGTGGCTGTCGTCAGACTCAGCATCAGCTCCATTTCCAATTATTCCGCTCTTTCTCAGTTGTCTTTATAGCCTAAGTTGTTAGCGGTAATGTTTACATTTTAAATTGTCAGTGGTACAGGTGCAGCAGATGCTGGTACACAAGCCTAGAGCGCCCTCTAACCAACACCTGAAATATTTTAATATATAAGTCACACCTGAGTATACGTCGCACCCCTAGCCATGACTATGAAAAAAAGTGCGACTTATAGTCCGGAAAATACGATAGCTATAGTCACTCTGTTAATGTTTATATCTGAATCAATATTCCTACCACATAAAACATTTATTTACTTAACTTTAGTTAGTTTCAAGATTGAAGATGACGATTTGACACAATGGTTTTATGAGCTTTTATGTTATTAGGACACTAATCTAATTAATATAAATGTTGATGTTGTTTCAGTCCGGACCTAAATTAACACTAAACTCATTTAACTAGGCCAACATAGTACCGATATTGTATTTGACATGAATTCCATTAAATTAAGTATATTGTTGTTGTACTAAAATACGTGCACTGAGTAGGGGCGTTCACCTGTGACAGAGGCAGAGATCGGCTCATATTTCACAAAGTTTCTTCAAATAACGACCCTAAGCTTTGTCAGTGTGGGAAATGAACCGTCAGCTTAAATAATGATGTTTGTTGTGCTTCTGGAAGCTTGTGTTTAGTTTTTTAAGGCCTTAACGAGAAAAGATTTGACAATTTGAGAGATATTTTGACCCAAAAGGTGACAGGGACTTGGCGCAGCGGTAAAGTACCTGGATGGCTTCCTCCCACCACCCAATGACATGCATCATGTGTTTGGTGAACTGGTGACTCTAAAAATTGTCCCTAGTGAATGAATGTGAGAATGAATGGTTGGCTGTAGCTTCTAAAATTCTGAAGATTATCCTATTGTGACTTTTATAATTGTGACTAACAGTAAAATCGTTTCACCCTGACAATGACATGAGCAGGTTTATCGAGCTAGTGTTTGGTATAAAGTTGTAAATGTAGAAAGGCAGAGAATCATCAGAAACAGTGACTAAACAGGGAATAAAAAATGTTCACAGAAATAAAGTTGGACTGTTGGACAAATGAGTCAACTGTCAACTCTAACAACTTTAAATCTCAGAAGAGAGGTGAGACCTGATAGCAGTGGCACATAAAATGATATCCTGTGTGAACATAGTTGGCAACTAATAACTGGGTCACAAAATATTAAATGTAATGCATACGCGGACCCGCCCCTGGGAGACTTACCGTATTCTTTTCTGGAGCGCCAGGTCTTTCTGTTCGTCGTCACACGAGTCGTGGCAGAAAACCCACTTGTGCAAGCGCGTCATTATTAACTTCTCCACATGCTCCATTATCTGATTCACCTGCCCCTCAGACAAACCTGAAAATATTCAAACAAGACACATTATTATAAAAAGAATAGAGCTGACAGGGTTTTAAAGTTATGTAATAGGGCTGCGTTACCCTATAAATTTATCGTTATTGCAATATCAGTAAACGAAATACCTGCAAGAAACTAAATCTATCTCAGTAATGTTATGGTTCTCCATCTGACAGAGATTTAAACAAAATCATTGTCCTATCCTTGCCTTTAATGAAACTGTGTTGAGACCAAATAAAAATAATAAAAGAGACATGATTCCACAATTTAGCCTGGGTTGTTACTTGTTTAACTTATTTTAGTCCTGGTTTGGTCTTTGTTAAGCGTAAGATTTGATTAAGTTTGATTAGTAAATTGGGGTGTTAAAAAAAACAAGATTCTGAATGAAATCAGGATTGTTATTCTTTAATCAAATCGATTCAAAATACTCAAAAATCTATTTTTTAAATTACACTAATTCAGCCTGAATTAAAACATGACCCAAAGAATCTGTATCAAATTGCCAGACACTGAAAGATTCACACCCCTACAAGTAAATACAAAGATTTGTATTCCAACTTAAATTTAAATAAACATGCCATGTTAAAAAGTATATTCCGAATATTACTAGTTATATTATCGTAATATTACACAGTTATCGCATGTTTTTCTAATATTCTGCAGCTCTAATATGTTACACATGTTGTTTCCTATTTACCAAAACCATCTTCATTATGGACACTTTAAGGTTTCTGGTCTCTCATGCTAATTTTTTTAATTAAAAGGTGTATTACAGTTTGCCTAACTTCTGCTTACGTGCAGCTTATGTTGTTTACGCTTAAAAGCTTACCATTAAAATATTCAGCAAAGGACTGATAGAAATCCTGCACTAGGTCTGACTGCTTCTGCACTGGCAGGGCCTGCACAATAAGGAATGACAAGTATTTAAAAACGATAAAGAAGTTATGCATAAATCCCATGTAGGGGATAATTCACTGATAATTACATTGTAGGCCTCCATTGTGTTGAGGAAGGCTGTGCATCGGGACTGCAGGCGCTGAGAGGGGGGACTTCGGAGGATCTTGAGGAAACCAGGGAAGTCTCCAGGCTCCAGGCTCTGGTAGGCTTTTAACATATTTGTGTGAACCTCTGCAGACTCTGGGGAAAGATTAGGCCAGGTCAACTCAATTAGCTGTAAATACATCATAAAGCAGGATTATTGTATTGTACCCAGCTGGGTTTCATTTCACAACATTTTATATACAGTTGGAATCAGAAAATATTCAACCCCTAAAAAATTTTAAAGAAGTTTTTTCAAAAAGACAAAAACATCCTGGTGCTTTCTGAGAAAAAGAGATTGACTCATACAAACATCCTTAACATGTAATAATGTAATATAATTAACATTATCCCACTTTATCAATTTGTTTCTAATACAATACATAATTTATGATGTAATGTCGCTCAAACGTATTTTCTCTAACCTGGCATCATTATACTTCTCTACTGACAGGGCATTTATTTGACATTGTAACTGAAATAACCATATAACTGTAACATGTTATTGCACAGCTCTTATTTTGCTGTTTATCGATGTATACATGTATATGTATACATATATGTGTGCAGTTTGTTAGTGCAGGGCAAATACAGTCCCACTAAGTCACATGGCACTGCCCCAACTACCTTGTTTGGGCGAAGATGGGCTGCCCCAGAAAAGCCTCCTCATTGTATGAATGCGGCGACCTTTCTCACTGTTTTTCTTCTCCTCAAATTTGGAGAAGGTAACAGGTGTCCCATCACTGCTCGGTCTAAAGGTAACACAGATGCAGGAGGTGTTATTATTTTAAAGAGTACCATCATTGTCTGTGTCAGTCTGTTTGGTATACACACGGTCCCAGTACCTTGTGCCCTGTCTGTCAGTTCCTGCGGGACGAGCTCTCTCTCTCCAGCACTTGGAACAATAGCCTTGCCACGCCGGGTTCCCATAAAAGCCACAAGAATTCTTACACAGCAGTTCCTGCTGAGAAACTCTGAGTCCTCGCTGCTTGTCTGTCCACATTTTAAAGCTTTAGCAAACTGTAAAGATATTACAAAGAGATTATAACTTTTGTAAAGAATGCATTAAAGTAATGATGAGTCAATGACACACTTTAGGCTATGGCTCAAACTTTTCAAACCAACTACCACCTCAGAAAATAACTGGCTTTCAAAGAACCATTTTTAATGGACTACACTAGGTCTAAAGGAGGACTAAACCTGGAAAAAATCCAGTACTAAACTAGGTCTAAACAAGGACTAATGTGCAGAACTAAACTAGGTCTGAACCAGGACTAGTGCAGGACTAAACTAGGACTAAATCAGGTCTACACCAGGTCTAAAGCAGGACTGATCCAGGACTAAACTATGACAAATCCAAGGCTAAAACAGGACTAAGCAGTAGTCTAAACTTTAAATCTAAGCTCCAACCCGAGCAGGACTTAAACAGGAATAATACAGGCTCTAAATAAAACCAAACCATGACTTGAACAGCAAAAGACCCCAGAGTTCCACCAGAAGTGGTACCCGAACCACAGTTTGAGAACCACACTGAACTAGGGGCTACAGATAGCTGAAATACGAGCAAAATTAGATTTAACAGATTTATCAGTAGAGTATTGTTTTCATGAGAGAAAAAGGAAAACTGGCAACACATTTTTATTGTTCTGGAAGTTAAAATTAATTTTTCCCAATGCAGCGATTCTCAAACTGTGGTATACAGGCTTCTTATGCTCATTCTCAAGGGTCTTTACCTGTTCAAGTCCTGGTTTAATTTAATTTAAAACTAGTTATATTCCCGATTTAGTCCCACTCTTGTTGCAGCTTAGATATGAAGTTTAGACTACTGATTAGTCATGGTTTAGTCATGGTTTAGTACTGGATTAGTCCTAGTATGGAGCTGGTATAGTCATAGTTTAGTCTGTAATTATTAGCCCTACTTTTGACCTTGTGTAGACCTGGTTTGGTCCTTGTTTAGTCCTGATTTAGACCTGATTTAGTCCTAATTTAGAACTGATTAGTCCTAATTTAAAACTGATTAGTCCTTGTATCACTCTGGTGTAATCCTAGTTTAGTCTTGAATTATTCCTGGTTTAGTCCTGCTTTAGACCTGGTTTAGTCCTAGTTTAGTCCTGATTTAGTCCTTCAGAGACAATATTTTGAAAGCCAAACAAGTTCTTGTCAAACAAGAGATACTTGTTTTAAAACTCTAAGAATCACTGTCCTGAAGCCTCTAAAAGGTTAAAGATAAACCCTGCTGCTGCATGACTGTCAGCTGAGAGGAATGAGATTAGAGTAACAACAGGCTAATGTTAGCACAACCGGCAAGTAAATTTAGACAACTACTATCCGTTTAAAGTATTTAGCTATATCTTTACTCCATTGTTAGCTGTCCATGACACAAATCAAAAGGTGGAAAAACTCACCTGTAGCTGACGAAAACATAAACCACTTCCTCAAAAAAGTGCCATTCACTTTCTGTTTGTAACTTCAGCAAACATCTAAAACCCCGCGCAGTGCTATTTTCTTAATCAACAAGTCTTTAAATAACGAGGTAATAAAATAAAATCAACTAAACTGAGCAGCTTTTAAAGAAATGACGAACTAACTTTGACGGAGGCAGGGAACCGCGAAGTGACCAGCTGCTTTCTGGGAAACGGAAGTTGACTCACACGAACTACACACTTCTGATTAATAAAGTTGTTTTAAGTAAATTATTATAAACAAAACCTACAGTGCGCCCATTATAACCTAAAATACATACCAAAAAGTGTATGTTTTGAGATAATTTTCTAAAAATAATCTTTTTTTACATTTTTGCACTTTTATTTTGAATGTCTTAACAGGAAGCAGGTGGGCGGGACATCACGGAGCCGCATCTGTGTGAATAGTTCATTGATTATTTATTCTCAGGCACTTTTCAGGCTTTTTAACATTATTGTGACTTTATGAAACATTTTTTATACATATATTTTGCAATAACCAATAAAAAAAAGAGACGTAATATTAACGCTTTTCCACAAAATATTTGGTTTTCAAAGTAACATTTTAATGGAGTAAATAGACGAAAATTAAGGTCTTAACTAAAACATAAAATAAGAATTAACACAGAAAATGCATTACTAAATAAGAACAGAACAGGAACTAAACAGGGGACCTAAACAGGACTAAACCAAGTCTAAACCAGGGCTAAACCAGGTCTAAACCAAAACTAAACCAGAAGTAAATAAGGTATAAACCAGGTCTAAATCAGGACTAAACCATGCAATCTGTTAAAAGTTTTTGAGCCATGCCTTAAAATAATTCATAAAACCACATCTACATAAAACAAACTGTAGTCCATACTGATTTAAGCTTTATTTATTTATGAACATATTTTTTGACTGATAACAATAAACAGCCTAGGAGTAAATAGCTTATTTAGCTCAAAACATTTTAAAATTGCACAACCTGTTTTTGGACCACATTAAATCAGTAATTATAAGCTTCCTGATAATAACTGGGTACAACAATATAAATAGCAGTGCCAGGAAGTCTCAAGTGCTGACATGCCCTCATCAGTTAATGATAACTATTACTTCAAGAGGGATTTTACTGAAAAGCAACAAAGCAAAGAAAAGCAACCTCCTCTGCATGTTAATGGTTTAGTTTTTGTCAGGGTAACAGTAATATTAGCAAGTGCATAACAGGTCAGTGCTCAGTTCAGCTAAAGGGTAACTCTAGACTAATGGTTCTAAAACTGTGGTATGGGTCCCACTTGTGGTACGCAGCTTTCTTCTGGTGGTACACAGGAGTCCTGCAGTTCAAGTCCTGGAGTCATTTTTATTCCTGCTTTAACCTTGCTTTAGTTCAGTTTAGTTTTTAAAAGATACAATTAGTGAATAACAACATAAAAACATGAACAATATTATTATAGTGTAGCGGCGAAGGTTTTAAATGTGATACATAAGTAAGTATTTGGGTAAAAAACAAAGAGAAATTAATGTTATTCCCAAAAGAGAAGAAAAAATGTCAAGATGTATTGGAAAATTGGAGGGATTTTCTTTAGAATAATATAAATACATAATTTGGAAGTATTTGCTCGATTGAAAAAATAATAATAATCACAATTAATTTAGACATAATTGAAATCACGATTATTCATTAACCTTACAAAACAATGTAAATTATAGTTTTTGCACACAAAAAAGTGCAAAAAATTAAATAAACCAAATTTGTTGTTTGTTGTAACCAAATAAAGTGAACTGCTATAGAACTGATATAGACTGTTATGAACATAGAACTATAGCAATTATTTAACAAAGTTTAGTCCTCGATAATACCTGGTTTACCTGGATTAGACCTGCTTTAGTTGTGTTTTTTCTGGCATAGTCCTGGTTTGGACCTGCTTTAGTTCTGCATAAGTCCTGGTCCTGGTTTTCAATTCATTCTTTTTTCAGACAAATGGTTTGGTCCATTACAACAACCAAAAATTCAAAAAAATATAAAAAGTGAAAATTCTAAATACCTAAAAACATTAAGTATAAAGAAAAAATAATCTGAAATAATTTACAGTTTTATACTTGTTTTAAAATATTACCTTAAAACAAATTTTAGCCAGCAGTCAGTGTTATGTTTTTATAAAATTATATGGAGAAAAACATGATATAGTCTTCTGAATAGAGGGATGTTCTATAGTTCGGGGTCTGAGTGGGATTTTCAGAAATTTAAAGGGGCCACGACAGGAATGGCTGGGCTAAAACATACCATACATTTAGTTAATTCTGAGATGAACAACCTCAACCACGCCAAGACATGACATTAGTTTTCTACTTCACTAAAAGACAAATTTGATGGTTACATAAGAGCATGACCAACACATGTTTACATTAAAGAGGATTAGAGAAGATTTTTTAATGGGTCTCTGCATCAGGAGTACCTATAGCTGAAGGGTTGGCCTATTTAATTGCACAACACATAATAAAAGGGAATTTAAAAAGTAATAGTAGTAATAGCCCCACCCCGCTCATCGGTTTATTACAAAACACAGCGTGGGCGTGATGATGATGTCAGAAAAGGTGTGTTACATTTGAGTGTCAGAAAAAAGCTGCAACAATTGGGGAAACCAGAGCACCCGGAAAAATCCACCCAGACACGGGAAAGGCCCAAGACACGGTCCAGGATTCAGAATCGGGACTTTCTTACTGGTGGTACTCAGAAGTCTGATCTAATTTAATTTAGAGCCAGGTTTAATCACAATTTACTGCTGCTCTGGTTGAGGACGGCAATTGAAGTGTAGAGCACTTTTTAGTCCTGGTTTAGACCTGATTTAGTCCTGGTGACCTGGTTGAATAATATTATTTTCTTTCCTGTTCTGTAAACATGTATGTGGTTTAGACCTGGTTTAGGCCTGTTTTAGTCCTGGTGACTTGGTTTAGGCCTGGTTTAGTCCTGGTGACTTGGTTTAGGCCTGGTTTTGTCTAGGTTTAGTCCTGATTTAGTCATGGTGGCCTGGTTTAGTCTTGGTTTAGTCCTGGTGACTTGGTTTAGGCCTGGTTTAGTCCTGGTGACTTGGTTTAGGCCTGGTTTTGTCTAGGTTTAGTCCTGATTTAGTCATGGTGGCCTGGTTTAGTCTTGGTTGTGTGCTGGTTAAGTCCTGATTTAGATTAGTTCTGGTTATGTGCTGATTGAAACCTGGTTTAGTCAGTCCTGATTTAGTTATGGTTATCTGGCTTAGACCTGGATTAATCCTGGTTTTGTTCTGGTTTGCCTGATTTAGTCCTGGTGACCTGGTTTATTCCTGGTTTAGTCTTGGTTTTATTCTCAATTTAGTCTAGGTTTAGTCCCAATTTATTCCTGGTAACATAGTTTAGTCCTGGTTTAATTATGGGCTAACTTAGTCCTGATTTAGTCCTAGATTAGTTCTGTGGGTGGGTTATGTGCTTGTTGAGATCTGGTTTAGTCAGTTCTGATTTAGTCCTGATTAGGATCTGGCTTAGACCTGGTTTAGTACCAGCTTAGTCCTTGGTTCAGTCAGCTAACTATGGTATTTTCCTAAAGTGGTACTTGGTTTGAAAAGTTTGAGAATCATTGCACAAGGCACTACAAAGACTGTCTAAAATCATATTATCTTCTGTATAATTTCCTGTTCAGTAAAAACGTAATAAACTATCTCCTCGTAACAGTAAGTCCATTATCTTCATCAGATACATTTCTATGTTTATTGCGCTGGCATCTATGAGCTCAGACGTTGTTTTGCTGCTATTTATAGAGAGCGGGGAATGTACCTGCTACACCTTTCGACAAAGCAAGAGGAAGCATTTTCTGAAGTCATTAGTTTACACGTGAACAAAACAAAAGGCCTTTCTTATTGTCAGTATTTGTGCCATTTACAGGTACACCTAACTTTTCGACATATTCTTCTGACTTGATCTATGGCTTGTTTTTGGAGAAAGTATTGTCTGCTCTGCTCCTGAAATCTTATGTTCCCTCCATAGTCTAAAACTGAACTTGAAAGGGCTATACTCTGTAAAATCAAATTTTCAGAGCTTTCTCCCAATTTATTGATGTTGTTCCCTCATCCCTGGCGCTGAGTTTCAGAGGCTTCAAAACGCCACATTACACAAACCCCTGCCCACTCCAGGAAGCACTGACCAATCAACAACAAGCCCTCTACATCTAGTCTGCTCTCATTCATTTATCAAAAAACAAAACAAAAACAAAAACAAAAAAACTGTGTACAGCTCTGTTTCCATTGATTCCTCACAGACATTTTTTTTATTTTCCAGTAAAATGGCATCATTCAAATAGTTTAAGGAAATAAATAGCTCTTTTCTATGGTTCTGTTCAAAATACTGCAACAGCTCTGCGCTCTGCTGCCCTCTACTGGTCTCTTCACCTGTTTCTTTATGACTCCAGTAGAGTATTTATAAAATCATTTATTCACATAATGTTTTTAAGTGTTGTAAAATGCGCTGCTGTTCTCGAGGTGACCAAGATTAGTTTAAAAATACAAATAAAATGTACATAATATCTCCTTTAAACCTGTAAATGTAATGTAATCGTAGATAAGAGCGGCAGTAGCTCGGTTGGTAGAGACACTCACCCACTAACCAATAGGTTGGCAGTTCAATCCCTGCTCCCACCATTGCGTAATGTTGTTGTGTCCTTGGGCAAGACACTTAACCCTCCTTATCCCCGGTGTCTGCGTACACTGGTGTATGAATGTGTGAGTGTGAAGAGGTGAATGGCTCCTTGATGTAAAGCACTTTGAGTGGCCATGGAGGTAGAAAAGTTCTGTATAAATAAGGCCATTTTTCTATAAATACTAAATATCTCCAAGTATACTTTTTCATAATATACTACTTAAAGTAGTGTTTTATTTCATTTTTGTTTGAGTAATCCTGTATGCTGAGGCCGTCCCTCCTGAAGAGCTGAAAACGCTCGGTCTCACGGTTCTACATAGACACGTGAAACCAGGAAGTGCTCCTGCGAGTTTCTTAAGCCTATACACCAGGGATAGGAAACCCCTGTCCCACAGGACAAACTTGGCCCTCGCCCCGATAAAGTTGGCCCTCAACAACTTTTTAGCTGATATCTACTTTTATTAATTGCTATTACTTGATAGCATTTAACCCCATGGAGCTGTCAGTGAATGAGGCGCTGTAAGACTCTATTAGCAAGTATATAGCTCTCTGTCATGGTTTCATGGTTTTAGTTGCTTCTAACCAAAAAAAATAGCAAGCATTCCATCATGTGACCTCCTTCTGTCATAGTTACCTTTGCCTCTTTCCAATAAATATCCAATGTTTTTCTAATTTGCTGTGTAAAAATTTAGCAAAATAGGAGGTGGTGTGGTTGGGGTGAGGATTTGTATTTATTTATTTTTAAGGTATTTATTTATTGATCTATATATTTTGTATATGTAATTGAACATGCTAATATATGTTCATTTAAAGCTGCCAATGAAACCATGACAGAGAATTGTATTTTTGTTTCCTGCCACCTGGGGGTTAAAAAATTATTTTTATTTGGCCCGACTGCAATCAAACTTGCCTACCCCTGCCATACACCGTGACCGGACTTGTTCTGATCATTTCACTGCTGAAATTGCTGTCACAACGAGGCAGTCAGCTCATGTATCTATCTGTTAGCCTCATGTTGATAATAACCACGCTAAATAGCCATTTATGCCCTGTCCATTCCCCACGTTGCCAGCAGGGGGCGACAGACACCTAATCCAAGCATTCTCTGAAAGTCACAGCTCCCCAAAAGAAGACATTTTCCACACATACACATTATTTTGAAGTTATAAAATGTGGAATACTAATGCAAAGAAGTCCAAAACTCCTTCCAAAAGCCTGAAAAAAGCATAATATGACCCCTTGAACCACAGTACACATGCTACTACTCCGTGACCTGTGGCAGTTTATTTTGAGTGCGCGTGGTGGTGGGTGGGGCTCTGACTCTGACCAATCAGAGACGCGCTCCCGGAGCTACTTCCTGCTTTTTTTTTCTTTTTCTTTTTTTTTTGTCAGCTGGCTCTGGCTCTTGCTACGTCAACTCTCCAACAACTTTACTCGGATCACAACTTCCCACCCCAGCGCTTTCGAGTAAAAACAAAACGAAACAAAACAAAAATGACTCACCGCGAGGGACGGAAAGTGACAAAAGGCTTTAACTAAAAGACTCGCGTTTCCCCAGCGCCTCATGAAAGAGTTTTATTGTTGTAGCTTGTCGGGCTAACGTTAGCTATTTGTCTGATGAGTGCGTTGCAGACATGGACACTGCTGCTGTTGCTACTTCTTCCACCAGAGAGAGAGAGGCGGCTCTGCGGCTGAAATACCGTCGTCCGCCGGTGATGATGAGGCAGCAGGAGGAGCAGGACGAGGACTCGGACTCGGAGGACGTGCCCCAGCTGCCCCCCGGCGGCAGGGGCTCGGACCGGCCGGGGACGCAGATCATACACAGCGGACACTTCATGGTCTCCTCGCCGCACATCGAGCACCCGCCGAAGAAGGGCTACGACTTCGACACCGTCAACCAGCAGACGTGCCAGACCTACCGCTTCGGGAAGGCGAGCATGTCCCACTTCTCCATAGACGCGTCCCTCACCAAACTCTTTGAATGCATGACACTGGCGTACAGGTAACGAACAGGACACAAGTGTTTTTTTTAAGTTTTGTTTTCTTTTAACTCGCACGTGCTTCTTCACCTGCGTCAGGTTCCCCCAGAAGCCATTGCTCAGTGTTTTTTTATTTAAACGTGGTTCATTTTTTGCAACTTCTTATCAGTGGTGGAGTAAAAGTGCGGATAGTTTGGGCCAGTTTGCTCCCTTAACATGTAGCTATCACGCTGAAATAAAGAAAATATCCAATCTGCAACATTAAAGGTTCTATATTATGCTTTTTTCACGCTTTTTGAAATTGTTTTGGACACCTTTGCGTTAGTATTTCACGTTTTGTTACTTTTAAATTATGCATATGGTGTTCTTTTTGGGGAGCTATTACTTTCACTTTTCACAAAACACTTGGATTAGGTGTCTGTCCCCTGCTGGCAACGGTGGGGAAAGGACAGAGCATACAATGGCTATTTAGCATGGCTATTAGCGACTTCATGCTAACAGATAAATGAGATGACTGCTTTGTAGTCACGGCGGTTTAAGGCTGAAATGATCAGAATGAGTCTGGTGACGGTGTATGGGCTTTAGAGACTCGCAGTAGTGCTGTGAGGCCGAGCGTTTTCAGCTCTTGAGAAGGGCAGCGACTCAGCATACAGGATTACTCAAACATGCATGAATGAAACAAAATACAAGTCCAGTTTTTGAGGTGTAAACAACTTTATAACATGATTAAAAGCTCAAAAAAAAAACAAAAAACATTCAATATAATGGGGGACCTTTAAGGTGTTTACATTTAGTCAAGTTCTATCAGAAATATGAACTTAAAAGGCCTTTTCTCAAAATGAGTTTTTCTCGCATTCTACGTCAGATATCTGCAGATATCTGATATCAGCTGCTCATTTGCATTGACTCAAAACGAGCAGCACATTTTTTTCCTCATGTTGATGCCAGTAATCAACAGGAGAAGTTTCACAATAATGGGCATCAATGAAAGTAAAAGTATTTCTCCCAGATTTAAAAAAATAACGTGTTAAATGTGAGGGATCCAGATTAAGAATTACGTAGATTATTCTAATGAAACTAAACAATCAGTGCAATGGAATATAATTAAATAAGAAATAAGGAGCAGGCTAGAAATCTAAATTTATTTGTCTAACTAAATGCATTTAAAATATTTCTATGCAACATCTACCTCCACTGAAAAGGGTATTTTGATGTTTCTTGGTAGTTGTTGGTGTAGTGTCTTTTTACGAAGAGCCATACATAATACAAAGCCTGGGTTTCTGTCTCCAAACTGAGAATGTGCTGACAAATACTGACTGTGGAAAATAAGTTACCTATTCCGTATACACTCCCTTCTTTTATGAAATACTTAACGAGTATGTCATAAAAATGCAAACATTACTTGACCTGGCTTTGACCATTGTTTAATCCTGGTTTAGATAAAAGTTTAGTCCTTGTTTAGGTCTATCTTAGACCTGATTTAGCCCTGGTTTAGGCTCTTTTTAAACTCGGTGTAGACATGTTTTTTTAGACCTGTTTTACTCATGGTTTAGTCTTGTTTTAGACCTGTTTTTCGGGTCTGTTCCTCGGGGACTCTTGATTTGGTTCTAGTGTAGTCCTGTCTTAGACCTTGTTTACTCCTGTCTCAGACCTGGTGTTGCCCTGGTTTAGTCCTGTCTCAGACCTCGTTTAGTCCTGGTTTAGTCCTGTCTTAGACCCGCTTATAGTCCCGTTTAGCCCTGTTATTAGAACTGACTTAATCCTGTCTTAGACCTCGTTTAGTCCTGTCTTAGACCTGGTTTAGTCCTGTCTCAGACCTGGTTTAGTCCTGTCTCAGACCTTGTTTAGTCCTGGTTTATTCCTGTATTAGACCTGGTATAGTCCTGTTTAGCCCTATTTTTATAACTGACTTAGTCCTGTCTTAGACCTTGTTTAATCCTGGTTTAGTCCTGTCTTAGATCCAGTTTAGTTCTGTCTCAGACCTTGTTTAGCCTTGTTTTTAGACCTGACTTAGTACTGTCTTGGATCTAATTGATTTAGTTCTGGTTTAGTCCTGTCTTAGACCTTGTCTAATCCTCTCTTAGAACTTGTTTTGTCCTGGTTTTGTACAGTTTTTTTGCCGTTTTGTCCTTATTTAGACTCATTGTAGTCCATTATTAAAGCCAGTTTTGTAAAGCCAAATACTTTTTGAGGTAGTACATTATGTTCCTTTCTAACTTGACTCAGTGATGACCTAATTGAACTCATGCTGTATCCCTTCCTCCCACAAGAATCAATGGACACCACAGTGAAATCGCAGTCACGAGTCTCCTTTTAATGTAACTTCCTATTTCACTAACAGTGCACTCAGCTCTTTCCTTGTTTTTCTATTGAGCCATTGTATGCTAAGGACACGGGACAGTTAGCCTGAACTGCTGCAAAGGAGACGTGCTAGAAAAGAATTTGCCTAAAGATATTCATATTCAAACCGCATTCCTTCGAGCTGTGGCAGATGTTTGTTTTCATTGTGTAACAAGAGAGAGAGACACAACTGTCATGTCCCCACCTCCTGTACATTACTCTCTAATGAGGGAGTCATAACAAACACTTAGCATAATGCTGCAGCCAAGGCAAGTGATTCATATTGATCAGCTGTCGTGGGCTGAGATAATGAATGGTGCAGCTCGGGCCAAAGCATATTTTTACCGTAGCCAGGTGGGTGAGAGGACAGAGATGTTTTAGGATATGACCCCTGTACACACATGCACTTTAAGGTACAGTTAAAGGTACAGTGGGTGTTGTTTCAGAAGATATTGAAACTTTTGTGAACTAAATTAATCACAGTTCATTCACAGTTCACTTGATTAATCATCAAGTTTGTGACATTGTTGCCCTTTTGCTGAAGAAGTCAGTCTGGAAGGTTTTGGCTTCATGGTCCTAAAGTTGTCCCCATTTATTGCGGGTCATAGCGCTACCACTTTGAATGGGATCATTTGTCGGGACGTGCATGCGCAGTTATAAATTATTGCCTTACTTTGAGTTTTAAACTGAACAGCACGGTGGCAGAGCGGTCAGTGTTCTCGCCTCGTGGGTTTGATCCTTGGGTCAGCACAAGAACTCTCTGGGTGGAGTCTGCAGGTTCTGCCCGTGTTACTGTGGGCTCTCTCAGGCCTCCTCCCACCATCCAAAGACATGCATATGTTCGATGATTTGGTGACTCTAAATGAATTAATGAAAAATATCTTATAAGTATCAGGAGCAAACACTGACTTCTGACAATATTTTTCAGATTCTGTTCTATTGTGATTCTTATGTCGCGATGCATATTGTATCACCAAATTATTGTAAATACACAACCCTCTTAGTACTTCAGCTGTTGCCTCTTCTAGTCGCCCAGTGCTTTACCATAGTGCAAACCCAGTTTTAAAGGTGTGTTATAGTGTGGCAATAGAATGCAAACAAAAGTATGCAGTTTAGTCCACACTATCATCAAGTTTGCAATAAACCTGCTCCTCACTCTTACAGCTTTAAAATGCTTTGAAAAAACAATAATGTTGTTAAGCTAATTAGGGCTGCAACAACTGTTTGGATTAATCAGTTATAATTTAATATTAAAATAATTGTCAGCTATATACTTTTATACACGTCATCTGCTGAATAATGAGCTTTTATTGCCAGGTCAGAGCAGTAAATCCACAGAAACTGTAACAAAACATACATTTTGTGTTTTTGATTGTAAAAAATAACTGTATATATGCTTTATCCAGATGTCCTCAAGTAGCAAATGTCTAGCTTAATCTGGTTCAAAGATCACATATTTTCTTGCACTCCTCTATCCAATTATTAATCAAATAATCATAAAAAACTCAACAGATTAATCGATTATCAAAATAATAGTTAGTAACAGCACTAAAGCTAATGTTAACCCTATACTAATATTGTATTGTTAGTACTTTGGAGAAATACAACTTGAGGATCAAATGCATGAAAGGCTTTTATGCAGTTCTCACGTTCTCACCACATGTTGTAAATGGACATTTTAGGTAAAACTAGAAGTAAAATATTAATGTTAAATGCCCTTCATAGTGAGCTATAGACTTTGACTTTATTACAACTACAACACCCAAACGCTTACCTAGGCCACAAAAAGGCGAACCTATCTCTGTCGTCCATATGTGCTGCTAGTTCTTCTTTCGAGTTCACACCCGCTTCATTCTCAGCTTAATGTCGATGTAAGTTTTTATCGGCTTTCTCTTATTTTTATGCCTGTGAGAAGGTTCCCATTCATCTGGCAGCTATTTTCTTAAGAACAGATTGAAGTTCATTGTACAGCACTAAAACAGTACATGGCCCCAGGTTTAGGCTCCTTAATTTTACTGCTTACTCCTCCTGCAGCTGTAAATAAACACTGCAAATGAGAGCACTGAAAGGTATACTCTAATATACATTTAGGTAACTGTGTGTATGTTGGTGAGGAGCCAGTTGTTGTTGGAGGAGGATTCCCCCTGACCCTGCAAACGACACCAGCCTGGATTCACTGAGACTAATAATAAACCAAAGGAGAGCCTTGTGCCTGTCCTTCTGTTGTCATTTCTATATACACAGAAGGCGAACTGGAGCTGGTCCGTCATTGTTTTTTTTTTTTGTTTTTAAGACCAGACTGTTAAAACTACTGTAGACAAGAAGAACAGGAAGAGCGAAAGTGCCTATGCTAAGAGTTTGTGCACTTTTCCACCGTAGTCATCAGGCAAAAGTGCTGCTCTCAGTGCTGAATGGGAAATGGGAAACTTTAAAGTGTACTCTCATTTCCAAGTGTTGCAGTCTTGTTTTCATACATACACAGTGCACTGGGATTTTCATCTGCCGTTTTGTCTCTGCCCATAATAACATGACCTTGAGAGATTCGGACGAGTTTGTTTTTCTCTTATTGTAGTAGCAAACACTCACTCCAGTGCCCCAAGCTCATATTCCCCAAGGCGTATTCATGGATTCTATTTAAAGGTCCCAAAATGTGCTTTTTTAGGCTTTTTGAAAGAGTTTTTGGACAACTTTGCATTAGTATTCATGTTTTATAACTTAAAATATTGTATGGAAAACGTCTTCTTTTGGGGAGCTTTTACATTGACTTTGCAGAGGATGCTTGGATTAGGTGTCTGTCGCCCCCTGCAGGCAACGGTGGGGACTGGACAGAGCATGAAATGGCTGATTAGCATGGCTATTAGCAACATCACGCTAACAGATAGATAAATAAGCTGACTGCTTCGTAGTGACAGAAGTTTAAGCGCTGAAATTATCAGAATGAGTCCAGTGACGGTGTATGGGCTAGTGTTGTCACGATACTAAAATTTCAACTCGATTTCGATAGTAAAAAAATCCCTCGATACTTGATGCCGATTTCGATTCCACGGTGACAAAAATGACCACTTTTTATTGAATGTTTAAAGTAATACATGAGCTCTAACCGCCTCCTTTACCGTCACCATATTATTCAAACTATATTTTGTATAGAATAATATTAGGCTATTACTATATATGTAGCATACTTGGTAATTTTTTCAAACTTATATTTTTTTGCCAACAGTGGTTTATGCTCCACCACTGATGCCTCTGTAGTCCACAGCTATGTAGCTACATGATGATCTTTTATTCAACACAATGCTAAATAATACAGTAACTAGTTTGTGATCCAAAATTACTTCAGATTATGATAAATGATTCCTCAAAGGTAAAGTTTAATTACAGTTTCCCCTTTTTTTTAATCTATAAATGGTAATAGGTTATTAGGCTGCAGTAGCCATGGTTCATATTTATATTGTGGCCACAGTCATTGACAGTGATGGGTCAGACAGAGTCAGGACCACAGTGCTCCTTTAAATATGGCCGCTTTGCTAACACTAACAGCTCTCTCCTTGCTCCGCTGATAACGAGACATTTGTAGTTACATTTAGGATGTTTTATGCCACGGAAACTCCCAGGGAAAGCCCACTCAGCTCTGGAAGTCCTTGCGCGGCGGTGACAGAGGCGAGCGAGTGAACACCTTTTAGTAAATTGTATTTAAAGAGCAGTTTTGATGGAGGAAAGTTTTATGCTGCGCTGACTGAGCCTGTCCTCCTCCTGTACTCATTCGCTGGAGGGGAGGGACTGCGCCTTGTGTTTCTGCCGCGCAGATAAAGACGTCACACTATGGATACTTTTCCAAATGAAATATCTCATTTAGATACTCGTTTTAGTATTGATTAATATCTTAGTATCGATTTTTTTGACAACCCTAGTATGGGCTTAGAAATGCACGGGAGCAGTTCCTGGTTTCTCGTGTCTTTGTAGAGTGTGAGACCAAATGTTTTCAGAAGAGGACGGGCTCAGCAAACAGGATTACTCGTACATGTAAACAACAACTAAGTACTACTACAAGTTATAAAAGTTAAAAGGATGCTCCACAAAGTACTAAAGCTAAGGGCTGAATAATACTGCCCATGGGCCTGTGTTAAAAGAGTCACATTTTTTTTTTTTTTTTTTTCTTGTTAAATTACTTTTTTGTCATTTATTTTCATTATTTTTCATTCATATCAAAGTTTTTTCAGGTGAGGGGGTTAAACATTTCTGATTGCTGCTGTATTATATTATTGGCATACAGTTTCTACATGGTGCTTGTTCACTCAGAAATAAAACTTTCTGGGACCTTTTTAATGCTGAATTTAGTTTTATAAGACAACTTCCTGAGGTTCTGCTCTGTTTCCAGTGTTTGACACAGACAGCCAAGTCAGCAGCTTTCTGTTTATATAACCTTACTGTGTCGAGTACAGACATGAGCCACTTTGCGCTCGTGTTATTCAGAAAAACACACTTTAAACCATTGCATAATCTATAAACATGAGCCTTTGTTAACTGTTGTGCTTCTCTGTTTGTGTGTCTGTTAGTGGAAAGTTGGTGTCGCCCAAATGGAAGAACTTTAAGGGCCTGAAGCTGCTGTGGAGAGACAAAATCCGCCTCAACAACGCCATATGGAGGGCCTGGTACATTCAGTGTAAGTTCATTCATACTGCTGTGCTTATCAGGAAACAACATGCAGCAGCAGAGTTGGCAGCTTTACTGTTTGTTGACAAAAGGAGGAGAGCTGTATATACATGTCCCCGCTGCTCATGGAAAACCCAGTCCAGGAGTTTATTACACTAGATTTACAGTGATGTGTGGGTGGAAAAATGAGAAGGCCTTGTGTTAACATAGCAATATCACATAACATCACAGTATGAAGCTTTTAGTTAGGGCTGGGACTTTAAAATGTTAATTATGATTAATTAATAACAGAAAACTTAATGCTTTAAATATTAGGGGTGTGACAAGACACAAATCCCTCGAGACAAGACTCGAGACTGGGTTAACAAGACTTTTACACTATTTAAATATGTATTTTACACAAATGAAAAATGTAATTTATTCACCTGAACATTATAAAATTCAGAACTATTTAGGTGCATTTTTAAAATCAACTCATAATCAATGGTATTTACTTTCATTTTTTAAATTGTATGCAACAGCAAAATCTCCAAAAAATCCAAATCCATTTTATTTATAAAGCACTTTTAAAACCAAGTGCTGTACACGGCAAAGAAATAAAATCAGATATAAAACAATATAGACACAGTACAGTAAAACAATAAAAACTATGATAAAACAGTAAAAGTCAAAAAACAGAACATGCATACTGCCAAATGTTTTGCCACAAACTCAACTGACCCTGTAAAAAGTGCAAACAGAACCTGACCCTGAGCTCACAAGATTGATATTTACCTTCACGAGAATCTTATGACATTTTGATCTTATAACATCACGATAAGATGTGTGATAAGATTGCAAGATCTTATCACACACCTTTTAAAAAAGTAACACATTTAATCGCACTTCTCGATGGCAACACGGCTCCGTTCTCAGTTTCCCGGCACACGGTAACCAGGGCCAGACATCAAAAAATACCAAATGTGACTAGATTTCAGCTTCTTTGGCCACTTAGACACACTGTTTTCATGCCTATACATGGGCGCTCAATGCGGGGTTTCCTCCGAGGCCGCTCCACCTCTGCACAATCATATGGCTTCACTCCTTTTCTTTCGTTTCACAAAAGATAAACAACCTTCTTTAAGGCGCCGCTCACAGCTATTGGCTTTTTTGACTAGCCTGGCCTGCCAGACAAACTCTTTTCCTATTCTATACAAAGAAGTTAGTCTGGAACCTCTTCCTGTAAGTTTTGTTTCTAAGGTGGAACAATGACAGGCGGAGTAACCAATCAGAGAAACGAAGAGCGGGACATAAGCTGTGCACTGCTTACACACACTGTGTAAGCAGTGCACAGCTTAGTTGCAGTGTGCAGCCCAAATTATGAGCGAATGCGGTTTATTTTAATAACATTTTCAGTCAATCCATTTTAAGGTAAAGGTGTTGCTGTATAATTATGTTGAAAACCATTTTCAAGGGGGGAAGGGGAAGAGGCCCTTTAGTTCTATGACTTCCTTTTCCTGTGAGAACTCATGTTTCATTTTAGACACATTGTAGCATGAAGTTTACCACACTTATAGACCAAGCTGAAATTGCCATCAGGCCTGTTTCTATAAGTTTTTTGTTATACATAATTAAGCAGTAGCATGTCCCTGTGTTGCCACGTTTGTCATTTTTAAAAGACAAAATGCTGTTCGTCTTCTTTCTGCAGATGTTGAGAAGAGGCAGAACCCTGTGTGTCACTTTGTCACTCCTCTGGATGGGAGCATAGACTTAGACATCCATCGCCCAGCAGAGGTATGTGCACAGCAGTAAATGTATTTTTACCTGGTTTAACCCTGCCTCCTCCATTAGATGTACAATGCACTGTTTTTCTTCTCCAGGCCGTCACCAATGAGGGAAGATGCTGGAAAAGACGAATAGAAATAGTCATTAGAGAATATCACAAATGGAGAACATATTTTAAGAAAAGGGTGAGTAATGTTACAATAAATTTAATATATTTAAAAATCCTGTGGGGGGAGCTGTAAGGGACCGGTGCAGTGAGGATCGGGCAGTGGCCGAACAGCAGTGCAGAGTACCCGGCCTTCTTGGAGTCCCTGGGAGGGGAGCTGGAAAGTGCTCTAAATGGGGACTCCTTCATTCTACTGGGGGACTTCAATGTGGGCAATGACAGTGATACCTGGAGGGGTGGGATTGAGAGGAATGGCCTCCCTCTGGGTGAGCTGGAGGAAGTATCCAGGGAGAGGGAAGTCTGGGCGTCCCTGCTTAGACTGCTACCCTCATGACCCAGCCCCTGATAAAGTGAAAGAAGATGGATGGATGGACATTTAAAAATTTGAAATCTCATCGCATGACAGCATAATAATATATTGTTAAATGTCACATTTCCAGTTACAAAAGCACAAGGATGAAGACCTATCAAGCTTACTCCAGGTATGCAAATGAATGTGTGCTCCACTGTTGTGCATTGATAATACCCACTGTTGACACCAAAGGAATTAACCCACACCCCTAACCCTCTCAAGATATTCTCCATTGTTTTAATCTTAACTATTAAATATTTTTTAATTTTTTTGTTCAGTGGCTTGCAAAAGTATACACAGTACTTTGGTCAAAGACAAATATAAACATGAATAATGTGGCCATTATGATGATAGCTCTGAGCTCAGTGATTTTTCCAGGTTTCAGTTCAACATAAACATTGCCAAATTACATTGTAAATATTTATATACTGTGACCTGTTTGATTAGTTGTTTGTGAATGACAACTTCAAACCTCATCTTGTTAGTAAATCTTCCTGGAGCTGCACTTTATGATATTCAGTCCCTTGGTAAATAAACTCTCTGTGTTGAGTCACCATCGTTTGGGTCCACTATTAGGCCTTCACTGCAGCTAGACATGTTTTTCTAACTGCCCATACATTAGCAATAAATATATCCAAACCAATAAAGTATTTTATCAGTCAATGATTATACTTATTAGAATTATAATTAGAGTTGTATGTAATAATAGTTAGCATTATAAAGGCAAGACAGAAAATTGTCATCTAGTTTTCACTTTTAACATTGTGGACCCCAGGAGCTGTCAATGATAGAAAAGTGTTATACACACAAAACCTTCTCCAATAAAAGAGAGATTTTACCAATTTTATTTTAATTACTTATAAGTTGGTCATAGTGAAAACAGCTGATAAAAAGGAGGTTTGATTTAAATCTCTTTAAATTAACACTGGCTGTTGACTAGGGCTCCAACTAACGACTATTTTCATACTCGATTAATTTGTCGATTATTGTTTTCATTAATCTATCAATAATCGGATAGTGAAGCATGAGTAAATGGTTAAAAACTTGAGGTGCTTGATAGTTCCTATTAAAAAATTGTGATAATTCTACCAAAATCTGAATCACACAAAGCCATGAGTTTACTGCTTCCAGACATTTGGATAGACACACAATATTTTAATCAAAAACACAAAAGGTTTAACTGTTGTTTTACTGCTCTGTCTTGGTAATAAACCCTCTTCTCTCATCACATGGCATGTTTCAGAATCTATGAATACCCCAGTTAACAAATAAACAATTACTAAATTAGTTGACAGTTATTACAATAATCGATTATTATCATTTAATCCAATTAGTTGATGCAGCCCCACTGTTGTCACGGCAGTATGTTTCAGCTTTAGGCATTCATCAGGCCCAGCTCAAAATGGTTGACTTACAGAAATTTTTAGACAACTTTTGGCATGGGTAATGATGGTGACCTGAAGGTCCAAGGTCCTGTGTGCCATCAGCCTGTAGTAACTGCTGTGGTCAGCCTCTTTAGGTAAAACCTTCCCAAGGCTGCGTAAACCTTTGAGAGCCACTGTTATATTCATACACACACCAGTACAGTGTACAAGTGCATGGCATGTAAAGATGTTGTTGTGTGTCACCCACTGGCTTCACTCATCCCTGCATGTGTGTGTTTGTGTGTGTGTGTGTGTGTCATTAACCGCTGTAAGGACCCAGAGGAGCAGTTTTCTCTGTTCGGGGAAGTGTCTCCAGACATGCTGCGTTTGCCATTTTACCAGGATGAAGACACAGTAATGCGCCGCGTCCCCCGCAAAAGCCTGGAGAGCTCCCCCGCCCCGATGGAGATGGACCCCCTGTTCGACATGGACGTGCTCATGTCCGAGTTCTCCGACACGCTGTTCTCCACACTTGCCTCGCACCAGCACATAGCCTGGCCCAACCCAAGGGAGATAGGTAAGACGCAGCTGTAGTACAGTAAAGTCTAGAACAGGGGCCTTCAACTAAAATTACTCCACATTAATTTGAAATAAAAATAATGACTAAGCTTTATTAAAATGTTTTTTATTTATTTGTGAGTAAAACATCTGTACAATGCTTGTGATTTCTGTCAGAAAAACATTTATGATTTCCACTTCAGCAGGTGATTTTTTTTTAACTTGGGTCAGACTCAGATCATACTGGAGATGGATGTACAATTTACCACTCTCCTCCAGTCAGCAGTATTTGCATAATGTTGCTTCAAATACATTCACACTTGATTCAAACGATGCAGGCTCTAAGTCTGCAGCTTCATAAACAAGCGGCTAACCTAACTAATATTAACGTAGACTTGGTCCATTTATGCCTCGCTCATGCCTGGTTCACCAGTCTAAAGTTGGACCAGCAAACGTGATACAAAGATTTCTACTGTTTAAAGTCAATTTTAATTCTGGGAACTGATGTGTTTTCTCTGTAGCTAATGTTATTTGCTAAAATCAAAAGCTACAGAAGTAGCGCCAGAACAAATAAACAGTTGCAAAACTCACCACACAGACAATGTTATGTCCTTCAAACGTAAGGATGTTGCCATAAACAAATAATCCATATTTGATATAACTGCTACAGTCCATAGTTAGTTGTGGCATGTTGATAACATTAGCTCAGTGTGAGGTAGGCTCCAAAGTGGTTTTAAGACATTCGCCTCAAGAAACCCACACAGACAGAGCTGTACAGATAAAAACAAGCTGCTAGTTATATTTTAAAATGTTTGCATTATGAAAAATGCTTTGGGGTCAGTTGCGTGAGCCTGGTCCAGAATATAGCTTTGGTCTGAAGATGTATAGTAAAGGAAAAACTCATGTATTTCACAAAAACATTGGCTGGAAAACGTTAATGTGGGAAGTCGATTTAATTGTCCTGCCTGCTTCCACAGCTCACGCAGGGAATGCAGACATGATCCAGCCGGGCCTTATCCCTCTACAACCCAACCTGGGCTTCATGGAGACCTTCGACCCCCTCCAAGGTGACTTTAGGCCAGGGCTCCTCCTTTAGAGACGTAGCACTGCACTGGAGTCGTCATAAACCTAACACAGAGGTAGTGTGGTCTGACTAACCTGGAGCTAACATAGAGACTCTTGTTGCAGACTTATTTCACAGCCTCCGTGCGCCCGCCTACCCCACTGCTCCCCCCACTGCCTCATCTGTTCCCTCTCTACCCAGCAGCATCTCCCCAGCACAGGTAAACACCGGCCCTGTCACTGTCCCTAACACATCTGCACAGGAGAGGTCATTTCAGTAGCATTTCTGTTTCTGCACTACTCTTTCTCAATTAATGTAGAAAGGAAATTTTTTTGTAACTAAACCTAATTTAGAGGGCACTTTTTACACGCAACATAACATCTAAAATTCTAATATTAATAATAATACATAACTGTATTATAGAAACATGCAGACATGGCATAGTAGTAAGCGTTACCCCTAATTTACACTGAATGCGTTGCGATGCAGTCCGTGTCCGGCTGTTTGTCAGAAATAGGCATTGAGTCTATTTTTGACCCTATGCATAAAGTTGAACAGACCAGATCGTCTGAAAAGTCACAGAAATAATACTCAAATGAACAGGAGATTGTGGTCAGCAAAAAACATGTAGCTCTCTGAGTACATGGTTGTTACTAAACTTCATAAAATCAAATACATGCAGCACACGCAACGCACTCAGTGTAAATTAGGCTTTATGTCACCAAATCAAGCCATATAATGGTCTTTTTTTATTTTAGTTCTCTAAACCTGCTCAAGATAATAAAATAATATACAATGCCTTCCTCTAATCGTGGCACCAAATATGCAAATATAAGCAAAGAAGGCTGTAAAAAATGTTCTCCTTAACATTTTAATCTTTAGCTCAAATTATTTTTTTGTGTTGTAAACCTCAGTGACAAGGAACAGGAACTATTTCAACCATCCATGACTTTCTTTTTCAAAGGTTGATAAATATGAGGTCGCATAAACTCCTTTAGTCATTCAGCACAATGCATAAAACCCAAAAACACAGTTGTGATGTGCAGCAAAAGTTTGTTGTGCTTCACAAAATGGGAAGATCTTATAAGAAAAAAACATGAGTAAAAACACTGAAATTGCCAGTTTTCAAGATCTAGGCAATAATTCTGAATTGTAAGTGAACTGGACTAGTATGAATCAGTCTGGAAAAGGATCAGTATCTATCTTGTCCTAATGCACTGTCAGAAGGATGGTTCAAGTGGCACAAAAATCTCCACGAATCACTACTGGAGAACTGCAGAATTTAGTCAGGTTTTGGGGTCAGAAAGTCTCCAAAACTACAACCCCAGTTTCCTACATCCCCACAAATTTAATCAAGGGTACGGCCTAATATTAGTGGAGGGCACAGTATGTATGGTAGCATGTCACAAGTAGGATGTAAAATGTTGAAATAGAGTTGAGCATAATTGGACACATCAGTGAAAATATGTCTTAAGTGGCCTATAAATAAAACTGGAAATTTTTAATCTGTAGCTCTGTAAAACCCAGTAAAATGATCCACTTTCTCTTTTGTCTTATACAGACAAATAAACAAGTTAAAGGTGGATTAAGCTAGAAATATAATAAGATGAGCTGAGATGTAAGTCCAAGGCCCATAGTTAATGGCATAGGCTTTATTACCCGCGACCCCTAACGGGAATAGGATAAATGAATAAATACGGTCTATCAACAAAGTGCTTAAAATTCTCTGGAAACAATGACAGTCAGTTGGAACATATGGTAAAAACCTAAAATATGCTGAAAGGATTAAGAGCTTTTAAGCTTATGTGATGACAGTGGTTAGCTTTACACCTTAAAAAAAAAACTTAATGCTGTTTGATTATTGTGTTCTGTGTTTTCATCTGTCCTCTGTGCTCTGATCCAGGCACCACTGCTGTCCTCCATGCAGCTCACCCCAGACCCCATGTCCCCCGCCGGCTCCCTGCTCCTGCCCTCTCCCTTGGCCGGTCCACCCAGCATCCCCAGCAGAGGCAGCAGCAGCAGCACTACGGGGGACTTTCAGAACTACATGCCTTTGTTTTCTGAGCAGGTTTCGGCTAGCAACCAACTCATCACCTCCGTGCCTCCTCCGCCGCTGGCCCAGTGCCTTCAAGCCCAGGACTTGACCTCCACAGCACCTCCTCCTCCTGCATCCTCTCTGAACAGGACAGTTTTGAATGAAGCGCACGCTGCACCGTCCGCTGTCCCGCCCAACAATGGAGTGCCCGGGGCGGACTATAGCTCCATATCTGCACAGCCGGTCCCCTCACAGCTCCCAGCACTTGCCCCGATGCCCTCCGCACCCGTACCACAGACATTTGCCCTGCCCCAGCCTTTTCAGCCAGCCAGTGCCAACAAGAACCGTCCAGTGAAACGTATCGCCCCGGCCAACCCACTCCCCGCCCCTCACCTTATCCTCACAGGTGCGTTCTTTAAGCTTTTATTGACATAGGTCATTAGTACAGCAGTTTAGTGGTGTAGCTTTTGTCCCAGCAGTGTTTGCTTTAAGTACACACACCTGAATCAGTTTAACTGTGTTTCTTTTATTTGCAGTAGGTCACGTTTCAAACCTACAATTGTAATCAGAATTGTTTCACCCCTTCACCTCAAAAAACATGATAACGATGTGAATGAAAGGTAATGAAATGACAAAAAGCTAATTGAACAACAAAAACTATTTGTAGTTACATACAGTTGGGTCCAGAAGTATTTGGACACTGACACAAGTGTTGTTATTTTAGCCGTTAACCAAAATACAGTTGCGTATATGCACTGCCATATGGCTCAATGGTAGAGCTGTGCTGCATATACAGAGCAACTTCAGCCTGCCTCGGTGGCATGGGTTCGAGTCTGGGCTTGAACAGTTTGTCGAATGTCTTACCCTGCTTTCTCCCCAATTTCCTACTATACTTTGTTCTATCAATAAATCAATAAAACCTAAAAAATGGCCAAAAAAAATATACATTTTAAAAATAATATGTGCTTAAAGTGCAGCCTCTCAGCTGTAATTTGAGAGTATTCACATACAAATCGGAGAGAGGGTTTAGGAATTACAGCTCTTTAAGGTGTAGCTGCCTTTTTTTCAGGGGCTAAAAGTAATTTCTTGAGCTTCTTTTACTTCATTAATCATAAACTGAGCAGGTAAATGGTGTGGACTTAATTCCAGGTGTTACATTTGCATTTGAAAACCTGTTTCTGTGAAATTACAACATACAGCATTTCAATAGAAGTGAACCAGACCACCTTAGTGCAGAACACTCTCCAGGAAATAGGTCTGTCAGTGACCTACTTGGTCCACCAAAACCACAAGACTTCATGATAGAAAATACAGAGGATTCACCACAAGCTGCAGACTTCATCAGCCTCAACAACAGAAAAGCCAGATAAAACATCTGAAGAAGCTGGCCCAGTTCTAGAGCAACATCCTGAGTCCTGCTTTAAGGAAAGCTGCCCAGTAGTTAAGAATTGTTGCCTGTGTTTCAGGTCCATTCACCAGTCATGCCAATGCTGTGATAGTTACCCCCACACATCTGAAAACAGAGGTGGTTCCTAACACTGGAGTGGTCATAGCCTCCTCTCCTCTGGCTGGGGTAAGTGTCTTTCCTGTTTTACTAAAGGGGAAAACCAAAAAATAGATATTGTGTTCCAGAATATATGGCATTAATGTCTGAGGGTGTGTGACTTCAGACAAAAAATAAAATAATAATAGATAATATCATAATAATAATATTTATTTTCAGAAAAATATAGTGAAGTGAAGGTCAAAATGATTAGCCCCATGTGAGTCAACACAACACATCAGGTTTGGGGTTTGTGCTCGAAGGATCTTGAACAGTTTGCCCTGGGAGAATGGGGCTTACGTCCCACAGGAACCACCTCAGTTAGAAACCATAAGAAATCAGAAATTTGACACTACTGATAATTGTCAAAGGGCTTTTCCATTGCATGTTTTGCCTTTTCTTTGTTTGACTGCAGATTCTTTGTTTTTGTGCCAACACCAAATAATCAACTTGGTTTATGGCCTTTGAAAAGATAAGGATTGTATTTGTATTTTCATTAAGGGGCTAATCATTTTGACCTTACCTGCGTGTCCTGGCTCAGACAATTTGATTTTCCCACAACCAATATCAGACTAGTATTTTCTAGGGTTGCAAAATATGAGAAAAACATGCAATATTCGATAACTGTGTTGAATATAATGTTAATGTTAATCTGACGATATTTGGAATATAGTTTAGGGGTGTCGAAGCTATGGTCCAGGGTCCAAATATGACCCATTGACCCTCTTTTGTTGGGCCTTTAAATTCATTTTCAGTTGGTCAAAAATGCAACAGTTTATACTTTTTATCACAAAGTTAATTGCTTCATATTTGTGTCTGGACCTGGCATAAAGGTAGGGGAAAAAAATGAAAATTTGTAGTTGTGGCACTAAAAAAAAATACCCATGCTTGTGTCAGTTCCAAGCCTGGATAAATAAGGAGTTGATAAACGTGAGGAGATCCCCGAAGCTAAAAGAGCAGTCAAATTAATACAGAATGCAAATCTTTGCATTCTCTTGTCGAAACTGGGTCCAAATCCAAACAAAACCAAGGCTAATCTAGGGCTAAAAAATGGCTTAACCAGGACTAAATTAAGGAACGAAAACTAAATTAGATCTTTTTAAAATTTATATTTGGTCTCGACACATTTTCGTTTGAGGCTTTGATAGGCCAGTTATTCTGACAGTGTAAATCTCTGTAACATTACCGTGATACATTTAGTTTTTATGCATTTGTTGATATTGCGATAACAAATGTCCGATGTATTGTGCAGGTATACATTGAGGCTACTGTTCTCTAACTAAACATTGTTCTCTTTCCTTGTGTGTGTTCTAGTCTCCTGGCTTTAACGTTGTGTCGCAGAATCAGAAGTCTCCCCAGTCCATAATCCCGAATGAAAGCTGCTATTCTTCCAGCCACACAAATTCAAAAGCTTCCTCCAGCACCGGTAAAGGCTTCAGCTGTACAGAAAAAACACATAACTCATTACACTATTGTTTCATTCTTGTTCCAAGTCTTGGGTTTTTTGGCACAAACATTTCACACAAGAATAAGATCCTGGTCTAGAACTGCAATTTTGAAAACTGTAGCTGGACATATTATGAATAAACTAGGCCTAAGCTAGGTTTAAACCAAAACAAAACCAGGACTGAAACAGATCTAAACCAGGTGTAAATCATGTCAAAACCAGGTTTGAACCAGAACTAAACCAAATCTAAACTGGGTCTAATCCAAGTCTAATCAGAACGAAACCAGGACTGAAACAAGTCAAAACCAGGTCTAAACCAGAACTAAACCAGGACTAAACGAGTATTAAACTAGATCTAAACCAGGACTAAACGAGTATTAAACGAGATCTAAACCAGAACTAAACCATTACTAAGCCAGGACTAAACGAGTATTAAACTAGATCTAAACCAGGACTAAACGAGATCTAAACCAGGACTAAACGAGTATTAAACGAGATCTAAACCAGAACTAAACCATTACTAAGCCAGGACTAAACGAGTATTAAACTAGATCTAAACCAGGACTAAACGAGATCTAAACCAGGACTAAACCATGACTAAGCCAGGACTAAAACTAAGACTCAACCAGGTCTAATTCAAGACTAAATCAGCTCTAAACCAGAACAAAACCAGAGCAAGACCAGAACTGAAACAGGTTTAAACCAGGACTATATCAGTGCTAAACCAGGTCTAAACTAGAACTAAACCAGGTATAAACTAATTTTAAACCAGGATTTGATCAGGTCTAAACCAAGACTAAACCAGGTCTAAACCAGGACTAAACTAAAACTAAACCAGGACTAAACCATAACCAAGCCTGGAGTAAAGCAGGTCTAAACCAGGACAAAGTAGTAGTCTACACTGGAGTCCTGGATCAGACTCTAAATTTAACTAAACCAGGACTTGAACTGAAAAAGACTCCTGAGTACCACCAGTAGGACCCGTACCACAGCTTGAGAACCACTGTTATGCATGTACAGTATAGATATCAGCTTTGTCTAATATAAATGTGTTTCCTCTGCCCCATCTTCTCTCCTCCCTGCAGTTCACAGTCGGTCCGGCTCTGGCTCTCCCTGTGGTCTAGACCAGGTCCCCAGTCCTCAGTCTCTGATCAGCAGCAGTGGGTCCTCCCTGGTAAAGACTGAGCAAAATCAGGTCTGTGTGGATTCACAGGGGTTCCACTGCCATATTGATAGTATTTTACACAGTAGCCACCTCTACCTGTAACACAGCAGTATAATGACAGTAAAGTATTTATTTACCACTGTATTTATTTGTGACCGAGACATGGAAGCCTGAGGTTAATGAAAGTGAGTTATCATTAGTTATACAGGGTGTCCATAAAGTCTCTTTACAATTTAAAAATATATTACAAAGGCAATTAATGAGATATTTTAATCAGATTTGTTCTATGTACTTGTTTTTAATGACATCCGTCCTGCTGTAGACAGTTACAGCTCCACCTTCAACAGTGCACAAAGTCCTAACAAGAACTTGTGATTGTACTTTGCTTACAAAGTGCAACTCTTACAGCTGCACTCGAGCCAAATGATAAACCAAGAGCAAAAGAGTTTGCAGTCAACACTGGAACCAATTTCTGAGGATGAAACGTTCCTCACCCGAGTTTGTTTTAGTGATGAGGCAACCTTTCATGTTTTAGGGAAACTGAACAAACATAATGTGAGAATCTGGGATCAGAACAGCCCATTCCTGAGTCACATGAGGCTGATGCTACAGCGAACACGGCAAGAAATCCAGAACCGCCTCGATGAGCTTCATGCAGCTAATGCGGCCCATATAGAGGTGGATTAAATGAGACAAAAATGCTTCAATATCTACTCCTCATTTTGTAATAATTTCCTCATATTTGTCTCTTCGTTTGCTTTTGTAAAAAATGTTTTCAATTGTATAGAGACTTTATGGACACCCTGTAGATTAAGTGTAAACCTCAAATAAGAGAAATCTTTGACACAAAAACACTTTGATAGAGACCAAACCACTTCTATATCAAGTTGTAAGCTCAGATTGTCCAAATATGTCAACTATGAATGCTACATGGAATGTGACTGGCTTATGATAATTAGATTAGACTTCAGGGCTCAGCTTTGGAGTTTTGTTGTATTTGAGTTGTATGCAGCTCTGTCCACTCTAGACGAGTTGAAATTGTCTAGTTTAGATCGTGAGCCAAATGTACATGTAATGCACTTAGTCCTAGTGATTTCTGAAAGAATCTCTGACTAAACCTGATGTGTGTTCGTCTGACAGTGCCGGAGGTCCACTCACATCTCTGCTGAACAGAAGAGGCGCTCCAACATCAACAACGGCTTCAAAACACTCGGTAACCTGGTCCCCACACTGAAGTCCCAGTCCAATGTAAGAGTCAACTAGAGACACAGCTGTCTTTATTTACTGCCATATTTTGCCTATGATCTGAAGCATTTCCTTATTTTCTATGCTATCTGTCTGTTATACAATTTATATAGGAAGTAGTTAAGTAAAAGAAAAATTACTTATTTTGTACAAAAATATTAAAAACTGTACTATGCAGTGACATCAGAGGCTGGTGGTATATCATTACAATTATATTTGTAATATTTATATATAGTTGTATCTGGAACAAAGCTAAGACACAAACTAACTAAAACCTCAAAACTAGAATATTACTATTTCCAGTTACAATTTTATTTCAACTTTACTTTTTATTTACTACCTTTAAGTTTTTTTTCTAGTGTTGACCGTGTTCCTTTGCTGATGCAGATCAGTAATGCAGTGACATTGCAGAAGACGGTGGAGCACATTGGGAAGCTGCAGCAGGAGAGGCAGCAGATGCAGGAGGAGGTGCGCCGGCTCAGGGAGGAGATCGAGGAGCTCAATGCCTCCATCAGGTGGCCATTTGACTCATACTCATGATACTTTTCCCCCTTCATAAATGAAATAATTACTTTTAAAACTACATTTTGTATTTAATCTGGTTATCTTTGATATTGAAAGGGTTTGATGGTCAGGAACATTTTAGTGTGACTAATACGCAAAAATATAAGAAATCCAGATGGGGGTACCTACTTTTTCACAGCACTGTATATCCTGATATTGACCAAGGTACACAGTCGGTGAGGTGTGTGTCTGATGTGTGTTTGTTTATTGACAGCTCGTGTCAGGAGCAGCTCCCGGCCACTGGAGTCCCCGTCACTCGACATCGATACGACCACATGCAGGAGAAGTTCAACGAGTACGTCAAGATCCGCACGCTTCAGAACTGGAAGTTCTGGGTTGTATCCTTCACCACAAGAACAGGACCTGTGCTTTTTTTCAGTTTACAAAAGTCCCTGTGTCTTCTGCCTTCATCCCTGAGTGGTAAAAAATTACATTACATGTGTTTAGAACAGGAATAAAACACAACAACTGCTGGAACACATGGAAACTTAAACATCTGGGGTTAGCAGGAAGGAGGGGAAATATGAAGCTTTGATGGGAAGGTCTCACAAGAACACTTAAGATTTCTTTTCTTTTTTTTTGTCATTTAAACAAAAACACAGACACATAAAACAAAAGCGGAATCTGCTTACATTTCTAAATAAATCCTCCATGCAGTGAAGTTTCAGACACTTTCTAATGTGAACTTTGAAAAGTGACAGTGTTTCTTTGATAAAATGAGTTTTGTTGTTGATGATGATGTTGTCATGACCCTTGACCTTGTCCCGCTGCAGTTTAGCATCATAATCAAGCCTCTGTTTGAATCCTTTAATGGGATGGTGCTGACCACGAGCAGAGCAGAGCTGTACCAGACCACGCTGCAGTGGTTGGACCGGCACTGCGCCCTCCCAGCCCTCAGACCCAGTGAGTTCCCTTCACACACAGCACCTACACGGGACCTTAAGTCCCTGTTACCTAATGTACCTCACAATCACAAATTACAAATTAAGAAGATTAAGTAGATTACATGTTGCATTGTACAGCATCATAGTGCTGTCAGGTTAGTAAAAATACCTTTCATCTGTATCACATTTTTACAAGAAATTAAATGAAATAAAAAAAAAGTGTTAAATATAAAAATCTGGATTTAAGGCCTTAAAAATTCTTAAATTTGCAGATATCCAGAGTAGTAGGTCTTCAGTACATTCAGACAGGTCTTAGGTTTGTCATGTACATTTGAGCAAACTACCTGTGTTCACTTAAATGCTCAAATGTGTTTTACCATCGCAAGTGCGAGAGCTCAGCACTTTTCTTACCAAGATTTAAGTGCTTTGCGGCACTTACTGTCACTATACTGTCGCTAATTGTCGCAAATAAACAGCATGGCCTCATTAATATAAAACTGGTCTTAATTTTCTGTACAATTGTCTTAAAAAGTCTGAAAAAGTGTTAACAGTACTGTAAGCAGCATGCGCTCATACTGGTGTGAAAACCGTCCTGCAGTCTAAATTAAAACAATGGTCTGTGGGTTGCCAGTATTTGTGCTTTCTGATTGGATGATCGGCAATGCAAGGGTTTTAGAACTAAAACAAAAATGTAAACATAAACTTGGCCATGATGTAAAATATGATCATGATCATGTTTTTACAAGATAAGTATTTATTAGGTAAAAAGTAATACTCCACCAGTATCTTGAAAAACATGAAACTTTACCAATACAGATGTTGCATTTGCTGACATTGTGATGATGATATGTACTGTACGTATATTGTGCAGTGTCACTGAAAAATATTCCTATTCTAACCAATCCATTTTTTTAATTGTAGTGGTGCTGAGTACGCTGCGCCACCTGTGCACGAGCACTTCCATCCTGAGCGACCCGTCCCGGCTGCCTGACGAAGCCATGGCAGCCGCTGCAAACACAGACACGTAGACTCATGTCCCAGCTCGAGCAGCACTGCGTCTCCTCCTCCGATCCGCTCTGAGGTCACCGCTGGCACGAGACGACGAGCGCACGTTACATGGCTTCCACCCACTCACAGCTGAACTTTGCTGGTGCACGCTGGCAGCCTCGCTCGTCTTCAAAAAGTGGGGGGAAAAAAAATCACAGATCATAGCTTTTATTTTCTATTTAAACTACTACCTTCATGTTTTGAGGGAAAAAATCTGCTGTTTTTAGTTCAGACGCATTGATGTCCAATATATTTAAGTGACTCTTACCAATGTGTTAAAAAGGGACGTTTTAAAAGCTGTTTTATCGAAGAATGTGGATTTTTATGGTTTACTGGCAGATGTTTTCCTACCAAAAAAAGTTTTATACTAGATTTTAAAGTTTGCCTTAGACACAGTTCAAAAAACATATGAGCTTTAGAGCCTGTTTACACGACAACGCTGCCCAGGAAAACACAACAGTCCTGCCACCTCCACTTCTACATTTACAACGCTGAGGTGTGAGGAAAACAACTGTAAACTGTAGTACCCGTGTTTGTCCAGCAGATGGCGCTGTGGGCCCCGCAAATGCTCTACGCCACACACAGAGTAAACAGCAGAGGAGGTGATCTGTAACTTTCAAACAACTTTAGGAATTTGTGGTTTTCTGGAGCCATTCTCATGAAGTCACTCATCAAAGTAAGTATTTATACAGATATTACTGACAGTTACTGACTAATACATTTTTAAAGATTGTGGATTTAGAAATCCCGTCTTCGTGTAACAAAAGGTCAAACCGCAATGAAACCTTTGTTTGCGTTGTCGTCTAAATGGCCCCTTACAGTGTCACTGTTCCTTATGTGCTCAGGGGAATCTGTCATATTAGCTCTAGTGGTTAGTTGTAGCTTTGCTGAAATCTTGCTTTTGTACCACGCTTGTAGCCTTCATAGGGGACAAATACAGCTGCAGTCAGAAATGTTCAACCACCTCACCTCAAAATAATAATAATAATTCTAAAGACGCGAATGAAAGATAATGAGAATAAATGACAAAAAAACTCAAAAAACAAGTTGAAGATTAAATAAAAAAAGTGTCCCGTGGGCAGTATTTTTCAGCCCTTGGCTTCGGGACTACATATGTAGAGCAACTTTTATGATTTTTTGAGTCACTGCTAATAAGCTTCTTACTCCTCTCCACTGGAGTCTTTGTCCATTCTTCTCCTGCAGATGCCTCTAGCTCAGTGATGTTTGATGGCCTCTGTGCTGCAGCTGCCATCAGCTTCTTTAAATCCCACCAAAGATTTTCAATGGGATTTATATCTGGAGACTGACAAGGCTCCAGGACGTCCCGGGATCTTCTTACCTTCTTGAAAAACCTTTAATTGATAAAAATCCTTTTATTATTTAGGGGTTGAATATTTTTGATTGCAACAGTAGCAGTATAGTCCTGAGTAGCCCCTCTCTCTTCCTCCTACTCTCTCCTGTCTCCTCCTCTCTCCCCCTCTCTCCTGTCTCCTCCTCTCTCCCCCTCTCTCCCCCTCTCTCCTCCTCTCTCCTCCTCTCTCCCC
Organism: Bostrychus sinensis; assembly: GCA_020698575.1. Lineage (NCBI taxonomy): Eukaryota > Metazoa > Chordata > Actinopteri > Gobiiformes > Eleotridae > Bostrychus > Bostrychus sinensis. Next base: position 7,467,751 of record CM036249.1, on the reverse strand, counting down.
CCTCTCCTCCTCTCTCCTCTCTCCTCCTCCCCATCTCTCCCCCTCTCTCCTCCTCCCCCTCTCTCCCCCTCTCTCCTGCCTCCCCCTCTCTCCCCCTCTCTCCTCCTCCCTCTCTCCCCCTCTCTCCTGTCTCCTCCTCTCTCCCCCTCTCTCCTCCTCTCTCCTCCTCCCTCTCTCCCCCTCTCTCCTGCCCCCCCCCCCCCTCCTCCTCTCTCCCCCTCTCTCCCCCTCCCTCCTCCTCTCAGTCACATGTTCAGTGTTATAAGGTCAGTAGTCTCTCAGGGCTAAGCTGGTGAGTGTAATGTTTTTTCTCATCAGCGATGAACAAATCAGTCAGGATGTTTTTCAGAACGGTACTCTGTGGTTTTTGCCTACTACACTAATACAATGAACAAGAGCCATATTAAAGATGTCTTTATCCGTCCATTTACACTCTGTTTTCTGGCAGGCAGGTGGTGTATGGTGGCTCTAAAGGGCCAAGTCACAACAACACACACTGAAGTAAGAAATGGAAAAAATGCTAAATGCACTAATAATTAAAAAATAAAATGAAACATTAGATGTCCAAAAATACTTCAGGAATAGCCAGAAAAAAAAGATAGACCAATGGGGAAAAAAATAAATAAATAAATAGTGATTTCACAGGTTTTTACCCCAGATGCCCTTTCTTTCACAACAGGCCAAATATAATGTGAGGCAGGTCCCATCCGTTTTTTTTTTTTTTTTCTACTGTGTTTTTGCATTTTTCCATTTGTTTTGGCATTTTTGATTCAGTTTTTTTATTTTTATATATTTTGCTGTTTGTGTTTTGCAATTTGTTGTTGTGACTTGTGGCCCGTCAACACCACTGTAGTTGGATTAAGCAGTTCATTATTGGAAAAAATAATTTGAACTGAATTACTCAATGTGAATGATCGAAATGAATCACTACGTTAACTGTTGCTATGTAAAAAAAAGTTTGTGTTTCTTCCAATTCTTTCACAATCATTATATGCACTCCGCACAGCTTTAAGGTTTGAGCAAATGTACAATCGTCAGGAAACAGTGAGGGCAAAACATATTTAAATTAGGCATGGGATGATAACAGTAAGCACTAATACAATGATATGATGCTATTTAATGGCATTTTGTGGTGGTGTCAACCATTTAGACCAGTGGCTCTCAAACTTCTCACACCACAAACACCTCCGAAAATATTTGGCCTCTCAAGTAGCGTCTTAACGAACTCGGAATAAATGTGTTACCAAATAAAGACTAAACTGTGGCTGGACCAGGTCTAAGCCAGGACTAAAACAGGGCTAAACCAGGACTAAAACAGGGTTAAACCAAGACTAACACAGAGCTAAAACAGGACTAACACAGGGCTAAACCAGGACTAAAACAGGGCTAAACCAAGACTAACACCGAGCTAAAACGGGGCTAACAAAGAGCTAAAACGGGGCTAACACAGGGCTAAACCAGGACTAACACAGAGCTAAAACAGGACTAACACAGGGCTAAACCAGGACTAACACGGAGCTAAAACAGGACTAACACAGGGCTAAACCAGGACTAACACAGGGCTAAACCAGGACTAACACGGAGCTAAAACAGGACTAACACAGGGCTAAACCAGGACTAACGCAGGGCTAAACCAGGACTAACACAGAGCTAAACCAGGACTAACGCAGAGCTAAACCAGGACTAACACAGGGCTAAACCAGGACTAACACAGAGCTAAACCAGGACTAACAAAGAGCTAAACCAGGACTAACGCAGAGCTAAACCAGGACTAACACAGGGCTAAACCAGGACTAACACAGGGCTAAACCAGGACTAACACAGGGCTAAACCAGGACTAACACAGGGCTAAACCAGGACTAACACAGGGCTAAACCAGGACTAACACAGGGCTAAACCAGGACTAACACAGGGCTAAACCAGGGCTAAACCAGGACTAAAACAGGGCTAAACCAAGACTAACACCGAGCTAAAACGGGGCTAACAAAGAGCTAAAGCAGGGCTAACACAGGGCTAAACCAGGACTAACACAGAGCTAAACCAGGACTAAAACAGGGCTAAACCAGGACTAAAACAGGGCTAAACCAAGACTAACAAAGAGCTAAACCAGGACTAACACGGAGTTTCAGTGTGCATGTTTCTGAATTTGTGTTTTTTCAAATTTGTGTGCGTCTTTCCCGAATTTGTGTGCGTGTTTTCCAATTTGTGTGCTTGCTTCCGAATTTGTGTATGTGTTTTTGAATTTCTGTGTGTTCCTGAAATTGTGTGCGTGTATTTATATTTGAGTGCTTATTTCGGTACGTTCTTCCAGACTTGTGTGCGTGTGTTTTTGAATTTGTTCTTGTGACTTGCCCTTCAGGGCCATCGTACTTTATAGATGAGTGGACGCCAATGCAACTAATTATGAAGTGAGATTAAAGCCCTGCTACAGTCATTTATTTAAAATTATTGTGTTACTGTATAGGCATTTCACAATTACAACAAAAGTATATGTGCTTATGTTTAATTTACTGGGAAACTGAAAATATTTAATCCTCAAAATGGAAATGGACTGGTATTGTCCCATGCCTAATTCAAAAACAATTTTTCCTAATTTCATTGTAATACCATTCAGCCTTAACCAGAAAGAGCCTTACAATGAGACAGAAGTGCACAAAGTCAAAGTGTCCTTCCTCTGTTCAGATTTTATTTTATTTTTTGTAATCATTTTTGAGACTTTTTCAGCTAAGTTTACATCAGACAAATGCACCTGTTTGGTTTATGTTTAAATGTACAGCAGCCTTTTCTGTGTGATCTTTTACTTTCTTTTCTTACCGGCAGAGTCGCCAAAAACTATTGTTACTTCAAAATAATATTGAATGTAAAGTCGTTACTACCTGCCTCTGCTCATCGGTGAGTCTTTTTATTGTGAAAGTACACTATCGCTGGAGGGGCGCCTGTAAATACGTACGGTGCTTTGTGTTCGTATGAATGCAGCTTCTCCAATCATTGTGGACTTTTGTTTTCTTGTCATCTGCCTTAGCTCTGTGTGTGTTCTGGTGGTTTTATAGAAGATAATGTTCAGTGTGTGTCAGTGCAGATTGATTTCTGCTCATGTTCATATAAAAATAAAAAACAATTAGTATTGTTTTGCATTTGTCATGAGAATTAAAAATATTTTCCTAAGCTGCATGTATTTTTAATGTGTCCATCTTTTGCACATGCACTTAATGCTTATCTGTACAGAGGTTGATTTAAAAACTATTTCTCTCTGGTGTCTGAAAGTTGTGTTGTGTGAAATTTTACAAAATGGAGCACTTTATAAACAAGTTATGTAACGCTATAGAGAAAAGAAAACACTTGGTCTCACTTTTTATTAAATTCAGAGGAGCCATATTCTGCAAAATCAACTTTTTGTTTTAGCTTTCTATCATGTTATAATGTTTCCCCATCAAAAACAGACCTAGAGTTGTGTTTTGTTTCATTCACGCTTGTTTGAGTAATGCTGTATTCTCTGGCGCTGAGATTCTGAGGCCTCAAAACGCTCAGTTCCACAAACCCTTGCCCACTCCAGGAAGCACTAACCAATCAACAACAAGCCCTCTACATCCAGTCTGCTCTCATTCATTTATCTAAAAACAGTGTACAGCTCTGTTTTCACTGATTCCTCACATTTTTACTTTTTCAGTAAATTGGCATCAGCTGCCCTCTGCTGCCCTCTGCTGGTCTCCTCACCTGTTTCTTTATGGCACCGGTAGACTACAAATTAAAACGTCGTCCTTTAGTCTGGTAATGTTTTTATAAACTGTAAAACTTGCTGCTGTTCTAGAGTTTGTAGAGGTTAATGAGTTTTTTAAAAAAAGCTATAAATGCTGTTACTTTAGGTCACTGTAGGACTGGTAACATTGAGGGTTGGTTTTCTTATGCTTTTATGTTAAGTATTAAAGGTACACTCAAGCCTTGTGTAATCTATGTATGTTATTCACATTTTGCTGGTTATACGTATAATCAAGCTTCATATAATCTTTATATATTCATTATAGTAAAAAACTTCAGTGCTGTGAGTGTTTGCAGTGTCATGATAATGTCATGTGGTCATCTTCATGCATTTTTGGAGACATGTGCCACTTTGTAACTGTGAGAGAAACACACTGGGCCTCACTGTAGAGAAGATAAAACACACAGAGGGACAGAGTTTAACTTGGTTCCTGGTTGACATCAGAATTAAAGGGAACATACCATGATGGGCGTGTCACAGGCGACCTACATTACATCATGAGGTGTAAATTTCCACTAATAACTTTAATGATTTATATAACTCCTTAATAACAATAATGACCTGGATGAACTTTTGTGGCTGTGACAAACTGAGCGTCTGCAGCAGGAGCAGGGGTTGGCATCATTTCAATTGGGATGGTCCCATATGTTTGTTTACAAACTAAATTTGAGTAGCAGCTGTCTAGACGAATAATAACTTGTTATGTTCAAGGACATATGGAAATGAGTGTTATCAGAAATGATAAAAGATGATGTTTGGATGAGCTCGGGGGCTTTTGTGGGGACAGGACATGAGCTCCATTTGTTGTGTCATGCAATAAACTTTACTCTGCTGGACTCTCTCTCGTCTGCTCCTTATTTTTAGATATATTATGTATTTTTTATTCTACATGTTGACCAAGATTGGTTTAAAAATATGAATAAAAGCAGAATATAGCCCCTAATAATCCATCTGCATGAAGTCCCCCTACTGAGACAAATATAGTCCCATAGTACTCTCCCTGTTAAAGCTAAATTGTGTCTATTCCCTCTCAAGCTTTCACTAAATTCACTGTCAGCCCATTTACTAAATATCTGCCTCATTCAAGCTAAACAAGCAGCAGCCATGAAGAGGAAAGACAAAGACAGACCTCAGGGTAAACACCGAGTGATAAAGCTCTGCTCCACTTTTTTTTCACTAGAAAAATGAACTTTTATAGTAAATGATAAAACCTTTATGAATTTCTTGGAAACAAAAACCCTTCAGGGCTACTCCACGTTCTGTGAATATACATAGATAGTGTTCATTATAGATATTTATGGGGTTGTATTGGTGTAAAAATCCATATAAATACCTGGAGAACTTAATATCTCTATACCTTGTATTTGAGGTAATACGATACCAAAAAAAGAACTCAAAGATGACCTGTACTATTTATTTTATGAAATTGTTTATAATTTGTGCAGGGTGAATATTTGTCTTCATCTGAAAATAACTATTAAAAAAAAGTAAAAAATAAATACAAAACATTTAAATACAATAAATAATAAATAAATACAGATATAAATAACATCTTAAATATATATGTTTCTATCGTTTGGCTGTTTCCTTCCATTAGGGGTTGCCAGAGCGGACCTGTCGCCGGATGCCCTTCCTGTTGTGAGCTGCCACTGTGACTGTCAGTAACATCTTAAATAAATAAATAACAACATAAATAAATAAATAGTTGTAGTAGTCAGTTCTCATTTGTCATGTTCGTTAAATACAAGAGCCATTTATTAGTGGAGTACAGTATTTTCAGCCCGGTAACTTTCCTTTTGTACTGGTTCTTCATGGGTACGGTGTAGTTTCTCCTGCCGCAGGCTCCTGGCTCCAGGTTCTCACTGAAGGCGATGCTGACGTCAGAGACTTTCTGGAGGATGCTGTCTCTCTTGTCGCTTTGGGTGCTGGTCCTGACGATGTCTGGCAGGAGGTGCTCCAGGTGATGGTAGATGGTACACAAGGATTCTGTGATGTCGCTGCTGTTTTCTGATAAAGTGATTCCCTGCATGAGGTCCCAGCTGCTGTTGTTGTAGTTCATCGGTGGCATTTCATCAAAAACGGACTGGACCTAGAGCGGAGGACATGAGTTTGGGTTAGTGAGGACAAAAATACAAGCAGAAGTTAGTGGGTCCTAGCAGGGATAAGTAAGCACATCCAGGTTAACAGATGTGGTAACAAGTTTGTTTTTCTTCCAAACAGGAAAATGATGATGAGGACTTTGTCACATGGCGGCAGAAAAAACATCTGCAACTTAATGTGGCAAAGACAAAAGAGCTGGTGGTGGATCTGAGGAGGAAGAAGGGTGCAGCTACCCCTGGGAACATCCTGATGCAGAGACTGTGGGGGATTGCAGATATCTTGGTGTACACATCGACAATAAACTGGACTGGTCAAGAAACACTGAAAAGCTGCACAAAAATGACTATGCTCAGAATATTTTATGAGTCTGTAGCCAGCGCTCTCCTGTACGCGGTCAGCTGCTGAGGTGAAGGTGACGGGTTCAGTAAACGGATCTGTAAGGCCAGTGATGCTGTGGGAGAGGAGATGGACTCAGTAACAACTGTAATGGAGAGGAGGAGCTTAGGGGAAATCGAGATCATACTTGGAAACTCCCTCCCCCCGCTCCACAGCACTGGTCAGAGGCAGACTTCTCCTGCCCAGATGCTCCACAGAGCGGTACAGGAGGCCATTGCTCCTGGGGCCAGTAAACTCCTCTCCCTGAGATTTTCTAAGACTATTTGCACATCATTTTTATTTTTATTCTAGTGCTGTCAATCGATTAAAAAAAATGAATCAGATTAATCACACTCTTGGGTTGTGATTAATCACGACTAATCGCAGTGTCTTACTTGGTAGAGTTTCCATGACAATATGCAGCGTTTAAATAAAAAAAAGTCCTGAGAGGTTGAAGAGTGCACTGTAAAAAAAAAAAAATCTGTAAATTTTACAGTAAAAATTGGCAGCTGTGGTTGCCAGAATTCTACTGTAAAAATTACAAGAGGCCTGTATTTCATTTTACAGTATAATATTATCACAAATGTTGTTTTTACAGTTTTTGACTTGAGTTTTTATTATTATTTACTGTAAAATTTAAAGTTATTATCTTTCAAAAAATAGATAAACTGTATATTTTACAGTTTGTGACTTACATTTTAATCAACATTTACTGTAAAATTTAAAGATATTATTTTTTAAAAAGGTAACACAGGACTAAATTATTTTAACAGTGCTATCCTGTATAAATTACAAAAAATAAAACAAAAAAATATGATTTTGCCTTATTTTTAATATTACAGTTAATTACCGTAACCAAAAACAGTATTTTACCAATATATCAATTATGGTCTTTTACTGTTGAGATTTTACAGATTTTTACCATGAAATCTACAGATATTTTGTGTTTTTACTTAAAAAAATACATCTCAGAAAAAACTTCTAAATATTGTGAGAGAGCCTTTAATAAGTCTGTGTATTCTTAACTTGCATTTTAAACAACTATTTTAGTGTTTTATTATTGAGAGTTGTGTGTTTTTTATTGTTTTATCACTTTTATTGTATAATGTGTATTTTTATATGGAGCTACAGCAGCCAAATAATTTCCTTTTCCTTTTCGTGATTCTGAAACATCATCAGTTTGACATTTACAGGAAACAGGTGAGTTAGTTCTGAGTGCCACCAGAAACACTGGTTTAGAACATCAGTACAGGAAAGCAGCATGACCCTGCAGGGCTACCGTAGCTTTTCACAGGTTCTTAAACAGGGAATCAGGGAAAGTTTTCACACCAAGTACCACCTCATTAAATATTTGGCTTTACAAGTACCATCTTCAACGAACTGAAATGACCATTACAAAAAAAGAAAAAGAAAAAAAAGAACAGGAACATAACAAAGTGCACTGCTCTAAAATAATGTTTTCCAAATTAACTGAGACACAATTCAGGAGTGAAAAAAAACATAATGTTTCGCACATTTATACAATAACTTAGCCATTTTCTATTTGAATGTTGGTTACAGTCTTTTTTCATTTACCTTTACAGTAAATTCTTCTAGATTTTTGTAGCTGTTCAATTCTGCATCTCTGCCACCAGATATCACCAAAAACAACACATTGCCACCTTTAAAGTAGCATGTAGCGTGTAGTATGTAGCTACAAAGTTGTCTTGGTGGTTTCCTGACCTAAAATCGCCTCAGCTCACCCATTTCTCACGCAGATTTAACCTCGCACAAGCAGAAAGTTGCAATCAGCTCTGAATCAGTGTCAGTGCTTCTGGAAACACGCCTCAGGTGACAGCGCGCACATGACTCTCCACGCTCTGATGCAAGAGAGCAGCGGTTTCATCTCTAAAGCTAACATGATCTCATCAGAAACAGCTTTCTTACAAACATAAAAAAAAAAACTCATTCTTTCCCGGCACAGCAGCTTTGGGCCTGAGGCAGGGAAACCCCCGCGTGAACACAGGGGTAACATTTAGAAGCAGCCTCTGGAAATTTACAGTCACTGAGGCAATTTAGATACCAGCCTGGCCAGCCACCCCACGCCTTTATCTGCTCAATCAAAGATGTAGATCAGTCTTTGTTGATTGAAGTTGAGAAAAACAAATTCACTTGACTTTAAAAGACACTCAGACAATCAGAAAATCAAGAGAGTGATGAGAGATTTCAGATAAACAGCTTTCATTGGTAATGGTTACATTTATACTGTAAATAGCGGCAGTAGCTCGGTAGGTGGAGATGTTGGATTGATCTCTGCTACTGGCGTCGCATACTGCTGTTGTTGTGTCCTTGGGCAAAACACTTCACCCACCGTGCCTCCAGTGTCTGTGGCATTGGTGTGTGCATGTGTCAGTGTTAGTGTGACGGTGGAGGTCAGAGAGGCTGCAGGGTGTGACGGAGTGAAGGAAAGATGCAGGAAAAGTGACTCTGAGGGTCCAGAAAAGACAGTGCATTGTTGGAAATGAGAGGGTTCCGGACCCGCTTCGCAGCAGGCGCCGGGGGGAGAGGGCTAACCACTCCGCTCTACTGCAGATAACACTTAATGCAAGCAAAGACACGTCGCTGTTCAAACAACAAACGAGTAATATAAACAAACAGCTGCTCAAAGCACTTCACCACAACATCAGTTCATCCATTCACTCACACACAGTAACTTTAACACTGCTCAGAGTATGGGCCTTAGCTATTTCCTGTTAACTTTATTCTCCCTTTAGAGTTAAAAGTTCTGTGTAAAAATAACAGCGCAGTGACTCTGGTCGATGTATCTGAGACATTTTAATGCACTCACCCCCATCGCTGAAGGGGCAGGGGTTGAAAACTTTACTTCTTTGAATGTCAATTTGTACATTTCCAACATAATACTAAAATCTGATTATTGAAATGAATCCGTAATTACAAATCATTTCAAACTGTTCAAAAAAGAAAAAGGTAAATAAAAAACATTCAGCTGTACTCAAACTCAATATAACACCTTCATGCTCCAGCCATGACAGAGGAACTGGGACAAACAAGACTCCTGCATTAACTCAGTCAGACATAACTATTTCTGTAAAAAAAAAAAAAAAAAAAGGTTTTCTTTGTACAGTGACTTGTGTTTCTCTGTCTTTAGAGCACACAGGTTTGCTGCAAGTGTCTCTGGTCAATCTACATTCTGTTATGTTTTTAATATATAACATAAAGACTGCATTCCTGCCAGTGCCACGCTGACGTCACAGGCAGTAAATGTAACACTAAATAAAAATAAGAACCAAATATACTCTAATTAGTGTTAAATTGTTACTGTGCATTCTTAAGTCTGTGCAAAAGGACACAGTTTTCCTTTGTGTAAATTCAAATGGTTTGGTACTCACATAATCATTCTCTGCTGTGCGTAAACCGCTTACAGTGTAATAGTAGTTGAGAAAGTAATCCCGCAATGTGTCTCTGAGGCTCGTCGGAGTTGGCCGACAGCAGACCAAGCAGAAGTTCATCACAAACCAGAGGAGTAAGAGTTCTGCAGCACAAAAGCCACTGTCACCTTATCCGTCTTTACAGGAAGACATATTATCTGTTGTAAATAGTTAGAATAGCTGCTTACCTTTACTCATGCTGAGAGCCTGCGTCCTGTTAGACCATACCGAACTGGCCCGGCTGGCAGCTATATACTCAAAATGTGGAATTTTTTTTGTTGCATGGCGAGAGTTGGTGGATGACGTTTGGCCGCTCTCTGATGCAAGGAAGCTTTACTAAGTATTTCTGTGTAGCATTAAAGTGCCCCGGCGCTGACTGATGTGACAGATAAACACACTCAGATCTTATCACACAATTAAAAAGAAACGTGAACTCTTCTGAAACCATTATGATTACATCAGGTCTCTTTTGTAATAAAAGTTGAGCTTAGTCAGGTACAATTGTGTTGCCAAACTGACATAGCTCACTCTGACAGCACAAATATTTCTGAAGCACTTCTTTTCCTCATAACACTGTGATTCACAGTACACCTATAAACTCAGAGAGACAGGAGGAAGTCGCTGCTCCTCTGATGTCTGTCTGAGTGTAAGAGCTGCTGAGCTGGTGTCAAACTCGCTCATTGAAACTGTTTATATTAAACATTCAGGAGTCCAGTTTACGAAATAGGTGCAAAGTTGTAACAGAGGACAATAAGCCAAAAATAAATCAGTGAAAGTGACTCGCACACTCCCCTGTCTAAAAGATTACTGTATACAGAAGCTGCACAACTGAAACCGCTGCTGTGCTTATGTAAACCAGAATAGTTAAGTAGAAAGAAATTGAGGAAGCAACAACAGGAATATCCAGTACAAAAGCTGATCGGGGAAAAAGGTTGACTAGATAATTTTAATATTTTGGAAAATCCGCGAATCTCTCAATCTGTGGAGTAAAGTCATATTACAGAATAAATTAAAAAGAGGCTTTGGTGTGCTTTTGGATTTTTTTCCTAACAAATCAGATGCAAGGTTTAAGGAGTGGGCGTCTCAAGGGTTAACAGCATACTGTGCTTTTTAACATCAAGGAAGTATGAAGGATTTTCAAACACTGAAAATGGAGCATGGTTTGATTAATAATGACTTCTCCTTCAGATCAGGAACTATATTGAAAAGTTATTGAAGGTAAATAAATAAAAGTATCAAAAAAGTATTTTAATAAAAGTGTTTAGGGAGGCTTATGCTGTGACTATTACTCACATGACAACAAACAAAGGTAAATGACAGCACAGGACTGGGAAACCTTCTGTGAGACACAATGGTAAATCTCAAATCCAGTCACATGGAGACTTTTCTTTTGGACTTGCCCACAAATAATTCCTTTCTGGACGGAGGTTCATAAAGTTTGAATGACAGTGTTTCAGATGGAAATTCCATTCAAATCCGAGACTTTATACCTGGGGAGTTTGAGAGTAGAAAATGTGACACAAAAGGTGAAATATTTGTTTCAGATTTTGAGAGCAGCTGCCAGTAAAGCTGTAACTAGGAAATGTATTAAACCACAAAGACCTGATAGATTGTCTTTGATCTTTTTAAGACAGAGAGGATAACTTTCTGTATTAGAATGCAACAGGATACATTTCAGGAAAAATGAGGAAGATGGATTGAGTGCATAACACCTGTAAGAGCAGACTTTATATTGCTTAGTCTAAAGCTTTATTCTTGTCAGGTAAGAGAAGGCACACCACAAAGTTTATGTTTCATGCATTTTTCGTCAATTCTTTAATAAATAAAGAATTGAAAAAAAAAAAAAAAAAAGTGACGCAGCATTTATTAATGCAGCATAATCCTTCCTCATTGTTGGACACACAGCAGACAGCGTCTGCTTCAGCTGCCGTGTGGTATTCCAGCAGTGCTGTCCTGAAGAGTGATGTTATAGGTGAAATGCACAGTTAATGGATCTTTCTGTGGTCCACAGAAGATTTGAGAAAGGACTGCATTTCAGCAACGGGCCATGTGTTTGACAGCAGGCTGCAGATAAGTTGGCCACCTTAAAAAGTACTAAAATTGCTTCAATCATATATTTAACTTACAAACATAAAGATACAGCCGCTACAGTTTATGGCCTATAAAACATTTAAAGTGCTATTTTCATCCCCAAAAGCCACACATTTTGCAAAGTAATTTTTCAAGATTCATACATTTTCATAAAGCTGGGGTTAAAGTTTAGAATTTGATGGCAATTTATTGATAAAAATAATGACATGGTAAATACATTTAGGGATAAAAGTCTTTAGAAAAATGATTTTTAGTTTCCTATGCATTTCTATGTGTTAATGTTATTGTTGTTAATGTTATTATAATCAATAAATTGCCATCAAATTCTTAACTTAAGCCCTAGCATCATGCATTTTGAATTACGTGCTGGGAAATTGCATGGATTTTGAAAGTAGTGGAGGAAGTACTCAATTTCTTTACTCAAGTAAAAGTATCATATGAAAAGTTCTACTTAAAGTATAAAAGTACTTACTTTCACATGTACTTGGGAGTAAAAAAGTGCAAGTAATTTGCACAATATTGAGAATGAATTAATCTGTTAAATGTGAGAGATTTTGCAGAAAAATTGTGCTGCTAACTAAAGACGAGCTGGTGCAGTAGAAGAGACTGAATCTGTCGCTGAGGTCTTCTGTCTTTATTATTCTGATGTTTCTAAAGCAGTACTACTTTACTGCATCTGTTATATTTAAGTACTGAAGACACGGCAAAAACACATGATTTTAAACCAAACTCAAAATACTTTTTATTTCAAACAAATTCCAAGATGTAGTGAAGTAAAAAGAACAGATACTTGCTTTAAAATGTACTGAAGTAAAAGTACCGCTTGTAAAATTTACTCAAGTAAAGTACATATAGCCTACATGAAATTTGTACTTAAACAAAGTAATTAAGTACTTTTACTTTGTTACATTCTACCACTGGATTTTGAAAAAGTTTTGTTGCTTTCTATTTTTCAAGTGCACCATGATTTCTGTAAAAAAAAAAAAAAAAAAAAAAAAGTGTCCTGATTTTTGGGTGCAGAAATCTTGTCAGCCTAGTTTTGGGACAGGTGGTCACTCCAGCAGCACGTGGACGCTGGAGCTGTCTGCTGTGGTCTCCTGGCAACAGCGCCGCAGATGTAAACAAACGCAAGTTAGCCTTTAGCCGTTAGCCGTTAGCCGTTAGCAGAATGACCATCAGAGTCTGAGCAGAGAGAGGATGTTAGCTGGACTTTAATAAAACACATGGCCTCTCTGTGTGCGGTCCTGGAGCAGCTCATCCATGGACTGGGCCTCACTGAGTTCCCCTGTGGTCCCGGGACCTGGGTAAGTCCACATCCTCCAGTCAAACTAAGTACCATCTTTAACAGACTAAAAAAGGGCAAAACAAGGACTAAACCGGTCTATGCCAGCATTAAACTAAACCAGGCCTGGTCTTGGTATAGTCTAAGTTTTAAACATTGTTTAGACCCAGTTTAGACCTGGTTAACTCCTGGTCTAGTCCTGGTTTTGACCTGGTGTAATCCTGGTTTAGTCTGCATTCAGAGATGGTATAGAGCTGGTTTCGACCTGATGTAGTCCTGCTTTAGTCTGCGTTTAGAGCTGGTTTCGACCTGGTGTAGTCCTGGTTTAGTCTGCGTTTAGAGCTGGTTTCGACCTGGTGTAGTCCTGGTTTAGTCTGCGTTTAGAGCTGGTTTTGACCTGGTGTAGTCCTGCTTTAGTCTGCGTTTAGAGCTGGTTTCGACCTGGTGTAGTCCTGCTTTAGTCTGCGTTTAGAGCTGGTTTCGACCTGGTGTAGTCCTGGTTTAGGCTGCGTTTAGAACTGGTTTCGACCTGATGTAGTCCTGGTTTAGTCTGCGTTTAGAGCTGGTTTCGACCTGGTGTAGTCCTGGTTTAGTCTGCGTTTAGAGCTGGTTTCGACCTGGTGTAGTCCTGGTTTAGCCTGCGTTTAGAGCTGGTTTCGACCTGGTGTAGTCCTGGTTTAGTCTGCGTTTAGAACTGGTTTCGACCTGATGTAGTCCTGGTTTAGTCTGCGTTTAGAGCTGGTTTCGACCTGGTGTAGTCCTGGTTTAGTCTGCGTTTAGAGCTGGTTTCGACCTGGTGTAGTCCTGGTTTAGTCTGCGTTTAGAGCTGGTTTCGACCTGGTGTAGTCCTGGTTTAGTCTGCGTTTAGAGCTGGTTTCGACCTGATGTAGTCCTGGTTTAGTCTGCGTTTAGAACTGGTTTCGACCTGGTGTAGTCCTGGTTTAGTCTGCGTTTAGAGCTGGTTTCGACCTGGTGTAGTCCTGGTTTAGTCTGCGTTTAGAACTGGTTTCGACCTGATGTAGTCCTGGTTTAGTCTGCGTTTAGACCTGGTTTAGAGCTGGTTTAGCCACGAGTTAGACCTGGTTTAGACCTGTTTTGATTTAGTCCTGGTTTAGACCTCGTTTTATTCTGGTTTAGATCTAACGTTAGTTTAGTCCTAATTTAGTCCTGATTTAGTCCTGGTTTAGCCCTAATTTAGACTCATCAGTTTCTCCTTTTTCCTTCAGTGTCATTGTGACATTGTTGTGTCCCTTGTGTTGCAGAGGCAGACCGGTGGGTGCACAGACCTGGCAGAGACCCAGTCGCTGCTGGATTTACTGGACTGCCCGGCCTCCCCCTGGCACCAGGACCCAGACTGGAGCCCCCAGGCCGCCTCCCTGAGGAGACTGGCAGTGCTCAACCTCAAACAGCTCAGCAAACGCATAATCTATGGGCATTTCACTACCATGCGCATTATCAACAAGGACGTGAGTATGGGCCTTTACCCTGTTCACTTCTGAAACTATAGCTCACTATCTACACATGAAGGCTCCACATGAACATTTTCTGTACCTTTAATGTGGCATATGACTAACGTGAGTGGCTGGTGGTAGCATCATCTCATCAGGCTTTGATTTGGGTTTCTGTAAATGGATTGTGATCAGTGTAAGCAATTAACAGGACTTACTCCACTTCCCACATAGACCTCAAAATGTTGCAGAGCCCAAATCAGTGCCAGTGCCTCTTTTTCTGTGATGGTATAATTCACTTGATGTTTATTACATTTGTGAGAGAAAAAGATGATTGAGTGAAATTATCCATCTCTACCAGTCTGCAGCAAAACAGACCCTGCACCAACTCCACACGAGTCGACCTGGATCTGAAAAGGCTCACCCTGAGCAGACAAAATGGGAGCTGAGGACACTTAAGATTTTACCTCCTCAAATGCAGTTAGATGGTCAGGTGTCCACTCAAACTTAACTTTGGAGCTAACCAAGTTTGTGAGTGGAGCAGAAACTGTTGAAAAGGGTTTTTGCAAAACTGACGGTTGTAACCTTCCACTTCCAGAAACCTCATCAGCTATTTCTCAGAAGATGGTGGAGGAAACTCATGAATAGCTTCAACTTTAGCCCTGACTAGTCTGACTTGTCTCTGAGTAAGTCCTCAAGTCCCCAAGTGCCTTTGGTGAACTCACACTCAGCCAATTTTACAGTGAGACCAAACAACTGGACAATGCATGTATTCACTGTAAATGCTTGTCCCATGTATAAGTACGTCATCCAAATACACTGCACGGCCTTCTAAATCTCCAACAGCCAAATTCATTCATCTCTGAAAAGCGGCAGAAGCATTTTTTAAACCAAAATGTTGCACTTTATATGAAGAAGACCCGAAGACGTCTCCTGTGCACGTTTGGACTAAGAAATCTGCCAATAGCCCTTCAGAAAGTTACATTTGCTGACAAAATCAGCAAAAATCAGCACCTACTTCGTCTACACAGTCGTCTAGCTGTGAAAGAGGAAAAGAGTCTGGTTCGGTGACGCTTGAGTTAGAGGGTAAGCGGTGTTGTTTTCTTACATATATTTAACTTCTTTTTCAACTGTTGCTGTCTTTGGTGATGATCGAGAAAAACATTGATAAAAAATGTGTGCACCATCACCTCAAATCAATATCATGTTACATCAAGTTGCTACAAGAGGGGAAAAGAGAGGGAAAAAGGATTCAATCTTTCATCTGCTCCTTTCTCAACTCAGACAGATGACCCAACATCTGATCAAGGTTTTCCAGTGAGTTGCCCTCGCAAAACACAGTGATCAGAGGTACTAACATCCTCTGTGTCATTTTGGGAAAAACAAAAAAATGAACCACTTAGAGGTGCAGCCACTGCTCCTGGTTGACTTCAGAGATGTCTGGCTGTGAAAAGAAAGGTTTCAACAGATTTATATGAGAGAGTTGTGACTTTCTACGTCTAGCAGGAGTAGAGATGATGTCGTTCTGATCTGAAACCTGCTTTACAACTGTGTGAACGTACAGACTTGGCCTGAAAGGGAGAGCTTACCACCGGCAACATGGCCAACACTAAGAACAGCAATAAGAACCGGCTTCACAGCTTTACAGTCAAACTATTTTTCCTCTGAAATGAGTTTCCTCTGCAGGGTGGTTGGATGCTCCCTTAGGGTAAGGAGCTCAGTCACCCTGGTTCAGAGTAGAGCCGCTCCTTCTCCACATTGAGAGAAGCCAGTTGAGGTGACTCTGGCATCTGTTCCGGATGCCTCTTGGACATGTTTCGGGTATTTCCCACTGAGTCAAAAAAAGACCTAGGACATGCTTAGAGTGAACACCTCAAAAAATACGAAAAGTGGGACCAGTTTTGCGATTTGGTGGGACAAGGTGGGACGGACTGAGAAGTAAAAGCTTTGATACTGAGTCCAAACCTTATTTAGCTAAATATACAAGCTGCTACAGGTCAGGGTCTATTAAACATTTGATGTGCTGTTTTCATCCCAAAAAAACATACATTTTGCAAAGTAATGTGTGCATTTTCTCAACACACTCACAGCCCCATGATAGACCTGTCCTAAAATACAGAGGCAGCAACACACTAACTATATATTCCAACCCAGCAAGGTAGGACACTGCCCACAAATATACAGTGGCAAGAAAAACTATGCACCCGCTTAGCATTTTTCCTTTATTGTTGCCTCACAACCTGAAATTTAAATGGATCATTGAGAGGTTTATGTCAGTCACTTTACATCATAAGACAACAACTATGAAAATGCAAAAAAATTATTATGGTGAATCAAATTAGAAATATGACAGAAAACTTGAGTGTGCTCCCTTTTTAAAGAGGCTCCTAAATGAGACCCGGTGTTACTCAGCCTCAGAGGTCACAGAAATAGTTAGATAAAGTTGGCCTGACTGCAACTGTCATTATGCCACAAAACACAATTTAATTCATCATTACAACATGTAAAAGATAAGGAACAACACCAAACCTGCCTAAAGAGGACCATCTAAAACTCACAAGCAGGGCAAGGAGTGCATTCATCAGAGAGGCAACAATATGACCAAAGGTGACTCTGAAAGAGCTGCAGAGCTCCACAGCAGAGACTGTTGTATCTGTCCCAGGACCACTCTGACCCATACACTCCACAGAGCTGGGCTGGGTGGAGGAGGGGCCATTGCTTAAGAAAATAATAACAAAACTTGTTTTGTGTTTGCCAAAAGGCACGTGGAAACCTCCCCAAACACGAGAAGGTCCTCTGTCCAGATACAATTAAAATGAGCCATCAATGAAAGATGCTATGTGTAGCACAAACCTGGCCCCTGACTGTGGCCCCTGACTGTGGCCCCTCTCTAAAGTGAAGCCTGGTAGTGTCAGTGTCCTGCTGTGAGGATATTTGTCATTGGCAGGGACTGGAAACTGCTCAGAACTGAAGGAATGAAGGACGGAGCTAAATACAGGACAATTTTTGCAGAAAATGACTCAAGCTGTGCTGTACAATGCATCCAACCTGAAGGAGCTTGAGCTGTTTTTAGATCATAAACACTTATCCTAGAAATGTTGGAGCTGAAAGTCCTTCAGAAGGTGGTTCTACAGAGCACTAACCTGAGGGGGTACATAGGCTATTTCTAATTTGCTTCACAATACTTTCTTCTAACAGAATCTCACTTTTTATAAGATTCACTGAGCACCAATGAAAAAGTGGGACATTATTTTAAAAAGTGGGACGGTGGGACAGATGCCTGAATGGTTGTGCAGTACAACCAAAACTGGGACAGGTGGTCACCCTAGATACTCTGGAGGGACTATGCCTTGGAATCCCCCGGCAAAGCTCGAGGAAGTGTGTGGGGTCAAATTCCCTTCCCAATCATGGCAAAAGACTTCAGAAAAATGTAGAAATAATAATACTATGATAAATAAAGGTAAATTAATATAACTACTAAATGCTCAGAAGGCTTACTATAGGTTAGCTTGGCTCAACCCCATTATACTGGCCAAGCTACTGTCTTTGATACATGTACTGTATCAAGGTATCTTAAAATGTTTATTAGTGAAAAAAGTTAGGTGTGAAAAGATGTTTCAATAAATTGTCAAGAACCAAATCAACTTCTGACACAATTTTTAAATAATGCAGAAGCCTGTGAAATTATTAATATAATGTTCAAATGTGTGTACGTGTTACAAAATCAAATTATATCAACAAAGCTAATCTCATATTTACATTGTAAGGGGAAAAAAGCTATAATTTACATTTAAAAACTAGCATTTGGACAGAATTCTGTCCATTACATTTCTACAGTGCATGTATACATTTCTACAGTACAATACTGTAAAAACAACAAATTGTTCACACTGGTGAGAGACCATGAGCCATGTGAAGATGGCAGAAATAGAGGCGGAGTCTTTAATTTTTATATTTAGAATATTTGTACATTTGTACACTTTCAGGAGATTTACGTTTGTGTTGGTATTTGATCATGAAACACTGCTGTTCAATGCAGTGACACATTTTAAAGTGTTTTTAAAAATGTTTCACTGTCTCTAGTAGTTTTAAATTTAGGAGAAGCATTTGATCAGGTGACGCTGTAGTCATGAGTGACACCGATCCTTTGAGTCATAAGAGCCATAACAAAGACTGGGTTTGAACAGAGCAGAAGATTTATTTTATTGTGTGTTTCTGTAGAAATGATTCTGCTAAGTCTCAGTTATGGCCTTGTCCTTGGTCCTCATGCTCCAACATGACTCAGGAGAACAGTGTCACTCATGACTCCAGCATCAACCAAATATTATTTTCTTATTAATTTTAAACTAGAGTCACAGTCCTCAGCTCTGAAGTTAAAGTCATTTTAAGAAACTCTACATGTGTCACCAAAATTAGATCTTCTCATCATGGCCACATTTACTTTACATTTTTTGTCACTTTTACAGACATTTTTAATGTACTTGATCTTTTTTATCAAGTCTGTATTTCTATGTGGTAAAATTAATAAGTAGGCTTAAAAATAATTTTAAAAGTGGCTCATAAAAAGCTAACCTGAGATTAAACTGTGTGACATTAAACCATTTGTATACAAATTTTAAATTCATTATTATTCAAATGTGCTTATTATAAATAACACTGGTCTACAGCAAAATGCTTCCGGAACAAAAGTAGTGAAATTTTTCTTGGATTAGGTCACTAATAAAGAAAAAGTAAGTCAGAAGTGCAGATTGGCTGTAGTTTCCAAGAAACAGTATTGGGTCAAAATAGGAAATTTATGCAAAATAAGGCAAAAACTGTAGTTTATCAGAAGGTACAGTGTCTACAAGCAACCAGTTCTATCTGAAAGCTGTCTGCACATTCAATACATTCATTTTAATTTGTCTAGAGTTTTGACATAAAATGTTTTGTTTTTATTTGCAGAAATCTCTCTCTTGGAAGTGGACAAAATGCATGCATGTAGAGAAATTAAATATTTTCAAAATATAAATATTATTTTTAAGCAAAAATGCCTAAATCTATTGTATAAACAGATGCGATTTTGATGTGAAACAATATCATTAAATATCTTGAATACATTAGCTAACCAGCACAGTTATCAATTGATTTTCAGTTCATCTTATCAAAATAAATGAGATTTAGCCACTTTTATCTCGGAAGCAGATCGAGTCCAAAAATTTGTAGACCAGTGTAATTATTATAATCTGGATAAACATTTCATTTAAAAATAGTAACAGTTTACACAAGCAGACATTGTGTGTGTTGTGAGTCTAGGTTTCTGCTATTGACGCTGAGCTATTAAAGTTCTCTAAACTGGAGGAACTGGTTCTGACCGCCAACAGGATCACAGAAGTCCCGGCACATTTCCTCCCCGCCACACTAAAGGTTAATAAAACTCATTAACATTTTTTACACAGTCATTATGGCAGATCAAAAACTGAAAGTCCCAACATGTTTTTCTCAGGTGTTGGAGTTGCGTAACAACAGTGTGAGTTCTCTGACCTCTCTGACCTCTCAGCTCCCTCCTCTGCTGCACTACCTGGGCCTGGCCTGCAACCCCCTGGGCTCTCCTGACGACATCCCCAACCTGACAGGACAGCACTGGTCAGTACTGTACAGAAGCAGCTGGGTAACTTTATAGAGATTAAGGACGTCATACTGTACCAGGTATACCAGGTTCCAGGCATTACACTAGGGTCCCCTCAGGATCATGTCCTGACTTCATACTAGGGTCCCCTCGGATCATGTGCAGATATTATACTAGGGTCCCCTCAGGATCATGTCCTGACTTTATACTAGGGTCCCCTCAGGATCATGTCCTGACTTTATACTAGGGTCCCCTCAGGATCATGTCCTGACTTCATACTAGGGTTCCCTCGGATCATGTGCAGATATTATAAAAGGGTCCCCTCAGGATCATGTGCCGTTATTATACTAGGGTCCCCTCAGGATCATGTGCAGATATTATAAAAGGGTCCCCTCAGGATCATGTGCCGTTATTATACTAGGGTCCCCTCAGGATCATGTGCAGATATTATACTAGGGTCCCCTCAGGATTATGTCCTGACTTTATACTAGGGTCCCCTCAGGATCATGTCCTGACTTCATACTAGGGTCCCCTCGGATCATGTGCAGATATTATAAAAGGGTCCCCTCAGGATCATGTGCCGTTATTATACTAGGGTCCCCTCAGGATCATGTCCTGACTTTATACTAGGGTACCCTCAGGATCATGTGCAGATATTATACTAGGGTCCCCTCAGGATCATGTCCTGACTTTATACTAGGGTCCCCTCAGGATCATGTGCAGATATTATACTAGGGTCCCCTCAGGATCATGTCCTGACTTTATACTAGGGTCCCCTCGGATCATGTGCAGATATTATACTTGGGTCCCCTCAAGATCATGTGCAGATATTATACTAGGGTCCCCTCAGGATCATGTCCTGACTTTATACTAGGGTACCCTCAGGATCATGTGCCGTTTTTATACTAGGTTCCCCTCAGGATCATGTGCAGATATTATACTAGGGTCCCCTCAGGATCATGTGCAGATATTATAAAAGGGTCCCCTCAGGATCATGTGCCGTTATTATACTAGGGTCCCCTCAGGATCATGTGCAGATATTATACTAGGGTCCCCTCAGATCATGTGCAGATATTATACTAGGGTACCCTCAGGATCATGTCCAGATATTATACTAGGGTCCCCTCAGGATCATGTGCCGTTATTATACTAGGTTCCCCTCAGGATCATGTGCAGATATTATACTAGGGTCCCCTCAGGATCATGTGCAGATATTATAAAAGGGTCCCCTCAGGATCATGTGCCGTTATTATACTAGGGTCCCCTCAGGATCATGTGCAGATATTATACTAGGGTCCCCTCGGATCATGTGCAGATATTATACTAGGGTCCCCTCAAGATCATGTGCAGATATTATACTAGGGTCCCCTCAGGATCATGTGCCGTTATTATACTAGGTTCCCCTCAGGATCATGTGCAGATATTATACTAGGGTCCCCTCAGGATCATGTGCAGATATTATAAAAGGGTCCCCTCAGGATCATGTGCCGTTATTATACTAGGGTCCCCTCAGGATCATGTGCAGATATTATACTAGGGTCCCCTCAGGATCATGTCCTGACTTTATACTAGGGTCCCCTCAGATCATGTGCAGATATTATACTAGGGTCCCCTCAGGATCATGTGCCGTTATTATACTAGGTTCCCCTCAGGATCATGTGCAGATATTATACTAGGGTCCCCTCCCCTCGGATCATGTGCAGATATTATACTAGGGTCCCCTCAGGATCATGTGCAGATATTATACTAGGGTCCCCTCAGGATCATGTGCCGTTATTATACTAGGTTCCCTTCAGGATCGTGTGCAGATATTATACTAGGGTCCCCTCAGGATCATGTGCAGATATTATAAAAGGGTCCCCTCAGGATCATGTGCCGTTATTATACTAGGGTCCCCTCAGGATCATGTGCAGATATTATACTAGGGTCCCCTCAGGATCATGTCCTGACTTTATACTAGGGTCCCCTCAGATCATGTGCAGATATTATACTAGGGTCCCCTCAGGATCATGTCCAGATATTATACTAGGGTCCCCTCAGGATCATGTGCAGATATTATACTAGGGTCCCCTCAGGATCTCACCTCAGGATGACCAGTCACAGGCTTAGAGCAATGGGGTTGGTCCCATTTAGTTTAGCGACTCTTTGAATGGTTGAGTCAGCAGCAGCGGCAAGTCCAACTGGAAAGATACCAATTGCAGCGCTGCCTCCAGCTGCATAGAAAATATAAAATGACTCCCACTTTAAAAAAAAAAAAAAAAAAAAAAATCAAAAAAGGTCTTAACCCTGTGTCCACTGAGACCACACAAAAACATTTCAAAAAGCCCTGATGTGTAAGCTGCTGTTCATGGCAAACCAACACTGTGACTGAAAAGAGCGATGTCCAGATTGAAACTATACATGCCTGATCAAAATGTTAAGACCAGTTAAAAAATTGCAAGAATTTACATTTTGCATTGTTTGATCTTAAGGAGGTTCCAAGTAGAGCTTCAAAATACAAAAAGAAGAAATGGGAGAGAGACAAAAAAAATGTTGAGTAAGCAATTCATTGAAAACAACAATTAAACTAAAATAGTCTGTTCATCAGCTGCTCAAAAGTTATGAGGTTAAGAACACAGCTTTTAAAGGCCAAAATCTGCATAAAAATGTGTATTCAGTGTCATTTTCTCCACCCTTTCAGAATGGTGGAGCTACTCATTACTGAGTCCTTTTTGAAAGTCATTTCTGTTTTGAGAGGGTTTTCTGATTTTTTTTTTAATCTTAAACTTTTGATGAGCTGATGAGCAGCCTATTCCAGTTTAATTGTTGCTTTCAATAAATTCTTTACTCACTTTTGTCTCTCTCCAATTTCTTTTTTATTTTTATTTTAGTAAATTTTTTTTTTTGCATTTTGGAGCTCTACTTAGAATCTTCTTAAGATCCAACAGTGCAAAATGTAAATTCTTGCAATTTTTCACTGGTCTTTTAAATAAAGTCTGTATCATTCTGAGTATTAACACCTGGATTACGTGGATGGTCCTTCTCAGGTTTTTCGTGATTGAAAGTGAGAAGATGATTGCGATAAGTCCCACCCACATACTATGAAAGTAATCATGGAAGGAAAAGGCTTCAGGGAACCTGAGAAGATTACGTATACTTATAGTATTTGCCAACCTCATAACTGAGTCATTATGGATTGTGGTTATAAAAACTTCCTGGTTAACTGACTGGTAATTATTGCAGAGCTTAACTGTCCCCAGCAGTTCCCTTCCTCCACAAACAAAATATTTCACCACAAATGAACTCTGCATCTACACATATTAAAGATGAAAGGCGTGACGTTCTCCTAAACAGTGGAAGATATTATTAAAGATCCCCTATTCTGCTAAATGGAGTTTTTGAGCTTTTAACCATTTTATAGTAAAATAATTTAAATATTTGCAAATGAACGACATGTATTATGGCAAAATAAGTCCACTAGGGTGGAGTAAACAATGTAGAAGTTTGTTATTATGGACACAATGTGTAGAAAAAGTTGTAATTGTTTAGATGTACTTGCTGTGACCTTCATGTTTTATTTGGGTTCCATTTATTCAGTCCTGTTCTTCTGCTGATTGCCCAGCAACTTTGAGCCTAACTTGGGACAAGATTAAAACAAGCATTACTACTATTTGTAGAAATACTGTTTAGTATTAGTACTAAAAATATCACTACTACACGGAAAAGTAGTTTAAATACTGAAGTACTGAAAGGAAAAGTACTTGAAATTGTGTGAATAAGTGAAACGATTAAAGAGCTTAAAGTGTCAGAATTTTGTGGAAGAAAAAACTATCATAATAAACATAATAATGATAAAGAAATGAATATCTACAAGTGGTTTTGTTGTCACCGAAAGCCTTTTCTATCATTTAAAACATTCTGACCGGTTTGAAATAGCATTAAACTTTTTAGAACATTGGCAACCAAAATATACACGAATACTGATGTCAGTTCCTTTATCGTTCCACCTCTGTACAGTTTTTTGTAACTGCGCTGTGTGCGTCCCAGGCCGGCTCTGGTGTGTCTGGACCTTCGCTCCTGTGACTTTGAGGACCAGAGCGTCCTGCTGGGGGCGCTGTCCTCTCTGCCCCGTCTGCGGAGCCTGCTGCTGGAGGGAAACCCCTTCACCCTGGGCCGCTCGTACCCCGGTCTGACCCTGGACGCCCTGCCGCGAGTCTCCTGTCTGGACGCGGAGCGGGTCAGTCCGGAGGAGAGGGAGGGCTTCAGGGGACTGGCTCAGGTCACAGGTCAGTGTCAGTGGTTCTCAAACTGTGGTGCAGGTTCAACTGGTGGTACGTGGACTTCTTCTGTGGTTCAAGTCCTGTTTTAGTTTAACCCTCAGGCCTCCTGGCTCCCTTTTAGGGCTTTTCAGATGTATTTTATGCTCTGATTTTGGCATTTCTTATGTTAGGGTGATGATATTTAACAAAGATGTTCATCAATAAATAAATTTTAGAATTTCAGCGTCACAACTGAAAAAAACTCAATGCTCTACTGCCTAAATCATCAGTCATGTCCAAAGTGCGGCCCGCGAGCCATTTGCGGCCCGGGTCGAGATTTCATATGGCCCTCAGTTTCTATGACAAAATGTATTACTTATGGCCCACTAGGGTTTCCGTAGCTTGACCTGTGCATTTGTGCATCTCATCAATTAATCTGCCTTTTGTCTTCCAACAAGTTGGTCTTAAAATACTTGCAGTTGTGTCTCTAGATTATGCAACAATTTGTATAAATTGTCAGTGCAAGTTTTGTATGGTTTGAAAAATTAGAAATTCTGTCATTACTCATAGTAAACGTTAAAATATATAACCTCGAGGAGATATTTTTTTATGTTTAAAGATATTATTTTGTTGGGGCTTATATTTTGTTGTCAGAAAAAAAAGAAATTATAAGTTTATGGCTTTTGAAAACAAAATAATGTATGGCCCTCTTTGGAAAAGGTTTGGACACCCCTGGTCTAAATAAAAAACTCACACTCTTCCTCTTAAAACCAATTTTGGTCCCATCGACTAACATTAAAATCAGTTATTTTCACTCTGCTGCCCTTACAATACAGAAATGTTAAATCATGTTAATTCCACTGTAACTCTGTGAGTCAGAGGCTAAAAAATACACAAACAAACAAATCACCACCAGATCCACCATTTTCTATGTTGTGGGAAATAATTCCCTCATTAGATAACAGTGACTGTAAAGGGGCTTTTTAGGGCTTTAAGAGGAAGTATGTGATTTTCTACCCTTTTTTTTAATGGCACAAAAAGTAAAAATGTATCAAACACAGTGTTAGGGCTAAACAATGACCTGGGGCTGTTGATCCCTGCACAAGCAAAACACATTTTGCATCATTAAATAGTAAATAATTCATGTTTTATTTACAGATATGTGGAATTATGTGAACAAACTGGCATTTAGAGAGTTAAAAATGTGAAAATGAATTTTAAATGTGACCCAGTTACCTAAGAGGAAGTACGTGTACGTGAGGGCCTGAGGGTTCATTTAGAACCAGTTTTATTATTATTATTAGTTTAGTCCTGATTTACTCCTGGGTTAGATCTGGTTTGGTCTTGTATCTGCCCTGGTTTAGACCTGGTTTAGCCTTGGTTTAGACCAGCAGAGTGTTGCGGTCTTTTGAACATAATTTAAAAAATAAAAGAAACTTCACTTCCTTAAACTTTTTGTATGATGCTATTTTTCTACAAAATGAAAAATGTCTGTGAGGAATCAGTAGAAATCAGAGCTGTACACTGTTTTTTTGGATAAATGAATGAGAGCAGACTGGATGTAGAGGGCTCGTTGATTGGTCAGTGCTTCCTGGAGTGGGCAGAGGGTAGTGGAACCGAGAGTTTTGAGGCCTCAGAACAGGCCATGCCAGAAGATACTCAACAGGCGTGAATGAAACAAAACACAACTCCAGGTCTGTTTTTGATGAGGGAACAACATTATAACATGGGAGAAAGCACTGAGAATTAATTTGATTTTGCAGGAAAGATTTCATGTAGCTTGGCTTTTGAATAATGTAATCTATTCATGACTAAATTAGCTGAAGCCTAGCATTGACAGAGGAGGAACGAATACCATTTATGGGTTGTTTCCATATTACATCATCAATAATGATATTAAAATCTCCTCCTCCTACGCCTGTTTAATATGAACAGCAGGTTTCGCGAGTTTGAAAGAGAAAATGTGAACCAAACATTAAATTAGCGCTGAAACATGATCACACTTGACATTGTTCATAATGCGATGGTGAAATCCCATCCCATATGTTTCCGCTGTATGTTGTTCATAGGGCAGTGACTCATGTGTCATCATGTGCTGCGTGTTTATTACCAGTAAGGTCACACAAGGATAGAACTCATTTGTTACCGACAAAAAAAAAAGATTCTGCAAAATTAACTTTTCTTGAGCTTTCCACTGTGTTATAATGTTTTTCCCTCATCAAAACATATCTGGAGTTGTGTGTTTGAGTAATCCTGTATCGTCTGGCATGGCTGTTCAGAGGCCTCAAAACTCTCGGCTCCACAAACCGCTGCCCAGTCCAGGAAGCACTGACCGATCAACCACAAGCTCCTCTACATCCAGTCTGCTCTCATTCATTTATCCCAAAAAACGTTGTACAGCTCTGTTTCCACTGATTCCTCTCAGACATTTTTATTTTTCAGTAAAATGGCATCAGACAAAAAGTTTAAAGGAGGTGAAGTTCCTTTTGTTCTTTAAATTATGTTCAAAAGACACTCTGCTGCCCTCTGCTGGTCTCTTCACCGGTTTCTTTACGGCACCAGTAGAGTATTTTTTAAAAACGTTTTCTTTTAGTCACATAATGTTTTTAAAGGTTGTAAAATGTGCTGCTGCTCTAGAGTTGACCAGCATTGGTTTAAAAATATGAATAGAAGCATAATATAGCCCCTTTTAAACATTACTACTAATATCTACCATTTAGAAAACATCTGGAACAATTTTTTATGGCTTAGTTACAATAAAAAGGATATTTATCTATGGAGTTCCCCAACAGAAGTGCTCCTAAAACAAAAGCTTGGGTCTTGTGTGTCTCCACCAGTGCAGTCGGACTGGCCAGACGAGCTGTTCCACAGCCCACACAAAACGTTTCCAAAATCTCCACAAAATGTCTCTACAAAGGTCAGGTTTTTTAGATGAATACTTGAGGTTAACTGGATGAACCACCACTCTGTCATGAGGTAGTTTGGTATCAGTCAGACGACATTAATATGACATCATTAAAGTTACATCATTACAGTTTGTCTGAGCAGGCTGGATGTGTTTTGTTGCTTTTGTGGCCTGTAAGGGGCGCTCTAATAGTATGTTTTTAGAGGCCAGGAGTGTCCGGTCTGTGTAGGAACCAGAGCAGGACCTGGGGGACTTCAGACACGTTCCTGGCTCAGACTCTGCCAGGACCAGTGGGGGACAAAGTATTCAAAAGCTGTACTAAAGTAAAAGTACTGTTGCTTCACAAATAATATTACTCAAGTAGAAGTAAAAGTACCCAACAAAAATTTTACTTTAGTAAAAGTAAAATGTATTGAGTTTAGAACTCTGAACCTTCTGATAGTAAGTCAGATGTGCTGCCCACTGCACCACAGAGGATAAAAACTTATTTTACTTACCTTGACAATTCAGTTTTACTCAAGTAAAAGTAAAAATAAAATCATCCAAAATTGGCTCAAGTAAAAAGAAAGTAATTTTACTTAAGTAATTTACTTGAGTAAAAGTTTCTAGTTACTGTCCACCACTGGCCAAGACTTTGTTTTTAGTGATTCTTATAAACATTTTCTACTTTACAGAAGAGTTTTCTGCCTCAGTCAGAGCCCAGCGTGTGACCTCAGGATCCTCTCTGCTGTGTGTGCACAGTGTGGTCCTGTGGGCCTCAGTAAACCCAGGAAAACTTAAAAATGACAGTGAGCCCCTAACCTCCCTCTAGAGTTTGGTACATCAAATATGGATGTCTTCTATAAGACAAGCTAATGAAAGTGGCAAAAACATTAATAATACAAAGATGAAAATTTTTGACGATAGGTTTTTGTGTTTATAAGAATCTCAAACTGCATCAGAAAATAAAAACAACTGTGTGACGTTAAAGTAGCCCAACAAAGTCATGGAAAATCAGAGCAATAAAGTAAAGCATCTCTGAGATATGACAAAAAACACAGGCCCGGTCAGGTTTTACCCCACTTTATTGGATGAGGGTTAAGGCCCAGGCACTTCCTCATGAAACCTAAATCATGCCCACAGCTGCCAGTGCTGCCTCCCTGTTGTTCCACAGCAGCTGAGACCTCAGCTCCTGTGCGAGGTCCCACTTTGGAAAATAACACAAGGTTTGAAGTTTATGGTTTTTGCGAATAAAAACCAGGGGTAAGTAGCGCTGTCTATTGAGCATTGAAACAGTATCTGAGTTTAGATTCCTTGGGCTCATATTAGATGAAAATTTGACATGGAAATCTCATATGTTCAAAGTAAGGTAACTTGTAACACAATGACAATGTTATACTGTTCGCTTATATTGCCATACTTTAGTAGGGAACACATAAAAAAAACTATATAATGCCATTGTGTTTACTGCAGAAATGAGCCACTCCAATCAGGCACAAAGCTGAATTTAGAGAACATACAAATGCATTATTTATTAATTCAGGCTTATTGAAACTTAATGACAGGATAGAACTGCAAACTTTATCAGTTATGTTTAAAGTAGAAAACAGAGCACTGCAAAAGTTGTTTGTGTTTACATCTGAAGATAAAAATCATAGGAGGAGGTTTAATTTTAAGCATCAAGTTGCTCGGAAACAAATGTGTTTTTCTGGCGTTGGTGTAAAACTCTTGAATTCTCAACAGAATGATTTAAAGGCTTGTACAAATATTTTTCAATTGAAAAAAATATAGAGAGTGAAACAATTTAAACAATATGCGCTTGTAACTCATCTGGGTTTAAATGTAGTAGTTTTGTGTATATTTTTGTGTAGCAAAAAGGCAATAGGTAAGGCCATTTAAGATTTTTAAGATTAAGTATAGGGGCACAAAAAAAAAAAGAAATATATTCTTCCCACTGCTCCTTTCCAATCATAAAAATGTATTGCTTATGAAATTGTGTCAAATATACTTTGTAATATTGTGCATTTTGATAAAAGGAACAAATAAAATATGAATGAATGAAATGAATTAATGACTAAACTTGGATTATCCACTCAAAACCTCAGACAGATAACTCAGTGAGCCCTGTCAGAGGTCTGTGTGCTGATGGTGCCGATGGTTTTTCTCGTGCACACAGCTGGAGTCAGAGACAGCGCCCAGGCCTCGGTGAACCTGGGCCGGCTCAGGGGAATTCCAGCGCCGCGGATCTCTTCAGACGACGGCGCTCCTGACTTCCCTCTCGTCTCCTGCTCGTATTTAATCTCATACGACTTCCTCACTCACGCACTTCCCGCCCGACAGGTAAGAACTGCTCTGTCAGGAACCGTGAGCCGTGAAAATACCGCCGTCATTAGACACGGTCTAGTGAACGGCTCTGTACTCTCTGTACTCTCCTCATTTCCTCGTGTGTCTGTGTGGCTGTCTAAACATTTAAGCATTGTGAAATCACTGCTAACTAATGTTGTGGTCATGATCGTACTCACTGAGACCGAGACAAGGTTGAGACTTTCAGGATTTGACACGATTTCACCACTAAATAAACGGGAAATAGGGAATAAAGTGATTCAAATACATAATGATTATTTTAATGATTAATGTATTAGGCTTCACAAACAAACAGAGACAGGTCACGTAGGCTACTCCAAAATTATAAAGAACATTTCCTTATAATGCCATTTTCGTAGCCTGCAGTGTGATAGGCGGTGGAACAAGTTTGTTTCCAAATTACCCAAACACCAGATGTGTGACTTTCAACATTATTGGTGCTTTATGAACTGTATTTTACAAGATTTGCAAATACATTTTAACAATTTAAGCTGCAATGACTGTATGTTTGTGGCATTAAACAGGTTAAAAATGGCATTAAAAGCATTAAATTAGACTTTTATGATACCTGCAGGAACCCTGATTACAGCATTTTAATTATTGACTCTGAAGTCAAAATAAAATAAAAATATGCACACTTTTATCACAACACTACACACAGGGTTTTGCAAAATCTGAAACACAATTATCTGCCTTTGCACAAATTCTGTCCCGATTTCCAGTGTGTGTGTGTTTTTTTTTTTTCAGCTGCTCCCTTTTTCTTTTGGCAAACCAGTCCCATGGTGATGTGCTGTAAACCGGCAGTGGTGTAATCTTTATAGGCTGGATACTGTGTAAGAAATGACCATTACAGTAAGAGTAAACTGAAGAAAACTGAAGGAAGAGCCCCCACAGCGATATTTAGATCTGTGAAATTTGGACATCTATGTATATTTATGAAATCTGTAATGGCCATCCTTGTTAACTTTGTACTTTTTGGGAGATGTCAGCAACAGTTGCAGCACAGCACCTCTCTCCTCTGGTGTGTGTGTGTGTGTGTGTGTGTGTGTGTGTGTGTGTGCGTAAATGAATTATAAAGACTGAGGAGACCGGTTTACAGTGAGGTTGGATCCATCACTAAAGAGGGTTTTCTCAGCAGCCATTAAATGAAGAAAAAACATATACATACTCTTTTTCTTTATCAGAATATTTATATTTTTTTATTGTTAGCAGTTCTCCCACTGACAGAGCTTAAGATGTCAGCATAAAGAATAAAGCTAATGTTCCTTGCTTCAGTTTGCTCTTACTGTAATGGTCGTTTCTGACAGACTGCGTACAGACTGTAAAGATCACTGCAGGTTTACAGCACATTACAGTAAGAAAATACTGTTGTGAAATATTGTACAGAACAACACAGAAATCAGCAAAATACACATTCTCTACTTATATAAATGTATTTGTATTGTTTAAAAACTGTCAAGTTTAGCAAAAATACTCACAGTTTCCTGTTCATTCATTTGTGTAAAGTATGACGTTCGCTGCAGTAAATCAGTGAGAGCTGCAGTCACTGAGAGCAGGACTCAGAGTGTGAGCTGCTGTGTGAACGAGTGAATGTCCACATGAAGTCACCTGATCGCAGTTTGATCATTTTGATGCAAAAACTGGCTTTTGGGGATAATTTAAGAGTTTTGATTACAGAGCAACATTTTGCAAAGGAAAGCCTTTGTTTTGAGAACCTGAAATCATGGATTCTCTGAGTGACCTGGTTTGTAAATTACATTTCTGAATGGAGAGATGTGTCAAAGTGATTGAGAAAAACATCCTATTCATATCCTGATCTGTTGTGTTTTGACAGAGTAAACATGAAGCTGATCATGTGACAGAAGAGAGTAAACCACAGACAGAGGTGAAGAGAGAAGCTGTGGAGCCGTGTGTCTCTGGAGCGAACGGCCAGGCTCATGGTACTGCACATATTACACTTTTTCTTAATCGCTTTGACACATTTCTCCATTCAGAATTGTCATTTGCAAAACAGATCACACAAAAAATCCAAGCAGGATTTCAGGTTCTCAAAACAAAGGTTTTTCTTTGCAAAATGTTCTGTAATCAAAACTCTTAAAATAGCCCTCAAAAGCCAGTTTTTGCATCAAAATGATCAAACTTCAATCACATGTTTCATGCACACTTTCACTCGTTCACACAGCAGCTCAGACTCTGAGTCCTGCTCTCAGTCTCTGCAGCTCTCACTGATTTACTGCAGCGAGCGTCATACTTTACACAAATGAATGAACAGGAAACTGTGAGTATTTTTGCTACCGAAAACCTGACCGTTTTCATATTGAAACAGGAAAAATACAGACAAATATTTTTACATACATATAAAATATGCATTTACGTATTGTACTGTGCTGTACATGTTTTTACACAAGCCTTTGGTTCCTGCGATGCACTGTAAACCTGCAGTGATGTATTCTTTACACTGTAGTGTGTCTACTGCAATAACCATGACAGTACAGCAAACTGAAGCAAGGGACATTAGCTTTATTCTTCATCCTAACATCTTCACCACTGTCAGTGGGAGCACTGGTAACAATAATAAAAACATAAATAAATATTCTGATAAAGAAACAGTATGCATTTCTCCTCTTGTGATGGCTGCTGAGAAAACCCTCTTGAGAGAGAGAGTCACCCTCACTGTAAACAGGTGTCCTCAGTCCTTATGGTTTATTATTTTGAAAAAATATATAGTTTTCTATAAGCATGTACTATATTTTGTGTCTTGCCCCTGACTCTCTGTGGAGTCCAGAAGTCATTTCCTTGTAATCAGATGCTAAGTCCTCACAAATGTTGCTCATTTGCAGCTGCGTTTAGAGCTGTTGTATTTAAAGAGACAGCATTTTGACCAAAGGCCCTTTACTCGTGCAAAAAAGACATTGGTCACATTGACCAAACAAAGTGATTTCAGTGAAGCTGTGTGTCTCAGTGTGAGAGCTGTGTGAAGTGTTTTGAGAAAGAGAAAAGAAAACGATTTGCAAACAGACAATCCTGTTGAAAGAATGAGAAAAACTGTATTGTCATCTTCCTTCCTTTTGGCTTTTCCCTTCTGTCACTGAGCTGGAGGCTTCTGCAGGTGAAGAATGGGCCAAGACTCCAGTGAAGAGGAGTAAGAAGCTTGTTAGCAGTGACCCAAAACATTTGTTAGGAGTTATAAAAGTGAAAGGATGCTCCACAAAGTCCTAAGGCTAAGGGCTGAATAATCCTGCCCATGGTAAAAGAGACACATTTTTCATTATCTTTCACTCACATCATTATCATGTCGTCTGAGGGGAGGGGGTTGAACATTTAAACAGTAACTAGTGGAAGAAATAAGTGATAATTATTGATAATTCGTGTTTAATGAAGAATAGTGGGCACTGGCTGGATGCTGGTGTGGAATAGTTTGTTCAGAATATTCTCAGGGAAAGTTAGTGTAGCAGTAGTAGTAGTGTGGTAGTTTTCCGCACTAATGGAAAATGGTGACGTCACAAATGAGTGATAATGATGAGGATGTGTCATGGTAAACAGATAGTACATCTCTAACGTGGAACTGACTTCAAAGTTTTTAACTAGCACAGCCACATCCTTCCTTTCTGACTAGATTTAATGACCAAAAATGACCAAACATGAACAAATATATGTCAAATATATGTATGTATATATAATATATATACAAATATATATCTATGTGATATACGTGAAGTGTGGCATACGTCCTCTCTGTGTTTCTGTGGGTACTCCGCGGTTCCTCCCGCCGTCCAAATACATGCGTGTGTTAGGAGAAATGATGGCTTTAAATGTCCCCATATGAATGAATTTGAGAGTGAATGGTTGTCTGTCTGTGTGCGCCTAACCCCACCTAAGGCCCATAGTTACTGGGATAGGCTCCATGCCAAATTAATGTACAGTTGCAATCAGAAATCTTCAACCCCTTCACCTCAAAAGACATAACAATGTGAAAAATGAGATGAAGTGACAAAAAAATAAATAAAATCATTAAACAAACACTATTTATTGTTCCATATCTGAGTTATTTTGACTTAACTTTGAAGTTCAAATGAAAAATGTGTCTCTTTTAACACAGACCTATGGGCAGTATTATTCTGCCCTCAGCTTCAGGACTTTGAGGAGCATCCTTTAACTTTTATAACTTTATAACAAATATATTGGGTCACTGCTAACAAGCTTCTTACTGCTCTCCACTGGAGTCTTTGCCCATTCTTCTCCTGCAGAAGCCTCCAGCTCAGTGATGTTTGATGGCCTCTGTGCTGCTGCTGCTGCCTTCTTTAAAGGGCCCATATATTATGCTGTTTTTGTAAAGCTTTCTGAAATAAATGTGGACATACTGCATTTGCATTAACATTACACGTTTTATAACAAAATAACGTATATTGAAAACTTATTTAGGAGAACTGTTACTTTCACTTTGCAGAAAACACTTGCTTTAAGGCCCTGTTGGCCCTGCCCACTTCACTCGGTCAGCTCCGTGCTCATTGCAATCACATAATTTATAGGAAATAACATTATAACATCAAAAATGTCAATTTAGCAGAATAAGGGACCTTTAAATCCAACCAAAGATTTTCAATAGGATTTAAATCTGGAGACTGAGAAGGCCACAGCAGGACATCCCAGGATCTTTTTGTCTTTAACAAATAATAATTTAACAACTATCCTTTATTGTTAAATCCTTAAAATCTTTGGAGGGTTAAATATTTAAAATTTTTAGTATTTAGTGTCTCTTCTTCCTCAGTGTCCAGCCACAGCTCGTCCAGTCTGCCCTGGTCTGAGTGCATGGACTTCAGCGAAGCACAAACCCACACCGTTTATGACCTGAGAGGCTTCAGGAGCTTCCTGTCCCAGGGCATGTGTGTGCGAGTCGAGGAGGAGAAGGTGAGCACAAGCCAGAGATTATTCTCAGGTAGAAAAATCCTATTGGCAGCACAGTGGCAGAGTGGTTAGTGCTCCTCCTGGTTTAGTCCTGGTTTACTCTTGGTTCAGTCCTAGTCCTGTGTGTAGGTCCTGTCGTGGCCTGCTGCCTCCGAGGACGCGGCGGGACTCAAACCAGGATCAAAAGAGACAAAAGGAGCAAAAGGAAAAGACGTGAGTTCATTGTTTTGCGAGAAAATTCCCTGCTCCCCCACCACATCCTCTCTCCTATCTCCTCTCCTCTTCTCTCATCTCCTCTCTCTCTCTCCTCTCTGCTCTCTCTCCTTTTCTCGCCTCTCCTTTCCTCTCTCATCTCCTCTTCTCTCTCTCTCCTCTTTTCTCCTCGCTCCTCTTCTCTCTCCTCTCCTCTCCCTTTGCTCTCATCTCCTCTCCTCTTCTCTTCTCTCCTCTTTTCTCCTGTCTCCTTTCCTCTCTCCTCTCTCTTTTTCCTCTTCTCTCTCATCTCCTCTCTTCTTTTCTCCTCTTCTGTCCTTTCCTCTCTCCTCTCTTTTTCCTCTTCTCTCTCATCTCCTCTCCGCTTTCCTCTTCTCCTTTCCTCTTCTCCTTTCCTCTTCTCCTTTCCTCTTCTCCTTTCCTCTTCTCCTCTCCTCTTCTCCTGTTTCTCTCTCCTCTCCTCTCTGACTGGGCTACTCTATCTGTGATTGTTCTGCTCATGTAAAAGAAACCCAAGCAAAATGAGACCAGACTAACTTCTTTGTATAGAACGGTAAAAGAGTGTGGCTGGCTGGGCTAGATGTCACTGCCTGATTCGTGTCAGTTATGCTAGTCCTTCAGCAACTTTAACTTTCATAAATAATGGCTCTGCTGTCCCTTTTAAAACGTTTATCTTTAAAGCAACCAATGTTTTACATAAATTTAATATTGTTAAATAGTTTGACAGTGGCAGAGTGGTTGGCGCTCCAGCCCACTGTTTATTTTTTACACAGTGTCCTTTAGAGTCATGTCGTGTCTCTTCTGGTGTCTCCTCCAGCCTCCGAACAAACCGGCGTCCACCAAAGACAAGGCTAAAGACAAGAAGAGGAGGGTCCTCCCGGAGCTGGTGCAGGACGCCCCCGTCAGGACAGTGCTGGGGTCGGCCCACATCCCCCTCCACGCTCTGCTGCTCAGAGGACACAAGGTGGCGCTGCGCTGTGACTTCGGGCCGCTGTGCTCGGAGACGCCACCGGGAGCAGCACAGGCCCAGGACAAGGCAGGACTCATGAAACAAAAACTGTGTTTGATAATAGTTTAATATGTCTTCAGGACTGGTTTAGTACTGGATTAGTCCTAGTTTAACCCTGGATTAGACCTGGCTTAGACCAGGTTTTAACCCTATTCTAGCCCTGGATTAGTCCTAGTTTAGTCCTGGTTTAGACTTAATATAGTCCTGGATTAGAGCTGGCTTAGTCCTGGATTAGAGCTGGTTTAGTCCTGGATTAGGTCTAGTTTAGTCCTGGTTAAGTCCTGATTTAGTCCTAATTTAGACCTAATGGAGTCCTAGTTTAGTCCTGGTTTAGACTTCGTTTAGTCCTGGATTAGAGCTGGCTTAGTCCTGGATTAGGTCTAGTTTAGTCCTGATTTAGTCCTAATTTAGACCTAATGGAGTCCTAGTTTAGTCCTGGTTTAGACTTCGTTTAGTCCTGGATTAGAGCTGGTTTAGTCCTGGATTAGGTCTGGTTTAGTCCTGGTTAAGTCCTGATTTAGCCCTAATTTAGACCTAGTGGAGTCCTAGTTTAGTCCTGGATTAGAGCTGGCTTAATCCTGGATTAAAGCTGGTTTAGTCCTGGATTAGAGCTGGTCTAGTCCTGGATTAGGTCTGGTTTAGTCCTGGTTAAGTCCTGATTTAGCCCTAATTTAGACCTAGTGGAGTCCTAGTTTAGTCCTGGATTAGAGCTGGCTT
Organism: Bostrychus sinensis; assembly: GCA_020698575.1. NCBI lineage: Eukaryota > Metazoa > Chordata > Actinopteri > Gobiiformes > Eleotridae > Bostrychus > Bostrychus sinensis. The sequence continues at coordinate 7,431,335 of CM036249.1, read as the reverse complement.
AATCCTGGATTAAAGCTGGTTTAGTCCTGGATTAGAGCTGGTCTAGTCCTGGATTAGACTTTGTTTAGTCCTGGTTAAGACCTGGTTTGGTCCTTTTTTAGTCCTGGTTTAATTTAGACCTAGTGGAGTCCTGGTTTAGTTCTGGTTTAGACCTGGTTTAGTCCTGATTTAGCCTTGATTATAACCCTAGTTTAGTCCTGGGTTAGTCCTGGTTTAGACCTAGTTGGTACTTGGTCTGAACAGTTTGAGAATCTCTGATGCTTTGCTTAAATGCAGGACGTAGGAAAGAAAATGAAAGAGGAGAAGGATTCAAAACGAGGAGGCGGCGGCTCTGGGAAGAAGACGGCTGCTGCCAGAGGTTCTGACATTTTTACTTTAATGCCATTTGTACTTTAAATCAAGCAGCAGTGCAGATATCGTCTCCCTCGTGTGTGTCAGGAAAAGTCAAAGCCGGGAAGGAGGCAGATCCTGTCAGTTCCGTGTGTGTCCACCAGGAGGCGCTCTCTCTGGAGCTCTCAGTGGAGTTAGAGCGATGGCAGTCTGCAGCTGAGGCAAACCAACTGAAGGACCACAGGACATGACGGGGCATTTCCTCTGGTCCACAACTAACAGAGGTCTCAGTGATGGAATAAACTTATGGATAAGGAGCCATGTTGTGCTTTTTTCAGGCTTTTTGAAATAGATAAGAAATAAGATAATAAATAGACACTTTTGCATTAGCATTTCACGTTTTGCAGTTTAGAATAATGTATGCGTGGAAAATGTTCTCTGTTGGGGAGCTGTTACTTTGGTTTCACAGAGAACGCTTGGATTAGGTGTCTGCTGCCCCCTGCTGGCGACTGGACAGAGCATGAAACAGCAAATTAGCAACATAAGCTAACAGGTAGATAAAAGAGCTGACTGCTTTGTAGTGAGGGTGGTTTAAGGCTGAAATGATCAGAATGAGTCTGGTGACAGTGTATGGGGTTTAGAAACTCACAGGAGCACTTCCTGGTGGTGACCGGGTGTTTTCAGCTTTTGAGAAGGGCAGCGCCTCAGCATACAGGATTACTCAAACGTGTGAATAAAACAAAATACTACCCCGGGTCTGTTTTTGGGGTCGAAAGGTAATGACATGGTTAAAAGCTCAGAGCTGTTTTAGCAGAATAGAGGACCTTTAAAGTAATGTGAAGGTATTTAAAGGGAAGGGTGTTTCTGTCCCCACAGATAAACCCCGCACTCAGAGACATAAAGAGAGTGACTGGTGGCTGGACACTTGTGGCTGCTGCACAAAAAATGTAATCAAACAAAATATGGAGCACAGTTTGATAAAAACATCACATCTTTTAGATTTATCCATAAATTTCATTTATTTTATTTTATTACATTTATGCTTCATACAGAAACTCTTCTTTAATTGCAAAAGGTTTTTGGAAAGGCGAGTTCAGCGGAACCGAGGCGTCAGTGGAGACGTGATAAAAAGATCTCATGTATGATTCAGCAGTTCCTCCACAGAGAGTCCGTGTTAAAGCCCAGAGCGCTGTTTCACTGCTGTTCATGTCATCACCAAAACCACACACCTCTTAACCATAAAAGAGAACTTTTACAGGCATAAAAAAATAAACTATAGCTCACCAAATCTGCGTAAACCGACTTTTACAAATCACCGTTTACTAAATGTTCTTCGTCACCCCCGCTGTGCAATCGTAGGATCTTTATAAATTAATAGATAGAAAAGACACTTCAACAATGACAAACCACACAGTATGTTCCCAGTCACACAAACCCAGATATCACACGCCTCCATGAGACTGGTTAATATTAGCTTCTCACATGAATTTGGAAAGAGACTGTAAAAAGGCTCCTCTCCCGAGAGCCGAACCGAGATCACAGCGCGCACGTTAAAAACCCGTTCCAGAAGCAGCTGATCAGCGCGATGTGCAAATGCGTGTAGTGATTGTGCGAGCAGAGAAGGCTTCAGAAGGTCTGGTCGTCGTTGCAGGCCTCGGTCCAGTGTCCGAACACCTCACAGATTTCACAGTACGGCCGCTCCTCGCCCTTAATGCCGTGGTGGGTGCTGTGGGGGGGTGAGTCCGGCTCCTGGGCCTGGGTGGGACAGTCCTCTGTGTCGTGGAGGTCGAAACAGTCACAGATGTCACAGAAGAGTCTGGGGGGAGGCTTCTTCTTCGTGTTCTGGACCTCACTGGAAAACAGAGGCGAGATCTGTGAGTGACAAGGCCTTAGTTTGGCTTTTTGGTGATGAAAACTGTACGGCCACACAAGACTTTACTCATTTTCATAGTTTTGTTACACACGCGGGAATTCCTTTAGGTCAGAGGTCTCCAACAAGAAGCTCACCAAAGGTCCACTACACAAGTTGGACAGTAACTAAATACTTTTACTCAAGTAATTTCATGGGAAAAAAAGAACTTTCTGAGTACATTTTAAAGAACTTACTTTAGCTTGAGTAGATTTTAGATGAAAAAATACTACATGTAGTTAAAAAATGTTAAGTAAAAAATAGTCTTAAGAAGTGGTGCAATCAGAAGGTCCCAGGTTCAAAACTAATCAGAAAATTTTGCTGAAACATTCATACTTTCTACTTATGTAAATTTTACACTCAAAACTACTCAAATAAATTTTTGAGTACTTTAAAGTACTTTTACTTCTACTTATTTTTGAAGTAACAGTACATATTTCGATTACTTCAACCACCATTGTGTATCCAAACAAATTCATAGGTGCCCGCCCATTTGTGCACAAAAAAAATTCTTCGCCAATTAGTTGTCAAACAGCGGTGCCACATTTAATTAATCTGAGAGAGAACAAGACAAGGACATGTTTCTCCACCTCCCAAATTGGGACCAGGACCTATTTAACAGGATCACTCACCTCTGTTTTATGTATATTTTTATAGATTATTTTTTTTTTTTTTTTTTTTTTACAAGAATAATTTTAAAACAGACTTTAATGCTCCATTCATGTGGTCTGTGAGTGCTCGTCTTTCTGAGGTGAGAGGTCGTTTTCCTGACTTGTTTATGTGCTTTTATCTTGGAAAGTTGGGATATTGACGTCACCACTTGTAAACCAGGTTATTATTATGAGGTTATTGGTCAGTATTGTTCATGTTATTCGTTAGGGTTTAACACAGCTCACAGTTAGATTTAAAGAGCAACTCAACCCTGGCCCAGGCCTAACTCTGCCCACTTCCAGAGATTGAAAACTGCTCAAAAAGTGGTCAGAAACCAGGCAGAGGCAGAGAGGAGAACAGCGGGTGGAGCAGGGCCTGGTCCTGTGAGTGACAGCTGTCAGAGACCGTCATGGACGTCAGGAGCAGCGGGAGCAGCGGGAGCAGCGGGAGCAGCAGGAGCAGCAGGAGCAGCGGGAGCAGCGGGAGCAGCAGGAGCAGCGGGAGCAGCGGGAGCAGCAGGAGTGCCAAGTCCCACAAAAAAACAACACATCCAAACCCAACCCTTTGGGGAAAAAGTGGACACATTTGTGTAAATGTATACTTGTGTTTGTTTTGTCATGTGGATGTGGAGGGTAAATCTTTTTGTTACTTCTGTCAGACTGTCGTCTTTGTCCCACAATTGCCTTAACACTTTTATTTTGGAGGTGACAGATTGTACGTTTTGTAAATTTTTTTCCTCTACGGAGTCTAACGAGCGCGAGCAGAGTCAGTCTGGTGTTCCTGACTCTGCCCCCGCTGTGAGAGGGGAGGGAGGTAAATGCAGGGCTGCGTGGCGTTTTTAGAAAAACGACCCACACCTGGCAACTACAGGACTGGGACGAGGAAACACAGGTGAGGTAACACAGGTGAGGAAACACAGGTGAGGTAACACGGGTGAGGTAACACGGGTGAGGAAACACGGGTGAGGAAACACAGGTGAGGAAACACAGGTGAGGTAACACGGGTGAGGTAACACGGGTGAGGTAACACGGGTGAGGTAACACGGGTGAGGTAACACGGGTGAGGAAACACAGGTGAGGAAACACAGGTGAGGTAACACGGGTGAGGTAACACGGGTGAGGAAACACGGGTGAGGAAACACGGGTGAGGTAACACGGGTGAGGTAACACGGGTGAGGAAACACGGGTGAGGAAACACGGGTGAGGTAACACGGGTGAGGAAACACGGGTGAGGAAACACGGGTGAGGTAACAGGTGAGGAAACACGGGTGAGGTAACACGGGTGAGGTAACACGGGTGAGGAAACACGGGTGAGGTAACACGGGTGAGGTAACACGGGTGAGGTAACACGGGTGAGGAAACACGGGTGAGGTAACAGGTGAGGTAACACGGGTGAGGTAACACGGGTGAGGAAACACAGGTGAGGTAACACGGGTGAGGAAACACAGGTGAGGTAACACGGGTGAGGTAACACGGGTGAGGTAACACGGGTGAGGTAACACAGGTGAGGTAACACGGGTGAGGTAACACAGGTGAGGTAACACGGGTGAGGTAACACGGGTGAGGTAACACAGGTGAGGTAACACGGGTGAGGTAACACGGGTGAGGTAACACAGGTGAGGTAACACGGATGAGGTAACACGGGTGAGGAAACACGGGTGAGGAAACACGGGTGAGGAAACACGGGTGAGGAAACACGGGTGAGGAAACACAGGTGAGGTAACACGGGTGAGGTAACACGGGTGAGGAAACACGGGTGAGGAAACACGGGTGAGGTAACACGGGTGAGGTAACACGGGTGAGGAAACACGGGTGAGGTAACACGGGTGAGGTAACACGGGTGAGGTAACACGGGTGAGGAAACACGGGTGAGGTAACACGGGTGAGGAAACACGGGTGAGGAAACACGGGTGAGGTAACACGGGTGAGGTAACACAGGTGAGGAAACACAGGTGAGGTAACACAGGTGAGGTAACACGGGTGAGGTAACACAGGTGAGGTAACACAGGTGAGGAAACACAGGTGAGGTAACACGGGTGAGGAAACACAGGTGAGGAAACACGGGTGAGGTAACACGGGTGAGGAAACACAGGTGAGGTAACACGGGTGAGGAAACACGGGTGAGGAAACACGGGTGAGGTAACAGGTGAGGAAACACGGGTGAGGTAACACGGGTGAGGTAACACGGGTGAGGAAACACGGGTGAGGAAACACGGGTGAGGTAACACAGGTGAGGTAACACGGGTGAGGAAACACAGGTGAGGTAACACAGGTGAGGTAACACAGGTGAGGAAACACGGGTGAGGAAACACGGGTGAGGAAACACGGGTGAGGTAACACGGGTGAGGAAACACGGGTGAGGAAACACGGGTGAGGTAACAGGTGAGGAAACACGGGTGAGGTAACACGGGTGAGGTAACACGGGTGAGGTAACACGGGTGAGGAAACACGGGTGAGGTAACACGGGTGAGGTAACACGGGTGAGGAAACACGGGTGAGGAAACACGGGTGAGGTAACAGGTGAGGTAACACGGGTGAGGTAACACGGGTGAGGTAACACGGGTGAGGAAACACGGGTGAGGTAACACGGGTGAGGTAACACGGGTGAGGTAACACGGGTGAGGAAACACGGGTGAGGAAACACAGGTGAGGTAACACGGGTGAGGTAACACAGGTGAGGTAACACGGGTGAGGAAACACAGGTGAGGTAACACGGGTGAGGAAACACAGGTGAGGAAACACAGGTGAGGTAACACGGGTGAGGAAACACAGGTGAGGTAACACAGGTGAGGTAACACAGGTGAGGAAACACGGGTGAGGTAACACAGGTGAGGTAACACGGGTGAGGTAACACGGGGGAGGAAACACGGGTGAGGAAACACGGGTGAGGAAACACGGGTGAGGAAACACGGGTGAGGAAACACGGGTGAGGTAACGGGTGAGGTAACACGGGTGAGGTAACACGGGTGAGGTAACACGGGTGAGGAAACATGGGTGAGGAAACACGGGTGAGGTAACACGAGCGAGGAAACACGGGTGAGGTAATACAGGTGAGGAAACACGAGCGAGGAAACACGGGTGAGGTAATACAGGTGAGGTAACACGAGCGAGGAAACACGAGCGAGGAAACACGGGTGAGGTAACACAGGTGAGGAAACACAGGTGAGGAAACACGGGTGAGGTAATACAGGTGAGGAAACACGAGCGAGGAAACACGGGTGAGGTAACACAGGTGAGGAAACACGGGTGAGGTAATACAGGTGAGGAAACACAGGTGAGGTAATACAGGTGAGGAAACACGGGTGAGGTAACACAGGTGAGGAAACACAGGTGAGGTAATACAGGTGAGGAAACACGGGTGAGGTAATACAGGTGAGGAAACACGAGCGAGGAAACACGGGTGAGCTAACACGGGTGAGGTAACACGGGTGAGGAAACAAGGTCGAATACTATGTCACACTTCTATCTGCAACTATTGAGCAGAAGTACCACTGTTTGACCTCAGGAGGGCAGCACTCCGACCATGAAATGTGAATTTAGACTTTTTTTTACCAAACAGACAAACATACAGCTATAGACAGTGAGATGTATCCCTAAAGCCTCGTTTGTACAGCTGACCAGATAAAAAAGCAGTTTCAGGTTGAGTTGCTCTTTAACATTAGCCTTCTCACTACTGAAAAGCTGAACGTTAATATATTTTGCAAATATAGCTGTAGCCAAAGGTACAGGTATAGCTGTTATTGGTAAAATAAATTAGCAGCCATGATTAGCATTTTTAATGCAATTCTGTTACTTCTGTGCAACTGACAGCCCATAGGGACCAAAGGTAGGTGAAATGGTGACTCTAAATTGACCCTAGTGAATGATTGTCTGTCTGTGTTTGTCTCTGTCACAAGCTGGCCCCTGTCCTGGGTGTACCCCGCCTATGGCCCTGGCATAGGCTCCAGTCACCTCCGACCCCTAATGGGAATAAGCGGTAGAAAATGAATGAACTTGTCAATGCTTCATTTCAACATTTGTTCCTTAACCTTTTCTTCCTGTTCAGTGCTGTTGGAACAAGCCCCATAAAAAAAAAACTTCTGTGTTCCCAGACTTCTAGCGTTACAAATTACATACTGACTACAGGCAAGGTTTGATGAGTCAGTAGTGACATAAAATCAGCATTCAAGAGGCTAAAAACATACTACGATATTATCATAAAGATTAGGAGACTGTTTTTTTTCCACAAATGTAAACGATCTTTAGAGAGTAGGCTTAAGAATGTATGAAAATATATTTTATTTATATTTTTGGAGCAGCAGATTTGTGACTTTTTGTACCCCAAATTCTTGACTGCACTCATTTGAAATACATTGTGAAAAAAGATTTTTTTTAAAGTACTTTGAATACTTAAGTATTTTTGAAAGCACATACCCCAGTACTTTAACTTAAGTAAAAATTTGACTAAACAACTTTTACTTGTACTGGAGTAATATTTGACCAGGAGGATCTATACTTTTACTCAAGTTATGAAGTTGAGTACTTTGTCCACCTCTGACGATAAGTGTGTGGTGTCAGTCGCTGCACACAAACACCGACAAAACGCACAGCAGGGGAAATAAATATTGCTGTTAAACAAAACTGGAGACCCAGGCGCTCCAAAAAAGCAACAACAGCCGGAGGCCTCTATTTTAATGGCCAAATCATTTAAAAGCAAACATGTTTCAACCCCCTCAAGGTCTTAGGGTTAGGCTTATATTTTATTTATTTTATTTTTTTGGTATTGTAGCCCCCCCCCCTTCTTCTTTTTTGGAGTGGCTGGGTCTTCAGTTTTGGTTTGCGGTACCTGTCTCACGTTCCCAAGAGCAATCTCCATTGTCTTTGTTTGAACACCAAGAGCAACTAGTTACTGTTTTCTCTTTTTTAAATATTGTTGTTGTTTTAATGACCCAGTCCTTTTTTGGTGTTGCTCCTGTCACTGTTAACCTCTCGAATCAACTAAGACTGTAATAAAACGCGTGACCTTATTGGCCAGAAGGCTTATTTTATTGAACTGGAAACAGAATAATGCCTCAATTTACCATAATTTGTTACAAGATATAACAACTCTACCTCCAACTGAAAAAAAAAATAAAATATGAACTCAAAGGTAAAGAGGATACTTTTTATGAGATATGGAACCTTTCATATGGAGGACCAAAACTGCAAAATCAATCCATAAATGAATGAATAAATAAAATACATTTATTTTTTTCTCTTTTATTTTTCCCCACATTTATTTCTAGATTTCTGTCACCGAAATGCACACCTTCATTTGCATTTCAGTGACAGAAATCAATAAATAAATGGATGTGGGAATACATACAAGAGGACAAAATAAAGCAAAAATAAATTCACAAAAAAAAAAAAAAAAAAAACACAGAAAGGGAGTAATTCTAGGCCCTTATTTATTTTAACCAAAACTTACACCTTCATTTAAAAAATATATATATTTATTTCAGCATTTCTTGTCCTGTTTAAAAAATTATTTGTCAATGAGACCATGTATTTTTGAATTTATTTATGGATTGATTTGGCAGTTTTGGTTCTCCATACTTTCATGGATAATAATTTTTTTGGCATTATTGTTTTCTATTCTGTTTTTTATGCAGTTTATCTTAAGTGCAATCATATGTAATTTGTTATATATCTTTGTTGACTAAACATTAGCGTTCATTCATGTCTATTACTGGGGATTTTTTTTTTTTTTTGTATATATATAAAAAAAAAAAAACAATAAAAAGATATTTAAAAAAAAAAGTGAGCTGTGGATACCAACATTTTGTACATGTTCAGGTAAACAAAAGGAAAACAAGATCCATTTTCTTTGGGTTGAAATAAGTTAAGAAGAATACTAAACCACGAGTAGCACCCATTTTTATTTTGTAAATGTGGCTAAACATTTGCTAAATCCGTGTTTCCCTGTGTCTTTCGCTGCAGCACGGAGCTCACCTGTCGTAGTTGTCCATCTCACTGGGGCTGTTTCCGTTCAGCGCCGCGGTGGCCACCGTCTCCAGTTTGTCCTTGAGCTCCTGGTTCTTCCTCTGAAGGTCCACGATGACCGAGTTCAGGAAGTCGATCTACACGACGAGTACACACAGACACATTAGCAGTCAGCTCACATTTACTCCTCTGTGTTCACATAAAACTATTCTAAAGACTAAAGACAATAATATGCATTTATCTAGTGTCCAGTGTCAGACAAACTAAGAGATGTGTTGAGATTATTTTCTATTAAACTTTAGCAAAGGAGTAAAAAAGTGAGTTATGTAGCATAAACACTAAATACTAAGGTGATATCCCAGAAGAACTCTACATCTAAAATCCAACATGGTCTACTGCCTCCTACTGGACGCTGTATGTTAGAACCACAGTGAGAGGTGAGAACATGCACAGTGATGCTGATGAGGAACATGAACAAACCGCTGCCTGATGGTGGAGTAGCATTGCCAACATCAGAGACAGGGCAGAGAAGAGGAGAGGAGAAAAAAGAACAAGAAAGATCTGAAATTAGGAACCAGCAGCGACACAAAACTCCACACAAGGCCCTGTACTACCAAGGCCGGGCCAGGAGAGGGCGCCTCACTCGGGTCGGGTCAAACAGAGAGGTGTTTTGTGGGACACACAGAGCAAGGTAAAACTGGGATATGCTCTAAGTTTAAAAAGCAGTCTCTCATTGTTGTCACTTATAATACGTGTTTGATGTAGCGCATGGATTAATATTTACTGATTAATCCGCAAATTAACAGCTTGAATGTTGCTGAGTTTATTTACAGAAGCCCATTACCAGCAGAGTTTAGCCACTAGCGCCGCCTGCAGTTATGGATACTTATTACATCTCACATGCGCAGAACGTACACACTGCTTCTAAAACGGTCACTCTGGTGTCTGAAGACAGTTTTTGTGCCAAGATGTGCTGTTACAAAGCAGTCGCTCTGTGTCTTTGACGGTGGTCAGGCGTTAGATTAGTGTGCCACAGAATTTTGACCGTAAACGTGATGCTATTGGTCTCTATTGGATGAAAGCCTTAGACTAGATTCGTTCGGTTCGTTAGCAGTCATGTGGCCTCGACTGGAGTTAGTAGGAGCCAATCCAGAGGGCTGTTGAACATAAAGTAATGGGACTTTGAAGAGAGACCAACAGATTGTTAATATAAGGCAATTAAACAAATGCATTTGATTCTGGTAAATGCACTAAGCTCCAAACACGGCTTCATAGTACAGGGCCCACATCTCTGACATCAAATACAGTATAACATTTTACAACACACAGAGGCTGTGAATGTTTTAGGAAGTGACAGATCACATACATTTATCCCAGTGGTTTATAGATGTCAAATAACATGACCTCTGCAAAATATTATACTGTAACCTATTCATGAATCAACACAAAATACTGTTTTTAGTTACATCTGCATAAAGCCCCTTTCACACAGGACGCAGCGGGTGCTCCACTCGGCACTGAGAGGGAGGGCAACCGCACAGAACAAGGCTAATTTTTAGAAATGTGATTTAGCCTTGTATTCTTTTACCATCTCAGTGTACAGCCTATCACACAGGAACATAGCCCTCGTGTTGTGGCTATGAGAAGACTGTGTGGTCCTGAACAGTACTTTCACTGAGCTGACTTCACAGCATGCTGCGCCCAAGTTTCATTTTTATTAACTTCAGGGCCACTGCATCCTGTGTGAAAGGGCCTTATCACTGTTAGTATCTGTGTACCGAGTCATTTCACACAGCTTTAGTTGAGACAGTTACTACTGACCCAAATGTGATTTATGAGAATGCCAATGAGACAAAAGCACAATTTAGCAGGCCAGGATACAACATCTTTATGGGTAATTAGTAAGTAAAAGCAGGACGTCCTCAGACTGTACAGGCTGACGGGACAGCAGAGAGGCACAGACCTGACTCTCCAGAGAATCCTTTTCCTCCCGCAGCTCATCCACCTCTGCATTTCCTGGAGATTGAGGAGAAAAAACATGCGTCCTTGTTAGTGCTCAGTTTGTTTACATGCAGGCAGAGAAATATGAATTATTCTCTATTGTCCAAGTATAACTGGAACGTTATAATCAGACTTTATAAGGTTTGATTATAACGTTCTAAAGTCCTCCCGTAGTGAGTCCCAGAGTTACCTGAAGAGTTTCCTCCGGCCGCTCTTTCCTTCTCCAGTTTCTGAACACGCTCTTTCAGACTGGCCTTGTCTCTCTCCAGAGCCTCCACTGTGGCCTCCAGAGATTTAGCAGAGGCACTTTCTGCTTGCAGCGCAGACAGCTGCAAAGAGACCATATATACTCTTAACAATGGCTATATCAACACAAAGATGTGATTAATTAAATGTCTCACCTCTCTCTGGAGCTGATCCAGCTGCTCTTCTTTAGAACTGATTAAGGCACTGTTTTTATTCTGAGACTGTTGCAGAGCGGCTTTCTCTTTGTCCAACTGCTCCTTCAGGCTCTTCTCACTGTGAAACGCAGGACAGAGCAATAAAGAGCACAAAATGGCTAATTATTTCTACGAATGAGAAACTAGAATTGCCAACATTACACTATAATTAATCATATAGTGCAGTGGTTCTCTAGCCGTGGTTTGCATCAAAAGTGGTACGCGGGCTACTTCTGGTGGGACACAAATGTCTTCTGTAGTTCAGCTCCTGAGCTGAATTTATTTTCTATTCCTGTTTTAGTCCTGCTCTGGTTGGGTCTTAAATATGTCCTGGTTTAGTCCTGGTTTAGACATGGTTAGACCTGGTTTAGACCTGGTTTAGACCTGCTTGAGACCTGGTTTAGTCCAGAGGAGTCCAAGCTTTTTTCATTAAGGCCACATCCTGGAAAATAGAACTTTGGCTTAGGTTTTACTCTGGATGCCTTTCTGCAACCACTTATTTATCCAGGATTGGGACCACCAACTACAAATTAAATGTTTTCTTTGATGATTCTTAGTATCTCACAAGAATGTTTATTATGGAGCTACTGATGTCTACATATAACTCCATACATAACTGCTGTGTGAATATATAAAAACTGACACACTAGGTTAAATGCAAGAATCCCTGCTGCTGTACCAAAGTTTGGACACTCCTGGTTTAGTCCTTGTTGTGTCCTCATTTTTTATTTCTGGGTTAATCCCCGTTTTGTTCCTTTGTTTAGACTTGGGTTAGTCAGTATAGGCTTTTTAAAATGATACCTTGAAAGCCAAAACGTTTCTGAGGTGGTACTTGGTATAAAAAGATTGAGAATCACCGATATACCATAGTGTACGCGTTAACAACACTAACACTTTTGTGACCAAGCACTTTAATGATGTACTCTTAGCACTGTGAACTTAACTAAATGAGGCATACTCTAGGAAAATGCTAGTTCTAGTTGTTTTATGCCGTGTTTCGTGTCTCTCTGGCCTTGACCATTGTTGATTATAATGAGAAGCATTCCATGAGCATGACAGACATGACATCAAATAGAAAATATCCAGTACCTGATGGTATTATTAGGCAGGCTTTACGGAAAGGGAGAGGAGTAAAACTAGAGCTTAAAATATAGTCTATTACTTATGATGTTGAAATAAGTGCTGCTGGTTTGTTTTCTTACCTTTGTTTCATTTCTTTCACCTGCTGCTTAAGCTTCGAGTGTTCATTCTTGAGCTGCACATAGTGAAATAATGAATACATGTTAAAACTAGCAGAAGGTGTACTGGCACAGTGACTTTTATGTGTAGTGTGATGTGTGTGTGATGTTGACCTTTGTGAGATCGGCCTGGTCCTTCTGACTGTCATTACGCTCTCTGCTCAGCTGCTCGCGCTCCTCCTGCAGACTCTGTAGCGACTGGCTCTTTGTGGACACCTCCTCTTTCAGCTTTTTTCTGAAGCAACACAAATATTACACTTGTTAATATACATAGCATTACACTCCCATATATTTTTACAATAGAAAATAATTAAACCTAAAGCTGTAAATCACGAGTTTCTCTCTAAAGCATGGCTCGTGGTTCAGGACATCTTTATCAGATTCTAACATAAACTTGTGTTGAGAAGAGCTTGTCAAGCCTGGCTCGTATAAGGCTTGGCAAAACAAGACACGGACAGGACGGATGCCATTTAAATCATAATTTATTAAAGTAAAGTAATTAAAGCATAACCTATATGGATAATCTGTAGCGCCAGTAGTGTGTGTAAGTGTTGGATGTGTGAGTGTTGTATGTAGAAACTAAGGTGAAACAAACTAAAGAGTGCACAAACAAGTTTAAAGTAATTTATTTTGCACATTTTTCATTAAGAAGCAGCAAGCTCTACTTTGGGTCTACAACTACTTGCCTTTGAGTACCACAAAGAATTAGGAATCTCCAATAGCACAGAGACTCCACATCTCTACTCGTGAATAACAGACGAACCCTATCGATCAAACTGAGGCGGCTGAGGCTGAACTAAGGACAAATGAGCTCAGTTATCCTGTTGTATGAGCTCGGCTTAAAGCTCAAAGATACAGAGTAAACTCACAGTTCTTCACCCAGACTCTTGGTCTTCTGAGTTTCTGTGCTGAGCTGTTTTTTGGATGCTTTCAGATCCTCCTGGTACTTGGACTTCTCCTCCTTTACTGCTTTCAACTAAAAACAATAAGGAAGACAAACTTTTTATATGTTTGGTTGGAGAGGTGCAGACATAAACAATAACCAATACTGGCGCCACTGTCTCTCAGTTTATAGAAAGGTCTCGTACCTGGGACTCCAAGTCTGTCTTAGAGGTCCTTAGTTCTTCCAACAAAGACTGGGCCTGGTTTTTGTCTTGTAGTAAAGAAGCTTTCTCATTGGCCAGCTGCTCAAGAGCCTCAGCTGTTTTCCCAGAAGCCTCTGTGGCCTAAACCGTGCATAAAGAAAAACAATAATTAGAACAGATCATGTCTTGGGATCTCTGGATTTCATAATTTATCAATGATTTTTTTATCTCAATATTTAACATTTTATCATTTTAAATAAATTGTGCATGCTGAGAGAAGCATTTGTGAATTAAATTGGTGCAAATTAACAAGACAATTATTATAAATTCTCTACAGCAGACTGGAAAATACATAGTTGTTACTCTACAAAACTAAAACCTGTGGCCTTAGAACGGATACGCTCATGAACAACACATTCATTTCACAATATATTAATACTTTTTCTTTTAAATAAATGTGTGACTTTATGGCAGTATAAGAACATTTAGCCTGGCTGGCCATCTTAATATTTTTCCTACTCTTTCCAAACTAAGGCACAGTACCAATACTTAAAATAAACTGAATAAACTGTGTCTAGATACAACTAGATGGACATACAACCAATCAGAGAAACAAATCATTTCATAAAGGCAGCCCAGCGCTGAAGTTACAAAAGATTCAATTTTGGAGCAGTGCACTGTGATGTCAGCTCAGCGCGTCCCATCACAGAGTCTGAAAGGTCTGGTCAGACAAAACGGTAGAAACAGGATGTTTACTATTCATATTAGAAAGTTAGCCACCTACAGGGATGTAGTCTTTGTGGTGTGATTTTGTGATCAGACTGTGGTGGTCCTGAGCATTATTTTAGTGAGAGGGTAAAAGAATATGAGGCTAAATTGTGTTTGCATTTCAACTGCTATTTGCTAAAGCCACTTCCTGGTCTGTGTGGTCTGTGCCCTCAAACTGCGAGTCTTTCTCAGCTCGCAACGAGCGCCCGTCACATTCTGCGTGAAAGTGGCTTAATAGCAAACATGAATAGGTTTTTGAAGTCCTTTATAATTTAAAGACAATGTGGTGTGCGGTACACGGGGGCAGAGCGGTTAGTGCTCTCACCTCCCAGCAAGGAGATCATGGGTTCGATCCCTGGGCACACCATCACACAAACTCTCTGGGTGGAGTCTGCATGTCCTCACTGTGTTCTCTCCGGTTCCCCCCGGCTTCCTCCCACCATCCAAAGAGATGTTAGATGAATTGGTGACTCTAAATTGCCACTAGTGAATGAATGTGAGAGTGAATGGTTGTCTATCTGTGTTCGTCTCTGTGTCAGCCCTGCGACAAACTGGCCCCTGTCCAGGGTGTACCCCACCTAAGGCCCAAAGTTCCTGGGATAGGCTCCAGTCACCCACTACGCCTAACAGGAATAAGCGGAAGAAAATGAATGAATGACAAAGTGAAGTTGTATGTAAATGGGGTACACAACCAATCAGAGTGCTCGATTGAGGTCAATGCCTGACACTGATTCAACATGTTCATTTGTCCAAAACTATGTCCAACTGTTTCCCTCTACGCCCAGCGGTGCAGAACACACAAACAGACTCACGTCACCAACTGTGCCAGACAATTATCGGCCCACAGCCTTTGGAGTTTAGAGAGTTCAGCAAACAGTTAACTAATTGAGTCTAAATTTGGCTTAAATGGCTGGCCAGGCTAACAAAATATCTTACTTGATGTAAAAAATGTAGTTATGATTATCACTGTATTTATCACTGAATTAAGCTTTAACTTGAAATGTTATGTGGTAATATCCAATCCCGTTATAAGCCCACAGGAAAGCAGGTGAAGGCTGGGAGCTAGGAGTAACAGTGGTTAGTGAAAGAAGATGAAAGTTAAGCACAAAAACATCAGAGGGATCCGGGAGACAGAGCAGCGTGCGTTTTAGTGAGAGAGTGACAGACAGTAGCCCCAGCCGTCTAAAGGACTCTGTGAGGATGGTTAGTGCCGGGGGCGGGGGAGGAGGAGTACCTCAAGCTGCTTAGAAAGAGCATTTGAGAGCTGGGACTGGAGCTGGCTGACTTGTTGTGTGGCTTCGTCTCTTTCCTTTCGCAGGACGTCCCTCTGGGCTGCGAGTTCATTGAGACTGGAGGTGATCTCGTCTTTCTGTACGGCTGAAGTCGAGACCTCTGTCACCGCCTGCTTGTACTGTGTTTCCAATTGTTCTTTATCATTCTGTAGCTTCCTAAAATCGGCCTCTAGTTGTTTGTGGTTGGTCTGTAGCTTGTCTAACTCCCCGTTCAACCCTAATCGTTCTTTGAGCCAGTTTTCTTGCTCGCTGAGCAGAGAAACTAGATCATTCTCCAATTTACCTTGTGCTATAGAAAGTGTTTCCTTTTCTGCGTTCAAGCTAGCAATCTGTTTGTCCATCTCTTCAGTTTTAGACTTGAGCTGTTCCTTATCGGCAATCAGCTGACTGGATTCTTGCTCTTGCCGTTTAAGCTGCGTGGACAGTTCTTCCACTTTGCCCTTCTTTTCCTCATCAGCCTTTTTCAGATTCAACAACATCCCTTCATTTTCTTGTTTCAGCTTGGACACTGTCTGCTCCAACTCTTCAATCTTCTTGGAGAGGCCATCTTTGACGGCAATGACTTCAGTACGTTCATTCATTTCAGTTTGGAGCTGCAATTCGAGACTAGCCTTTGCTTTTGACAGCGTTTCAATTTGAGATTTTAACTCCAGCGTTTCCTGTTGTAATGTCTGCTTCTCCATTTGTATGGAATCCAACTGTTTGCTAGTGTCACTCTGCCCTGAACGCAAATTTTGACAGTCGTTCGTAAGCTTATCCACCTTCTGAATGAGCTCTGAGTTTGTCTTTTCTAGTTCCTGTTTAAACTTAGACTGTTCCTCGATAAGTTTATCCTTACCTTTCCTTAGCGTTTCAATATCAGAGTTTAGTTTCTCCGCTTGGTTCTGCAAGTCAACTTTATCCTGTTTAAGAGTAACCATTACGGCTTCAATCTCAGCTTTCTGTCGTTTAGTTTCCTCTAACTTTGCCGATATATCTGACTTTTCTTGGTTAAGTTCGGTGTTACATTTAGAGAAACTATCCAACTGGTCCTTGACGGCTCTTAAATCACTGGACAGCTTTTCCTTCTCTACTGAAAGCCCGTCTTTTTCCAATAAGACTTTAGTTAGCTTCCCCTCCAGCTCTCCTTTCTCCCCTGCCAGCCTCTCGTGGTCCATTTTCTGCTGCTCCAGTGTCGACTCCAGGCTCATTTGCTCTTTCCGCAATGCATGGACAGCCATCTCTGCTTCCGAATTCTGACGCTGGGATGACTGTTTTTCTTGTTCTAGAGCTTCTGACGTCTCCTTACACTTCTCATGTGCCTGAGCTAGCTGTTCTGTCAACAATATAATCTTCTCTTTTAACCCTTCCATCTCTTTGAGCAGCTCTTGTTTTTCATTACTGACTTTTCTTTGAACGGCAAGCAGGTCCTCCTTTTCCTGCAAAAGTTGAAGCCTTTCCGAATCCGTAACCTGGCTGCTGGTCTTAAACTCCTCCAGCATTTGGGCGAGACTTTGCTTGGAGACTTTAACTTCTTCACATTCACGTTGAGAGGTCTCCAACTCTTTCTTAGCGAGACTGAGCTGATTTTGCAGTTCCTCTTTTGTCTTTTCAAGATTAGTTTTGTCTAGCGTGGCTGCACTGATTTCACTGGACATGCTTGCTTTCTCCTTTGTTAGCGTTTCATTGAGAGCTTGCAGTTGGGTATTTTTCATTGTGAGGTCTTCTTTTTCCAGGTTTAATGAGTTTAATTTGGATTGGAGTTCGCTGTTCTTAGTGTCAAGGGACTTTTTGGCATTTCTAGCAGCGTCTCGCTCCAAAACGAGACTGTCTTTCTCTGATGTCAGCTTGGATTGGTTTTCTTTAAAGTCGTCTTCCAGTCTACTCTTTTCCTTGCAGACGTTTTCATAATCCTCAAGCAGTTGCTTCTTTTTAGCTTGAATCTGCTCGAGCTCCTGTTGCTGCTTTAGGGCAAGGTCTTGCTTTTCTGCGTTGTGCTTTTGAAGTTCTTCGTTTTTCGCCAGCTGTTCATTGTAAGCTTGTTTGAGCTGTTTGCTTTCTGTCCGCGCCTCTTCAAGATCATTCGTAATTTTCTCCAACTCATTTTTAAGTGAACTTCTTTCTTCGTCTAAACATCTGCTTTTAGTTAGCAGCTCCTCTTGTCGTTGTGAAAGTTCATCTTTAGCCATGTGCAGTTGTTCATTGTGCTCCTTTAGTTGCTTGTAACTCGCCTCAATGCTAGAAAGCTTGGCTTGCACATCTGAAAGTTCCTTCTGCAATTTCCATTTCTCTGCCTCGCTTTCCTTCTGCATGAGTTCCTGATCTAAGTTTTGCTTTTCTGCTTGTTGGGAAAAGCGTTCAACATCACGTTTGGTGGATTCGAGCTCAGTAGAAAGACACTGGGAAAATAAAATGTAAAGGAAAAACAAAAGAAGCAAAAAATAAAGAGGGGGAACAGTAAGATCAACCAAACCAAACTGAGCAGATATGAATATATGCAACTGGAAAAGTTAAAATGCAGAAGCAGGGCAAAGGTTACACCACGACTTACACCACACACATGTATTAATATTTAAGAAGAGCATTTTCACTTCCCCTTCTAAACGGTTTAATGAATATGGCTGGCCTTTAACCAGAGTGGCTGTTGCCTGCAGACATTGTGCAGCGTCTAGTACAGCATGTACCATTTTCAGCTGTGTGAAAAAGAACGTACACCCGATTGAAATACATTATGATAGTGCCCCCACTGGTCAGTATCCTGTTTATCATGAGAGAGACAGGGTTCCAGCCACATAGTCCATTCCTGTGCTCGTCTTAGGAGTAAAAACCTATGCCTCTGTAACTTAAATTTATAAAAATTACCCATGAAACAGATGATCTGCGGGCAACCCTGAAAGAAAATGGGAGCTACCAAAAGGAGTTTTCTGAAACATGAGGGCATAGGGGCTGTGTAGCTGTTCTTAATTTTTTTTATAATTGTTTTTTAACTGGATTTTCTGATCACTTTATGGTCTGACATAGATTTGATTTAGCTGGGACATACGCTCATGCAAACCTGGCAACTCTATGGCATTATCTTCTAGGACTAATATCTCCCTAAAACCTTTCATTAAGCCACTAACCTTCTATTACCAAGTCATTTGCATTGGCTTTGTCAGGAAGTATTATGGATCACACTGTGCAATCAGAGATGCCTAGTGCACTTAAGACTATTTTACAAACTGATGTGAAAGAATTAACTATTGTTGGGCTATGGCAGGATTCTCTGTGGCTGGTAGATTCAGTTTCACTGTCACATGTGTCACAGGCAAATTTTGGCGTTTGGCTGCAGCCTGATCATATCACACATTACGTACAATGTGTGATGCATGACTTGAAGCTTGAGGAGATGACATTTTGCAATGGTTAATCAACTTTAGACATCTACTGACAAACACCACAGCTCTAACTGCTATGGTGCCAAAATCTGATATATTTTCATTGTAACATATCATAAGCAGAGGTGGGTGAGTTACATTTACTTGAGTAACTTTGTGAATAAATTGTACTTCTAAGAGTAGTTTTATCGCAACATACTTTTTACTTATTATTATATAATATTATTTTGAAGTAACAATCCTCTTACTCTGCTAACAACTTGTCATTGAACTACAAAAGGATGTACTTTCTTTTTCCCATGACAGCACCTGATATACTGCAGCTTTTACAACCTGACTGAAATGAAAATGATCCTCTTAAATATTCCACTGATAAAAAAAAAAATGTTAATAAATATGAATGAATAAATCAACTGCAATAATATGAAAATGAATATGAGACTTGTGAAACAATAGTAATAACTTCATTCAATATGCTCTATAATAGTGGCTCTCAAAGCTTTCACACCAAATACCATCTCAGAAAATATTTGGCTTTACAAGTACCATCTTAAATTAGCCTAAATCTTGACTAATCCAAGTCTAAATCAAGGCTAAAACAGATCTCTACCAGTGCTACACTAAGACTAAACAAGCACTTCATCAGTATAAAAACAGATAAACCAAGACTAAACCACAACTAAATCATATTTAATCCAGGCCTAAACCGGGCCTAAACCAGTTCTAATCCAAGACTTAACCAGGTCTAATCCAAATCTTTACCAGGACTATTGCAAAATAAAGTAGGACTAAAATGGGAATAAAACTGGCTCTGAACTAAACTAAATAGAACCTGAACTACAAAAAACTCCTGAGTACCATCAAAAGAAGCCCGAGTACCACCACTGGTACTTGTACCACAGTTTGAGAACCACTGCTCTATAAGATGGTTAATGGTTACAGACCCTATAAAACCTGTTGGACACTCTGTTATGGTTAATAATGGTTATTTGATTATTTCTTGTATAGCTCCCGGCAAACACAAAATTTTCTCTTTTTGGCCTTCCAAGTGAAGACAGTGGGTAAATTAAATAAAGTGTTCCTATTTAATCTCTAAACCTTGCCCTTGTAAGCCACTAAATCCGTACATATTTTGGTTGTGTCTCCCAGTGTTGGCCCAGTGCGTACCTGAGCCTGCTCCTTGTACGGCTGCAGCTCTGAGACCAGCCTCTGCAGCTCCTCACTCTTCTCTCGGGACTGGCCCAGCTCGTGCTCTAAGTGCTTTACCTGACCCCGCACCTCCCCCAGTTCTTTGGTGTGGAGCTCAGAGGCCTCAGACAGGGACTTCTGATGGGACGTCTTCAGCTCCTCCACCTGGGCTGTGCCCTGTTCCACTGCTTTCTCCTGGTCACCAGGGAAACATTATTAAGGTGAGACACTACAGGCAAAACACTTTTGCTCCTTAAACGTGGCTTTTGCACTGAAATATAGAAAATGTCTAATCTACACAAAAAGGTGTTTATTTCATAACATTTAATTACTTTCGTCAATAGATTTCTATCTGAAATATTAATTTCAAAGACTTTTTCTCAAATGAGAGTTTGAGTGCGAGTTTTTCAGATATCTCCACTTCAGTAGCACCACAAGCACCAAATTATTCAGTCTTTTACTTAACTATATTTTGAAGGTTATTACAGAAGGATTTATTAATATATCATTCCTAGCCTGATTTATTGAGCATTATCCTGTTTCAAAGCTATTGGCAGTATTATCTACTAGTTTACTGAAAGGCAAAATAAGATATCCATGATTCCCTCTGTAAAAACAATAACCTTATCAGATAACCTCATCGGTTATTGTAAAATAAAATCAAGACGTTTTTTAAAAGATATTTTTTAGGCCTTTTTCAGCTTTATTTGAAATCATGGGGAGAGACATTCAGGAAAGTGTCGGAGTCTGGTCTGGTCAGCCACTGAGGCAGGCTGTAGTTGCCCTGTCAATGTGCTGCAGCTCTACCAACTGAGCTATACCTATAAAATTCAGATATTGTTTCTATGCAAATTTGCTCATTAGTATGCATATAATGTCAAGTTTGCATATTAAAACATTAAATTACACAAAACTTGCATTATATAGGTTTTCTTATGTTTATATCTGTAATGTACTGGAGATGTTTCACAATATCAGTTTGTTAAAAAAGAAAATTACCTGTAGTGGTTTGCCTTGAGGGAGAATTTAACACCACTGTATGAAGATCGTCCTTATTTACAGAAATGTAGCATGTATACACAGATAGATATATAGATAGAGATAGATATATAGATAGATATAGACAGAGATAGATATAGCATACAACTGAAATTGATGAATTTGGCTTCATGCTTCATGTCCACGTCTATATCAAGGCAGATCTAATTAGATTTTGACTTTGGATTAGAACTTAAAAATGCAAGTATATTATACTATATCAGAGGATTTCTAATACTACTATGATACCAATAATAATGATAAACTGTAACAACTACATGCTATACAGTACATCAGAGTACTTACCAGCGATGTAATCTTTTCCTCAAGGCTACTTATTAGACTCTGGTGTTTGTCTCTGGTCTCCTTGAGCTGCTGCTCTTTGTGGGCCGTTTCCTGTTGGAGCTGTTCATTCAAATGAGACACTTTCTCCTTCTCCTCTGCCAGAAGGCCCTGCAACTCCTCAAGCCTCCTAAAAGACAACATTTTGAAAGAAAAGAAAAGAAAATCTGTGATAAGGGTGAAAACTGTGAACTGTATGGAGGCCATTACAGTAACTCTGCGCCTGCAAAAGGACGGAAGGTTATTTAAAAAAAAAAGCTCTTCTGTTATCTCAAACCAGGAAGAAACAACTTAATTTGGTGACACTTTAATAAAAGTTACAAACAAAAAATAAAGCAAAAAGAAACAAAATCTGTAAAACAAATTCTCAACATTATGGAACTGTAGAAAGGAAGGTAGGAAGTGTAGTACCTTTCTTTGTGCATCAGTTCTTCATTCATCTTGGTCAGCTGAACCGAGCTGTCTCCAGACTCCTTCATCGTGTCTGAGATGTCCTTTTCCAGCTTACTCTTGTCTTTTGTTAGCTGCTCGACTTTTTCATCTGCAGTCTTCAGCTTTCTCTCCAAACCTGTGAGCAAGAAAAGGATTAATCTGATTAAATTTTAAGTAAATGTCTAGCTACATACAACTTGTAGACTTCTGCCGTATGGGGTCTATCTCTCTGTGCTTATGAAACAGTATAGTGTCAGGACACTTAATTAAGGGGTAAATGCTCTATCCACTGCGCCACAAAGCCCTTATATCTCACATGGTCCAGCAGTCAAAAAGTAATAATTTCTTCCCATCCTGATCCCTTGTGGCTGGAGAACCCAAATCTTTTCAAAAACTTCTGGACCCAGACAGTGTTGCAGACCCACAAAAAACTATTCACCAAAATCTGACCATTATCTTTTGTTTGTCATTTTGCTAACGGAACAAAAAAATCAACCACACAATTCATCAAACAAGGCAGAAGTTTTTTTAGTGTCCTCACCTGTAAGCTGGCTTCTAAGTGCTTCTCTTTGTGCCGTTAGCGCTGTGCACTGCTCCTCTTTCTCGCTGAGCTTCTCACCCGTTTCTTGCATAGTTTTTAAGGATTTGGTGTGCTCCTCTGTGATCTCGGACAGTTTCTGTTTCTGTGGTAGAAAATGGTTAAACATTAGTGCAGTAAGATGCACCAAAAAGGGCTGCATTTAAAGTGAAGAAAGGCAATAGTAATAGCAGTAGTAGTTAAAAATAGAGAGGCAGTTTATTTACCAAGTTTCCGAGCTCTTGTTCAAGGCCATCCTTTTGCTGCTGTGCACTGTTCGCACTCTGCTGTAGAGAGAGGATTTCCTTTTCTTTAGCCTCCAGAAGAGAGCCTAACTCAACAACCTATGAAAAGTAAAAAAAAGTTTAGATTTTATTTGATAGCAGCTGAGAGAGAGAGGGAGATAACACAGAGACCTACGCCAGAAATCAAACCTAGGTCTGCCTTTGGTCACTTAAGTCGATTAATCGGTCGGTGAGGGCTTGGGCAACTAAAATGTTATTGGTCGTTTAGCTGCATGAAATCTTTAAAGCTGGTCTAATTTATTACTCAAAAACATTTATTTTTAAGACAGCATAGATGATTTTTAGATGACAATATATTTTACAGCCATTTAAATGTTTTATCACCTAATTAATGTAAAGTGACTTAAACGATTATCGATTAACCGTTAAACACTGACTTGACATCACCTATCATTACGTTTTAGAAAAAAAAATTGCTCTTTATTAAATTTAAAATCATGACCCATAATGAAAAAGTGTCTTCTTTTTAAACTGAAGACAAAGTCATAGGTTTGTAGTTTTTAGGAACAGTTTGTCCTAACTTTCCAATGGTACTGTACGTTTACTCTATTGTACAGCAGAAACATTAATTGTTAGTATTTCTTTAAATCGATTATGGCCATAATGCTATAATAATCGATTACATGATTAACCACAAACACCCCCACTTGTTTGAGAAACTCTGGCAAGTTCCTCCACATATCCTGTGGTTAATTTTGGTGGATTAATCAAAGGCAAATCTTTGGTCGACAAACAATTTCTATGGTCGACTATAGCCCTACATAGATTCTTGCCTTTATTGAGAGTAAAGTAAGTAGTAGTAGTAGTAGTAGTAGTAAGTAAACTGGTCTGAGTAGGAAATCAAACCATGGCTTCTCGATTACGTGGTATGCGCTCTACCAAGTGAGCCACCAGGCACCCTGTTCATTTCTATATTTAGTCAAGTAATCTGAAATGTAGCTCTCTGTAATAAAAAAAGGATTACAGTAAGTATTCAGGGTTCATACAACTTTTTAAAGATCAAAGTCACGCACTTTTTAGGCACTTTCAAGTTATACTTAAATTTTTTCCCCAGCACCTCATAAGTGGATGAAACTATATTTACAACTGAATGCCCTACATGTCCTCAACCAGTGGCTCCAGGTCTTTCCTACAGTCTGTTCAGTATTCACTCATGATGCCCGAATATCCACTGGTACTCCAAAGACTACAGTTATCATTTCAAGCATTTTCAAGGATTTGAAGCACTGATATGAACTCTGAATATTAGAAATATTTTATACTGGATTCAGTGTTATTCATTGTTGCAATGACAAATTAACTCACAATATTTGAATTTCCATCGAGTTTAAAGTGTGATATTTATATGTATATAGAAATCCAGACACTACCGCTGCTGACACCAGTGCATTTACTCTTTCACTTATACCGGACTTTTATTTATTTTGCCCATTCCTAAATGTCTGGTAAAATATTACTGCAGTTGAACAAGAAATATCTAAGCTACAAAAACAATAATTTTGTTATGTGCAGCCCTAAGTTTGTAATCTCACCTTGGCCCCCTGCTGGCTCTGAGCTTCCTCTAACCGCTTCTTCACAGCAACAAGCTCCTGACTGCTCTGTGCTTCCACTTCGGCCATCTTCTCTTTGGTTTCTCTGTCCTTTTCTTCAGCCTCTTGCATGAGCTTGGCCTCTTTCTCCTCCAGCTCCTTGATCCTCAGCTCTCCGGCGTGAAGTTTGCCCAGGACCTCCTCCATCTCCACGAGGTGCTGCTCCTCCGCCTTCTCCACGCGGGTCCGCAGCGTCTCCTCCAGCCTCTCCTTCTCCTCGCTCAGAGACGACAGCTGCGCCTTTAGTGCCTGGATCTCCTGAGTCCGTGCAGATGCGTCACTTTTGTGTTTGGCTTCGCTTTCCTCTACAAACATCCTATGCTCTAACTTAAGTTTTTCTAGTGCACTTTTGGTTTCTATGAGCTCGGCAGTCTGTGCGTCTGTGCCTTTGCTGAAAGACGACTTTAGCTCTTCCATCGCCTGCTGGTGAGAAGAAACAGCCGACTCCAACTTGGAACGCCACAGTTCAAGCGTATCAGAGTTTTCTTTTTCCACCTGGCTTAGACGCATCTGTAACTGTTCCTTCTCACTAGAAAGCTTAACGGACGTCGCCTGAAGCTGAGCGGCCGCTTCACCGTGCGCTTTCTCTTGTTCTTCCAGCCTCTCCCTATAGCCCTTTGCTTCTTCTTGCTGTTTGGATTCTTGGGAAGCTAACTGATCTCTCAAAGTGCTGATTTCTTCGAGAAGCGGAGCCACGTTTGAGCTCTGGTCTCCGGAGTCCTGCTGGCTGGCCAGGCGCAGCTGCAGGTCTGCCACCTCTCTGGTTCTCAAAGAGAGGTCCTTCTCGAGCTCCATAATACGAGATCTCTCTGAAACAGTTGTAACCTTCAAAAGTAGAAATGTAGAAATTAAAAATATGTGTTTATCTCAAATACTTACCTTTGTGTTATATCAATAAACGTCATTAAAATATGTTCCTTGTGTTTTTACTTGTTACAGAACAATATCAACACTTTTTGTCTGCTTAAAAAGTGGTTGTCTCTAAATTTGTGGTGTTTCTCAATCACCAGGATCCTCCCTTCCGAATTAGCCTGGCCAGTCAGATCTACTGACTTTACTGCACAACCATTGTAACAATTTATTTCAAATGGGACAGGTTTTATCTGATGCGGGTTCCCTGATATGTCAATCGATCAATCAATCTTTATTTATATAGCACATTACAACAACCAGAGTCGACCAAAGTGTTTTGTCCAATATTTAAAAACAAGATAAGAATCAATAAACATAATACCATAATACAAATAGGTCGACAAAACTTTCTGTTTGTACTGTCCTGACTTCTGATTGGTTGTATGTCTATCCACTTGCATTCAAGCGTAGCAAGCCTGTGTCCATTTGCCTTTGCAGTACTCCCTAACCACTAAATATCACTCTGCATTTGACGCATCCTTCAGTGCCACTGGGGCGACCTGTCAGGAGCAGTTGGCGACCGTAGAGCGGCGCCTGGGGACACTTCTTCAAGTTTGAGCCAGGATCCTGGTCAGGAGTACTTGGCTGAAGGATTAGGCTACTGCGCATGTTTTAGGTTGATGTTGGAAACCCGAGCAACCAAATGAAACCCACCGAAACACAGGGAGAACATGCAAACCCCACACAGAAAAAGCCGCACACAGTCCGGAAATCAAATCTGTGACCTTTTTGCTGTGAGGCAACAGTACTAACCACTTTTTCACAGAAAATGACTGGGGCAAACACTATAAAATATAATCCTGTGCACTTGTGCTCTACTGTGTGTAATTTGGAGCAAAACAGTCCTAGACACATTTTTAGCCTGACCATCCTGGGAGAGGATCTCTCCTTCAATGTGGTCTCCATAAGGTTTCTTCTTTTTCCCCCACAGCTTTTTAGTTATTGTTTATGTTCGATTAACTGTTTGTGAAGCCCTTTGTGGCGAAAGCTGTTGTGATACTGGGCTATATAAATAAAAGTGATATTGAAATTGAAAACAAACTTGCTCCAAGTGGAGATTCAACACTGATATTTTAACTAAAGAGATTACATGGGAGAGGGTGTGGACTGAAACACACCTTTTACAGTAGACCATGATGTAAAATGAATTTCTCAAGTACGGATCCTGGTGATTGGGAAACACTTTCTATCTTAAAACATACTGACCTCTCACGGAGACCACAGTACATTCCAAAAATTATATAAATATAAACATTGTTCTCATTGTAGGAGAGACTGGGGGTAACTCTTAATTCACAGATTTGTCTTGCTGTCATATCAATATATGCTGAGGCTAGAGCCTTGCTTGGGGGATATACAAATGCACATTTTTCTGAAGCGGACTAGCAAAGGACACTAAAAAAGCAGGACACATGGATGTTGGGAGGGTCTGGGGACACAAAACATGGGATAACTTATAAATAATAAGCTATGGACAGGGCAAATTTGGTCTGTCTTTGTGTTTTATGAGAATTATGTAGGACATGCTTGAAAAATGTTTAAACTGTGAGGAGAATATTAATCTGCCACTGCTGAATTACAAGATTACCTAATTACTGTGTGCATGGGTATACAGGATTTGATTTAATTCAAATGTATCCATTGTTAAAACCCCAGTTCAGATCACTTCCTGGTCCCTTCCTCCTGGCACATTTCCAGGCTTTTTGTTTTTCTGTTATATATCCAGTGCAGTACAGAGCAGAATTCTTTACCCTAGTGTCTTCTAACTCTCTTTGGAGTTTCTCAGCTTTGGTCTTTTCAAAGAGCAGCGCCTGTTCAAGCTCCATAATGTGGGCATGCTCCAGCCTGGTCTGCGTCTGTTAGTAAACAAGGAGGGAAGAGGAAGAGAACACACCAAAGTGCCACCATCACATGCCAGCCCAACACAGAGGACAGAGGGGGACAGGCTATATGGGGTGGGGTTGGACAGGGATTAGAAGGGGGTCTGTGTGGAGGATGAATGTGTTGCAATCAGAATCATTTTGAGGTCTGGGGTCTGTTTTAATAAGAAGCAGGTTAATTGTAGAGGCTAAATTAAAGCAGCACTTCCTGATTTTACTACTGCTGTCCCGTCCTGTCCTGTTACCTAGAGTGTACAGCAATGGTTCTCAAACTGTGGTATGGGTATCACTGTTGGCACACGGACCTCTTCTGGTGGTGGAACTCAGGAGTCTTTTGCAATTTAAATCCTGATTTGGGTAAATTTAGAGGCAGTTTTGTTCCTGCTTGGTTTTGTACTCGCTTAGACCTGCTTTTGTCTCCATTTAGTCTTGGTTTAAATCTGTCTTAGTCTTGGATCCAGCCTGGTTTAGTACGGTTTAGCCTTTTTAAAAACTATTTTAGTTCTTGTTCAGTCTGGTTTAGCCCTGGTTCAGTCCTGGTTCACCCTGTTTTTGGTTTAATTTAGAGGTAGTTTTATTTCTGCTCTGGTTTTGTACTAGTTTAGACCTGCTTTTGTCTTGCATCTGTCCCCATTTAGTCCTGGTTTAGATCTGGTTTAAATTTGGTTTTGTCTTGAATCCACCCAGTTTTAGTCCTGGTTTAGATCTGGTTTATCTTGGCTCCATCCTTGTTTAAGACAGGTTTAGCCTTGTTTAAACCTGTTTTCGATCTGGTTTAGTCCTTCTTCAGGCCTAGTTTAGTCTGGCTTAGCTTAGTTTTAGCCCTGATTTAGCCCTGTTTTTTGTTCTTGTTTGTCCTCAGATGGTACTTAAAAGCCAAATATTCGTTGAGGTGGTACTAAAATCATTGCATTAGAGGAATATCTTCAATGGATATGTCGTACGATTGTAGAGTGTCAAGGCTGTAGGCCAGATCTGTACCGCTAAACCACAGTGAGAGCATGAAATGAACCACTTCCAAGCTTGTGTTATGAAAAGAAAAACTTTAAATTGATAACCCACTGCTTTAAACTCTGACTATGTTGAACCTGCTTCTTTAAAACGGACCCCAGAATTGGCGTTGGGTAAGTGAAAATGGGAAAACACCCCATGCACGACTTTGAGCCAGGGTCGTAAACAGCTGCCACTTGGTTTTTTTTGTTTTATTTTTTTTTTTGTGAGAGACTGGAAGGATTACAGGGCAAGCAGCAGCAGAAGGAGGGATGGATTATGGGTTGCAGGATGTTTTTCGAGGTAAACATGCATATCTGACACCTGGTGAATAAAGCACACTGATTGTTAAAACATGTGACGTGTGTCGAGCCAGCAATTATAATTACTATTATTATTGGACAATGGCTTCACCACAAGGCAAGGAAAAACAGTGCCTTATATTATACTGCAAATAAGCTCTCAACTTGTACATTTTCTTTTGCATGGAATCAATTTTGCGGCTGCTATAATCTGATTACATGCACTGCTTTCTCTCTTCTGTGATTAGGCCATTTTCCACACTCGATAAACCCAAGCACTGTATAAGAAACCACCAATAATTAAATCAGTATGTGCATAATTTCTTGTAAAAAAAAATTAAAAAAAAAATCAACCAGCAAAACAGGCACGCGGAGAAGACTTGAAACTTAATGTACACAATAAAAAATACTGTATGCATTTTTGGCTTGTTTCACTTGTTGAAATAAAATATTATGAGGCTATTTTAATTTGAATTCTTTAGAACTGCAGTATAATCTTGATGTATCTTTGTGTTGGGACAGTGGAACAACGACAAGGGAGCATTTGCAGAGTGCTTCCATGCTTAATACTGGACCAACACAAAAGACAAGGACAAAAGGGTGAAAAAAAAAAATTAGCAATAATGTCACATGACTAACAAGGAAGCCACCGAGTTAAATTAGAGCACATTAGTTTGTACACCTTTAGTCCAACCAGTAAAAGCGGTTTCAAGCTCCATGCAGTTTAATATTCAGTGTGTGGCTGTGAGTGAGAATACAATGTTAGTTTTAGCTTTTGAAGGAATAAGAGAAAGTCTAACCCTGCGCTCTGTTTAAAGATTTAGTTTGAGCTTGTGTGCCTTCGGGATTTTCTGTGTAGAACTGGGAAACAAATAGAAATCTTGGTGAATTAACGCAAAAAATAAATAAATCAGGCCTCAAGACAAGTAAATATCCTACAACTCCAACAATGAAATGTTAAAATATACTAGAGGCCTCAGTAACTTATTTTAAAATATAAGAGAAGGAAAAAAAAAATCCATATATAAAGCAAAAGGGCAGCTTTTTTTAGGCCAAAACCATGAAATCCCACTCGATAATGATCTCAGTAATTATCTAATTTAATCTGATTTAAATACATTGACAGAGTGGTTGGAAAAAACAACAAAACACCACATTCCTAACCATTATAGACTTGTGTTTATTATAAAGATGTAGGTAAATGTCTGAAATAGCACTTTTAACAACATTTTTTTATATAATTTTGTCCCCCAAAGCCTATTTAAGTTTTCTTTCCCATAAATACATGTAACTTATATACAACTGATACTATACTTAATAATATCTGTACTATGTGGTGTTTATTTTTTGACACCAATAATATGAATATAAAACCAAATTAATTAGAAGCCCTAAAATTGCTTAGTATTTTAAAAGAATAAAGTCTTGCGGGATCTGAAATTGTTTTAATAATTTACCTCCACAGACTCAATGTAAATAGGTGGGAAAACCGTGTTGTGGTAATGCAATTTGTATAGATACTGCTCCAAAGTGCTTTAAATATGAACACTTCAAAAGCGTATAGTAGAAATTTGATCTAAGATAGAAACATCATAGAAAAGCTGAGGATGGGAGCCCCTCTTTCGATGTAGAAACTGTTATGCCATAAAAAAAAAGTTCCTTTAATGATAGGAAACTATAATATTGTGTCTTTACCTCCAAGTCTCCTTTGGTAATGCAAGCTTCTTCTACGCGGAACTGAAGATCCTCCACTTTTCTGTTCAAGAAAGACAGATACAACGACCAAATTATTGTGGTGTACAGAGAAAAAGTCAGCCCACAGTATATGATAAGGTATAATGTTTACTCATATAGGCCAAACAGTTACTTTATGGGTTTTACCTGCGCTCCTCCTCCAACTGATTCACCAGATCAACTTTGTCTTTGTCTGCTGCTTCTACCAAGGCACGTAACTGATCCATTTTTGACTCCATCTTTAAAAACATGTCAAACAGCAGCGAGTAAACAAGTGACAAAATAAAAACAGATACAAGTGCAGTTGGTCAGGTCTGGGTTCAGCAACGTTATGTGCCCAAAGAATGAGGTCAGTGACTACCTGCATATACTGAATGATCAAATTACTCCATCAATAGATTTTTTCTTCCATGATGGCACGGGCTTATTCCAAGATGACAATGCCAGGAGTTATCAAGCTCAAAATGTGAAAGAGTGGTTCAGGGAGCAGGAGACATCATTTTCACACATGGACTGGCCACCACAGAGTCCAGACCTTAACCCCACTGAGAATCTTTGGGATCAAACTAATTTAAATAATGGAATTAAAAAAAAAAAAAAAAAAACATTGTCCCAATTTGGTCTTATATAAATTAAAGGTGCTATGACCAGCATATATTTTTTATATTTCATAAAAATTACCCACGTTTGTCCCAAGACATGTTTATATGAAATATTAGTTTTACTGATAACAATGGTACAGCTGATTTATTATCAATTAAAAATATATTTTACATAATGGTTAAGTTGTTTTTTACATTTTTTGTTTTGATTCTAAAACTGCATTGCCGATCGTCCAATCAGAAAAGAGACCATTGTTTTGATTTAGACTGCAGTACCATTTTCAAACCAGTACAAGCGCTGCTGCTTACAGTACCTTTAAACCTAATGCTAACAGTATCCCCCTGGGTTGCATGCTGGCTAATGCAGCGGCAGCACTCAGAGCAGCTTGAATATTGATCATTACACCTTTCATATTTCATATTCTATTGCGATGACTCTGCAGATGCAAGATGACATAGCAGTCATATTATCTTTGTGATGTTTGTTTCGCACAGGAATAAATGTACTGTATATGAAAAATGTTGTCTTGGTGGTTTGTGCATCTTTATTATTGAAGTAACCATAAATTTGTGTTGTTTCAGGGAATTTCTTAATGCAACTTCTAAATACACAAACTGTTGGGAGCAGACCAAGTCACATTTTAGTTAATTTTCCTGAAGTAAAGGCCTTACTATTTAAAAGTTACAACCCTGATTTCAGAGTACATAAGGACATTGAGGTGGTGTGAAGGTGTAAACATGAAAACCCTCGGACCTCCTCGCGGTCGTCCCTGAGCAGAGTGATTTCCTGCTCCATGTCCCCGGCCTGGCTCGTGGTCCGGGCCATCTCCGCCCTCTCCATGTCCCTCTCTGCCATCAGCTGCTCGATGTGCTGCTGCTTCTCCTTCAGCGCCTCCTGCAGGGCTGTGGTGCCCGAGATCTTCCGGTTATATCTGGAGGAGGTCTCTGTCAGCTGGTGCAAAAACATTAAATATTACTGTGGTTATTGTTGAAATCTATGTGAAGACGTTTTACTAAAAAAAAGTCTAAGTCCGAGTCTCACCAGGCCCGTGCGGCTGGGCTTGGCGCTCGCAGCAGACGTCACAGAGCTCATCGTGCTGATGGAGGAGGCGCTGGGGCTGCGCTTCAGGCCCGACGGTGTGGTGGTGGGGGTTTTGCGAGCCGTGGTCTTGGCCTTGGCCGGTGTGGTGGAGGGAAAGCCAATGCGCGTGACCTTGTGAACCGGTGCAAAGAGGCCATACTTGGGCTGGCACTGGAAATATCTGCAGATAGACAGTTTGACCTTTAATGTAGCAATATTAACCATGGTGCATAAGTTACAATGCCCTAAAAAACGACTGCCATTATCTGCACACATATAAATTCAACAGTGATAATGTGCTAGGTTGTATACTGGTTAATGCAGCAGCACTCAGAGCAGCTTGAATATTGATCATTACAGTTTCATATTCTATTGAGTTGACTCTCAAGATGCAAAATGACACAGCAGTCATATTATCTTTGTGATGGTTTCAGGGCTGGGTGATATACATTTTTGTACCGAATACTGTCTTTTTCTCTTTGTATGGTATGAATTTGGTCTTTTTTTTTTTTTTTTTACCCACAGCTGTTTTTTTTTTAGGAGTTTTTCCTTACCGAGAGGGAGGGCCTAAGGACAGGAATGTCCTGGGTGTGTTTAGATTAGTGTAATTATTGTTTGTGTCTGATTGTGTGTGTGTGTTATGTCTGATTGTGTGTGTGTGTTATGTCTGATTGTGTGTGCGTTATGTCTGATTGTGTGTGTTATGTCTGCTCGTGTGTGTGTGTGTTATGTCTGATTGTGTGTGTTATGTCTGATTGTGTGTGTGTGTTATGTCTGCTCGTGTGTGTGTGTTATGTCTGATTCCCCTTTGAGGTGACTGTTGGTGTGATACTGGGCTATAGAAATAAAATTTAATTGAATTTTCGATACATAGTGATTCTCTATAATAGAAGAAAAATTAGCACGGAAGTAGCAGCCACACAAATGCTTTCCCCAAAATACTTTTTTTTTGTTTTGCTTCAGTACAATCTTGAGAACATCCTTGAGTATTTGTACATTTTATTTTACTATTATCTTCTATATGGTAACTGGATGGTTTGTTTGCTAATACAACATAAACTCTGAACATGATATTTCGTCAGTACTTTGGCATTTTTGGTCATATCGCCCAGCCCTAGATTCTGAAAATGAAGGAATAAAGGTACGGTATGTTGCCTCTGTGGGTTGCACCACAAATGTCATTAACCTGTTTTGACTGAAATTACTCCTTCTTAATCAGTAATAACCATTATTGTGGTTATCTAAAAAGGGTTGGGCGTAAAGCATTGCTTCGTTTCCCTAAGTGGAAACTATGTTTTACAGATAGAGTAGGCCCAGAGGCAGTTTATTCTGAGTATGTTGGTACCTGTCCAGTCAGAAGTACTTAAATGTGTAAATAATTTATTCCACTCACTGGAAATCCATCTGGAGTCGACCGGGACCAGATTAATTCACTAAGATGTTATGTTTTAGTCAGACTGTCCGATCCTAAATGGTTTAATGTTGTGGAACTTGTTGGCGTGTTTACCTCGTGCCTGCCACAGCCCCGTCATTTTTCCCCAGAGGCTCATCCAGCTCCACGCCACACCACTCGCCTTTGGCAAAGTCTGTTTCTCCAAGGAAGCGTACCACTCCGGCCTTTGTACCACCAACCTGAGAAGAAAGCACACACATGACTCACTGACTGACTTGTAATCCCCTTAACAGATAAAAGTGGTCTTAAAAATAATCAGCTTTGGGAGTTGTGTGGACCCTAGGTGAAATAAAAGCAGCAGAAAAAGTCTTTACCACAATGGGGCTAAACTGTCAACACCGCGCAAAGCTCAAAAGGTTTTCCTCCTGTTTCTATTTTAACTGGGCAGCTGCAGTTTCCACAGACCAACATTTGGTGATGGTGAGCACATTTCCTTTGCAGCTCAGCAGGCAAAAGTAACACTTCCTCTTTACATAATTTTCTGATGAGGGACAGGCCAAGGGAACACACATGGAGCTCTCATCTACACACTGTATGTGGCCTTCCAAAGCCAAATATAAAACCATTCTCTAGTCTACTGCTGTAATGTAAGGTGTATGTATTTAAGTTACCAATTAAACAAATACAGTACATGCCCAAAATCATAATTATAAATATTTTGGCATTTTAGGAATGATAATTTGATAAAAACTAATACCTAAACTAATAAACATATGCGTAAATAGAGGAGAGAACTCAAGCAAAAACTTATCTAAACCAATTTCAGTCTGTGTCTAGCAGAGGACAGAGAGATCTAGACAGTTGTTTCCTCATTAAAAATGAACAAAGTCACGATTATAATGTCACGAGGTGCTGTTTATCCCGCAGAGACAGGGGATGAGTGAGATGCGTGTAATAGTAACTAAATTTAACTCCAGAGGGTTGACGCCACTCACCATTAAACTATATTTAATTGGTCCTGGTACAACACAAATCTATAATGTGCAAGTGTAAGTTATTTTGTCACAGTGGTTCTCAAAATGTGGGTCAGGGCCCTAACGGGGGGTTATAGAATGTTTAAAAAGGCTGTAGTAGTCAAAAGAATGTTTAATTTATTTTAAGTACATCTGTGAAATACCAAGTAGCCTAATGAAGAAAAATAACTTTGATTCTGTAAAACAGCGGGTTAAATGAAATATTCTTATATAAAGTTATCTTTAATAAACTGAAGCCTACACTGATGTAATCAATAAAATGTAAAAAAAATAAAACATCTCTAAAGACTAGATCAGGCAGGAAAGGACCGACTAAGAGATAGCTGATAGGAGGGCCCCAGAGCTGAATTTTGCATAGGGTCTCAGAAAAGTTAGGGCCGGCTCTGTGTTGCTGAGGCTAGGTTAAGCCCAAAGCTCAGAAAATTGTAGAATTACATGAAGATGTTGCATATTCGATAATTAGGACTGCATGATATTAGAAAAACATGTGAGAGCTACTGTATGTTGAATGTTGTGTTTAAGTTGAAGTAAACGTAGCTTTCTGAAAAAATACAAGGCTCTGAAATAACCGTTGCTGGGACTAGATAAAAACTAAAACTGGGTGAAACCAAGAACAAACTGAGTACTAGATAAAAGATATACTGAGTCTCTGCCATGGCTGTCTATGAAAACAAAAAGCTCACTAATGCTAGATACAACCAAGTATGCAAGAAATGAACAAAGCATGAAATCTGATTTACTGACTGGAAAACTCTTAACAAACAATGTTATGGATTTCTGGAAAGTAGTGAGAAGTTCTTAGCAGTAACAAGGCATCTCTGGATCAGATAATACAGTAAACGCTGGCGTCAGGATATGGCTGGAATACAATATCAAATATAATGCCAGTAAGAGTGTTGTAATGATCAGCAGAATAAAGAATGATAAATGGTTTAAACGTAAATGTTCCCAAGTTTACATTATGTGAGAATAATCTCTCAGTGTGTAACAAATTTAAATACCTTGGACATTGTATCACTAATGAACTGTGAGATGATGAGGACATCTACCATTTTATACTCCACACTTACAGTCAAGTTATAAAAGATCTAGCCTACATAAACTTCATGTTGCGTACTGTCTAAGAATCTATTTCACTATTTAGACCACCTGGTATTAACTGCACATTATGTCTGCCCTGATGAAGACCCAGCACAGGTCGAAACGCGTTGGAATGTACACAATAAAGGATTTTTAATAATGTCAGAGTGCCTTGGATCCCTCTTCTATTTTCTGTGCAAGTCAATTGTTTGTGTGAGCAGGAATTAAAACTTCGAGCTGTTTTAAGATATTTAATGTATAAATGTATCTCTCCTCAACAAATCATGTAGTAACATGACTATCTTAAGCCTGAATATGAGACTGAGCGCCACACCTTAATTCTTTAGTTATTTTTCTCCTTTTTTTCAGGGTTTCTGCAGGCTTCAATAAGTTTAATAAGGTCTAAAGTTTTTTAGACCTTTTTAAGACAAATTTTCAGGAAAAATTAAGACCTATTTCTCAGCACACAGTGTACCAAAAGCTGAGACCATTTGTGACAGTGAGTGCCACAAAACATTTTGGTCTTGGTAAGAAAAGGTATAAGCTCTCGTATACTTTGCCTTTGAGCACTTAAGTGGACATTTTAGGTAGTTGCATCAAATGTATGTGCTATAATTAAGACCTGTTTAAACATTTTTAAGACCTAATAGTCCGCACTTCGGCAAATTTAAGACTTTTTTTTAAGACTTTTTTAAAGTCTGAGTCCTGTTTTTATGTGTTGTGCATTTTTTTTACTCTGGACTCTAATTAGAAGGCATTTGTTTGGACTAAGGGTAAGTACTGAAAATAATTTATTGTGAGAGACTAAAATGATCTTTACCAACACACGGTCGCCCATCTTCAGCTCCCTCTCCCCCTTCTTGACCGACCCAGACTCAGAGAGGTTGGACACTGATTCGCTGTTGGTGCGGGGCAGGTTGGAGCTGGCTGCTGCTGCTGGAGTGGCTGGAGGAGCAGACGTAGTGGTCTTCTTCACTGCTGCTGCTGCTGCTGACTTGGCCGCGGGGGTTTGGGCGGCCACGCTCCCCACGGAAGGAGTGGGGGAAGCGGCTCGGGAGGTGGGCGCCGTCTGGGTCCCATTAGTCTCTCCCTCCTGTGCGGGACAGCTTGGAGGGACGGGTGAAAATTCCTCTTAAGGCCTCGCACTGGAAGTAGCGCACTCCTGCCACCGAACCGTCGTTCTTCCCGATTGGCTCATCCAGGACGATCCCCGCCCACTGTCCTGGGGCGAACTGCGTTTCTCCTAAAAACTGGATGAAGCCTGGCTTGTTCCCGTTCACCCATACTCGCTCCCCGACCTGGAAGTTCTCCTCAGAATTGTCTCCATCTCCTGCACTGGGACTTGGAGCTGATTTGTCTGCCGCAGCTTTTGCTCCTGTTAGAAGAGAAAAATAAAATGCATTTGGGTGGTTGACGTTTGGAAGTGCAACAAATTTTATTTTGTCCTGCGGTGTGACAAATTTGAAGTTAAATGCAAAAACTATTAAATAATCATTTCAAATATAAGTCAGTTATATCAAAAGAGAGTTTTTCTGTATATTAATACAAAATGTGAGTTTTTCTGTCACACCGCTGTACATTCACTACAATTAGGCCAATTTTAATTCTTGTCATACATTATTTAACATGTCTGTTATATCAACTTGTTACATGTATCCCTGTGCCATCCAAAAAATGTTTTTTTTAACATTCAGAATTTTATCTTGTGATGAATCCAGCTGTCACACCGCAGGAAACCAGACACATATTAAGAGTTTTTGAGAAAATTAGAATTTTGCTAAAATTAATAATAAAATAACAGCTTATTTTAATATTCAGCTCACAGCCTTAACTCCAGAGTCTGTCTGCTCTGCAAATGACAGATGGGTCCTGTAAGTTTTGTTCCAGCTGCCTGCTTAAAAACCTGATCTATCACGTTACACCGCAGGACACCATTTAAATACATGATTAAACCTATTTTAATTATTATTGAATTATTGACATTATGCCAAAAACTTTATGAACTGTCCCAGACTCATTTTGACTTATTTTGGAAATGTCTGTATTTTGAAAATGTTTTAGTCACACCGCAGGACATTTCACAGTTTAACGTTAAAATGTCCTGAGGTTTCATAAAAGTGACACAGAACTTGTGTCTAAAACTTTAAAGCTTTCATAGTTGGCCCAATGTTGCACTGCTAACAGAATTTTGGAGGCGGAAAAACATCATTTGGCAAAACTTTTCAATTGATTATGGAAAAAAATGGCAGTCACGTCAACCACCAATTTATCTTTGAGTTAAGCCACAAAACTATCTGAAATGTAATGTGCTGAATTCTTAAACAGCAGTGAAATTCCAGAGAAACCATCTCTCTAAAAATGACTATAACCCTCCTAAAAAGACAAAGCCAAACATGTCGATAGAAGGCCTAGGATAGATATAAACCCTGCTTCACTGTGGCAGAGCGTCTCAGCAGCATCCGAGAGAGGTGCGACACAAACAAAATGTTGCTATTTTTAAGGATGTCAAGCAGCAGAGAGCATATGAAACAGAGAGGAGCAGACACGAAAATAACAAGTATATTCATCCACTCAGTGCATGTTTAAAATAAGCACATGGTACCAAGAGAAACACTGGGGTTTTACGTGAAGCAGGAGAAAAGAAGATATAGAAAAGATATGTGTCTCAGTATTTAGTATTTCTTCAAAACCTTTCCATTCACAAACTGTTAAAGTATGCTGTGGCCATTTTTATAGCTTTTAAAAGGCATTTATAGTGTAATTAGTGACAAAAGGGAAAGTTTACATCCAACTCAACACTAGCTCACACTGCAAATGTATAAACCGCTCCTACAATGTCTTCACAGCCACATTTCACACTGATAATGCTGTGTTTCTTCTGGCCCCCGAGGCTTGGTGTGTGTCACATGACGTGGTGGGGGGTAAACGTTATTAGCCTATTATTACATTGGTTATAATAATTATTAGCTGTATAATCTAATTGTCATATTGTAGTGATAACACATTCAACACATTATCCAATCACCTCCAAGTATTCGACTGAATGTCCCGCTCTTCACAAACGTTTTCAACAGGAGCCATTCCAGATTGATAAAAACTTAGCCACTCTTTGCTAACGTTATATCAATCTAGCTTTTGCCAGGTTAGGTGCGATAAGTATACTGTACAAAGTAATTCAAAGATGGAGAGTCACATTAATCCACATCAAGTATTTTGTATCTTGCTGTTTTTATACCATTATGGCTTTGTTTACCTGCAGTAGGAATGGTCTTGGGGGCCCCCGCTCCAGGCCTAGCGATCTTGCTGGGCGCTTTGAGGCCACTGGGCTTAGCTGAGCTCATGTTTCTTCTCCGAACTGCTTACACCCACAGGACTGGTGCGAGGACTGGTCCCAGATCATCAAAACTCACAGTGATGGGGAAGAGCGCCTCTCCTCACTCAATATCAGACAGACAAAAACAAACATGGGGAGAAGGGAAGAAGGGATTAAAATAAAAAAAGAAAAACCTGGAAGACAGAGAAGAAATACATGTTTTATTTACATCACTGATTCTCAAACTTTGCATACCAAGTACCATCTTTAATGAGAACAAGCAGGAACTAAATCATGGCTAATACAAAACTAAACCAGCAGGATTAAACCACACCAAATCCAGGACTAAACCAGAGGGTTGTGGCAGAAAAGTTGCTCATACTTATGGCCTGACTTCTAGCTAGAGTTAGCGTAAACACAAGAGTCGAGGCTTAAGCCATTCCACAAAGACGACTCTGAGCGCATACAGCCGAGCTAACTCCAGTCAGACTGAATGAGCCGCACCTAACTGCTGTGAGTCTGCAGCCCAATGAAGGAGGAGCTAGGATTCAATCGAGCCTCAATAAAATACTACAGTTCCATGATCATCCCTTTAACTCGAGAGGAACAATCCACAGAGGAGCTGCCAAACTAACGCATCAGTTTGACGGGACAGAGAAGTATAGAAAAAATGTAACGAGTGAAAGAGCAAACTGTAGCATTTACTACTCGGTGCATTAGGGGC
Organism: Bostrychus sinensis; assembly: GCA_020698575.1. Classification (NCBI taxonomy): domain Eukaryota; kingdom Metazoa; phylum Chordata; class Actinopteri; order Gobiiformes; family Eleotridae; genus Bostrychus; species Bostrychus sinensis. The sequence continues at coordinate 7,391,789 of CM036249.1, read as the reverse complement.
ATTTTACCATCACAAAGTGCAGCGAGGTGCATGATATTTAGGCTTGGTCTTTATCAGCTACCCTACATATTAAATATCTGATTAAATAAATTATGTCGATCATAATTTTTTTTTTTAAGTTTAGTATTTAAGTAATATCCATAAATCTATAAAATGTTAAAGGGGAAGCAGTAAAATAAGTGATCTTCTGCTTAGTTTGTGGCAAAAGTGCATTAGTTTATAAAGTGTTCAGGCTAATCCAGACCTTAAACCAGCTCTGGACCAGGCTCAGCTGCAGTATAAGTTCCCATTGTGACTGAGCAAGACTCAGGGACAGAAGTGACAACAAGATAAGCCAGACTTATCCAAATAAACCTAGCTTATGAGCCAGTTTTGAGGAACAGCCCTCAGGAACCTCAGGCTTTGAAACTGAACTTTAGAAGACATCGGAAGAAGCCTGCGTACCACCAGTGATACCCGCACCACAGTTTGAGAACCACAGATTTACATAATAACAGTACGTTTAAGTTTATTTGCATGTACTTTGCAAGGTTATAAAAAAATCCCGTAGCGCTTAGAAGAGTTGATGACTCTGTTTGAAGTTAATAGAAGGTCTTAGATCTGTTATGACAACAAGCTCTCGTTTAGAAAACACCGCGTCACTGTTAGCCCTAAAAATACCCCGTCAAAGAGGACATCGACACGCAGCCCTGTCCTGAACCTGACCGGCCCATAATAATACTGTGGGGGCTGCTGCTGAGTGACCTTGACCACGGGCAGCACAGTCCAGCAGCACACACTTACTTAATCTATCATCCTGTCATTTTATAAATCATATGAAATCACTTAAGAGTCTGGGCTGGGGGCAGCTTTTTCTGAAATAGGATTATTGACGAGAGACAAAGCAGATTATCACGTTGTTTACGCTCCACACATGACTGACTGGCTGCATGAACACATTAGCTGCTGCTAATATTATACGCTACAAACAACAGTAATAACCTGATAATAATATAAAGTTTAGTACAAAAGCCTGAAAATGCATGCACCGCTAGTTTTCCTTCCTTTTGTGTCGAGTGAGCAACAGCAACAGACAGTATTTTCTTTGGTTACCATGGCAACTGGTGCTCGGACTGACTTTAGAACCGCAATATATTCAGTAAATACACACACATATTAGTTTCTGTGCTTTTTATGGTGGTGGTACAGGTAGAAATTATAAGTGCTGCCCTATTTTCTCATAATCAATTGAAAAGTTTTGCTAAATGTTTTCCTGAGTGAAACACAGGGCCTTTCCAAATCTTTAGTTTCAGAAAGAAGTTGTGTTTTTTTTTTGTTTTTTTTTTGCAAAATGTCCTGCAGTGTGACTAAAACATTTTCAACTTTTAACTGCACCTGAATCCTACAATAATTAAAAAAGTATATTAATAACAAAGTTTAATCTTGTAATCAAAATGGTGTCCTTTGGTGTGACATGAAACATCAGGTTTTTAAACAGGCAGCTGCAACAAAACCTACAGGACCCATCAGTCATTTACAGAGCAGACAGACTCTGGAGTTAAGGCTGGGAGCTAAAGGTTAAAAAGAACTGTTTTATTATTAATTTTAGTAAAAATCCTAATTTCTCAAAAACTGTTAACGCGTGTCTGTTTGGTGTGACAGCCGTATTTTTTACTAATTAAAATTCTGAATGTTAAAAATCATTGTTTATGATGAGACAGAGATATATTTATTAAGTTAGCACAACAGACATTGACAATATTTTATGACAAGAAGTCAAAATGGACAAATTTGTGAAGAATGTCCCACAGTGTGACAGAAAAAGTCACACTGCAGGACACTGAAATAATATTAATTTATAATCAAAGTTTTTATGTAATATTCTTTGCACCGCAGGACAAAAAAAAGGTGTTACACTTACAAATGTCAAGTACCCACTTTTACATATAATGTCTAAAAATGGGCTTCTGCCATATCATTACAGCTTAACCTGAATATTGTGACAAAGTGAAGCTTCTAATTAAAAATGTCCGCACACAGAGCCAGCCCTCTACTAGTACCATTCAAAGGCAGTTCATACTTCACATTCATGGAAAATATACAGTACAACCTCTAAAATAACACAGAATAAAGCTTAATTATAACATAGAGAAGCTCTGACAGAAAATTTCTAGAAAAACAAACTTGTCCTAGGCACTAAACTGACTGGTGACCCAGTTTAAACGCTCCACTTTTCCACCAGCGGCTCTCTGAGTGACTCTGATTAGTGCCCTTGGGTTACGAGGAGGCCATGGCAAGTCTGCAGTTTTCAATGGCTGAAGAAGACTGTACAGTGGAAACCAATGCAGACCAAATAGAGCCTGAACAATGACCGGGCCAGGCTCTTAAAAGTAAAAGTACAGCAGTACACAGCCTCTGGCACTGTCTCCGGTACGAGCTCCAACACGGGTTACTTCTGATGCAGCCATCTGAAAATGATCCACTTAGTCTGGAGAATTTCCCGCTGCAACCGTGTTAATCTTTTGCCAATATCTCTCACTCTAATCTGTGGCTAGGACGGACGCCAAATGCCAATGTTCTGCAGCAAAAACACTCTTCTCAATGAAAATCTGACTAGTATTTTACTAAGCTTTTGTATGTACATGATAAATTAAAAAGGTCAGTACAATATCAGTAAACCGTGGTGATATATGGAAGTATTCTTGTTATAAATGTTTAATTGAGTTTAAAAATACAACAAATACAAGGCTTTAGTGAACTTCCAACGGTCAGAATAGTAAAGAGTTAGTGCTCAGACCTGGTCTCCAATCAAGAATCTTATTATTATCTTACTACAATAATCTGTATAACTTTAACACAAATAAAATATCAGTATTACTCTCTGAAACTCATTGGTTTAATTTTAAAAGTCAAACACAGGTGAAATATCTGCAGTTCTGCATTAAAAATCTCAACAGTGAATCATAAATTTCAGTGGTAACAGCATTTACTGTATTGAGGGGATATTTTTGAAAGCACGGTTCATGAGGATAAACAAAATATAATACCTGACCAAACAATTTAATACTTTTAAGACCTTGGGGCTACCCTGAGACTAAACAGTGAACATTTTAGGGCTGCAACGACTAATTGAATTAATCGATTATTATGGATTATTTAAATAATCGTCAAGTATTCATAGACTCTGAAGACTCTGTGCTCTATCTAAATGTCCTCCAGTATTTTAGTTGCAGCTTTGTCTGGTTCAAGTGATATTTGGTAGAATTTTCACTTTTTTTTTTTAATGGTAACTATAAAAACCTCAAGTTTTTAACCACTTTAGCCACACACGCTTCACAATCCGATTAATGAAAACAATAATTAACAGATTAATCAATTATCAAAATAATCGTTTCTTGCAGCCCTAAAACATTTGTTCTTATACCGACACCGACTGGAGTTAGGACTTTATGTGGCAGTTCGGGTATATATATACACATGCACATGTTCTTAAATCAAGTCACATCCTGTCGCACCAGAGGCCGACAGTTCAGGTCACAAGTGATTCAGTTTGTACAACAGTCACAGAGCCATGGATGAGGAGTTAAACTGTTGTTTTCTGTCCTTCTTCTGGTGAATGAAGATTGTTTTGGTCACGTTCCCGTCTTTATTGGAGGCCTTTATCGCGCGATCCCGCACATGCTCCCCCCAGCTGCTCAGAGCTCCACGGCGCTGCCGTTACAAAATGCTTCCAGTGGGCGCAGGTCAGCGCCGTCGGCCGCTGGCGCTTCACGGCGCGGCGCTTCCGCTTCACGGCGCGGCGCTTCCGCTTGCAGTGCAATTTCGGGGTAAGACTGTTATTTAGATGCAACACAGTTTCGTTTTTTGATGACCTAAGATGTGTTAAAACCACAAATGTAAAACCGCTTTTGTGTTCCTTTTCTTTCAACGGCCACATATTCATATTCAAGTAAGTATCTAGAAAATATGAAAGCCTTTGTGAATCTGGCCTGAAGCGTCCCACTGCCTCTTCTTCACTCCGGCCTATTCCTGAGAGTGTTACTGACTGCTTTATCCCTGAGCTTTTCTCACTTCAGAGGCTGAGGTGAACACAGGTCCTTCTTCCTCTACAAGAGAACATCTGCTCGCACGATTATGTAGCGCCCTGCCAACAGACAGCGGAGGTGTAGGAAAGCACAAAGAGGAAAAATAAAAGCACCAGATATAAAAGTAAAGACAGAATTATTCACAGAAGAATTAACCAGTTTATCTGAAACAACTACAGGCCTTTTCTAAAAACAAACCATAATCTACAGAGAAGTGTAGTGCATTATTTCAGCGTTGATGCAGATCAGAGATTGCCGTGATGCATTAAGCACTCTCATCTATTAGCTGAGAGCAGTGGTTCTCAAACTGTGGTGCAGGTACCACTGGTGGGACACAGGCTTCCTCTGATGGTACTCAGGAGTCCTTTACAGTACAAATCCTGGTTTAGTTTAATTTAGAGAAATTTAGTTTTGTTCCCGTTTTAGTCGGGGTTTGTCCTTGTTCAGGCCTGGTTTTGTTCTGGTTGGGACCTGGTTTATACCTTGTTTAGTTTTGGCTTAAATCCTGTTTAGTCCCTGTTTAGACCTGGTTAAGTCCTGGATTAGTCCTGGTGTAGACCTTGATTAGTTCTGGATTAGTTCTTAAAGACCTGGTTTACTCCTTGTTTAGACATGGTTAAGTCCTGGATTAGTCCTGGTTTAGACCTGGATTAGCCCTGGTTTAGACCTGAATTAGCCCTGGTTTAGACCTGGATTAGTCCTGGTTTAGACCTGGATTAGTCCTGGTTTAGACCTGGATTAGTCCTGGTTTAGACCTGGATTAGTCCTGGTTTAGATCTTGTTTAGTCCTGGTTTAGACCTTGTTTAGTCCTGGTTTAGACCTTGTTTAGTCCTGGTTTAGACCTTGTTTAGTCCTGGTTTAGACCTTGTTTAGTCCTGGTTTAGACCTTGTTTAGTCCTGGTTTAGACCTTGTTTAGTCCTGGTTTAGACCTTGTTTAGTCCTGGTTTAGACTTTGTTTAGTCCTGGTTTAGACTTTGTTTAGTCCTGGTTTAGACATTGTTTAGTCCTGGTTTAGACCTTGTTTAGTCCTGGTTTAGACATTGTTTAGTCCTGGTTTAGACATTGTTTAGTCCTGGTTTAGACCTTGTTTAATCCTGGTTTAGACTTTGTTTAGTCCTGGTTTAGACTTTGTTTAGTCCTGGTTTAGACTTTGTTTAGTCCTGGTTTAGACTTTGTTTAGTCCTGGTTTAGACATTGTTTAGTCCTGGTTTAGACATTGTTTAGTCCTGGTTTAGACCTTGTTTAGACCTTGTTTAGTCCCGGTTTAGACCTGGATTAGCCCTGGATTATATCTGGTTTAGTCCTGGCTTAGATCTGCTTTAGACCTGATTTAGCCCTGCTTTAATCCCTGGTTCTGATATGGTTCAGACCCAGTTTAGTCCTGGTTTAGTTCATGTTTTGTCCTGGTTGATATCTGGTTAAGTCCAAGTTTAGTCCAGGCTTAGTCTCTGATTAAGAGCTGGTATGGTCCTGGTTTAGATCTGGTTTACATCTGGTTTAGTCCAGGCTTTGATCTGCTTTAGTCCTGCTTTAGTCCTAGTTTAGGCCTCCTTGTAATGCCCATTTTAATTCATTAAAGATGGTTCTTCTTGAAAAGCCAAACACTTTCTGAGGTGGCACTAAGTGGAGTAATGTTTAAGAACCACTTTTCTGGATAAAACGCGACAGACAAGTTGTCAACACTACATCAATTCTGTAATTTTGGATATAAGGCTTTCTGACCCTCCTTATTTAAAATCATAATAAAATGTTGTCAGCTTATTTGCCGCACAGATAACTATTCAATCATACATCCAAAAAAATTACAATCCAGTATCAAAGGCAGGTAACAACAACAGCAGAAAGGATCGGTCTGAACCCAGCTCCAGTAAAACACTGCATGTTTGCATCCATAATCTAGGTCTAACGCATCATAATGAAGAGAGCTGTTCCACATGTGACAGCCTTTTCACTGAGGTTACACTCAAGGCTGAACACACCATACAGATCACAGAGGGCCGGACCTTGGTATTTTTCTATTACTAGACTAAACCAGATCTAAACCAGAGAAAAACAGGACTAAACCAGGTCTAAATCAGGTCTAAACCAGGACTAAACCAGGATTAAACCAGAAAAAATACTATAAACCAGGACTTATTTAGGAAAAAGGGACTAAATCAGGACTAAATCAAGACCAAACAAAAACTTAAACCAGGTCTAAACAAGGACTAAACAAAGTCTAAACCAGTACTAAACCAGGACTAAATAAGGTCTAAACCAGGACTAAACAAGGAATAAACCAGGACTACACAAGGAATAAACCAGGACTACACAAGGACTAAACCAGGACTAAAATGAGGTCTAAACAAAGTCTAAACCAGTACTACTAATTCAGGACTAAATAAGGTCTAAACCAGGACTAAACCAGGTCTAAACCAGGATTTAAAAAAAAAAATCTAGATCAGGACTTATTCAGGAATACGACAGGACTAAATGAAGACTAAACCAGGTCTAAACAAGGACTAAACCAGAGCTAAACAAGGACTAAACCAGGACCAAACCAGGACTAAATGAGGTCTAAACAAAGACTAAACAAGGACTTAACCGGCTGTCAATATGATGGTCCTCAGTATTTCTAAAATCCTGTGTACAGTCCTGGTCACACTGTGTACCCCAGCTGTGACTTCCCCCCTCGGCCCTGCGGACTGAGAGCTGTCGGTGAGGTGGCAACATCTGTGAGGCGCTACACACCTATAAAAAAAACAACTAAAAACCGCTGCTATGACACTCTTTAAACTGTCCATTATTACTGCAGCACCCATGTTATGATTACACAGGAAGACTGACTCACACTTGAAAGACACCAGAGGAATGCTCTCACACACACCGGCCAAAGGAAGGAAGAAAGAAAGAGCAACGCACAAATTCCACAAGTCCAAAAGTCTCCGCAGTGTCACCTCAGCTCCAGTTTCAGGGCTGCAGCGTCAAGTTGACAGCTAACAAACACGGCAAAAATGCAAGGTGGCTCCACGCAGCAGCAGCAGGAGCAGCGTACGCCCCTTTTGCTCGTGTTACGCTGAAATGAGCCCACCAATCTTTTTAAATCCGGGATGTGATTAGTGGCTAAGTCAGGTTAGCAGCAGCAGCAGCAGCAGCAGCGAGGCCCGAGCAGGTGTTCCGGGAAATTCGGTTCCCCCATGATTCCCATATATTAAGCGCCAGGAGTTTCTGTCTATTTTAAAGGTCTTTTCGTGGGCTTGTTGAATTAAAACATACTGTATGACTCATAATCGAATGCATTTTAGCCATTTGTGTATTTTGAAGATGGTTTAATTAGCTGTTTATTAACATATTCTGCGTAACTACTGAAAACTGTAATTAATCTATTTTTCTAAAGTATTTGCACCTGCCACGTGTGACAACGACAGCTGTGATATTGTGTATTTAAATTATTTATGAAAAAATATGTTACTCAATTGTAGACCGCGTTCTGCCAAGATCTTTCATGCATTTAATCATTGTCCACATCTATTGTACGATCTGTGTGTATCAAATCTACAAATAAAATAAATAGAGCTATTTTACTGTTATCTCTATCACGATTATGTTTGCACAGATCATGCGTTTATTTCTACGTGCGTAAAATGAGAGAAAAGCCGTCACAATCGCTACCCCAACAAACGTCAATAATCAGCGAATTAAAGACAAAATAAATGATCAAATCAATAGCAAATTGCGAAGGTATATTCGATTATGATGCATACAGTATGTTTTTAATTCAACAAGCTCATAAAAAGACCTTTAAAAAAGAGAAACTCCTGGCGCTCAAAATGGGAAACATGGGGAAACCAAATTTTCCGGAACACCGGCGGCGGAGCTAACGTTAGCAGCAGCAGCTAAAGTTAACGTACCTCAAGGAGTAAGGCTTCCTGAAGTTTAACACAAAATACTTCCTGACTCCTACAAGTTTTTGAAGGGAGATATTTGAATAAACCGTGAAAAAAAACTGACCTGGTATATCTCGATGTATAATCCTATTACGTGTTTCCAGTAGAAAAATATACAGCTAACGATCGGGTGAGAAGGAGAAGAACCACGACGTGTACGACAGCCCGAGCTCGGCGGCTCCTCTGCGGCTCAGCGGGAACAGCCCAGCGGCCGCGGCGGCTCCAGAGAGGAACTGCTGCCGAAGAGCAAGAGAGGACCGCGAGAGAAGAGAAGCTTTGCTAACGACTGTGGGAGGCGAGGGCAGACAGTGCTCTTGCATGGGGCTCCAAAGAGTTTAGTACTAATGCTGAAGGGCAGGCAACTGCAACTTAAATCAAAACTAAAATTAAACTAAAATATAAAGACAAAATGATAAATAATATGACACTTACTGGTCCTAAAACTAAACTAAACAAGAAAGCTAAAAAAATATATTAGTTGAAGGCAGTGGTTCTCAAAATGTTCACACCAAGTACTGCTTTAAAATATTATAAATATTTGACTAAGTTAAGTACCAGGTTTAAGGGGCTGAAATTAGACTAAACCAGCTCTAAACCAGGTCAAAACCAAGACTAAACCCATTCCAAGCCAGGTCTAAACCAGCTCTAAACAGGGCTAGACCCAGTCTAAACCAGGACTTAACCTGTACTAACTCTAAGCCAGGTCTAATGGTTATTTAATCCAGAAATAAACCAAGACTAAACCAGGACTTGTTCAGGAATAAACTGGGACAAAACCAGAAACAAACCTGGTCTAAACAAACATTAAACCAGCACTAAAGCAGGACTAATCCAGGAATAAAAGTGCCACTAAATTAAACTAAATAAGGACTTGAACTGTAAGACTCCTGAGTACCACCAGAGGACCATGTACTGGATGGGGCCACCTCCCCTTTGTTATGAGTGTGTGATTGGTAAAAAAAAAAAAAAAAAAAAAAAAAAATCCATCCCATCTCTAGTTCCCTCTATGTCAATAACACTTCATAATGAAGCCCAGATGAGGTCCCAGAGTCTTGTTTTTTTAATTAAAGATTACTTGTTATGCTGCTGTTGACTGAATAATTAGTTTTCCTCAAGTACAGGGACAAGTTTAGGCAGTGCATCTTTTAATAATAAAACAATATTGTTTTTTATGCCTTTAGTGTGTGATTCCCCATTCCCAATTTACTTTAAAATAAGTAATGTGGGTGCTAATAAATCAAACACATTATATACAAGCAGTTTTACTTCATAATCTTTGAGCACATCCAAGTAGGAAAAGCATTAAGAATTATATCAAAATTAACTCAGGAAACAGTGTACATGTTTTTATATTTACCAATGACAACGAGTTAAAAACGTGGACACTTCAGCTTGGCTCGCAGTCTGCTTTTGGACCATTTACATCAATCATATGTACACCATAGACATTCAGCTTTTGAACAAATAAAAATAGATGGGAGGATGACTTGTTTTGCTTTTAAAAAAAATGTCCATTATTTTTTCTTGCCTAAACTCCGAGGTGAGCCTTTTAGTAAATCTCTGATCTTAAGGTATGTCCCTGTAGCCTCAGCGACTTCTGTGTATTCTGGCGTTTGCTCAAAAGGAACAATCCCTGCTGCAAACTTTTTTCTGTGTGGAATGGCCATGATTTTTTCGACGTCATCATCTTCTCCAACATTCGCGTCTTGGACTTCATCTTGAACTGCTTCTGGACTTAGAGGATGGTCATCCAGAAGTTTCATTGGGTTCTCTAGGCCGCCATCTTGAGTTTTGATTAGTCGTATACTCATGTATTCTTGAAATTTCATTGGTTCAGGACTTTGTGGTGTGTCTTGTTGAGATTTGATTGGTCCGGGGCTTTCAGAAGGATCTCGGTTTCGGTCGCCACTTTGGCTCGCGTTCTCCGCATCTTCGACCTCGTCCATTTCGGTGTCCGCCTGAGCAGAGGAGGAGACGCTCGGCGAACTGGGGGCCGGCGTGCCACCCATGACGGGTGTCTCGCAGTCACTATTCGTAGCGGTGTCGGCGTTTTCCAGCGCAGCCCAAAGCCGTCTCTGCTGCTCCTCTAATTCTTCGAGACTGAGCTCATCCGTCGTCCCCTCCTCGTCCAGTGTTACCCAGTTTCGTCCTCGCAGCGCCGGGGAGCCGTTGGTGGGCGTGGGAGGCGGCGTGCCTTTGGGGAGAGGCGGCGGGGTGGGGGTCGCCGGGGGAGTGCCCTGGGGCAGAGGAGGAGGGGAGCTAAAGTAGGGAGAGCCGGGAGGAGGCGGAGCTTGGAACTGGAAGTCTCCTGAGCCGTTGTTGTGGTAAGGTGTTCCTGGGTCTGTGGGGAGAGAAGTGGACAGAATTGTCAGTAATGTCATTAGTAAGGCTTATAATGGTTTTAAAAGTATGCATTTGGGTGGTTGACATTTGGAAGTGTAACACCTTTTTATTTGTCCTGCGGTGTGACACAACTTTGAAGTTGAAAATAAAAAAGTATTAAAAGGAACTATATTATGCAAAATTGACTTTTCTGAGCTTTCTAACATGTTATAATGTTGTTCCCTCATCAAAAACATACCTGGAGTTGTGTTTTGTTTCATTCATGCAAGTTTAAGTAATCCTTTATTCTTTTACATTGAGTTTGTGAGAGGCCAAAACAGCTCATTTCACTGGTGTCTGCCTTTTTTACCTGACCACGCCCCTCCCCCTGGCCACACCCTCCCCCCTCACGGCCCTGCCCCTGACCATGCCCCTCCCCCTGCCCCCAACAAAATGACCAACAAAATGTAAGATGCTGATCTAGATGTGTCCTAAATTTTAAAAGACACAAAAAAAGCACAATATAGGTCCTATATAATAATTTCAAATATAAGTGAGTTTTATAAAAAGTGTAAAGAAAGCTTTTCATAAAAAAATCATCATTTTAAGCACAACTTTGTTATTTCTACATGTTTTAATAATGCAGGACATTCACTACAATTTGGCCATTTTCAATTTTTGTCATAAAATATTTAACATGTCTGTGGTGATAACCTGATACCTATATGCCTGTCACATAATAAAAAATATATTTATTTAACATTCTGAAAATAATTTTGTGAAAAATACAGCTGTTACACCACAGGGCACCAAACAGACACGCTATTTATTTTTTTTAGAAAGTTAGGCTAATAATAAAAGTTAGGTTAATAATAAAAAAAACTGTTATTTTTGACCACTTAACTCCAGAAGTCTGTCTGTGTAGACCAGACAAAAAAAAAAAAAAGACAAAAAAAAAAAAAAAAAAGACAAAAAAAATAAGCACTGTAAAGTGTGATATAACATGTCTACGAGTGTGCACTTAGAGCCGTGAAGTAGGCAGCAGTCGGTCTGGGTCTGAATGAAGGATGGGGGCGTAATTAACGGCTCTGCCACACAAATAGCAATCCAGTGGCAGAATATCCAAACAAGAGTGACACTTTTCTAATAGGAGCACATGAAGTGATGTCTGAGTTTGCGGAGAATTGCTGTCACAATGAGAATGAGTCATTGATTTTGATTCAGGAGAATATTAATGCAAGTTTGTCTGCTTGTGTCAGTGGTATGATGGTGAGTCTTGTGTGTAGAAACCTAATGGAGGATGCTTAAAATTTACTCCTCTAAACTAAAAACACTATAGATGCATTTCCACTAGGGTGGTACGGTACAGGTAGACCCAAACCCTGCTTGTTTTTCCATTACTCCAGGTCCAGGAGACCCACGTCTGTTACGTAAACACTGACATCACACAAGCACAACAAAAGTTGTATTAATAAATGAGAGAAACATGTGTTTGAAGCTGAATTTTATGACATGAAGTTGCTGCCAATATTTAATAAAAAGATGAGAGTAAATCCTGGCGTGTGTCTGTGTGAGGCCGGTGTGTGTTAGCAGACTACTTCAGGTTTACCAGCTTTCTGTGCATTTAATTCACTTCTCTGCTCCACTTTAACATATTTTAACAACTGAATATATAAACAAATAAGTTTGGCTTGTGTTTGATCTAATCTTAACTATAAATGCAATATTTAGATTCACAAAGCAAGAGCCGAAGAACGCTAAATTGTAAAATGTTATTGCTAATATATGCTAGCTTTTTTTCTAAAAGTTGACAATATTTAGCTCCTCCTCTCTATAAATACAGCTGATTATCACAAAAACAGACAGGTTTGATTAAAAATAATATTTTCCCTTTCATTTAGGATTATCTATCGTCCAGTCAACATTATTTAGTTAATGCAAAAGTGCATTGCTTCACCTTTTCCAAAGCAGACCCAGAGCTAACCCTAACCCATAAGTGGCACGGTGCGGGATGCTTTGGGAAGTGGAAACCCCTTAAACCGACCCCACATGTGTCGCACCACTCCTGTGGAAAGTGCCTGTCTGGGTCTGAATGAAGGATGGGGCTGAATTACAGCAATGCCATGAAAGAATATAAGAGAGTAAGACAGAGACTTTTCTAATAGGACCACATTTTGTCTGAGTTTGCTGAGGATTGCTGTCACAGTGTATGATGATGTGTTCAGGGGCAGATGAGTGTACATTTGTCTGCTTCTGTCAGCAGTATGATGGTGAATCTTGTGTGAAGAAACCTAATGAAGGATGCTCTGAGTGTAGTCCTCTAACTAAAAACACTTAAGATGAACAACTACCTGACTCTATGTCCATATCTGAGCTCCTGCTCGAGGCCCTGTCAGGACTAGACCTGGTCTTCTTCCTTTGGTGAGGAGACGAGTCCGATTCATGTCTCCTCTTGTTGGAGGCAGCACCAGGCTGTAAATAAGAAATAAGAAAAAGGATGTAAGAAAATGTGGGAGGGTTGTCATTTGATAGGCATCAAAGCTTGAGGGGTCTATATGAAATAAAAAACTGGTTAAGCATCCTAATTCTTTTACATTTCCAGTCTGGTTCCTCTGAGTTGGAGCAAGATTTCAGTGGACAGGATCAGAATTTGTGGAACAGATCTATCATACACAGAATTAACTGCCTCTAGGGTAATGCACTTAGCAAACAAGGGATTACGTAAACTCTGCAACCATTTTATACAAGGGGTTATGATTGGTAAAGCAAGATTAATTTAGGAAATAGTATTTATGCATCGTTAATCAAAGCCGCTTTACTCTACAGCAGTGATTCTCAAACTTTTCACATCAAGCACCACCACAGAAAATGTTTGGCTTTCAAAGTAGCATCTTTAATGGACTAAAATGGGCCTAAACCAAGACTAAACGACGACTAAATCAGGACTTATCTATACCTGGACCAAGTCTAAACCAGAACAAGCCCCATCTAACATAGCACTAAGGATAACACTGGCTTCAAATTAGAGCACAGAGCAGTGATTCTCAAACTTTTTACACCAAGCACCAACTCAAAAATTATTTAGCTTTCCAAGTACTGTCATTAATAGATTAAAATGAGCCTAAATCAGGACAAAACCAAAATGAAAACCAGACTAAACCTGGCCTAAATCATCTTTAATTTACAAAGATGAGTGCTATTAATTAATTAACTCAAGGAATAAACTACATTAGGACTAAAAACTGGGTCCCATTTAATCTCCAGGAATAAAAAAATGTATAATGTCAACTCCAAAAGACGTCTGAGTACCACCAGAAGAAGCCTGCATACCACTGCTCCATAGCATAGAAAAAAGTTATTTAAATTGGGTTAGGGTTAGATACATTTTACGTCATTACCGTGGGAAAGTTACTGGACAGATAGGCAGCGTAGTTTTGCTTCATGTGACTGCTCTGCATTGGAATAGAACCGTAGTGCATAAACTCCTGGAAGTCAAAAAGTAAAAGATATGCTAGAATTCCATTTAAATTGTTTTACATAACAAAAAAGGGGGCAACATACATCTTTCATTTCGTGAGACATGGCTATGTTAAATCCAGGGAAGTCCACCAGCTTGGACACATCATACGAGACTTTGGACGAGTCTCCTGTCGTACCACCATCATTAGAAGCTGAAAAACAGAAAAGATTTTGTTTAAATGTTAAAAAAAAACAAAAAACATTTTATCATATTTGAAAACATTCATTCACCAAAGAACTTATTTTGTTTGCAAGTCTGTTAACTCAAAATGTTATGAGTGAATTTTAATCAAAGAAATTTAGAAAGGTCAGTAATGGGCCGAGATAATGGGCTGAGGAAAAAATGGTTAGTTTTTGGTGTTAGTGGGATCTGTACCATTATGAGGCAAACATACCAAGTCAAGCCACAAGGGGTCAGTAAAGGAACATAAAGAGGAAAGAGTTAGGTCTGGTTGGGTCTGGATCCAGGGTGAAACAAGTGGCTCTGGCTCTTGGAGGTCTCCCTCTCTCAGTGCTTCCTAGTTTTTATTTATTTTCTCATTTCTCTGGAGCCTATCCTGGAAATGGGTGATTGGTTACTTCATGTAAAGCACCCATGGAGTAGAAAGCGCTATATAAATTTGGCCATTTACCATTTTAGAAAAATAGTATAAAAAACTTGTCTTTGTGGGATTTGTGACACACCTCTAATAGCTGGCTCACAAATCTCTTAGTGTGTGAAGAGTAAAGACTTGAATCTGTAGGTGTGTTTGTGTGTGGTCAACAGATCTATGCAGACCTCAGTTAAACATGTTTGAAATTTAAAGCCAACTCAGGAGCAGTCATGTAGTGTGTACTGATTACCAACCAAACTCCTGAGAGTTTGCATTGGTTTAAGAAATCCTGTGGTGTGAGATCTCTCATCAGCTGCAGTCATTAAATCCGTGATCCTCAATCTTGTATTTGTCAAAATAAATAAATAAATAAATCTGCCAAAACCACTTTAGCTTGGCTCCCCGTCTGCTTTTGGACTGTTTACATTGACTCTATGTACACCATGGACATTCAGCTTTTGATGAATAAAAACATACAGTAGGATGACTTGTTTTGCTTTTAAAAAAAAAAAAAAAAAAGTCTATTTTTTTTTTTTTTTTGCCTAAACTTCAAGGTGAACTTTTTAGTAAATCTCTGATCTTAAAGTGGGAAATGGAATTTAAAAAAAAAAAAAAAAATCTGCCAAAACCACTTGGTTAGTGTGTACTCCAAGTCTTTTCAAAATCTGTAATGACTTGTGTCGTGTGTCCCTAGCTTAAGAGGTACACAATGACAACCATTCACTCTCACATGCATTGGGTATGGGACATTTAGATTCTCCAGTTCACCTATACGTGCATGTCTTTGGGCTGTGGGAGTTAACACCTGAAGGAATCCAGACTCCATACAGCAAATAAGACATTTGTGGGTGTGATCCCTGGGCAGACACCATCTCGCCAACTGCTCTGCCCCCATACACCTAACAAGTGCCATAAACATACCATTTCCATCATACAGTGTTAGCCCAGAGTTCTCCATCTCTGCTTCTTTAAGCCAGCCTGGAGGATATCCCAGCTGCCTCATGCGGTAGATCAGAGGAGGGAGGGTGCAGTTGTCGATTCCGAGAGCTGACAGCAGCTCATCACTGTTTGTTAATAAAACTGCATGTAATTAAAAACGCGACTTGCTTTAATAAAGAACATTTTGGTAGATGAGAAACATGCCTCATGATGCCAGGCTTATATTTCGAGAACCGCTCCTCCACCTCAGCATGGTAGCGCTGGTTGCTCTGCATGGCCTGGTTGCTGTTCTGAGTGAACTCTTTTCTTCTCTCGTTTATCGCAGCCATATCTTTAGGCTACAAAAAAAAAAAGAAAAAAAAAAACAGAAATTCAACGAGAGATTAGTAAACAGTGAACTTTACTTGTCTACCTGTTTAGTTGTAGGGATTCAACAATAGAGCCAGTCCTTGGTTCAATACACATTAAGATTTTTGGTGGGGTTAAAGTTTGCAGACAAATGAATGAGATAGAACGTGACATTGCAGAAACTTAGGGCTATCCTTTCAAGAGCTAAAGACTCAGGAAATGAAGTTAGCAGGCGATATGTCGAAATATGATGCCTGTCCTCATAGATGACACTGAGTTTACATGGCCAATTTACAAAAAGTACTCAAATGATTCAAGTCATGAAGGTTTTTTACTTTTTCAATGCATTGAACTTCTAAGAGCAGTTGTATTGCAACAGTAATATTATTTTGAAGTAACAATGCTCTTAGCTGAGTACAAGTTTTGTCGCTGTACGTTGCCTCTGTGTTGGTTTCAAAAGCTTTGTGTTGTGAAAAAGTGAGAAGATGTGAGTTTCTTGCGCCTTATTTTTTATTTTAATAAATATTACATCTTCTATTAAGCTGTATATTTTTACTCATTTTAATTGTTTGAAAATACTAGAGTAGGCATTTTTTTTCTGATTACACCAAAATTAAAACATAAATTAGACATTATTTATGTCCCAACAGTTACTCAGTACTTGGCACTAAATACTTTATTACTTTTACCTGAGTAATTATTTGGATGACTACTTTTTACTTCTGCTTGAGTAACATTATTTAGAAGTAACAATCCTCTTACTTGAGAACAATGTTTGACATATAACATGACTTTTTAAGTACCTTAGGGCAGTCTCTCAGCTGATGATTGGCAGCCCCACAGTTGAAACACATCGACTTGGGTCTATATGGAAGAAGCACAGTAATATTTATTATTATTTATTCTACAAATACATAACATGCTTCTAGAAATCTATAACAAGTCAGCATACAGCTGCAACAACCAATCAGATTAATCAAATTATTAAAATAATTGTCAACTAATTTAGTAATTGATTCATCTTTTTCTGGAGTAAACATGCCATGTGCTGAGAGAGAAGGTTTTGTTACTAAGACAGCACTTTAAGGTCACAAAAACAGTAATAAAGAATATTCATTTTGTGTTGTTAAAAAAAAAAAAAGTCTATCCTAAAGTCCTTAAGTGGCAAACTAGAAGCCGTCTTGTTGAAAATGTGCAATTTTATATAGTATTATCACCAATTTTGAATGGAAACTATAAAACCTCACATTTTAAAAACATCGGTTACCCTTTGTTACGCCAACAGAGCATCACTCATGCTAAACAATCCAATTACTAATCTTTTTTTTTTTTTAATTGACAATTAATCTTTTTTTTTAAATAATCGTTAGTTGAAGTTTTAAGTCGGTGCTAAATGTTCTGGAGATAAAGTTAGAGGTCAGACGGAGATGGTTTGGACGTTAAACAGAGAAGGGATAGTGAATATATGGGTAGAAGGATGCTGAGGTTAGAGCTGGAGGCCTAGAGGAAGACCAAAGAGAAGATTTATGGATGTAGTAAGACATGAAGTTAGTTGGTGCGAGAGAGGAGGATGCAGAGGATATGGTTAGAACAGCCCAAAGGAGAAGACATAATTGTATCTACCAAAGCTTACCTTTTGTCTTTCATTTCTATATCTTGGCCATCTGTGCCTATGACTTGGTTGAAAACTTGCTGATAACTTTGGTACGATTCAGGAAGTCATAAACAAGTCTCTGCTAGATTTAAAAGCACATCCTACCTAGTCATTTAGAAGACATGACACTGTGCAAGTTATGAGACTACTATCTAAATGATGTCCATGTTAAAGATACACTGGCACCTCCCATCCGTCTGTCAGCTGAGGGTTTTCATTCAGCAGCGGCTGTCCAAGTTTGTCCACACTAAATGTTGTAAAATACTGAACGCTTCCTACAACCTACAAAAAAACAAAACATTTAGAGTTTACGATGACATGTAAGTTACTTTTTTACAAGGAAGCTAAATGGTGTAAGTAAAACAAAAAATATGACTTACTTTGAAGGACTCTGATGTTGTTTTTACAGGGATGGAAGCTGACTGGTGTGGATCTTCCTCCAAGGCAAAGGCTGAAGGCTTTACAGAAAGTAGAATAAATGCATTATTAGATCAGGGTAATTTCATATGACACACATGGGCCGAAAAAAGAAGATAGCATACAACAATCAGACAAAATATAAAGCAGAATAGGTTTTATGGTAAAGAGTTAGTAACAATAAAGCCATAGTGAGCTACATACATATAAAATGACATAATAAATACCCACAGCACATACAGATATGGCTTAGTAGCACTAACTATGTGACAATACCTGGCTTCAACAAATATCTGGGTTTTAATCTGTCAATATGATTTATCACTGATCTTGGAACGTAAGAGAATGAAACAGCAACAAAACAGCTTCGACACCTGGACACCTTTGCATTAGTATTTCAAGTTTTATGAAATAAAATAAGTAATATTTATTGAAAATGTCTTCTTTTGGGGAGCTGTTACTTTAACTTTGCAGAAAACGCTTGGATTGCAAACACTGTAATTTATAGCATTGCTGCTGCTGTCAAGAACAGACACTACTGCCTTTTGATCTTCTCCTTTGAGCTCACACGTGAATAAAGTGAGGAGGATTTGAGTTCAGACATGAGAGAAGCATCTCCGAGGGCTTGTACTGAACGGTGGGGAAATAGACAGAGCATGATATATTGGCTAATTGAAACTCCAGGTATGTTTTTGAGGTGGAAATAAAATTATAACATGGCAAAAAGCACAAGAAAGTCGATTTAGCAGAATAGGTCCCCCTTAACTGTTCGTGATGTCAGTGAATTGCGTTGGACGTAACAAAGCTGGTGACTGCTGCTGTTATAACAGTAACATTTGGTGTTATAAATGTGATAACTGTCATACCATGTTTCCATCAAGGTTATAAAACTTTTCTATATTTAGGTGACACATCCTTTGGTAAAAATTATTCTGTCTTTAAAAAAAAAGAAACCTACCTAACAGTTAGGTGCCACATATACCATTAATTAAAAAAAACTTGTGTCTATGAGTGTTTTATTTTTTATTTTTTATGTATCCCTTTAAATAAAAAAACATTAAAATACAAACCTGAGCTTTCAGAAAGAAGGGCGAGTCTCTCCTTTGACCATTTGGGTTCTGGTGTTTTAGTATCACGCTGCGAATAGCGTCTTCAATTTCTTGACGACACTTCCTATAATATAATAAATATTTACCAATAATACAGAAAATCATATACACGTACCGACTAAACCGTAAAAGTAGATAATCATTCAAAGTACAGTAACCATTCATTCATTGTTTTCTGCATAACAAGAGATGCTGGTTGATCCCATGTCCAAGTTAATTTTGTTTTGTAAAGAAAAATATACTTACTTTGAGATCATATTATTGGAATAAAGGATTTGCAGAACAGGTCCGTCCATGTTTACATCTTCCACCTTTACGCCGCTACAAAAAAAACAAAAACAGAAAACGAAACCAGTATTGCCATGTTAGTGACCATTAGCTCAGTTTCTATTGTGATATTTACAAAGACGATACCTGGGTCGTGTCAGGATATTCAGATTTCTCCTCAATCCTTTAAGTGGTCGACTTATTAAGGAAATCAACATACAAGGAGCATAAACATAAAAACAGACGGTTGTTTTGGTTCTACGTATGAGGAGGGCTAACCAGTGTGATTAGCAACATTAGCTTCCACAACCAAAGGATATTTTCTTCCGTAAGTTTCTGAATATAATCTTCGCGCTCCTCCAGCCTGCTCCGGAGCAAACTCGCCTCGGTCCCTTCTTCGTCCTCCTCGTCGTCGTCATATGTGAATCGGATGTGTTTGTTGAGCTGTGGAGGAGCAGAATCCTCCAACTGCTCGAAAAGCTCGCTGTCCCCGAAATCAACCTCCGCCATGTTTATTTTTACCCAAGAGTAAGCGGGGCCGACGGAAGCGACGTCATGGGTCAAATCTGAGGATTCTCGGCGCTGATTGGCTCTCGTCGTGTCACGTGTGAAGACGAGATAACGTGAAGTTTTTAGCATGTAACTCGTTTGTTGTTGTGCTTTTTTTTGTGTCACTCAGAAAAAAGGAAGGTTTATTAAAAATGTCAGAGATTATACACTTAACGTTTCCAGAGTGGGGCGGAGAATCTCTGAAAATGCGCTTTATTTATTTGGTAAATAATACGTCTTTCAGGTTAACAGAGTGTCCCAACAAGGTAAGTGCAAGCTCTTTCTGTTTGTACTATTATCAAAGGAATTAATTTTAAACTTACTGATAAAATGTTGTTTTTACCATTTTAAAATGGCCTTCCCACTAAACAATGTAGTAGTAGTTATTATTTGTCTCTACTCTTCCTAAGCACATTCATCAACATATTAGTGTTTGTTTACCATCATTTCAAAAGACTATGGCAGCCCACCTTAATCTAATTTATCCCTCAAAGTTTAAAACTGAACCTAAACCCTATGTAACCTTTACTATAATGCAAAATATATAGGCCTACATAAAAATTATACATATTATAATAATGATCAATGATATACAGTAATAAAGCCATTTCAGTGGTTCCCATCTTATTTCAATTGTAAAGTAACATTTAAAAAATAGTTTAGACCTGTCTGTAGCAAAACTAAATATCTGGCTCAATTCATCACAGTGCTGATCTGTGATGAAATGACCCAGATATTTAGTTATTTAGTTTATTTAGATGATGATACAGTATGTATTCGCAATGTCGCATGCTATATGCCCAAACTAACTATTCTGGCCAGAAAAGTGTCTGTGTTGTGTTTATCTTGTGGTGCTTTCTTGTATGGACATTGAGAGTCTGACAATAAAGATGATGATGATGATGATGATGATGATAAAAAAAATCCCCAAAATCTAGCTAATCTAAAAGTATTAAAACATAAACCTCTATAGACTCATCTAACTATGTGGGAACCTCTGTATTATTACACTCCGCCATAACAGAAGGGAAAATCTATTTGTAGTGTGAATCTAAGGACAATGTTTTTACTAACTTTAGTGCTCAGAAAAAGGCGTACATCGTAATAAGCTCCTTAAAAAAATGTAATACCTTTAAGCTTATTTTGAAAAACAAACATGTCAGATTTTAGTTAGTGTTTTTTTTAAATGTGAATAATAAAGCGTTGTTGTCAACTCTTTTTGCTTTCAGGGTCCAGCTGTTCCTCTGTACTTGGGAGCTGATCTGTTTTCCAACACTGACATCCGCACAGAAAACCATCCCAGATACCACGCCAAGTTCGCCAAGAAAGGCTTAGCTACAAAAATACACTTTTCCTCTGGTACGCCAGCAGACTCTTTATTTCATTCCCACACTCTTTTTTTAAGCTGATTGTATTCATGTTTTTTCAGTTTTTAGGTTCCATGGCTTAAAGGTGCCCACTTCCAACAACAGCCTGTGGTTCTACAGTGTTCAGGGGCTTTTTCGAATCGCCTTTGAGCTGTACAATAAGCAGGACCAGCTTGCTGTGCTAGAAAATTTTCAGGTATATACAAATTGTTCTTATTTACTGATTTTGTGTGTGTAGAATATGTTTATTTATTGAAATGTACAGTATGTAGTTTAATGTTTTATGTGCTCGGAAATGAGAGCATAGAAAAAAATTTAAGTTAAAGAAATCATGGAGTCAGTTTATAAACTAAAATGTATTGTGAACTTTTGACTCATCACAATATCCTTCTTAGATATAACAGCAGAGCACACGTGGCATTTTCCTACAATGAAAACCAAACATTTTTCAGAAAGTTTGTCCCAACTCAGTTACAGAAGTCCCATAAATGTGTGACACTTGTAGGTTGTTGCTTTGCTCACTCTCCTGTCCAGTTCATCGCAAACCGGCTCGACCAGGGGTTTAAGTCTGGACTTTCCATATTTTTAATGCAATAATAATGCACTGGGTTTATACAGCGCCTTTCTAGACGCTCAAATCACTTTATATTTATTCACTCCTCAGTCACAGTTGCCCCGGGGCAGGCTGACAGAGATGTGGCAGCCATTCTGCGCCTACAGCCTCTCTGACCACCACCAAACACACAATCACACTTATTCATTCGTAAGCAAAGTGCATGAAGTGGCTTGCCCAAGGACACTACGGCAGTATGCATTGAGCGGCCCGACCCTGGATAAACGGAAGAAGATGGACGGATGGATGGGTCTCTACTAGTGTTGTTGTGCCCGTCTTGGTCTTCAGACTGGTCCTGAGACGTTTTTTTTTTTTTTTTTTTTTCCAGCCTTAGTCTCGTCTCATCTCAAGTGCAGTTTTATTTTGTGTTGGTCTTTGCCTCAAACCCAATTTTACTCGGCCCTGTCTGGTTTCTTGGATGTGGCGGTCAACATTAAAAAATACTACTCTTCATCATTTTAAAGTGATTAGTTTTCAGGATTAGAAGACGTAGGAAAATGTTCTGTTCTCTGTTTGTAGCATCTGTTGCATTACATCATTAAAATTATCATTAAAGTATATGAACTACTTTTTAAATCGTTCTCCTTTATTTTAGCATTAGTTCACAGGGCTTGGTCTCGACCTGGTCTAGGTTTGCGTCAGTCTTGGTCCTTAAAAGTCTTGACTTGGTCTGGAACCCCAAAAGTCTCAGCCTTGTCTTGGTCTCGGGCTCAATTTGGTCTTGGACTAGTTTCGAATAGTATGGTCTTGGCTACAACACTACTGCTTTGAGCTGTACAATGCTTTTGTGTCGCCCTAAGCTTACCTTTTTTTTTTTTTGTAACCTCTAGGCAGTTCATCACTCTCCTTTGTACCATTTGAAGCTATTAGTTGGACTTGAACTGCTTGAATCTTGAATTAAACCATTGGGAAAATGTTCTTAAACCTTTCACCGCTTGTGTTTATTGTCTTTTTGCAGGAAGTTTGGAAATCCCACATAAACGACGGCCCTCTACAAATTGGCTACAGCCTGAATGAGCAGCTGGACTGTGCCTTTGCAGCAGCCAACAGTATTTGTGCCAAGGAACCAAGACTTGAAATCTCTGAGCGTCAACAAACAGTGGAAACGCCCATCGAGCTGGGAGAAAACACAAAAGATCACGATTACTGTTCTCCTTCACAGAAATCCTTACAGTCTGAGCCATGTTCCAAAACTTTATCCACACTTCGACAAAAACTACACAGGTTGGACGAGAAACTTTCGCAGATTCAACCAGAGCAGCTCAAGGTTGTTCTAACGTTGTTGGACTACACTGACAGCCACATTCAAGGCAGTCTAGATGAAAACAGTTTAACAGAAGTCATAATGACACTACTCCAAGCCAAAGAACAGGACTGTGGTGTATTTTCTAGTCCTTTGCTTAATTGTGTGGGACGTTGGCTCGGGCGGCAGTTTCATGAAGCAAACGGCAGCATCAGCCAAAGAGTGGAAGGCTTTAAAGTGCATCACATCGATCGCATCAGTGACCTGCCACCGGCCGAGGAACTGGCCGCAGAGCTGTTTCCGGAGGCGATGCTAACTCTGCTGCTCCACTGGATGGGCCTGAGCGAGGAGTCGAGTGCGGAGAAGAGACGCAGCGAATACCCGATCCTGCTTCTGATACTCGAGTTCGCAAACCATAATCTCATAACTGGCGTGGCGCATGTGCTCTACTCCAGTTTGATATGTAAATAAACAATGCTATTAAGTGTTATTTTTTTGGCTTTTTTGCAATCAAGCTGCAGCAGATAGCTCATTGCTGAAGTAGGTGCAGTTGGTAAAATTTGTATTATTTCTAACATGGCTGGTTTGCAGAGTAATGATGTTCTTTCCACTTCCAGATTATAGCCCCAACAGAGCTCTCTGGGACATTCAGAAGTTTAGAAATCCTTCTGCCATCAGCGTGTTCTGCAACAACAGGGTGAAAGCAAAGATCTTAAGAGAGCTCTGTGCTTTTTCCTGTCATGAGATGTTTTTCTGTGGAGCACCTTTGTAAAGAGACACATTTTTACAGAGGCAGGAGTGCTTTCTGATCACTGAAGATTTCAGATGGCGCCTTTTTGCACCTCCCTTTCTTCATGTGTTCAATACTTTGTCCCTCTGTCAGTCCATTTTATTACACACAACTTAATTTCTGAATGCATCTGTTCTGGTTTCTTATGTATGTATGGATTACTTGGGTTGTTACCAACAGCTGGTAAAAAAAAAAAAAAAGATTCCTGTCAGTACTACATCAGAAATATATTTGTTGAGAGAAACGGCAACATATTCAAAGTGAATAGATAACTTGTCTTGCTAGATGATTGGTGGGAAAAGAGGGTCAAATCCAAACACCCATTTGAGAAACAAAGGGAACAGGAACAAAAACCTACAACTCTGGCTTATTGTTGTGAATAAATGTTTGTAACTAATCACTTTATTCTTTCAATGTCTTCGTGCAGGTAGGGGTTAGTGGCTAGGGAGGCCTGGCTTTAACACCTTTAAGGAAAAAGGGTAGGGAACCATTGCTCTAAAGCACACCAAGTGGCATCTTTAATGAACTAAAATGAGCCTAAATCTGCACTTACCCAGGTTTAAACCAGATGCAAACTAGGACTAAACTAAGACCGGGGCGGAGCTAGATATCGGAAACATCCAGGGCATAGCCCAATGAGTAATAGAAAAAAAGTGAAAAATAAATCTTCAAATAATGTCCTCTGGTGAATTTTATGGCCACTAATGAACAGAGACTTGAAAAAGAACAATAAATAAGTAAAGAAGAGCTCTTAACAAACTGAGCCTCAGTGACTGACCACGCTGCTGTAGAGGGGGTTAAACAAGAAGGATATTTGAATATTTTGCACCTCAGAAGTTATATGGCTTATCAAATGACTTAATTAATAATGGTCCAGCTATTTTACTAGAAACAAAAAGCTTTTAGAATTTATCAAATTTATTTGCCAATGTTTTGATTTGTCTGTGCAGGGCTAAAAGAGCACCAGATTATTTAAGACATCCTTTGCTACTGAAGATAAATAATTATAATTATTTATACCACATGTGCAGATAAAGTACACTGTTGCTCATAGGTCTATATTTTAAGAAATTCCTGTTCAAAGTATGTTGACTATTATGATTTTTAGTTTATCCTCAAATATCATGTTAGAAAAAATATCAATGTTACTTATGTCTTGTTTTCTAAGTCCAAATGTCTCCTGGCTCTGTCCTGTTCCCTGCTGCTGACACTGCTCTCTGCCTCATTATTATGACCATCAAAACAAAGTTTTGGTTGTTTTTCAAGTAAAACATCTGTGATGATAGAAGGTGATCTGAAAACACTGCGTGTCCCGCTGATCGAGCATTAATTAGCTGCGCAATCAGCTCATTAATATTTTTAAGTTTTAAGACTTTAGCAGTTCATATCTCAGTGATCCCAGGACATATCCACATGAAACAAAGTCAGAAAGCTCAAGGTCTCCACTCCTCTCTCACCCTCCTCCTGACACAGGACGTCTCACTGTCTCACAGCTGTCTTAAAAAGCAGCGCTAAGCAAGGGAGGAAGAGAGAGACTTGGATCAAACCAAAATTAGGAGTGGGTTCCGTGGGAGCGCAATCAAAAGATTACATTTTAGCAGATTGTCTGTGGTTGTTTGGGATTTTTATCATCAGGCCAGCCAACAAACTGTAGGCTATTAAAAAGTTTAAGACCTAGGCTACTGAAGAAAATCGGGGGCTTAAGACTCAAAAGCCAACCTCTCACTCCGCCGATGACTAAAACCAAACCAATGCAAAAACATGAAACATCCAAGATTAAACCAGGTCTGAACCAGGACTAGTCTCAACCAATGCAAGACGAATTACAGGCATAGAACAGTCTCTAAATAAAACTGCAAAAAGACTCCCAAGGTCCACCAGAAGAAACCCCGACTAGATAACGACGTAATGATTGGATGAGCCATTGATTCTAATTGTTCAGTCATTGTGGGGAGTGTGAGTAACATGCAACAAAACATAAAGGCATATAAGACTTTTCTACAACATAAACACGTTTATTGAAAGCATGTCTGAATTATGTGATCCTTTCTGCCACAACAGTCCCAGAGCAGCCTGGAGCAGTCCTTGTGTCATAAACAGATGTCCTCTTTTAATCACATACGTACTGACCCATCGTTTTAACTGCTTCTTCCTACAAACAGCAGCTGCCGGTCAATAAATGCATGTAAACAGTGTTCACTTAAATCACATATTTAGTTTATGTTCAAACGTCACATTAACAGAAGTTAAAATAGAAAAAAACTACCACATTATTAAAACAACTCTTTGACCAGCATCAGTTCGTCTGATGGACAGTTCTCTAAATGCTGAAATAAAGTCAGCACTGCCAATATTTACACATCCCACTGGGCCAGATGTTCGACTATAAATAAATCACAGATCCATGCAAGCTGAAGGATGAAGTAGTCCCTATATCAACGGCCATAAAACAAATGGCTGCTGCTGCTACATTGGATCCATTCCTCGAGGGAATGAGGAGGAAAAGCCGAGCCCCATGCCCCTCTGGGTGTGTGTCTGAGAGCGGGCCATCTCGTACTGAACATCCAGGTTCCGAAACATCTCCTCCTGCTTCTGAAGAGTCTTCAAACCTTCGTCATTTAGAGGTTTAGAGGCTTCCACCTCATCATCCCCCTGCAAAAACATAAATGTGTTAACATGACAAAGGCTTACGCTCAAACTGATGCATGGTTGTATCCTCTAATAAGTTTATTTAGAGTTTTCTCTGCCTGGCATTAATTGCCTGACCAGCCATCGATTTTTTTAAAATATATACAAAGTGTTCACTCTGGTCAATTTGAGTAGAAGGGGTTCCAGACCCACTTCTCTAAGAAAATAAATGGGTCTGCCATATTCAATTGTGAGTGCATTTAAAAATGGCAACTGAGAACTGTGGGCTTTGGCCAAAAGTTTTGCCTATGCCACCATTATTAAGGTCGTTTGCATATTATATAACCAACTATACTATATCCTGTATTCTGGGTTTGCCAAAAACAAACAGTGCTAGGGATTCATGTCGGATACACAACGATAATTCAAACACTACGGCAGCAGGACCAGGACAAATTTAGTATTTGTCATGATGAACACATTGGAATCTGAGTTTGCTAATAACGTGACAAATATAGAGAAACCATAGACTGCGATCCGTGACCGAGTTTAGCCGGATGAATGTACTAGAGATGTATTTGAGAACAGCGCTTTTGTTAATAACCGTCTCTGAATCACAAGGAGAATATATTAGTTTTTTGCATGTCAGCACACGTTCAGTTGCAATGGCACTGGAATAATCATTCCCAACTCTGTGACACAATCACATAAAGCCGTGTTTGACAGCATGGACTTCAGGGCAGCAGCTCTGGTGCATTTTAACATGAGCCAGACTTAAAGGGGAAAGTGTTGCTATTGTTTTTAAAAACATTTAGTGTCTGTCAGATGTTTGTTAGTTTTACAGAAGCAGGAGAGTTGCAAAACTTACTTTAATACCCATCAGCTTGCGAAATTTAACATTTTGGTCTTTATTTCCAAAATTCAGCTTCTCCCACAGCTCAGCGGTCTGGGACTTGTCCTTTGAAGAAGAAACATATACATTAGGTCAACACAAGGCCTTTTTGTGTGAACGCTTTAATCAAACATCTATAGAAATGTATGTCTTACCCCCTCCTTCTTTCCCTGCCATAGCATCTTCCTCTTCTTCTCCTGCTCTGCGAACTTCATGGGGTTGACGGCAGAGGGGTTGTAGTAGCTGGGCACCGCGATGCCGGTCTCTGCCAGCGTTTTGGCCTGAAGCGCTGCCATCTGCGCGGCCATGGCGATCTGAGGAGTGACCTGCGTACCGGAGGCCAGCAGCGCCGCCACGTTCAGGCCCGGGCCGGAGGCGGCGGCTGCAGCGGCCACGGCGGCAATAGGAGCAGCAGCTGGGGGTCAAACGTACACAAGTCATGATCTGTATTTATGTTGTGATGGATGAGCGACTGAGTTTGTCTAACAGCTTTTACCTGCAACAATCTCCTGCTGCTGCTGGTGATGTTTCTCCAACAAATCCTTTTCTTTCTGCTCCTGGAGCTTTTTAGCCCTCTCCAGTCTGGAAAAAAGTAAAATTTACATTATTAGGATTCATGCACTAACAGATTTAATGACTTCTACGCAAAAAATGCAGTGTTAGAAAGCTTAATTTGCCACTGTATAGCTCAGTTGGTAGTGCATGTGGCTACAGGATGAAGTTGGTAGGACGTCGGATCTTTTCCTTACACTTGCAAACGTACGATCACTCCGGACATGGCTCTAGGCCCGTCCAAGAATCACCTCTGGGTGTGTGTTTTTGTACAAATGACAAAAGTGAAAGAATTGCATTATTTTCTGACCTTTCATACATCCTTTGAGAGTGCCTTTACATGCACATGGATATTCAGGGTAGTTTCAGGTTTTGCCTTGTGAGATTTAAGACTTTATAATGCCACTTAGAATTAACTTTAATGCCAAGTTTGCTGTATGATTTTTACACTAAGTGTACACTCCAGTGCTGCATTAAAAAAAACAGATTGATAATTTTCAGAGATAAAAGGTTCTTCAATAAGAATACATAGATTATGTTTTTGCAATATAATGCAGCCAATAAACAGTAGACCTGTCACAAGAGTACAAGCTTCTAGGTAGGGACTGTTATTTTTCCTAACTATTCTATCCAGTATTCACTGGATAATCTATTAATTGCCTACAACACTGGAAAGACTTGACTTAGATGTCACAATTTGACAATTTAAGAACAACATAAACAAAATCTAATAGCTACTCATATAATTTACTACTTTTAAATTTGTTTACATGCAAACACAGTATCCTGAATTCAGTATCTTGGTTATGAGAAACCAGAACACTATCTTGAAAACTTTGATCGATACTGTGTCCTGTATAGGCAGCGTCCTTGTATTCTGACTGCTGCTAGGTAACTGAGCATGTACAAACTCAAAAGACACAGCAAAATAAACATCATGCTAGCTGCAACTTTTCCACAGCGACTAACTTGTACCTGGGCCTTCAAAACTCCTACTCTAGTAATATTTAACAAATAATCCTAGCGATTTAACAATGTTGCCACCTTTATGCTCAGCTCTGGTTACAGAAGCTGTGTCTCTGCTGTTCTGTCTCTACACTACAACTGCTATGATCTTCGCAGTATTTTCTTACCCTCTTTACTTCTCGTCATGCAAAGTTAACTCAATGTCTCTTCATAGTGCCCTCTCCAAACCCGTACATCTGCAGTCAAACTGTGGCCTAAGACCTGTCATGTACCTTCTGGCCAGGGCCTCTTGTGCGTCCATAGCTGTGTTTCGGCCTCTAAAGTTTGGTGGACTTGCAGAGCGACTTCGACTCCTTCTATGTGCTTTCTCCGGTCTTTTCTTTCGCTCCCTAGTTAATTGAGAATACTACATCAGCATCATGGTCAGCTACAGCAGTGACTGGTGGGATTCTTGCAGATTCACCTGCTTTTGCTGCGGCTCTTGCTCTGATGCCGGTGTTTGGACCTTGAGCCAGATCTGGACCTGGCCTTCTTCTTTCTGTCTCTGCTGCGAGACCTTGACCTCCGCTTGTCCTTGCTTTTGCTGTGGTGGCGCCTTTAAAACACAAACGAGTCTCGTTAAAACAGGACAACAACATTTCAATAATCTTACACAGAACAGAGCTGATAGGGGGACAGTGCACTGACCTCTCCCGGGACAGAGACCTGGACAGGCTTCGGTCCCTGGACGCCCTGCGCTCTTTCCGTCTTGACCGCTCCTCTCCATTCTCTGACAGTCTGTCTGGGTTGTGCTGTTCGTCTGTTTTTTTGTGCGATTTCGATGCCTTCTCGTGGTCCCTCTTACGTGCCTGTTTTAAGAAGAAGGTGTCTCTTTCAGGAAAATAGTGCAACAAAAAAAGTTAGTACCAGGGCTGAAAGCAGATGGTATCAACAAAGTCGACAAGCTGGAAATTATTTTCCAGTTAACTTTCATTTAAAACAAATGGTGCATACAGCATTAACTGTAATGGCCCAAACATGTTCATAATTAGAGGATTTACGTTAAGTAGCATCTATGAGACATCCCATATAAAGCACTAATATAAATGATTCAGGTGTAGCAAGGCATGCCGTATTTAAATAATTCAAAACAATGCAGAGTTTAGAATTCAAACCTCTCGATATAAAACAGTACAACACTTTTCTTTTGTTGAAAAATGTAATATTTTAAAACTATGCGTTTATATCGACAGGTTAAATCCATCAGAACATTTTTAAAGTTTCATTTGTAACAGTCCACCTCAAGAGTGGCTCTTTTAGCACCAAACTGTTGCTCTGCACATTAGAGGCAGACTGACATATTGCCATAAGAGTCCAGTTTAGAGGTTAACTTAGCGTTAATTAATTAAAGATCATTGTTTCTCTACAGTGAAAAGTGAGACAAAGAGACTGAATGGCAGATAGTTACCTGTCCCCGTAGAAGACATATTATTTTGCTATGTCAGCAGGGTCTTCAGTTGAGTCTCTTCGTGCATTAGCACGCTGAGTATGATTTATTGTACAAATGTTATCATTTGTTCTACACACAATCCAACATTAACTGGCAACTAAAGTTTATTAAAATATCAATGAAGCTACTCTGCACTAAAACATATCCACTGACAAAAGCTTGAAAGCTTCCTTTGAGATATCTGAACACAGTGAATACAAAAAGCACTAACCACATGAAACAAAGACATGTATTTTATTTTGTTAAAATACTCACCTTGGTCTAAAGCTAACAAACTGTAAAGCTCACTAAGTGATAAAAATACAATACAAAAGTGTTATTTACCTCTTTGCTCCTGCTCCGTCTGTTTTTTCTGTCACCTACACCCAAACACAAACATATCAAATAGTTAACCACACTATACAAGAAAATATAGTAAACAAAATCATCTGTTGTGAGGACCATGGCGTAAACATGGCCACAGTTAGGACAACACTAACGTTTTCTGTCCCTGGAGCGCGAGCGGGACCGTGAGTGGTGTCGTTTGGAGCTTCGGGGAGACCTGGACGACTCCATGTGGAAGGTTTTTCTGTGACTCAGTGGAGAGGCTTCTTTACTCAAGTCGACCGAATCACTGTCACTTGCCTAAAATAATGAGAAAGAAAATACACAAAAACAAATGAGGATTATTGTGTTATATGTGTGATGTATGTATGTATGTATGTATGTATGTATGTATGCAAGAACTAAAATCTTGATACTCGAGTTAAACCATGCATATGTTATGGTCATATGTAAAACACTTTCATTCAATAACAGACCTGTTTCACTACACTATTACAAAAAGAAATGTTGCATAACAGTTTGTGTTAAATAGTTTTATCAGGGATTATGTTGAAAAAATGTTTTAAATCCTCTTTAATTTATTTTTTTTCATTGCAACTGTTGTGTAGTGCACAATTCAGATGTTTCTCTGACCAACACTGACACTTGATAACTCAGTTGCTATTGTCACTTTAACATGATGCACCTATTATTATTATCCATCTGTTTATTTTTCTTGTACTGCTTTCTACTCGCACTATTACTTATTCATATTCATCTGTAGAGTCACTTAACGTTGTACTGTTTATACAGCGTTTAAACCTATTGTTCATTTTGTGAACTTAATTTTGAATATTGTTTTGTTCATGTCTGTAGATTAGTCCATTTATAGCTTATTTTATTTTAGATGCTTCTTATTATACTATATTCACTGCAAAATCCTAGTAAATTGAAACCTTTTCACTTAAAACGCAATCAACACGATTCTATTTGACATTTCTCAAACGCCAAACCAATAGATACATTTGATTAAAACACCTCAAACGAAACTGCATCCTGAAAATCAAACGATTATAAGAAGTAAGGATGATTTTAGACTAACTAAAGTTATATCCCAGTATTCCGCCTTTCAGACATAAAGAGGTTAGCCAGGCCTAAGCTAACGAGGCTAACGCTAGTCGCCATCTTTGAGAAAACAGATTAATAACAGTAGCAGTTAATCTGGTCATCAAAATCACAATCACCACATATCTATATCTTAAACCCGAACTCACCGACATAATTTTGTTGTCCTCTGGTCGCCACAGTCGTCTATTTTCGCGACTGTGCCCAGAGAAAATCTACAAACAGCGCTGGGTTTTTCTTCAATGTCGACGACGGAGAATTCTTCTGACTCACCCCCCGGGTTGCCAGGTTTCACCTCAAAGCCGTCGAAGGTTTACCCCTAAAAACACATTGATTTGCTAGTTTTGATATTTTTTTTCAAGCTCCACATTTTACACACTTTAATGATGTTCTGTAAAAGCAACGTCTAGTAAAATGCATTTTTTTTGCTTTATTAATGCTGAATATTTTAACCTGTATATTGAACTGAACTGGCAACCTCAAATAACCGTCACGCCTCTGTCCCTTTTTATTCCCTGAAGTTGCCTTTCAGGACACAACGGTTGAAGTCCAACTTAAAATACATTTCTTTGCAGAATTGACACACTAACTCGCCAATAATCGGACAGATACGTACGTCTTAGATGTAACAATATCTGTGGTTTTCCTAAATAAATCCTTTTGTTTTGTTGGAGCTTAAAATTAACGCTGGGCAAACTTTAAACCTGCGAGACTAAACTGTGAGACTCACTTTGCTCATTTACTTCCTGCAACAACCCGCCAAATTCTAATGCAAATGGCGCTGGGTATATGATTGTTTTCGTGAGGATTACTGACATCAAGACCCATGTTTTTTGAGGCCTGGTACTTTTTTAACACTTTTATTTGACGCAAATAAGAAACGGTATATAAAAAGGCGTTAATAGACAATAATTCATCCCATAGTTTAGTCTTGTTTAAGCTACAGGGGATAATCTAAGCACATGTAGCCCGCTAGCCACACTTTTGATTCAGATAATATAGTTTTAGGTCATCTAAATTACATATATGGTTTATTTTAGCGTCTCAAAATGGCCATGTGGAGTGATGTTGAGCTTCTGACCAACGAGGACACGAACACTGTGAGGCTGGGCAGTGAGTCCAGAGAGGAGAATGGCAGTGGTTTGTACCAGGTCGACACTATGGTCAAGATTTCTGCAGCAAATGAGGTAAAAATGTGTTTATTTATAAGCGAAGCATGCCTGACACGGTCTTCTGTTGTTTACTGCTACTGTTTACCTTGCTCCAGGACAGCTGTAATGTGTCAGAATATACTAGGTCACTGATTCTCAGACTTTTCACACAAAGTAGCGCCTCTAAAAAATATTGGGCTTTCAAAAGTACCAGCCTATTGCTGGAAGCTGGTTACTCCACTCAGACTTGTGGAGTAACTTCTGGTTTGATAAACCCAAACAAATCCAAACCTAGTAACTCTGGGATCATGTGTTGAGTGTGAACTTTCACTGTCAACTCAGAGTTAAAGCCTTAACCACTGAATACTGCAGCTGCTGCAGCACTGATCAGGCAGACGCTGGCAGAGTTCAGCCAATAGCATTCAGTCTAGAGGGAAGGGGGCGGGGCCATCACATCAGGGCACAGGTGAAACTGACTGCCCCCCCCCCAAAAAAAAAAAAAAAAAATTTAAGGAAAAAAAACCCTGTAGGTTCACAATAAAGATCAAACTGATTTAAATGTAAAAATCTCCATGTTTCATGAGTTTAAGTAAAGCCTATAAAAGTCAATAATAATAATAAAAATACTTAAATAGGCTACAGAAACATACACTTTGACACATTCCTTTAATGTAAAAAAAAAACTGAGGCCCAGACCAAAAAGATTAGGGTAAGATGTGTCACGTGTCATTTTGCCCTGATTGGTCCATGTTGGTTTCTCAGTCTCTAAACCAGATCCTACCCTGCTCCAGACTGGGTTAGCTATGTAGAGTCTGATACCATGAAGTTTAACACTGCTCTAAACCAAACCTCTTTCTGGAGACAGAAAAATCTGAGTTTCCTCAAAGGTAATCTGAACTTCCCTGAATTAAAACTAAACCGGCTTCCAGCAATAGTCCAATGGTCTAAACTAGGACCAAAAGAGGTATAAACTGTTGGCAGGAATTTTTAAGCTAACATTAGCTATTTCAGACTTTGTCAAAACAGAAGGTACCTTTTGTCAAAAGAACCTGAAGTTTAGTCTTGCATTGACCGTCCTTGATTTATTAAAGGTTAACAAGTCAAAAATATAGCGGTAGATCAAATGCAGAATGCCAATATCTTCTGGCTCGAGACAGGAAGGCCCCGGACCCCGAAGCTGTCCCCCGGTCTCTCCAGGCTCATTTGGTGCTGGACTCTTACTGCTCAGGGCCTGCTAACAGTTCTTATACCAGTGGCAAAACAACAACGACATCATTACAGTTACAGTATTGTCGACACAGCGCTTTCTATACCTATCTTGGTGTTTTTCCAGAACACTGTGTTCTTCCTGAGTATCTCTTGGAAACATGAAGATACCTCACAAGGTCACATCTGTGTCTCCGCTCAAGATATGTGTAGACTAGCACATGTTTAAACAACTGGCCAGCATGCTACAAGAGTATATCTATTTATCTAACAAAGAGCTTAACCTAATGTGTCATAACTAATTATATCTTTATTGAGAAGACCTGCAAGGCTTCAATCAAACTACTAATATGACAGTAGAATCATAACTAAGTCTAACCAACTTTAAAGCATAAACTAAGCAAACTTTATTGAAAGCTAAACTAAACAAACTTTATTAAAGGCAAATACAAGGCCTAATCTATGCAGACTATATGAGCTATCATAAAGAGTTTTAACGTTAGCTTAATCAAAATTTATTTCTCAAAACCAATTTCAAACCATGACTAAACCAGGAGGACTTAACCAGACTGCGAAGCGAGGTTTCTGGTTAAGCTCGCCGAGTCGAGCCTAAACCCAGGATTATCATTGTCACAAACGTGGTTCACTTTTCAGCCTGGTTTGATCTCTGAAGAAGCATGCGCAGCAGAGCTAACATGGTCCAGACCAGTGGCCTGTTGCTGGAAGCCATTGAACTAACTCAGAGTTGTGGAGTAACTTCTGGGTTGATAAAACTAAACAAATCCAAACCTAGTAACTCTGGATTCATGGGGTGCTTGAAACTGGTTCTGAACCTTCTCTGCTAACTCAGAGTTAAACCCTCAACTGCTGATGACTGCAGCTGCTGCAGCACTGATCAGGCACTGTCAGAGTTCAGCCAATAGCGTTCAGTCTGGAGGGATGGGGTCGGGGTTAGGGATGCACCGATACCACTTTTTTTCAAACCGATATGAGTACGAGTACTTCCATTTGAGTATTCGCTGATACGAGTACTTATATAGGGGTTACTTTATAGTTTATACAGTCACACTGCTGTATCTCATTCATCCCATACCGTGTCGTCTTTTTGCCGTCTGTCCCCACTCTGAGATGCTCAGTTATTTTTACAACAGAGTGGTTTGAACACAGCTAACCATGGCTAAAATTTGCTCAACATGGACATGTTATACCTCATTTTAAAGCTTAGATTCTCCTCTATTCAGTCAACACATTTTTTATATTATTATTTTTTTTTGACATGTTTCATTGACCCGCACTACATTTTGAGATTGGGGAGTGACTGTCCTTTCCACTGTTCCCACTGCAGCCTTGCGCACAAGCAGCCAGTGTTTAATGTTAATGCAGAACTATAATGAACTGTTCATTCTCTTTTTATGCAATAGTGAGCTAAATCTTTATTATATTCGAGTATTAGCCTATATAATCAAATTTTATACATGGTTTAAAAATATACTGTGCACCTGTCAGTTTAGAAATAATTATCACATTTTATTAACAAAGCTGAAAATATCAAGAGTAGGCCTAATTTTCCGCTGTAGATGGTTCTTTTGGGCTTTTGTTAGACTTTCACTTTTGTTGTTTTATTTTTTAATTTTTTAAATAATTATCTTAGTATCT
This sequence comes from Bostrychus sinensis, assembly GCA_020698575.1. Taxonomy (NCBI): domain Eukaryota; kingdom Metazoa; phylum Chordata; class Actinopteri; order Gobiiformes; family Eleotridae; genus Bostrychus; species Bostrychus sinensis. The sequence continues at coordinate 7,356,099 of CM036249.1, read as the reverse complement.
GAGATTCGCAAACTGTTCGTACTTTCTGTACGCCCCTTTCCCACACCCCTTTTTCGCACAGAGACGCCAAAGATCAAACCCTGGCTTCACAAATTCTGCCGAGAACCACCTTCGTGATACTCGTTATGTCCAACCAGCTTTGTAGTACAGCCCTCATGTCTGGTCAAGGACTATACCGTGACTAAACCAGGACCAAACTACAACTAAATCAGCACTGAATCAAGATTAAATCAAGACTAAACCAGTACTAAATTAGGACTAAACCAGGACTAAATCAGGACTAAACTAGAAGTAAACTAAATTTAAATTATTAAAATGAAGCAGCATTTATCTATGATGTTTGTTTAATATGATGCTGTTACTTGGCGCAGGTGCAGGGAGACCCTCGTCTGTCGTCCTCCAGTGGTTCTAACTGGAGCATTGTTGTTGCTGACAAGACCGTCATCCTCTTTGACCAGAGCTACCAGACTATCCTGCTGCTCTTACACTTTGGTAAATAAATAAATACATAAATATGACCGACACAAACTTATAACCATTTTTTCTCATATTAATGTTGTGGATTTTCAGAAACCAAAGTGGAAACCTTCGATGTGTGCCTCAGTGGACAGTTTTTAGTTGTGTGTGAGCAAAATGGGAACCTACATTTGATTTATGTGCCACACAAGAAAATCCTCCTCACCAGGGTAAGCCAGGCAGAAATGATCTCCAAATGATTTACAAATGTTTATTATTAAACAGTTTTGCACTTGTAAAATAGAAGGATGTGAAAATATTTTGGTGGGAAAGTGTCAAAAGGACATAATATAATAATGTCCAGTATACTGAATATTGAAAATGCTTTTAATGTTTTAGTGCCTAAAAATCACAGAAGGACACTGCAAACCTAATTCATGCTGCATATAGAGTGTGTATAGAATATTTTGTAATGTAACATGATTAAATTTATGCAAAAGTACAAAGTAGTAAGATCCAAGCATAAATACAAAGTACATGTGCCAAAAAGGATATATAGTGTGGGAAAATAACTTTGGTTTTGTAAAAAAGTAGATCATAATACGATAGGATAAAATCAGACCAGTTAAAGCTATTATTATACTGTTATTATTACAAGATATCAAGTTTTTATGTGACACAAATTCATCACATTATTACAAGAGAATTATCTATTTTGTTAAAACATTTTGCGCCAGTATCCCGTAACGCAAAACATTATCTTGTTTTAACGTGACAGGATCTTGTGAAAACGTGATACAGATAAAATTATTTTAATTCACCTGGCGGCAATATACTGCTGTAGAAAACCACTAAGCTAATGCATATTTTTAAATAACGTCCAGATAATTATTTTCTTGTCTTCCTAGGCTTTGGTGGAAAACAAGTCCAGTGGAAATAAAACCTACCGCTCTCTCATCATAGAAGAGGACAAAGCATCTTCAGGTAAAATGTAGTGCTCTGTTGATATCTGACCGGTCGGTTTAAAGAGCAGCTTTCATAACTATTGCTTTAACGTGTCTTCTAGGAACATACCATGTGTTTCTGCTCATAAAAGACGGATTTTTCCACATCACAAATCTGGCTTTGGCAAAGATGGAGACAGGTATTCAACTATACTTACACAACACTGTTTTACTGGCACCATACATCAACTTTAACACGTTTTCCTTACTACAGCTATCGCAAAAATGGACTTGGGAATCTTAAAGGAGGTATTTATACTTGATTTTATATATATATATATGATTATTTCATTACATAGTTTTCCTGATGGTGTGTTTTTATGCAGCTCCAGTCGCTCATCAAGATTGACTTTTACGCGACCACAGAGTATCACGACGAGGGCTGCAGCACCGCGGTCATGTTCACTGTGGGCCATGAAATCCATGTCCTGATTGGGGTCAGTATCTGTAAACATTTTAATAAACAAAACACCTACAGCTGCAATCAGAAATATTCAACCCCCCAAAGATTTTAGGGATTTATTATTAACTAAAGATTTTTCAAGAAGACAAAAAGATCCTGGGATGTCCTGAACTGGCTTTCTGTTTAAACATTGCCCAGTGAATTAAATATATGTTTGAGCCGCACACAATAATTACATTTACTATAATATGTTTTCATTGTTGTCTTCACAGGGCGACCAGGAACATGTTCTGACGGACTGGATCATGGCTTCTGACGGCAAAATGCGTCTCGCCCACACTGTCAGCAACTCTTTAATCCCAGGTCAGCTTTCATACGAGCGCAAAACCAGACCAGAAACACTGCCATATAACAAAATAAAAGAGTTTAGTGCTGGTGTAGACCTGGTTTAGTCCTGGATAAGACCTGGTTTAGTTGTAGTTTAGTCCCGGGTTAGTCCGATTTTGTCCTAGTTTTGTCCTAGTATATTCCTGGTTTTGCTCTAGTTTAGACCTGGTTCAGACCTAGTGTAGTCCTTGTTGAGTGCTCATTTAGTCCTAGTTTAGTACGTGTTTAGACCTGGTGTAGTCCTAGTTTAGTCCTGAATAGGTCCTGGTGTTGTCCTAGTTTAGTCTAGGGTTTCTGTGGGGTCTTAAAAAGTAAAAAAAAAAAAAAGTCTTAAATTGTAAAGTTTGAATTTAAGGCCTTAAAAAGTCTTGAATTTGGTTTTAAATACATTTAAACAGGTCTCAGATATGTCACGTAAATTAGATGCAACAACCTAAAATGTCCACTTGAATGCTCAAAGGCATTTTACTGGCACCAGTATGAAAGTTTAGTGAGATTTTGTGGAACCAACTTCACAAATGGCCTCAGCTTTTTGTACGCTGCATGGTTACAAAATAGGTTTTATTTTTCTTGAACAATGTTCTTAAAAAGTCTTAAATTAAACTTATAGAAGCCCGCAGAAACCCTGTAGTCTTTGTTTTGATTTAGCCTGGTACATTGTATCTCTTTCTAAAATCAACTTATTTTTACAGTTGTCACACTTGGCTTATTTTCCATAATGGACTTTACAACAGTAATTTTGTCATTTTGTGCAGCCCTTTATGATGCATACGATGTACTATATAACCATGATTAGTTATCCATTATATTTAGATGCATGTTTCTCTCCTCAGGTGTGAGAAAGATGGTGGTTGTGGAAAATCTTGTTTATATTCTTGATACTGAGGTGAGTTCACAGGAGCAGCTCCAAATCCATGCATAAAATCTGACTGAAAGTAACATATTACACACAAGTATCCATGTTGTTTCTGTCCTTTTGTTTGCAGGACTTCCTGAGTCTGTGGGACCTGAATTTCTTCGTCATGATTCACTGCTGGCCTGATCTCGCCATTCATGACTTTGAACTGACTACAGAGTGTGGCTCCGCTTCGATGGTGTCGTATGTATTCATGTTTATAAAATATTCAAAAGCACATACAGTGGACAGAGACCAGAGATGGTTGTCACACCTTTTACTGTTGTGTGACCAGTTCATCATCAAAACATCTTTCAAGAGTCATTTGTACATTAAATGAAAGCTTAAGGTCTTGTCCTGAAGTAGGTATCCGTGTCTTTTTTACAACTTATTCTCAATAAAAGTAATTATCCATCAAAGATACCCTGACACATTGTGACAGTCAACACCATGTTAGGGTCGTCTCTGTTATCAGTGAAGTTTCAGAAAAAAACACAAAATAAGTTATGGAATAAAATAATGATCAATGCCCCTTGTGTTCAAACCTTTAATTTTAACAAAGTTATTGTTTTTTTTTTTTTGTTTGTTTTTTTTAATACTTGGAGATGAGACGTGTTTACCAAACATTATAAGAAAATGCTATTCTTAATCATTTTTGAGTAATTTTTCGCATCAAAAGAATGAGAAACATGATCTGTCTCTGTTTGTTTGTGGAGTTTGTTACATTAAATTATTAAAGACATTTACATTTTCCCTTTATTCAGTGCTAGTTCACAGGGTTTGGTCTCGACCTGGTCTCGGTTTGCCTTGGTTTCGGTCTTGACTTGGTCTTGACTTGGTCTTGAACCCTGAAAGTCTCGGCCTCGTCTTGGTCTTGGTTCACTCACTTGTGCTTTATCTAATCTAAATCTATCTGTTGCTATGTTAGACAAGACAGCAGCAGCATGAAGATGATCACATTGATCAAACAAGGCAACAGTCAGGTATCACTTTGTTAAAACTGTTCAATAAACCCAGCATTATTATATTGTATGGTCTATTTGATTTGAAAGTATATATTTTTTTAGATAAACTCGCTGCAAATACGCTCCCTGCCTTCAATGACCGTGTGCTACTCCATGGATGTCTCGTCTGTCTCCTGCCTCGTTCGGACTAAAATCATCATGGTAAATTTATACATTTTGCCTAAAAATTATTATGTGTTTTACTATTATTAACTTTTTGTAATTTTTTAGGATACATTTTATTTAGTGGAGGGCATTTGTGAGAACCCCAAGAGGTGAGACATGATCTTTACATCCGTGCAATAGGAGCATAAAAATTTTTATTACCTTTTGTATGTATTTTTTACCTTTTTAGCCGAGGGCAGCCTGTGTCTTCTCTTGCTATGAGGTGCTTTACAGAGGCTTTACCTGAGAACAGGTCAGTAGCACTGGATAATCTTTCACTATATTTTGCTAAATTGATAGTAAATTAACTTTACATTTTGTGTTTCAGACTGAGCAGACTCCTACACAAGCACATGTTCGAGGAGGCTGAGAAATTTGCCATCACCTTTGAGTTGGATTTAGAGGTGAGTTAACTCTCCCCACGCGCGGCTAAAACTCCTGCTCCACTCAATACTTGGGGAAAGTCCTTTCCTTTGCTAACTCGCTAATGACTTGCCCAGCCTGGGGCAACTACTATCACTTTGGTTAAAAAAGATAAATCACACATTTTAAACTCCAAGTTGTTCATGTTAAATTCTTTTCAAGTGCCAAGATGCGCTGCGTTCGGTGCATCAATGACCCGACGCAGGTGAATTGAGTTATTCCAGTAACTATGGGCCTTAGGAGGGGTGAACCCTGGACAGGGGCCAGTTAGTCTCAGGGCTGACACAGAGACACACAGACAGACAAAGCATGACTTTGTTCTTTTTCTCTGCAGCTCGTCTACAAGGTGAAGCTGGACTTTGTGCTTGAACAGTTAGCTTCAGCCTCAGTGGGCGGCTACGGACAAGAAGTGTGGTCTGAGCTGGTGGAGGAGGCCAGAACCAACCTCAAGAAGATCTCTGTGAGTTTTCTTTTTATATCGTTATGTTTTACATAATGATTAATCCAGATTTAGACCGGGTTAGTCCTGGTTTAGTCCTGGTAAAGACGTGGTTTATTCCTGATTTAGTCCTGATTAAGTTCTGTTTTAGATTTAGTCCTTAATTAGTCCTGGTTTAGACCAGGGTTAGTTCTGAGTTAGACTCATTTTAGTTAATTATAGATAGTACTTTGAAATCCAAATATTTTCTGAAGTGGTACTTGGTTCTTCTTTATATTGGATTTCTGTGGTTGTCACCCTTGTCTTCCTCCAGGACGAGCAGTACGTGGTGGAGTACTGCCTCAAGGCTCCGTGGCCCACGTTTGAGACGGCAGAGAAGATGCTGAACCACGTGGCCTCTCGATACTGCTCTTTACAAATCCAGGAGGCACTGGCCCGACTCGCCACGTTCTGCAGCCTTCACAGTGTCGAGAACTTCAAGTAAATCCAAAACCTTAGATAGTTGTACACAAATGTTCAACCCACTCAACTCAACCATGTATTTGTTTATATTATTGTCTTACTTTTTTGCCTATGACGTGTTGTTCTAATGTTGTCTAGGTCTAACTGAGTGTGTTTTTTATGTTGCACACAGTGGCATCGCCTGGATCGAGTTCCTGAACTGCTCGGACATTCTGGGAGACATTCTGTCTCATCTCAGAGAGGGAAATCTGAAGGGAGCACAGCTGCTCTGGCTCAGACACGAGGTGGTACATAAAAAAAACCTGTAAAAAGAAGTCGGTGTAAGCTTTTCATGTTGTTAATGTGTACCATGTTGGTTTGGGGCAGGGTCAGATGGCAGGAGAGTTTGACGAGAGAAAGCTTGAGGAGGTGCTCAGTGCCATCCCAGAGGACCTGCCATCTAAAGACCTGTGTCCGTGGTTCAAGACTGTGTTTGTTCCGTTTGTGAGGAGAGTGCTCCCATCTGGACAGGTGGGAATTATTCATTTTCAACAACTGGCATTGTCTTAAATTTTACACACAACTGCACTATATTCTGTCCAATATGGCTGCATTTTTGGTTGTCTCAAGTAGGAATAGTGTTGTGTTGCAAGTACCAATGGCCATTTAAGTGGCTTGATCTGGATTCAGTCTTGTTAAATTTCCCCTATTATGCTAAATTGACTTTTTTGAGCTTTTAAACATGTTATAATGTTGTTTGCACCTTAAAAACATACCTGGAGTAGTATTTAGTTTCATTCCCACATGGTTGAGTAATCCTGTTTGCTGAGGCCGTCCCTTTCTAACAATCTGAAAACGCTCAGTCTCAGCTCTACGTAGACACACGAAACCAGGAAGTGCTCTTGCGCGTTTTTAAAGCCCATACACCATCACCTAATCCAAACGTTTTCAAGTCAACAGATGACGATTCCCAACAAAAGACGTTTCTCATACATTCCCATACATTATTTTAAGTTATAAAACGTGAAATACTTATGGTTTTTTCAGGTTTTTGAAATAGTTTTGGACACGTTTGCATAATATAGGACCTTTTTAAATTGTTTTTGAATTTAGTGATTTAAGAGTATTTTTGTAAACAGAAAAACCTGGCGAGATGGCTGGAGCAGAGAGCGAGGAACCTAGAGCTGACAGAGAAGGTAACAGATATTAATACAAAAAATGCAATAACAAAGGATAAGAACTAAATGTCTCTGGTCTTCTGTTGCAGAGCACTTGGCCTCAGAACGGCTTGAACTTGGCAGTGCTTGGGCTTCCCTCTCTGTGGACCTGGACTAAATGTGTGAGTTACCTGCGTTTACAAAGGCTACAGTGCAGCGGGTTTCAAACTGTGGGACGGGTGCCAGTGGTGGTACTCAGGAGTCTTTTTCAGTTCAAGTCCTGACTTAGTTTTAGTGCTGCTTTAGTTGGGGTTAGCTCTGGTTTACACTCTGTTTAGTCCTGGTTAAGACCTTGTTTAGACCTAGTTCAGTCCTGGTTTAATCCTGATTTAGACCTGGTTCAGTCCTGTTTTTTTCTTGGTTCAGTCCTTGTTTAGTTCTAGTTAAGTCCTGGTTTAGGTCTAGTTTAGAACTGGTTCAGTCTTGGTTTAGTTCTAGTTGAGTCCTGGTTTAGACCTGGTTTAATCCTAGTATGATCCTGGTTTAGTCCTAATTTAGACCTGGTTTAATCCTAGTATGATCCTGGTTTAGTCCTAATTTAGACCTGGTTTAATCTTGGTTTATTCCTGGTTCAGTCCTGGCTTATTTTTGCTTTTGACCTGGTTTAGTCCTTGTTTAGTCTTGGTTTAGTGACGTGTCCAGTTCCTAACACATCTTCTTTTATCTGATTTAAGGATGATAATTACGGCGCTGAAGAAGTGGAAACCCTCAAGTCTTTGGTGTCCAACCTTCGTCAGCTTCTGGAACTTGACCGGAAATACAAATGCAAGCTCTCGCTGTCGGTCTTCGAGAAGGTAAGCGTCCGATAACAGTCTCCTGAAACCCCAGTCTCTACTTTTAAATATATTAGCAAGAGGGCTGCACTTTTAAACCAAGGATGTGACGGTTGAATGTTTCCGTGTCTGTAATAAAATGTATGTCTTTCACAGGGAAATGTGCGAAGTGTTGCCTTCTTCATGTTAGACAAAGTGCCAGCTCCAGAGCTCATCCCGAACACTGTGGAAACCTGCGTCCTTCCCTACACCGAGGAGCATGACATCCCTTTTGACGAGCTGCTTCTTCAGTATATTAAGGTAAAATTCCTTGCCTTATGTTGCATTAATTGAATATCTCTTTGGGTGGACTCTGCATGTCCTCCCTGTGTTACTGTGGGTTCTCTCCTCCTTCCTCCCACCATCCAAAGACATGCATGTATGCATTAGGAGAACTGATGACTCAAAATTGCCCCTGCCCGAATCCAATACGAACCTTAGGCTGCAACACCGAACCGTTCGCTCTTTGACGCAGCGTGTTTTCCCAGCAGCAGGATAGCAAGTGCTTGAGCGGGGTTCCCGCAGGGCATTAAAAGTCATTAAATTGATCTTGCAAAAATTATGTTCTTAAATGGCATTAAAAAGCAATAAATTTGATTCCAACAGGTATTAAAAGTGTAAAATAGTTTTGAAGTAAAATTGCTGACATTATTTAATTTGTGAATATAAATATGTATATATAAATAATAATTTACCATTTTCGTAGCCTACAGTGTGATAGATGGGCGAAACTTCCAGCGCGGCCAAATTACCCAAACATCGGATGTTTGACTTTCAACATTATTGGTTCTTTATGAACTGTATTTTACAATATTTGCAAATATATTTTGACAATTAAAGCTGCCGCAATTGTCTGTCTGTGGCATTAAAAATGTTAAAAATGGCATTAAAATGCATTAAACGAGCTTGCTGACAGCTGCAGAAACCCTGTTGTGTGAATAAAAGCACATGGCTGATGCTCACCTGTTTATGAACGAGCCCAAGGAGCAGATGAGTTCATCTGAGTTGAGAGAGGCGGTGACCGGGGCTGGTTAGTTGACTACAGGATCCAAATGTAGAGCGATAGTAAAGTCCAGTACAGCAACAAGCCCTTCAGTGACAGACGGAGAGGTCTGCTGTGTGCTCCGCTGCATCAGTAAACAGAGCGAACAGAGTTAACCCTGGAGGATGCACGCCTTCGGTCCTGAATCTCCCCTGTCCCCCCCGGATTTAAGAGACCAAAACAGGTTAACTCACGTATTTTACTATAACAGCTACCACATACACTGTCAATCAAACAACTCGGGATTGTACATATAAACGTCACTTGCAGTGTGCGCAGGCGCAGGTCAGACCCATAGTTACACTGGTAATGGTTCGGGTTTGGGTCGGGCTGGTTTTTTGGGCCTAAGTTCTCCTTGTGAATGAATGTGAGAGTGAATGGTTGTCTCTGTGTCAGACCTGTGACTAACTGGCCACTGAGGTGTACCTCGCCTAAGGCCCTCAGCTGCTGGGATAGGCTCCAGTACCCGCAAACCCTGACGGGAATAAGTGGAAGAAGACGATGAGTGACTGAACTGAATTTGAGTATAATTTTCTTGTATGCTTTTTGTTCAGTTTGTCCTCTCATCCTGTTTTTGAGCAGGACCTGCTGGAGCGCTGCAGCTCTCAGACGACGACTCTCTTCACAGAGTGGGAGGCCAAAGCAGTGGCTGTGCTCGGCTGCATGACTGACACTGATGTAAGCTTGTTTATTTATTAGTTTATTAGTTTATTTGACAGGGACAATGTACATTCATTAGCATTTCTGTAAATGGACCAGAGTTAGCTAAGCGGCAATTTTTCATCTGTAGTCCCTAGAGAGATGTTAAAAAGTCACCCATACTTCAAGCTTTATATGTATAAAAAATACAAAATACTAAACGAGACTAAGAAAATGTAAATGTTTGCAAATGTGTAGTAACATGGTGCGTTGTGTGCTTGCAGCTGATGGTGGATGCCGTGCTGGAGATCATGCAGAAGGCTGTGGTGCCGTGGAGTAATGTGGTGGAAAAGCTGGTGCAGCAGTATCTGGAGATGGAAGGACCCAAGTACTTTCACATAATCCTCACAACTAAATTATGACTGCACTATATAAAACATACGATAACTATGTTTAATATGGCGATAATGATATGAGTGGTGATATTCTGATATCCTATTTTGAAATAGTAAGTTCAGATGGGACTGAAACAGGACTAAACCAGGACTAAAACCAGGCTCAATCTGAACTAAAACAAAGCTAAACCAGTTCTAAACAAGGACTGAAACGAGGCTAAACCAGGACTAAACCAATGCTAAACCAGGACTAATTCAGGACTAAAACAAGACTAAAGAGTAGGCTAAACCAGGACTAAAACAAGGCTAAACCAGGACTAATTCAGGACTAAAACAAGACTAAAGAGTAGGCTAAACCAGGACTAATTCAGGACTAAAACAAGACTAAAGAGTAGGCTAAACCAGGACTAAAACAAGGCTAAACCAGGACTAATTCAGGACTAAAACAAGACTAAAGAGTAGGCTAAACCAGGACTAAAACAAGGCTAAACCAGGACTAATTCAGGACTAAAACGAGACTAAAGAGTAGGCTAAACCACAACTAAACCAATGCTAAAACAGGACTAAAGCAGGACCAAGACAAGGCTAAATCAAGTCTAAACCAGGACTAAACCAGGACACTGTGTATATTCCACAGACAGGAGCTTCTGAAGGAGAACTTCCGTCTGATGGAGATCAGGAAACTTCTGAGGGGCTACGGCATCCGCAACTTCAACCTCTCCAGCAACAGCCAGATCATGGTATATCTGAATAATTACATTTTGTTTTCACATCATGACTGCTTTCTCAACAACATCTTGTACTGTGTGTTTTACAGACTCTGATCAGATACATCCTGAAGCAAAACCTGCCGTCGTCTTTAGAGGATTCTCTGACTTTAGCCGAAGCATACAAACTCCAGACATCACAGATAAACTACCTGCATCTCATCCAGCTGATCACACAGAGCAAGGTATGCTGTGAATGGAAAGAGTTTGGTTTGTTATTATTTTAATGGGTTTAATTTTTTTTTTTTTTTTTTTACACTTTACAACAATCAAAAGGTGAATAGTGAACACGTATGTAAAACATGGTTCAGTTTCAATATTATCAAAGCTCATGGTAATAAATGTGTTTATGTTTCCCTTTGCCTGTAAGCGAACCATTTTGTCCAGCACTTTGTGGAATTATGTCATTAGGTCATAAGGTTCCCCGTTCTGTTAAATCAACTTTTTCGAGCTTTTAACCTTGTTAAAATGTTGTTTCCAAGTAGGATTTGGTCTCTAAAGCTCATACACCATCACTGGACTCATTCTGATCATTTCTGAGCTTAAATTGCCGTCACTACAGAAGCAGTCAGCTCATTTATTTATTTGTTAGCGTCATGTGGTTAATAGCCATGTTAATAAGCCATTTTATGCCCCACCGTTGCCAGCAGGGGGCATCAAACACCTATTTCAAGTGTGCTTTGAAGTCAGCAGAAGACATTTATACATTATTTTAAGTTATAAAATGTGAAATACTAATGCAAAGGTGTTCGAAAATATTTCAAAAAGCCTAAAAAAACATAATATAGGACCTTTTAAATCCTTTTTTAAATCCAGTAAATGTGTTTCCTCCACAATTTCTTGCCACTGCTCTGCCTGAGGTTTGTCATTTTTAAGCCATCTCATGGTGAAATCCTTTTAACAAGCAATTATTAGTGTTTTAAAATGAGATACCTGTCCTTGTTAGGGATGACATAGTCCTTAATCATCCTAATTATTTGAAAGACTCTGTCCCACAATGACTTTATTTTTGTGCATGTCCAGGAAATGTGAAGAGTTTTGTTTATGCTGAGTAAACGTTCATTTCTTGTGTGAATATGTCAGACGGAGGAGTGCATGACGGTGCTGAAGAAGCTGTCCACAGCAGAGGCAGAGTCGGTGATCGAGCGCCTCACCACATGGGCCCGGCTGGAGCTCGAGGACAAAGACCACCTGTGTGAGGAGGTGAGCCCAGAGAAGAGGACTGCAGGGCTGTGTCATGCTCTCATACACAGCTGCAATCAGAAATGTTCAACCCTACAAAGATTTTAAGGATCAATGTATCAATTAAAGATTTTTCAAGAAGACAAAAGATCCTGGTACATCCTGGAGTGGCCTTCTCAGTCTCTCTTGTGGGGGATTTCACTTGGAGGATCATTAGTATTAGGCTACATAAATAAAAAAAAAGTTCAATTGAGTTCACCTGCAATGTGTCATGTTTTCCGTCGACAGCATAAGAAACAGCAGATGGCTGTGGCCCAGGTGATGGTGGAGGCTCTAAAATACCTGCAGATCATACAAAAACGTAAGTACTGACTGAAAAATTTTTGTAGAATCTGACAAAATGATTAGGGGTGTAGGAAAATAGTAAAATATCAGTCTATTGTCATATTTTGGTGTTTTCTTTTACTGAAGTATATCTTGCAAAACAGGATCAAGCACAACATTTGCCCGCACTTTCTTTTTGTTGATTTTAGGAGAAAGCCAACTTGTTTGTTAAATACAGTACTCACTGTTTTCTTTAAATTTAATGTATTTCATAACATTTTGTTCATGTTGTGGTGCCCTTGGTGAGGTTTTCCAAAATCATATTGTAAAGGCAAGTTGCAATATATAGTCTGTCGTCATGTTTATATCATGATACTTTTCTATCACCAAGCACTAAAAACAATGCTCTGTGTAATGTGTGTTATTTGTATGTTTCCAGATGACGGTCTAAAAAGCATGGAGTGTGAGAACAACCTTGTAATGTTTCAGGCAGTCTCCCACCTACAGGTAAACATCTGTGCACATCTGTGAAATGACAATTTAAAAAATATTTTGTGTAATGCTCTTGTTGATGACTTATTATACCTAAAGTCTTCTGTCTTGCCCAAATGAAACTGATAGCAATTTTTAGCTACAGTCAAAATGTTAACTATTGGTATTAAAATTCTGTTAGAGGCTAATTAGTTTTAGCCAGCTGTCGTTAAACGTTTAAAATGTTTAAATGTTGTAAAATGCTTTAAGGAGAATAATAATTACATACATAACATGTTTTGTTTCAGTGTCCATAATAAAACAAATGGGAAAATCTCAGTTTCAATCTCAGGGTTCAGTTTTTTGTTGGCTGATTTCTGTATATTAATTATTAAGATAAAAATAAAAAAAAATAAAAATACTTCTTTAAAGGTGACATTTTGAATAAGGGGGTTAATCCACTGTCCTTTTGTAGGAGGACTTTGACGTTTTCTTCACCCCATCCAACTATGAAGACCCAAACATCCGAAAGCAGATCCAGGAGCGCCACATCACCGCTTATGAAAACACACGCGGCCGTCGCTCGTCCAAGACCAAGTCCCCAGCCACACCAGTGATGGCCAACGATCCGGACGGGAAAACCAAGACTATTTCCACCGAAGCCGGTCTACGTCGCTTGGGACGACAGCTGCAGCGCACGGAGCAGGAGCTCTGGTCCGACCTGGCTCTCAGAGCTTTAGGAGTCGGCAAAGTGGACAAGGCCCTCAAGATCCTTAGGTCTGTCTTCCTTTCTCTTACTGACAGTTTTTTAAAATATATTTTACAATGGTTTCCTTTACCTTTTCTCTTCAGTGAGCTATATGAGCATCACTGTAACACCAGCACGGGGAGGGTTTTGTTCACCGCAGCTAAGACCTTGTGCCAGATGCTGGAGGCTGATGTTCCCATGGTGCTCCCTGAAGGCATGGACCTGCCTGCGGTCATTCACAGTCTGGCCTGTCAGGCTATCACTGTGTGTCATTCAGGTAAACTGCCTTGAAGTTTGGTTTATGTGTGTATTCATGTCCTGGCCCAAAACCTGCAGAGACATTTTAAACACATGCTAACAGCCTTTTGCTATGTTTAAACACATGCTAACAGCCTTTTACTATATTTAAATAAACGCTAACAACCTTTTACTATGTTCGCATAACCTGGCACATTGCACCAGCTGTGACCCATTACCATGCTTTGTTTTAGCCAATCATAGCAACAACTCATGTTATCATAGATAGTAAAATATGTATTAATGTAAATGTTGTTGATTTTTTGCTGTTTTTGATACATATTAGCAGGTAGTGTTGCCAGATCAACCTGTTATTGGGCTGGAAAAAATAGCTTTGGGCCGTTTTTCACAACATTTGGCATTGTATTAGGAAATATTCTGGAGAAAATACAAACAAAACAGTTGTCATTTTATGGCAAATAGGGGTGTAATGATACGTTTTTGCAACGATACAATATGTATTCATTAGAAGTGTTTCGATACGATTCAAGAACGATATTGGCTAATTTGGAATGATACGATTTGATACGACTCAACACATTCGTATCGATAATCGATACAGCAATCATAAAAGTTTACTCTCAAATGTAGCACTGCGGCCAGGGTTGATTATGTCCAGCAGACAGAGAGTGAAGAAAAGTTGAATATAACCTTTTATTTAATCAAAAACACAAAATTTAACTCCAAAAAGCCATATCTGGTTTTACTTTAACATACAAATTTCCAATTTCGATATTTCCGATATTATCGATTGATACTTCATGTGTATCGATATTCACTTCCTAGAAAACGATACGATTCGATACAAGGTCATGTGTATCGATGTAGTTGTATCATAGGGAAAAAAATTGATACATCGATACAGTTACTGTATTGTTACACCCCTAATGGCAAACAAAGTAGTAATAGTAGTAGACAAGTAGTAATTTCAGTGAACTGTGTACTCCCACTCGCACATCAGTTTGTTTGTTTTTTTTATAAGTGATAGGATCTGCTTGTTTGGTTGCTCACATTTTATTGGTATTGGAAAAGTTAAGGCTATTTGTTCTTCTGATAGCAGTCTTTGTGGGGAGCCTGTTTGTGTTACTATTTTCCTTTGGTAATGCAGTGCAGCTGTGAAGTTTTGTGTTCTTTCCCATGTATAATGTTTTTTAAATTTTGAGTGGTTGTGATTTGGGCTGCTTTTAAGTTCTGTTTGACCCTAAGAGGACTGATTGTCATCAGCAAAACTGAAACCCACCCACACACCACATCACTGTCAAATTTTAAGGAAGTGGGCAAACCACCACTACCACCAGCAGCAGTCGTGCAAACTCGATCAGATAAACCTGAGCTTAACATTCTCACGAGTTTATGAGTTCTCAGATCTTGCAGGAACCCAGTGATGGGTAAAATGAGGCAGACTTTATTGTGCCTCTGTAGAAATTAGTTCTAAGCATTTGACCCTGCTCCAGATCTGAGCCAGGATCCTGGTCAGGACTACCCAGCTGGAGGATTAGCCTGCTGTGCATGTTTTGATGGGGAATAAAACCAGGTCTAAACCAAGACTAAACCTGGACTAAAACAGGTCTAAACGAGAATCAAGCCAGGATTAAACAAGGAATAAACCGGGACTAAATCAGAACTAGACGGGACTAAACCACGACTAAACTGGGTCAAAACAAAGACTAAAGCAGGTCTAAGCCAGGACTAGACCAGGACAAAGTTTGGGACTGATCAGAGATAAAACTTGGACTAGACCAACACTAGACCAAGACTAGACCAGGTCTAAACCAGGTCTAAATTTCGGACTGATCAGAGATAAGACCAACACTGGACCAACACTGGACCAACACTGGACCAACACTGGACCAACACTGGACCAACACTAGACCAACACTGGACCAACACTGGACCAACACTGGACCAACACTGGACCAACACTGGACCAACACTGGACCAACACTGGACCAACACTAGACCAACACTAGACCAACACTAGACCAACACTAGACCAACACTAGACCAACACTGGACCAACACTGGACCAACACTAGACCAACACTGGACCAACACTGGACCAACACTGGACCAACACTGGACCAACACTGGACCAACACTGGACCAACACTGGACCAACACTAGACCAACACTAGACCAACACTAGACCAACACTAGACCAACACTGGACCAACACTGGACCAACACTGGACCAACACTGGACCAACACTAGACCAACACTAGACCAACACTAGACCAACACTAGACCAACACTGGACCAACACTGGACCAACACTAGACCAACACTAGACCAACACTAGACCAACACTGGACCAACACTGGACCAACACTAGACCAACACTAGACCAACACTGGACCAGGTCTAAATTTCGGACTGATCAGAGATAAAACCAGGACTAAACTGGGACTAGACCAACACTGGACCAACACTGGACCAACACTGGACCAACACTGGACCAACACTGGACCAACACTGGACCAACACTGGACCAGGTCTAAATTTCGGACTGATCAGAGATAAAACCAGGACTAAACTGGGACTAGACCAACACTGGACCAACACTAAACCAGGTCTAAATTTCGGACTGATCAGAGATAAAAACCAGGACTAAACTGGGACTGGACCAACACTGGACCAACACTGGACCAACACTAGACCAACACTAGACCAACATTAAACCAGGTCTAAATTTTGGACTGATCAGAGATGAAACCATGACTTTTTAAACGTTGGTCCAAACTCTGTCTCTAGTTGGACAGTTATTTTGAGGCCGCTGTGTGAATCTCTGTCAGAGGAAAGACACAACATTACTGCCATTTATTTAGTTTTCCTGTGATATATATTGCAGGAGTCAATGTTACGATAACAGTAACTTTGTGATGTATTGTACAGCTCTACAAGAGTCTCCTTTGACGTTTTTGACTCGTGTGTTTATTTTGTCGCCTGTCCCAGACCTGCTCCTGGACTGTCTGGAGCTCTGCAAGTGCACACGGCTCGCAATGGACGTCTATCACCAGTGCCAGCTTTCGGACAACTACGGCTTCATAGGCAAGGTCGGCATCTGTCAGCTGCTATTTTCAGATTTAGTTTTGTCCATTAGTGCATTTTATTTAATTTCTATCTCTCAATAATTCCACAGGATTTAACTGAGACAGAAAAAGACCCGTATTCTAAGTGGAGCTCTCAGGATGTTTTCAATGAAGACTGCATAGTTCTGGATCCAGTCTCTGTGCTCCCAGTTCAGTACGAAATTACCAACTGCTTATTGCCAATTTCACATGGTAAGATATTTGATACACATGTTTTTTTTTTCCTTGTGTCCTAATCTGCTCATGTTAAATGTTTAATTTTATTTTTTCATCACGCAGAGACCATTTTATATCCACTGGACTGCTCCTGCCTGGCACACTGCTCGTTTGAAGATGGTAGGTTATTTAGTGTCCCTCTTTCTTCTCTCAAGTTACGGATGCAATCAGAAATGTTCAACACCCATCACCTCAAAAGACATAATAATGATGTGAATGAAATATAATAAGAATAAATAACAAAAAAAACTCATTAAACAACAAAAAATATTGTTACTTATCTGAGTTATTTTGACTTGAGACGGTGCAGGTGAATAGGAAACGTTTAAAACTAACAGACAAAGTTTTGAGTCATTTTATGTTTTAATAGGAAAATTACGCTTTATATGAGTAATAAGGCACAAATTTGCACTTTTCAAACAAAATCTGAATATTGTCTTTCAATAAATTAGAAAATATTAACAATAGCCTTAAAAAAAATCAAAGTTCATCTTCGTTTTACAAGTAAAATGCCCAAAAATCAGAGTAGGAACCAAAAAATCCATCTGTAAAAGCCTTTAGATTATTAAGCATGGTAGTTAAGGTGCTTGTGGGAATTACTGAAGTGGAGATTTCTGACTCAGAGAAAAACAAATTTTGAGAAAACAGCCTTTGAAATGAATATTTTCCAGCAGACATCTATGGACAGAAGTGACTAATAAACACCTTAATGTGTGATTTTGACATTTTCTTTTTTTTTTTTTTTTTTCCTGTTGTAAAGCCACGCAAAAATGCATAGTGTCTCCACTAATTTTGAAGTTCAAATGAAAAATGTGACACAGACCCATGGGCAGTATTATTCAGCCCTTAGCTTCAGGACTTTGTGGAGCATTCTTTAACTTTTATAACTTCTAACAAATATTTTTGATGTGATGTTTGATTTGTCCTCTGTGCTGCTGCTGCCTTCTTTAAAGGGCCCATATTATGCTTTTTGTGTGTCTTTTAAAATAATTTAGGACACATCTAGATCAGCATTTTACGTTTTGTTGGTCAAAAAATGCAATAATTATTGAAAAAAACCTTATTTGAAGAAACTCATCATTTGGCACTATGAGAAACGCTCAGATTAGGTCCCTATTCCTTTTAGAGCCCTCCTTCCCCGCACCCCAGCTGCTGTCACGCCCCTTCACATGTGCTGCTGCAACGCTGCAGTCCCCGGTGGGTTTGGTGGCTGCGGGGGAGGTGTGAGCTGAACAGGACCGGGCCGTGAGGGGAGGGGAGGCGAGGTCAGGTGGAAATGGCAGACATCGGTGAAACAAGATGCTTCTGTCTTTTCAGGAAGTCATCGTAAATAAATAGATAACTCAAACACGCATGAATGAAACAAAAACACAACTCAAGGTATGTTTTTGATGCAGGAATAACATTAAAACATGGTAGAAGGCTCAGAAAAGTCAGTTTTGAATAATAGGGCCTCTTTAAATCCCACCAAAGATTTTCAATGGGATTTAAATCTGGAGACTGAAAAGGCCACTCCAGGACATCCCAGGATCTTTTTGTCTTACTGAAAAATCTTTAATTGATAAAATCCTAAAATCTTTGGGGGGTTGAATATTTCTGATTGCAGCTGTATCAAATCTAAAATCTTACCTTTTGAATGCACCCGTTTAGGCTCTAACTACCTGCGCCCCCTGCTGAACCCCCTGAGCAACATGCTGCAGATGCTTCAGGAGTGCAGTCAGCTGGAGCTGGCTCTCAGGGTCCTGGTCAACTCGTACGGCAGCAGCCTGCAGCACTGCACCTCCAACGTCATGGACCTGAAGCTTGGTGTACAGGTGACTGTTATTTATGTAGCCCAATATCACAACAACAGGTCTGAACAGGAACACATGGATCAGTTGAGGTTTCGTGTTTTTAATGTGTTTTTGTGTGTGTGTGTTTTCCTTTTTCAGTTGTACGATGCACAAGAACTTAAGAAGTACAACATCTGCTTGAGTGAACTGCGAAAGTTGACCATATCTTCAATGAGCGCTGTTGTGCTAGCACTGCTGAACAAGGTTAGTCTGAATAAATGCAGGGTTTTGATGAATATTTAACATAGAGTTGAGCCCAAAGTTGTTCATACTTACACTTTACTTGGCTGGAAATTAAACAACAAAGTGGCAAAAACTAGCCTAGCTGGCTAGAAAAACTACTTTCCTATTCTTTACAAAGAAGTTAGTCTGGATCCTCTCGCTTAAATTTTGTTTCTATGGGCGGAACAATCACAGACGGCGTAACCGGTCAGAAAAACAAAGGGCAGGATGTAACCAGTGCACCGCTGACCTGTATCCAAAGCAAACTTGGTTGATTGTTGACGGTTTTTCCATAAAACACCAGAACACTGTGTATTATGAACAGCTCTGTACTTATTTCTTAATGGGGACAACAGCAGAAACCAGTTTCAGTAAAAGTGGTTTTGTTTAAATATAATCATTAAGTTGGACATAAACAGGACTTTACTGTTGTTAAAATTGAAATGAGGAATAAAAAAAATACCACCGGACTGAACGACGACAAGGACTTCTGCAGAACCAACAGGTGACGAAGGAAAGCACTAAATGCCATTAATCAGCTCAGAGAATTTATTAATGTCACTCTGGCGCCATCTTGGTTATTTTTCGCTTGGAGAGATTAACTGAACTTTATTAATGACTATTCTTAACATAATGATTTTTCCCTCTCCATGTGTTGCAGGTGTTCAACTGGAGAGTAGTGGACTGTGATTTGGCCTTCGGTCTCTGTACGCTCCTCTCTGAGTCTGAAGTCTTTAAAATACTGTGGAAGGTTATCGACAACACCTGGCAGAATTATGACAAGATACTGGTGGGTATACTACAACTATTTTAACTTGTTTTACTACATTATTTTGACAACAGAGGTCGACTTAACCTTGAAGTTCAAGTGAAAAATGTGTCTCTTTTAACACAGGCCCATGGGCAGTATTATTCAGCCATTAGCTTCAGGACTTTGTGAAGTGTCCTGTCACTTTTATAACTTCTAACAAACGTTTTGGGTCACTGCTAACAAACTTCTTACTCCACTGGAGTCTTTGTCCATTCTTCACCTGCAAAGCCTCTATAGCTCAGTGATGTTTGATGGCCTCTGTGCTGCAGCTGCCTTTTTTAAATCCCACCAAAGAGTGTCAATGGGATTTAAATCTGGTGACTGAGAAGGCCACATCCCAGGATCTTCTTGAAAAATCTTTAAAGGGGCAATCTTATGCAAACTTGACCTTTCTTAGCTCTCTACCAGGTTATAACGTTGTTCCCTCATCAAAAACATACCTGAAGCTATGTTTTGCTTCATACACGCCCATTTGAGTAATCCTGTATTCTCTGGCGCTGAGTTTCTAAGGCCTCAAAACGCTCCCTTGCACCAAGCTCCGCCTCTCCCACGAACCCCAGCCCACTCCAGGAAGCACTGACCAATCAACAAGCCCTCTACTTCCAGTCTGCTCTCATTCATTTATCCCAAAAAACAGTGTACGGCTCTGTTTCCATTTATTCCTCAGACATTTTTCATTTTGTAGTAAAATGGCATCAGACAAAAAGTTTAAGGAAAGGAAGTGCTTTTAAATTACTTTCAAAAGCACCATAACAGTCTGCCCTCTGCTAATCTCTTCACCTGTTTCTTTATGGCACCAGTAGAGTACAAAAACAAAAACGTTTTCTTTTAGTCACATGTTTTAAAACGTGCTGCTGTTCTAGAGGCGATCAAGATTGGTTTAAAATATGAATAAAAGCACAATATTAAAATGTATAAATGCTGTTGTTTCTAATAAGTAATTTTATTTATGAATATTCAAGGCTGTGGCTAAAGTTGGGGCCAACCTTTGCTGCTTGTTCACCGCGGCTGAGGAGAAGGAGAAGTTTCTGTCCGTCATCACTGATGCAGAGTGGGGCATCAAGCTCAGCAAACTGGAGGTAGAGCATATATAACAAGAAGAAAAAAGTCCTGTTCACGGTCTCTTCACGCACATGTACCTCCTCTGTGGCCCTCAGATCTCCATGCAGCCAGTGTTTCGTCAGCAGATGAAGAGTCAGCTGATCCCGGTCCTGGTGAAGAACAGTAAAATCACTCCAGACGTTATACTTCAGTACTGCAGGTAGTTACCACTCACTCTACAGCTAAGTCTATACTGCCTTCTATATGATATAAAACACATGTAGACTCAAGGGCACGGTAGCAGAGCGGTTAGTGCTATTTTCAACCTGCACGGATTTTGTGAGATCAATTCTCATGGCTCCTAGTGGATAAATTTGAGAGACAACACGGCCGTTCGCACCACAGAGGTCACAGAGATCTGGGCCTCAGTATTTGTACTGATACATGTACTGTGTAAGAGAGAATATACCAAAACTATATCAGGCCTAAACCAAAACTAAACCACAACCAAAACTGGTTTAAACCTGGACTAAGCAAGGACTAAATCAGGCCTAAACCAGGTCTAAATCAGGCCTAAACCAAGAATTAATCAGGTCTAAATCAAGACTAAATCAGGCCTAAACCAGGTTTAAATAAGGGCTAAATCAGGTCTAAACCAGGGCTAAATCAGGTCTAAACCAAGACTAAACCAGGTCTAAACCAAGATTGAACTTTGTCTAAACGGGGTCTAAATTGGCCTCAGCCTAATGCAATGGACCCCAGTATTTCTAAAATTCTGTGTACAGCCAGGCTGTACCCCACCTAAGGCCCATAGTTACTGGGATAGGCTCCAGTATCCACAACTCCTAACGGGACTAAGCTCAGAAGATGAGTGAATGAATAAAAATCCCACTTTTGAAGGGTTTTGGTTGGTCAGGTTTGACTTATTTTGGACCCACTTCATTCACAGAGGAAATGGGTCTGGCTGGTCTGGTTATAATGATCATCTGTCCCACTGTTGCATTTAACCTTTCTATTTATTTAATGCACAGGTATTGGAATGACCATAGACTTGTTATGTCTGATGTCTGTTGCTTTTTTGCTATAATAAAGTTGTTGCGTTGTGTGCAGCACGTTTGGCCTGGACCAGGACAGCGTGATCAACCAGTACATCACCACTCTGCTGCTGCTTCAGGACGACGAGGACGGGGCAGCGGGAGGGGACGTGCACAGTCTGGGCTGCGGGCGGAACGAGGTGCAGGCTCTGTGTCACACCGAAGCCCTGGGGAGAGTCCTTCAGATCATCCCCAAGTTACACAGCACCAGCGAGCTCACCGACAGTCTGTGTGCGGCAGTCTTCAAGGTCGGCCACCAACACACGAAACCATCAACAACGCACTGAGATTTACATAAAGCAAATGAATGAATGCAGTCCCAGGTGATAAAGGACAGGGGCGGGAGTAGCTCAGTTGGTGGAGCAGTTTACCCAATAACCTGAAGGTTGGAGGGTCTATCTGTCGCTGCTACCAGGATTGCACACTGCTTTTGTGTCCTTGGGCAAGACACCAGCACTGGTTTAAATTCTTAACATTGTAAGTGCATTTCCACTGGACGGTACAGCACAGGTCTTGTCAGTATGGGGTAGTTTGTTACAGGTAACCCCAAAACAGACACTGGGTGCAGGGGAGCCAAGACTGGCGAGAGTTAAACGTTGCTAAAACGAAAGCGGCTGTTGTTAATATATGCTAACTTTATTTTTCTGGGGGGAATAAAAGACAGCAAAAGCAAAAAGCTGTCTATCAAAAGTATTTTTATCACAAGGACAAGTACTCGTTTGATTGAAAATAAGGTTTTTCCTTTTATTTCTGTTCTTTGGATTGTTGTTTTTGCCCAAGTGAGGATTCTCTCTTATCCAGTCAACTCGCAGCAGTGCGTAGCTCCACTTTTTTTCCAAAGCTGAACCAGAGCTGGACCCCCTTCTTGATGAGGGGTGCAAAAAGTAGCACGGATTGGTACTCTTTATAGGGCCCCTTCGGACCACTTTGGAAAGTGAAAACACAGCCAAATCAGCCCGACCCACGCCGTACCACCCCAGTGGAAATGCGTCTTATCCATAACTTTTACAGCCTGCTGAAAAATTCATATTGTTAATAACTTTGCTGGATTACAAATTAATTTTATAGACAAAACATTGTCATCATTCAAATGGAAAAAGACAACTATCCAAGATCACAAATTTCTAGACCCAAAAATAACCAAACATTACTGCTAACTAGGGCTGTAGTCGACCAAAGACATGCCCAGCACAGCAATTACTCGACCAAGGGGATGTGGGGGACTTAACCAGACTGTTACACAAAGAAGTAACATCAGATCAATAAGCTAAGAAAATATATCTCATAGTTATCAAGTAATAAATTAGACCAGCTTTGTTCATGCAAAGAGTGGATGGAACTGGTCGACCAAGACCTCACTGACTAACTAGTCGAGTAAGTGACCAGTGGCTGTCAGCCCTACTGCTGCTAACTATCAATAAACCTTCCTTTGTGAAGTTGAAATAAACCTTTGGTATACTTTGGAAAATATGCATATATTTCATATCTGTGTGGGAAAACGCTTGTCGCTTTGGATCATTTTGAGTCTATTTTGAAGGACCTAGAAATGCAAACACAAACCTGCCACTGCTTCTAAATGTGTCTTCTAAATATCGCTTTGTCTTTAACTCATATTTTACTCTTTATTTTATTGTATTTGTATGAAATGTGGGTCGTGTTGTTGATGTTGTTGACACCTCTTGGCCAGGACTCTCTTGAAAAAGAGATCTGTGAATTTCAGCGGGACTTTCCTGGTTAAAGAATGATTAAATTAAAAAAAAAAAAGTGAATGTTACCCTTGGATTTTGCAGTATCCTAAGGAAAACTGAATTTTTATTTTATTTTGTGCTCAGTTGTTCAAGGTAAAATCAATTAGAAATACACCTAACTCAAAATACGCTCTCCCTGCAGCTCAGTCCATACAACTATGAGAGGATCGAAGTAGTGCTGAAGATTCTGGAGGTGGCAGATGAGAAGGTACCCACCTTCTCTGTTAGCCAGGTAAAGAAATTACACGTAGTCACGATAAATCAGATTATTGTTGTTGAATATGACTTCTTGACATGACCGTATTTTCCTAAACCACAGGCCACAGCTCTGCTTCAACACCTGAAGTCCTACAAGCGAGTGTCTGGCCCCTCTGACACAGAGAGCACCTATCTTTTAGAGAACAACCTTCTGCCCAACCAGCTTTCACAGAGCAGGCTGCCCTTCCACCTGCTCATGCAGACCAAGCACTACTGGAAAATCATCTGTGAGCATAACGCTGACCCTCAGTTTGTTGTGTTATGTTTATGGCTTCTACAAATCTCTTAATGGCTGTTGCAATTTGTGTTTAGCTCCTGAGCTCACTGAAGAGACCTTTCCCACTCTGCTTCTCATCAGCAAACTCATGAAGGTAATTACTCCAACCAGTTTCATCTATCACAAAGTGGTGAGCTCTTTCCATCATATTTGTACCACTGAAATAGAGAGATATGTTTGAATCAGAGCAACCATAGAAGGAGGCAGACTTAGAGGCTTCTGTCTCCCCTCACTTCAGGGGTTTTGGGTCCACTCTGAAGGAGCTCACTGATTGGATAAGTAATTTCCTCAATTGTGCAATAATAGAACATACCAGCATTTCCACAGGGTCTTAAAAAGTCTAAAAAGTATTACATTTAAAAATCTGAATTTAAGGTCTTAAAAAGTCTTAGATTTGCAGAGTATTAGGTTTTAAATCTGTTACGAACATTTGACTACCTGCGACCACTGCTTATTGTAGAATGCCCACTTAAATGCTCATTGTATTAAAAGAGTATATTACGAGAGCTCAGATCTTTATTTTAACCAAAATCCTTAACGGCACTCACTCACACAGACGGTCACAGTTAAATGTAAATTTGTGATTTTGGTTCTTTTTTTGTAATTTTTTTTATGAAATATAAAAAATATTCTCTCAACCGCCAAATTTTCCTGACAAAACGACTTAGTTCGGAGGTAGGACTTTTCAGATTTTCCCTTGAGGGGGCAGTGCTGACATGATTGTTTGTCACAAGGTGTTAAGTGTCAAGTCACTTATCACGTCTGGGCACCATGAAAAGTCACAAAATTTTTAGAAATTTTTGTGACTTTGGGAATGCGAAAATTTTCTGGGAATGTTGGTGAAACAGGGGCTAATAAATGTCTAACCTGCCGCAGGGAAATAGTGACCTGGAATCACTAGTTTTTCTGCCGTTATCACAGCAGCTTTCGAGGGGGTGACAGTGGTGTAAGTGAGTTAAGTGTTCGCGCAGCAACTGGAGGGTCAGCGGTTTAAATTAGTCATTGTGTCCCTGGGCAAGACACTTCTCCCACATTGCCTACCCCGGTCACAGTGTGCGGCTGGTTGTGACAGCAAGAGCATCTGGTGTTAAAAAAAAGCCTATGCGAAAGAAAAGGGAGAAGCCAAAAGATGAGGGGAAAAAAGCAGCTTTAGACACACTGATAAAATCACAGACTGAAGGGTATTTTTTTTTCCAGGTGTGTCTGGACAAACTGTACATGTCTGCAGCCAACCACGTGTTTGAGAAGAAGATGAAGCCTCTCCTTCTGGAGCAGAGGAAACGCAGTCACGGTCACAGCTACAACAAGGAGGCAGTCAAAGTGGCCAAGACCATGATGAGGTACATCCACTGTATTCAGAGTCCGGAGTGGGCGGCTGCCACAGCGCACAAGATCGCCCAGGAGCTGCCTCCAGGTCAGACAACGTCTATTTATGTTTACTTATTTACAACAAAAAGTAACAACAAGTCTAAATAGGCATGTACTGTATTAAAATACTTCATTTGTTTCTGTCTAAGGCTATGAGAAGACCCAGTCCCTCCGTTTCTGCCTGGCTCTTGGAGAAGCATGGCTGAAGGATCCAAACCTGGAGGTCATTATTAAGGACCATTTTATTCTGCCCTAAAGATGCATATGGAAGCAAACGTGTGTTGTCCGATTGTGAATTGTAAATGCCTTTAAATTTGTGCCACTGAATTTAACACTAAAAAAAAAAAGTCAGAGAATTTTTTTGCCTCTGGATTTGAGTCACTGAAATTTCAGTATCTAATTTTCACTGTATTTTTTCAGCGATAAAAATTTCAGAATAAAACATTTGCCTTTTAAAAATTTGACGCATACATTTTCAAGTCAAGTTTCAGAGTCTAAAATAGACGTCCGTGTGACTTACCCCATCTGTACCGGAAGCACTAGTTGAAACAGCAAAAAAAAAAAAAGGGAAGCCAATCTGATAATAAACGAAATAAAAAAAGGGCCTTTAAGACTTCAGTGTGGGTTAACCATAGAAAGGTATCACATATAAATGGAAACACTGCTTGCTCTCTGATGTGTTTAATATTTTTTTGTGAATATGTAACTCAACAGGAGGCAGCCCGGTCCAGAGGCGAGACGTTTTTGTCAAAGCTGAAGCTGCAGTTCCAGCGCTCTGCCACGGAGAACACTTTAATCGCCAATCAGCTGAACAACCAGGAGCACCTGAAGCTGAGCGGGCTCCCAGCCAAACTCATCGTGTCCCTGTACGAGCACAGCAGCGTGGAGCAGCGCTACAAGGACTCTGGCAGTCAGACCTATCCTGGTCAGAACTGTTTGTGTTTTGTTTAGTTTTTTAAATGAAACAGGACTGTACCAGGACCAAATAAGGAATAAACCAGGACTAAGAAGTGGTATTAACTTTTAATTGAACCCCCAACCAGAGCAGAACTAAAAAAAGGAATAAAAGTAGCTCTAAATTAAACCACATCAAAACAGAAAAAGACTCCAGAGTACCACCAGAGGTACCCGGCCCACAGTTTAAGAACCACTGCTCTAAATCCCCCAGATACACTATGTTGAATTGTATTTTCTCTTAAAAACCTTACACACTTCTTTCCAAAATGGAGCCACAGAGAGTCAGCACTAAAATACGTGAAAGTGATTTGCTGATGTTCTGATGAGCACTGTTCTGCTTGTATCTGTATTTTTTTTGTTTTATTAATATCATATGACACTTGTTGACCTCTCTGAACAGACCTACACGCTGTGGTCAAAGAAATAGCCACCATCAACAACGTGGACCTGTTGAAAATCCGTAACATGCTTTTGGAGAAATGGATCTGCAAAACAGGGCCCGCTGTGGCCAAGGTTTGTTCAGTCAGTTTAATAATAATTTACAGAGAAAGCAATAGCTGAACCTGCTCACGTCTAAATATTTAAATTTTTCCAACAAAGGAAATGGGTATTTCTGACTGTGTGAGCATCGAGGAGGACCCAGACCTGATGCGGTGACCTAAAATAATATGTTTGTGTGTTTCCAGCGTGTTGTTAAGTTGTTGTCTGATGGCATTATTGTCCTGTGTTCTTGTCTACAGAGTTGTGTACATGCTGCACTCTAGCCCCATGGATACGACTCTCAGTCTTCTCACTCCTATTTTATCAGCTGAAACTTGGGTTAATATTGCAGTTATATACTCTATAAATTGTACATAATCTGGCTATAATAATGTGGTTATGTGATGACATGATGAATGTAAAAACGCTCTCCTCTCAGCCTCTGAGCAGCTGTGGCCCTCGCCTGACCTTCTGCCACCGCACTCGAGCTCTGCTCTGCCTCGTGCGCCTCACAGACGCTCAGACTCTGGAGGCTCACACACAGATCCCCAGAGCCCAGATCCAGTACGACTCATCACTTTCAACATTGGACTTATTTTTTATATTGACAGTACATTTTAACATTGTGTGTATTTTTTAATGTTTTGGTGCAGGTTTTACCTGAAATGCTACATCTTTGTGTCCCAGCTGGAGGCCTTAAACATCCCATACACACTGCAGTCTTTCCTGAGCAGTCCTAAAGATGGCCTGGTCAAAGGGCTCTGGAAGAACCACAGCCATGAGCCTCAGGTGCTGACCTCAAAGCCCTACAGCATTTATACATTGCAATGGATATGACAACAAAAGGTTTAAAAAAGAGTCACCTGGACTAACTTTAAAGATGACTAAGATGACTTTAATGATAGGACAGCGCTTAGGCGGAAATCGGGGAGAGACATTTGGCAAATTGTACGAGTCCAGACTGGAACCCGCAGCACTGAGGCAGGCTGTAGTTCATATGCACCGCAGCTCTACCACAGAGCCATACAGCAACACAGGATGACTTCTCTCTAAACCTTTTGTTGCCTGGATGACTGAGAGTCTTCACAGACATAATGGATATTTAATATTAGTGGCATTTACGCTAATTCACTCTTGTCGTGTCAGGCTGTGCGTCTGGTGGCAGACCTCTGTCTGGAGTACCAGGTTTATGACCCTCAGCTCTGGAACAGTCTGCTCCAGAAACTTCTAGGGTTCAACCTCGTGAGTATAAACACAATTAGCAGAGTGCCTTCTCTTTTTGTTTCAGAAAATAAAAAACAGTTTTTCCCTTTCACAGATCAGTCACTTGCAGAAGGTTTTAGATGCGTTGGTGGCGGTGCCCTCTCTGTGGGAGGTAACTTTTTATTTACTACTTTCTATTGTCATGTTTAATGCTTTGTTAAAATTCTGTTAATTCCTTTAACTAATTAAAAAAAATATTTATTTTTTTTATTTCAGATTTCTAGTTTTTCCAGGACGTGGAGGAGCACCATCCTGGCTCCTTTTGTCTCAGGTTTTCAGTAACTTTCATGAAATGTTTTATTTTAGGGCACTTGAATAGATGAAACCCTGTTAAGCCCTGGTAAATTAAAATGTTCTTCTGATGTTTATTTATTTATTTTTTTTTTTTTTGGACTCCAGCTTCTGTTCCACTGAGTCCGGATCAACAGGCCACGCTCTTCAGGACCTTTGTTCTGCTGCTCAAGTATGTCCCACCTTCTCCTAGCGCCCCGCTCACGTTATGGACGACTGCTACAGGACGGCACACTTCAACATTGTCTTGTTGTATTTTGTATTTCTCTCGCAGATGCCCCTTTGTTTTGAACCTGGACCTGATCGGAATCGCCAATCGCTTTGCTCAGTTAAATCTGTCTGCGTTTGCTCTGGGAACTCTCCTCCTCATCCCCTGTGCAGAGAGAAAGACCCAGCAGATCCAGGTACGAGAAGAAAAAGAGTTTAATGTAATATTGTGGCCTCTGTATTTTGACTGTGTTGTGTTTCCAGGGTTTTCTGTCTGTCTGTAATCCACTGACAGTTCTCGAACAAGTGGAGGAGCTCATGAACACTGGAGAACTGGCAGGAATACCCGCACAGGTCAGACTTGTACTGTGGATTAGTTCCATCATAAAAAAACTAAAAATCTTTAGTAGGCAATTCCCATGTTTTGGAAAAGTAATGGGGTTTTAAATGTTTTTTTAAAAAAAAGTATGATAACAATTATTCCCCAAATCACTAAATAAAAAATATAAGCTGTGACATCATTTTTGCATGGAACATAATTGTGAATAAAGGGTGTGAATCCTTAAGTTTTTTATTATTTTAAATTCAGAATTAAACAAAAAGCAACTAGAAGCAGACCTCCACCAAGGCATCACAGTTTACATTTCCTTAGATCTGATTAGTTCCTTTGTACCTTTCTGGTTTGGTTTGAACCCAGCTAGAAAAATATAAATACAATTTTCCACACGTCTGATTATAAGTGTTCAAAACTTACATGTTTTTATATATATATATATATATATATATATATATATATATATATATATATATATATATATATATATATATATATATATATATATATATATATATATATATATATAGGCTCTTATTTTGAGTCAGGGACTCAAGATAGAGGTGTTAGAGACAAGAAGTGAGAGACAGACAGGTGATAACTGAGAACAGCTTTTGTCTCTCTTCCGTTTCTTGGCAGAACTCACGTCTGCCTTTTATAGAAATGTAGTGGAGTAAAAGTAATAGGTTTCCCCAAAAAAAAATACTACTCAAGATTCTCAAAAACTGTATTTACATTTACTTATTTACTGTCCCCCTCTGACTGCAAGATGATTGAACAGGGGAGCACAGTGGTTAGTGCCCAAACCTCTCAGCACAGAGGAGGTTGTGAGATTGATCCTCAGGCCAATGATCACATGAACTCTCTGGGTTCTTGTGTTACTGTGTCCTCCCCGTGTTACTGTGTCCTCCCCCTGTTACTGTGTCCTCCCCCTGTTACCGTGTCCTCCCCCTGTTACCGTGTCCTCCCCGTGTTACCGTGTCCTCCCCCGTTACCGTGTCCTCCCCCTGTTACCGTGTCCTCCCCGTGTTACTGTGTCCTCCCCCTGTTACCGTGTCCTCCTCGTGTTACCGTGTCCTCCCCGTGTTACTGTGTCCTTGGAAGATGGTTAAGTTATTGTTTTTCTTGGTTTTGGAGTTTGACTCTCTCTCGTTCCCAGATCCGAGAGACTGTCCTGACCTTCATCAGCCAGAGCGGACAGCACCAAAAGCTCATAAAGACCAAGCACTTCCATCATCTGCAGCATCTCCTGGTGTCAAACGGACACGCGGACCAGGTCAGGGACTTGGTGCAGTACCTCGTCAGCCAAAACTGGTAAGGTCCAAAATCTGATTCAGTGTTTAGGCGATACAGGAGGTGTTTGTTTGATGTGGAAGTAAATTATTTATAGAATAGGAAAGAGGCGCTAAACTAGTCACATATGTAGATGGAAGATAAATGTGTGAATAATAAAATACTGTAGCTGTGGGAGAGACTACAGAAATACAGAGAGCGTCATCTGTCAGTGCAGCTTCCGTAGGTGTTGGTCTTATCAGACATTGTATCACAGTTTGAACAGTAAGAGGTAATAAAGTTTCCACAGATAGAGAGGAGCTAATACACATGCACTGTGCTCTGAGCCAGAACACATTTCTAATTAGGGCCAAAGAAAATAAATTGTTTAATAAGACAAAAAAAGCAGAGCACAGTACTATGAAGCAGTAAAAAAGCCTTAGGAAATACTAGGGGTGTAAGAAAATATCGTAAAATCGATAGATCATAATATTTTATTTGGCGATACTGTATCAATATCAAAAAGATCTGAATCAGTATGTTGCTATTTGCTTTTTATTATTATAAAAATATTACAGCACTTTTATTATTATTCATTATTTGGAAAAAAGTGACTTTTGTGAAATACAGTGAAAGTATGCACTGTTCTGATTATTAAGCAAAGTGTATTTCACAAAATTGTATGGTGTACTAGTGACAGGTGAGGCTTTCCCAAAGTATACTAAAAAATATTGTATCGTTAGCTTATATCATGATCTTTTTTTTTTTTTAACCTGATTTACCTGAGCTTACTACTTAAAAATTTTAAGTGAATAAGAATGTTAATAACTCAGTGGTGTTTATAAATGTTGAAGTGATGCTTTGTAAATGATCAATTAACTAAGGCTGTGTCCGAATGTCCTCCCTAATCTCTATATTGCACTATATAGTCTGCATCCATACAGCAGCAGTACCTATGCATCTAATCTGAGTGTCTGTTGTGTACAGAATATGATTGTCAGTGTTTGTTTTGCGAGTAACATGTGTCCTCTGATCGCAGTCAGGAGGAAGCTGCGGCCCTTGCTCGAGAGTTCATGAAACACAGAGAGCCTCAGGGGGCCAAGCTGCTCACGAACGGCTCAGCGTCTCCTGCCAGCTGCCTCAAGGTAACACCAGCTCACAGCGCCACCACCGTCACTACAACAACACATTTTTAATAATTATACATCTTGTGTTTCTATCCAACCCACAGGAGTTTCTCAGTTTGGAAAATGGAGTTCTGGGATGATCTGACATTAAACATTAGTATTATTATGATTTTTGTATTGCTTCTCTTTGCACTTACATAATGTGTACAGTACACTATATTTAATAAACCATTCATAGTTTGCTTTGTACATACGACTCTCTGTAGTTTTTTTTGTAGAAAGCAAAATAGGCACACACAAATGAATATGGACTAAACCAGGTCTAAACAAAGGGATAATATAGGGATTACCAAAGATGCATTACTAAATAAGTAAAAAACAACGTCTAAACAAGGCTTATACCAGGTCTAAATCAGGTCTTAAGCAGGATTATACCAGGTCTAAACAAGGCCTAGACCAGGATTATACCAGGTCTAAATCA
Organism: Bostrychus sinensis; assembly: GCA_020698575.1. Lineage (NCBI taxonomy): Eukaryota > Metazoa > Chordata > Actinopteri > Gobiiformes > Eleotridae > Bostrychus > Bostrychus sinensis. The sequence continues at coordinate 7,324,219 of CM036249.1, read as the reverse complement.
GGACTAAACCAGGATTATACCAGGTCTAAATCAGGACTAAACCAGGATTATACCAGGTCTAAATCAGGACTAAACCAGGATTATACCAGGTCTAAATCAGGACTAAACCAGGATTATACCAGGTCTAAATCAGGACTAAACCAAGATTATACCAGGTCTAAATCAGGACTAAACCAAGATTATACCAGGTCTAAATCAGGACTAAACCAGGATTATAGCAGGTCTAAATCAGGACTAAACCAGGATTATACCAGGTCTAAATCAGGACTAAACCAGGATTATACCAGGTCTAAATCAGGACTAAACCAAGATTATACCAGGTCTAAATCAGGACTAAACCAAGATTATACCAGGTCTAAATCAGGACTAAACCAGGATTATAGCAGGTCTAAATCAGGCCAAGACCAGGATTATACCAGGTCTAAATCAGGACTAAACCAAGATTATACCAGGTCTAAATCAGGACTAAACCAGGATTATACCAGGTCTAAATCAGGATTATACCAGGTCTAAATCAGGACTAAACCAGGATTATACCAGCTCTAAATCAGGACTAAACCAAGATTATACCAGGTCTAAATCAGGACTAAACCAGGATTATACCAGGTCTAAATCAGGACTAAACCAGGATTATACCAGGTCTAAATGAGGACTAAACCAGGATTATACCAGGTCTAAATCAGGACTAAACCAGGATTATACCAGGTCTAAATCAGGACTAAATCAGGATTATACCAGGTCTAAATCAGGACTAAACCAAGATTATACCAGGTCTAAATCAGGACTAAACCAGGATTATACCAGGTCTAAATCAGGACTAAACCAGGATTATACCAGGTCTAAATCAGGACTAAACCAGGATTATACCAGGTCTAAATCAGGACTAAACCAGGATTATACCAGGACTAAACCAGGATTATACCAGGTCTAAATCAGGACTAGACCAGGATTATACCAGGTCTAAATCAGGACTAGACCAGGATTATGCCACGATCACTTTGCTGAGAGGCAAGAGCACTAACTACTCTGTGAATACTTTAAACTTCTTTTTTTTTAGTTAAGAAGTAAAAGGAAAAAAATGTATTTTTTGAGCAAAAGTAGAAAGTACTGACTGTAAACTTTACTCTTGTACAATTACTTCTACAATATACAGTCTTGTGTGGTGCTGTCTAGTCCTTACATCTATTAGCTTCTACTACTGCTGCTGCTACTGCTGCTACTCATTACCTCAAAGTTAAAAAAAGGTACACCAACTGACGTATTTTTCTTGTCACCAGACGATGTAGGAGGCCTGAGGGAAATGACTCATCTCTGTCATCTTTAGAGATAAGATACAACGGAAATTAAATTACAGAAATGAAAAAGCAACACCCAGTTTAATAAAAATCCACTTGTTACTGGCTCAACATTTTATTTACAATGTATTTAGAAACTTACATAGAACCATAATCCTACAAGTGTGAGAAGCAGTATAGTAATGTAGTCCAGTGATTCTAAACTTATCACACCAAGAACCACATCAGAAAATATTTGGCTTTGTAAAATGAGCCTAAACCTGGACCCACCCAGGTCTAAACCAAGTGAGTACAAAACAGTGTCTAAACCAGGTCTAATCAGAACTAAATTAGGATTATACCAGGTCTAAATCAGGACTAGCAATCAGATCATTTGCCGGCACGGTGGCATAGTGGCTAGCACTCCTGCCTCACAGCAAGAAGGTCCTGGGTTCGATTCCCGGACGGTGTGGGGCCTTTCTGTGTGGAGTTTGCATGTTCTCCCCGTGTCTGGGTGGGTTTCCTCCGGGTACTCCGGTTTCCCCCAACCTCAAAACATGCACAATAGGCAAAAACCTCCAGCCAAATGCTCCTGACCAGGATCCTGGCTCAAGATCTGGAGAAGGGTTCCCGGGCGCTGCACTGCGGCAGCAGCCCACTGCTCCTGACAGGTTGCCCCAGCGGCATTGAGGGATGGGTCAAATGCAGAGAATGAATTTCCCCTATGGGGGATCAATAAAGTATACCTTACCTTACCTTATTTATAGTTTATACCATAGTTATCACTGTTATACTCGTGTTTAAAATTGTATAGTTATAATTTTAATTGTCAGATTAGATTAGATTGTATAATACTCCATAGTCCACAGAATACACTGGAAAACAGGGAGAAGGTTTTATTTTAAATTGACAAGCTGATGCAGATTACAGGTTGTCTTATAGTCGTCTACTTATTCTTTTAATGACTTTACAAAACCATTTTATTTTTTATTATAAATATAAGGAGAAAATATCATGGTAACTGATAATATTGAGTCACATTTCTTGTATCACAGTATATTAAAACCACAATCCTAATTGTATCAGCATCAAAGTATCACAAATCGTGATAGTATCGTATCGTGACAAAAGCATATCGTTCCAGCCCTGGTGAGCATGAAACCCATTTTTCCTGTGAGTCTGCTGCATTTGCTACAAGTCAGATTTTAAGTGTTAGCCGAGTAAGAGTGGGGGCTTGTAATTTTCTTGCATGAAAAAAAAAAAGTTCCCTGTCAAACTGGGCTGATTGTGGGATTCAAAATAGGGCTGACCAATATATCGCAAATGTATCGTTATCGCGGTATCAACAAATCCATATCACAAGAAACTAAAAAGAAACCCATGTCATATCGCAATATTCAACAAAGTATCTTGTCATGACAAAAGCGTATCATCCCAGCCCAAGCGCATCGTAAGCATGAAATCCATTTTGCCACTGAGGTCAAAAAATACACACATTTCACACAATTCTAAAAAGTAGACTATTAATTAATTACTCACAAATCACATTCTTCCTCTTAAAGCACTTAAAGGTCACTGGGTCACATTTAAAAATATAATTGATTTGATCATTAACCCCTTTTCTCATCAAACATAACAAAAGTGAATTCATTTTCATATTAACCCTCTAAAAGTTAGTTTGTTTACATTATTACAATATATTTGTAAGTAAAACATGAATTATTTACTATTCCAAGATGCAAAGTGTGTTTTTCTTTGTGCAGGGATTACCAGTCCTGATAGGTCTCTGATTAGCCCCAACACGGATTTTAATACTGTTTTACTTTTTGTGCCATTAGAAAAAAAGGGCTGAAACTCAAGTTTTCCTCTTAAAGCCCTAAGAGGTTGACCTACTGTCACTGTTATCTAATGGGAATTATTTTCCACAATGCAATGAGAAAATGTTGGCTCTGATGGTGATTTTTTTGTTTGTATATTTTGTAGCCTAGGGTTACAGAGGATTTAACATTTCTGTATTGCAATAGCAGAAGAGTGAAAATAGGTGATTTTAATGTAAGTCAGTGGCATCAAAAAGGGCTTTAAGAGAAAGAGTGTGAGTTTTTATTTATTTTATTTTTTCCAGTTGTGATGCTAAAATTCAAAAATTCATTTATTAATGAACATTTTTGTCAAATATTATCACCCTAGAAAAAGAAATGCTAAAATGAGAGCATAAAATACATTTCAGCAAAACCCTAAAAGGGAGCCAGGGGGGCAGAGGGTTAATTACATGATATTTTAGTTGGTAATGTTTCTCAGAAGTGTTTTGAGAATCTCAAATCGTTAGCCTTATTTCACTGAGAACGTGTGGTTACAGTGGTTAGAGCTGTTTGAAGCTGGTTAGAGTGACTGTGAGCCTATCTCTCTCTTATCTTCTTGTCTCTCTGCTCTGTCCGAGGCCTGGGGCAGACGCAGCGCTCTCCTGCAGATGTTCTTGATGGCGGGGCTGGAGAAGTAGTAGACCACGGGATCCAGGACGCTGTTGAGATAGGTCATGCTTATGGTGTAAGTAAATATTGTCGTTAGCTCTTCCATCACTTCGCACACTTCGCTTTCTGACAGAGTGCTGACCACCTTGTTTATCTTAAACCACATAATGAGCTGGGTGACGTTACTGGGCAGGAAGCAGACAACAAAAATGACGACAACTACTATGATGAAACATAACGCCTTTTTGATTTTGGCGTGCTGAGCGATCTGTCGTCCTCTCAGATATGAGGTGATGCTGACCGTGCAGTAGAGAATCACAAGCAAAGGCATAAAGAAGGAGAACATGAATGCAAATTTATGCCAAGTCAAATTCCATTTAACCCTAGTCTCTGGCAGGCTTAAACTCTGACAGTAGGTCGTGTTGGTGTGTTTTAGGGTGAAAATATGAGCGCTCATGGAAATGGCCAACAGCCACAGCACAGCCGCTCCACACATTGCCTTGGAGATGCTCAAAAAGTTGATGGGGTGATGGGGATGGACCACGCGCATGTATCTGTCCAGTGCTATAGCCATGAGAAACAAGGTGCTGCCGCTGTGGTTCATAGCCAGCATGAAGAGACAGGCGTTACAGAAGGTGCTCCCAAACTTCCACTCCAGGTGAGAGTTGTAGTAACTGGCCCGAAACGGCAGGACCATGATGAGCAGAAAGTCGGCCATGGCCAGGTTGAAGAGGAGCACGGTGCTGCTTTTCCACGGCTTCAGATGAAAGCAGAAGATCCACAGGGCGAAGCCGTTCCCCAGGGCTCCCATAATAAACTCGGTGACCAGCAGCGGAGGCAGGACGCTCCTCAGGGCCGTCCCGTTGAAGGCACACAGCATGACGGCTCGTGTGTGTGCGTGAGAGCTTGTTCTTCTTCCGCTGCAGCTCGAAGAGGTGATGCTTAGAAAGTCTGCTCTCTTTTTACGTGTAACTTTCTTTTATGCTCACAGCGTTGGTCATCACAGGAAGCATGCAACTCCTCCCACCATTTAAAGTGACAGATCTGACAAAAGATTATGATTTACTACTAACATTTTGCTGAGGTGGCAATAACAAATGTGACTAAAAGCACATACATGAATATGATGCACTAATTTCTTGCATCACCCTGTGGTTTTGCACATGCACAGAGCTGCCACTAGACGTTGGAGACGCATTCATTTTACACAGTTCTAATTTTGACACAGAGGGTGAATCTCAGGCCATGGCATCTTGTGTCTGTGTGTGGCCACAATTTCAAACTATGGCCACTTTCTGCTTGTCTACCACTGTGCGTCTTAGCCATTCAGGTCTAGTCTTCTTCCAGAAACATGTCTTGTACAATGCACAAACTATGATCTGTACAAACAAAACTTTAGAGAAGATTCCCTGTAAGGCTTTGTTCACAGGTATGAACAGCTTGTCCTGGGACCCCAAAATTAGCCCTTCTATGGTTCATTTATATATAAGGAGGCTTCCACTCTAGAGGTTTTGGCCTCTTTAGGTCTGTAGCCCTGCCCTGCTCAAAGAGGTGCAATAACACCACCAATATATGTTCTTGTATTCACAAAGATGGCTTCTTGAAGGCTTCTATTTTATTTATTTATATTTGGATTTTTATTTATATATACTATATATATATATACAGCTCAATTTTCAATTTCAGATAGGAAAAAACTTGAGGTGAACAAATGGCATCTTGGCAGATGTTACAATACATGTCGGAGTCTTTTCCACCAACCAACATCCCAGGATAATGAAAATATAATTAAGGGGACAAACCAAACGCCAATGAAGAGAATAAATAAGATAAATAAATAAAATATACAATTGCTAGTGTACATTTTCTTACACTCTATGCCATCTGTTAGACCAACCAAAATGATCAATGACAGGAGCCCATAAGTCCTTGAACACATCCAGTTTCAAATGAAGTTTTGCAGTTATTTTTTCCTACAAGTACACTTTCTTCAAACCCTCTTGCCATTGTTGGAGAGTGGAGGGTAAAGCCCTAAACCAGGACTTGGTAATGATCTTCTTTGCCACTAGTAAGAGGATCAAATGAGCTTCCCTCTTCCCTAAACCTTACCTAGGAAGCACACCTATTACATAATACAATGGATCTAGTGGCAAAGTAACCTGTGATACAGTTCAAATCTCCCCTTGAATCCCCTGAGTATGTTATCAGAATGAGGCAATCCTAAAAATATGTTTATGGTCTCCAATTGAATTCTTAAAGTCTTCTTAAACCTCATCTGAGCTGTGAGGCAAACAGCCGCACCCGCTCTGGGCATCAGCAGATGAGAACAGGTCATTAGAGCTTATGTGTTTGTATCTATTTTGTTTTTGACTTTTCATCACACAGGCAACACTGTTTTTGTGCAAAATACATGCCATTTATTTTTAAGCCAAATTGACTATATCCATCAGTCCTGGACACATCTACAGCCTGTCCATCCTGGGAGTGGATCCCTCCTTCATGTGGTTCTCCCTGAGGTTAAGTTTTGTTTCTGAGGCAGAAAAAAAGCCCACAGAGGCCTGGACAATAATGCGGACTTCAGCAGGACCAACAGGTGATGAAGAAAAGCTATAAACATTAATCAGGTCAGTAAAGTTATTAAATTAGCTCGGTAGCCAGCGCTACCTTGGTTAGCTCTTCTGCTTTCATAAGATGTGCTGCAGATAATCGACTGTGATAGGCCAGTTCCAAATTGAACCAAAGAAATGCTCTGCTTCAATGTAGGACGGTCTGGCTCACCAGACTATCTTTTTCCCATAGCTGTTGTTTATTTGTTTTGTTTTTTAACAAGAAGAAGGGTCTGAGGACAGGAGACATTTTATTTGCCTGTTTGATTATTGTTTGTCTTTTCCTGTAAAGCCCTTTGAGGCCACTGTTGTGATAAGTGCAATGTGAAACTACTGCCATCTAGTGGAGAACATGTGCATAATCTCTATTTCTCAGTGTAGCAGAAAATAAGAAAATATAATTTTCACAATGTGTTCAAACAAAGTCTTAATTTAAATACACAAGATCTGGACTCTCCAGTGGCTCACTTGGTAGAGCTCTGAGCACAGACCACAAACCGGAGTGGCACTGGTTTGAATCAGGCTTGGCCCAAATTGCTCCATGTCATTCACTTTCCCTATGTCCCCAATCTCCTGTCTCTCTATCTCAAATAAAAAGGCAAGAATAAATAAATGCATATTAAAAACACAAGATCCGTTGATAAAATCTTTCATTAAGCGCTAAGCACAGCATTTACACTAATAATTTCCTGATTTCGGTTCACGCCTTTAGATATACCAGTAGAGATAATGGCTGCCTACGCGCTTTTAAGAGACACAGGGGAAATTCATGGTTTCATTATTAATCACCAGTGTTCTGTTTATAAACCCGCTTATAATAAAAACAAAAAACATCACAGCTCTTTCATAAAAAATAGATTATTTATTGCTTGTAAAAAAAATTTTTTTTTTTTTTTTTAATCTTAAGCTTATTATGTATCATTATATTGCAACACTGAGACAAAAAGTAGCTACAAATCCAATAAACAGCTGCAATCAGAAATATTCAACCCCCTCTCACCTCCAGAGACAATATAATGATGTGAATGTGACTCTTTTTAAGACAGGCCTTAGCTTCAGGTCTTTGTGGTGCATGCTTTAAACTTTTATAACTTCTAACAAATGTTTTGGGTCACTGCCAGCGAGCTTCTGACACCTCTGGGTGGCCCATTCTTCACCTCCAAAAGCCTCTAGCTCAGTTGATGGCCTGTGCTGCAGCTGGCTTCTTTAAATCCCACCAAAGGTTTTCAATGGGATTTAAATCTGGACACTGAGAAGGCCACTCCAGGAAGTCCCAGGATCATTAGAATAATCTTTCATTGATAAATCCTTAAAATCTTTGGGAGGTTGAATATTTCTGATTGCAACTGTCTGTACAAGTCCAATATATAAATATACAAGTTACAGTATTTTAACTAGAGCTCAAGAAATGAATAGGTCTGCTACATATGCTACAAGTTAAATTATAAAGCAATATTCAAATAAACAGTATTGCAGTATATATATATATATCCTCTCTTCTGTGCACACACCGGGTCTATGCCGATATTGTGAATACAGTTTTGACAAGACAGACACATAAAAAATTCTCGAGGTAGAAAGGAAGCTCAGGAACCATATTGGTATTAACAAAAGTGCTGCTTGGGTTAAACTTAGATGAGCTAGAATTGCACAAAACTCAGCTATGATTCATTTGACATTTGGAAATGTTGGTCCCACGCCCAATGACAGAAATTATAAAAATAAAACAGCGTGAATATAAAATTTAGCCTGGTAAGACAAGATAAGATAAGATAAGATAAGATAGATGAACAACCAAATACAGCTTTACATTACCTTGAATTACATTGGTGAAGTTAATAGAGGAAAAACTATTTATTAATACTGAATTAACACCAAGCATCAATTCACCTCAGCTTATTACTTAAGATTTAAAAGTTAATAACACTGTGACTCAATGTCAGAGAAATACTTTGTAAATAATAAATTAACTGGTTACTAACCTTTATATCGAGAGTACTTTTTTAAAACTGTTACCATTACAAACCACAAAATGACCACCGTTCTTTTGGTATTTAAAAATATTGGTCCACCAAATACAATGTAAACACTATATACTAGCATTTTAGAATAACCCATACTATAAAGCATAAGTATTAGTTAAGGAGTAATAACCAGTTAATTTACCATTTACAAAGCCTTACTTCAACATTTATATACACAATTGAGTTATAAACAGTGTAATTAATGTTTAATTTTTGTGTAATATGTCCAAACTACGGGAGCCAAAATGTGGCCCGCAGACCAATTTTTTTTTACTGTCCCTCTACATTTATTCTCAAATGGACCAAATTGACACAGGTAGTTTTCATATTTGGATGAGAGGGACCTGGCATTTTTCCAGCCATATTATGTGCCAGTCCCAAAACCCTGATAAATGTGCAGCTGTGTAAGGGCATCTGCAGTAAAATCTGTGCCAAAGAAAATGCCCATAACAGTGATTCACCTATGGGCAGGTCAGAGTAGATAAAACAACGTGCATACTCTATGGGATTTTAAATGTTAGAGTTGGCTGAGCGACTGCGATCCCGTCTCCCTCGTCTTCTTCTCGGCACTCTCCGCCATCTCCGAGGCCTGGGGCAGACCCAGCGCTCTCCTGCAGATGTTCTTGATGGCCGGGCTGGAGAAGTAGTAGACCACGGGATCCAGGACGCTGTTGAGATAGGTCATGCTTATGGTGATGTAGAATACCGTGGTCAGGTGTTCCATTGCCTGGCACACATCTTTTTCCTCCAATGTTTGGATGGCTATGTTCGTTCTGAACCAAATGATGACCTGGGTGATGTTACTGGGCAGGAAGCAGATGATGAACAGGACGACAACGACGACGATGAAACATAATGCCTTTTTGATTTTGGCGTGCTGAGCAATTTGTCTTCCTCTCAGATGTGTGGTGATGCTGACAGTGCAGTAAAGAATCACAAGCAAAGGCATGTAGAAGGAAAACAAAAACGCAAATTTATGCCAAGACAACTTCATGTGCATGTCAGTTTTTATGTCAATCATGAAACTTTCGCAGTAGGTCGTATTGTGTTTTAGGGTGAAAATATGAGCGCTCATGGAAATGGCCAACAGCCACAGCACAGCCGCTCCACACATTGCCTTGGAGATGCTCAAAAAGTTGATGGGGTGATGGGGATGGACCACGCGCATGTATCTGTCCAGTGCTATAGCCATGAGAAACAAGGTGCTGCCGCTGCGGTTCATAGCCAGCATGAAGAGACAGGCGTTACAGAAGGTGCTCCCGAACTTCCACTCCAGGTGAGAGATGTAGTAACTGGCCCGAAACGGCAGGACCATGATGAGCAGAAAGTCGGCCATGGCCAGGTTGAAGAGGAGCACGGTGCTGCTTTTCCACGGCTTCAGATGAAAGCAGAAGATCCACAGGGCGAAGCCGTTCCCCAGGGCTCCCATAATAAACTCGGTGACCAGCAGCGGAGGCAGGACGCTCCTCAGGGCCGTCCCGTTGAAGGCACACAGCATGACGGCTCGTGTGTGTGCTCGTTCTTTCGCTGCTTAGAAAGAAGAAGCAATGCTTAGAAAGCCTGCTCTCTTTTTTACGGGGGACTTTTTTATAAAGCGTACAGCGTAGGTAACACAGGAAACATGCTGTTCCTCTTTCTATTTAAAGTCATATACTGTAATGTAGGCGACCGAGATCAGCACTAATACTGTGCAATACTGTAAATATATGCACGACAAACAGGGCTGGTCTGCAAGTTTGTTTGTTTTTGTTTTTTTTTTTGTTTTTTTTCATTATTTCTGTCGCTTTGTAAATATTTTTTAGCATGTCATCATAAAAAAAGTGGGACAAAGTGGAACTAAAAAATATCCAAGTGCTTCTCAGGCTACGCCCTGGAAAAGCTGCAGGCCAAGTCCACACAATGTTTGTCCAAGACTTCTGAAGGAATGTGCAGGTCAGCCGTGTGTGCACTGTTGCATAATCTCTTCTTCAACCTGAGTCTTGGGTTAGATAGGGTCCCTACTCTATGGCAAAAAACCTTGCTCAGTGGGGCGCCCAGTTGTCAACTGGCTTTAGACCAGTAGCTCTCAACCCCCCAACCAAATGTTAGGTGTGAGAGTCATTTAGTGTCATTCTGGAGTTGTAGAAGAGAGGCTGGAGACTCTGGAAGTCTGAGGCAGGAGAAGTTTGTTGACCATCAGTTCTGCGCCCCCTGAAAAGATCAAACTCTGAGCCCTGTCATTACAAACTAAGCTCACCATATTTTATTATTGTAAGATTTTTATGTGTCCTTGGGCCCTTGGAATCATCCTGACCTTTGAACATGTGCTAAATTTTCAACGGCCTGCTTCCAATAGCGATTTTCTTTCTCATATGTTACCCTTGCATTTTTTTAAGGTTTTCAGCGTTACCCAGGTGGAATCTTGACATTTTTTGGCTTTTATGACTGCTGGGCAGGCGGACAGCTAATCCGTCTCCGGCAATGGGACACACGTCTATGAAAAAGTGAAACCGGCAAGAAAACAGCTGAATAACGTCGAAGAAACATTCACTTAATGAATACATGAGCGGCTGATCTCAGGCCAAAGACAGTCCTCATAACAGCATAAGCGGATGATACGGATAGAGGAACTTATATTAACGTCTAATCATGTCTGAATAATGGTCAAAACGCATGTAAAAGTTAGAGAAAAGTGCAAGAAATGCCTTGGCAATGGCCAGATGAGCAGAAACTGACATAGCCATTATGTCAGTTTGGTATTAAAAGCTTGGGCCCTGCGTACACCTGCTTCATTTGCTCCTCTGCTTTCAAGTACAGTGGGTGACATTCCTGATGATGTTCCTGATGAGAAAATGTGGTCCAAAGAAGAAGGGCAAGGCACAGAAGGCAGCAGGGTCAGAGGCACAGGTTCTGCTTTTTGCCATGGCTTGGCCCTGAGAGGCGGCGGCAGCTTGGTCTTTACAACCAGTTTGTTACTCATACTTAACCAGATATTAGTCAGGCGTTGGACGTTCCGCAAGCTGGTCTCAATGAAGATGTTACTCATACTTAAGCAGACGTTTCTCAGATGTATTGAGACGTTATTCATTCTGTTCTATCTACCGTCCATGGCCAAAACATTTGTATTTGCCACTGTGTGACACCGTCTGATGTAAATATTTAGATGGAGGCAGATGGAATCGTTAAACAGCGCGGTGGGACATGGGCTTTAGAGACAAGTGGTGTCCGAAAACCTTTCACACTCTCGTGTTCATTTGTTATGAGACATCTGTAGTCCTGGGTGTACTTTTGCATCTAAACAACTGTACGTTTTTGTAGTCTGGCCCTCTAATTCCAGACTGGTCTCTGTTGATTTTAATGGAATTTTCCTTAAAGAGCAAATGGATGTAACTGGATAGACATACAACCAATAAGAATTTAGGGGGCGGTACCAACATTGTGCAGCTTCAGGACCAACCAGTGACAGTAACACCGACAATATTTAAAAAAAAAAACATATGACCTACATATGAGTATGAGAGATACTATAAAGCCTGTCATCTATCTGATAAGCAAAGTGATTTTTTGCTTTGTACTTATATTTTTGCATTTTGATAGTTGAATAGAAATGTAGTGTGGTGCAAAGGTTTAAAGCGAATGTGGAAGTAATGATGCAAAGTAAGAATGCAAATTGAACAAACAGTTGAACCCAAAGGGAACTAAGTTTTCCTGGAAGTGTTGGTTTAGCCCTGCAGAGCCCCATACCACTTGGTCAACTTAGAGGAAAGACACAAACAGTGTGACAATTTGATCTGTTTTCAGCACTTCTTGAAAATCAATAAAAAATATTCTTACTTTACACCGTTTTAGGGCTGTACAATATATTGCATTATTATTGTTATCAGCAAAAGCAAAATCCGTATCTCATGAAATGAAATATATTGGAGAAATGTCATGGTCCTCCATCTGACAGAGTTTACACCGTCAGAATAATTTCTCTGTCAGAGTCTTACATCAAAATGTGTAGTGACCAAAGAAAGATATTTAAAAAGTACAGATTCAGTCATAATTTCATTAAAGGGGATATATTCTCCAAAAATCCAACTTTTCTGAGCTTTCTCCCATGTTGTAATGTTGTTCCCTCATCAAAAACATACATTGTGGTTTTTTCATTCACACCTGTTTAAGTAATCCTGTAATCTCTGGCACTGAATTTCTGAGGCTTCAAAACACTCAGTTTCACAAACCCCCGCCCACTCCAGGAAGCACGAACCAGTCAACAACTAGCCCTCTACATCCAGTCTGCTCTCATTTGATATATTTTTCATTTTGTGGTAAAATGGTATCATGCAAAATGTTTAAGGAAATAAAAAGATTTTTTTTTCTTTTGTTCAAAAGGGCATAACAGAGCTGCACTCTGCTGGTATCTTCACCTGCTTCTTTATGTCAGAAGTAAAGTAATTATTAGAAAGGCGGTCTTTCAGTCAGATGTTTTTAAAGGTTGTAAAACATGCAATGCTGAACTTCAGCTGACCAAGGCTGGTTTAAAAAGATAAATAAAAGCCCCTTCAGTTTACTCCTCATGTAGCCTTGTTTTAGTCCTGGTTTAGTCTTAGTTATGGTCTGATTATGACACGTTTTTGACTAGTAAATACAAGAACGTATATTTCAGCTTTAATTCAATTGATCTATACTATGTCATAATAGTTAAATTCCGACAAACATAGAGTTATCACAATATTCAGCGTAGTTATATTGCTTGTTTCTCTCGTATCGTGCAGCCTTAAACCATTACTTTAAATCTACCTTATACGTTTTCACAGTAGTGCTGTATACCTAAACAATGCTTCTTAGAATTGATTTGCAGAAGCAGGTTCTCTGTTCAAAGGTTATTTTGACTCCACTCAACATTATACGTGGTCAGTAACTAATGGGAGACAGAAACCACAGCGTTCTCGGTCGTACACTTCTCTAATTTGAAAAGCGTGAGAAGACAGGTGTCCTGGAGTTTCTCAGAGAGACCTTTGACTAGTGGTGCTCGTGAAGTGTTAGTGGTCTCCCGCACATCTAAAAGGTGTTGCAGTGTTTCCGCTGAATGCTTTACCATAAACTGCACAGACAGCCTTCAGCGTTTGCACAGATCTACTGTGACTTAAGGGTGATGAGTATAGTCATGGCTGGGCCCTCTGATCATATATTTCAGGCAAAACAAACCTGAATATAAACTATGTTTGCTGACAAGCTTACTTTTTTTTTAGCTTTTAACCATGTTATAATGCTGTTTCCACCTCAAAAACAGACCTGTAGTAGTATTTTGTTTGTACACTTTGTTTGTTTGTTTTGTTTTAATATTTTGTTGACAGGATGTGGTCAGTGTTGCTGGCAAATACAGGTTATACATAGAACGATGTATACATGTATGTGGTAATAATCTGAAAATTAAAGTCTGCAGAGTGGCACTGATGTTCATTTTCCTTTCGTAAAATCATTATTATTAAGTTTTTCAAGTAGCTCATACTATGAGTACTTGGTGTCAGAGTGGTCACACCTCCTTTTAACCCTTTTGATCGCTTGTTTAAAGATTACTTACTTATACACTGTTTCAAAAAGTCTGAAAAAAACATAAAATTGGATTTTTAATATAGGGTTGTGGACCCAATCTCTAACATTATCAGGTTCAATTTATGGGTTTTCTGTAATGATAAATTTATAAAAAAGTAAAAACCTTTAGCTTTATTTCTGGTTGATATGTGAACTGTGCTAGCACAGTTCTGTGTATCTGTTACTGTTTGTGTTTGTATCTGACCAGGCTGCTGCAAAGAACTGCCCTTCAGGGACCAAGTTTCTGAACTGAACTCCTCCTAGTACTACTACTACTACTACTACAACACTATTACTGTGACTGTTACTACTACTACCATTTGATACAACAACTTTTTTATTAGGAAATGCAAAAAACAATATACAATTGTTGCAGCTCTTCCTCTGCACCAGTTGGTTCATTTCATCTGGAATCGCAGATTTTTTCAGCAAAATCCCTCACATTTAACACACTGAGTTGTCGAGTCTGTGTGAAATACTTTTTTACTTGCAAGTAAAAGTAAGTAATGCATTTAATGATGTGTCTTTAATAGATACTGAGCTAGATCTGGGCCTTTAGTGTTTTTTCTGTGGTGAGTGGTGAGTGACCCTGTGGCTTGGTGGAGGTGTGCACTCCGAGTGCTGCTCGCTTATTTATTCAAACTTTTTTCCCCTTTTCATCAGTCTGTTTTTATACTGTATCGCTTACATCTTTTTAGGTAAACTATTGTCTAGTCATCATCATTGCCACTTGTAGCCTGATAAACAAATTGTGATAATAGACAAGTAATAATAATTAATAAGAAAATCAGAAGTAACTAGTAGCAGTAGTTACAGTGGCAGTAGTTACAGTAGTGCTATTACACTGTTAGTGTTGTAGCTATGTTACACTAGAAAAAGAGAGGGAGGAGAGAGAAAAAGCAATCAAATAATAAATAAATATATAAATAAAAGTAAAGTAATAATGATTATGATATTAATAATAACAGCCATAATAAATAACCATAGTAACAGAAATGGGCATCTTTACTTAGACTGCTGCCTCCGCGACCCGGTCCCGGATAAGCGGAAGAAGATGGATGGATGGAGTAACAGAAATAATAGGTGCATAGTTTGTCAATTAGATGTTAATAATAACAAGACCAGAGCACAGCATATATAAAATATCACATACTCAAAAATGGAAAGAACTAATTCAGAACAATAGTAATAAAAAAAGGACAGTCATAGTAGAATAAAAGAATGAAAATAATAATAATAAACAGTTAGTTAAATTCAGTCAGAGTGTTTAAGCGTGTTAGGATGTATGGTTGTTTCTGTAGAAAGTGGATGAGTGGTGATGGCAGAGAGGGGTTCAGTTGATGAGTCTGATGTGTCCAGAGCTATAAGTTTCATAGAAATGTGGTGTAATGACTACAACTACTACTACTTCTGCTTTTACTAGTACTTCAGCTCCTGCTAGTACTCACATTTCTACCACTACTTCTGCTATTTACTGCTTCTATGACCACAAAATTGCACATGCCTCACTGATTGACATGAAAATTTTTTATGAATTTTCCACTGCTGATCATGTTCCATTTGGGATGCAAATACATTCTTAGTTTTTACCTATGACTGAAAGTTATAATAATGAAAAATCATCATATTTTGGATTGGAGCACTCTCTCTAGAGATGAAGTATTATCTTACTCTATGTGCACAGATTAATTATTAGGTGATATTCACCTGCCCAGAGAGGCAGTCATGTGTAGAGATGTTAATTGCAAAAATTCTAAACATATATCAGCAATTTGCTCTATGTATGAGAATATAATTAAAATGTTGTTTGATTTTAGTGAATCCTTTTACAAACTAAAAACTAAAAAGCAAGTGAGGCTAGGATGGAATGCCCATGTGGCTGAGTTTTACGCTAAAGCACGGGAGGCTTCCCTGGAGTGGGCACTGGCTGGGAGACCAAGGCACCACTACTTGCTATTTGCTTCACAGCTTTTCTTGTACATGGATTTTTACCAGACTCTATGTTCACTGTCTTGTTAGTTCCTGTCATAAAAGATAAAGCTGGAAAAACAGACAGTTCTGACAATAACAGACCAATAGCTTTAGCAGGTATACTGTCAAAAAACATTGAAACAATCTTGCTGGACAGGATCACAAAGTTTGTTAAATCTACAGATAATCAGTTTGGTTTTAAGCTAAGCTTGTCACAGACATGTGCATTTATGCTCTTAAAGAGATTATTTATAAATATAAAAATCAGAACTCATCAGTTTGTATGTGTTTTCTTGACGCTTCCAAAGCGTTTGATAGAGTAAATCACAGGAAATTATTTATGAAAATGACTCAGAGAGGTGTACCCAGATGTACTGTGTGTATTTTGACCTATCTGTATGCTTAGCAAACTATGCAGATTAAATGTGGAAACTGTGTTTCAACGCCATTTAAGGTCAGTAATGGGGTGAGACAGGGGGCATTTTATCCCCTGTTCTTTTTAACTTGTATTTGGATGAACTGTCAATTATGTTGAAAGCTTGTAACACTGGTTGTGTGGTTGGTGATCTGGTATTGAATCATCTGATGCACCAAGCACCGCTGGTCTCTAGCAACTACTAAATATTTGTTCTGTTTATGGTCAGGAAAATGACATCAAGTACAATGCAGTGTGGTCATAATCTGCAGGACCAAAGAGGACATGAAAATGAAATTTACAGATTTTTGTCTGTCAAATGTTGTGCTTATTGTATCTTGGGCAGATTATTACAGAGGACATGTCAGATAATAATGATATTTATAGACAATGTCGCATGTTGTATGCTCAAGCCAATACTCTCTCACATAAGTTTGGTTTGTGTACAGACAAAGTGAAGCTGACATTGTTTAGAGCATATTGTACTCCTCTGTACACGGCTCATTTATGGACAAACTACAGAAAAGCCAGTTAGCAAAGGCTGCAGGTGGCATACCATGCCGCCCTACAAGTGCTTCTGAAGAGGCTGAGATGGATGAGTGCGAGTGAATTGTTTGTCACAGCAGGAATTAACACTTTGCATGCTGTTTTACGGAACCTCATGTTTAATTTTATCTGTAGGTTAAACAAATCTGAAACTTAATTTAGCTTGTCACTAACAAACATTAAGTTTAGTGCAATACACTACCAGTCCATGTTGAGAAGACACTGGTACAGCTGCCTTTTTAAAGTGTTGATTTAACTATTGTATCTTTTGTATTTTTGAATTATTTGTTTTTTAATATTTTTATTGGAACATATGAATAAAGTTGAATTGAATTGAATTTAAGTACCTATACCTGAGTTGACTTCAAGAATTTGTGGTTGTGCAGTGAGTGTTAGCCACTTAAAAAAATACTTCTCTACACATTTACAGACTTCTCAGTGACTATGGGCTTTAGGCGGGGTACGCCCTGGACAGTGGCCAGCTATAGTCACAGGGCTGACACAGAGGCAAACAACGGACAGTCAACCATTCACTCTCACATTCATTCACTATGGGCAATTTAGAAGACAACCCACGGTAACGCGGGGGGATATGAAGACTCCACTCAGAGAGATCGTGTGACGGCCCGAGGATTGTCGTCTACTGAGCCACTTTCAGGTCAAAACTCATCCCTCCTATTGAGAAAGTCTCTTGGATGAAAGTTGAACGTCTTCTACTTTGAAAAAACAAGTCCAGATTACTTCTTTTTAACCTTTTGTTGTGATTCAAATAGCCTGGATGAGTGAGAGTCTTCACAGACAAAATATACTTTAGTAAATTACTTGGGAAATGTGTAATATCATACTGATATGCAATACTTACCTGTATACTGTTCACATATGTAGGCCTCAGGGATTTTTACAGTATTGCCTGCAGATGTAATTTTTGTTTTAAGGCCTCCAGGGAAAGGTGCAATAACAGCTGAGTGGTCTATTGTCAGTGAATTGTTTTGGAAGTGTGTATTGTTGTGTCTATGTTTTCTTATATGTCTCTATGATGTCTGTGATGTGTTACTGACAGGTGGTGTACTGTAGCCCCTGGTCCCAAAACAAATTTCTCCTTAGGCAGACAACAAAGGTATATCTTATCTTACTCGGGTACAAATACATAGCTGTTCTCCACCTCTGCTCAACTGTAAGCTCTCAAACTCGAGGTAGCATCAAAGCATCCCGCATGCAATTTTTAATAGATCACTGCAACTCGACAGAACAGAAACCACACGCAAATAGGACGCATGCATATAAATATTTCACACCTCTCAAAGTGTGAAGACTGATCTGCTAAAGAGGCAACAAAACTCAAAAACTTTCAAAACAAGTCACATGACAATTAGTCAATGTGGCTCTGAAATCTGAAATCAGCTTTACTGACCAAGTAGGACACACATAAAAGGAATACGCGTAATACTTGTCCAGTAATACCAATACTGCAACAATATTACTAAGGTAGAAGTGAGCTCTTTGCAACAAAATTATGAGTTGACTAAATGGAAGTACTGCAAAGATCCTGGGACGTCCTGGAGTGGCCTTCTCAGTCTCCAGATTTAAAAATCCCTTTGAAAATTTGGGATTTAAAAAAAGCAGCTGCAGCACAGAGGCCATCAAACATCACTGAGCTGGAGGCTTCTGCAGGGGAAGAATAGGCCAAGACTCCATTGGAGAGGAATAAGAAGCTCGTTAGCAGTGATCCAAAATGTTTGTTAGAAGTTATAAAAGTAAAGGATGTTCCACTAAGTCCTGAAGCTAAGGGCTGGCTAATACTGCCCATGGGTCTGTGTTAAAAGACTAATTTCTATTTAAGCTTCAAAGCCAAGTCAAACAACAAATGTTCACATGGGGCATATAAAAATCATAATGGTTAAATTTGTATCGTCTGCTTCTGCTGTAGTGGCTGCACAGGAAGAGACGAAGTGTGATGTAGATAATGAACATTGTGGTGACTGCATGACTTTTGATATTTTCATTTCCTTTTATACTTGTAAAGGTTTTCAGCTATCTTTCTTTCTGTATGTAAAGAAACACAAGGCCCTAGATTCATGACTATGGCATATTTTGGTGTTCAAGTACCATCTTAAAGCCAGTAAGATGTGGGAGTAAGTGTTTATGGGACCCATATTTCTTTCTCTTTTTTTTTTTTTTTTTTTTTTACTTGTATTGCCTTAATACAACAGAACAGGCTGTCCACACAAAAGGGACACAAACCAAGACTGTATAGTGAGGCAGCCAAGTCAAGAAAGTCAGTAACTGGTCCCCACTCGCTTTCAAAAATATGTTTTTAGCTGTGGTTGTGCAGTTAAATATATTATATCACTATGTACACATGCCTGATGTTTTTTGAAAGCAGTAACTAATGACTGGGGGTGGGGCTTCATCCACTCATACGATCATTTGTCTCGCAGTTATGAATACAATATGCATCATATAACACATGAAGTGGTCTGGAAACACATCCAGCAGTGACACCAAGGGCCCCATAGTTCCCATAATTCAAACGACTGCTCTGCTTTAATGTTCATTTTTTGTGGAGGTGTTATTTATAACAGTTATTATTTTAAGCTTAATTTCTTTCTTTTTAAAACCCCTTTAACAGTATTTTGTTCACTTGTTCATTATTTTGTTTAGTGTGCCGTGTTTCCTGCAGAGCATCAGAGACAGTTAAGGCGGTAGCAAACTCATAGTGCCTCCAAACTGTGACAAAGTTCATTTAACATCAACACTGTAGTATAAATGCATTAAATTTTCAGATCTTTTACTTAATATAGCCTGTATGGAATGGTAGTCACAGTGGAAGGAGTGGTAGGAGGTAACTAAGTGCTGGGGAAAACACTGGTGTGATCAACAAACTGGGACCTTGAAAGTCTGATTTATTTTAGCTAAAAACTATTTTTTATGATCCACTTTGAGGTCCCAATCCAGCCTTTGCGAACCACTGGTACAGAACAGTTTCTATTGGTTACCTCAACAACTATTTGTGTGATTTAAAGATGATAAGCCAATTATTCATTACATCCTGACATACAGTCACATACCGTAGATTTTGTAATACTGCATATTGATATTAGAATAATGCAACACTTGCACATTATTGTGCTGCCCTTATTTAAATGCTTGGTAGATAACATCAGATGTTACAACACATCCTGTTATGGTACACCACAATTTACCAGATGAATGTGACGCGTGGTCTAATGCAGTGAATGTTTTAGGAGGTGACCAAATTATCCGTCTTCTACCGCTTATCCGGGACAGGTCACGGAGGCAGCAGTCTAGGCAAAGATGCTCAGACCTCCCTCACCCCTGACACTTCCTCCAGCTCTACCGGGTAAATCCCAAGGCATTCCCAGGCCAGAGAGAGACTTAGTCTCTCCAGCTAGACCTAGGTCTTCTTCAGGGTCTCCTCTCAATGTGAAGGAGCAGCAACAGCAGCTCTACTCCAAGCTCCTACTGAGTGACTGGGCTCCTCCCCCTGTGTCTAAAGGAGTCCAGCCAACCTGTGGAGAAAACTTAATTGAGCCATTGTATCTGAGATCTTGTCCTTTTGGTCATTATCCACAGCTCATGACCACCGGAGAGAGTAGGAACAGCAATTGACCGGTACAGCATTGACCACAACAGGCCGACACTTGAGACAGGAGCTCTTCACCAACCTGGCGACCCACCCTTTTTTGATTGAGAACCAAGGCCTCGGACTTGGAGGTGCTGATTCTTCCCAGTTGGCTGAAAACTGTCCCAGTACATGCTGTTGGTCCTGGTTTGAGGAAGCCAACAGGACAACATCATCATAAAAAAAAGCAGAAATGAAATCTGATGGTTCCCAAATTTTTATATTTAAAATCTCCTGGAAGCTTGTTAAAAATGTATTTTTCTAACATAATTGTGAACCTGACTGTAAAAAGACAACTTGGATAAGCTAATCAAGAAACAGTACATGTATATGTGCAACTCTACTGCTACCTAGTGGATGATCTTTGCATATACTTTACAGTGAAGAAGCGTGGAGCATGACACAGTTCAGGTGTACATGTACTGTATGTGTGATAATAAATAATTCCATATTTTTGCTGTCATCCCAATAAAATATCTGCCATACCACGCTGCTGAAATGCACAAGAAAGTGTAATTGATTTAAGGTATTAGATAAAAACAAAAATATTTACACAGTATGAATATTGGTGTGTTCTACAAAGTTAACGAATTCACTCTTAATCCAGTACGTCAGTGATTTTCAAGTACCACCTCAGAAATTGTCTTTTTAAGCAGGCATAAACCAGGACTCACTCAAGTCTAAACCAGAACTATACTAGGTCTAAACTAGAACTAAACCAGAACAAACCAGGTATAATCAAGGACTAAACCAGGTCTAAACTAGAGCCAAACCAGGACAAAACCAGGTCTAATCCGGGACTAAACCAGACTTAACCGGGTCTAAACTACAACAAAACCAGGTCTAAACCAGATCTAAACTAGGACAAAACCAGGTCTGAACCAGGTTTAAATTAGAACTGGACCGGGACCAAACCAGGACTTAACCAGGTCTAAATTAGAATAAAACCAGGTCTAAATCAGGACTACACCAGGACTTTATTTGAATCACATTTTCAGCCCTAAAACACACTTTTGTATACTTTGAAATTACCGTTTTTTGTTTTGTTTTTTTTGCTCTATTACATTTACTTGAGTATCTTTTTGAATAAATTGTAATACACATACTTTTACTTCTATTTGGGTAATATTATGTTGAAGTAAAAATACTCTACCCTCCTCTACACCTGATCACGCCATGGCTTCTGCCTGGCGTGAACAGTTGGTGTGTAAAAATGTGCTCCAGCCTGTTGGACCTGTGGGGCAAACACACATCCTTTTGTTCCGCTCTGCTGTTTTCCCATCGTCTTCCTTCCTTCACCTGCATCAAATGCTTACCTGCGAAACAAAGCTCCATGCAGGCTGCTCCACCCCACACACACACACAATGCAAAAATCCGGTCCGGCAACCTCTGCTCTGTGTGTGGGCTCGGGCCTGAAATGTATGAAGAGGAGTCGTGTTAAGTTTCCGTTTTTAGGTGAAAGAGCGTACAATACAGGAGTGACTGGGATGGCATCATGAAAACGGATAGTGAATGGTTTGTCTTTTGCTAATGAATGCTGTGGAAACATTAAGGAAGGAGTGACGAGATCAGGAAAAACAACATGCCTTTAGTCAGACTGTAAATTAAACCAGGTAAAGGAGGTGACTGTTAGAGATCAAAAGATAATCTTGAAGAAAATATAAAAAGAGACAATGGGATTATTAAAGGATTACATTAGTTCAGTGATTCTCAAGCATTTCACGCAAAGTACTACCTAAGAAAGCTTTCAAAGTACCATCTTCAATGGACTAAAATGAGCCTTACTAAATAAGGACAAATCAAGGACTAAAGCCGGACTAAACCTGAATGAATCAGGCCTAAATAAGGTCTAAACCAGGACTAATCTAACACTAGATTCTGACTAATACATATAGGACTAATCTAAGATTAGACAATTTCTAATCTAGGACTAAACCAGGATCAAACCAGCTCAAAACCAGGACTAATCCAGGTCTAAACTGTGCCTAAACCAGGACTAAGCAGTGGTCTAAAAAATTTAACACCCAAAACAGCAGAAAAAAATAAAAACGAACAGAAAAAAAGAGAGGCAAAGTGCAAATCTGACAATAAACAAATTAAAGCATATATAACGGAGGAGGAGGAGAGCTTTTTTAAACTTGAACTTCATTTTTACATTCTCAACAAATTTGTGTAGTGGCCCTTCAATATTTACAGTATCACTACTTTCTAACGTTTTGAGAATTCTGTTTCATCTTAATCTTTTATCATGGTGATGTTGTGAGTACCTATTAAAACTACCATTTATATATGGTGATCATAAGGAGTTTTGTACCTATTACTAACCATTTAGTATTGTGTCTGGACATAGTCTATAGTGTTATGTCTGTCTGGATGATGCCTTCCCCACCTGCAGCATCCTTACAGACTTGAATTCTCTTACCAAAATGACTTTATTTACCAGTCCTACACACATCTACAGCCTGTCCAACCTGGCAGTGGATCCCTCCTTCATGTGGTTCTCCCTGAGGTTTCCCTTTTTCCCATACCTGCTTTCTAGTTTCTATTTTTTTCTTACTGAGAAGGAGGGTCTAAGGACAGGAGATGCACTAGGACAGTCTATTTGTTTTTGTCTATTTCTGTAAAGTCCTTTGAGGTGAAAGTCGTGATATCGGGCGATAGAGTTCGGGAACATATGGCATGAAACAACCGTTGAGTGATGAATGCACCATGTTAAGGTTCTCAAACAGCAAAATAATAGAGAAGCATTAGTTACAGCAGAACAAAAAGGTAAACAAACGAGCCTTGAAACAATTATTTTAACTGCTTCGTCAGTCTTGGCGAATATTTATCACACACTAAAGTATCAGAATACTTTTGTGTGAATGCTAACTCAAGTAGTGTACCTCATAAATTGCTTCATTGTTTTACTATTGAAAACAGCTTGTGTGACCACTGAAGTGATGGCATCAGCTAGAGACCGACCTGGGGATAGATCCCTCCTTCATGTGGTTCCCCTTGAGGTTTCTCTTTTTCCCTTAGCGTTTTTTTTTTTTTTTTAGTTTTTCCTTACCAAGGAGGATCTAAGGACAGATAATGTACTGGAACAATCTTTTTGCCTGTTTGTTTGTGTCTACCTCTATGTCTGTAAAGCCCTTTGAGGAGACTGTTGCAATATTATTGAGCTATATATACATAAAACTGAATTTAATATGTGAGAGACATACATCATCATCACTGGTTTAAAAAAAGCAGATGTAATCTCACTACGTACGTAGGATTAAACCCCTACCATGTACAAAAATAAAATAAATCCTTTGCTCTGGAGTTGGTTTCACTGAGATTACGTCTGTGCTGCTGCTATCTGACGAGAAGACGTGCTAACGCTAATGCTAAGTATGCTAACCGAAACAAAAACCGAGACAAATTACTGAGTTAAAAACGATGCTTTTCTCGATATACCTGCGCTGAACAGATACTCGGACATGTGTGAGAGGTCGCTGCTGCTGCGTACTTGACTTCCTCCCTCCCTCCACCTTTCCTCGGGGGGAGGAGGAGGAACTTATCCGCCTGCCTGCTCCTCTTCGTGCTCGTCGTTTTCAGCGGTTCATCAGGAGGAATGAAGCCGCTCGAGCGATGTCACTGTCGGCCTGGCGTTTGAGACGGAGAAGGCGAAAAAACACCCGGACACTTGGACTTTCAGTGGCTTTTTTTTAATACATTTTTTAACCTTTGAGGAGACTGGTTGTTTTACGTGCTGATTTATTTGTTGTACACTAAAACATTAAGTAAAAAAGGATGAGCACCTGGGTGAGGAGCAGGAGGTCGGAGCATAGCCTGGGAGCGGAGAGGGAGCACTTTGACAAGCAGCAGGTAAACGGAAAAGGATGTGTCTGCTTTTCTGTTTTTAGTTGTTTATTTTATTTTGGCTAGTAGTAGCAGCACAGAGCTTCTTTTGTAAGGCCTGTGCCAGAAGGTTTGTTCCTGTTTGACCGAGCATTAAACCACGTAGGCTAAAGGAGGTTTAATTTAATTTCGTGGCTAAATTAAGTGATTTCTTGTGAACGTGTTAACGCGGCGGTTGACGTTAGTTGCACTCGAGCTAACCGCAGCAGTGCACGAGGCGGCGGACGGACAGAGGCTCGAGCCCAATCGCGATGAGAAAGAAAACTTGCTAGGTTTGGCTATTTTTAACATTTAAGTGGTGTATCCTTGTAAAATAATAGCGAAAGGGACGTAAATTCAACCCCAAAAGGCGCACATTCTCACTGCTGGTGCTGGTGTTCATTGGAAATATAGTATATCTATTTTTAACTTAAAACAGAATCATTTTATTTTTATTATGCTAGTTTAATTGCCAGAGAAGATTCCTTAAATAGGTTTCTTGTGTGTTTAAAACAATAGTGGAGCAGGTGAAAGCTAGCAGCAGGTGCATAGCATATCTCCATTGGACCCTAGTTTAGTGTTTCCCATTAACAGAGAAGACTATGTTGGCCCACCATAATCTAATTTAGGGTGACTGACTAGATTTCTAGACCCACAAACTGGGACAGAAATTATAGTGCATTTGAACTTAGAAAGAAACAAAAACGCTTCTGAAATCCACAATTTCCTCTCATGTACTTCAAAGTTCATGAAGATAGGGCTTAAGTTTTGAATTTGATGGCAATTTATTTAAGGAAAAATAATAATATTGTAAATAAATTTAGTGATCATAGACTTTAGACAAATGTTTTTAAGTTTCCTATGCTTTTCTATTAGTTAAAATGGGGACAAATGGGACATGTTTTTTTGTTTTTTTTAAACTGACAAGTATTAGTGTTTTTACAGATATGTGTTGGGACATGAGACAAGGAGCCTAAAACTGGGACTGTCCCCATTAAACGGGGACGTTCGATCACCATAATCTAATTAAATCCCCCATAGTCTAAAAGCAAGCTGAACAAATTTGTTATAACAGGTGATCTTTTTTCCTTCTTGTGTTAACATAAAAAGTAAAAGGACTGCTTAAATATTAGATATAGACATTAACTGACAATTTGACTTCGTTAATGTATTTAATAAAAGGGTTTTATTAAGAATCACCAGTGCCATGACAGAAATCTGTGGGAAATACTGCTTGCCTTATGTTTGTTGTTTTAGGAGGTTAGGTTTGTTGTCCCCAACTGAAAATTGCCGGATGGTTAGTCATCAAGTGCGTGGTTACGAGAACACATTATCGTCCAGATTAAGGTGTTAAATAATATGTACACAAATAGCCTAATGAACTGCATAACTTTGGACAATTTTATCACTGGTATAAAAGGGCTCTTGGGAACTTGACCTCCTGATTCCTTAAATGCCTTAAGCCAAAAGTGATTTTTGATTTCATGCAGCCAAACTAAAAGGGAAGGCTCACTAATTACTTGGCACTTCAGCCCAGAGAAGCAGTTTTTTCCTGTTTCCTCGGTATTTCCTGTATTTCCTTGTGGATTCATATAAAGACATTAAGAAGATGTGGCAATACTGAGACAAAGTTTATAAATGTCAGCTGAATGGTGCATATTTTGTTGTTTAGTTGAACAAAGTAACTACCACCGAACTTAAAACCTGTAAAAATGCCATAGGTAGATTAAAGTCAAGTACCACCTTGGCCTCAAAAGACATAAACAAACTTGATGCAGGGCTCAAATATATAGTGACAATCAGAAATATTCAACCATTCCCATAAGATTTTATCAATTAAAGATTTTTCAAGAAGAAAGAGGTCCTAGGACGTTCTGGAGTGTCCTTCTCAGTCTCCAGATTTAAATCCTATTGAAAATCTTTGATGGGATTTAAAGAAGGCAGCTGCAGCACAGAGGCCATTGAACATCACTGAGTTAGAGGCTTCTGCAGGTGAAGAATGGGCAAAGACTCCAGGGGAGAGGTGTTTGAAGCTTGTTAGCAGTGACCCAAAACGTTTGTTAGAAGTAATAAAAGAGAAAGGATTCTCCACAAAGTCCTGAAGCTATGGGCTAGATAATACTGCCCATGGGCCTGTGTTAACACAGTCACATTTTTCTCAAAAAAAAAAAATCAAAATAACTCAGATATGTAACAATAAATGTTTTTGTTGTTGAGTTTTTGCCATTTCTTCTGATTATCTTTTATTCACATCATTATAATCTCTTCTAACGTGAAGGGGTTGAATATTTCTGATTGCAGCTGTAGTTCAGTTACATTTTTGTAAACAACATAAGGTGTAACTTATCTTCTGCGGGTAGAGCAGACCACAAAACATGGCGCAGCATTTTTTCACTGATAGTAACTTGAATTTAATTGAGAAGGCTTGGCAATGTAGGGTTTGCTGTGGTTTTTGTTTCTGATTGACCATTTGTACACAACTGCATGTGACTTGTCTTGTTTTAATTGGCGTCATTGTCCCAATACATGGAAAGGCTGCTACTACAATGATTGGAATACAGGCGCAGTTTTTGATGACAACTCTTGGAATTGGATTTGAAGCAGGGTCCCATGTTGTGCTTTTTTTAAGATTTGTCAAATACATTTTTCTATATCTACAGTTTCAAAGTCCGTGTAGTGGTTAAATGAGTTGTTGTGGGGTAAGTTAAGTGTGCGGGATCTCCCCCTGGTGTCTTTGGGCTGAAGGTGACACTTGCTACAGTGAGCGCTGTCAACCCGGAGTCACAGAAGTCTCAAGTCTTGCGGGAAAGCAGTACACCCCAGTTAGCAAAACAACAAGCTAGCGGTGGATTTATTTCTCAATTTTTGTTGTTCCATAGCAGCCAAATGGAAGAAATAAACTTTGTACAGATACGCGGAAGGAAAAAACAAAAGTAAAGATGAGCGACGGGTCACAGAGGAGTCAACTGGGCTTGTGAGTATTTACAATAGTGCTTTACTCCAAACTGTAGGGAGAGCTTTATAGAGGCAAAAAGAGCAAAGAGACGAGCAGAGTTATTGAGTTCTGCTTTAAAGTTGGGAGGATTTGAGTTCAGACATGAGAGGAGATTATCCCAGTTCTTGTACTGAACTATGGGAGATAGACGGCATGATAAAATGGTTACTTAACACGGCTATTATCAACATGAAGCTAACAGATAGATAACTGAGCTGAGTATGTTTTTGAGGTGCAAACATTATAACCTGGTTAAAAGCTCAAAGTCAATTTAGCATAGTAGGTGTTTCCCAATGAGAGCCCTGTTTGTAAATAGGATGTGTCTCAAGTGTGCCAGTGTTCCACGCAATTGTTTACTCGAGTTGAAATGTTTTTACTTGTCATATGGACTGACTGATCATGTGCTGGGCGTTTCATATAATATTTTATGAATGAGCTCATGGGGCAGAGGAACACATCTGAACTGTAAATTTTGATTAATTTATCATAGAGACTTGTGTGTGTTGGATAATTAAAGGTGTCTTGCTTGTGTTCACCACGTTCTCTTTCAAATGACAGAGGCATTTTTCCAGTGCGTCGTCACTGTGACCAAGCAGTGCCCTGTGGCCTCGTGTATGTCCTGGTATCACGCTCATCTTGTTCTTCCCGTTTGACCACCCTTCCTTTCCTTCACACATCTTTTTTTTTTTTTTTTTTTTTTTTTTAAACACACACATCTGCTAATAATAAAGTCATATGGTCAGATATTGTTTTGTGATTGATTGTTAGGCCAACTCATTTTTTTTATTTAACAAATGTCAATAATACACCTTAACTTTTAAATTGCCTTAAAGTATTTTGCTACTGGAAGCATCTAGGCTTTAATATCAAGTTCCTATTGATTTGTGCACAGCAGTGTTTTTAAAACGGTGGGTTGCAGAGAAATGTTCAGCTTATTGGACACCTAATTGTTAATTACATAAAATGGTGAAACTGATTTTAAAATACATATGCAATAAAGGTCCTGATACTTGTCCTAGGCACGTTGTCAAAGTAGAACTGTAGTTGACCAAAGAAACTGTTAGCCTACCGAAGTTATGCACAGCACAGCAATTTATCGACCAAAGGATATGTGGGGGACTTACCGAAGTCTCACACAACAAGTGACTTTACTTTAAGTCATGAAACATTTAGAAAAGATCACTGTAAGATATATTATTATCTAAATATCATCTATACTATCTTTAAATAAAATGAAAAAGTTATCAAGTAATAAATTAGACCAGCTTTATTGGTGCCAATAAAAGACCTCACTGATTGATTTGATCGATTTATTGACTAAACGACCAGAGGCTGACAGCCCCATGTCAAATTGAGCATTTCTTGAACGTGCATGAGAAGTGTGTGAATGCACAAGGGTATAAAATGACAATTGGGACAGTCCTGTACATGTCACCCCTGTAGGTGACTCACAAACACAGTGCTGTCTCTTGTAGTGATGCTGGCTAAACTGCTGCTGGAGTCTCTTAAGTCAACAACAACAGATAGTTTGCTAATTTTGCTAATTAAAATGAATTAAAGTCGCAAAGTCCAGTCTGATGTGTCACAAGGAGGTCTGTGGTGAAGCGGTGAGGGGCACAAGTGAGCAAGTGTTTGGGATTAGGCATTTTTGTTGGACAAAATGGACTTAAAGTACATGAGCATAACTTATAGCTAGAAGATTAATTAGCATTATTTTGTGGTGGCTAATTGCCCAGTGATACGATTACAGGAATTATAATTATGCTGTTGTTAAAACGGGTGGAGAAATTGGGAGTTGTACTTTTATATTTAGCAGCAGTCTGTTGTCAACCACATAGTTGTTTTTTTTTACTGCAGAACACACCTTCGTGTGACGTGATGTCGATGAGCACAAGGCTGAATGAGTAACTAAACAAACTATGGAGCAGCATCCTGGGAGTTCAGCACAGCATTTAATTTTCTGTAATGTGCAGAGCCTCCACTGCGCAGGATGGCCCGTGGTATTCCCAGCAGGCACTGTACAGAAGTGTGTGGAAGTGACAGGAAATCATGGAGCAGGGAGTGACATTTAGTTAAATCCTTGAAGTCTGGACTCAAACCCACAAAACCAAGCTGTAGTTGCTTTGTATGTCCTCTCTTTTGTTTAGATTTGCAGCAGCATATTTGTTGTTCTGGACGGTCTTTGGCAGCAAGTAGGCACAGTTTGAAAGGAAAACTTGTTGCCTCGCAGTTTCATGCTGTGAGACAAATGCTCGACGACAAAATGCTGTGAGAAAAGACTGTTTGAAGCATATTCAGAACAAAGTGAAACGCTTTTGTGTTTGTTGGCTGTCCTTTGTAATCGAGCCGGCGGTGTTAAGTGTCACCTCTCTCCTGGTGAATGAAAGCACTGGGTGATATTCAAATTAGGAAGGAGAGGTTTGGATTCTTATTGGTTCCCTCAGATGGGTGGGTTTTTATCTTCTCAGTGTTAAGACAAGGTGTACGTACAACCTCCTCAAACTAACAAATTAATTTTATCAATTTTGTGGACTAATTGAGCTAGCAAATAGTGGGTTCGATCCCCAACCCGACTGTCACTTAATCTTTCTGGGTGGAGTCTGCATGTCCTCCCTATGTTACAGTGGGTTCTCTCTGGGTACTCCTCCAGCTTCCTTTCTCTCACTGTCCAGAGACATGAACAAGTGAATAGTCATTGTCAGTATGTGTCTCAAATTGTCCGCCATGTGACTAGCTGGCCTGGTACTCTGGAGTCTTTCAAGTCCGGGTTTCGGGGCAGATTTAGTTGTGGTTTAGACCTGGTTTAGTCCCTGATTATTCCCCGATTGGTCTTAGGTTGGTTCTGGGTTAATCCTGATTTAGTCACTGTTTTGGCCTGGTTTAGCCCTAGGTTATATCTAGTTTAATCCTGGTTTAGTTCTGATTTAGTCACTGTTTTGGACATGTTTATTTATACCTAGCTTAGTCCTGGCTTAGCCTTGGTTTAGCCATGGTTTAGTTCTGGATTAGTTCTAGTTTAGAATGGTTTTAGTCCTGATTTAGTCACAGTTTTGTCCTTGGGTAAGTCCAGATTCAGGTCCTTTACAGTCCATTAAAGCTGGGATTTGGTAGACAAATGTTTTCTGAGGTATTTTGCTGCCAGAGCTAAAATACACCAGAAGGAGGTTGCTTCATTCACCCTGCAACAACTCACCGAGCCATCACTCTGACTCAGAAACTGTTTAATTAAGCTTTTTTATTCCCCTATAATGTTCTGAACCAGTGTAGATTTTTTCAGTCAGAACATCTCACGACTACTATTGTTCTTTAATTCACTTGTAGGTTTGTGGGAGGCTGCGTTCATTATGTAGTCATCTCTTTTCTTGTTATCAAGTCCTTGAATAGCGCTGACTCACGCTGAGGGCTTTCTGAACCTCCGCAGCCCCCTCCTTCCACTTTTCTTCTTCTTCTTCTTCTTCTTCTGCTTGTCTGACCTCAGTGCAAGGTGAAACGTCTCAGCACGAGGTGAAACACAGCGGGCAGCAGTGTTTGTGCATGTATGTGTGTGGAGTGGACTCTGTTTGCACTGGGCGATTTCCTTCACCTCTGCTGTTGCCAGAGTGAGCGCCCAGGAGACAGGAGAGGGGGGAGGGAGGGAGAACGGTGCACTATGAAGTCAGCTACTGGGTGGGAATTCACAGAAAGCTACAGTATTTAACCTTTACTGAATCATTAATGACAAACTAATGTGTGAGAAGTTCCCAACACAGGATCTTCAGACGCACTGTATGTCAGAGTTGAGAGATAATTACACATTGTTTACAAAATATATTCGCTGCAAAGTCTGATCTGCTTTATGTTTTTACTCCTAACAGAATTAGAGTAAGCAGTTCCTTCCCACCCACTTTTTTGCAGTAGGTCATGAACTTTTCTTATACTGTCAATATAGAATATGGGTAAATGTATGTATGTGAGGACTCTCAGGCTGTCAGAACTATCTGGACTTGTTTTTTTGGTGTTTTTTTTTTAAGAGTTGAGGGCGTTTAGTCTCTCATCCAAGAGACTTCATTGAGTCTGAAATAAACTGGTGAGAGAGCTGGGTTTATGCTCCTTGGAGGAAGTTTTTTGACCTGAAACGAAATTCTATTGGTCTTGAGCGGATGAAAGGCATTCAGATACGGACGGAGCATTGTGACCGTACATTGGCTTGCAGATACGGACAAATGGAGCAGTTCATCCGTTGCCTACTTGGGGCACGTGAATAGAGCTCAACAGTCACAGCAAATGAAACGGCTGAACTTTTTTAAGAAGTGACTAGAGTTAGTCACAAGATGTTCAAAGACTGAAGAGACCAGCACTATTTTCGCCTGATTTTCTTGGCTCCTTTTCAATAAATGTGGTGTAAGAACCTCTGCCAGTGCCGCCATGTTTGTTATTGTTATTACTGTTTTTCTTTCATCTTGGTAAAATCTTTGATGGTCACCATTTACCTCCTTCTGGTTATTTAACATAACACACGTTAATAAATTAACCTTTCACTAGTTTTGGTTCATTAGCAGTAATGTGTCCTCTGCTGGAATGAATGGGACAGTCGTTAGCCCACCTGAGGACCATTAGCATAATCTGCCCCTTCTAATGACTAAATGTATTTACTAGCATTGGCCCAAATGCAAGCTAGCCAGATGTAAACAACATCAGTACATTTTAATAGACAAATTAACATTAACATAAATAAGATGGGCAGTTGGTAACCAGCGGACCAGATGCGTCTCTACTGACAGTGTAGAGAATTTTAGCAAGTGGCAAGCTCTTTGATTTATAGGCACAACAAACACTATATAAGCTACTTACGGCTACTTGTAAAAAATAACAGATTTGATAACGTATGTTGGAACTATTATTGAACCAACACAATAAATGGTCAGTGTGTGATTGGAGATTATCCATCAAAGCAAAACCTACTTTAATACGATAACTTGGGCCAGTGGAATCGACTATCAATACCACAACAACCACGCAACAGTTTTACTTGGCTCCTTGTTGTTTTACTATAATTTCTATATAGACCCTTTCATGATTGATGTATTCAGAAAATAGTTTGGTTACAAGATTTGGCTTTGTTCCCATTCATTTTTAGGAGTGGGCAAATTAAAAATATGATTTTAGATGGCAGTAACAGATGGTTGTTTATATATTTGTTAAAATGTACTATGAATTAATATGACCCAGATCTGAGTTAGTTCCATTTACTAAAGTGAACTTAATAAAGTAGAATTTGTGGCAACTGATGGATTAAACCTGAGCATAGACTGACAAACTATTGTGGTCCGGCACATTTCTGTAAATTCCTTTCTCGTATCTTACTTAGCCCTTAGCTTAAATGCTTATTAAAGAGGGTAAATTAAATGGCTACACGTTCATACACTTGCTAATGTTTTCTAACCAGGCTGTGATATTATTTATATGTGGTCGATTATTGTCTTTATTATGTTGTGGTTAAGGCTAATTTCTCCATAGAAAATGTACAGTGGTCTGTTTAGTTTATTCCACCATTCTTGGGAATGCAGCCTTTCTGTTTACAAACACTAAAAGGGTCTATACTTTTATGTTTTTTAAGTTTAAATGTACAAAATAGTGATGTTTGCAGCAGTTAACCTATTAGAGTATAATAGTGCAGGACAAGCTGAAGGTTGAGTTTGACCTTGTGATCTCGGCAGCAGTGTTGAATTAAGCTGATAAGAACCGCAATAAGTGCTCAGTGCCTCAGGGTTATGCTTCCAGTCTGAAGAGGAAACAAGCTTTTTACACTTATTATAACAAAATATGGATACTTTACTGAAAAGCAAGGATGACAAGGTAAGCTGAAGTGTGACATATGAGGATAAAAGGTTTTTATGAAGTGCTAGGAAATGACAAATCTTTGTGTGAGGTCAGAGAATGAAGGTTACAGTAGTTTTGAGCAGCCTGTGTATCATGGGTGTTAGCTCTTTTAGCATAATAGATTGGTTATAATGCAGGCGGCAAGGGTCATACGACAACATCTAAAAGCATTTCATACATTTGTCCCATTAAATTAACAAAAATTATGCTGTCCCTGTGTAACATAAACAAATATCATTACAAGGTTTTTGTCATTATAAGGTTTTGTTAAATTGCAGTATCTGTATTAATTGCAATAATGATATGAGCACAGATATTAGCAAAAGTTGAATTTGGTTTTATTTTAGCAAGCCAGATGCAATGCATTGGACTACATCAAAACAAATATTAAACAAGGACTAAACCAGGACGAAACCAGGTCTAAACTGGCTCAAAGCCAGGACTAAACTTGGACTAAACCAAGTCTAAAGCAGGATGAAATCAGCTCTAAATTTGGACTAAACCAGGATGAAACCAAGACTTAACCAGGACAAAACCAGGACTTAACCAGGACAAAACTGGTATTAAATTATGACAAGACCAGGATGAAATTAGGACTAAATTGGGTCCAAACCGGGACTAAACCAGGTCTAAACTAGAGTTAAACCAGGCCTAAACCAACACTAAACTAGGTCTTAACTGGATCTAAACCAGGACTAAATTTCAGACTGAAAACCAGGACTTTTTAAACTTTGGTCCCACCTCAGGATCTAGTTGGACAGTTATTTGAGGCTGCTGTGTGAATTTCTTGTCAGAGGAAAGACAACATTACTGGCATTTATTTAGTTTCCTTGTGATATGGATATTGCTGTAGTCGATATTGCGATAATGATAAATTTGCGATATCTTGAGCAACCCTGTTTTGTATGGCAGTACTTAGAGGTTAAATGTGTTAATAAAAAAAGCAAGTAGTGCCTCTGCTCTGAGCTGAGGACAGAGCAGCCTGTGCAGTGCTGGATGTAATGGTAGCTGGCAGCAGACCTTATGGCAGTCTCAGGATTAGACTGTCCTTCCCTCTCACTTCTGCTCTTCAGGGAATTAGACTCTAGAACCAAATGCCCATGAGTAAAACTTTATCTGGTACCTTCTGGATTTAAGATTGTGGCGTCTTATTGAGTGAAAGTAGGCTGCAGGGCTGTGAAAAATCAAGAGTCTAATGTCCTTGTCAGTGAGAAAAGATGAGTCCAATTTTGAATCTGAGCTCTCAAAACAATTACTCAAGTCCAAGTCAGTTGTGGTTAAACTAAAAACTGTGATCTAAAAAATGAATTCCAGTCACACTTGAGCATCTGTGGTTAGTTGTAGAAAAGGCTGGTCTCCAGAAGATATAAGGGCTTTTGGTTTAGCTACACTTCTTGTTTATGCTAGTAAGCAGATAGATTTCACATTGCCCCTTCCTTCTTTTTATGTCCTCCATGTCTCATTCTCAGAAGCTTGTAGAATAAAAATGTCATGTTACCGTATGTTGACTAGAGTGAGCCATGGTTCAGACCAATGTGCTGTGCTTTGAAAAGTATTGTTGAGAAAACAATACTTTTGGTCTTCAACTACATTTGTCCAAGAGCCAGAATTCTTCTCAGCAAACACTGAGGGTCAGACACTCTCATAAAGACAAGGAATCAAGGCAATCTTAATCAAAGCTGTGCAAGTAGACGCTGGCAAGAACTACAAAATGCAAATGTTTTGTTCTATGAGGTTCTATTCATAGGAAATTAGCAAAATCTTTTGTTTCTGCTTTGAGCTTTTCAGGCCAGGATAAAGCGATTTTGGATGTTTCCTATGAACTGCAGAGTAAGATGCGCAAACTGGTAAAGGAGGGTTGGGGAGACTCTGAGCTGCTTTTCAGGAGTTCACACAGCATCTTAAGTCCAAATCTCACAGATCTGAAGCAGGGCTGCCAGAATGGCCTCTAATGAATTGACAGTGAGAACACTTAAAGACTACTTTTTGTGAAAACCAATAAGGCAATCTCAATCGAACTTGCTGTGCAAGTAGAGATTGGCTGTTTTTTTTTTTTAACTGCAGAGTAAGATGTCCAAACTACTTGGAAACACTCTGAGTTGGACTCTGAGATTTCAGGACTACCCAAAGCACTTTTCTGGTGAAAATAGAAGTGTTCTTATCGGCGCATATTGATTAAATTGGGCTCTACTCGTGACCCGATGCCGGATGGAAAGTTCTGGCGGGCTGGATGTGGTCATGTGCCGCCTGTTGACTACCTCTGGTCTATATGATGTATTAACAAAATATTTTGTGACGAAGTCCAACCATTGTGGGTTAGGGTTATGGTTATGCTATGGTAGCTGTAGAACTTGTAGAGATCATTTCAGTCCATGTTTTATTTATTTAAAAGGGACAAGGCACATTACAGCTAATTTGCATTTGTAACCAAAAAGACACACATGAAAGTACACAACACAGCAACTCACACAGTTCACATTTGTGTGTATGTAGCAGCGAGTCTGTAAGGGTCTAAGTAAATTCAGATTTAATCCAAATGAGTTGGCCCTCTAAAGTGTGCAGCTGTTCATATAGTCATGGGACAAAACATGCTCCACAAGATCTGCCCATGAGATACTAATGTCCCAACCTCAATACATCATCCTCTTGCCCTGTTTTCGGGCTGCTCCATGCTGTATGGACTGACTGACAGCTCTCTTAACTCCTCCACAAGTCTCTATCCTCACACCCCGCGCCTCCAGCCTGGATCCTCCCTGCTCAGTGGCCATCTGTTGAGGCCTCTGTGCCAGGCTCAGTGCGTGCCAGAGCGCGGCCCCCGGCCAACCCCATCTTCTGTCTCCGCTGTGGGCCTTCCTCTTCCCCCATCATCAACAAACCCCTCCATTGTCCCGCCCGCCTCCACACTGCACAGGCCAGCGCTCTCTCAGCCTGTGCAGCGCAGGCCTGAGTGGTTCATGTGCGTCACTCACGGGAGCAGGAGGAGGAGGTGGGGGAGTTTTCAGGCCTCTGAAGCCCCTCTGTGTGGCGTTGTTTTAGTGAGGGGTGACTGGGTTGGAGCTGAGAGGAGACTCCTGTTTAAGTAAGTTGTTAATAAGCTCTTGTAGGAGTTATGGCCAGGGAAAGTGATGGCTTGAATTTTGAATCGCATAAGGAAGAAAATACTTGGATTAACTTATACTTGTAGGTAGTATAGGTACTTTGTTCAAGTGTGGATCCAGAATATTTTTTTCTCAACCTTTCCCTGGTGGAGGGTGTGAAAACAGAAGGTTAAGGTTAAGGTAGACTTTACTGTCCCTGTTGGGAAATTCATTCCCTGCAATTGACCCATCCTTCAATGCTGCTGGGGGCAATCTGTCAGGAGCGGTGGGCAGCTGCGGTGCAGCGCCCAGGGACCCTTCTCCAGATCTTGAGCCAGGATCCTGGTCAGAAGTACCTAGCTGGAGGTTCAGCCTGTTGTGCATGTTTTGAGTTGATGGGGAAAACCAGAACACCCAGAGGAAACCCACCCAGAGAACATGCAAACTCCTCACAGAAAGGCCTTGGTCTTAAAAGCATTAAATAGGTATTAAATTTGATCTTGTCAAAATCAAGGCCCTAAAAGTATCAAATTTTATGAGTAGGTATTACATTTTGTTCATTTAGGTCTTAAAATTAAAAAAAAAAGTAGAGTCTAGGGCTGCACAGTTAATCAAAATTGAATCTAAGTTACAGTTTGAATTGTCGCAATTAGCAAATCGCAACGGCTGCAATTATTTGCAAAATATCCTGTCTCCACCGGATCCTTATGTGTACAAACTGCTACAGCTGTGGTTTAGACCTCTACAGACATGATCTGAAAGGCATCGTATTGCTTGTTTTAGGTTAGCAGTGACTATTTCGGTGTTCTGTCAAGTGTCAGTACTCCATCATGTGCTTAAAATGTAAACTGTGAACTGAATATTGACTCTAATCTAATCACAACTTCAATATGTCAGAAAAATCGCAATTAGATATTTTTTTTTAAATTGTTCAGCCCTAGAAGAGTCACTGAAATAACAAAATATATTAATTAAAGAAATGTTATCCTTGAAATGCATGATTCATTTATTCATGATTTTTTTTTATGCAGCACTGGAGTTTTTTTTAATCTATATTAGACTTTTAAAATAGAACCCTTGAGTTTCAGAGAGTAATACAGATAATTCCATAGTGTAAAACTCATACATATTTTTGTTCTGTTGTTGATGATGCCGGCATTAATTTTGACTCTAAATGGCATTAAAAAGTCTTGAAAAGGTCTTAAATTTCACATGACAAAACCTGGAGCTACCCAGAGCTGCCTTGTGACATTTGCAGTATTTCCCACAAATTTCTGTTCAGTCTATGGTGTTAATGGTGATCCTTAGGAAAATCTTTTCATGAACTACACGCGCACACACACACATTTTGGGTAAAATGTTAATTCATTTCTCAATTTAATCTTTAATGAGTGATTTTTAGCATAGTGTATTTTTTTCCTTACATATTTATGTTTACATATTTTTGATGCTAAAAGAAGCAAAAAATGTTAGAAAAATTGATTGTCCAGCTTGGTTTTAGACTATGGGGGAAAAGGTTAGACTGTAGTGGACCTCCATAGTCTTCTTAACTAACTGCATTTGTAAAGTCCTTTGAGGTAATCCTGTTGTCCTATGGGGCTATAGAAACTGAACTGAAGTAAATTAAAGCAGAACTTTTTCTCTTTCATCCTAATTTTCCTCTACAGAGCTTCCCCTACAGTTTGAAGTAAAGCACTGTTGTCAATACAGGTCCAGTTGAGTCTTGCTCGGCTTTACTTTCGGTTTCCCTTCCTCGTATCCGTTCTTTCTGTCATTTGGCTGTCACCCAATGAAGAAAATTGAGAAATAAAGCCTTGTTAATTTGCTAATCAAGATGTACCTCTTCCTCGCGAGACTCAAGATTTTTGTGACACTGGGTCAGCAATAGGGGGTCGATATTATATCGATACAGTGGACTGGTGAGATACCTCAGAGACTGCCGTGATATAAGGGTATAAGGATATATATCATTGTTATCTGCTTATTTAATCAAATATTTAGTCTAAATAAAAAGCTATTGTGTATATATTATTAGATTTATTTTATTAGAAAAAAACTGAATATTCAAATTAAATTTAAATTATTTTTATTAGTGTTTATAATGTTTTAAATGGTTCTGATTCAATTACAATAAAGTGAACATTTAAAGAAATTGCTGTGAAGTATATTCAGGTTTATAAAGTTGTAAATTGTTCAGTTTTAATCCAAGCTTCAATGCAGTAACTCCAACAAAAGCTGCCGTTTGTCATCTGTAATGTCATCAGCCTGAGGCACTAGTGCTGTCCCAGTCTTGTCGTTTAGTTTGAGTATTTTATCCTGAAACAGTCCAGATCTCTGTCACAGCAGATGAATTAACCTTGAACCCGGTTACTATAAACTTTAAAAACACACATGAACGAAGAAATTTTGGCAGCAGAAGTACGGAGACGTGGGGCGCTGGTTTTAAAATAAAGCAAGTTTCA
Organism: Bostrychus sinensis; assembly: GCA_020698575.1. NCBI lineage: Eukaryota > Metazoa > Chordata > Actinopteri > Gobiiformes > Eleotridae > Bostrychus > Bostrychus sinensis. Next base: position 7,285,455 of record CM036249.1, on the reverse strand, counting down.
AAATAAAAGCGTGCCTTGTATATTAGCAGAACACACGATATGGATTGATATTTACATTTTGCACCGATACAACACAATCGTGCCCTAGTTGGTAACACTCAGACTTGAGTGTTTTTTTTTTTTTTTTTTTTCGGCACAGAGACAGCAGACATTTAACCAGCAGACATTTATTTAAGGTTAAAAAGTGACTTAGTTCTGCTTTAAACTGAAAATTACGATGCAATTTCCAGCTACTCTCCAAATCCTTTCACTGTTGTCAAGTTAAAGCCACAGCAACTAACCACTAACCACAACCCAGCCTCCACAAATTCCTGTATTTTTGTATATCTCTAGTATCCAAAAGATGTGTGGAAAGAGTATCTTGGATGCATCATACTATTAAAAAGACAACTTAGAGATATTTTGCGTTTATAGTAAAAAATGACAGATTCAGTAGACTTTAGAGGGAAAAATAAGATGCCTGCAAGGTTGGCTTTCCAGTGTCTGATAATTCTTTTCTTGTCCTTGGGGTGTACTATGAATATTTGTCATATCAGTGTAGTGCTTAATATCCTTGAATTATTTATATTATGGTGACTATAATTTGAATGGATCAGCGTCATGAAATAATGTTAAGTGAATATTGTGCAGTGCCTTGTTCTCAACTCTAACAGGAAAAATCCAGTCTTGCTCAACTTGCTTGGTGAGAAGCAGAGGGTTTTTTTCCATTTGTCACACACAGACACAGATTGTAAAACATGTCTCAAGTATGTAAATACAGTGGTATTACTCCATGCTACTACATTTAAATAACAGAGATATTCATTGTAGAGCTGCACATTATATCACAAATGTATTATTGCAATATCGACTACTGGAATACACATGTTCTGGTCTAGTCCTCGTTTAGGTCTGGTTTAGACCTGGTTTAATCCTAGTCTAGTTCTCATTTAGACCTGGTTTAGTCCATGGTTTAAACCTGGTTCAGTTCAGGTTGGGAACTGGTCTAGTCCTCGGTAGTCCTGGTTTAGTTTTAGGCTAGATTTGCTTAGTCCTGATTTTGGCCTGGTTTAGTCCTGGTTTAGACTTGGTTCAGGCCTGATCAAATTCTGGTTTAGTTCTGGTTTACTCCTGGTTTAATCTTGGTTTGGTCCTACTGTAGTGCTGGTTTTGTCTTGGTTTAGTCCTGATTTAGACCTGGTTTAGAACTGGCATAGACCTGGTTTAATCCTGATGTAGACCTGGTCCTGTCCTGGTTTAGTGCTGGTCCTGGCTCTATCTCTTTGTAAAATAAAACTGATTCTGCTCTGTCAAAAAGTGCCTCCATATATTTTCATTCCAATATTTAACGCATGTATTGCTTATTTTTCCTAATATTACACTGCAGCTCTTATTCATTTACAGTTGTATAACAGGGAACTCGTGTCTGTTTTTGGGCAGAGTTAGCATGAAATAATTTTATCTGCTCATAAATAGTTGAACACAACTCAGAGGTAGCCCGTATCTGATTCAGAGCAGTGGAGCTGGGCCTGTTATCATTTGTCCTGCTCTGTTTTTAGCTTCTCATGACTCAGGTGGTGTTTGTAGTACAGGCACAGTGTAGAAGGAGGCTGTGAATACCAGAGCAGCCACAGAGGGACCTTCGCTGTTTGTTTGTTTTTTGTCAGTCTGTAAGTAACATCTCTCTCTTTCTCTCTGTTTCTGTCTCTGTCTTGCAGCTGAGCAGTATCAGCAAAGCCATCACCTCCACAGAGACGCCTGTCAAAGAGAAGCATGCACGACGTATCCTTTTACAACACAAGCTCGGATTCCTATCACTGATAACTCTGCATTATTATGTCATCCAGAAGACTCATGAGAAGAAATATGTGCATGTGGTCATGATCTTATGAGACAGGGCTGCTCAATGTCAGGAAAAACGTTAAACATTTTGGACAATATTTACTGCTTCCTTTGGGAAATGGTTAAGTTTAAGTAAAATGGAAAAACATGTTTTTAAAAAGGCAACCCAAGGTTCCGAACTAACTTGTACTTGTCAGAACTAACAAAGTCTAAACCTAGGACATCCCAAATCCACACATGACAAAAAACAACTTGATAATACGCTGAGGCGCAGTGGCAAAGTGGTTAGTGCTTTTGCATCACAGAAAGAAGGTCCCAGGTTTGATGCCCAGACTGTGTGGGGCATTTGTGTGTAGTGTTTTTGTGTTCCCTCTGTGTCTGGGTGGGTTTTCTCTGGTTACCCCGATTACCCCCATCAACCTAAAACATGCTCAGTAGGCTAAGGCCTCAAACACACTGGACGCTTCAAGCGCAGCTGCGAGTGTAAAGGCATCAGAGCCACGCTGCAGAGACGCAAGGTTGTGCACAACGGCTGCATGAGCAGGCAGCTCCTTCTACAGAAAAGTGATCAATATAAGAGTACAGCCACATATAACAGACCTGTGGTGACTATAGTTGACCGAACAGAACACGTGTGTTTACCGTCCTTGTGGACATGACAATGCAACTGCAAGCTTTTTTATAGGTAAATTCACGGTCTATCAGAGCCGGTAATCCTTCACACATTAATAAAATGCATCAGGTTTGTGTAGTGCTCATGGTAGTTTTGGGCTGAAAAATGCGTTCCAGTGCATGCCATGAGCGTGAAAAAAAAGGGGAGGCTTCTATTTTCTAGGATGCCCACGTAAGAGGCACGTTTCAGGCGTCGCTGGAGACTCCCTCCCCACTAATCCTACGTCTGGATACTCCAGACTAGGATCCTGCCTCAAGGTCTGGAGAAAGGTCCCCAGCTGCTGCACTGCGGTCGCTCGCTGCTCCTAAAAGTTTTCCCTCAGCCGCATTCAAGGATGGGTCAAATGCAGAGGACAAATTGTCCCCTACAGGGACAATAAAGTCTACCTTAACCTTAACAAATAATATTATATAATATTATAATAAACATATAATACTCTTCCATGTGTCAAACATTCATGTTGGTGCATGTGTTTGTGGTACTACATGTGTACGTCCCTTAACTACTGCCACCACAGGCATCATCCTGGGCACTCACAGAGAGAAGGGAGCCTACACCTTCTGGTCCTATGCTCTGGGCTTCCCTCTGGCCAGCAGCTCCGTCCTCTGCTGGAAGTTCTGCCACGTGCTCCACAAAGTGCTCCGAGATGGACACCGCAATGTAAGACACAGACTTCACTAGTTTAAGTTCATTAGGTTGGTCCACTCTAGTTACCATTTCCTTTGTATATGTGACAGGTTTTACAAGACTGCATGAGACATCACAGCAGTCTCGTTGAAGTTGGGAAAATGTGGGTAAGTCATTTGAATTTCTATATTGGATCCTAAACTAAAAGATATTACTGAATGACCAAGTTACCAGAGTTCAGTGGACAAAGAGGTGTGAAAAAGTAGGGCTCCAACAACTAATCAATTATTCAGATCATCTTCAACTAATTTAGTTATCTATTAATTGCTAACTGGAGTATACTGTAGATTTTGAAACATACAATGTGCTGATTGTGGAGGTTTAATTATCAAGACAGCGCAATAAATTCAACTAAATAGTAAAAGAGGATGTACATTTTTTGTTTCTTATGAAAAATGTTTTTGTATATATTCTTCATCATCTTCTCCAAAAGTTTTCAAGTGGCATTCTTGTAGATTCATCATTTAGTCAGGCTTCACTATCCAATTATTAATCAATTAATCGAAAAAATAATCAACAGATTAATCGATTTTCTAAATAATTGTTAGTTTCAGCCCTAGATAAGAGAATCAGCAAGAATTAAAGGATAGGTATCCAAGTCAGTGATGAGGCCACCAATGATCATCAAAGAACACATGTAAGGTGTTTGGAGAAAAAGTCATTTTACATTGAGATGGTTTGGACATCAGAGGAGGTACAGAGGAGGGGTAGTGAATATGTAGAAGGATGGTGAAGTTAGAGCTGCCAGGCCTAGAGGAAGACCAAAGAGGAGATTTATGGATGTAGTCAAAGAGGACATAAAGTTGGGGCGAAAGTGGTAGAGCGGTCGTCCTATAACAGAACAGTTGACTGTTTGAATCCCACTTGACCTAGTTTTTACTGTCGTGTTCAAGACAACTCACCCAACGTGCCTGCATTAGTGTGTTAGTGTGATTGTGAGTTTGGTGGTGGTCGGAGAGGCCATAGGTGCAGAATGGCAGCCATGTCTCCTACAGAAGTAGCTCACCGCCACAGTGTGACTGAGGAGTGAATGAATAATGTACTTGAGTGTAAAGTGACTTTGAGTGCAGAGAAAAGCGCTATGTAAAATCGCATTATTATTAAGTTGGTGCAAGAGAAGAGGCTGAGGATAAGATAAAATAGAATGAAAGCAGTAAAACGAACTTCATTTTATTTATTTTTTTCATAACTTTTTTTACTTTGTGTTTAGGCCCATCTTCATGACAGATATGGCCAACTCGTGGGCCTTTATACCAAGCTGCTCTGCACCAAAATGGAGTTTCATACAAAGGCAAGTGCACCTATTATCACCCTTATATTGATAAATGTGGGGAAACAATGTATTTTAACACACTGTTTTATCATACAGCGTCAGGATATCCCTCCAAACCTCGAGGTCACGGACGACGTCCTGGAGCGCGCCGCAGGAACAGATATTAATAATGTGTAAGTATTAAATTATTTGTGTTACATTCTAGAGCTGCACAATATTAGAAATATAAGTGATAACTGTGTTTAAATATTGTGATAATGATTCGAGCTGAGATATTTGAAAATGCCTTTTGACAGAACAAAAGATAAATTATTTTTACTTTTGAAGGAGATAAAGGACTACGGTAATAATAAGGCTAAATCATAACAAATACTAAACCAGGACTGAATGAGAACTAAACCTGGTCTACATCAACAGCCCTACACCAGGACTAGACCAGGATTAAACCAGAACCAAATCAAGATTAAACAAGGACTAAACTAGGTCTAAACCAGGATATCAGCAGGGCTAAACCAGAAATAAACTAGGACTAAACCAGCACTACACCAGGTCTACATCACCAGCTGTACACCAGGACTAGAACAGGACTAAACCAGGTCTAAACCAAGACAAAAACAGGACTAAAGTAGAACAAAATTAGGATTAAACAAGGACGAAACTAGGTCTAAACCAGGATATAATTAACACTGAACCAGAAAAAAACAGGACTGAACTAGCACTACAACAGTACTTGACCAGGTTTACATCACCAGCCCTACACTAGGACTAAACTGGGTCTAAACCAGGTCTAAGCTAAGACTAAACCAACACTACACCGGTAATAGACCAGGACTAAACCAGATCTAAACTAGAACCAAATCAGGATTAAACAAGGGCTAAACTTGGCGTAAACCAGGATATAATCAGGACCAGACCAGGGCTAAACCAGGTCAAGACCAGGGCTGAACCAGGCCTAAACTAGGACTAGCACAAAACTAAGTGAGGACTAAATTTCATTGATAAAACCAGGACTTTCTAAACTTTTGTCCCAACAGTCTTTTATTGGACAGTTACTGCATGAATCTCTGTCAGACTAAAGACACAACATTACTGCCATTTATTTAGTTTCCTGTGATATGGTTGCTGCAATTGTTGATATTGCGATAACAATACATTTGTGATTTATTGTGCAGCTCTTCTACATTCATAAAAAATGGTACCCTATAACAGTTTTTTTTCATTGGGGACTGATTTAACAAAGGACTCTTCCTGTGCCCCTCAGGTTCCAGCTCACAGTGGAGGTGTTCGATTACATGGACGCGGAGCTGCGGCTGGCAGAGACAGGTGAAAAAAACCTCCCGGACTCTGTCAAGGAAGAGTAACTCGAGCCAGGGGCAGAGCGGCAGCCGGCAGCCATTATCTATTTATGCACAGAAAGCCAGGCCATACTTGGTTGCAAATTGGGTTAGCCTGTAGTAGATTTAGCGAAGTAGTTTATATTGTGCTGTGAGGCTTTAATTAGTGCTAAATGGTGAGGAAATGCCAGCAATCATGGTGTATTAAGGCCACTTCCTTCCACTTTGCTGTGATGTTATGCTGCGCTAATGGCTGCAGAGTGGAGTCACGTCTGAAGTCCGTAAACAAATTTTCTAACCATGACAACATAGTCACTCACTCCAGTGTCATGACGTTAAAATTGCATTAGCATCTTCTTAGAAATGTCTGGCATGTTGACACTACAAAACCTGTCAACTGTGTGAGTGTGTAAGCACCAGAAAACATGTGACAGGAAAGGAAAATACTAAACATCATGGTAGTGCGCACTACTAACAGCAGCATCTTTTTGACATTTGACATTCTTAAAACAACTTAAAACAGCAGTAGCTCAGTTGGTAGAGACGTTCACTCACTAACCCGAAGGCTGGTGGTTTGATCCTCACTACTGGCAATGTATTTACTGACTATTGTGTACTTTGGCAAGACACTTCACACAGCTTGCCTGTATGAATGAGTGTGGTGGTTGGAGGGTACGTCAGTCTGCCCCAGGGCAGCTGTGGCTACAGAAGGAGCTCACCACCGCCGAGTGTGAGGAATGAATGAAAAATGCACCTGATTGTAAAGCGACTTTGAGTGTCTAGAAAGTGCTATTTAAGACCAATGCACAATTATTATTAATTTATTATTAATTTAAATTATTTGTAGTAGGTGACTAATGCCAGATGAGTTTGGGTTAGATATTTTTTGGCCTTTATGGCTTTATTTGATAGGACTGGGGCTAGATTTTTTCCAAACGATACCTGGTTTTTGATGCTTTATCTGATACCTATGATGTGCTGCTACAATCATAAATCTCATTAATATTGAATAAAAGACAGATTTTTGGAGGAAAATTCTGAGCTACAAGTTAAAACCAGTAGTTTGTCTGATTTATTTGATTCATACATGCAAAGGAACATTAAAGGTCTCACCAGGTATTGAAAAAAAATTTTTTTTATATCAGTGGTCTTGTAACTTTTCTTTTGTTACCATAAAGGTATTGTTTAATGGTACCCAGCTCTACAGAGGACAGTGGAGAGAAGACAGAAAATCATGAAGGAGAGCAGGGAGAGACATTTGGTAAATCACTGGAGTCAGTACTAGAACCCACACCACCAAGATGAGCTGTAGTTCCTCTCTGTAGTGACTTTGGTTCACTGTTTGTTTGTTTTTTTTATTAGATGGAGTTGATTGTAGACTTGCAGGAAGCAAGTGAGTCAGTGACACATATTTTAATTTAAGGCTCTAATAGGAAAATGATTCTTAAAGTGTAAAGTCTGTGTAAACTGTGGATGGAAGAGCAGTTATTGCGATACATTTTGATAAATGACATAATTGTACAATATATTGTTCACTATATTGTACTTTTTGACTTATCACTTCACCTGTATATGCAGATCTTGGAAGTACTGTACATGGCTGCAAAATTGAGGCATCCACATTTTGTGAAATATCACGACTTAACTTTTCTTCTTTCTCTGTTATGTTTTCCAGTTATCCGACAGCTCAACACGTCTATTGCCATCTCCACTCTCACTTCAGGCCAATGTCGTCTGGCTCCGCTCATCCAAGTCATCCAGGACTGCAGTCAGCTCTACCACTTCACTGTCAAGCTCCTGTTCAAACTGCATGCATGTAAGGGGAAGACTCTCTGCACATGTCTTTATCTCATTTAACTGAAATTGTACAAAATGTGTGTTCATATTTGACTGTTGTGGATCTCAGGTCTCCCGCCTGACACTCTACAAGGGCACCGGGATCGCTTCCATGACCAGTTCCACAGGTATGTTAACTACTGGCCTGGGGCTAGATGTGTCCAAGTGGCAAAGAAGTATTATGTCCCTAAAAGAAGACTGCAACCTAATCCTGCCTCGCCCAGTCAACACATCACCAATGCAAATGCTCCCAGGGCTCTTCCCATGTCCCACCCAGTTTGGTTACAGGCACACCACAATAAAATGCATAGTAACATAACTTTATTAACTTTGCAAAAAAAAAATTTTAATAATGAATTGGTATTCCAGGTGTTATTCCTCCTTTTATATGTACAAACAGAAAAATAAGATTAAATATAGCCACAAGGGGCAATCATAGGCCCTTGCCCGCTGCGACCCGGAGCTGTGCCACATTTAATGGCGGTTGTTAGAATGTCAGAAAAAGGTCCTTTTTATCTGTCCATACAAATCTTGGTTTCATTCTGTAGGGGGCGCTATTGTGTCAAATGTGAATATTTGTGATTACATGTGTATAAGACTGTGGTGTTAATAAGTGTTTAAAATTTCAGCCAAATCGGAGTTGGCATGCAGGAAGTGTACCAATTAGCGCGTACGTGAAAATTGATGAAATTTTGTGAAAGTTTGTGAATTTGCCGCATGAAAACCGTCAGCGATTCTACAAAAATTTGGATAACTTTTGATGCCACACTTCTCTAGATAAATTTGACCAAATTTGAGCACATTCGGATAAACGCCCTAGGAGGAGATCGAAAAAGTAAAACTGCTGTACCAACTTCAATCCAATATGGACGACTTCCTGTTTGTCGTGCGGCAGTGATGTAATACTATGGTTTGCTTGTCCTGTCATGAAGCATGCGTGTACCAAATGTGGTGATTGTACGCTGAAAAATGATGTGGCCGGGTCCCATTGGGGCAATGTTACTGGTGGTGCTATTGAGGCATTTTTTATATTTTGTTAATATGACGTACATTAAAAACTAGCTTGCCACCAACCTGACCTGTGTGCAAATTTTTGTGCAAGTGTATAAATGTTCAGTGGGTGAAATTTGCGTTCCCGTGAAGTAAAAAGAAAAAGAAGAAGAAGAATATTCCTTTCAATAACAATATATCCTCTTTGCCGGGGGTTGCGATGTATACATTTTTGGAAAGTGCGCGCGCATTGCTACCTGTTCCTGGGGTTCCTGAGTCACTGTCGGGTACTTTGATGTGTCACTGACCTGTGCATTTTGGATCACTGCTGTTCAATCACTATAGGCCCTCGCCTTTACTGGTGCTCGGGCCTAATAATTAATCTGTGACGTCTCGGTCAACCTAAATTTTCATTGGTTAGTTGCATGTACTTCTGCATCAGTAAAGCTGGTCTACTTTATTACCAGTGTTTCGGGTTATACTTTTTTCTGAAATGCGTAACACATTAGTTTAAGAGAAACCCGCTACATCAACACTGTTGTTTTACTTCTCATTAAGCAGCAGCTGCAGAAACATGCAGGGCTGCTGTGCGTCTTTCCTGACTTTTGATTAGTTAACAGAGACACGCGAGCAGTCCCCTACTTGAATGTTACTGGAGGTTAATGCAGGGCATATAATGTATGAACAGTGTTAGCAGCTAATTTACGACCCTTTGAGATGGAAACTCAAATTTGGGGTCAAACACAAACAAATTGGATTAAAGATGTAGGTATTTCAAGTAGTGTTAGAAGCAAGTTTTGTAGCAGGCAGAAGAAACTGATGCAGACTAAGGGGCTGTTTAGACGACAGTGCGATTTGCCGAATCCGTAAAGGTTTGATTGCGGTTTGGCCTTTCGTTTACACGAAGACGGAGTCTCTGTTTTTTGAATCCACAATTTTTTGAAGATGCTGGCAGAGGTGTTTTGGTCTCACAGCGGGAGCCGCTCTGCTCTCATGAAAACTGTGAAAACAGCAACTCACTGAAAACAACGATGTAACAGCCCCAACCTGAACAGTTATTGGCTGTCTGTCTGCCGGGCGCAGGTCAGCTGATCCATGAGCGCAAAATACAAGACTTTTATATCTCACACGTTCATATGTAGTCAGTAACTGTCAGTAATATTTGTATAAGTACTGACTTTGATGAGAGACTTTATGAGAATGGCTCCAGAAAACCACAAAAAAGTAGTTGGAAAGTTACAGACCTGTTGTCTGATCTGCTGTTTACTCACTGTGTGGTGTAGAGCATTTGCAGGGCCCACAGCGCAGTTTGCTGGACAAAAATCAGTGCTACAATTTACAATTGTTTTCCTTACACCTCAGCATTGTCATGGTGGGGCAAATCGGAGGCGGCATGACTGTTGCATTTTCCTCGGCATTATTGTGTAAACAGGCCTTAAACTACTTGAATGGGATTAGACAGACATACAGCCAATCAGAATTAGTAAGTACCAATGAGGTCTGCATTTCATTGATATGGTCAAGGCTCAATCTCAATGGACAGTTACTTGATTGGGAGGGATTTTAGAATGTGAATAAGTCTGAATCACCAGGCTATGCAATCTTTTAAAATATTTAGGCTTTTGAAATGATAAACTATTGTCAGAGTTTATGCATGGGAAACTCTCTCTGCATGGAATAATGTAATGCAAAGCAAAGCTGGAAAAAAAATGGTAACTTGTATTTGTACATTTAACAAGTCGGTGTACTAGGGATAATGTAAAAGGTTGTTAATTCAGTTCATGTTTTAACAGCTTTTTCCTGTTTGTCTTACAGCCTTAAAAGTTTCTTCAATAAAGCTCGGGACATGCTGTACTTCAAGAGACTGATCCAGATCCCCCGGCTCCCTGATGTAAGTCCCAGAGAGGGGTGGTGGAGGCTGAGTCACGGCTTCCTTCCTGGATTTGGTCTTCAGCACCAGCATAGTTCTTGTCTGTGTAGCAGAAAACACCTTTTTTATTTACTAAAAACATGGAAGGGCTGGTACATGCGGTCCAGAGTAATGGAGAGTGTGGAGAAGAGGCATGTACAGCAGGTTGTAATGGGTGGAGAAACGTTTCAGTGGTGTAGTGTGATAAGAGTATCAGCAAGATTGAAAGGTGTTCAGACCAGATGGCGAGTCTGAGGAAAAGACAGGAGGTAGCAGAGCTGAAGATGTTGAGGTTCTCTTTGGCTTTATGTGACTTTATTTCTTGCAGAGACTGAAAAAGGCTAAATCCTTTCCATAAATAACAACAGTCTTCTACAGAGAAGCAACTGAAAGTATCCTGACCCGCTGCATTACTGTCTGCAGGGCTTGACATTTACTTTTTTTCCTCACTGGCCACCGTGGCTAGTCTTTGTCAAAAGTTACTAGCCAATTAGTGTTTTTATTAGCCACAATTTAATTAGTGACATTTTTGTGTATGTTTTATAGCATACAATAAGCTTAAAGGAATGTACAATTTGGTTTTATGTATGGACAGGAAGTATGAAGTATTACAAAACAGGTTTACCTATAGGCAGAATAAACTGTATCTCCGGTGTCACATCTTTAAGACATGTTTTTTGTTTTTGTTTTTTTAATGTCCACATTTTACATTTTGAATACTATTTAAACAGTCAAAAGTTTTGGAATAGTTCATGGAAAATTCTTGGGAAAGTGTATGAACCCTGGAGTGAGTACTGAGCTGATTATGATAAATGGAGAAAGGTATCTCGCTTCTGTGTATACTGAAAGTGTATGATGAAAGTAACAAACTTACTGAGCTGAAGAGAATACATCGGATTAGGAATGTGTTCATCTGCTGGACAGTTCATGTTAGATGTTTAGGAAAGAAAGTCAGAGGCCAGACTGAGATGGTTTGGACATGTAGAGGTGAGATAATGAATAATGAAAGGCTGAGGTCTAGAGGAAGACCAAAGAGGAGATTTATGGATGCAGTGAAAGAGGAGATGAAGTTAGTTGGTGTGAGAGAAGAGGATGGGGTTTGATGGAGACAGGTGCTGTGTCGACCCCTGAAAGGAAACAGCCAAAAGGAAAATAAAAAAAGTTGTCAAGTTCATTCTAAGATTAAACTTTGCTTTCATTTTCTCTCCCTCTGGCTGTCAGTCCCCTCCGAACTTCCTGCACGCAGCCTCTCTGGCCAAACACAAGAAGCTGGTAGTGGTGATCCCTGACCAGGATGACCACGAGCAGCAGGACGATGACGACGACGAGCCGGAGCCTCTGATTGAAGTCGAAAGCAGCCCCGCTGTTGTACAGGCGCAGCAACCGGTATGGCACAGAAACACACTCACCAAGTTCTTTCTTATATAAACAAATACATTTTTGGGGCCCAGCTGCCTGCGACTCCTAATGAGAATAGATGGAAGACTATAAATGAAGGAATGAATTTAGTAATGCAGCAGATATAGACAAATTAAGAGAGACATAACTTTGTGATACACATAATGGCCATGTTACTACTTTTTGTTTATAGGGTGCAACTCAGTTATAGTAGAAGTGTTCATACATTCTCCCTAGACAGTGGTGAAAGTAACATTTAGGTCTTTCTTTCCTCAGGTTGTGGACATATTTGACCAGGCGTTTGGTCCTCCCAACGGAGCCTTTGATGACAGGTAACACACAGTGCATTTAGTGGTTCTCAAACTGTGGTACGTGGACTTCCTCTGGTGGTACTCAGGAGTGTTTTGCAGTTCAAGTCCTGATCTTGTTTAATTTTGAGCCAGTTTTATTCCTGTTTTAGTCCTGCTTTAGTTGGGGATTTAGTTACAAGAGTAGATCACTGCTTAGTCCTGGTTTAGCCATAGTTTAGTTCCTGTTATGTGCTGGTTTCGTCCTGGTTTAGACCTGGTTGAGTCCTGGTTTAGTCCCTGTTTTGTCCCTATTTACTAAGGCTTTTTTTAGTCCATTAAAGATGGTACTTGGAAAGTCATATATTTTCTGAGGTGGTACTTAGTGTGAAATGTTTTAGAGCCTCTGAGCTAATAATGTGTGATGTGGTTTCACATTTTCTGTCTGTGTCAGCCCTTTGTGACTGTGTCTGTCTCTGACAGAGATCTCCAGATTGACAGCCTGAAGCAGGAACTGGAGCTGTTGAAGGCTGAGCTGGAAAGAGTAAAGGCAGAGGTAAGCACTGGTCACTTTTGGTCACTTTTTATATTTTAGTTTTAGGGCTCCTTTGAGAATATCTGCTTGGAAGTGATCAAAGTTGACTTAATTACATGCTAATTTTGATGCAATTAACACTAATCCTGAAAAAATCTAAATCTACAAAATGGTGGGTCTGGTACAAAGGTTTTTAACTGGTCTCATCATTTAAATGTTTATCTAAAATGGGACAGGCTTTATGCAGTGTTTTCTTTCTCTGAGTGTTTTTAAATTGTCAGTTCAGAGTAGGGCTGGATACCAAACAACGATACCTCTGTGGTAGTGCGTGAAAGCCTCTGGTACTTAGTTGTATCAAAAACAATTATCTTTTGGTCTAGTTTCGACACCGGGCAGGTCCTGAGACAGTGCTACAGAAAGCGACACGACAGCAGCATCATGGGGAGGGCTACAGACAGTTGTCCAGTCACAAGGGTTATTGGTAAAGAAGCTGCTCCTCACAGAGTGCTGTATTAAAGCAGGTTACTAGAAATTTGTGTGAAAAGAAAAAAAAAAGTATTGGAGAAAAAGATGCAAAGGCAGCAGAGACAGCTGCATCCTGGGGACAAATGTCCATATAAACCACGAACTTTGGGGACGTTCACAGGGAGTCAGTGCATTAGGAGCCACCTCACACAGACGGATCAAGACATTTATCTACAACTGTGTCAGGGCTTTTGGGGTTTTCTGTAACTGTGAGACATTATCAAAATTATCCAAAAACAATGTTTGAAACATGTCACTCTGTAGATACTGTAGAAACTATAGATATGCATTTTACTTTTTGAATTGAATTGCTGCAAGAAATATGCACTTTTACATAATAATCTAATTTTTTGGCTAGCACCTGTATAGTATAATCTGCCTTTCCTATTTTTTATTTTTTTTATTTAACCTTTATTTAACCAGGAAGTCCCATTGAGATTCAGAATCTCTTTTTCAAGAGAGACCTGGCCAAGGTAGCAGCCTATCCACAGAAACAGATACATACATACATATTAACAGTACTTTACATTTTCATAATAAAATACGTACAGTATGTTAAAACATCTCAAGAAAAGCAAGCACATGTGTTTATTACCAAATTTTTTATGGAAGCTATAAAATCACCTCAAATAGAAACCAGACTAACCTTTTACACAATGACGTTTGGTTGTTGTTCATATATTATTACCGTGTTTAAGTGTGGACGAACATGTCGCTGGATTTACATTACACACTGCACTATTGTAAGAATGTGGGTCATGTGCGGGGCGGGCCCAAACGCTCGTCCTCACATGTGGAATGTAGCAGGTCAGAGGACCTGGCTGTGATGTCAGGAGTCAGAAAGGACCAGTTTATTTTCCAGGAGATGTAACAATGCCACAGGAAAATGGTTAGGCGTCTATTTAAATGGGTTCAGATTTGAATCGTCAGAGATGGAAATGAATTGTGATGCAGTTTTATAAAAGTGTCAAGGCCGCCACAAGGTTTGATGGAACAGATTCTGGCAGAAACTAAATAAATGGTAGTGATTATTGTTTTTCATCTGACAAAGAGTCCAACTATAGACTGAGCTGGGACAAAGGTTTAAAAAGTCCTGTTTTTTTTTATCTCTGATCAGTCTGAAGTTTAGACCTGGTTTAGTTCTGGTCTAGTCTTTAGTTAGTCCTTGTTCAGTCTTGGTTTAGTCCTGGTTTAATCCTGGTTAAGTTCTAGTTTAGACCTGATTTAGTCCTGGTTTAGACCTAGTTTAGACCCAGTTTGGTTTTGTTTTAGTCCCAGTTTACTCTTGGTTTATTCCTGGTTTATTCCTTGTTCAGTCTAGATTTAGTCTTGTTTTAGTTCTGGTTCAGGCCTGGTTTATTTTTAGTTTAGTTCTAGTTTTGATTTAACCCTATTTTTAATGTAGCTCTGTATCTCATCCTTATATAAAGCTAAACTAAACTCTTGCTCTAAAAGGATGTGAACTTTAAACTGTATTGAATCGTGACTTGAGTGCATGGTTACATTCCCCGTTTCTTCTTCTCCTCTTCCTCTGTAGGCCCAGCGCTACATCACGCAGCTCAAGTCCCAGATCAACAGTCTGGAGGCAGAGCTGGAGGAGCAGAGGGCCCAGAAACAGAGGGCTCTGCTAGAAAATGAACAGCTGCGGATGGAACTGGAGGCCACGCGCCGAAGGAACGCAGAACACGAAGGTCTACAGACCACCTTCATGGAGGCAGAACGTAAGACGACGCATTGTAGAACTAACTCGGTCAGAGTTTTAGAGCAATTATTCCTGTTTTTAATTTAAATGTTCAAGTTTCATTGTACTCTGAAATAAGAGCAATCGAACATTTTTATCCTTTATAAATTTAAGTGTAGCCTAAACCTTTGACTCATCACAGTAGCCCCCTTTGGCAGATATAACAACTGAACACACTCGTGGCATATTTATGTTTATTTGATAGGGACAGGACAAAAAAAGGCATTGTTGCCTGGTTCAGTGAGCCAGCAACTTCTACATTTCTTTTTAAAGCAGGACAGTCTGGTTCCTCTCGCAGTGAACCGTTTATCTGCAGTGCGTCTTACGGATATGGAAGCAGAGTGAATTTAATAACTTCTCTGACCTGATTAACGGTGTTTAGTGCTTTCCTTCATCACCTGTTGGTTCTGCTGAAGTCTGTGTTGTTGTTCAGTCCTTTGTGGGATTTTTTTTTCCGTCCTATTTCAGTACAGTAACAGGAAATCCTGGTGATGTCCAGCGTAATGACAAAAACCCACTTTTTCCACAAGTGTTTGTAAAACTGGCTTCTGGTGCTGTCCCCGTTCACAAATAGGAACAGAGCTGCTCAGAATACATCATATTCTGGTGTTTTATGGCAAAACCGGCGATCAGCCATGTTTGTTTGGGTTACAGGTCAGCGCTGCACTGCCTACGTCCCGCCCTTTGTTTCTCTGATTGGTTACTCCACCTGTGATTGTTCTACCCATAGAAACAAAACTTACACAAAGGGACCAGACTAACTTTTTTGTATAGAAGAGGGAAAATGTTTGTGTGGCTGTCCAGGCTGACTGAGGCCATGTCCATAGGCCTTTTAGCTAACAGCTACTTTGCAGACCAGGTCCCTGAGAAAAAAAAATGACTATAACAGTGAGACAATGACACAAAACATTGAAGCTTACAGTACATAATTACACGTTACTAGACTATTAACAATGAAACACTGGTGGAAATGTTACTCTAATGTTCACAGATTTGATTGGAAGTAAGCCATTGTTTTACCATATAAGTGAACTGTTTCAGATTTGGGAGGGCTTTTAAATCGGCAGGTGTGGTGTTCCAGATCTGTGGGCCTTTTACTGTTAATGAGCTCTCATAATCTCTGGAGCAAGGTCATTACTACATTTCAAAACACCAGAGGGCACTGCAGAATGCTGTGGGAGACATTTTGGTTCAGGGGCCTCTCACTCTGAACAAGTTGTAGGAAGGCCTTTTTGTATAGTTTACAGTATAGTCAGTTTTGGGTAACTTCTTTTTAACCTCTGGCTTTTCTTTGTACCATCTGATGCTATTACTGGACTTGAACTGATCAATTTCAGCTTGAAAAAGCTTGAATTTCAATTTAAAAAATGGAAAATTTTGACCTGTAATGTATGTAGCTGTTATTGTTTATAAAATGAATTATCTCCTCTGTTTTTAGAGCGAGCCCAAGCCACGGAGCAGCGCTACAATAAACTGAAGGAGAAGCACACGGAGCTGGTGGCCAGTCACGCAGAGCTGCTACGAAGGGTACACACTTATCACAGTATTGTAACTGTACGGTTTATTACTGAGGTTAATGCAGCAGTGGTTCTCAAGCTGTGGTACGGGTTCCACTCCGTCGTACTTGGGAGTCTTTCGCACTTCAAGTCCTGATTTAATTTAATTTAACGCCAGATTTAGTTCTTGGAGATTACATTTGAAGTGTAGACCTCTGCTTAGTCCCAGGTTTAAACACAGACTAGTCCTTCTATGTCCTGGTTAAGTCCTGGTTTAGTCTGGCTTAGACCTGGTTTAGTCCTGGCTTAGACCTGGTTTAGTCCTGGCTTAGACCTAGTTTAGTCCTGGCTTGGACCTGGTTTAGTCCTGGCTTAGTCCTGGTTTGGTCCTGACTTAGACTTGGCTTAGAGCTTTTCTAAATGCTGGTTTAGCTAATGTCCTGGTATAGTCCTGGTTTACTTCCTACTTAGGCCTGGTTCAGTCCTAGATTGGTACTGGTGTAGTTTAGTTCTGGGTTAATCCTGGTTAAGCCCAGGCTTAGACTGGATTTAGACTTGATTTGGTTAGTCCTGGTTTTGTCTTGTTATGTTCTGGCTATGTCCTGGTTTAGTTGTGACTTAGACCTGTTTCAGTCCTAGATTTATAACGATACATTTGTAAATAAATAGTTGGAGCAGAGTCCTTACCTTCCTTTAATGGTGATAGGTTAGGGTTAGGGTAAATAAATAGAGCAGAGACCTTGTCCACCTCTGATGGGTCTAACTTAAATGTGTGTTCCTCAGAGCGCAGACACCGTGAAGATGCTGTCAGTGACGCAGCAGACTCAGGAGGAAGTGGAGAGGACCAAACAGCAGCTGTCCTTCGAGATCGACCGCATCAAACAAGAGGCCGACCTCAGGGTTGGTTCTCCGCTTTGATCGAGACAGAGGAGAGGAGAATTTTAGAGGAGGTGCAGTGATACTTAGGTGTTAGTAATCTTGTTTTTTTGTAGATGGAAGAACAGAAGTTTGAGATGGAGAAGCTGAGGAGAGAGCTGGAGGACAAGAGACAAGAGATGATGCGGATCAAGGTCTCGCTACAGTCGACTGAGCAGGTGGGAGACTTTTATAACTAAACATCAAACGCTGTCAATGACAAATCCTTTTGGAAAACAGGTGAAACGTCTTCAACTAGGGCTGCACAATTGATCGAAATTGAATCGAAATTGCAATTTAAACGGTTGCAATCAGCAAATCACAAAGGCTGCAGTTATTTAGGCAAACAAAATCTCCACAGGTTCTAAATCTGTATAAATCGTGCTATAGCCGTGTCTAGACCTCTACAGACATGATCTGAAAGGCTGTGATTCCTTGTTTTAGATTTGCAGTGAATATTTCATTTTTCTCTCAAGGGTCAGTGCTCCAGCAAATGCTTAAAATGTAAACTATCAACTGAACAGTGATTTTACAAAATATATCGCAAATCTAATAGCAACCGCAATATCTGTCAGACAAATCACATTTAGATATGTTTTTTTAAATCGTTCAGCCCTACCTTCAACTTTAAAAACCAAGTCCAGGTGACTTTTTTTTTTTTTTTTTTAACCTTTTTCTTGTGATTATGTACCATTTTAACTTTTGTAACCTAATTTTAAAAAGTTACACTGCTCCTGTTCATTGACAAAGGTGTTGCCGTTACAACACATCACAGAAATAGTATGCATGTATATTTTCTTCTGCTTTTTTTTTTTTTTTTTTTCTGCCCTGATCATAAATACCAAATATTTAATTATTTTCAGAATTTTAACCCACTTTATGCCAGGGCATGTAATAGCATCTCAGTTTTTTTAGGGGGGCTATTACAGTCTTGGGTCTGTCAAAGATCACAAACAACATTTATTTTTAGGGATAATTTTTTCCTGTGCTATGTTGAATCTAAAAAATAACTCAGATTTAAACCCATTAAAACTAATGTAACTCTTTGTTAGAACAACTACAAAAAAAAAAACTAATCTATTTAAATAAATGTTGTTGGTGATCTTTGATAGACTCCAGGCTGTAATAATACCCTCTGGAAAAATCCACTTTGCATTGAGAATATAGGAAATATAATTTTTTTTCTATTTTTACCAAAAAAAAAAAGAGAGATTCTATTACTTACACTGGCATAAAAAGGGTTAAAATTCTGAAAATAATAATAATTTGTTATTCTTAGTCAGGGCAGAAGTTGATAAAAAGAAATTATGCAAAAATCAAGTATAAAAAATATGAATGTATACTATTTCTCTTTTGTGACGGGGACACTTTTTTCCTCTGAACAGCAGCAGTGTCACAGATTTAGTCAGTGTAAAAATTAAGTAATATTAGATTTGTGTTTAGAAAATCAATATTGGTGATAAGATACACACCTGAGACACGTTTCAGAGAAAAGGTAAAAACAACTGCAAAGTTATCAAAAGAATAAAACTTGAAAAGGACACTTTTTCCATCAATAATGTTTATGGCTGTTGTAACCGGACACATTCTCAGCTCCACTGTGGTTAATTGACTGTTGGCTGAATCGCACTGTAGTGACACTTGTCCATCTGTGCCGTGTGTTCCAGGCGTCAGAGAAAGTGAACAGCTCCATGACGGCTCTGCAGGCGGAGAAGGAGCGTCTGATGCGGTCGGTGAGCGAGAAGGAGGCGGAGCTGTCCTCGCTGAGACAGTCGGCCCAGCTGCAGCAGTCCTCGCTCCAGCAGGAGAGGGACAGGAGCAGCCGGGAGCTGGGAGAGCTGCAGAGCAAACTGCACGAGAAGGTCGGTGTCAACGGGACGGGTACCGCTCCCATCTGTACGGCGGACAGTTTCAATGAGAAATGTTCAACCCCCTCACCTCAAAAGACATTATAATGAAAGATTAAGAGAATAAATGACAACTATTTATTATTCCATAGCATATAGTTATTTTGACTAAATGTGGCTCTTTTAACACAGGCCCGTGGACAGTATTATTCAGGCCTTAGCTTCAGGGCTTTGTGGAGCATCCTTTAACTTTTATAACTTCTAACAAACGTTTTTTGCTAACAAGCCTCTTACACCCACTAAAGATTTTCAATGGGATTTAAATCTGGAGACTGAGAAGGCCACTCCAGGATCTTTTTGTCTTCATGAAAAATCTTTTGGGGGTTGAATATTTCTGATTGCAACTGTATGTATATTTTTTCTCTGGTGATACCTAATTGTTATCCCTCTGTATCAACATTATTGTACAGCAGCAAAACACTCATGACCTGGGCTCCACATCTGCCTCTGTCACAGCAAAGACAAACAGCTGTAGTCATTATTTGCTCAAAAACATCACCACCATCTAAAGGTTTCCTCTGCATTAATGTGAGGGTGCTGCCTGTCACACACAAGTCTGTAATAAGATGCTGTTCCACTTTAAATGCTTCTGAGGTCCCACCGAGCTATGCCCTCAGTCACACAGACTTAAAAAATACAAAGACGAAGGTTATAAGATTAGTGATCTGTGACCACGCCCACCGTTTACAGCAGTCGGGCTGTGTTTGTCCACTGTTTTTTTTTATCGCTGTTAAAAAAAACGTGTCATACTGTTCAGAAAATGTAATGAACAAAAGTTACAGCTCAATAGCCAGAGCGTCAGTAAAAATATTTTTCTAATTTCTCTGACAGAGAACCTTGTAGAATAAAAAATCCAAATGCGTTTTGTAGATCTCCCCAAGCTGTACTTAAACAGCTAATTTGACTGAGATTGCCTTATTGGTTTTCTCAGAAAACTCATCTTTGACTGTTTTCACTGTCCAATTTGAACGCATTTGTTAGCGTTTTAATAAGCATTACTAAAACGTATGGCTGTATAAAACCTAAAATCAGCTACCTATAAAATCATCAGTGTTTATCTGCCATCAGCTGCTCTGAATTTAAAAAAAAAAATTGCATTGGCCATAGACAGTGGTGGAATGTAACAAAGTAAAAATACTTAGTACTTTACTTAAGTACAATTTTCATGCATCTGTACTTTACTTGAGTAAATTTTTACAGTTTTTACTTACTACTTACTACTTTACTACTTTATTTTAGAGCAAGAATCTGTACTTTTTACTCCTACATTTCTAAGTTCGTTTGAAGTACAAAGTATTTTGAGTTTGGTTTAAAATCATGTGTTTTTGTTGTGGCCTCATTGTAAACACACAGTACTTAAATATAACAGATGCAGTAAAGTAGTACTGCTTTAGAAACATCAGAATAATAAAGACCTCAGAGCTCAGCGACAGATTCAGTCTCTTCTACTGCAGCAGTTTGTTCATTTCATCTGGAATCAGCAAAATCCCTCACATTTAACACATTCATGAGCTGTGTGTGCAAAATACTTTTATACTTCCAAGTACATATAAAAGTAAGTAGTTTATTATGTTTACTGAAGTTGAAATTTTAAGGTGATACTTTACTTTACTTTAGTAAATATTTGCTTTACCACCACTGATCATAGAGCAACCCAGGTCGGTCGCCCACTATTACTAAACAGAATAGGTCCAGAGAGGTTTTTACGGAGGATGTTGTAGGTTGAGCTCCAAAAATGTCAACAAGAAGCATGGGAGCTGGCATTGTTCTGGAAAAATGATGCTCTCAAAACTGCTGCATGAACAAAGCGCTCTGAAAACAGCACTGCACTTTTACAAATCCTGTTTAATATCTGTTCAGTGATGCAGAGAACCTCGTCAATAGTGAGACCAAATCTTAACACACACATTTAAATGAACAATTTTAATAATACTTAAGATTTTATTGGTTACACATTGTATGTCTGACACTTTGTTTTGTGATGAATGTCCAGTCGAGTCAGGAGGAGCAGCTGAAGCAGAAGCTGCTGGAGGAGCAGTTTGCGCTGCTGCAGGGAACCGTCACAGAGGCCGAGAACATCATCCAGGACGCTGTGGCCAAGATCGACGACCCGCTGCACATCCGCTGCACCAGCTCTCCAGGTTACACTCGCCTCAGGACGACACACAAACACCTGTCCTGTAATGGAACGGCTCATGCTTGATGTAATCTTTCTGTTTTGTTTTTGTTTTAAACACAGATTATCTCATCAGTCGAGCTGAGGCGGCGCTGAGTTCCATCGATAACTTGAAAAAGGGCCACGCGGACTATCTGAGAAATTTGAGCGGTAGGTTTGTCCTGTAATGTCTTCATAACTCGATCTGATTATTTTTGTGTGTGTAAATGTTATAGCTGTCATCTGATCTGTCCGTGCTGGATGTGCTCAGATGCTGGGAAGCTGGTGCGGGCGCTGACCCAGTTCTCTCACCTGTCTGCGGACACCATCGTGAACGGCAGTGCCACAGCGCACATGGCCCCCACCGACCATGCAGACCGTAAGTACAGGGCACGGTCATAAGTATTCATAACACTCAGGTTTGTGATTTTACAGTGCCAAGATAAAATAATTTAAACAGAATACTATTTAATGGCATTTTGTCCTCAGGTTTATTAAATATATTTGACCCTCAAAGATTTAAGACTCACCTATAACCATGTTTTGTCCCTGATCTACAGATATAAACTTAATATTTTATTGCATTAAAACGTCTTAACTCTCAAGCCCTCCTTTAAAAAAAAAAAGTTCCTAAAGCCCTTTTTGGTCACTGGGTCACATTTAAAAATACTAAACATGAACAAAATAACTTTTTATTTTTGTTTTTTGATCATTAACCTCGGTTTCATTATACAGAGCAAAAGTGAATTACATTAACAATTATTTTAATATTTTTAACTCTAAATGCCAGTTTGTTTACAGAATTCCACATATTTGTAAACAAAAGATGAACTATTTACTATTTAAAGATGCAAAGTGTTTTAGTTTGTACAGGGATCACCAGCCCCAGGTCACTGAGTAGCCCCAAAACTGATTTAAATACATTTTTACCTTTTGTGCCATTACAAAAAAAAAAAAAGGGCAGAAACTGACATTCTTCCTCCTAAAGTCCTAAAATGGCTGGTCTAAAGTCACTATGAGAATTATAAGGGAATTAATTATTTCCCACAATGCAATGAGAAAATGGTGGATTTGGTG
This sequence comes from Bostrychus sinensis, assembly GCA_020698575.1. NCBI lineage: Eukaryota > Metazoa > Chordata > Actinopteri > Gobiiformes > Eleotridae > Bostrychus > Bostrychus sinensis. The sequence continues at coordinate 7,262,896 of CM036249.1, read as the reverse complement.
GTGATTTTGTGTGCGTGTGTGTGTGTTTTTTAGCCTCTGACTGACAGGGTTACAGAGGGGTGGCAGTAGCTCAGTTGGTAGAGCTGCTTGTCCAATAACCAGAAGGTTGGCGGTTGTGTCCTTGGGCAAGACACTTAACCCACCTTGCCTCCAGTGTCTGCGCACACTGGTGTATAAATGTGTGTGTGTGAATGGGTGAATGGTTCCTTGATGTAAAGCACTTTGAGTACCCATGAAGGTAGAAAAGGGCTATATAAATGTGACCATTTACAGAGGAATTACCATGATTTAACATTTTTGTCTTGCGACGGCAGTAGAGTGAAAATAAGTGATTTTAACGTTAATGTCAGGGGCGTCCAGACCTTTTTCAGAGACAAAACAGTATAGGTTCAACTCTGTTCTATAAGTATTCTGTTTTTAAAAGCCAAATAATTACAAACTTTTTTATTTGAGAACACAATCTAAAAGAAGTCCCAACAAAATTACATCTTTGAACATAAAAACTGCAATTATTTTTTGACAAACTAACCCAAAAAATACACAGCATAGAGTAGTAGATGAGATGCACAAATGTACAGACAAAGCTACGGAAACACTGTACGAATGTGCTGGTGGGCCATAAGAAACGCATTTGATTGTGGAAGCTGAGGGCCATATGAAATCTCAACCACAAATGGCCCCCAGGTTGCAGTTTGGACATGACTGATGTAAGAAAATGGGATCAAAAAGGGCTTTAAGAGGAAGAATGTGAGTTTTTTTTTTTGTCTAGACAGTAGAAAATTCTGTTTTAGTCTTAATTCTCCCCTGGAAAGCCCTGGAGGAGGGTTGCTGTTGCAGTAACAGTGGACTGTGCTGGGTTCTCCCCCTGCAGGACTGACCGAGAACTGCAGGAGCTGTGCCACTGAGAGTCTGCAGTACCTGAAGGACCTGAAGACCAAACTCAGTCTACAGAGAGCGGACCCTGCGGCAGTCAGAATCATCATCCAGAAGATCCTGCACTTGGGACAGGTGAGAGGAGACACTCTGGGACAGTACAGGGACAGGTGAGAGGAGACACTCTGGGACAGTACAGGGACAGGTGAGAGGAGACACTCTGGGACAGTACAGGGACAGGTGAGAGGAGACACTCTGGGACAGTACAGGGACAGGTGAGAGGAGACACTCTGGGACAGTACAGGGACAGGTGAGAGGAGACACTCTGGGACAGTACAGGGACAGGTGAGAGGAGACACTCTGGGACAGTACAGGGACAGGTGAGAGGAGACACTCGGGGACAGTACAGGGACAGGTGAAAGGAGACACTCTGGGAGAGCAGAGGGACGCTTATAGTGCATCAGTGGAATAAAATGTGGAAATGTGTGCAACTTTGTAACCTTAAAAAAAGCAGGGAACACACCAGAAACAAGTACTGCAGTGACATAAGGCTAAGGGTTAGGGTTGGGTTAGGTCTGTATAATTAGTTTGTTCTCCCCAGGTCTGGCTGGGCTTTCTCTGGTATCTCTAGTGCAGTGGTTCTTAAACTGTGGTACAGGTCCCACTGGTGGTACATGGGCTGTATCTGGTGCAATCTTTAGCAGTTCATTAAGTTTAATATAGAGCAAGTTTTATTCATGTTTTAGTCCTTTTCTGGTTGTAGCTTAATTTTGAAGTTTATACCACTACCTAGTCCTTGTTTAGACCTGGTTTAGAGTTGGTTTAGTCCTGGATTTGACCTGAATCTGACCTGAAACAGACCGGGTTTAGACCGGGTTTGGTCCTGCTTTAATCTTGCTTTAGTCTTTGGCTTAGTCCTGGATTAGAAATGGTTTAGACCTGGTTTAGATCTGGTTTAGTCCTGCTTTTGTCTTCCTTTTAGCACTACTTCAGACCTGGTTTATACATTGATTAGTCCTGTATTTGACCCTGGTTTAGTCCTACTTTACCTTTACCTGGCTTCAGACCTGGGTTAGACCTGGTTTAGACCTTGTTTCGATCAGGTTTAGTCCTGCTTTAGTCTTGCTCAGGCCTTGCGTTAGGACCTGGTTTAGTGTTGTTTTTTTTGTGTTTTAATTTTTTTGTTTACCAGAATGTTCTCTTCATAAACTAAAACTGAATTAAACTTTTGCTCTGTCTAAAGTGTATCCAAATATCTCTGCTCATATCATTATTGCAGTTTTTATCACAGTTATTGCTTATTTCTGCAGCTGTATTCTGGATGTACTCTAGTGATAAACATCTTCAAACATGAATACAGCCTCAGCAAACTCTGACATTGTGCTTTTATGTTTGTTTGTGTGTAGGAGCTGCGTCCCAAAGGCATGGACGTGCGTCAGGACGAGCTGGGAGACATGGTGGATAAAGAGATGGCGGCGACGTCAGCTGCCATCGAGGAGGCTGTGCGCAGGATCGACGTGAGTCACATCAGAGAAGTCACCAACAATTAATGAGTTGATTAAAATCCTAAAGGCCTTGTGTTTTTGTCTGTTTAGGAAATGATGAATCAGGCCAGACAAGACACTTCAGGAATGAAACTGGAGGTCAATGAAAGGTGGGTTTTTAAGATAAAGGTGCGATGAGATCAGATTTTTTTGCCTTTGTATTTGAGAAAAGCTAATTATTCAGTCAACAGCAGCATAATAGAAGTTGTATCTGGAAAAATGAGACTCTATACTGAAGCCCAGATGAGATCTTAGAGTGCAGCAGTGGAATTTTTTGACCAATCACACGCTCACAACAAAGGGGCATGGTCTCATTCAGATCAGGGACACTTTCATTGGTGTTGAGTCCATGCTTGTGCACTTTGTCTTTATACACTGGAGTAGGGAAGTCAACTGGAAAGAGGCCAATTCCAGCTCTGATTGCAAACTGCTTACATCATAAAACAGCAGAAAATTAAGAAAAACAGACTGGAAAAAAGAGAAACGAAGCACAAATCTGACATTAAATTAAATAAATTGCAAATATATAAGTGGAGAGGTGGAGAGATTTTTGCCAAACCTATTTCACATTCTCAAAAATGCAGGTAGTGGGCCTTGTAACCATGTTATAATGTTTCCCCTGTCAAAAACACACTGAAGTTGTGTTTTGCTTCATTCACACCTGTTTAAGTAATCTTCTATTCTCTGGCACTGAGTTTCTGAGGCCTCAAAACGCTCAGTTCCACGAACCCCCGCCCACTCCAGGAAGCACTGACCAATCCACAAGCCCTCTACATCCAGTCTGCTTTCATTCATTTATCAAAAAAATAGTGTACAGATCTGTTTCCACTAATTCCTCCAGACATTTTTCATTTCAAAATGGCATCAAGTGAAAATTTTAAGGAAGTAAACTCATTTTGATTATATGTTTAAAAGACCACAAAATCTGCCCTCTGCTGCTCTCTTCATGGCACCAGTAGAGTACTTATTAAAAATGTTATCTTTTAGTCAGATAATGTTTTTAAAGATTGTAAAATGTGCTGCTGTTCTAGAGGCGCCCAAGATTGGTTTAAAAATATGATTAAAAGCAGAATATATCCAGTAGCAGTAGCTTTATTCAGTTATTTTGACTAATTAATAATTATTTTTTGCTTTATTTTCAGAATCCTAAACAGCTGCACAGACTTGATGAAGGTACTTTTAGTTATTATTCTCTCCTACAAATATTAATCGAGACGTTATTGACTTGAACTCATTTGTGTCTGTCACCAGGCCATCCGTATGCTGATCATAGCTTCCACAGACCTGCAGAAGGAGATTGTGGAGAGTGGGAGGGTGAGTCACACAGTCTGCTCCTCCATTAAAAAAAACACATAACTAATGCTCTGGTGCTGTGGTGTTTATTCAGGGAGCGGCCTCCATAAAGGAGTTTTACGCCCGTAACTCTCGCTGGACCGAGGGGCTCATCTCCGCCGCCAAGGCTGTGGGCTGGGGCGCCACCGAGCTCGTGTAAGAGATACTGTTCAAGCCCTTTTGCTTTCAGAAATGTTCAGACCCCTCTCCTCAAAAGGCATTAAGATGACGTGAATGTGACCCTTTTAGCACACAGTATTATTTAGCTTCAGGACTTTGTGGAACATCCTTTCACTTTTATAACTTCTGACAAACATTTTGGGTCACTGCTAACAACACCTCTCCACTGGAGTCGTTGTCCATTCTTCTCCTGCAGAAGCCTCCAGCTCAGTGATGTTTGATGGCCTCTGTGCTGCTGCCTTCTTTAAAAGATTTTCAGTGGGATTTAAAGAGAAGGACACTCCAGGACATCCTAGGATCTTTTTGTCTTGTTGGAAAAATCACTGAAATCTGTTAAATATTTGGGGTGTTGAATATTTCTGAAAGCAACTGTAACATACATCAGTTGGAGCTTCTCTAGGCTAATTAATTTTATCAGAGACGTTTTAATGGTATTCTTTTCTTGTTCTGCAGGGAGTCTGCTGATAAAGTGGTGCTGCACACAGGCAAATATGAAGAACTTATCGTCTGTTCCCATGAGATAGCGGCCAGTACTGCACAACTGGTCGCTGCCTCTAAGGTAAGCAGTAGGACTGGTTTTTATGTGTTTGTTTTCATATGCGTTGTACAGCAGGTAAAATCAGTACTGAACACGTCACCATTTTCCTCAAGAAGTATATTTCTGACATGGCTGGTTTATGGAGGGATGATCTTCTCTCCACTTCCGGATCACGGCCCCAACAGAGCTCACTGGGACGTCCAGAAGTTTATAAATGCTTCTGTGACCAAAGCCATCAGCATGTCCTGGAACAAGAGGGTTAAAACAAAGGTCCTGAGAGAGCCCTGTCATGAGACGTCTCCTGTGTGACAGAGACACCTTAGGCGTCTCTTCTCTGGGGCAGTACGGCCCAGGTTGGGATGGTTTAGCGGTCCGGCATTGGAAAGAAGTGCCAGCTCTGGGATCTCCTTGGAAAAATTGGAGATGCAAGTTTATTGGTTGATGGACAATCCTGATTCAAGTGAAAGTCACAGACCATAAATTAAAGGAAAAATGTTATGTCATTGTTTTTGTGTTAAAAAGCCATGCTGTAACAGTGGACATAAAACAAAGCTAGCGTATATTAGCAGCAGCTGTTTCTGGTTTCGTGTCACACAGTTCTCGTTCGTGAATCAAAACTTTGCATTTTAAGTTTAAAATGGATTAAACGCTTGTTAAACTCATGTTGTTATACGATAAATTGTATTATGTTGTGTTAGAAAGTGGTAGAGTGGGGCAGAGAAGTGAATTTAATGCTCAGAAAGCTGGCAGTAAACTGGAAGTAGTCTCCTGTCAGACGAGGCAGGATTGCTTTCTGATCACTGATATCCATGCCCCTCCTTTTTTTCATCTGTTCAACACGTTTTTCTGTGTTAGTCCATTTTATCACATTATTTTCTGCGTGTATTTGTGTGTATGGATTACTTGGCGGCGGTAGCTCAGTCGGTAGTGACGCTTGCCCGCTAACATGAAGGTTGGCAGCTGTGGTTACAGAAGTAGCTCACCACCACCGGGTATGACTAAGGAGTGAAGGAATAATGAACCAAATTGTAAAGCGCATTGAGGAGCTTGACAAACTTTTAAAGCGCAATATAAAATCCAAAATTACTTTGTTGAGAAAAGCGGTGACGTGTTCAGTACTTATTTCACCTGCTGTATTAATTTCCTAAACCACCTTCCTGTCGTCTTGTTCTCTCTCAGGTGAAAGCCGACCGCAGCAGTAAGCGTCTGTCCTCGCTGCAGCAGGCCTCTCGATACGTCAACGAGATGGCAGCCAACGTGGTCGCATCAACGAAGACGGGGCAGGAGAACCTGGAGGAAAAAGGTCCGGGCAGCGGGATTGTTACTGTAGACTGCAGATGAAATGTAAAATATACACAGTATGCTAAATGTGTCTTTGTGCAGATACCATGGACTTCTCAGGGATGTCTCTCATCAAACTGAGAAAAGAAGAAATGGAGTCACAGGTAAGTACAGAGAATGTTTTATATCAATGTAAAAATGGTTGGTCTCATGTTTAGTTGTATTACATTTTAGGGATGGGACGATCGAACCATGAGGCCAGAACCGAACAGTTAAATTTTTTTTCTCAAGCATAAACCGTACGAGCCTAACCTGTCTCTCATCAAGCGCCATGTTTTCATTTAGCAAAGAAGAGAAAGGGTTAAGCTCTTGTCTTTGAGCAGATGGAGTAAAAATAGTTCAATTTAAAGACACGCAGCTAACTTATCCTGACAGAGGAGACTTTAAGCTTTATGCCAGTCTTTGAGAATGTTGCGCAAACAAACATAAAACAATGTTATTAACCGTTAAATGTCCCAAAACAAATATGAAGATATTACATTTAAATAAATATGCATGCGTTGTAGCTCTCAATCTGTGGGAACACAGGGCTTTTTAAGATGGTATCTTTGAGGTTTTACACAAAAACAACCAAAACAGAGTTTTTGTTTTTATTTGGCCTTGTTCATTTCTATCTCTCTTTTACAAAAAACAAATTTTCCTATAGGCCCAATGAAATAAAAATTGTAATTCTTTAATTATGTAAACCTACAAAATGTGAAAAAAAAAAACATTACACCATCAACAAATACATAAAATCTAAATAAATCGAAAATCATGAGGGAAAAACCGTGACTCGAACCAAATTGTGAATTTTGTGAATTGTCCCATCCCTGTTAAAGTTATACAAATGCAGCTTTTTGTTCCATTATTTATCAAATGAATCAGAGTCAGTCACTGCATTTACATGTGGACTATCCTCTGAGTGCACTCATAGGCCAACTTCAGTCCGACTTCACCAGAGAACTGCTCAGACCACTCTCGTCTCAGTTTACACGCAGAGCAGAGAGCCAAAGTTCTGAGAAGCACCTTCTGTGAGGCGTTCAAGAGCTCTGGGGATTTACCAGCAGCGCTAAAAAGTTTGTTGTGCTAAATGCTAATAAATGTGGCTAATTTGATCAGTAGTCATAGATTTACCTGTATAAATATAAACAGTAACACGTCGACTTTACAAAATGCCCCACATGCCCCTACTGATTACATTTGTGAGACAAACAACATTATATATAGTTTGTGTACAACTGCTAGTGTACTGCTGCAACGTCCTGGAGGGAGAAACTTTGTGATTCGGTTCTGAGTGATTCTTTATTTCACAGCTGACTCTAATGGGAAGCTAGGGGAAGGAGGAGTTACAGCAGAGCTAGAGCTAGCAGCCTTTTGTCCTTCTGTTGTCAAATAAGCCACACATAATGTTAGAGTTTTGAATCACTCCGGCAGAGGCATTTTTAACCATGTGTCTGTGCAGGTCTAAAAATGCATGAGTATGTCTCTGAGCACTGGTCTAATGTTGTTCTGTCTGTTTAGTACTGAGTGCTGGTGAATGCCTCTCCTAGCTTAGTTGGAGTACAGTGTGTGCATGCAGCAGTAGTTCAACAATGAGCTGCATTATCCAGTTGCTTCACTCCAATTAAGAGAAAAACAAATGACTGCCTTTCCTGTGTTTACGTGCACTTTAAAACAGTATAATAATTACATTTTCTCGACCTGCATGTAAACATAGTGAGAGTCTAGTTGACATCTTTCCACTTGACCATTTCCCCACTTTATTTGTTTCTCACCGGGGATTTTTATTTCCCTCTGTTCCAGGTGAAAGTCCTGGAGCTGGAGTCTATGCTGGAGAACGAGCGTCTGCGTCTGGGCGAGCTCAGGAAGAAGCACTACGACCTGGCCGGGGTTCCCATGGACCAGGTCTCCGCGGGCAACGGCGTGGCCCCAGCTCTGACCTCTGTTACAAACTCTCCCAAACTGTCCAAGCCCACACCGATGAAGAAACCCGCACTGGCCCAGAAACCCAACATCCCACCCAAAAATATAGTGAGTTTCAAAGGAAAAAGTTATTAGTTATTAGTAATGGTAGTAGCAAACCAGGACTAAACTAGGGCTAAATCAGGAATAAACTAGGTCTAAACCAGGACTAAACTAGGTCTAAACCAAGACTAAACTAGGTCTAAACCAAGACTAACACCTGACTAAAACAAGAATAAACCAGAACTAAACTAGGTCTAAACTAGGTCTAAACCAAGACTAAACTAGGTCTAAACCAAGACTAAACTAGGTCTAAACCAAGACTAACACCTGACTAAAACAAGAATAAACCAGGACTAAACTAGGTCTAAACTAGGTCTAAACCAAGACTAAACTAGGTCTAAACCAGGACTAACACCTGACTAAAACGAGAATAAACCAGGACTAAACCAGGTCTAAACTAGGTCTAAACCATGACTAACACCTGACTAAAACAAGAATAAACCAGGACTAAACTAGGTCTAAACTAGGTCTAAACCAAGACTAAACTAGGTCTAAACCAAGACTAAACTAGGTCTAAACCAAGACTAAACTAGGTCTAAACCAAGACTAAACTAGGTCTAAACCAAGACTAACACCTGACTAAAACAAGAATAAACCAGGACTAAACCAGGTCTAAACTAGGACTAAACCAGGACTAACACCCAACTAAACTAAGAATAAACCAGGACTAAACTAGATCTAAACCAAGACTAAACTAGGTCTAAACCAGGACTAACACCCGACTAAACTAGGTCTAAACCAAGACTAAACTAGGTCTAAACCAAGACTAAACTAGGTCTAAACCAGGACTAAACTAGGTCTAAACCAGGACTAACGCCCAACTAAAACAAGAATAAACCAGGACTAAACCAGGTCTAAACTAGGACTAAACCAGGACTAACACCCAACTAAACTAAGAATAAACCAAGACTAAACTAGGTCTAAACCAGGACTAACACCCGACTAAACTAAGAATAAACCAAGACTAAACTAGGTCTAAACCAGGACTAAACTAGGTCTAAACCAGGACTAACACCCGACTAAACTAAGAATAAACTAGGACTAAACTAGGTCTAAACCAAGACTAAACTAGGTCTAAACCAGGACTAACGCCCGACTAAAACAAGAATAAACCAGGACTAAACTAGGTCTAAACCAAGACTAAACTAGGTCTAAACCAGGACTAAACTAGGTCTAAACCAGGACTAACGCCCAACTAAACTAAGAATAAACCAAGACTAAACTAGGTCTAAACCAGGACTAACACCCGACTAAACTAAGAATAAACCAGGACTAAACTAGGTCTAAACCAAGACTAAACTAGGTCTAAACCAGGACTAACGCCCGACTAAAACAAGAATAAACCAGGACTAAACTAGGTCTAAACCAGGACTAACACCCGACTAAACTAAGAATAAACCAGGACTAAACTAGGTCTAAACCAAGACTAAACTAGGTCTAAACCAGGACTAACACCTGACTAAACTAAGAATAAACCAGGACTAAACTAGGTCTAAACCAGGACTAAACTAGGTCTAAACCAGGACTAACGCCCAACTAAACTAAGAATAAACCAAGACTAAACTAGGTCTAAACCAGGACTAACACCCGACTAAACTAAGAATAAACCAGGACTAAACTAGGTCTAAACCAAGACTAAACTAGGTCTAAACCAGGACTAACGCCCGACTAAAACAAGAATAAACCAGGACTAAACTAGGTCTAAACCAAGACTAAACTAGGTCTAAACCAGGACTAAACTAGGTCTAAACCAGGACTAACGCCCAACTAAACTAAGAATAAACCAAGACTAAACTAGGTCTAAACCAGGACTAACACCCGACTAAACTAAGAATAAACCAGGACTAAACTAGGTCTAAACCAAGACTAAACTAGGTCTAAACCAGGACTAACGCCCGACTAAAACAAGAATAAACCAGGACTAAACTAGGTCTAAACCAGAACTAACACCCGACTAAACTAAGAATAAACCAGGACTAAACTAGGTCTAAACCAAGACTAAACTAGGTCTAAACCAGGACTAACACCTGACTAAAACAAGAATAAACCAGGACTAAACCAGGTCTAAACTAGGACTAAACCAGGACTAACACCCGACTAAACTAAGAATAAACCAGGACTAAACTAGGTCTAAACCAAGACTAAACTAGGTCTAAACCAGGACTAACGCCCGACTAAAACAAGAATAAACCAGGACTAAACTAGGTCTAAACCAAGACTAAACTAGGTCTAAACCAGGACTAACGCCCGACTAAAACAAGAATAAACCAGGACTAAACTAGGTCTAAACCAAGGCTAAACTAGGTCTAAATCAGGACTAACACCTGACTAAACTAAGAATAAACCAGGACTAAACCAGGTCTAAACTAGGTCTAAACCAGGACTAACACCCGACTAAACTAAGAATAAACCAGGACTAAACTAGGTCTAAACCAAGACTAAACTAGGTCTAAACCAGGACTAACGCCCGACTAAAACAAGAATAAACCAGGACTAAACTAGGTCTAAACCAGGACTAACACCCGACTAAACTAAGAATAAACCAGGACTAAACTAGGTCTAAACCAAGACTAAACTAGGTCTAAACCAGGACTAACACCTGACTAAAACAAGAATAAACCAGGACTAAACCAGGTCTAAACTAGGACTAAACCAGGACTAACACCCGACTAAACTAAGAATAAACCAGGACTAAACTAGGTCTAAACCAAGACTAAACTAGGTCTAAACCAGGACTAACGCCCGACTAAAACAAGAATAAACCAGGACTAAACTAGGTCTAAACCAAGACTAAACTAGGTCTAAACCAGGACTAACGCCCGACTAAAACAAGAATAAACCAGGACTAAACTAGGTCTAAACCAAGGCTAAACTAGGTCTAAATCAGGACTAACACCTGACTAAACTAAGAATAAACCAGGACTAAACCAGGTCTAAACTAGGTCTAAACCAGGACTAACACCTGACTAAAACAAGAATAAACCAAGACTAAACAAGGACTACCTAAGACAAAAAACAAAACAAAACCAGAACTAATCCAGGAGTAAACCAGGACTAAATAAGGACAAAAACCAGCTGGCATTAATCAAACTAAGCAGTGGCCTGTACATCACATTTAATCCCAACCAGAGCAGGACTAAAACTAAACTAAATACATCTAGCTCTAAATAAAACTAAATTAGGACCTGAAACTCCCGAGTACCACCAGTATGAGAACCACTGCACTGTGGGTTATTTAGATTCAGAAATGCATGGAGATTATCTAAGATAATACTAAATAAAAATACCTGTTGATTAAGAAATTAGACTTTAAATCTCGGCTTCCAGACCATCACTTATATTGTTCTATTTCTATTGTTTTTCAGTTCAAATAAAACTCCGAATGGACGACGAACAACGCTGGAGAACTGGACCTGTCTCTCACTGTATTTTTTTATTTTATTTTTATTTTTTTTTACATTTTATGCTGACAATCCTGACATGGAATTCCTTTATTTTTGCCAAAACCCATCCCAAAAAAATAATTGTCTGACCTTTAATTCTTGGGAGACACATCTCTATGCCTCAAACTACTGTACCTATTATGTTTGGCATTAAGGATAAAATGTCTTGGCTGCTTTTGTTTTTATTGTACTATTATGAAAAGAAAATAGTTGATTTAAACACTACTGCTTTTAGTAATAACTACAGCTGCAATCAGAAATGTTCACCCCCTCGCCTCCTCAAAGACATAACGATGTGGATGAAAGATTATCAGAATACATGAAAAGTTTACTTAAATTTAAAGTTTTTGGGGTTATTCAGCATTTAGGTTCAGTGCTTTGTGGAGCATCCTTAAACTTTTATAACTTCAGGGCAGCCCCAGCGTCTTTAAAGCATTAAATAGAAAATCAAGGCCTTAAAAGTATTAAATATAATGAGTAGGCGTTAAATTTTGTTCATCTAAGCCTAAAATTTGTCAACATTATAGTTCTTTCATCTGTGTTACTTTTAAAATAAAACCCTTGCGTTTCAGAGAGCAATACAGATAATTCCTTTGTGTAAACTTCATGACTCATAAAATAATCAACACAGTAATCGATTGTTAGTTGCAGCCCAGACGTGATCTTAAATCCCACCAAAGATTTTCAATGGGATTTAAATCTGGAGACTGAGAAGGCCACTCCAGGACGTTCCACTGTCTTCTTGAAATTGATAAATCCTTAAAATCTTCTTGCAGGGGTTGAATATGTCTGATTGCAGCTGTACATGTAACAACTGTAAAGCTTGGACCTTTTTGGACTTTTCTCTGGGACGTTTTTCCTGGACCTTTTCGTCACGACACGGGACGATATTGAAGCTGCGAGACGTCCTCATATTTTTGCTGGAAATATTTGACATACCTCTCTGCCTTTGCCTTTTATTGCTACTCAGTTTATGAATCGTGGGAGGCCTTGGTCGCGCTGTGCTGGCTGTGAACGCCTGACGAGGAAGCGGCTCAGACGGAATAACGCGTGTCCCCAGAGAATGTCCCGTTAGGAGAAGACAAATGGATGTGGCTGTATTTTTCTGTAGTCAGGCCTGTAGTGGAGAAGGTGAAAGGTCCTCTGCCTCTGGGAACTTTTTTAACAGGGTCTTATTCAGATTTATGCCTCCTTTTATTTCCTTTTCTTTGCTCTGTATGAAATGTCTTTATAATAATAATAATAATAATAATGATAATAAGCTGAGATGTATTAATATATTTTAGTAAAGATAACGGTGGTTTCTCATTGTACCAAGTCTAAACGTCAAACCAATAAACAATAAATGTTTGATTTAACAATGAGTTTGGTTCATTCTGTTTTTTTTACTTTCTGATTTTGGGACTTTTTTTTTACTTTGTGAAATGTTTATTTTTTAAATTATTAATACTTAAGGTTGACACATATTTGTTGCTTAGCCTTTTCAGGGAAAATGTAATATAAAAAAATACACTGCATATTACAAACATTAAAATCATTTTATTTATTTGTTCAAAACATTTGGAAAAAAAAAACAAGTAAAAGTGGTTTAAATAGTATGTAGGAAAGCAGACATGGATGTTACAGATTACAAATACTAAAGGGCTTTTTTTTGTTTATTTTTATTTTATTGATCAAGTATCCAAAATAGTTTATAAAAATAAATAATTGTTGAACAAGGCCAGGGATGTTAAGTACATTTAAAGAATTTGTAAGTAGTGCATATATTCATAGTTTTCAGTGCCTTTTTGTTGAGTCACATATAAGTTTAATATAGGAAACATCATTATTAATGGAAGTGGTTTTGAATGTATTACATTTGTGAATGTAGAAGTTTGCTAAAATAACCAACAGATTTATGATGAAATGTTCCTTTTTTCAACAACTTTCTAAAGAAACAAAAAACTGTTTTTTTTTATTTTAATATACATATTTATACTTTAAATACTCCAGAGCTGAAAACGCTCAGTCTCACAGCTCTACGTAGACACATGAAACCAGGAAGTGCTCCTGCGCGTTTCTAAAGCCCAAACACCGTCACCGGACTCGTTCTGATCATTTCAGCCTTAAACCTCTGTCACTACGAAGCAGTCAGCTCATTAGTCTGTCTGTTAGCATATGTTGCTAACAGCCATGCTAACTAGCTATTTTATCATGCTCCGTCAACATTCAGTCCAAGCACTTTTGTATTTTTTTAATATAATTTTTAGGCTTTTTATTAATAAGACAGAGTACTGTAGGAAATCAGAGAAAGAGCAGACTTTTGGCAAATTGTTGGAGTCACTGAGGCAGGCTGTAGTTGCCCTGTATACACGCTGCAGCTCTACCGCAGCGCACAGATTCTCCTCTCGTGTCTGAACTCAAATCCTCACAACTTCATTCACATGTGAACTAAAAACACGAGGCAGTAGTGTCTGTAGAGGGCGGTGCTGCTATAAACAACCTGTTTGTAAAGAGCACGGAGCTGACGGCGTGAAGTGGGCGGGGCCAGCAAAACCTTAAAGTGACAGCATCTAATCCAAGCGATTTCCTGCAAACAGCTCGCCAACAGAAGACGTTTTAAATACTTATAAAGGGTGACCAGATTTCTAGACCCAAAAACTAAGACACACTTCTTTTCACTGATCACGGGTCATTTGAGCTCACCACGTGACAATAGCCTCCAAATACAATTATCTGTCATATCATTCAAAATACATGACGCTGAGGCTGGAGTTTTGAATATAATGGCAATTTATTGATAAAAAATAATAACATTGGCAAGAAATTTAGGACAAAAGTCTTTAGATTAATGTTTTGAAGTTTCCCATGCTTTTCTATTGGTTAAAACGTGGACAACTGGGACATGGTTCGTTGAAAACTGGGACATATTGGTGTTTTTACACTTTATACTGTTAGGACAGCTTAAAACTGGGACTGTCCCCATTAAATCTGGACATCTGATCACCCTATACATATTTTGAAGTTATAAAACGTGACATGTTGACGCAAATATGTCCAAGTTTATTTCAAAAAGCCAGAAAAAGAAGCATAACATGGGCTAATATAAGATTCTGTTTAGTCCAACGCTGGGAGGTGTCTTTGAATGCAGCAGCAGAAGCTTGCGCGAGACAGGACTTGTTGCCAAAGTTAGAAACAGTCAACAAACAGGTTCGACCGAGTTCCCTGAGCCCTGCCGCGCGCAGAGAAACCCGGGCCATGTGAGCGTGTCTCCGGCCTGTCCCAGCTGCACAGAGACTATGGTGGCGTTTGAGTTGGAGGCGTCTTAAAAACAGCAAAGAAAAACCCAAAAAACGAACCAAAAACCATGGAGGGCAGCGGTGCAGTGTCCGCGCTGGAGAGACCCGCGGCGGAGCTCACGGTCGTGGACGTGTACGACATTGCCGCGGCGCTGGGCCAGGAGTTCGAGCGGGTCATCGACCGCTTCGGCTGCGAGTCCATGGTCGGGGTGGTCCCCAAAGTGGTGCGGGTCCTGGAGTTGCTCGAGGTCCTGGTGAACTACGGGGGCGCGCGACACAAGGCCGAGGAGCTGCAGGGGGAGCTGGACCGGCTGCGTCAGGAGCGCAGCGACCGCTACGAACAGGAGAGGAAGCACCAGATGGTCTGGGTCTCTGTGTTTGTGTCTCTGTCTCTGTGTGTGTCTCTTTCTCTATCTCTGTCTCTGTGTCTCTGTGTCTCTTTCTCTGTGTCTCTGTCTCTGTGTCTCTTTCTCTGTCTCTTTCGCTGTGTCTCTGTCTCTGTGTTTCTGTCTCTTTCTCTGTCTCTGTGTCTCTTTCTCTCTGTCTGTGTTTCTGTCTCTGTGCCTCTGTCTCTGTGTTTTTGTCTCTGTCTCTGTGTCTCTTTCTCTGTGTTTCTGTCTCTGTGTTTTTGTCTCTGTCTCTGTGTCTCTTTCTCTGTCTCTTTCTCTGTGTCTCTGTCTCTGTTTCTGTCTCTGTGTCTCTTTCTCTGTCTCTGTGTCTCTTTCTCTCTGTCTCTGTGCCTCTGTGTTTCTGTCTCTTTCTCTCTGTCTCTGTGTTTCTGTCTCCGTGCCTCTGTCTCTGTGTTTTTGTCTCTGTCTCTGTGTCTCTTTCTCTGTGTTTCTGTCTCTGTGTTTTTGTCTCTGTCTCTGTGTCTCTTTCTCTGTCTCTTTCTCTGTGTCTCTGTCTCTGTGTTTCTGTCTCTGTGTTTCTGTCTCTGTCTCTGTGTCTCTTTCTCTCTGTCTCTGTGCCTCTGTCTCTGTGTCTCTTTCTCTGTCTCTGTGTCTCTTTCTCTGTCTCTTTCTCTGTCTCTGTGTCTCTTTCTCTCTGTCTCTGTGCCTCTGTGTTTCTGTCTCCTTCTCTCTGTCTCTGTGTTTCTGTCTCCGTGCCTCTGTCTCTGTGTTTCTGTCTCTGTGTCTTTCCCTGATTCTGTCTCTGACTCTGTCTCTGTCTCTGTGTCTCTTTCTCTCTGTCTCTGTGTCTCTGTGTCTCTCTGTCTCCGTGCCTCTGTCTCTGTGTTTCTGTCTCTGTGTCTCTTTCCCTGACTCTGTCTCTGACTCTGTCTCTGTCTGAGCATGGGTCTGAGTCTGTCTGTGTCTCATTTAGTCTTGGTTTAGACCTGGTTTAGTCTTGGTTTAGATCTCTCTGTATCTGTGGAAATAATAATAATAATAATAACCTTTAGCCAGCCTCTGTTATAAAGGTCACTGTCCTGTCTAAAAGAGGAACATCTCACCCTGGATCTAAAAACACTGTTCACTTCATCTCTGCTTTTGTAGGAAGTGTTTTATAAAATAATAATAATAATAATAATAATAATAATAATAAAACTGGGGCCTTACACAGAATTTTAGAAATACTGAGGTCCATTGTGTTAGGTTGTGGCCAAGTTTAGGCCAGGTTTAGACAAGGTTCAGATCTGGATTTGTTCTGATTTAGGCCTGGTTTAGGCTTGATTTAGTCCTGAGTTAGTCCTGGTTTAGACCTGGTTTAGACATGGTTCAGACTTGGTTTAGATCTGGTTTAGGTCTGATTAGTCCTGACTTAGTTCTGGGTTAGACCTGATTTAGTTTTGATTTAGGTCTGTTTTAGTCCTGGTTTTGAACTGGCTTAGACTGGGTCCAGTCTTGATTTAGACCTGGTTTAGTCCTTGTTTAGATCTGATTAGTCCCAGTTTAAACCTGCTTTGGTTCTGGTTTAGTTTAGGTTTATCCTTTCATACACAGTCCACATATTAGAGAAATACCTCTGTGACCTCTGTGGTGCGTACAGTGAGGCCGTGGATAAAACTACAACAGTTTAATCCTGTTGTTTTTAATACGAATCATTGGTTTTTTGGGCTCCGCCTCCTGATAATGTCTCTGTCCCGTTGTGTTGGCCAGGAGCTGGAGCTGGTGGAGGACGTGTGGAGGGCTGAAGTCCAGGACCTGCTGTCTCAGATCTCTCAGCTCCAGAACGACAACAGGAAGCTGCTGCTGGTGTCTCAGTCCCTGTCCGAGTCCCCCCTGACCGTGGACGACCTGCAGAGACACGAGGGTGAGGCACACGCCGGCGGGACAACATAAACTCCTGCACGCTTCTGTCAGGTGGTGGTGCAGTTTGTGTTTCACCTGGGCCCATATTTGCTGAGTTTGCAAGTCAAAAAAATGTCTCAAAGCGTTTGTTCCCTAAGAGAAATAATCAGTGTTTTATTAAAATTACATTAAAAGTAATAGTAACATTTGAATGGGCTCAAAAATGACTGAGAAAAAACTTATCCTGCTTAGGGCCCACACATGTACAGGACCGGCACTGGGTAATCCATCATGTTTGGTTTGAGCCTGATGAAGTCCTGACAGTGTTCTTACTCGTAAAGAAACACAAAGAATGAATATCAGTGTAGTTTCTCTTCTGTCGATTTGGAACTGGCCTATCACAGACGTTTATCTGCAGCGCGTCTTACAAAAACAGAAGCAGAACAAATTTAATGACTTCTCTGAGCTGATTAACGGCGTTTAGTGCTTTCCTTCGTCACCTGTTGGTGCTGCTGAAGTCCTCGATGTTGTTCAGTCCTCTGTGGGGTTTTTTCTTCGTCCTGTTTCCATTTTAACAACAGTAAAGTCCCACTGATGTCCGACGTAACAACCACATTCAAACAAACCCACTTTCTCCGCAAGTCTTTGTACAACTGGCTTCTGCTGCTGTCCCCGTTCACAAATAAAAACAGAACTTCTCATTATAAACAGGATTCTGGTGTTTTATGGTTTTGTTTGGGTTAATGATGCACTGCTTAAGTCCAGCCCCTTTGTTTCTCTGATTGGTTACTCCGCCTGTGATCGTTCCGCCCACAGAAACTAAATTTAAGCGAAGGGACCAGACGAACTTCTTTGTATAGAAAAGGAAAAGAGTTGTTCTGGTTTGCAGGCTACCAAAGATTTTCAATGGGACTCAAATCTGGCAACTGAGAATGCCCCTCCAGGACGTCCCAGGATATCTTTGTCTTTTTAAAAAATCTTTAATTGATAAGTCCTTAAAATCTTTTAGGGGTTGAATGTTTCTGATTGCAGCTGTAGAAATAGAAATTCTTTAAAAATTACTAAGACTTAAGGTTTATTGCCTAAAAGACATTTACAGTTTAATTTAACTCAGAGCAGAAAGCGGAGCTGCGAGGGAGCCGCTGAGTTCGCCGGGGCACAGAAGTTCATCTGCAATTTGATCAAGAGCAGCTCTGCAGCCTCTCAGACCCACAGTAACGATTTCTCCATGTGACCCATTTGTTTGGAGAGTTGTGTTGACCTTTAGGTTTTTGGACACTCTTTTTTTATCTCTTTTTTTCTGATTCTTTTTCTACTCTCTCTGTGACGACCTGCACGTGTTTTTTTTTACATTTCTGGTTTTATGTTTATTAAATTAACCCTAGCTGCCAATGCAATTATAAAAAGTGCAGTGGGTTCCTTACATATGGATGTGTAATCACTTTTTTTTTGTCCGGCGGTGTGACACAACTTTAAAGTAAAATACAAAAAATATTAAAGGGGCTATATTCTGCTTTTATTCATATTGTTAAACCACCTCTAGAACATTTTACAACCTTTAAAAACATTATCTGACTAAAAGAAAATGTTTTTAAGTGGTGCTATTAAGTAAACAGGTGAAGAGACCAGCAGAGGGCAGTGTCTTTTGAACATAATCAAAGAAAAAGAGCTTTTTACTTCCTTAAACTTTTTGTCTGATGCCATTTTACTGCAAGATGAAAAATGTCTGTGAGGAAACAGAGCTGTACACATTTTTTTTATTTTTTTTGGATAAATGAATGAGAGCAGACTGGATGTAGAGGGCTTGTTGTTGATTGGTCAGTGCTTCCTAGAGTGGGCGGGGCTTTGTTTTGAGGCCTTGGAAACTCAGTGCCAGAGAATACAGGATTACTCAAACAGGCGTGAATGAAACAAAACACAACTCCAGGTCTGTGTTTGATGAGGGAACATTATAACATGGTAGAAAACTCGGAAAAGTAGATTTTGTAGAATATATCCTCTTTAAAAAGTAACTGATATTTAACAATAAATAGTGTATTTTCATTCTCATCCTTATAACAGAGTTCATACACTTTTTTTACTAAGAATTTTCCATGACTTTTCCAAAACTTTTGCAAAACCTTGGACTAAATTTCCAAGACCTGAATGACTGAAATGACTTATAAATAGTATTCAAAATGTCCAGTGTGGCGCATTAGAAACTTTTCCTGCACTGTAAAAAAAATAAAGTTCCCTCAAGATTTTTGAGTTTTGGGGCCAACACAAAATTTCAAGTTTT
Organism: Bostrychus sinensis; assembly: GCA_020698575.1. Taxonomy (NCBI): domain Eukaryota; kingdom Metazoa; phylum Chordata; class Actinopteri; order Gobiiformes; family Eleotridae; genus Bostrychus; species Bostrychus sinensis. The sequence goes on along the minus strand of CM036249.1, from coordinate 7,243,851 downwards.
CAACAACTAATATTTTTTGTTTACTTAATTTAACATTCATATGTCTAAAAATTTTCCTCACTATTTCATCTTACTCAACTTACAACAACACCTTTTTCTGAATCCAATGTTCAGAAAAAGTTGTTGTTAAAAGTGTAACATTGTTTTGTGGTGTATGAAGTTATTATGATCAGTAATGATACTTTTCTGAACAAACAGTAAGTTGGCTGTATGATGAGTAAAATAAAACTGAGTAAAACTTAAAATTGAAAGTTTTTAGACATATCCTGTTACCTTGAGTTGCCACTTTTTTTATTTTTATTTTTTTTTCCACTAATTTTTTTGACTTATAGCCCACGCACCAGTGCTTAAAAGATAATTATGCTTGGTAAGTTGGTTCAGAACGCATTTTTAAAAAGTAAATTAGATATAAAGTAATCTTGTAGGCAGGCACAGGTTTAAATAGTAGTGGTCGAATGTTACTCAGACTGTTTAAATTTGCAAAACTTTTACAAAACTTTACACTAAAACATAAAATTCCAAAACTTTTCTAGGGCCTGGAAATTGCATTTTAAAATTCCATGACTTTTCCAGGTTTTCCATGACTGTACGAACCCTGTTATAATGTTTTTGGTTGAATATTTCTGACTGCAGCTGCACAGATGTAACCTGTGCTGTGAAATCGTCCCAGGCCCCAGCCCGCATCTGTGTTCGTGCCTCCTCTAGAGCTGCGTGTGTGTGTTCTGTGTGTTTCTCGTCTATGCGGTCACATGACAGCGTGCAGGACACTGTAAAAAAAAAAAAAAAAGCAGGTCGTGAGTGAGCTGCAGCGGTCGGGACAGGAGCTGGCTGTGAAGGAGACTTATTTTAGAAGCAGCGGAGAGAAATATAGCTCAGTCTGCGTGAGGCTTCATGGAGGCTGCAGATAAACTTACTGCTCACACACTTCTGTCAAAATAAATTACTCTGGTTCATTCAATCCAGGGTTCTCAAACTTTTCGCACCAAGCACTGCCTCAGAAAATGTTTGGGTTTTAAAGTACCAACAAACAGACTAAAATAAGGACAAAACAAGGACTAAACCTGGGACTAAACAAGCACATAATCTGGGACAAATGGTGCTTTCAAGTCGTATTGGTTTTATCGTATATAGGAGTTTCTGAAATGAAAGAGCACATGAATACGCCACCAAATCGTTTAATCAAGTCGGGTAAATCTGACGTAGCAACTTGTCATTGGTGGAAATTAGCAGCGAGTTGTGAAAAGTAAAATGTTTAAGGTTATTTTTTGGGAGATTTTCACGAACCAAAGTAAAACATGGAATTATATTTTTTGACGTTTGACACTGTTATGGACATTACTGTTTTGTGCTTCACCAAACTTCATATTTAGCTTCAACATTATCATTACAGTACTGGTAACAACCTCGAATGTATTAGTGCTACGTAAGCAGAAGTCACAAACAGATAATGCCACTGACGTTTCCAGGTTCCCACCGTCCGGCCACGAGTCGTGTGAACAAGTTCTGCCCTGAGAGAAAACTACCATACGAATTGTACGACATGCACTTGTAAGCATGAAGGTTCATCAAAAAGTGTTCATAAAAAACATATGCGTTTATTAGTACAAAGCTTTTTTATTTTGAATTGTAAATACTAATTTTCCTGCCTTTTTTTTTTTTCTTTTTAACTCAAAATCAAGATAAAAATTCAACAAATAATTAACTCCTGGCCTTTAGAATAAAAATATAAAATAAAAAATATAAACTTATGTTACATTTATTAAATTTACTATATATTTATGTTCAAAATAAAAAATATAACATTAAAATAATATTAAACCATAATACATTTACTACAAAGAAAAAATAAAATAATTTGGATAACTAAGCTATTAAATTTAAAATAAAAATGTGACAAAAATATTCAAGTAGTATTCTTGAGCTCGTCTTTCATAAGTTTAAAAAGTTCTACATGATATGACCGCAAATATTTTCTTATCATTTTGGAAATAAATGATTAAATAATTCCAAGTACCCCCTGCAAACTGCTTGCATACCTCAAGGGGTCGCCAAAGCTTCACACTGGGTCATGAGGGCCTCTTGCAAAAAACTCTCTCCCATTCAAACGAATAAAGGAGGAGAAAGTTTTATTTGATCCTCTGCTGATTTTGTAACTTTTTCACTCAACAAAGAAACCTGCAGATGGGGATTTTTATGGTGGAGAATGTTTGGGTTTCAGAGTACCATCCAAAAGACTAAAATAAGGACAAAACAGGGACTAAACCGGGACCAAACCAGGACTCTACAGTGGTCTTCACTTCAAATTGAATCCCTAACCAGAGCACAACTAAAACAGGAATAAAAATGTCTCTAAATTCAGGACTTGAAATGCAAAAGACGAGTCCTGAGTACCACCAGAAGAAGCCCACATACCACAGTTTGAGAACCACTGCGTATAGTCAATATGTCAGTATGAATATAAATTACATTATATTCAGCATTAAATTCATATTATCCATATTATTATATCTATCAAGGACTAACCCTGATGCATTTTCTTTTAGTAAATGTTAAATATAGCCTGGGGTTCAGGAGCTTTTATGAGAAAATATTTTCAAACCCAGTCCTCAGGCGTAGGTTTGTGGGCCTTTTTGGTTTATGCCGTCCAGGTAAAGTCACATCCAGCCATTTTAAAGCAAACACTGTTGTTATAGCTTATCCCAAATACTTTAAACGTCAACTATTCTGATAAATAAACTTTTTTTTTTTAGCTTTTAACCATGTTGTCTTCTCTTCAAAAACAGTCCTGGAGTAGTATTTTGTTTCATTCACATGTTTGAGTAATCCTGTATGCCGAGGTGCTGTCCTTCTTAAGACCTGAAAACGCTCGGTCTCACAGCTCTATGTAGACACGTGAAACCAGGAAGTGCTCCTGCACTGTTGCTAAAGCCCATACACCGTCACCGGACTCACTCTGATTCAGAATTCAGCCTTAACCTACAGCACTACAAAGCAGTCCACTCATTTATCTATCTGTTAGCATCATGTCGCTAATAACTGTGCTAAATAGACATCCTTTTCTCCATCGTTGGCAGCAGGGGGTGGCAGACCCCTAATCCAAGCTTTCTCTCCAAAGTTTTCCTTATATACATTATTTTAATTTATAAAACATGAAATACTAATGCATAAGTGTCCAAAGCTGTTTCATAAAAACTGAAAAAAGCATAATATGAGACCTTTAAATGCCAAAAAGTGCATTTGTTTCTAGCTAAGTCGTGAAGCTAAAGAAATTGTACTTAAAGTTCCAGTTACATGATATTTACAGCTGACTTTAGCATTAATATTTCTCATAATACCCACAGGAATGTCAGAGAAAGAGGCACAGGTGATGGAGAAGCTGCGGGAGCTGGTGGAGAAGCAGAGAGATGAGCTCCGGGCCAAAGAACACGAGCTGACGCTGAAAAACGATGACATAGAGGCAGTAAGTCTTTCATTAACCACAGATATATGATATAATTGTTGTATAATAAAACTTGTTAAATGGTGATGGTAGCTCCAGCTGCAGCAGAACCGTGTGATGAAGGTGAACCAGGACCTGCGGCACCGCCAGGGGCTGATGGAGGCCCAGGGGAAGGCACTGGTGCAGCAGAGGGCGGAGCTGGAGGCCCACGCCCAGGCTCGGCTGCAGGAGCTGGGGGCGCTGAGGCTGGAGGTGTCCCGTCTCCAGAGGGAGCTCCAAGACCTGGAGCTGGAGCGGGAGGTGGAGCACACACAGCAGCAGCAGCAGCAGCAGCAGCAGCAGCAGCTGTCGTCGAGTCTGACCAGGGCTGGAGCATCACCCACTCACACTTCCTCACCTCTCACTGTGGTAAGCAAACTTCCACACAGAGAAGAGTTTGTTTGGAGACAGAGAAATGCTACATGTGACCCCAAAAACACCATTCCCCACTGTAAAACCTGGAGGTGGACTCATTCTGCTGAGCCTTCACTGGGAGACTTCAGTCGGGCCTGACCTTGTGCCTTCTTGAGCAGGACAACTTTGCGAGCTCTGCAGGATCTCAGTCCGTTACAGTGAAGCCTGTCAGTGGTCTCTTGTTCATCACACTTCTCGCTGATGGTTGTTTTGTTTTTTTATAATTTTGTATTTATTATTACTTCCTTCTCAGTGCAGACATGAGACAGAGGAACTAGACATCACATAAGGATAACATAAATATCACATAAATATCATACCAATAAATAATCAGCCATGATAACCAAGGCTTATGCTGCGTTCATGTGATCCTGGGATGCTCGTCTTTTCGAGATGATGCATCACTTTCTGGACTTATCCATGTTCATGCACTTGTATCTTTGAAAGTCAGGATATTGTCACTATATGCAGACCAACGACGCCTAGAGTGACCCCCTGTCCCACTTTTGGTTGTCCTGCACTGCCATTTAATCCTCTGTCCCTCCATCCCACTTAAGATAATGTCCCACTTTTTCATTGGTGCTCAGTAGATCTTATAAAGAGGGCATCCCATCTTGATAATTTGAATATATGGTTGAAGTATTGGATGCTGGATTATTTTGAGAATATGCAGACTGAGAACTTCAATTTTTTTCTGTTCCTTCTTTTTAATTCCAACAAATAAAACCTCAGTATAGACATTGCTTGAAAACAGCACATCAAATGTTTTATTGGCCCTAAACTGAAGCAACTTGTATCTCATAAAGTTGGTGAGTTAGATTTGTATCAAAACATTTATTTCTCAAGTCTGTCCCACCTTTGTCCCACCAAATCACACAACTTGTCCCACTTTTTGTACTTTTTCAATAGATCATTTTTGTACAATATCAATAGATCAGCTCCTTTTCTACAATGGTCTTACAGCCCATCCCAGCCTTGTGCAAGTCCACAATCTTGTCCCTCACATGTTTTAACAGTAACCTGGCCGGCGTGCCCCTCTTACTTTCTTTTCGTAAGCAGTGTGGTTTCTCACTCGCAGTCAACCTTTTCTCTCCAGATGATTCGGAACTGGCCAATCACAGACGTTTATCTGCAGCGAGTCTTAAGAATACAGAAGCTAATCTCCTATCAATAACCAAGAAGGCACCAGAGCTAATTTAATAACTTTTCTGACCTGATTAACGGCGTTTAGTGCTTTCCTTTGTCACCTGTTGGTTCTGCTGAAGTCTGCGTTGTTGTAAAGTCTGACCTAACGACCACATTCAAACAAACCCACTTTCTCTTTCTTTGTACAACTGGCTTCTGCTGCTGTCCCCGTTCAGAAATAAGTACAGAGCTGCCCATAATAATAATAATAATTCTCATGTTTTATGCTAAAACGGCGGTGCTCTGCTTACATCTCACCCTTCCTTTCTCTGATTGGTTACTCCGTCTGGGGTTGTTCCGCCCATAAAAACTAAATTTAAGCGAAGGGGTACCAGACTAACTTCTTAGATTCTTATTTTATCAATAAATAAATGGATTGTCAGCCCAGCACAGACATCTTCACCTGTGTGTGTATTACATTGACATTACAGCACATTTATTATTATAGTTTAGTACACCTCATTATAATGTGACCTTCTTGTTTTCCCCTCTTTTGTTCCTGTCAGGCCTCAGCAGCTGCTCCGGACTCTGACATCAAACCCTCCTCAGTTTGGGTGGAGTGTGCTGGAGACCCCGAGTTCCTGGCAAACTGTTTTGAACAAGGCACCGACCGTGAAGATAAGGACACAGCATCTTTGTTATTGGTAAGACCTGCTTGGACTTAATCCCTTCACAGTCCAGGTCTGCTGCGGACAGCCAGACTCAACGTTTATGTCTTAGACCAGTGGTTCTCAGACTGTTCACACCGAGTTACACCCAAATAAGGGCAAAAGAAGGACTTGACCAGGTCTAAGCCAGCATTAAACTAGGACTAAACCAGGACTAAAACCCATGCTAAGCCTAAACTAGGATAAAACGAGGTCTAAGCCAGGACTAAATTATTACTAGAACTGGACAAACCAGGACAAAGCCAGGTCTAAAACTTGACTAAATCAGGACTAAAAACTTGACCAAACCTTAACTAAACCAGGACTAAACCAGGTCTAAACCAGGACTAAAAACTTGGACCAAACCTCAACTAAACCAGGACTAAACCAGGACTAAACCAGGACTAAATCATTACTTGAACTGGACAAACCAGGACAAAGCCAGGTCTAAAACTTGACTAAATCAGGACTAAAAACTTGACCAAACCTTAACTAAACCAGGACTAAACCACTACTAAACCAGGACTAAACCAGGACGAAAAACTTGGACCAAACCTCAACTAAACCAGGACTAAACCAGGTCTAAACCAGGACTAAACCAGGACTAAAAACTTGGACCAAACCTCAAGTAAACCAGATCTAAACAAGGGCTGAAACTGGATCAAACCTCAACTAAACCAGGACTAAAAACTTGGACCAAACCAGTACTAAACCAGGACTAAACCAGGACTAAAAACTTGGACCAAACCTCAACTAAACCAGGACTAAACCAGGACTAAACCAGGACTAAACCAGGACTAAACCAGGACTAAACCAGGACTAAAAACTTGGACCAAACCAGTACTAAACCAGGACTAAACCAGGACTAAAAACTTGGACCAAACCTCAACTAAACTAGGACTAAATCAGGTCTAAACCAGGACTAAAATCTTGGACCAAACCAGTACTAAACCAGGTCTAAACCAGGACTAAAAACTTGGACTAAACCTCAACTAAACTAGGACTAAATCAGGTCTAAACCAGGACTAAAAACTTGGACCAAACCTCAAGTAAACCAGATCTAAACAAGGGCTGAAACTGGATCAAACCTCAACTAAACCAGGACTAAAAACCTGGACCAAACCAGTACTAAACCAGTACTAAACCAGTACTAAACCAGTACTAAACCAGTACTAAACCAGTACTAAACCAGGACTAAAAACCTGGACCAAACCAGTACTAAACCAGTACTAAACCAGTACTAAACCAGGACTAAACCAGGACTAAACCAGGTCTAAAAACTTGACTAAACCAGAACTAAACCAGGTCTAACCAAGGGCTGAAACTGGACCAAACCTCAATTAAACTAGGCCTTAACCAGATTTAAACCAGGACTAAAACTTGAGCAAACCAGGACTATTCTAGGATTAAATGAAAACTGCAAAAGACTCCTGAGTACCACCAGAAGAAGCCCTGGTCTCAGAAAATATTTAGTTTCAAGGATTTAATTCGAGCTTCAACCAGAAACATGTGCTCTCCTCTCCTGCTGCTCCTGTTCTGAGTCTGTCCATTGGGTGCATATAGAAAAGGCTTTGTGTTGTTGTCCTAGGACGGCTCAGCCTGTGGTGACTCAGAGGACGACTCAGACGCCCCTCGCTTCACCCTCGAGGAGCTGCGGGACGTCCTGCACGAGAGGAACCAGCTCAAGGCACAGGTCTTCATGCTGCAGGAGGAGCTGGCGTATTATAAAACGTATGTTCATGTCGTGTCCTGGTGATGCTTGTGTCCAAAAACGCCAGGTGTCTCATGTTTTTACCTGTGCTGCTGTGCTGTAGGGAGGAGTCCGAGGAGGACAGCAGTTTGTATTTGTTCAGTTCATCTCCAGAAGAAAACGCTGCTGCTGCTGCTGCTGCTGCTGCTGCTGAGCCCGAGTCAGGGATACGCCGCCTGTGAGTTCTCAGACAGTATTTATAACACTCTTTGTTCTGGTTTTTTTTTAAAGGGGATATATTCTGCAAAATCAACTTTCCTGAGCTTTCTTCCATGTTATTATAATGTTCCCTCATCAAAAACAGACCTGGAGTTGTGTTCTGTTTCATTCACGCCTGTTTGAGTAATGCCTGTATTCTCTGGCGCGGAGTTTCTGAGGCTTCAGAGTGCTCATTTCCACGAAGCTCCACCTCTCCCACGAAGCTCCACCCACTCCAGGAAGCACTGACCAATCAACAAGCCCGCTACGTCCAGTCTGCTCTCATTCATTTATCCAAAACAAAAGCAGTGTACAGCTCTGATTCCTTTGATTCCTCACAGACATTTTTCATTTTGTAGTAAAATGGCATCATACGAAAAGTTTACAGAAATAAAAAGCTCTTTTTCCATGTTTCTGTTCAAAACAACACTATAGAGCTGCCCTCTGCTGGTCTTTTTCACCTTCTCTATGGCACCAATAGAGTACTTATTAAAAATTTTCTTTTTTAGTCAAATAATGTTTTTAAAGGTTGTTATTGATTGGTTTAAAGATTGGTTAACAATGTAAATAAAAGCATAATATATCCCCTTTAAGAAAAGCACTTCTGTTCATAATAATATTCCTTACATGTGTTAACCTTGTTTCTGTTGAAGGATCTTCACAGCCATAATGCCCATGGTGGCCGCTGGTCTGATCTCAGATGATCCCACTCTGATGCCCATCAGAAGACTGGTCTCCATCGTCTGAGCTTTTATAGTTATTTATTCTTTTATGCGACGTGTCCGAGCCCACTGTACAAATGTTTATACTTTCACTGTTAGGTGAATGAGTCAACTGGAAAAAGGACTTGGATGATGTCTTCATTTCAAATTTTAGGTTTTGAAGCTTGTATAAAACTGTTGCTGTCAGTGTTTCACTTTGCATCATTTGTTGATGTAAAAACTACTTCCAAGAATAGCTTTGAAATGTTTCTTGGTAGTGCTTTAAATACATACAATATGTTGTTGTTTTTTTTAAGAAAAGCTTTTTGCTGAATAACCTCAGCATGTTCTGCAGCATGTACCTTTAAAGGTGAATTAAACTGGGCCATGTTTTGTGTATTTTACTTGTAAAGCACACTTCATCTTTCCAGCCAGATGTGATTCTCCTGTGTGTGTTGCGTGAGTGCAGTAAATGTAAAGTCATGTTAATGATAATAAAGTTATTTTATGTATGATTTTTGCGTGATTCATATTCTGCATAAAAGTAATGTTAAAGGTATTTTTCATGTTGCTCAAGCGCATGATGGGTTTTATAAAGGTGTTCGATAGATCTGTTATGTTGTTGCCTCTGCTCCCAGGCTGGGAACAGAGATCAGCCCCATGTTCCCCAAAGAACATTAAGGTAGTGTTAAGGTTAGGGTTAGGGCACATCAGGACTCACCAGAATGCACAAGTACATACACTCAAAACATATCTTCACTGGTTTCTATAGACCGGACAACATGGGCACTGGGGAACATAGGGACGCACCCCTGGGACTGTGCCGACAACAAACCTACAGTATGTACTGAAAAATAACCCCGCACCCCTCGTGGTTTGTTACCTTTTAAACCAGAATTAAGTTTAAACAAAAGGTGAAAAACTAAGATGTACGTCTGAAAATGAATATCCCTTTTTCATACTCATTTAGTGTTGGGAAACTACGGAAGAGGATTAGGGCCATTGTAAAAAAAATATATATTTGAAGGTTAAGTTCTGAGATTAAAGTCAGAAGTATGGGTGCCTGAAAGGACAGACTGTGGGAGAAAAAAAAAAAAAAAAAAAAAAAAAAAGAGTACAAAATCCCTTCAGTAAACTATATAAATGCAATAGTAGTAGTGGACCATCACCATGGCAACATTAAACAAAGCACAAATCCTAAAATCAGGGAACTTAATGAATACAAATGACTATTTCCAAAAGTACAGTTGCCTCTTCTATGACCTCTCGAGCTGACTTTAATCTCAGAATTCTGACTTTTTTTTTTCTTAGAATTCTGACTTTTTCTCAGAACTCAACCCTCAAAAATATTTTTTTTCTTTCAGTGGCCCTAATCCTAAACAGAATGGTTGTGTTCCAAAGAAAGACAACCAGTCCACCACATGTAAGTAACAACAGAGCCTGGTTAGAGAGCGGTTTATTTATTTTCATAATTTGTTCATAGAAATCATAAACTTCTACAAATATCAACACTACATATTTTAAACAAAATCAGATGACTGAATCCGTTTTAAAGAAGAGATTTTTGGCCCAATATCGCTGCGCTGAGTTTGCATTTTCAGTCACTGTTGGGGAAACAGTAGCACCTGCAGCACACACACTGAGCAGTTTGGGTAATGTAGCAATTTAATTAGAATTTTTGGCTAAAGGTTACGTAATTTATTTCATGCTAGACTGAAAATGTATTTACAGAAATGTATCTGACCTCCCTCAAAAAAATGAATGAGACAGAAGTTAGAGCTAATCTCGGCACCTGTAGAAGGGCGCATATATATACACCCAAATAAGGGCAAAAGAAGGACTTGACCAGGTCTAAGCCAGCATTAAACTAGGACTAAACCAGGACTAAAACCCATGCTAAGCCTAAACTAGGATAAAATGAGGTCTAAGCCAGGACTAAATCATTACTAGAACTGGACAAACCAGGACTAAGCCAGGTCTAAAACTTGACTAAATGAGGACTAAAAACTTGACCAAACCTTAACTAAACTAGGACTAAACCAGGTCTAAACCAGGACTAAACCAGGACGAAAAACTTGGACCAAACCTCAAGTAAACCAGGACTAAAAACTTGGACCAAACCTCAACTAAACCAGGACTAAACCAGGTCTAAACCAGGACTAAACCAGGACTAAAAACTTATATATATATCAAAGCTTTTATTTTTCGTATGTGTCCCACAAAATTGCAAAACAAGTCCCATTTTTAGTACTTTTTAAGGTGGTCCCTATTGTTGTTTTTTTCTCTTTTAAACCCTATTCCAGTTTAAAAGCAGAAGGTGACTAACCAAGATGTCTATGTGCAATGCGTTACAGTTTCGCTTCTTTGCCATTGGCTTTTTACGCACAGCGGAACGCCTGGCCGTGCGTCCTCTTGGCTCCACTCGCGCTCTCCGGGCTCTCACCTGTAGCTGGGATACTTTGCCCTCCTCTGTTGTGGTGGAGCGGGTCACGTGGACGAGTGATGATGAAGATGGGGGAAGTGCTGCTGCCGCCGCTCTGAAAACTTTACCACCTTCTGTCTGGGGAACTTTGGACAGCTTTAGAGGAATAATTTATACATTTTTGTGCGTTTTTCTTGTGCGCCTTTTGTGCCGGAGTTATTATGGAGTTCGGGGAAGAGTCGTCGCCCGCGTTGGCCTTCGACAAGGACGCGTTCGAGCTCACGGTGGAGGATGTGTATGACATTTCCTATGTGATCGGCCGGGATCTGCTGAAAATAAGCAGCGCGGGCGAGGAGGTGTCCGATCTGCAGTTCCGGATAGTGCGCGTCCTGGAGATGTTCGAGACGCTGGTGAATAAGTACAACCTGTCCCTGGAGGAGCTGAGAATGGAGCGGGACAATCTGAAGGGAGAGCTGGAGAAGATCCTGTCCGAGTCCGAGTCAGGGGGGCCGGGCGGCTCCAGGCAGGGCACGGTGTGTTTCACACTGTCAGCAGACTCTCAGGGGCAGCTTAATCACGGTCTGAGAGGGACACGAGAGGGTGCAGCAGCCAAAAAATCTGCTTAAGTCAGAAGATTGTTGCTGCAAAATAATATTACTCTCAAGTAGACGTAAAAAAGAATTTGGTAAAAAACTGTTTGGGCTAAAAAAGGGCAAAACAAGGACTTAACAGGGTCTAAGCCAGCATTAAACTTGGACTAAACCAGGAATGCTAAGCATAAACTAAGCCAGGCCTAACCCATTACTGAACCATAACTAAAACTGGAGTAAACCAAGGCTAAACCATGACTAAACCAGGTCTAAACCAGGTCTAAACCAGTAATAAAACTTGATCAAACCTCAACGAAACCAGAACTAATCTAGGACTAAACCAGAACTAAATCAGGTCAGGTCTAAACCAAATCTAAACCAACTCTAAAACTAAACCAGGATTTATGGTTTAGTTCTGGTTTTAGACCTGGTTTTGTCCCAGTTTAGTTCAAGTTTAGTCTGTGTTGTGTCCTTCTTTAGTTCTGCATGTTTCTGTTATTCCTTGTTTTATTCCTCAGCATAGTCCTGGGTTAGTCCAGATTTAGTTTCATTTTAGTCTTTGACAGTCAAATATTTTCTGAAAAGTTACTATGAATGAGCAAAAACCTCCACGTACCCCCTGCACTGCGCTCCCACAGTGGTCCTCGTACCTCTGGTTGGGAAACACTGAGCTAGATCTCCTGCTGCACCTGAAACTGTAACACTGCTTTTGTCTTTTGTCTTCTTTCTGTCAAATAAACCCAGACTTTTCATGTTGTGGTCCCTCTCAGCAGACGGTGGGGCCGAACCAGCTGCTCGTGGACCTGACGGACCCGAACAGACCCAGGTTCACCATGCAGGAGCTGAAGGAGGTCCTGCAGGAGAGGAACCAGCTCAAAGCCCAGCTCATGGTGGCCCAGGAGGAGCTGCAGCTCTACAAGAGGTGGGCCATCACTGCACTAAAGGCACCAAAACCACCACAACATTCATCTTTTTCTTATACAGTATTATTATTATTAGAGATTATCACTACCCAGAGGTGTGTAGTGATGAGATACATTTACGTGAGTAACTTATTGTACGTCTAAGAGTAGTTTTTTTTTTTTTTTTTTGGGTGGTTTGTATGGACAAAACAAACATGGGAAGCATAACACTTTCAAACTGGAAAGCAGATTTCCACAATCATAGCAATCCTACACAACATCCGACCTTATAGGCCTCACATTCTCAGTCCATTTGTTCCAGATTTTGTAAAATTTGTCCTTTTCTGTCCTGAGGGAGAACCACTTCTTAATTTTTGTGTACTATATTGACCCATTCTTCAAAGGTAGCGAGTTCCGCCTTTAGCCATTTTCTTGTGATGGCTTTCTTACTCACTGCCAGTAACACCCAAAGTCATCTTTTATCTGTGTTTCTCTAATTTGTTACAAGAGCAGTTTTATTGCAACATACTTGAGTAATTTTATTTGGTAGTAACTCTCTTACTTGAGTACGACTCTCCCCACGTCTGAACATTACCTCTGTGTTGGTTTCAAAGGTTTTACGTTGTGAAAGTGAAATGATCTGGAAATGTGTGTTTCTTCTGCCACACTTTATACCAAGATACCATTTATTATTGTTTATTTTGTGGAAAAGGCAGAATTCTCTCCATTATTTTATATGTTTTGTCAGATTACATCAAAACTAAAACATAAATCAGATGTTATGTCCAAACAGTTGCTTAGTACTTGAGTAGGTTTTTCACCAAATAGTTTTTTACTTCTACTTGAGTAATATTATTTTCAAGTAACAATACTCTTACTCGTACCATTTTTGAATACTCTACTCATGTAGATGTCTGTGAAGACTCTCACTCGTCCAGGGTAATTGCATTGCAACAAAAAGTTAAAAAAGCAGTCATCTGGATTGGATTTTTAAAGTTGAAGACGTTTCACCTCTTATCCAAGAGGCTTTCTCAATTCTGAAATTGAACTGGTAAGAGAGCTGGTTTATATTCTCCTAGGAAGGAGGAGTTAGACCTGAAACTAAATTCTATTGGTCAAGGCGACCATGAATATTTGGATATCCCAACTGGGCCTTCTCCAAATCCCAAAGGACAAGAAAACAGGACAGGAAAGAACAAGAACAAGAGCCAAAAAGGAGCAATGTAGTCATTCCTTACATCTCCGGCCTGTCTGAAAGACTTAAAAAGATTTTTAGCCAACACAACATCCCGGTTTATTTCAAACCTGTTAATACTCTCAGACAAAAACTGGTTCACCCCAAGGACAAAATTCCCAGTTACAAACAGAGCAATGTTGTGTACTCCATCCACTGCAGTGAGAACTGTAATGAACAGTACACTGCAGAAACCAAACAACCTCTGCACAAGCGTTTATACCAACACCGCAGGACCAACTCCAGTGGACCAGAATCTGCAGTACACCTCCACCTGAAGGCCACAAACCACTCCTTTGAGGACAGTGAGGTCCGAATCTTAGCCAGAGAGAAAGGATGGTTTGAGCGAGGAGTGAAAGAAGCAATCTTTGTCAAAAAAGATAAACCTTCTTTAAACAGAAATGGTGGTCTCAGATACAACCTTCCTTCTGTCTACAACAGGCTCCTGAAACCCAAACAAAACAAACCAGTTTCACTCAGGTCATTTACATCTGAAGGAGCTGCCCAGGCTGGGGAGGGTTAACGACTCTCACTCCAGCTGAGGACAAAGGACTCCTAATGACCCAAAACCACTCAGGCTATTCATGGTCGCCTTGACCAATAGAATTTAGTTTCAGGTCTAACGCCTCCTTCCTAGGAGAACATAAACCAGCTCTCTTACCAGTTCATTTCAGAATTGAGAAAGCCTCTTGGATAAGAGGTGAAACGTCTTCAACTTTAAAAATCCAATCCAGATGACTTTTTGTTGCGGTCTACTCATGTAGAGTAACCAGATTCACATAGGAGCAAAAAGAAAATGTAGCTACAGAGGATCACAGTGTGTGGTAAACAGCCAGTTTATCCAACCAGCACCAGAACCAGCACCAGAACCAGCACCAGAACCAGTGCTCTAAAACATTTCACACCAAGTACCACTTCAGGAAACAAGGGGCTTTCCCAGTTCCATCTGTAATGGACGGAAATGAGCCTAAATCTGGACTAACTCAGGTCTAAAGGGTCAACTAAGTTAACATTAACACAAAAGAATGCATTGCTAAGGACTAGACTAGGACTAAACCAGGACTAAACCAGGACTAAACCAGGACTAAACAAGGACTAGACTAGGACTAAACCAGGACTAAAGTAGGACTAAACCAGGACTAAACAAGGACTAAAGTAGGACTAAACCAGGACTAAACAAGGACTAGACTAGGACTAAACCAGGACTAAACAAGGACTAAAGTAGGACTAAACCAGGACTAAACAAGGACTAGACTAGGACTAAACCAGGACTAAAGTAGGACTAAACTAGAACTAAACAAGGACTAAAGTAGGACTAAACCAGGACTAAACAAGGACTAGACTAGGACTAAAGTAGGACTAAACCAGGACTAAAGTAGGACTAAACCAGGACTAAAGTAGGACTAAACCAGGACTAAAGTAGGACTAAACCAGGACTAAAGTAAGACTAAACCAGGACTAAACCAGGACTAAACCAGGACTAAAGTAGGACTAAACCAGGACTAAAGTAGGACTAAACCAGGACTAAAGTAGCACTAAACCAGGACTAAACCATGACTAAAGTAGGACTAAACCAGGACTAAATCAGAACTAAACCAGGACTAAACCAGGCCTACACTTCAAATTTATTCCCCAGTCACAGCAGTAGTGAAACAGGAATAAAACTGTCTCTGAATTAAACTAAATCAGGACTTGAACTGAAAAAGACGCCTGAATACCATTAGAAGAAATCTGTGTGCCAGAGTTTGAGAACCAGTGTGAGTGGTGACTCAGGTGAATGAATAATGAGAGTGAATGGTTGCCTGTCTCTGTGTCAGCCACTGTCCAGAGTGTGCCCCGCCTAAAGCCCAAAGTTACTGGGATAGGCTCCAGTACCTACGATCCCTAACAGAGCCAAAATGAATGAATAACTGAATGGAAATGGCTTTAAGGCCTCTATAAAGTGGATATATCTCTCCTTCCTCAGCAGAGCTCCACAGCAGTAAATAGTTTTTATTACACACAAAAAGAAACAAGGCTAAAGTGATGCGGAAAATGAAGCCGCGGGCAAATAAAAGTACAGCAGATCCCACAATGAACTGTTGTCTGTTGGCCCAGGGTTTTTAGATAAGCTTTAAATGAATTGGATGAATGAAAACATGGTTCAAATTCTGGAATATTTTAGTCTTTCTTTAGTCCTGGATTACTCCTGGTTTAGTCATGGATTTGTCCTAGTTTTGTCCTGCATTAGTCTTGGTTTAGTCCTCAGTAGGTCCTAGTTTAGACCTGGTTTAGCCTTAGTTTAGTCAGGATTTAGGCAGATTTAAGTTTGTTTGAGTTAATTGAAGATGATGCAGGTAAAGCTGAATCTCTCCTGAGGTGGTGCTTGTTGTGAAAGGTCTGAGGTCTATAATTCTCTTCATGAATCTGTTTTCAGTGGGATTCTGCCCAACGCGGAGTCAGCCATGGTGGAGGTGGACCTGGACACACCTCCTGCTTCTGAGGACGGTCCCACTTCCATCACAGACGTCAGAGACGAGAGGAGCACCATAGGCAAACTGTAAGTCACACCATATCAGGGTTTAGGACTTTTTAAAGACCTTCTCCAAATATTTTAAGACCTTAAGCTATGATCAGCAACACACCTTTAACTTAAACATTTGTAGTTTGCAATCGTGTCCTTTAACTTTTGTCTCCAGGAAGATACCATGTAACCGTTCTGGCAGGCCAAGCACACATTGTTTTTGATAGTTGTGGGCAGGAAAATTAATACATTAATGCAGTGGTATAACTTGGTAATGTGGGGCCCCAGTGTAGGATTTTAGAATGGGCCCGAAACTTATGAAGCACATTCAGTATTTCAGGTTCTTTTTTGATTTATAAAATGTTGCTGTTAGCTGTTTTACTGTAGTTTGATACAAAAAGGTGCTTAGTCATTCATATTTTTATATTGTGAAACTTTAGTTCCTTTTTTTTTTATTATAATTTGTGTATTTGAGGATTTTTTTTATTATTAGTTTACAAATTTAACTGGATTTAAAGTTGAATTTATGTTATGAATATTTTAAACACATACTTGATCATTGATGAACAAGGACCGTCTGTAATGGGCCCCAGAGCAGTTGCACTGGCTGCACTGCCTGATGCTACGGCCCTGCATTAATGTGTACTTTATGAAGTCAAACATTCATTGCACAAAACTTGAAAGGGGCAATATTCTGCAAAATCGACTTTTCTTGAGCTTTCTCCCATGTTATAATGTTGTTCCCTCATCAAAAACAGACCTGGAGTTGTATTTTTCTTCATTCACGTCTGTTTGAGTAATCCTGTATTCTCTGGTGCTGAGTTTCTGAGACCTCAAAACGCTCCACCTCTCCCACGAAGCCCCGCCCACTCCAGGAAGCACTGACCAATCAACAACCTCTCCACATCCAGTCTGCTCTCATTCATTTACCCAAGAAACAGCGTACAGCTCTGTTTCCACTGATTCCTCAGACTTTTTTCATTTTGTTGGAAAATGGCATCATACAAAAAGTTTAAGGAAGTGAAGTGCTCTTTTTCTTTGATTATGCTCAAAAGACTGCAACACTCTGCTGCCCTCTGCATCTGTTTCCTTAGAGTACTTATTAAAAGACATTTTTTTTAGTCAGATACAGTTTTTAAAGCTTGTAAAATGTGCAATGCTGTTCTAAAGGCGACCAAGATTGGTTTAAAAAACATAAATAAAAGCATAATATAGCCCCCTTTAATATCAACATGAGTTTTTGAATCTGCAAGGCGCAGTCTCAGGCAGCTTGGTTCTCACAGTCCAGTTCAGAGTCCTAATGGTTTACTTGTGACCAAATGAGTTCATGCTGATGTTTGTGTTGGTGGTGAATCTCTGAGTAATGCAGCAGTGGAAAAGTGGCAGCCTTTCAGCACCAAACTGCTCTCAGTAATTACCCGAGTTGAGTTGTTTTTGTCGCTGGCTTTCTCACTGACCTTTTTTTTTTCCTTTTTTTTTTTTAGGTTTTCATTTAGACGGAAATGAAAAATTACAAAAAGAAAAGGACAGACTCCGGAGCTGACTGTAGAAGACTAACATTTTTATAACAAGCGACCACTACAAGCAAGATTTATTATGGACCAATTATTTTTCTAGTCATACGTTTGTAAAAAAAAAATGTATATATGGATTAAGAGAATTAACTCAACTGGAAAGTATTTGAGAGTTTTGTTTTTAAGCTTTTACTCACCGTGTCACCGCTGTCTTTGTATGGCATTTTATATTAAAATGATTATACTGATTATACTGTGGGAGCATTGTTAACTAGGTCTAAACCAGGACTACACCAGGTCTAAACCAAGATTAAACAAGGACTCAGTGAGGTCTAAAACAGGACTGAACCAGGACATAGCAAGGTCTAAACTGGGACTCAACCAGGAATAAACTAGGTCTTAACTAGAACTAAACCAGGTCTCAACTGGGTTTTAACCATTAATAAACCAGGACACAACCAGCTCTGAACTAGGACTCAAATGTAACTAGCTCTAAATCAGAAATAAAATGGATCAAATTCAGGTATGACAAAACTGGGACGTAACCAGGTCTAAAGTAGGTCTTAACTAGGACTAATCATGGCCTAAACTATGTCTTAACAGGTCTAAACAAGGACCACACTAGGTCTAAACCAGGACTAACACTAGACTAAAGCAATAACAAATCAGAACTAAACCAGATTTAAACCAAGACTAGTCTCAACTAAAGCTAAAAATAAATCAGACCTGCAAAAGACTTTTGAGTACCACAGCTTGAGAACCAGTGTGGTTGATGAATTGACCAGACCCAGTTTAATTTCCATGTTTAATTTCATATCTTCAACATGAATCTTGTTGGAGCAAGCATGAAAACATTTTATTCCTAAGTATCAGTACAAGTAATAAGTTACAATGACATTTTTCTATGGAATCCACTGGATAATATTCAACACTAGCTAATGCTCCTTAAGCATACGTCCAAATACAAGAGAAAAATATAAAAGCACTCCATAAAACTGTAGCAAAAATATACAGGAAGCTTCGGCCTCCTAATAAAACAAGAGTTCTTCATAAAAGGCGTTTTAAGTTCATCAGAGTCACAGCAGAAAAGGTCACGCTACATGGACGAGGCTCAGAATTTGAGCCAGGGGTGAGCCGAGATGGAGGCTTTACTGCGATCTCCGTAGTCGTACAGCAGCTCCTCGCCCGCCTTGATGTCCTGGGACGCCACCAGGATCAAGTGAGGAGTCCCGTCGATGGGGTGCAGCCTGGTCAGACAGTTCCCAGTCTTACTGTGGTTGAGCAGTCGGCCCAGGCGGCCGCTTTCCTTTGTAGCATCCACACTGAAAGATAACACAAATGCATCTTCTAAAGCAAAACTTATTATTCACCAGTGTCTTGTCCTTTACGCTCAATGCCCTCCCTGACAGCCTGGCCAGTTCCTCCTACTTTCTTTTTGAAAGCAGGACAGGCTGGTTCCTCAGTCACAGTGAACCCAGCCTATCAAGGCCGTACATCAGCAGCACGTCTTACAATTACAGAAGATCCTTTCAAAAATAACCAAGATGGTGCCAGAGCAAATTTAATAACTTCTTTGACTTGATTAAGCTTTAATTCCTCACCTGTTCATTCTGCTGAAGTCAGTCCTTGTTTTAACATAAAAGTCCCGCTAATGTCCGACGTAACAATCACATTCCATTCCACATCGGCCGATCGAATTACAACAAACACGAGAGGCTCTCACATCTGTCCTGACTCGCACTAAAGGCACCCATTAAGAACAGCTGATTGTTACATCAGCGGAGCATTCAAACAAAGCCACACAGACACTGGGCACACATTAAAGGCCAATAATGCAACAAAACCTCTAAAACAAAAATAAGTAGAATTTTGTTGTACTTTTACATTTACAAAGACTACAGTATTTTTCAAGTGGAAATAATAATAGCCTGCATACAATACCATGTGATCGGTATCGGCCATCACAGCAAAGGCTGATCGGCCTCAAAAATCCTGATCGGAGCACCCTTAGAAATTACAATTCCCCTCATTGTTATATCAGGCTTAACAGCTCTTAGGCATATGTGCAAGCAGAATATTAATATATTCAGTAATAAGATTACTCATTTTATTTTATGAGCCTCTCTGGCCCTCACCGTCTCTGCCGGGAAGAATTCTGGCCCTTGGACAAATGTACTTGACCCCTGGCTTACATCCTGCCCTTCGTTTCTCTAATTGGTTACTGCATCTGTGATTGCTCCGCCCAGAGAAATAAAACTCATGCGAAGGGACCAGACTAACTTCTTTGTATAGAACAGGTAAACAGTTTGTCTGGCGGGACAGGCTTCCTGACAAAACCCTCTATTCATCCAGGGTTTGGACCGACATAAACGGTACTCTGGCCTCTGACGTAACCTGGCCAGCCAGACTACGACCACAAAAGCAACAAAATCTCTTTCCTAGGCTCAGGTCGCTCTGTTTGAGTTGCCAGGTGACTGACGAGGGGCTGCAGCTCAACATTTTCCCATTGACTTTTTGAAAAATCTATACATTTAAAGTTAAACGGCTCGAGGGAGGCTAAGCAGCTCTGTGGTAACTCATGGCCATAAAACAATTCATTTGGCTATAAACACGTCTGAAACTTGTCAAAGGGCAAATTTACAAACTTTAAGTTTTCGTTCATCTTTTTGATAGAAATGAATCCTGTTATTGTCATGAGTTACCACAGAGCTGATTAGCCTCCGTCAAGCTTTTAAACTCTTAATATACACATTTTTTGCAAAGTCTATTAGGAAAATGAATGGGACACAATCACTGGGCATGAACTTTTCCGTTTGATGTAATACAACAGAAATATTGACTGGTGTGTTCCTGTTTACACAATGTACCCTCAGTCAGGCAGCACAGTCCAGAGAGAGCTGGCCCTATTCACTATTGTTTTATTTTATCAATTTTGGAGACTCATAAGCTCTGCCAGACACCATTAATGGCTCACCACCAGAGGTTTTAACCTTTGCTTTTCCTTTTTTTCTGCTGTTTTGTGGTGTTCGCAGTTGGAGCCAGCGCTAGAATTGTTCTCTATACAGTTGGACATTACTCCTTTTGCTCTGAGCGTGTATTGTCCCCATCATGGACTAAATGATGCTGTGCAGTAGCGAGTGCTCACCAGTAGGTTTTGGTCTGGTACTGGAAGTAGTACATGTAGCAGCCTGTGGAGGGGTCCTGAGAGTACTCGGCCTCTCGGAGTTTGGCCTCGGACAGATCCAGCAGGTCGCCGTGGTACTCCACCACAAAGTCTCCCTTTTTAAAGCCGTCCACAGCAAACACGCCTCTGCCCTTTCCCTCGATCTCCCTCACCTTTTGGGGAAAATTAAATAACCACGTGAAATAACTTTAGAATAAAATGTTATGTTGGTAAAACTGTGTAAAGTTATAAAACACACTGAGTCAGTAAACAGTGTTACCTTCATTCCTTCTTCAACACCGTTCTTTATGAGGTCGTCGATGTGTCTGTGCTCTTCACTCTGGAGACAAATTATTGTATTACTGAACATGTCGTACAGTTTACACAAAAATATTAAAAACTGCATTATCTGAAAACCTAGAGCACTTACAACCCCTTTGTCCAGAGGAGGGTAGTAATGAGTTACATCTACTTAATGTAACTTTTTGAAGAAACTGCACTAACAGTAGTTTTATCACAACATACTTTTTACTTTTAGTCAAGTGATATCATTTTGAAATAACAATACTAATACTTAAGTACCATTTCCTTTTCCTGCTTTTATTTTAAAAGTCAAAATGTACCAATTAATATTACAAACAAGTTTAGGGCTTGTCTTCAACTTCTAGCTTTGAGTTCACATAATGCAAGCCTGCACTAACCTCTGCCTCACTGAACACTGAGTGAATGCATTTACAATATTTAGTTTGGCATTTGCCCGTTGATCAGTTTTCTCCATTGCATTTTCTTTTATGCTGTTCCGCTGTGTAGCCAGACACAGCTGGAACAGCCACATTCTTAGCTGTCACTGATTCAATGTCAACAAGCTGTGAACCCAGAGTGTTCCCTGATTAATGCTTTGTGATCACTGATTCCACAGCCATTTTTTTCCATTTTATAGTAAAATTGCATTATACAAACTTCAGGAAGTGCCCTTTTTCTTTAAATTATGTTCAAAAGACAACAACACTCTGCTGCCCACTCCTGGTCTCTTCACCAGTTTCTTTATGGCCCCAGTAGAGTACTTTTTAAAATTAATTCAGATAATGTTTTTAAAGGCTGTAAAACCTGCTGCGGTTCTAGAGGTGACCAAGATTGGTTTAAAAATATGAATAAATGCATAATGTATCCCCTTTTAAAATGTGAGCTGTGCAGACATTTTGAAATGTTCAGGTACAGATAAATGTTGAAGGGTTTGAAGTTCAGCTCTGCGACTAACTGGCCACTGTCCAGGGTGTACCCCGCCTAAAGCCCTGTGTGTCTGTGCAGACTCTGTCATTCAGGACAACTGAAGCAAAGATGATGTCATCTCTGAACTTGTTTTTTTTTTTTTAAGTTAAAGACGTTTCCCCTCTGATGCAAGAGGCCTTCTCAATTCTGAAATTAAACTGGTGTGAGAGCTGGTTTATATGCTCCTGACCTGAAACTAAATTATATTGGTTTAGGAGAAGTTGAAAGGCTTCAGTAGTTTCAGGTCTTTAGAAGATGAAACGTCTTCAACTTTAAAACCTTAATCTTCTAAAAACTGCTCAGAAGACAGACGAAACCTTATAAGGCTGAAGAAATTATTTGACAAACCTTTAACTCAGTCTTAGTTTTCCTGTTGCTTCTTCTGATTGGAAAGTAGTCTGTCACCTTTTTGCTTTGAGGGGCTTTATTTTCAGTCCTAAAAAAGAAGAAAAAAAAAGAAAAGAAAAAAAGAAAATCAGTTGTGTCATTGTCTTTCTTAATTGCACATTAACTTATATATTTTTTGTAGACTTACTTTTTAAGCCCAGGCCGACCGCGACTCTTCGACGCTGGTGTTTTGTTGTCTTTTGCGGGGCCTGCTGTGGACTCCTTGGGCTCACTGGCTGTAGACTTCTCTCCCATCTCTGGACCACTTGAAGGCTTTTGTTCCTTGGCGTCCCGGCGATGATCACATTTGACTTCAGCAGTGGGTATGTCTAAAAATGGCGGCGGAGGGAGAAAAAGGGAATTTAGCGGTGATAAGGAGAGCGAGGCACCTTTAGAAAAACAAGGCTAAGTTGTGTCATAAGATGGCAAGGCCAGAATGAACAGAGCTGCCATTCACAGGCACAGGAAACGTTTGGGTCAACAGCAGAGTGTGGATCTGCTGACCGCACGACGAACAGGAGAGGAGACTTCATGGCACGATACTGAACGTCCTGGTATGTAGGTTAAAAGGTCAGAGGTCAGGCGGCACGAAGTGAGTGATTACCATGTAAAATATTGAGATAACGACATGAGCAGCGATATTTGGAGACGCTTTGGACAGAGCCAAAGATTAATTTAGTTTTATTTTAGGAAGAAATATAACTCGGGGGAAATCAAAACAAATGCTAAACCCTTTCTAACCCGAGGCTAAAAGCCAGAGGTCTAACCCGAGGCTAAAAGCCAGAGGTCTAACCCGAGGCTAAAAGCCAGAGGTCTAACCCGAGGCTAAAAGCCAGAGGTCTAACCCGAGGCTAAAAGCCAGAGGTCTAACCCGAGGCTAAAAGCCAGAGGTCTAACCCGAGGCTAAAAGCCAGAGGTCTAACCCGAGGCTAAAAGCCAGAGGTCTAACCCGAGGCTAAAAGCCAGAGGTCTAACCCGAGGCTAAAAGCCAGAGGTCTAACCCGAGGCTAAAAGCCAGAGGTCTAACCCGAGGCTAAAAGCCAGAGGTCTAACCCGAGGCTAAAAGCCAGAGGTCTAACCCGAGGCTAAAAGCCAGAGGTCTAACCCGAGGCTAAAAGCCAGAGGTCTAACCCGAGGCTAAAAGCCAGAGGTCTAACCCGAGGCTAAAAGCCAGAGGTCTAACCCGAGGCTAAAAGCCAGAGGTCTAACCCGAGGCTAAAAGCCAGAGGTCTAACCCGAGGCTAAAAGCCAGAGGTCTAACCCGAGGCTAAAAGCCAGAGGTCTAACCCGAGGCTAAAAGCCAGAGGTCTAACCCCGAGGCTAAAAGCCAGAGGTCTAGCCCCGAGGCTAAAAGCCAGAGGTCTAGCCCCGAGGCTAAAAGCCAGAGGTCTAGCCCCGAGGCTAAAAGCCAGAGGTCTAGCCCCGAGGCTAAAAGCCAGAGGTCTAGCCCCGAGGCTAAAAGCCAGAGGTCTAGCCCCGAGGCTAAAAGCCAGAGGTCTAGCCCCGAGGCTAAAAGCCAGAGGTCTAGACCCGAGGCTAAAAGCCAGAGGTCTAGCCCCGAGGCTAAAAGCCAGAGGTCTAGCCCCGAGGCTAAAAGCCAGAGGTCTAACCCAGGCCTAAGCCAGGTCCAAACCAAGACTTTTTAAAACTGTGGTCCCACCGTTGTTTTCAGAGCCACTGAGAATCCCGTGATACCCCGGGGTCCTGAAGTCGTTCATATTGTGATAATGACACATTTGTGATATCTTTTACAGCTCTAGTCAGGGGCAAACCTTTTTTTAACTTGTCATCAGTGTTGGCTGTGTCGGCTTCGTTGGTTTCCTGGATCAACATGCTGGACTCGCGCAGAGGAGATCTGGACTTGACTGGACTCTGGAGAACGGACTGATGTTTGTTCTGGGAACCCTGGACGAGAGAGAAACGCACCACTTCAAATTTTATGGAAATTTCTTTTTAAACTAATACACAACATAATACTACTTTTATTGTCAACTACTCTTAAAATTTCCACTCAAGTACAATGGCTCCAAAAAAATACTCAATGAAAAAGAACTAGTCTTAAAAATACACTGTAGTGAAAATTACTCCCATAAAAACTACTCATGAGTACAAGTTACAAACTTCTTTTTAGCCATGGATGTTCAATGACGCAATTAAAATCACACATAAGCATCAAATGTCTCCATCTCTGGGACCTTTGCCTTGCGCTCTTACACATTCCTGATAAAAATATTATTACCAGTGAAAAAAATGACTAATATGTAACATCTTTAATGCTTTTACTTGCAACCTAGTTATGATTTAAAAATTCAAAAAGCAAAAAGAATAAACAGAAACAAGAGACAAAACAAAATGAAGTAAGCAATTTATTCAAAAAAATAAAGATGTTTTTCAGCTGATCAAAAGCCTTAAAAAGTAGAAAATCAGAACTGAAAGTGTCCAAAACAAACAAAAAAAAAAACCTTTCCTCCTGGACTTAGTAAAACTTGTTCTTGTTGATCAATAAAAATTAAAAATAAAAAACAATTAGAAATGCTTGATGTGAATGGTTCCAGGAGGCTGGTAGAGTTGATCCATGTGGAAAGCTGGCTACAGAGCTGACCTCAGTTTTAGGGAAACTTCTGTTACCGTTCAGCCCCAAACATTCTATCATTGTTTTAACACTAGAACTGTGGGGGGGGGGGGGGGGGGGGGAAGTAACAACCAAACACGTGAGTAGAGGAACCAATTTTTTTTTACTTAAATTAGAGTATTGTTACTTCAAAATAATTACTCAAGTAAAAAGTATTTGGTGAAAAAAATTCTCTCCCAACCAGGGGTACAGGGACCCCTAGGGGTATGCAAGCACATTGCAGGGGGTACTTTGAATCATTTCATAATATTTCCAATAAGTAAAACCTGTGCCATCTTTTTTTATTGAACTCTTAAAACTTATGAAAGCCGAGCTCCAGTAATAAAAAGGAGATGAAACTGCTAAAGAATATTAGATTATATTTTGTTACATGGTTTTTAGGTTTAATAGCTTGTTTCAAAGGGGAGTTATTAAAATGTTTCTTTGTAGTAAATTTGTTATGAGTTTAATATGATCTTTATTTTTTTAAGATCATTTTGAACATTAAAATATGTAGTAAAATAATTGCAATAGCAGGCAGATTTTTTTCAAATTGAATTCGAGTTTCACTGAAAAACAGGAGAATTAGCATTTACAAAAAAATACTATAAAATGTCTTTGTATTAATAAACACAGATTTTTTTATTACAATTTTGAAGAATTACCAACGTGTATGAGTGACAAACTCATGATATGACAAAAAAGCCCTTGGGGGTACATGAGACAATGAGACTGGGGACCACTGTTCTACAGAATTAACTTTGGTTTATTTCTCCTGACAGTCTGCGCTCAGGGTAAAAAGATGCTCTAAAAAGCGCACCAGCTGCACAAGTCACGCTCAAGTACTTTTGACGTTTCCGGAGGTTTAAAACTCGCTGTATTTTTAGTCTATCTATGCAGCTGCTGTACAAATTAAATAAAGTAAGTCCAAAGACGACACACATACCTGGTTAGTGGCTGGTTTATTCTCCTTCGCCTCGTTCTTCTGAGAGCTCACTTTATGTTGCGCGGCGTCGTCGGGCTTTCTGTCAGTTCTTAGCACATTTCTCTTTCCTTCAAAACAGGAAATAACAACACGTAAATAAAATTAGAAGAGTCAGCTAGAAGTACAGAACATTAGCGTTATTTTTGTGTGGTCTATTTACAAACATATGCTAGAAAAAAGCTCCTGCAGCGTGCTCGTGCATTCGCCTGCGCACACACACACACTGCTGCGTAATTCATGGTCGCCTCGCAAAAAATAAAAACAATTAAAAATTTCACTACCTTTTGCCATGTCAGGGTCACAAAACACGCAAAAGAGAACATATAATAAATAATTATAGTCCCTTTTCTGCCGTTTTCCCTTCGCTTTTCCTCCACGGCTCCGGTAACAACGCCACACACACCGCTGAGTGGGCGGCGCCGTGCGGAGGATTTAAAAACCCCTCGGTGAAGCTGATTGGCTGGTTTGTTTTAGAGGACGTGGCACGAGCGTGAAAGTAGCTCTGTGATTGGCCCGCTGAGCAGATACGTAAACAGACGGTAAATGTTACGCCTATAGGAGAATTATGCTATTAATACTTGGTGTTTTGTGTTAATAATATCGAAATGCATTTGTCATTTTATCTTAGCTTATGTCTGTTTAGAATGCATAAATAGAGATTGATATTTAAATAGTTTATTGCCCTCGGAAGACGAGTTGTTTTAATGATGAATATTTACAGTTTATATAGCATGGGGAGACTGGGGTTGGTTTTGTACACTTCCATAATGATGTTCTTTCATATTTCAAACTTATAAGTGACTCAACTAACAAAAAGGCCCTGAAAACTAATAATACATGCACAATAACAATTAACAACACCTTTAAAGTTACTTTTGGGTAAGCAAGAAGTCAACTTACTGTATTTTATCTTATTCAGTTCAAAAGTTATGGATCATTCAATATATTCTGTGCTCTTATGACGACCATCCCTGTCATGGGGTTGGTTGTCTCAATGATATTTAATGGGAAAAATATATTTAAAAAAGGGTCAATTTTTGAAACTAATTATCATTTTCATTTCAATTCCACACAGTAGCACATCTTCACAACTTAAATGTAACCAGAAAACAACTGAGGTCGCATTGTAAAAGATCAGATACGTATCTGATTTAGGACCACATATAAAAGTGGCTTGGGTCGCATTTAAAAAAAAACCTGATTTGTGCTGTTCATTGTCATAAAAAAATCAGATACAGGTCACATGAGCAAAAAAAGTCAGATTTGGGCCACCTTTGCCTCCAGTGTGAACGTAGTCTTTTGTATGTGCTCCTGAATCAGATACAAATCAGATTTTTTTGCACTGCAGTCTGAACGGACAAGTCGCATTTCATCTGACTTTTGCGTCATTGAAATGCAACAGACAGCACAATTCTTCACTGGAGTAGGCGGGAACTGGCCTGATCAAACGATAACAAAATGAAAATAAAGTGAGCTTTTAAGCCTAATTTGTATTTAAGGTGACAGTCCTGTTGAAACTAAACTTGAGTCGTATTGTAACTGTATACTGAGGAGAAATGAGAAGAATTTATGGTTTAATTCTGTGTCAGTGAAGCTCCTGGAGTCACAGTCCCACCACTCCATTCATTCTGATCATTACACTGTCATCTTATAGTTCTTTATTATATTATTTAAAGAGACTAAACAGAGTCATTGGCAGGTTTGGTGTCTGCCGCCAGGGCTTCTTTAAACTGCCTCTTCCTCTCCAGACTGTCGTTAGCCTTCTTCCTCTTCTCCTGTTTCTTCAGCACAGACTCCTTCCTCCTCACAGAGATCTCACTGAGCTCTCCTTTAAGAGCCACGTCCAGCTTCTCCCTCAGGATCTCTCTGGCGCGTTTGCGGTTTAGATCCACCGACCTGGTCTGATGGCACTGCGGAGGGAAAGATGAGTTTGATTAGCTACATACATGATCAAGCTTGTTTATAAAGGGCATAGAGTATACAGTACAGAGTGCAAATGATTGTGCCCTCAACCTGTGGCATTTAAAGGTCCCCTATCCTGCTAAATCGACTTTTGCTCTCTTTTAACCACGTTAAAATGTTAAAATGTTAAAATGTTAAAATGTTAAAATGTTGTTTGCACCTCAAAAACAGACCTGGAGTAGTATTTTGTTTCATTCACAGATGTTTGAGTAATGCTGTATGTTTTATTCCTGTTTTAGTCCTGCACTGGTTGGGGCTTCAATTTGAAGATTAGACCATCGCTTAGTCCTGGTTTAGACTTAGATCAGTCCTGATTAAAACCCGGTTTAGACCTAGTTAAGTCCTGATTTTAACATAGTTTACACCTGGTTTAGTCTAGACCTGGTTTAAATCTAATATAGATATGGTTTTGACTTGGTTTAGTCCTAATACAAACCTGGTTTAGTCCTAAGATAGACATGGTTTAGTCCTGATATAGATCTGGTTTTCACTTGGTTTAGTCCTGATTTCGACCTGGTTTAGTCCTAATATAGACCTGGTTATGACTCGATTTAGTCCTGGTATGAGATAGTCCTGGTTTAGTCCTGATTTAGTTCTAGTTTAGTCCTGGTATGGACTAGTCCTAGTTTAGTCCTAGTTTAATCTTGGTTTAGTCCTGGTATGGGCTAGTCCTGGATTAGTCCTACATTTAGTTCTAGTTTAGTTTTGGTTTAGTCCTGGTATGGGCTAGACCTAGTTTAGACCTGGTGTAGTCCTGGTATGGGCTAGTCCTAGTTTAGACCTGGTTTAGTCCTAGTGTAATCTTGGTTTAGTCCTGGTATGGGCTAGACCTAGTTTAGACCTGGTTTAGTCCTAGTGTAATCTTGGTTTAGTCCTGGTATGGGCTAGTCCTAGTTTAGTCCTGGTTTAGTCCTTGTATGGGCTAGTCCTGGTTTAGTCCTAAATTTAGTTCTAGTTTAGTTTTGGTTTAGTCCTGGTATGGGCTAGTCCTGGTTTAGTCCTAAATTTAGTTCTAGTTTAGTTTTGGTTTAGTCCTGGTATGGGCTAGTCCTAGTTTAGACCTGGTTTAGTCCTGGTATGGGCTAGTCCTAGTTTAGTCCTGGTTTAGTCCTAGTTTAATCTTGGTTTAGTCCTGGTATGGGCTAGTCCTGGTTTAGTCCTAAATTTAGTTCTAGTTTAGTTTTGGTTTAGTCCTGGTATGGGCTAGTCCTAGTTTAGTCCTGGTTTAGTCCTAGTTTAATCTTGGTTTAGTCCTGGTATGGGCTAGTCCTGGTTTAGTCCTAAATTTAGTTCTAGTTTAGTTTTGGTTTAGTCCTGGTATGGGCTAGTCCTAGTTTAGTCCTGATTTAGTTCTAGTTTAGTCTTGGCTCGGTCCTGTATGGGCTAGTCCTGGTTTAGTCAAGATTTCTGCAGATTTATTTTATTTTAATTTTTTAGTGTAACTTTATTAACCCCCAGATTTCAGTTTTTATGGGCCACACATTAAAAAAGTACACAGAAATACTTCCGTGTACACAGAAATACTTAAGTACTAAACCCTTCAGCGTACACAGAAATACTTCAGAGAGTTGAGTAACAGCTCACCTTGACCACGATGCCGGTGGGGACGTGCTTGAGGACCACACAGTTGCTGGTTTTGTTGGTGGCCTGTCCCCCGGGGCCGTGTCCTCTCACAAACTGCTCCTCCAGGTCCTCCTCGTTCAGGACAGGGAGCTCCGCCGCCAGCAGGTCCTTCTTCCCGGCCGCCGGCAGCACACCCGGGAGCCCCGCTGGAAGCCCCCCTCTCGGCCCGGGACAGGTGCAGGCTGTGCCACTCCGCGTGGGACAGAGGAACACCGCGTACACGCACCTCACGGATGAGAGCAGCCTGGACATGTCTGCGGGCCCGTGGGTGAACGGGGGCCGCTGCGCATGGCACGGGCGCAGGGGCCAAATATCCAAATAATCTTTAATAAAGGTCAGGGAAGCGTGGCTCTGGGTGTGTTTTGAATGTTTACCTTGCTGTCTTCTTCTACGGTCACAACACAGGGTTCGATTTTCTTCTTCTTTGGGAGGCAGGCAGTCAGAGAAACAGTTGCGTGCTGCCCCCTGGTGGTAAACTCTACTTTTGTAAATCAATCAACACAGGTGAAAATACAGTCGACTTTATAAGAAATGTTCATATGTTTAATCTTTGTGCCCCAATAAGGACAAAAGTTTTTTTGATAACTTTGCAGTGGTTCTTCTCTGTGTCTCAGGTGTGTATTTTATCACTAATGTTGATTTTCTAAACACAAATCTAATATTATTTCATTTTTACTCTAACTACATTTATTACGTTGTGTCCCCATCACAAAACATCATAGAAATAGTATACATTAATATTGTTTTCTAATTATTTTTTTTTTTATCAACTTCTGCCCTGATTATAAGTGTAAAATATGTAATAACTTTCAGGATTTTAATTCTTTTTAACCCTCTTTTTTTCCAAAATGGATTTTCCTAGAGGGTGTTATTGCAGCCTTGGGTATCTCAAAGATCACCAACAAGACTGATTTAGATGGATTCGGGATTTGTTTGTGGTAACAAAAGGTTACAGGCCTTTTTTTTGTGAGTTGGTTTTTAGATTGTATATAACATATCACCAAGGAATTTGGTGATCTTTGACAGACCCAAGGCTGTAATACCTCCTCCTAAAATATCAACTTGGCTTTGAGAATATTAAAAATATTAATATATATCTGAAAATAGTTTAATATTTTTTATTTATGATCAGGGCAGAAGTTGATTTAAAGATTTTCTTTTTTAAAATACAAAAAATATGAATGTATACATTCTCTATGATGTTTTGGACAGGGACACTTTTGTCACTGAATAAGAACGGTGTAACTTATTACAATAAGGGTTAAGTTCCACAGCTTCATGATAGTAGTTCAGTTTATTATTATTATATATTTTCTTTACATAAAACATATTTTTTATTTAGTTTTCCCCCCATGTTATTCAAAACTAATGTAAACATTGCTTATGTTTATGAAACTATAACTCAAAGTTTCACAAATACATAGACATATTTTTTAGGTGTAATAACAGCTGTA
Source organism: Bostrychus sinensis (assembly GCA_020698575.1). Taxonomy (NCBI): domain Eukaryota; kingdom Metazoa; phylum Chordata; class Actinopteri; order Gobiiformes; family Eleotridae; genus Bostrychus; species Bostrychus sinensis. Next base: position 7,212,859 of record CM036249.1, on the reverse strand, counting down.
CTTTATATAAACAGATATATAGGCCTATGTATATATTTTTTAAAAAAAGTCCCCCAAATATTTTTCAATATTACATCAGCAGAATGTCCATATCATCCAACACGTTGATTATAAAATTATATTATAATAATGCCTAATAATCGACAATTGTTTTTGTTTGGATGTCTAGTGAGATAAAATAAAAAGATGAAATGTGTTTGTGTAATTCTGCAGTTTCAGTCAGTTTGATCAGAGATAGGTGAACCATGGGAAACACTGAACTTTAAAAGCATAAAGTTGGTAGCAGAGTGGTTTTCGGCCTGCTCTGTGGTTGTTGGGTTGAGTAACAGCTGCCTCTGAAACATCTGCACTTCTTCTCCTCGTCAACTTATATCTGCCAACCAGAGTAAGTTCACTGTTATTTATGTCTATGGTCTAATTTTATCAAACAAAACACCAGCTGTATGACAACGTTCTTTTCGAAGAGTATGCCTATGATTGTATTATACCATTTTTATTACTTGTATTTTTATATGAACCTTTCTGTACCTCCTCCATGTAATCTACAGCACACCAACGTTTCTCAACAAAATGTATCTATTTAATGTTCTCTCTATTTTCTAGTTTAATCTTATTTATTTTTTAATCCATTGTATTCTTTAAGTCAAACCCAATGTAATGCCCAGTGAAATATTATGGGTAGAGAGGTCAAAAATTGTACTCAAGTAAGAGTATTGTTACTTCAAATTAATATTACTCAGGTAGAAGTAAAAAGTATGTTGCGATAAAACTATTCTTAGAAGTACAGTTTATTCAAAATGTACTTTATGTGTGATTCACAATAAAAATATTTGAAAGAGAAAAGTAAATGTAACAGAGCAAAAGTAACTCGATACTACTCACCTCTGAAAGTAACAGTGGCTGCTGTCATTATTGTAATGTCATTTCTGCTTCAAGAACTGCTAATTTCCAAAGGAAACAGAGATTTATTCAGTGGCACATTTAACACTGTAAATTCTACACATGATCATTTTTTACTTGATACTTAAGTTCTTGGTAAAACAATAAGAATTTAGTATTGCAGAAATATTTTAGCTGTCTGCAAATAAATATAATCTGATTAATAGCATCGCAAAGAATTATCCAATACAATACATACATCTATAAATCACATTAAGACATTCATTAATACAAGAGCATAACATTGTAATTAACAACATAGACATATTACTATTATGCAAGCATGTTGCAGTGATGCATTAATGTTCCTTACTACTGTGCAAAATATTGTCCCACTTTTGTTTTGACAAACACAACATACACCTTCAGAGGTAGGTGGTAATAAGTTTACTACTTTACATTTACTGAGTAACGTTTTTGAATAAATTGTACTTCAAGAGTAGTTTTATTACACCGCACTTTACTTCTACTTAAGTAATATTATTTTGAATTAACAAAGTAGTGTACAGGTTTCAGCTTTATGTTGTGAAAAAGTGAGAAGATTCATGTGCCTCAGTTTTTTTTTTTTATTAATCTTGGCTGCTTTTAATCAACTTTTTATTGCTTTATTGTTGCTTCATTTAGTGGTTTTAACTTAATTTCAACCAGCTTTCTTTTGTGATATTTCCAAACATTAAAAACTAAATAAAAGTTAGTTAAACTGCACTGGGGCCCAGGATGTTTAGGGGCCCCTGAGAGTGGACCTTTGTCTATGGTCAAGTTTTTGCCATCAATTAATTTTAATTAAATGCCAACTCATTGCAAAATGAAAGACCAGGAATCTGTATCATCTGTGAGTTTGTTTGTGTCTTAATCATTGTTTTTTTATTACGATTAATGAAATAACACAAATTTGAATAAAACTATAAAGACTGTATATGCACTATCTCTGCGTCTAATAAAAACAGCTGATTGGTACATTTTAGAAAAAAGAAGAAACTTAATGCTTGAATCCGAAGTAGTGCATGTGCTTTATAAATTCAGGGCCTCTCATTATCAAATTACGTCACATTGTACACATTGTAATTGTCAGTCAAAAAAAAAAAAAAGAAAAAAAAAAAGCCACTTGCAATGTAACTTAGTGTATGTCAGTTTCCCAACCAGGGGTACGGGGAGCCCTAGGGGTACGTGGGCACTTTGCAGGGGGTACTTGGAATTATGAAGAAAATATTTGCCATCTTTCCATAACAAACTATTTAAACTTATGAAAGACAAGCTCAAGTGTCTCGATGACTGATTAAAAGGAAAATCAGAATATAATTTTATTATTATGTTAAATATTTTTGTATTTTCTTTTTTCATGAGTTTAAGATTATTATTTATTTATTTATTTATTCAGGTTTATTTTGAATTTAAATATATAGTAAAATGACTAAATGCGGTTGTTTACATTGCTATATTTTTTATTTTATTTTATTTTAAAGGCAGTGAAATTATTCATTTTATTTTTTATCTTGAATTTGAGATTTAAATAAAAAAATGCCAGATGTCTTTTGGAAAATGTGAAAAAAGCCCACGAGACAAAAAAGTTTGGGAACCTTTGGTGTACGTCATGTATACAAATACGTTACACCAGCAGAGGGCGCCATGACATCGCTGTTACCAGCCACATAGTTATTGACAGCTACAGCAAAGTTAGCCGAGCAACCGGAAAACACACAACTTTTTCACTTCACAATAAACCTGACATTGCTTTTTTGACTTTCCTACCAACCTCTCGACATTTTTTTTTCCAGACTAAAACCCGCCTCACGGTAGAAGCCTCTCTTACGCCGGAGCGTTAACCGGAAGTGCCGCGGTGCTAGCTTAAAAAAAAAAAAAAAAAAAAAAAACATAACTTGCCGCTAACGTGAATTCTTCGCGTCGTGCCTGAGCCCAGACCTGAGAGAGAGAAGAGCAGAGGAGCACTGTGTGAAGTCCCGCAGAGAGCTTCAGGAGTGTTGACAACTTAACGATGGCTATTCTTCTTCTTTTCAGGCATTTGGAGCTGAGTTTTTAATTAAACCGCGGCGTTTTTCCCCCCATAAACACAAGGAAGACGTCGTCAACTGGAGAGAGAGAAAGCGCGACGCTGCTGACGTTTAGGTGTTTTTTCCCTCAACCAAGGACATTTTAACGTAACCATATTTGCTGTAAGACAAAATTTACGCTTTTAACGATGTGTGCTGTCGGTGTAAACACGGATGTAACGCCACACCGCGCCTGACAGCACACAAGCATGTAAAAAAAAAAAAAAAAAAAATACCCGAGCATGATGATGTTATGCTCCTTTTCCAACACAACGTACCTGCTGCAGCCCGCCGCCTTCTTCATCTCCTTTTTCTCCTTCTTTTCCAGCTTAAGGGCCATATTGACAGTCAGTAGCCACGCCAAAAAATCACCACCACCAACAACAACAACAAGGCTTTGCTAAATTTTGCAGCAGCACCATGCCACCTCTCCTTCTCCTGCTTCTTCCACACCTCATCATCATCACCAAAATCATCAAGTTGTGCTGAGGATAACGCCAGAAAGAGTGACAAGGAGACAAGACAAAGGCCCTTGAACTTTGATTTTGGAGTGTTTTATAACCACGCCGGTCCAGGTATGTTATAATAATAAGCACTGCAAGCCATTTTTTTATATATTATCTTTTTTTTCCCTTTTTTTTTTTTTTACCGTGCTGCCATGTTGCTAGGAAACTAACAGCAGCAGTGGCGCGGGGTTTACTTTCGTTCAAGCGCCAGAGATGTTGCAGAGAAAGCGCCTTTTTCTGTCATTTTTGTGTGTGTGTGCGCGCTCATAATGCCATTTTGTTTGTCATTTGGTTTGTCATTTGGTTTCATAACTCCCCGCCAAGTTTGTCTCTTCCTGGCTGCTTTTTCGGGCCTTGTGTCATCACCATCACCATCATCATGGCTGTGGTTGGTGCTCACTGTCATCTCAGGAATCTCATAAAAGCATTAAGTATGTTGATATGTTTGTCTGTCTTCACGTGCTTGGCTGCAGGAACAGCTTTAGTAAGAAACGTGATTGAAAAGAAAAGAACGGTTCCTGCATGTTGTGTGGCATAATGTGGTTGTGCCTGAGCTGTACGTTGTGTTCTTTGCCAACGTTATTAAAGGTCTCTTGTGCTATTTTAGGGTTTTTGGAATAGTTCTGGTCACCTTTGAGTCATGTTTTATAACTTAAGATAATGTATCTGTATAGAAAATGTTTAATTTTGGTGAGCTGCTGCTTTCAGTTTGCAGAGAACGCTTGGATTAGGTGTCTGACGGCAGTGGTTCGGAATGGACAGAGCATAAAATGGCTATTTAGCATGACTATAAGCAACATGATGCTAACAGATAGATAAATGAGCTGACTGCTTGGTAGAGACAGCGGTTTAAGGCTGAAATTATCTAAATGAGTATAGGCTTTGCACAGGAGCACTTAGTGGTTTCATGAGTCTACATAGAGCTGTGAGACCGAGCGTTTTCAGCTCTTGAGAAGGGGCGGGCGCAGCAAACAGGGTTAAAACTAGTGTGAATGAAACAAAATTCTACTCCAGGTCTGTTTTTGAGGAGGAAACAGCATTATAACATTGTTAAAAGTGCAGAAAAGTCGATTTAACAGAGTAGAGGACCTTTTAGATGCAGTTAATAATTACAACAACAATGCAGTGGTTGCTTTTCTCGATTCTAGAAGCTTAAAATCACTTTACAATTATGTGCATTAATCATTCACTCTTCAGTCTCACTAAGCTACTTTCCTGGGGCAGACAGACGAAGGTGTGGCTGCCATTCTGCGCCTAAGGCCTCTCAGATGACACCCACCATACACACAATCGCACGAACATGATCATACACAGGCAAGGTGGGATGAAGTGTCTGGTTGCAGGGATTGATCTGCAACCTTCCGGTCAGGGGGAGCGAATAGCTCTACCTACTGAGCTTTTGTCGCCCTGCCAGAACTTGGTACAGATGGCAACACAAGCACAAGCAAGCCACAGAAATATTTTGCTTGGGAAATTGCTGAAGTGATAAGTGAGTGAGTGTAATAATGCCAGATCTTCCTGTTTTTTACCACTGAAAATACACAGATTGGTCAGTTGTTACAGTTACATGTACACACTTCTCAATATTGCTTACCCCCCGCTTTACTGTGGTCAAAGTGCACCGTTATGTTTCTCTTTTCATTGGCTTCACAAACTACAAACAGCCCCAGGAAGTGTTAATGCAGAACCTTTTTTCATTCCCTTAAATTGTTCAACTCAACTTTAAAATAGAAGTTAGGCACTTATGTTACACAATGTTCTCTTGTCATGTATGAGTTTGCTGTAGTCCTGTAAGTTATTGGAGATTTTTGCATACCACCCAAAATTTGCACACCCTTGTTATAAAAACAGTCCTTTTCAAACTTTTTAATGCAAGAAAATATTTAGTGTGAGGACTAAAATCACCATTAGGACGAAACAGGGACTAAACCAATACTTAACCAGGGCTTAAACAGGACTAAACCAGGATTAAATCAGGACTAAGACAGACCTAAACCAGAACTAAACCAGGGTTAAACCAGGACCGAACCAGGATTAAAACAGTCCTAAACAAGGACCAATCCAGGGCTAAATCAGGAATAAACCAGCAGGTCTAATCAAGGTCTAAACCAGAACTAAACCAGGACTAACCCAGGGAGATTATCTAAAATTGTCTTCAATGTCAAACCCAGCAAACCAAGTGGACCGTCATGTTTACGGTTTAACTGCATATAGATCACTTGTAACTACAAAATCGACCACTCTATCTTTAAAACCGAAACTAACTACTGCTGTCACACCACTTACATTTTTCAGGTTTTATTTTAATAATATGGATCTTTGTATTTCTCCCACAGTTCACTTTACAAATCCACTCCTCCACACCTAGACATTAGCAGACATACAGAGGAGTGCAGCAGGTTGTCGGCTGACTGGTATTGGTACACGCCACCAAATTTGCAGCTCGGCCGATGCCAGTCAACCACGTGCGCAGTGACTGATACTGATATTGCATACTATATAATCTACAATTAGGCATCCTTTTATCTTTATGATTGCACATTATCTTTAATTATTAATTTTTTAGAAGCACTTACGCTCATAATATTGGTAAACATTAATGTACACAACAATTGCGTATTACAGTTGCAATAGTGGCTGCAAATTTGCCAACCCCAACTTTAAAATTTAGCAATAAGGCCATGTGATGTTTGTAAAATCATCTCTTGGCTCAAGTTTTTGTGTACATCTACATTCATTGGGCATTTGTGAATTGCTTACCTCAGCTTTAAGATCATATTAAGTGACCAGTTTTTTGGATTATAGTGTTTTTTTTTTTTTTTTTTACATGTTTCTGCCCTGGCTTTAGGACAGTGCATCTCAATGTGAATCATCCTTTATTCTGCTAAATCAACTTTTTTTTTAAGCTTAAAACCATGTCATAATGTTTCCACCTCGAAAACAAACCTGGAGTAGTATTTTATTTCATTTACGCATGTTATGTATAATTGCCGTCAGTACGAAGCGGTCAGCTCATTTATCTTTCTGTTAGCATCACGTGGCAAATAGCTGCTAAATAGCCATTTTATGCTCTGTCCATTCCCAACCGTTGCCAGCAAGGAGCAGCGGCAGACGCCTAATCCAAGCGTTCTCTGCAAAGTCAAGGTCCACTTGTACATTATTTTTGAGTTATAAAACATGAAATACTAACGCAAAGGAGTCCAACACTATTTCAAAAAGCCCTTTAAAATTGTGTTTTAGCTGGGTTTTATGCCTTTTATGTTATTTTAACGCTGCGATGTACGTCCGTGTTTGTGGATTTCCTTAGCGGTCTCCAGCTGTGAGGACTAATTTGAGCTACATAATTGCATGTTGACTTTACGACTGGTTTGAGCTGAATTAATCTGTGTGTATATATGAGATGGGAGCCCAAATATTGACATCGGACAGGTTATAAGCTCGTTTTTTTTTTTTTTTTCCCCTCATATCCCATCAGGCGGTGTGCTGTTATTGTTACTTAATGAATCCTACATCAACAGTGGCTCCACTTGACTCAGCACGGCAGGGTGTGAGTCATGGCGGCAGTGCTCTGTGCAGACTTGGTGCTTATATCTCACATAACGGTCAGCGCATTCATTCATCTGCATACGAAGAACAGGCCTTGACATGCACATGGAGTGAAAAACTGTGCCGATACGAGCTGACAGTCATTCCTTCCTGACTTGTTTGAACTTGGGTGTTGCCTTTTTTTTTTTTTTTCTAAGCGGTGGTGCAACAGTTTTCAATCAGTTGGCTTTAATCTCAAACTGTATTGTGAATCTTGCAGTTCAGTTAAAGCAGGAGTGTAGGCTGAATGAAGTGTAGAAAATAGATGGATTTATTAAAGTGCTTTTTGAGTTGGATGGAAGCCAAAATTTTAGGGCAGGGCTATTCCACTTCTTTTGCCCAATTAGAAAATTACTTTTATTTGTGAGGGCTGGATAGACAATCGACACATTACTGGCTCAGCATTACTATTAGTAATACTAATGCACATTACACATAGTAAATAATCTAGTCACACACATGTTGCTTTTCTTTTCCTGCATATTATTCTTTTTCTTTTTCTTTTTGTTTTTACACAAATTCACTATAAAGCTGCCATAAGTGCAAAAATGCAAATGAAAAAACTGACACACTTAGGCCTATGTCAAAAAATATTTCAAGTATCAAGGGTGATCTTATTCCACAATATATCCAAAAAAGTAAGTTTTTTAACACATTGTTAAAGTTAAATGAACCTTTGAACTTACAGCTTTAAAAATACAAATGCACTATAAAGCCCAACAAAAATCATCAATAAAAACACCCTTGTTTTCTGGGAGAGCCCTCACACCGGGCATGCGCCGGCACAGGATGATGCCTGTCCATGCATCACTTGACGCCCCTGTTCTATTTGGATGTGGCGTTGCGGCTGAAAACACATGCTTTTCGTACTTCTGCAGTAAATAATGACCGTTCTCTGCTCTGTGTGACACAGAAACAGCTGTAAACACAGAGAGAGAAGGAGACATGCTGCTTCGAGGGGACAGAGATGGTAGCTTTTATCTCCAGCTGCCGTCAATGCACAGGGAAAGGGTTTCAGTGTTAACCCTTAATTGCTACTAGTACAGCACATGTCTCTCCTCACACAGCCTGGGGCGACTTCTATCACTTTTTCTGCTTGTTATCGATAAAACACATATTTTAAAGCCTGCATTATTCATGTTAAAGCCTTTTCAAGTGCCACGGCGCTGCGCGTCCTGTGTGCATTAGGCTTCACACAACCACACAGAGGTGACACGCATCAACAAACGTGGCACGTCTCGGCACTGGAAATGACTTTAACAGAAACAATGCGGACTTTAAAATATATTTTTTATCGTTTAACGAGCAGACAAAGTGATAGAAGTCACCCCATTCTGTGTGAGGAGAGACCGATCTGGGTTGTACAAGTTATCAGCAAGTTATCAACAGGAAGCGTCCCTGTGCATTGAGTTGATGCGTACTTCTCTGTTCTCCACTGCTGTTTGTTTCTCCCTTGTTTACTGCGGTGTCTGTCTGTAGCCTGTTTACTGCAGAAATACGGGGGAGCGTGTGTTTTCACCAGGCTTGTCTCCACGGAGATGACTGTATCGGGGTCTATGAGAGAGCTTGGGTGCGCCGCAGTAGAAGCATTCATATGTATATATAAATATAGATATATTTTATTACAAATCTGCTGCGGGCGAGATCAAATTTGAGTCGGGCCACTTTTGCCCCCGGGCCACGAGTTGACTAGGCCTGCTTTACAGAATGTTGTGCAGATAAGGTTGAAGTGGAGAAGAGTCATTTTCCAAAACGAAAGATTGCTAAAATATTGTTGTTGGGCTCAGCCTCAGCTGTTTCTCCATTCAGATAAAGGAGATAACTCGGTCGATAACCCAAATTAACTTACCATGTGTGAAGTAGGAGTGGACGGATCGATCCAAATATTGATTGTATAGATTACAATATTAGTATTGATATCAGATCGAAAGTAGGCTCTTGAGATCCATTCTGCTGCCCCCCCTCCTTTCCCTGCAAAATCTCTGGGAACTGATGGAAGAATTGGATTTTTTTTATTGTTCTTTTGAGTATAAAACAGGAATATTTTAATGTGTTTATATTTTTAATAAGTTTTTTTTTGTTTTACCATCCAGTTCTACACATAAAGTTTGCTTCAAAAACAATATATTTCTTATGTTGGTGTGCCGTGCCATACCAGCTTAATCTGTCATACTTGGTGGAAATGTGCCTTCTAATATAATTTTAGCTAGCCCATTAGTCTTGCTAGTTTGCTTGCTTAGTTTTGCTAACAGAAGTAAGCCTTGAATGTTACTCTGTTGTATTATCCCTCTGCTGTCATCTTGCAGGACTGTCTTGTGAATGTTGCCTGTTTTTGCGTTACACACATGCCAGTGCCATGCCAACAATGGGTATAATTCCACTGGTACAAAACAGCAGCACCTGTTCCTCCCAGTGCCCTGTGTCCTCAGACTGACAGAGCGGAGGTGTGTCACTTAAGACTTCTGCTTAACCAGTTCTCAGTGGGGGCTGCTCCCCTCCTCCGCAGACTCAAACATGTACTGGGCAGCCATTTGTTGACAAGTGCACACAGAAAAATGTACAAGGCTTTACAGTGTTTGCAGAAATACATCTTGTGTTTTGTCTTTGTTTGTCAGTGGAGATGGAAAATGATGATAAGTTCATGTTCAGAGTGATTCTCTGAGCCGCTTCCTGTCAGCACTCTTCGTCACTCTGCTAGTTATCTCATCAGAAAGGATTACGACAACGGCCAGGTAGCTTTCAGTGAAAACATTTAAAATCTGCTAAGCACTATTGTTGTGCCAGTCGGGACACATGAAGAACAAGATCAGTATTTGATTAAGAAAGGACAAGCGAGACTAAAGAGTTTTTAAATAAAAGTGGCAAATATTGTCTCTGCTTTTTAAAGTGTGGTGAAATCCTCTGATATGCAGCCCAACAGGTTTAAAAAACCTCTGGATATCAGGTGAAAAGCCACAAACATGATCTAAAATGTCCAAAAAGTTGATAAAAAGGCAAAATATCTCTGTCCACATGGCACCACTACAAACTCTCAAAACTAGTTTTCTAAAGACAATAGATTAATAAAAGCTTTTTAAAAATCTTTCTTTAGGAGTCACAAGAGCAAATCAGTGGCACACTGATTTTTTTTTTTTACTCCGGTAGCAACCAGCCTCATATCGTGACAATGAAAGTTGGGGCGAATGCTTAAGGTGCTATGAGCAGTAATACATATATTTGTCATACTTCATAAATAATTGCTTAATTGTCCCCAGATATGAGGTTAACATGTTGAAATCAAATATTAGTTTTACTGATAACAATGGCACCACTAATTTAGTCACAATTATACACACATAATCCCCAAGCTGTTTATATTTACATTATGTTTTGGTTCTAAAACTCTTGCATCACTGATTATTCAATCAGAAAAGCGTAAGGAGCTTCATGCTCTGGTGGCCAAACTGTCACAGCTCACAGCAGAGCTACAAAACCAGTGCAAAAGAGCTCACTGTAACTGGCAACCCACAGACCATTGTTTTAATTTAGACTGCAGTACCGTTTTAAACCAGTACAAGCGCTGCTGTTTACAGTACCTTTAACAACCCTTAGCCACTGTATAGAGGATAATGCTATATAATCAAAGAATTAGAGAAATCTGCACACACTCCCTGAGTTTGTTTTTTTTTTGCAGCAAAATTCAATATCGCAGTGGACGGGCTCCTTCTGTAAGTGATGTGTAAGCCCTGTGTTGCTCAAGCTCTTTCTGATTAGGAAGCAGTTGGCTTCAGTACGACTCAGAGTTTTCTTTTAGGTATTTGAGGCAGTGTAGCTTGTTCAGCAGTCTTCTCATTTCTCACTACTAACCCTCCGTTCTCCACTCCCAGCATCTCTGAGTGAATATAGGTGCTTGAACATTTAATGTTTCATAGTTTACATTTAATTTACTTTGGGTATCTCAATAGTGCAGCACTAAAATGCTGCGGTTTTGCTTTTCCCCCGTGCGGTTGGATTGGTAATAGCTGGTATGACAATAATGCAGTCCTGTGACAGCCCTAATTGGGACTATTAAGATTTTTTTTTTTTTTTTTTTTGTATATTCATATAGCAACTTTGGTTACCTTCCATTCATTAAAAGGTGAGATGAAGGGGTACCAATATTTGGCTTTGTGGGGTAGAACGTGTTATTGTGTCCCTAGAATGTTGTTGGATTTTAAGGTCATCATATTATTTCATATTTACATAATGATAGGCTCTTACTGTGCCTCTACTTCTGAAAGTCATCTTGGTGGGAAAGTGAGACTACGGCTTGGCTGTGCCGTTGGCTAGTTTTAACTCTAATCCTCTAATCTTATCTACACCAGTCTGGGGTCTGGCAGGACTTATTCTGTAGCTCAGGGACTTTTAAATACTGTATGTTTTCATTATTTCAAGATAGGAACTTAGGTAAAGTTTTAGTTGATATCTTGAAGTAGGAGCTAAGTCAAATTTATCAGAAGTGCTTATGTTTTCACTGGAGACTTAATGTAGTGGTCATTTTTCTATTGTTCTTTTAGTCAGACTGAAGAGTCTTCCAGGAACCCAGTGGTGCAGAGGCTGAAATCTGAGCGGCGTTTCACTCTCAGGTGTCTGTCTAGAATCTCACTCCAGATGAACCAGCTCAGGCTCAAAGAAAGAGGACCACAGTTATCTTCTAAATGGGCTTTTGTGGAAAGCAAAGTGCCTTGTGGCTTAGGCTTCTGAAGTTAACTCATTGTTCAGTGCTTTGATAGTGCTTTTACTGGATGCAAAGATAGAAAAAACACGTCATCTTTTTACTAAGCAATTTCAATACACATCGGCACAGAATAAAACTGAAAATTGTTTGACATGACAGGCTCCCTGTCCTCATAGTTGTTATATCACGAAACTATTAAAACGGTGAGTGCGTCAGTGTCGAGACTTTAGACACATATAGTTTTCAAGGATCCAGGTCTAGAAATCCAAGCAAACAAAGAGACAAGAGGTCCAAGATGGTCAGACTTGAGTTAAGTCCTTTTATTTAAGCGAGGGACATTGCCAACATGTTTCGACCTTGTTAAAGTCTTCATCAGGGCATACGTGATTTGTAAAAAGGCACCAGGTGGTCTTAATAGTTTGGACAGATCCCGTGACCTGCCACTGGGGCAACATACAGATACTACTACTTATGACATTAGCTGAAATAAGAAACACAAATTACACTTTATTGAGACTAGGGCTGCAACTAACAATTAGGTTGATAATTTTTCTTACTTTTTTATTTTACTTTTTCTGGTATTGTTTTTGTCTTAGTAATAAAACCTCTTCTCTCAGGACAGCATGTGTCAAAGCCTGTGTATACTCCAGATAGCGATTAATCGATTATTAAATTAGTTGGCCATTAATTATTATTATTGGATTATTATTATTAATTTGATTAGTTGTTGCAGCCCTAATTGAGACTGTGTATCCTGAACATGCTAGTGGTATTACATGTCATTAACTTGAATTTTAAAAAAATCACAGGTTCACTTTGTTTACAGCAGCACACTAGTCACTAATCAGAAAAAAAATACTTCCTAACTTTGAAACGGATCATCTAGACAATCATATGCCATAGTAAAATATGTTTAATAAGTTTAATTATTACCCCACCAAAAGCTATCTCTGTCTATCAGTATACTTAAGTTTATATAGTAAGTTTATAAAGTCTATAATACAGCTTTTACTAGGTTAGCTGCTGAAGTATGTCCACATGTTTCAAAATTGTGTTGGCTAATTGTTATGCGGTACATTTTGTTTACTCTACAGAGTGGTACTAAATCTGCCTAGAACTGAAGCTGAGGAGTGTTTGACGACTTGAGATGACTACAGTCTACAGCTGATGACTCGGGGTTATGAAGAGTTGATGTCATTAGGCCACGATCCAACAGACGCTGATGTTCACAGGCACTGACAGCAGGGAAATGCTTTTTAGGGAACATTAGTTAGTCGCAGGGCTGACAGAGAGACATCCACAGACAGACAACCATTCACTCTCACATTCATTCACTAGGGGCAATTTAGAGTCACCCAGAGAGAACCCACTGTAACACGAGGAGGGTTTGTGTGATGGCCGCCCCTGAGGGTCGATCTTATAACCTTGTTGCTGGGAGGCAAGAACACAAACTGATCTGCCCCCCATTTTTAATGTTTGTATATTTAATTGGCTTATTATGTTGTCCTTGCATGAAATTCTATGACACAAGAACACGGCACCCTGAAGCTAGTTAAGCATACCCTGGATATGTCTCTTCTGTCTGGCCAAACCAAACATTAGCATCTCTGGATAAGCGGTGTTAGGAAGTAGATACCAACTCTCTGAGTTAACCCTGGGCTTCTCTGTGAAGCTGTGAGTGTGTTCATGTGGAACAGGCTGAGTCTGTTCTAAACGCTATAAAAATGAATAGAAATCAAACATCTATAGCATAGGGTTAACTTGGTTTCTACTTAGAATTCAAGAGGCAACAATAAAATGTTTTTTTTTCATTTCATTAATCAACATTCATTTGCAAAAGATGAGAAGAGAAGTTTCTGATTGAACTGACCACTAACAAGCTGAAGCTCTTAATGTAGCAGCGCTCAGTACATGACATGTCCCAAGTGTACCCAAGACAGACCTCTAGGAACGTCAGAGCTGTAAAGGATTAAATATGTATCAAATGTACTTTTTCATGTACTTGGATAAAACATTAATGTACAGGGCATGTCCTCAAACACAGCAAATCCAGGAGTAGGCTTTTTAATAGGAAAAGATCTTAATGTTACCTTCAGGGAAAAATGTAACCTGGCTGGCCAGACAAAGTCTTTTCTTATTCTATACAAAGAAGTTTAACTGGTATCTCTTCACTTAGGTTTTATTCTATGGGCGAAACAATGACAGGAGAAGCAACCAATCAGAGAAAAGACATAAGGAGTGCAGTGCTGACCTGTAAGCAAAACAAACATCGCTGATTCTTGCCAGCTTTGCCATAAAACACCAGAATGTGCCGTATTATGAGCAGCTCTGTACTTATTTCTGAATGGGGACAACAGCAGAAGCCAGTTGTACAAAGAGTTGTGGTAAAAGTGGGTTTGTTTGAATGTAGTCGTTAGGGGGGACTGAACAACAACGAGGACTTTAGCAGAACCAACAGGTGACAAAGGAAAGCACTAAGCACTCTTAATCAGGTCAGAGAAGTTATAAAATTCACTCTGTTTCTGTATTTGTAAGATGCGCTGCAGATAAATGGTTTGCTGCGAGTGAGGAACCAGACTTGCTTTTTGAAAAGAAAGCAGGAGACGCTGTCTTGCCAGGCTAGGAAAATTGTGCAAGTCTGTGAAATTTGTCAGTCATCCAGGTCAGGAGTTAGTAGAGGATCCAATCCAATCCACTTTTTACCAACACAAAGTCTTCAAAGTGCTTCACAGAAAACAACACAATTAAATAAAAGCAAATGCACATAACAAAGTACCATAAAAAAGTGTAAATAAAATAAAGGATGAGCAATAAAAAGAAAAATGTGTAAAGGTGAGGGTCTAGATTTGCCCAAGGACACTTCTAATGTGGTCTTTTTTTGTATGTTCCTCCCTAAAAAAATGCTTCACTGCTGTCAGTGCCTGTGAACATCAGCGTCTGTCGTATCACGGTCTAATGACATCAGTTCTTTATAACCCCGAGTCATCAGCTGGGAACTACTATTTAGTCTGTGGCCTCCAAAATAATAAAGTTTTGAATCCACTGTTAGACACTGTTGTAATTTCTGGAGTTATTTATCACAAAAAGTCTTTCTGCCGGGCTTAAGGTAATTGCCATTGTATCCAACTTACACATCATTCTGCAGCTTGTTTTCAGCAATCTCTTTCCACAAAACCAAAGCATTCTTCTACAGTAGGGATTGGTATTATCATGATATTGTGATATCAAAAGTCTCACAATATCGTGAGACTTTTATACTATATCAGATGGTAAACTCCTTGCCTGGTGAACCAGACTCTGCTACTTTCTTTTTGAAAGCTGGATCTTTGGGTTCTTCACTCACAGCGAACCGTTTTTCTCCAGTCGATTTGGAACTGGCCTATCACAGCCGTTTACAAATACATCAGCAGAGTGGATTTAATAACTTCTCTGACCTGATTAATGGCATTTAGGGCCTTTTCCTTAGTCACCTGTTGGTTCTGCTGAAGTCCGTTATTGTTCAGTCTTCTGTAGGATTTTTTTCTCGTCTTGTTGCCATTTTAACAACGGTATAGTCCTGTTGATGTCTGACATAACAAACAAACACTCTTTTTCTGTAGGTCTTTGTACAACTGGCTTGTGCTGCTGTCCCTTTTCAGAAAGAAGAACAGAGCTGCTTATAATACAGCACAATCTGGTGTTTTATGGCAAAACCAGCAAGAATCAGCCATGTTTGTTTGGGTTGCAGGTCAGCGGTGCTCCACTTGTGTCCCACCCTTTGTTTCTCTGATTGGTTACTCCACCCGTGACTGTTTTGCCCATAGAAACTAAACTTATGTGAAGAGAAACCAGACCAACGTATTTGTACAGAATAGGAAAAGAGTTTATCTGGCCGGCCAGGCTAGTAAGCTCCAGCAGCTAAATAACATTGTTTTGTTGCAGCAGAATTGGTAAAAAGCAGAGGGAACTACATGGACCATGACCCTTTGCCCAGTTCCAGTGCAGCAAACATGATGAAATTATTGCTATTAATAATTTATTTAGCCTTAATATTTTGAAATATAACAATAGTTAATGCACTAAAGGCTCGGCAGGGCATTTTTAGAGAATAGGCCTTTTTATCATGAGCACTTTTACAGCTCTGTGAGGCTCCCCATAATATTGCAATAAATAATGTACTTTGAGTTTAACATCGTCATAATATCGTAACAGTTTTGGATATTGTTACATCCCTATTTTTCACAAGGTAAAAGTTCAAATAAGTGAATCTGCTAACTCGTGTTCTATTTCAAAGACACTTTGAATCCAACGCAAGTCTCCTTTAACTGTCTTTTCTCATATTTTTTTGTGCTTCCTGTGCTCTGAAAATCAGCTTACACATCAGAACAGCTGCAGACGTCACTACAACCAACCAACCGACAGGAAATGCACTTTGTCGAGTTTCCCCTTAACATTGTTAGATTAAGGCTGACATTTAATTGCACTTTTTCGTATGTCATATTCAAAACATATTTTCAAATGATCCATCTATTTGAATGCTGCATTTGATATTTCCTTGTGAGTGCGTATTATGTGGTTTAACAAATGCAAATGTGTTTAGGCTTGGGTTCCACTCCCATACATGGACTTTTATATGTTTGACTTGGCTGAAAGAGTTGATTTAATATGCTCCCGTAAAGCATTGTACACAGTGGAAAGACAAATGAACTGCCATTTTTATAATCTAATGATGTTTTATTAGTTTTCCATTCCCATCCATGAATCTTCCATAAAAGCGCTTGTACAAAGCCCAAAACGTGACCCACTAAATGACTGTATTGAATATATATATATATTTTTTTTACAATCTATTATCTATCATTCACAATTTAAAGGAGCTGATAAAGTTACTGATCATTTCTTATAGGTGATCAAAATATTATTTAAAGGGTATCCCCAAGGTTAAGGAATAAAAAGGTATTACATTTGATTGTGTCAAAATCAAGGCCTTACCAGTTTTAAATATTATGAAAAGGTATTAAATTTTGGTCATCTAACATTTATCAAAACATTGTTATTACAAAAAAGTTGTGTCACCACTCATCACAATAACAAAATATATTTATTGAAGAAATGTTCTCATTGAAATGCAAGATTTATTTTTCATGATTTTTATAATGCAGCACTTGAGTTCCTTCATCTGTATTAGGACATGTAAAATGAAACCCTAAACTTACAGAGAGTAGTACGGATATTTCCTTAGTGTAAAATTAATACAGATTATTGCCGTGTTTTTGATGATGCTGGGATGAAATTTCACTCAAAGTGGCATGAAAAGTCTTAAAAAGTTTTTAAATTTCACAAGACAAAATCTGGAGCTGGAGCTACCCTGATTATCCTTAAAGAAAAATTGCATATTGATTGGTGTAAAAATTCATAGTAATAGTTCACCCTCTTTGAAAAACACCTTATAATGAAGCCCAGGCGAGCTCTCAAGAGTCTTATTTTTTTAGAGATGACTTTTATTACTCTGCTGTTGGCTGAATAATTAGTTTTGCTCAAATACAAGGGAAAAAAATCAGATGCAGCTTGTTGTGTCTAAAAACATAACCTACACTCAAACCATTGTATATCCAAACAGGATGGGGTCATGCTTAGTGGACAGGAATTTTCCACTCCTCACTCTAGAGAATACATTTACATACTGTGTGCTCTTGGGCAGTTGTGGAACAGGTCTGTCGCTGTATAAAACAATGACCTGAGTGGTTGGCCTTTTCAAGCTGTGTGACAGAACAGATCATAGATATGAAACCTGATTTAAAGTATTTAATGCAACGCCTGCATTTTTCATAATCAGTTGAAAGCCTTTGCTAAATAATGTTTTTTCCTCCTCCAAAATTCTGTCCGTAGTACAACATAGGACCTATTACAAAACCTTGAAAGTTTTAGAAAGAAGTTGTGTTTTTTTTTGTTTTTTTTTTAAAGTTTAATGTTAAACTGTAAAATGTGACGGTAACGTTTCCAAAATACGTCACTAGTGTCTGGGACAGTTCGTAAAGTTTTTGGCATAATGTCACATATTTGTACAACACTTTTAACTGCACTTCAATCCTACAATAATAATTTAAATCAGTTTATTCTCAAATAATATTGCTATTACTAATAGTTTTAGTAATTAAAATAGTGTCCTGTCAGGTTTTTAAACAGGTAGTTTCAACAAAACTCACAAGACCCCATCTGGCATTTATAGACCAGACAGACCTCTGGCCTCAGGTAAGGCTGTGAGCTAAAGGTAAAAAGTAAATGTAATTTTATTCATTTTAGTAAAGAGAGAGAGAGAGACATTGACTCACTGATCCACACAACCAGGATCTACAGCAATGACATCGGAATGTCATTCAGACTTGAAGTGTGGGCCAATGGTGACAAAGAGAGGGAAGGCGGTCCATACAGTAGGGGTCCCACTCCCAGACGGCAGAATAGCAGACATTGAGGACAGCTACAAGTACCTTGGAATCCAACAAGCAAATGGCAACCTGGAACAGGCCACAAGAAAAGCAGCCACATCCAAATACCTCCAACGAGTAAGGCAAGTCCTAAGGAGTCAGCTCAATGGCAAGAACAAAGTCCGGGCAATCAACAGCTATGCCCTGCCGGTCATCAGATACCCTGCGGGAATAATAAGTTGGCCAAAGGAAGAGATTCAGACCACAGATGTGAAAACACGGAAGCTCCTGACCATGCATGGAGGGTTCCACCCCAAATCCAGCACCCTGAGACTGTACACTAAGCGCAAGGAAGGAGGCAGAGGACTGGTGAGTGTCAGAACCACTGTCCAGGATGAAACATCCAAGATCCTTGAATTCATCAGGAAGATGACCTCAACAGACAAAGTGCTCAGTGAATGTCTCAGGCAGTGGAAAACAGAGGACGAGGTGCTGGAGGAACTATCATGGGAGGAAAAGCCCCTACATGGGATGTACCACCGACAGATAACTGAAGTGGCTGATAATCAGAAATCCTGCCAATGGCTAGAAAGGGCTGGACTGAAGGACAGCACAGAGGCACTGATCATGGCTGCACAGGAGCAGGCCTTGAGCACCAGAGCAATAGAGGCCCAGATCTACCATACAAGACAAGACCCCAGGCCCCTGAGACAATCCAGCACATAACTGCAGGCTGTAAGATGCTGGCAGGGAAAGCATACATGGAGCGTCATAACCAAGTGGCTGGTATAGTGTACAGGAACATCTGTGCAGAGTACAGTCTGGAAGTCCCAAGGTCAAGGTGGGAAACACCGCCAAAGGTGATAGAGAACGACCAAGCTAAGATCCTGTGGGACTTCCAGATCCAGACAGACAAAATGGTAGTGGTGAACCAACCGGACATTGTGGTGATGGACAAACAGCAGAGGAAAGCCGCTGTGGTTGACATCGCAATACCAACCGATTGCAACTTCCGGAAAAAGGAACACGAGAAACTGGAGAAGTACCAAGGCCTCAAAGAAGAACTTGAGAAGGCCTGGAAAGTGAAGGCAACAGTGGTGCCCGTGGTCATCGGAGCACTCGGGGCAGTAACCCCCAAACTGGAAGAGTGGCTACAGCAGGTCCCAGAAAAAACATCAGACATCTCAGTCCCAACAACCCAATAACACCCAATGCAAGTCTGTGAAAGTTGTCAGTCATCCAAGTCAAAGGGTTAGTAAAGGATGGGCAATAAAACAGTGAAAGAAAAATGTGTAAAGATAAGGGCCTAGGTTTGCCCAAGGACACTTCTAATTTAGTATTGAACTTTGTCAGCCAAGCCTCATAGTTACTGGGATAGGCTCCAGTATCCACAAAAAATGAAAGTATTTTATCTTAACTTTTTTTTTTTTTTACTTTAAAACTGAAAGCGCTAGGTGTGTACATCTGTTGCGTGGTAAAATTCAGAGGTCGTAAGGCCATAGACTCATAAGAGAATTCAGATTTTACTGTTACTTAACTGTTCCTTCTCAAATGCCTTTACATTTGTTAAAGGGCCGAATGAGATTTGACTAAATCCAGGAAAACATGTTTTACCATTTGTTCCTTGTCGCTGTGGGAGTACAAGTGAGGCAGTGCCAGTTGGCTCGGGCCGCTGTGTTGGTGTTCTCAGAATCCATCTTGAGCGGACAATCAGCTTCACGACAGAGCTTCAAACGGGCCTCTGCAGTGCACAGTCTGCTGCTGTGGAGCTCTGTCCCGGGGTCACCTCAGTGTCTCAGGATAGGTTGATGCTAACAGGATGCTTTGCTGGGATGTTAAGGGTACAACTTGTTCCCATGGATTCAGTAGATCCACTAAAGTGTGGGACTTTTCTGATAAAGCGCCTTCAGTGTGGTGCAGAAAGGAGAAATTAGATATAGATCTAATTCATAACATTTTTCCTGGTGCTGAAATTCCACGAAAATTCAATTGTCAGTATTTATAAAGACAAAAAATATTCACAACAGTTCTGGGAGAGTTCCTAGAAAAGTGTGGAGGACGTCAAAAGGACAGACAAAATTATGAACTAAAAAAGAAAGGTGTGTTAAAATATACTTAAAAAATACTTTAGTTGTGCTCAATGTAGGCATATAATATACAGTGTCTTCCACACATTTTGGCACCCTTGGCAAATATGAACAAAGTAAAAAAAAGCTGTAAAAAAAATGTTCCTTATTGTTTTAACATTTTGATACACTTGATAACAAATCACAGGTTTATTAAAAAAAAAACACACATTTGTTAAATATGTGTGCCACAGTTATTGCCTCATTATTATTGCCTGAACAGAAAATACATAACATTCCAACAACAGGGCAAGAAAGTGAACTGGATGTGTTATGAATCAGCCTGGAAAAGGACATGTCTGTTTTGTCCTAACGCTCTGCCAGGAGGATGGTTCCAGTGGCCCAAATTACAAGTTAGCCGGGTCGTGGGGTCAGAAAGTCTCCAAAACTAAACTAACATTTATCAAGGGCATTGCCAGTATTAGTGGAGGACACTGAATCTTTTCTTTTTTACATTATGTCAGTATGTTCCAACCTACATCAGTCCCTACACATACATGTTGCTTAATGATATTGTGTAGTTTAGCATTGTCATATTTTTCCATTAACTTATCTGAACTGCTCATAACAACAGCTTAACTTTAAGTGAGGTTATGTCTTGGCAAGCATTTTGTAAGAGCCTTTGTAACAACCTCTCAGAAATTGCACACATTTTTGTCTTTTCTTCCCCAGTTTTGTGACAAATAAGTGGTAGATACAGTACAAGCCGAAAACCAGAGGAGCAATCTCTGGGATTAGGAAAACATGAGCAAAGCCGCAAAGAAGTTCCTTTTATCGTAGCAGCCTGTAACATCAAATTGATACAGTTAAGATGGAACAGTCTGTTAAAAAGTCTTGCTTTTGTAGCGACAGCAGCTGTTTTTACACTACTATTGGACATAAATCACTACTACCAATCAAACTGTACAGCTTTTGTAGGTTTATTCTAAAACATGGCCCTAGCCTTTTCCAGCTAAACCTGCTACATTGTTCGATTGTGTCATCTTAAAATATTACAGTAGTTTGGACAACTTTTGATGCCTTAAGAATGCCTTCTTAACGGTTTCATTAATCAGACTTTTATATTTGGGGTGGCAGTAGCTCAGTTGGTAGAGCCGTTCGCACATTTCCTGTGCACATGTATAAATGAATGTGTGATTGTTTGTTTGGTGATGGCCGGAGAGGGCGTGTGACTGAGGAGTGAAGGAATAATGCACCAAAGTGTAAAGCGACTTTGAGTGTTTAGAAAAGCACTATAAGACTAAATTATTATTGTTGTTGTTGTTTGCTGATATACTTAAAATATCACAATTAACCACATTTGTCATCTACATATTAAAAAGTATTTGGGGGAAGGACAACGTCATTTAGTGAGCTAGAGTGGAACATAATTTGACAAAACTTTTTTCTCTGCTTTTATTATTGTCTTTACCACATCATATTGATCTTGTCTCGTATTTGTTGTATCCTATGTTAAAAGAAAATAATATTTCCTGTCATAAAAATAATGCTTTTTGTACACTGTGCTCTTTACTCCCCCTGTGGGTGAGAATTGTTCTTACACTCTGAAAGTTAAAATTACACATAGCGCCGTTCATAGTGTTTAGGTATTTGCTGTTAGTTTATGGCAATGTGAGGTGGTAAAAAAACTTAATGATGAGAGTATCTTATAAATTTGTAATGCAAAGTCCTCACCACCCACAGCTGATGACAAGAGCTAATCTAATCTCTGAACTATAGGCGGCTGTAAATCGTAAACATTGCTCTCAAAGATGTGTTTTGGAAGATGCTTTTGCTTTCTTTTACAATGCAGTCTTGTATGTCCTGTGTGTGTGTATTCTCTAGGCTGTATTTTTGCCCCACTATGTCACTATGGAACAAGCATGGAGCATGTATGTCACATGTATGGCCCTCCACTAAACCCTAGCGGTGGAATGACTCACGGCTCATGCAAAGCCAAAGTGACAGCGCTGCTTTTGATTCTCTTTTCTTTTTCCATTGGCTGCCAACACCTGATTTCTGTGAGGTTAAAAATAGGCATTTTAAGACCCCCCACCCCCCACCTTCTTTGTCCCCACACACCCACGCTTTCCTATTTTACCTCCTGGGCTTTTATTGGGACGTCTCACAGCCCCATGTCCATCTTTGTTCATTTGCTTTCATGTGCTAAAGCAAACTCGGTGTCCTTGTTAAGAGTGACGGTCCTCCAGCCTGCTGTGTATGTTTATGAGCAATATATCTGGAGAATTTACAGCATGGGGCAATCGCGGTGTCACTAATGGCCTCATTGTAAAAATATGTATTGTACAAAGGGACAAGCCCACTGATAATTAACAACCTTTGGTTCGGTCTGACGGCTCCTCTAAGTTGAATTCTGTTTACAGTGTTTTATGTCAATGTTGTGGATCACTGTGGCGCACAAATAACTCTGGTGTAACAGCATAAACTTGGTAACCATAGAAAATGTTGAATAATTGTCTTTGGCTAAATACATATGTAAAAAATGCAGGTGGCCAGCTCCACTAGTTGTAGTTTTGTTTTCCAGACTAATTGAGACTGAGACCAAGAAAAGGCCAAGACTTTTAGGGTTCGAGACTGAGTCAAGGCCGAGACTTTCAGGGTTCGAGACTGAATCAAGGCTGAGACTTTCAGGGTTTGAGACTGAGTCGAGCCAGAGACCAAGGCAAACTGAGACCCAACCCTGGAAACTAACAGTAAATCAAGGGAAAAGGTTTTTAACAAGTGGTTCAAATAAATGATAATTTTAATGATATAATGCAATAGACTCCACAATCAAATAGAGACAGATCAGTCTCCTGTTTTTTCTCATGAGGAAAACTAATTACTCCAAAATTATGAAGAACAGCATTTTCTTATAATGTTTGGTAAATAAAATCTCTGAGACCGCCACATCCAAGACCAAGACGAGTAAAACTGAAGCCGAGACCAAAATGTGACCAAGACCGTAAAAAATAATCTCAAGACTGGTCTCCTTGCTACTGCAGAATTATCATTTTATGTGGCTATTGTATGTGGTGAATCTATTGATATTGCGGTCTGCTTAACAGCTAATGATGTTTACACAGTAAAAGGATCTATAAAAGCCAACAGTGACTGGACTTACGGTACTACTGGTTCCTCCTGCCTAAATGCCACATTAATATGAGACACTGATTGGAAAAATTGCTGCATATTTCCCGGAAAGGGGCATTAAAGGGGATAATAATAGAACAAAAGTGGTATGGAATTTAGTAATGCCTCATAATTGTTAACGATTGCATTTTATGAGCAGCACAGTTTTACCAGTCTTTAAAGCCATACATCCTAAACGTATAGCAGACATTCACATTATTTTGATAAAGCAGCAAACACAGACCAAGGATTTGTTGTTGAAGTAATACTAGAAGTTTCTGATGGATAAACTCTGAGTGTACATTTATAAACTATTGTGGCCTCTGGGTTTCTGACAGCGAGCCCCAAAAACTCAGCTGCTCTTATGGGATCTTCCCATAGCAATCCCACATCTAGACCAGGAGGGGCAGGTGAAGAGGTGTATGTAGTGTTGTTTGTGATGCCCACTGGCACACACTGCTCTTTTACCTGTTCACCATACAGGGTCTTCAGCATAAGTGGTTATTTGAGTTAGGCTGGATCCTATTTCTACCCCTTAGCCTTTATCAGCGGGACCCGTGGTGTTTATGAATAATATAACTAATGTTTCATCTTTACCTGAGCACAGTGAGCTCCTCCTGCCCCACGTGGAGTATGGTGAAAATGAATCCCATGAAAGTTTTAGTTTACAGCAGTTTGTCCTCTTTCTGTGGTGTTACATTTGTGTTTGAGCTGAAGTTCATTCACCTACCACCTCCTGTTGTTCACATACACCCCCTTCAGGCTAATGTAGGCTTGTTTAAAAAAATTATTTATTTAAAGTATAAACTGAGCAAATGGTTTGTACAGTGATGTATAGACTAATATAACACTGTAAGGGCGTCCCATTTCTTAGGGGTGTATTGTCAGCCCTACCTCTTATCCCTCTGCTTTAAGGTCTAAGGGGAGGGGCGAGGGGTAAGAATGAGAAATAGGATTGGGCCTTAATGTTGCCTTTCTATCATGTCGTCTGCCCTTTCTCCTCTGGCCTCTGGCATCAACAAGGCATTTTCACCCACAGAACAATGCTCTCTAAATAAACCCCAGAGATGGACGTTTGTAGATTAGCAGTTTGTGGCACAAAACCACACCATGTCACCTAAATTACCTTTCTTCTCCTTTCAGCTGCTCAGTATGAGCTTCAGGTTTGTCTTGTGGATCTTGCTGCCATGTGATATGTTGATCAGATATTTGCATTTAATAGCATCAGAACAGGTGAATCTAATTATGTGGCCAGTCCAGTGAGTTTATTTACTGTCAAGCCACTAAGGAAATTATGTTTATCTTGTACTTACTATCATTGAAGTGCCACATTAACTATGATTTATGTCATAGTCTTTGTTGATAAGAAAGTCTAAGGTTATGGATGTCTGTATTTCCCCCATTCTCTGATCTTTTTTTAAATTCACAGGACCCAGAATGCCTGAGAATACGCCCTTTTATGGTCAGAACTGCAGCAGGCTGCTGTCTGTGGTCCTTTTTGGAAGGAGCTCCTCGGTACAGGAAGAGAAAGTCTTCAGGAAAAGTACTCAGGAAGTTTTTGTTAAATTGCCCTTCTGTGTTAAAGGTGCTCTGCGGTGTTTGGGAACAAAAACCAAGGCACACTTCATTTACCTGAGAGGGGCAACATTCTGCAAAATCGACTTTTTTGGTCTTTCTACCATGTTATAATGTTGTTCCCTCATCAAAAACAATAACAGCAGCTGGAGTTGTGTTTTGTTCCATTCACGCCTGTTTGAGTAATCTTGTATTCTGTGGCGCTGAGTTTCTGTGGCCTCAGTTTGCTCCAGGAAGCACTGACCAATCAACAAGCCCAAGTCTGCTCTCATTCATTTATCCAAATCAGTGTACAGATATTTTTCATTTCGTAGTAAAATGGCATAGTATAAAAAGTTTAGCTGCTTTTTTTCTCCGTTTGTGTTCAAAAGATTGTAACAGCTGCTGCCCTCTGCTGGTCGCTTCACTGTTTTTTTTTTTTATGGCAGTAATAAAGTACTTAATGGATTTGCTTTCTTTTAGTCACATAATGTTTTTTTAAAGGTTGTAAAATGTGCTGCTGTTCTAGAGCGACCAAGATTGGTTAAAAATTAGGGGTGTTCGTGGTTAATTGGTTAATCTATTAATCGGGATTATGGCCATAAATGATTGAAAGAAATACTTACAATCTACAGTAAAGGTACAGCATTGGAAAGTTAGGGCAAAATTAAACATAAAAGTAAGAAACAGTTTCCTAAAAAATACAAGCCTATGACTTGTCTTTAGTTTTAAAAAGCCACATTTTTATTATGGTTCATGACTTTGAATTTAATAGAGCTGTTTTTAATAAAACGCAATGATAGGTAATGTCAAGTCAGTGGTTAATGGTTAGTTGATAACCGTTTAAGACTACTAATTAATCGATTAAAGAAAATTAACTGAATATGTGTCCTTAAAAGAATTAAAATAAAAGCATAATATAATAACATAAAGGAAAACATGTTTTTAAAGCTTTTATTATGATATAGACACATTAAACAAAGGCTTTTTAAACTTCAGGTTAATGAAGACTGCCTTGGTTTTTCTCTACTGTACAAGCTTTGAGGTATTGCACCAAAGAGCAGCAAGCATCCTCAGCCTCTTATGATTCTTCCTTGACGTTTAATTTTCCTTCACATACTGTCAACACTGAAAACATGACTCAGCACTTTCCCAAACTAAACACGGCGTAGATGAGTTGCAGCGGTTTGAGCTCCCTCTTGTGAATCCTGCCCTTGGATTTGTGTGTTTGCCGTGTTCAGTGACCTGGTACATTGTCTTGGATGGATTCTCTGCTGCTCTAACTTTTTTCTATGATGCTTGCATATTTTTGAAATCCATTAATGTGCACCACTAGAGCGGGAGAAAGTGGGGCACGGAGATAGACTTTCCTGAGAGAAAATATAATTGGATGTCGGGAATTGGGATGGGTGCTGTCGTGTGCTTCTAAAAGTGGAACTATCTGAGGTTTACATGTTGAACACTACTAGTACATGCTGATTTGGAAGTAAAATGAATTTGATAATTACTTGGGCCACAGAGCAGCGCAGGGCAAGTCCCGTAGAGGCCTTGTAGTTAGGGTTGGAGTCATAAGGCATCAGTCGCTTTTATTGCTGCTCCGAAGGCTGTGATGTAATAGTAAAATGATTTTTGACAAACATCAGGTCCCATACAGGGATACGGATTTGCACACCTCACAGCAAAAAAGGTCTGGCACTTTTAATGCAATGACAACAATTTTGGACAGTCCTGCTTCTGTCCACTGTTGGGCAGCAACTACAGCTGGACATTTTCACAACTGTGGTACTGGTACGACTGGTAGTACGTGGGCTTGTTCTCGTGGTACTCAGGGTCTTTGTCTTTAAGTCCTGATCTAGTTTGATTTAGAGCCAATTTTAGTTCTGGTTTAGTCCTTTATTCGTCCTGGGTTAGTCATGGTTTACATCTGGTTTAGACCTGGTTCAGTCCTTTATTTATCCTTGTTTATACCTGGTTTAGTCTTGGTTTAGCCCTGGTTTAGTCCTTTATTTATCCTTGTTTAGTCCTGGTTTAGTCTTGGTTTAGCCCTGGTTTAGTCCTTTACTTATCCTTGTTTAGTCCTGGTTTAGTGCTGGTTTAGCCCTGGTTTAGTCCTTTATTTATCCTTGTTTATACCTGGTTTAGTGCTGGTTTAGTTCTTTATCCTGGTTTTAATTCTGGTTTAGTCCTGGTTTAGTCCTGGTATAGTACCTTAAAAATGCTTTTTTCTGTTAATCCCTAGTTTGTCCCTTGGTTTAGACCTGATTTAGACTCATTGTATTCCAAGATGGTACTGTGAAAAAGCCAAATATTTTCTGAGGTGGTACTTGTGGAAAGTTTGAGAACCACTGGTGTAGTTAAAAGCAAATTGTCTAGAGACCATAGTGTGTGTTAAGATTCTCAGTCATCCAGCTCATTATGATTAAGTTGGGTTAAGAGGAAGTCACCACAAAGTCACAATAGAAGCCTTTTTTAGTAAATACATTTTGGGATAAAAAAACAAGGCCTAAAAGCTAGCAGTTAATAATTTGCATTAGTAGAAGTAGAATACAGCATTCCCAGACTTGACGTTATCTAAATAAGCTTTTCACTGCTTAGTGCTCTTTCTTTAAGTGCACTGGTTTCCAAAGACTTTTTCAAAGCCAAGTTTTTTTTGGGTCACCATAAATTTCAGGCCAACAGTCAAGTGTTTGTGGAAGTTTTCTGGCCCAAAATAAATATCTAAAAGACCAAAAATAGCATTAAACCAGCTTAAAAAGGAAACAAACAAAGCTAAAAATGTAGAAAGGCTGTCTTTTCCTTGTTTTCTGCTTTTGACCCATCCTTCAGTGCCGCTGGGGCAACCTGTCAGGAGCAGTAGGCGGAGCGCAGCGCCCGCGGACTCTTCTTCAGCTCTGACCAGGGATCCCTGTAGGAGTACCTAACTGGAGGATTAGCCAAATGTGCACATTTGGTTGATGAGGAAAACCGGAGCACCCGAAGAAACCCACCCAGACACAAGGAGAACATGCAAACCACAGAATGGAAGAAGATGAAGCATACAAGAAAATTACCCAAAAACATTAAACCAGAGCAGAAAGTGCTTATGAAATAGTAGCCTCTGCAAAGCGCTCGCATACCCCTGGAGGTCCCCATACCCCTGGTTGGGAAACACTGCTGTAAAATACAGTTACCCGGCCATAAACAACCATTTCTAAAAGTTGTGCATGTAAGTTTAATTTTTTAACAGATTTCTCTCAAATTTGCTTTGGCATTTAAAATGCATAGCTGTTTGTTTTCTCACCTAGAGCTCAAACAGCCATTAAACCATCGTAATGTAATTCCACTGAAACTAGATCATGTGTTAAACCTTCGCCTTAAGCACCAAACCCAACACCAAACCCAGCCGTGCTATTGTCTCTGTTTGTTCTGTGCCGGTGGATTGTCACCTGCGTGTTTAAAGGCGTATTTTTAGGTCGACAGTGGACGAGACAGAAGAGACAGTAACAGGAGAGCAAAGATTGAGACTGACAGCAGCGAAAGTGGAGACAGAAACCGGAGACGCCAGGATCTCTAGCTCCTTACTGTCTACTTCACTCTGACTTCAGCCAATCAGGAGCTGGCCCTCTGTCGCCATGGTAACCCGCTTTCAAGCAACGACGATGGAGAGGAGGAAGGGAGTCGAGTTTGGCCGCAGGCAAAACATTTCTTTGTACAACTTCAGCATTGCAAAACTTATCTTAGACAATTGGAAAAGAGAAACCAAGAAAAAGTCAACAGCAGCATAATACACATCACCAATCACACGCTCAGAATCTTTTAGCTTCTAAACACAATCAAGGCGCTGTCATGGGGGGGTTTGGTTCTGAAGAACAAACTTTCCTGAAGAACAGATAAACTAAACTTATTGAACTGCTCTGGAGCTGATGGCAGAGTTAGACCTGATGCTGGAGAATGCTCAGATTTCTGATATTCATAACTGGAGCTGTGAGAAATCATGCTCTCAACTTTACCTCCTACTGGGTTTGGACTGGATATTTTCTACTTACAAAAGGTTAATATTAAATTTCATCACTTAGTAAAACTATTATGACTTAATCTTTGTTGAAGCTGTTCCTGTATTAACTCCTCTCGTGTTTATTGCATGGGCGTGTCGGTTTATTGGAGCTCTTGTAGCACTGTGGTAAAGACTAGCGCAAAACCTGGCTTACTATAAACCTGGCACTCGCTCGTGAGTAAGCGCGGGATACAAGTGAAAATGTGGACTGGATTTATATGAATAGTAGAGTAGACCCATGTAGTTTCTCAATGGGTAGTGGAACGGATTTGATAATGACGCTCTGTTGGCGCGCTTTGACGATCAGGGATTTGCGTTGTTTAATAAGACGCGCTCTTTTGGTGAACTCTCTAGCGTGGACGAGCAGAAAACACTGTAAATATTGATTGTTGCTTTGAAAAGTGTGCGGTGTCTTGTCACTGGATTTAAACTTTGACTCTACAGTAGCTTTATGTGTGTGTGTTAGCTCAGTAGGTCAGGTCTCTCGTCACAGGCTGGGCTAATTGCATGTTCCTGTTTGTGGTAAATGAACTTTCCTTTACTCCAGACCACTTCAGATTGCACCATGAAGCTGTAGAGGACCATTAGTTTTCATTTTATTTTTCATCCAATGCTTTCCTGACGTCAGCGGCCCCACATTAGCCAGAAATCCTTTAATTTAATCGGAAGTGGCCAAACTCTTGTGGATGGACTGGTGATGAGGTCTTGGGAGCCAAATCAGCCAAATGTCTTCCTGTCATGGGATGAATTAAGTAATGGGACAGTCCAAAAAAGTGTAGAGCTGCCATGTTGGCCTCCTCCTCCTCTTGTGCATACTGGAGTTATATAACCCCGCTGCATAAACACATGCGGGACACATCCTCATTTAACCTTGGCTTGTAACACATTAATCCAAGTGTAATTTGCATATAAGGTCATCTAATTGTGGTGTGTGTTGAGCAAAGCATGGGTTGATTGGAGATTGGAGAATGGTATGTGCTGGGGAATGCAGGACTGATGAGCTGCACCGAGGCAGAAGATAACAATGGAGCACTTATTAGAGCAGATTAAAGTCCCTGTAGTCATTGGGGACTGGATTTATTTATGTCCAATTTTACTTATGCTTCAGGGTTGGCTGTCGGAAACTTCTGTGCATTGCTTTTTGGAGTTGGAGAGGCTACAAGTAGCACAGTAACATATTTCTGTAGGCATCATGGCTTTTCATTGCCTTAGACCAGTGATTCTCCACCTCAGAAAAAATGGCTCTACAAGTCCAATTTCAATCATCTAAAATGAGTCTAGATCAGGACAAAATACTGAAAAAACAAGGACTATACAGGGACTAAAACAGACGTAAACAAGACCTAAACTCCTGTTCAAAAAGACCTTGAAATAACTAAACCAGGACTATATTCAACATTAAACTGGATCTCAACCAGGACTATGCAGCTCCAACCAGAGCAGGCAAAAAAACAGGCCGCAGTTAGATTAAACTTGATCTAAACCAGCTTTGTAGTTATTGGTTTAATAATTATTTCCTCCTAATAACATCCCAGAAACCCCCGAGTACCACTAGAAAGACCCTGCCTGCCAGATTTGTTTAAGTGTTACTTTTTGACATTTAAATATCTGTTGACTTGATTTTATACAAAGGAATTAGTTGGCTGGAGATACAGGTGCGACAGGATGCTAAACTTGTGTCATGATAGTAATTGTCGAACGTGGGAAGCACATTGTTGTATAGAATTTTACAACATATACATTAAAGGGTGAGTCAACAGGGCATGAATAGTTCATTGTTTTGACTTAGAAGTGTGAAGGAAGTTATGTATTTATATTGCATTAAAGAGTAAGTAAACCCTGAAGCAACTTTGTTTTTACTGATAAATGTTGTTTGCTCTGTTTTATGTTTTGTGTGCAACTGAGCTAATGTGACCAAGCAATTTTTCATGTGGAATATATATAAAATTTGTCGAGGTGTTTCTTGGGCCAGTATATTTCAGTAAAAACCTACGCTAAGTTGTATCTAAGGGCAAACGTTAACAGCCAGTCACAACTTTATGCTAGATCAATAACATATGTCAACATTCTGATGTGTGTATGTTCCAGGTATTGCCAGGGCTGAGTACTAAACAGCAATACATTTGTGGTACCGGCTGAAAAGATCCATTACTGGCTATAAAAAAAATTAAAAAATTCTTACGTTACGTTTCTTAAGTTTTGACACCTGGTGGGTCCAGAGACAGCGCTACAGAAAGCTACACGGTAGCCACTCCACTTTAAGCAGATGTGTGGAGTTTTCTTCTTAAGCATTGGTTATCAGAGACGGGACAAAATTTACCTCCAGAGCACAGGCTGCAGAGTCTGCCTCTGTCTCAGCGGGTCTACTGTGCTCTACTACAGAGCTCAGTTTGCCATGAACACCAGCAGCTTCAAAGATTAACTATTAAAAGAGTGCTCACTCTGCATCTAACTATTGCTAACTGCAAATACCATGCAAAGATTTTTTCAACATACAGACATCTCACTCTTTTAATAAAAAAAGCAATACTTTATAACAAAAAACTGGTATTGTTTGTTTAAGTATTGAAAAAAAAATGAACGGTACTCAGCCATAGTCATATAGCAGTGGAAAACTGTTTAAACAAAATCAACAAAAGCTTATTGGAAGCTTCAACTAAAAATGCACCATGCCTTGGGTGTGTATTTTTGTCTCTTGTAGAAAGTTGCCCACATATCTCTGCGATGTCTTTGGATTCGTTCCTTGCCTCCCTGTTCCTGCGCTGACTCCTTTTAGAAGCAGTTCTGTGGGAGGACGGAGCACAATGCAGGAGATGCTCCCAGGGAGAGAGTATTTTTAGCTTCCCCTGGCACTGCCATGATGAGAGGAGAGCAAGGGCAGGAGCGCATCCCACTCCCGGAGCTGTGGAGGAGCAGGCTTTAGGCCACAGGAAGCACTGCGGGCTTCTCCTCAGAGGCATGATGGGAGGTCACTGTATTTACAGCGAGAAGCAGAAGATGACGCACCATTAGGTATAAATATCTACTTTTAGTCCCCACATTAAGAACAAGTGGGTAGGCCCTGCACCGGAAGTGAAGGTAAAACCCAAAAGTGAGGCCAAATGGGCTGGTTTTGGATTTAGTTCAGCTTTTGCATATTTTTTGGTGGCTTTGGTGCATTTGGTCAGGAGTTATATTTAGTTTACTAACGTTTGGTTTCCACACCTAGAGTTTCACCAAGTTTATGAGTTATGGGGGTGGCGGGGACAAATTTTGCATACCAGTTCACTTCCTTTTTCAGATTAGTAAGATTTATGGATTTTTAAAAGGTCCCAAATTGTGTTTTTTGAAAGGTTTTTGGATTCCTTTGCATTACTATTAAAAATTTTATAACCTAAAATAATGTATATGTGTGCCCTTGGATTGTGTGTGATGCTCCCTGCTGGCAACTTTCTGGACAGAGCATAAAATGGCTCATAGCTGTTAGCAACATGACTCCAAAAGTTAAATGGTAAATGAGCTGACTGCTTCATAGTGACGGCCATTTAAGCGCTGAAATTATCAGAGTGAGTCCGGTGATGGTGTATGGTTTTTAGAAATGTGCAGGAGCACTTCCTGGTTTCACATGTCTACATAGAGCAGCTCTTAAGAAAAGAGACGGCATCGGCTCACAGGATTACTCAAACGAGTGTGATTGAAACAAAATTCTACTCCAGGTCTGTTTTTGAGGTGGAAACAACATTATAACATGGTTAAAGCTGAAACAAAGTCAATTTAGCAGAACAGGGGACCTTTAAATGCAATGAATGAAAGCCCCAGACTTATCATCACAATTATGCGTCCTCTGCTGGAGTTGCTAGGAGAGTCATTAACCCACCTGAGGGCCATTATTACCATTAACGTAATCTGCCTCTTTTTATTAGCCCGAGTCAAACGGTTTAAACACAGTTGTTGATTCTGTCTTGGTCCATCTCCTTTCTTTACAGACGGTGTTTCAGATCTGTTTGTTTCTATTACACCTTCCAGCAGCAGAAATCAGGTTAAACCACAACTTTACTATTGACGTCTCTTGGAAGAGCTGCAAAATATCTTCAACTTAACAAACTTCATGTCTGTGACAACTCTGTTGTCCATGCTAATAGAAACGCAACAAACTATGACAACATTACTTTAATCTTGTTTTGATTGTGACAACCTGTGTGACTAAAAGTCTCCCCAGATGATTGACCAAGATTGTTTTTCATTGCTACACTGTGCAGAAGATTTTGTTTTTGACAAATAGCTATCAAACAAACCTAATTAAAGGGGCTATGATATGCTTTTATTCATATTTTTAACCCAATCTTGGTCACCTCTAGAACAGCATTTCACATTTTACAACCTTTTAAACGTAACTAAAAGAGAACATTTCTAATAAGTACTCTACTGTTGCCATAAAAAAACAGGTGAAGAGACCAGCAGAAGGCAGCAGAGTGTTGCGGTGTTTTGAACATAATTTAAAGAATAAAATGAACTTCACTTCCTTAAACTTTTTGTATGATGACCTTTTACTACAAAATGCAAAATGTCTGTGATGAAATCAGTGGAAACAAAGCAGTCTGGATGTAGAGGACTTGTTGATTGGTCAGTGCTTCCTGGAGTGGGTGGGGTTTTGTGGAATGGCTATTCCTCATTTGTAGAAAGATGTTTAGATGTGGTTATAATCAGACCAAGGCAGTAAGTCAGATTTCTCAACAGCAGCAGGACGTTAACACCGGATCCAGATGGGTTTGTTCTTGTTGCTCTGCTTCTTCTCTCTTGGTGTCATGTCTTTTCAGTGACTAGCCCCAAAGATTTTTGCGGTGAATATCTTGTCAGAGAAGCAGACAAATCAGCAGCTGCCTGTGACTGTTGCTGGCTCAGCCTTGGGTGATAAACAATGCATTCTCTGAACTTGGCTTCAGGAGTTAATTTGGCCACTCACTTCTGTGTTTTACAGATTTTATGTAGCTTTATCATATACTTCTTTCATTGAGGTGTGCATTGTGCTAACTCTTAACATGACAAGTTGTTAAATATAGAGAACAAAAGCATGACTCCTGCCTTTATTGACATCAAACAGTGTAATATGATCTTACAGCGGCCCATCAAAACGCACACAACCTACACTCACCTTTATGGGAACACTCTCAGTCAAGAATAAATACTTTTCTTTTGGTTTTTTCCTTCTGAGATCGCAACAGCAATTTATCTGCCTCCTAGTGTGCAGTAATTCACACATGGATGTCGTTCCTGATGCAACCCTCTCCATTTATCTGGGCTTAGGACTGGCACAAAGCGTATAGTGGCTTGTGAAGAATGAATACAATGATTAACTAATATCTCTTGTCTGTACTAAACACAAGTGGACAGTGTGGAGCTGAGCAATTTACTGTTTGTGATCTCCTGAGATAAGCGTCTCTCTGGAGCAGAAGGAGCTTTTTGTGCAGGATTTTCGCACATTTGTCCCATGTCTTCATGTCTTCATTTCCTCACAGTCGGAAACGCTGTGGCTGTCTTTAAATTGATGCTTGCTTGTGCTTTGCTTATGTTTGTGACAAGGCACAATCACATCTAAAGATAGTCTGGGTATTAGATCGTGACTAGTATTCATTCATCCATCCATTTGATGCCTCTGTTTATTTTCTGACGTGGGCAGAGTATCTCTTGTCATTGTTATATTAACAAACAAACACATTAATAGTGTCATAATCAAGTCTCTTGTTGCAGTTTTTTTGTGTTACAATTCTTTCTCTGCTACTTTAACATATTCACTTAACTTCCATATTTTCTCCACTCAACTCCAGCACACATTAAACTTTGTTACATTATTTTTTAAGTTCAGTTTTATTTTAGGAAAAAATGCAACACTCTGGAGAATTAGGGCTAAATGAAAACAAACACTAAATCAGAATGAAACCAGGACTGAACCAGGTCTAAACCAGGGCTAAACAAAGCCTAAACCAGGCCTAAACCAATAAATAAACAATAAATTTGTGATATATTGTAATTAAGCTGGTGTTGGTGGTGGATTGGTCTGAATAAAGGTACTGGCTCTTAGGGTGTGCCATATATTATATCTTGTGAGCGATAATGTCCAAATTGTTGCCTTAACGGTATGCAAAATCGATTATGGAAAATATTTACGCAGCAGCGGCATATTTAGCCTCATGTTTAGAGCAGGGTTGTAAAGTCAAGCCCTGGATAGGCTTACATCTAGCTCAGGTGTGCAGTGGACATTACACGCTGTTTTTCCCTCCGGAGCAGAAGCGACAAAATACCTATAGCTTTCCGAGTTTACTAGCTGCTCCGAGATTAAAATAAAACTATTAAGTGAATGTTTGTCCATGTATGTAAAAGAAAAACTTCACAGCGCTGTCAGATCTACATGCGCTCATGTCTTGGGAACATCTCTTACGCCGTGACATGCACATGCTCGCTATAGCATGTTACAACTTGTCTTGATACATTTTTTAATTCCTTTGACACAACATTGCATTAGATACTTATTTCTATATAAGGGAGCAAGTAGGGCTGGAATCGAAATTGTTTCTCGATCGAAGTCATGCATGGCACAGCGATTAATCGACCGAAATCGACCAAAGGAAATGTGGGGGACTTACCAGAGTCTTATACAAACAAGTGACTTATATTGATTAGGTGATAAACATTTAGAACAGATAGATGTAAAATATATTATCTCAAAATACATGTTATCTTACATAAAATGAAAAATAAAAGTTATCAAGTCATAAATTAGACCATTGTTGATGCAAAAATTTAATGCAACTAATCAACCCATAAAATTTGTCTACCAAAACCTCACTGAGCGTTTAATCAACTAAGTGACCGGAGGCTGTCAGTGCTGGGAGCTAGACTATTACAATAGTAACACATTTTTGGCATTATACAAGATATTGTTTTGCAATAAAAAATTTTGAGATAATTTTTTGTCATTATCGCACACCACTAATGGCTCTTTCACTGTGTTTCATCTTGCTCCAATCCCATTTAATAATTGTCTGATGCTTGTGTGTTTGGTGGTCGCCATAGCTGGAGCGTCCCTGCCATTCTGTGTAACTGATCCAAGGTATTTTAGGCGCCACACCACCTCCTAACTTTTTTTCCACTTGCATTTTAAAGGCTGCTGGGTCATGAGGGAAACCCGCCGTGCCCCGCCCCCTGCCTCAGAATGTGCAGCTTTAAATTAAGGCTAAATTTAAAGGAGGCCCTCTATTGTGGCTGTAGGAAAATGCCTGGTGTGAGAACAGTGGCACAGCTGTTGCGCTCTGTTAGAGTAATCCTAATGTATATGTTTTCAGAGTGGGTTACAGGGCTGTCTCAGTCCAAACAGCCTGAGGAAGGAGGGGAATGGGCCTGGACTCAGAGGTAGATCTGATTTGTCTGTGTGTTTGTGCTGCTCCTAACCTGGTTTGGTGAGGAGGCCGGGAGTCATGTGTTCGGGTCAGATGCCTGTGTGAGATGAGCAGATGTGCATGTCTCCAAGGGTTTACGTCTTTCAGTTGTGTTTACAGACAAACATCTGGTTAGTAAGTTGAGTGTGGAGTGTGTACGTCTTGCCGTACTTGACATCTTCCGGCCCTGGATTTTCAGCGGTTTTGTCATGTTCAGGGTGTTTCTTCATATCTGCCTAAAAGTCTTGCACTCTACTGTAGGTGCATGAAATTCATCTTCAAGTGGCAAACTAAGCACTGTGGCACAAACATAGCTTATTTACCGCATTTCCAGCACAAAGAATGACCAAAGAAAGAAATCCTGACTTTGAGTGGACTGAGCGGATCCCTCCTCCGGACGCTGCTTGGAGGCGCTACCTCTCGAGTCAGCCCCTCTGAAGTGGAGATAAGTGTCCGGTAATCATGTCAACGCTTTTGGGACATGCTTGAGAGCATGTGAGTTGCATCATGTTGTGTGATCAAATCATGTTTGTTAAAAACCAATACCTTGACAAGTGGAAATTGTTTGCTGTGCATTGGGTAATTTATAGTGATGCAAGGCCACAGAGGGTGCACAGGTGCATCCTTAGACTTAAACGGTGAATTAAATGGTGGAGACGAGCTTTGGAGGCGATGGGAGGCATCACCACAAGAGCTGCAGTTTTTGAGATGGTCTGACCTATCT
Source organism: Bostrychus sinensis (assembly GCA_020698575.1). Taxonomy (NCBI): domain Eukaryota; kingdom Metazoa; phylum Chordata; class Actinopteri; order Gobiiformes; family Eleotridae; genus Bostrychus; species Bostrychus sinensis. The sequence goes on along the minus strand of CM036249.1, from coordinate 7,175,721 downwards.
CTAGCTCACAATTTGGCCCTTGTCAAATGCGTTCAAATCTTTACACTTGCCCAGTTTTCCTGCTTCTAACACACTAACTTTGATGTCAAAATGTTCAGTTACTGCCTGATATATCCCACCCACTAACAGGTTCCACGACAAAGGGATAATCTGAGTTTTTCACTTCCCCTGTCATTGATCATAATGTTATGCCTGATCGGTGTAATTCTCAGGTGTAGGTAAACACAGAGATGACTTTTTGGCATACAGATGAATGTATTAATCTTGTTTTGTTGAGCCTAAGACATAGTTGACTTTGGCTGTCTGAGAAAGCTGCTAACCAGAGCCATATCTGTCTTCACATTTTGTCTCAGCTCAGTTTTAATAATTCTGTCGTTGCTGTGGCAGGCGGATGGCAAGGTTCTCCTGTGTGCGCTCCAGGCCTCGTTCCCCTCTTTGTGCAGAGCCCTGAGCTGTGAGCAGTGATCAAGGGGGAGCTGGTGGGGGGCTGCTGTTGCGTCACAGACAGGAGGGGGGCACACTGTATTTTTAGAAGGGAATGAGCATATTCTCTGAACAAACAACGTCAGGCGCTCTGCTTGCGTATGCTGGGATTATTGTGACCGGGCTATTTTTGCGCTGCGTGTGTGTGTGTGAGAGAGAGAGACAGTGAGAGAGAGCGCTCTTTCTGGGTCAAGCCTGGTGCCAGTTCTCCGGAGGCTGTGCTGCTCAGTGGATGAGCTGCATTTAAATCACTCCGTTCTAGCGGCAGGGCAGAGGAGACGATCCTACAAACGGCACACAGCAACATGTCATTTATATATCAGTGAGATATGTCTTTGTCTTTATGCACAGTTCATTCATCGCTTACTCTTACTTGTCATGAAGGGTACTAGTAGAATGTGGAAGTGTTGTCGGTCCATCAATGCAGAAATATTAAAGTATTTTTTTTTGTCAGATAGATCGTCTGAATGATACAGAACATATGGTACAGTGTTCACTACTGCTTCTGATGACAGTGTCTGCTACAACACAGGGCTAAACAAGTGGTGTTTTCAGAGGGGAATATGAATCAAGTTTTATTGAATGTAAATGTCTATAATAATAATAATAATCTTATAAAGTGCTTTTTTTCTAGACACTCGAAGTCGCTTAACAGTTAGGTGCATAATTGTTACTCATTCACTCCTCAGTCACACTCTGGTGGTGGTGAGCTACTTCTGTAACCACAGCTGCTCTTGGGCAGACTGACGGAGACGTGGCTACCAATCTGCGCCTAAGGCCCCTCTAACCACCACCATTATGCAATGCCTGTAGCGGGGATCGAACCTCCAACTTTCAGGTTAGTGGGTGAACGTCTCTGCTGGCTGAGCTACTGCCCATTTACTTCCATTTATGAGAGCGGAATCAAGCCAATGGTAATGGTCAAGCATACATGGGACAGCTGTGTTTGGGGTTTTTTGGGGTTCATGTAGCAGTAAATATAGACAAAAACAAGAATAAGTTCATTCATTTTCTGCATTTTGTTTATTTATGCTAATTAGCCATGTGCTTTTTAGCTTCAGGGACTTTTTACATCATGTACCAAATACAGTAGAAGCTTGTTGCCAGGACTAAACCGGGACTGCTCTACAGCTAAACCAGGAGGAAACTTAACTGTGACTAGGCAATAGTCTAAACTTCAAATTTAAGCCCCGACATGGCGTCATGTACCAAGACACGGACAATGTCACTTTATATTGCTCTGATTCATTGACCATTGCCTTTTTCTGTCTTAAATGTGACCTTTATTGCTTGGTTTAGACCTGGGTTAGTCCAGAATACCTAACTGGGACTACCTAACTTACATAACTTCAGTGTACTATTGATGCCCTCAGTGCCAACAGCCCTTTTTAATAACACTGCTATCAAAACAAACAGCATTCATATGTGGGAAAATGCATGTCTGTGGTGTGACAGTTTGGGTGTGTCTGAAAAGCTGTGACATGAACCAGACGCAGGAATCCCACAGTGGTGCAGAGCCAAGTGTCCCATGTTCTGTCTGAAGTAATTATGGTTACAAACGGTTGGCATCAAATGAACCGTGATAAGTGACAAGACTGAACCCAAAACTCTAGCATGAAGTGTTTTTATAGGCTCGGTTTGTGATGAGTAATGGAAATAACATTTGGTATACTAGAAAATAATTGCATTGTTTTGCCATTTACAGTTGCAATCAGAAATGTTCAACCCCCTCACATCGGAAGACGTCATAATGATGTGAATGAAAGAAAATGAGAATAAATGATTGTTTAAAAAGAGGTTATTTCAAAAACTATTTACATCAGGCAGACACGACAGAAGTTGACTTCACTTTGAACTTCAAATGAAAAATGTGAGTCTCTTAACACAGGGCCAAGGGCAGTATTATTCAGCCCTTAACTTCAGTACTTTCTATAATTCTAAATCAACTTTTTTGAGCTTTTAACCATCTTATAATGTTTCCACATGAAAAACTTACTTGTAGTAGTATTAATGTCATTCACACATTTGAGTAATCCTGTATGGTGAGCCCGTCCCCTCATGTTGCTAATAGCTGTGCTAAATGGCCATTTTATCCTCTGTTCAGTCGTCACCGTTGCCAGCAGGGGGCGACAGACACCTAATCCCAGCGCTCTCTGTAAAGTCAAAGTAACATGCTCCCCAAAAGAAGACGTTTTCCACATTATTTTAAGTTATAAAATGTGAAATACTAATGCAGGAAGACAACCTTGGCTTTGCCTCCTCTGACAGCACAGAGCGAGCACCATCTTCTCATTCAACGTGGAACATTTAGATGGCGCTGTTTGAAACGTAAAATTAGCTGCTTCTTTTTTTCTTTTTCTTTTTTTTTTAAGGCTGCTCCCATAGCCCCACAGCAAACTAGTCGCACAGTATAAGTGAGTATAAAAGTATTAACTTTAAAATGTACAGATTTTTCTGAAAAACTGTGCTGTTAACTAAAGGTTAAACCGGTGTAATAGAAGAGACTGAATCTGTTGGTGAGGTTTTTATGAAGAGTACTACTTAACTCTTATATACTTATGTACTGTGTCTACAATGACAACACAGTAAAAATGAATGATTAAAAAGTCTTTTTACTTCAAACCAATTCAAAAAAGAAGTGGCGTGAAAAGTACAGATACTTGCTCTAAGTAAAAGTTAAAGTGCCCCTTGTAAAAATTTACTCAAAGTACAGATGCATGAAAATTGTACTTAAGTAAAGTAACTCAGTACTTTTACTTCATTTACATTCAACCGTTGGTGATTTGGCAGGTTTGTGTTTTTACATTGAATGCCGTTCCTGTCGCAACCTGCCACATGCACGTGTCTTGCCCAGGGGCACAACAACAGTATCTGCTTCCGGTTGGAGCACTACCGCTTAACTCACCGCACCACTGTCCATGTTGTGAAATGACCAGTAATTAATGATAAACAAAGACAAAAATGACATAAACCTTATGCATTAACAGAGGAGTCAATGATAGTTAGGAGACCTGGCTTCCTTAGGTATCTGTGAGAAAACACAGCTGACAGTTCATGGCTTTCATTGATGGGAGGAAGCCAGAGGGCTCAAAGTGACATTGGAAGGACACTCTTTCTTGTTTTTGATTCATTCGGTGTAAACTGTTTAAGTGTTATTGCAAAATTGTCTGGGAAGTCCATTGTTTCTCAGTCTGATTTGTGCATCTGCTGTTTCACACCGACACTCAAAGTCATCGACATGTTGTACTTACACAATATTCCTCAAAGACTATATGCTTTGTTGTGGCATCAGTGAAGCCTGCATATACATTCAGTTACCACACTGTTGAACCAGGCTTACAGCTGTTTATCATGGACACGGCTGAGCGCTGTCACTTTCTTTCTACCTCCACATCATCTCCATTCTGTCCTCTCTTCTCAGCCCGCTTCTGATCCCAGGAGGCCACTTATTTTTAGGTTAACATGGCCTTTAGCTCTGATTTGATTATTGCATTGTCCCATTGTATGACAACACAAAGATGCAGTTTGAAAAGCTTTTCTTTGAAACCGGATCACCTGCTTTTGTGGTTAGTTTGTCTAAAGTTAGTCTAAAGGTGGCAGCAGCTTCACCAAAGCCCCTCATTGTTGGTGGATAAGTGACGCAATGGGAATATTGTGTGATTAGAGCCAGAGGGAAATGAGAGAGGAGGTTATGGGGGTTATGTAAGTGGTCTGCTCTGTGTACTGGAGCTGGTTTGGTCTGACTGGTTTTACTCTGTGGACTTTGCACAATACAATACAAGTGTGTTCTTTGGGGCCAGGGCTGTGATAAACAATGATGCAAATGTGTACACAGTAGTTTGTGTATTTTGCAAATGTCTGTGTGGAGATATGATATTGACATTATAGTGACTCCTACCGGGCTGTTGACTCTTGGTACTATGGTAAACAGGCAGCGTCAACTCGAGTGGAGTTTGCAAATGATATAAAGTCATATTTACATGCAGATCTGGGGACACAAAGCTAGGAGCACACACTGACTGACTGATATTAGCAGATTTTGTTCTGGGGATCACACATTTAAAGCAGAACTCAGTGACTTTATTTCCTTGCATAAACAGTTTGGGAGCCCGTGTGGTGGTTAAATCAGTTGTTGTGAGGTGAATGGAGCGTCCGGCATCTCCCTTTGGTGTCTCTGGGCCGAAAATGACACTTGCAAGTTTGAGTGTCGTCCACCTGGTGTCAAAGAAGTCTTGCAAAAAAGCACAACATCGCTGTTAGCAAAACAACAAACTAGGAAGGGCTTTATTTCTCAATTTTTATCATGGCAGAGTTGCTAAAAGGCAGAAAAAAAACTATATATAGATAAAATGAGGGGAAAATAAAAGTAAATCCAAGCAAGGGATCACAGTAAGAGTTGACTGGGCTTATGAGTGTTTAAAATAGTGCTTTACTCTGAACTGTAGGGGGTGCTCCATAGAGGAAAATGAGGCAGAAACAGCGAAGAAACCAGTTAATGAGTTCTGCTTTAACAACTGCGACAGTGTCTGTGTCCAAATGTTATCCCCATTCACTGTATAGAGCTCTATAGTGGTCATGCTTTAGACGAGAACAGTGGGACCATGACTGGTCTTTAAACTGTTCACAACACGTTTGAATAAAACTAGTTAGACACTTTTTTGTGGCGTAATAATGAACAAATGGTTATTAAATAAGCCACAATGCAGTAAAATCACTGTTTGCTTACCTTGTCTTGTACAGATGATGATAGCTTACCCACATAATGTATAGGCTAAAAGAGCTGTAATAATGCAGTTTGTGTTTGTCATTAGCGTCATATTTCATGTTCAATCAAAAAATAAAACTTTCAATGTTTATCCAACAGCAACTTGACATAATGTAAAATATATACCTCTAAACGAATAGGATGAGACTCTGAGACCTCATTTGAGCTTCAGTATAAAGTGTTTTTGACAGAGGGGAACTAGAGCAGGGTCTGAATTTTTTGACCTATCACACGCTCAGAACAAAAGGGGGTTGGTCCCATTTGAATCGGAGACAGTCCAAGCTCGTGCACTTCGTTTTTATAATGGCAGTGGCAAGTCCAAGTGAAAAGAGACCAATTCCAGCACTGGCTTCAAACTGCTTACACCACAAAACAACAGAAAAAAAAGAAACAACTTACAATAGTGGGCTTTTAATGCCGTACAATTTTTTTTCTGCTTAACAGCTTAAAACAAGGCTAGAGTGTGTCCCCAACTCATATAACTGTCCAATAGATTTTACCAGCTTAGGGGCCTGTTTACACGATAACGCTGCCCAGGAAAATACAACAGTCACGCTGCCTGTGATTCGCATTTACACGAAAAAGTATGAAGAAAACTAAAGTAAACTAGTACCTGTCTTTGTCCAGAAAACAATGCTATGGGCCCCGCAAATGAGCTACACCACACAGAGAGTAAACAGCAGAGGAAGTGATAGCTCTGGTCTGTAACTTTACAACTACTTTAGGATCTTGCGGTTTTCTGGAGCCATTCTCATAAAGTCTCACATAAAAGTAAGTTACTGGACAAAATATGAACGTATGAGACATAAAAGCCTTGTATTTTGCACTCGCGCAGCTAACAAGCGGCCGGCAGACAGCCAATCACAGTTCAGATTGGGGCTGTTACATCATCGTTTTCAGTGAGTACGGTGTTTTCACAGTTTACAGAGAGCGGAGCAGCTCCAAGCGGCTCCCGCTGCGAGACCGAAACACCTCTGCCAGCGTTTTCAAAAGATTGTGGATTCAGAAAACGGGAACCCCATCATTGTGTAAAAGAAAGGCCAAACCGCAATTAAACCTTTGCAGATTTGGCAAAACGCGTTGTCGTCTAAACAGCCCCTAAGATACAGTTGCTGATAGTTTATATGCTTCAGTCATTGGTCAAAAGCTATTGAGTTTCATCTTCCCATCTTGTTCTGCTAAATCTTTGTGGTGTGTAAAATTTCTAAACAGGTGAGGTCTCCCCTTTTCACTGTGGCCTCATTTGTCCCCACGTTCTGCTCTCAGCTAAAGCCCCACTTCTCCTCGTTGTTGTTGTTCTTGCCTCCTCGGAGCAGTGGTCAAAGGCAGAGCAGCTCACGCCACCCGCACACACACACTCTCACGCCGCATATGTCCTGCCCACTCCTTCCCTTTCTGCCTGTACTGCTTTAAAAAAAACAAAAAAAAAACTTCTGTGTGTTTTCTCTCTCTGAAAACCTGCGCAACCTGTACTGAGGGGGGTCTTATGTAAAGCTCCCCCCTCTGTAATCCTGCTTATGGAGAACAGCACCCCATGTGACGGAGGAAAGACCGCTAGCTGCTGCTGGATATAAGAGGAGAGTTTAGACCGGCAATGTGCTTTACTTGGACACTAAGAGGCTGGAAGAAACTGGAGTGGTGGTGATGCCGGTGTTTTGGAGTTTACTGGAAGTTGGACATGTGTAGGAGATTTTAAGAGCTCCGGAAAGAGTCGACTGTAATTGTTTAACATCACGGATTTTGTTTGCGTGCACAAGTTGGACGAATGGACGTTGGTTTTGGGTAGGACAAGCTTCACTGCTGTGTAAGAGGTTAAAGCTGGTGTGAAGTAGGACTTAGACAATATGAAAAAAAAACAAACATGCAATATTCGATAACTCTGTTGAAAATTGCAATATTTTAAAATAGGGCCTACATTTCTGGCATAGTAAGTTAAATTCACTTAAAAAATGTAAGTCCCTGTTTTCACAAATCAAAACAGTGACAAATTTTAATACAGACTGAACCAGGAATAAACCTTAGGCCTAATTGTGACTAAATTAAGGAAGTTACATCTCAAACTTGACATTTTAAACATTTTATTTAGTCACAACACATTTCATTTAAGGCTCTGGTAGGAAAATGATTTGTGTACTTGAGAACTTTTAATTCCTGTCATTGGTTGTGTTTGAGGTCACTCACAAAAATACCATCAAGTTTAATATTATTGAAAGCATTTTTACTTTACAGCAGCTGTTCACACCTGTATACGGCTTGTGCACAGTTGTGTTGTATATTAAAGCATTTTCTAAATTAATTAAGCACATTAAACGTGTAAGTGTAAAATGGCAGAGCTTCTTATTTACTTTAATTTGTCTGGTGTTGAGCAAAAAAATATTTTCTGTCTCAGTGTCGGCAACCTTTAAATAGAGCGCATTGTGCCACTTTATGCTCTCTACCGCTCATTGACAGTACACACACAGTGATGCATTTTAGTATTTGGTGGCTGTTGCCTGTAGTAATATGAAGCCTATAGCAGTCCACTTAGCTTTGGATGAACTGCTGATTCACGTTAACTTCATGACATTTCTTTTCTCCTCTGCAGAAACCATCCATGAAGTCTCCAGCCGCTGACCTGCTGAGTGTCCTGTAGGAGCGTCTGAGCCCCTCCCCTCTGACCCCTGACCTGTCCTTCCCCTCTCACCCTAACCCCAGCCCCCCCTTTCCCCACCACCACCACTCCAGCAGCACCATGCTCATCAAGGAGTACCGTATCCCCATGCCCATGAGTGTGGAGGAGTACCGCATCGCCCAGCTCTACATGATCCAGGTCAGCACACACACCAAGACGGACTTTACTCGGAGTATACACATATATACTCTGTACTCGAAGTATTCTCTGCATGCAAATGTAGTGACAGATGTGTGTCTGAGCAGGACAAGTTTATTTGTAGCACAATTCATACACAGGTAATTCCAAGTGCTGAACAGAAGAAGACAAAAAAATATAATAAAGAATCCACTTAAAATTAAAAAAGAGTGCAGATAAAACTCCTGCAGCTGTCATATTCATATCTGTTTGACGTCTGAACTTGAACATTGTCAGAGTAGAGGCCTGTCTCACATCGTCAGGAAGACTGTTTCAGATTTTAGCTGCATAAAACTGAAACGCTGCTCCTCCGAGTTTAGTCCTGAATCTGGGCACCAACAGTAGGCCTGTCCCTGAGGTCCTCAGAGTCTGAGATGGGACCAGCAGAAGGCCTGTCCCTGAGGTCCTCAGAGTCTGAGATGGGACCAGCAGAAGGCCTGTCCCTGAGGTCCTCAGAGTCCGAGATGGGACCAGCAGAAGGCCTGTCCCTGAGGTCCTCAGAGTCCGAGATGGTACCAGCAGAAGGCCTGTCCCTGAGGTCCTCAGAGTCCGAGATGGGACCAGCAGAAGGCCTGTCCCTGAGGTCCTTAGAGTCTGAGATGGGACCAGCAGAAGGCCTGTCCCTGAGGTCCTCAGAGTCTGAGATGGGACCAGCAGAAGGCCTGTCCCTGAGGTCCTCAGAGTCTGAGATGGGACCAGCAGAAGGCCTGTCCCTGAGGTCCTCAGAGTCTGAGATGGGACCAGCAGAAGGCCTGTCCCTAAGGTCCTCAGAGTCTGAGATGGGACCAGCAGAATGCCTGTCCCTGAGGTTCCTCAGAGTCTGAGATGGGACCAGCAGAAGGCCTGTCCCTGAGGTTCTCAGAGTCTGAGATGGTTCATATGGGACCAACAGAGATGTACTTTGGTGCTAAGCCATGGAGAGACTTGTACACGAGCTTAGCTGTTTTAAAGGCTATTTTCTGAGGGACAGGGTGCCTTTGCAGAGACCTGAGGACAGGACTAATATGGTTGTACTTCCTGGTTTTGGTCAGGACCCAAGCAGCAGCATTCTCATTCTTACAGCTCGTGTAGTGAGTCCATTGAGAGTAACAGTCTAACCTGCTGGAGATAAATGCATGGATAAGTCTCTCTAGGTCTGGTTTCGACAGTAGACCTTCGATTGTGTTTTTGAGATGGTTGAATGCTGGTGACGTTATAGATTTAATGTGACTATCCCCCGAGATTTCTAAGCTTGTGTAGGTTTTAGAGAGAGAGACTTGAGGTGTCTCTTCCTGACTTTTTCTCTTGGTTTCTCTCTTGTAACAAAGATGATTACTTCAGCCCTACCTGTTGCTTTGGTTGATGCTGTACCACTCTCTGTTGCTTACTTCAGCGTCACATGAATGAAGCAAACCTTGAAGCACATACTGTTAAATATCTGGAGTTTGTTGCACAGGTAACTGTTTAAATAAACGCTTCATAAATTCAGTGTCTGATGTATATTAAAAGGACCAATTTTACCACATCATCTATTCTCAGTAAAAAATAAACAACATTTTCCTAAAGGATTTATTTAAAGAGGGGGGCAAGCGTGTGATTGTCCAATTGTGAAATAATTGGTCACAGGGTGTGTGACGTTAGCACGCTACAGGAACAAAGAGAGCCTGTGTGCTGACAGATTATCCCATTTGAACTCTCAAACTGGATATTTCCACACATATAAGACCCCAGAGTGACATACGTCACGAGGAACACGTGTACATCTCATCTAACCACAGCGGCACAGGCTTATGATGGCTCTATCCGGCATCGGGACAGGCAGACCTACAGCTGTATCCGCTGACATGATTTCTGTAAATATGATGCATGTACATATAGAGGGATTTCTTTAATCCTGAGCTGGACTGTAACACACTGGACAGATGTATGGCAGATGTGGTTCTGACTGCAGCAGTGTCTGTGGCTGCTATGTGGAATATTCTTCTGTGAAAACTTATTATGAGTATTTGATTAAAGCTTTAAGGACTTTATGCCAAAAGAGCGGATAAACCATAGCAGTGTAGCGTTGAATAAGCTGCTTTAGCTCAACTCTTTACAGAAATAAACAGAGAAACGATAATAATTTGGACTTGTGTCTCATTGTGGGACTATTGCTGCAGATGGACTAAGTTTAAACAAAGCTCTGAGCTTGTTCCATAGCCGGACAGTGGCAAAGAGTAACTCATTTACACAAATGACAAGAAGACCAGTCTTAAAACAAAAATTAAATGACATTAGAGAGCACATGAATGCCGCATCACTGTAATTGGAGAAGTAGCTAGTCAGGGGTTCAATTCTCTCGTGTGCTTGTGAACTTCATCTACATTTTCTTTGCGTGTTTGCAGCTTTAAGTGTTTGTAGGATATGTAGGTGGATAGTCATTGCTCAGATTGAGCTAGGACAACTCTGTTTGGTTTAGCTTGGATAACATTTTAAATAAAAATAGATTAGTGTGACTGAGGGGGGCACAGTGGTTAGTGCTATGACTCCCAGAAAGAAAGTTATGAGATCGATCCTCAGACCGGCCGGCACACAAACTCCCTGCGGCGCACCCACCTTGCCTGTTTGAATGCGACGGTATGACTGTTTTTGGATTGGCAGCCACGCTTCTGTCAGTCTGTCCCAGAGCAGCTGTGGCTACAGAAGTAGCTCGCCTTCACTGAGGATTGTGACTGAGGAGTGAATGAATAATGCAGGTTAGAGTCCTTTGAGTATCCAGAAAGGTGTTATATCCATTGCATTATTATTAGGGCTGGGAATCGATAAAAAAAAATTAACAGATTAATTGCAAATCTAAAAAAAAATAATCGCGATTAATAACTACCAGTTATTAATCGCGATTAATCGTATTATGAATTCACGTACAAACACAAAATTGTAAATTTAGAACATTTCAAATTAACCTTCACATACGCTACTGTAAACTTGTGCAATGCAAACAAAACTTGCAAAGAAAATAAATTAATAGTCTCTTTGAGACCTGTAACTCAAAGTTTGCCTAAATAAGGTACAACCAACAAATCCACAAAACTTACCTAAAAAAGCATTTGTAATCCCTTTTAGAACTTTAACAAAAATAAGTTTAATTCTTCAATTAATAACAATTGTTGTGGTTCACAACAGTGTAAATACTATGAACTGTGTTACTCCAGCGGTAACTGAACTCATCCTTGCATAGACTGCACATAACTTTTGTTTTGTCTATATTGCTGTCTGGTGACGATTTTAAGCAGAATTGCCCATGTAGCAATGTGTCTTTTTGGTCACTCATGTTGCTTTAGCTCGTTCACTTGTTGCATTAGGCTCGTTCCAGATGAACTGCGCCTCGCCTGGATTGTGAACGAGAGTGCACAGCTGCAATGAGAGGAGGGGAAATACGCCTGTACTGAAGTCGGACAGTTTGTGGCTCAGATCACGCACCATCATGCCCCAAATCCACTTCTCGCGTCTGTTGGTTTATCCAAGTCAAAACTGTAACTTTAGTCTGTATTTAAAAAAAAAAAAAAAAAAAGAGGCGGGGGAAGAAGGAGAGGAGGGCAGTGAAGTGTCGTGCGTTACGTCTCTGATCAGCACTAAACTCAGATCCAATCACCTGTCCGTTCACCGCTGACAGGTGTGCGTTTTCCCATCATGCACTGAGCCTCCGCAATTGCTCCTGATGAACTGCGGCGGCTCAGGCGCTGGTCTCGTTTGGATCTCACAGTGACCATCGCACTTGTGGCATCAGAGCAAGTCGGGAACAAGTCGGACACAAATCTAACCTGAGCACTGCGCACAGACTGAGACTGATCGAAACTGTGCAAGTCTGGCTCATCTCGATCGCCTGATGGATGGAAACGGAAATGTGTCGTCTTCTACACTCGCTGGAAGACCCGTGGCGTGTTGCTGCCTCTGTCAGTGTCGTCGTAATATTTTTGTTGTGATCAAATTAATTGATGCATCAACTGAAATTAACGTGATTAAATCAATAAATTAACGCACTGTGTTAACGCGATAATTTTCTCAGCCCTAATTATTAATCTTATTATTATTATTATTATTATTATTATTAGACTAACTGGCCTGTCCAGGGTGTCCTCCGCCTCAGGCCCATAGTCAGGCTCCAGTCAGAACATAAATGAAGGAAGAGAGTGAACGAAGATAAGGTAAAGTAGATTTATTGTCCGTGTAGGGAAATTTGTTCTTTGCATTTGACCCATCCTTCAATGCCACTGGGGCAACCTGTCAGGAGCAGGGGACCCTTCTCCAGATCTTGACCCAGGATCCTTGTCAGGAGTACCTAAGATGAAGGATTAGTGTATTATTGTTGAACCCGGGACCTTGTTGCTGTAATAATCCAAGTACTGTATGCTGTGTGTGTCTCTCATGTAAATGTAATCTCACACGACACAACCAGCTCTGCTCTGTTCTTCTCCTGAGTGCGTTTTTCTTGCGGCTGTAAACAGAGCCTTGAGTGAGTGACCTGTAGTTACCTCTCTCCCCTGACCTCACCCCCCTCCCGCTGTCCTGCTCTCGGCTGTGTGTGTGTGTAAGGCTCCCGTTACCGTGACGACTGTGACATCAGCAGCGCGCGGTGGTCGTGCCGTGTCCGGGCGAGAAAAGGAGAAAAGGAGACAGAAAGGGAAGGAAATTTTCGCTGCTCTTTGAGAAACAACGCACGTTACCACAGCAACCACAGAGATGTCCCGGACCTGTCTCTCTCTGTGGTCTCTAAAGGGTTAACAACGTGCTGCTTTATAATAATAATAGTAATGCGTAGCGGACAGTAGTGGACTCAGATTCCCACAATGCATCATTTAAGGTTGACATACAGTATTAAAGCTGTCATATACTGTAAAGCCTTTAGTGTTTGTAAACAACAATGCTGCTCGTGCATTGTGTTAGCAGACAACAATACGTGTTCAATGGCATTAGATAAGGTCTAAACCAGGGCTAAACCAGGACTAAATCAGGCCTAAACCAGGACAAATCAAGATTAAACCAGGAATAAACCAGGACTAATTCAGGTCTAAATTAGGACTAAACAAGGACTATACCAGAATTCAAAATCAAGACTAAGCCAGGTCTAAACCCAAACTATATCAGGATGATTAAACCAGGTCTAAAACAGGTCTTAACTGGGACTAAGTCAGGGCTGTACAAGAATGAAACCAGGTCTAAACCAGGTATAAACTAGGTCTAAGCCTGGACTATACCAGGATTAAACAGGTCTAAACAAGGACTAAACAATGACTAAATCAGAATTCAAAACCAGGACTAAATTGGGACTAAACCAAGTCTAAATCAGAACTAAACCAGGTCTAAATCAGGACTACCCCCAACTAAAACAGAAATAAAACTAATTTTAACTAAATCAGGACTTGAACTGTAAAAGACACGTACCACCAGCGGTGCCCGTACCACAGTGTGAGAACCACTGTCTTATTTGATCTGAGAATGTGCTTTGAGATCCCAAGTTTAGAAGTTAAGGCTCAGGCCGTCTCTGCGCTCTGTCCCGCTCTCCTCCTCCTCTTCTTTTGATTTAATAATTGTAAGTTCATTATGAGCTCTTTGGGAGTCGCAGCGATGTTCTGTGCGGCGCTGATAGTGTGAACGATTAAATATGAGCTGATTGGAGAGCGCCTGGTGGCTCCACACTTCCACTGTGTTCTGAGTAAGCGGTCGGCGAAGTGAAAACCAGGAAGCAGGCCTCCCTGACTCAGAGCGCAGGAAGTGACTCCATCCTGTGTTCTCTGAACTCTCCAGCAGAAGGTCACCGCGCAGCACTTTTATTTAGTAACATTTGGCACCGTGCTTAAACAAAGGTGGGGCAAAGACACTGTTGTGTGACCTCAGAAGTCATATAACAGTGGCGCATAACATGAAGTTGACATAACAGACCTGGTGTTACTTGCTTGACCTGTTAGACTAGAAATGACCCCCATTTAGACCCATTTAGTGTTTGCAAACATCAGCTATGTGTTAGTTTTGGCAATAGATTTTAAGCAACCCATGTTTTTTCTCAATGGACAAAAGGTCATTAACCACAAGCAGCTAGCCACAGTTTAATGGTTTGTGCCTTCTTGTTAAAAACTTAAGCTTTACATTTAACTTGAGCTCATTACAAACCTCCGGACCATCTCAGGAGGGCTGCCTTCTGATCCTTAATTAGCACAGATATTAGCAGCACTAAGCTAACCAATAAATTAGGGCTGCAACTAATTACTATTTTGGTAGTCGATTAGTCACCAGTTATTTTTTTGATTAGTCGATTAGTCAAACATTATTTTTATCCTGTCTGAGCACCAGCCAACCTAGTTCTGTGCTGCATATAACCATACTTTTACAATCCTGTTGATATGTTTCCCAAGCTTTTATTGTTACTAAAACCAACCCTGACACAAATTAATAAAAAATAAAGCATTATAGCTTAATGTGTATTTAGAACACATTGTGCGTGACCATTACACAGAAATAATCAAATATTAAGGGCACTTATCATACTGTAAACCTAAGGCAATATAATAGAATGGCGCTCAAACTTCCTGTTCTGTTTAGCATGGTTTTAAGTTTGCCTAATCTGAAGTGCAGCAATATTTAGGCTTAATAAAATTATACAATTTAAAGCAGTTCTTTTCTTGAAGGGCATCCTTCAAACCCTCAGGAAAAACAGGAGCGATTACTGACTTTATGTTGTTATTCACAAGTGTGCTCCTGCCATGGTACGAGACAACAAAATCAGTCTGTGATTACTTGTGTAAACTTTACCGCTGTATAATTAATAGAAATGTGGATGTGGAAGGTTTTAAACTACGTGCTGGAGTAAATTTGTTTTAATTTTGCACTTGCACATATTACTGCTTGTACTTATTTTGCATAACAAGTTAACTAAAAACACTTCACTTCACTTATAGATTAGTTGCATGGGCAGAATTGTCTTTCGAGCTAAACTTATTAGCCTAACTTACCAGAACGTATACTGCATAAATGAGCAGGGACACAGCTCCATGGCGTAGATGCTCGTGTGCTGCTGTAATGCTGCCTTGAAACATATCTACACATTGTTACAGAGGTTGTTCACCAGAGTTTCCTCCTCCTCCTGCCTGTAATTCTGTTACTCAGGGTCGCTTGATGTGTAATTTTAACCACTCTGTAGATAAAAGCCCACGCCTGTACGCACCTGTACACACATGAAGTATGTTGGATCTAATCTGTGCCGGTCTTATCTGGTTCCTTCCTCTTTTTGCTGATAGACCTCTGTGACAGCCATCCGCCATCCGAGGGAGTGGAGCAATGGACACAGCTCATGACATAAAGTGAATTTACAACTTCACATAGACATTAAAGCCGTGTTATTTTCCATTAATTCCCATACTGTGTGAGTGAGGGCTCTGTGATATTCTTTATGTCTGTGCCAATATAAAGTCAATAATGATCATAAACTCATTGGTCATTTTAACACAGGCTTCTTCTTCTGGTGGTGGTACTCAGGGGTCTTTTGTTCCAGTTTAGTCTTAGTTTAATCTTAATTTTAATCTAGTCCCACTTTAATCCTATTTAGACCTTGTTTAAACCTGGTTTAGTCTGTGCTGGTTTAGACCTGGTTTAGTTCTGGTTTATAACTAGTTCACTCAGAGTTTAGACCTGATTTAGACCTGGTTTAGTTCTGGTTTAGAAATGGTTACTCGAAGTTTAGACCTGATTTAGACCTGGTTTCATTATGGTTTAATCTTGGTTTAGATCTGGTTTACTCCTAGTTTAGGCCTACTTTAATCCCGGTTTTAGGTCCCAGTGTAGTACTAATTTAGTCCTAGTTTAGTCCCTGTTTAAACCATATTTAGACCTACTTTTAACCTGGTTTAGTCTCAGATTAGTCCTGGTTTAGTCCCGCTTTAGTCCTGTTTTAGTCCTGGTTTCGTTATGTGTTTGTACAGTTTAATGCTCATTTTAGTCAATAGTACTATCTGAAAGCTAAATATTTTTTTTCTGAGGAGGTACTTGGTGTGAGAAATTTGTGTTATAAACATCAGTTTATACAGGGCCTTCCTTTTTATGAATTTATCTAGAAAAAAAAAGACATGGAACTATTTTCTGCCATATGCCCCCAAGTCCTAACCTAAGCCTTGGTCCTGTCTGGGTCTCCGGCCTTGTCCCTGGTCCCTCCTGGCTGCTCTGTTGGCTGTGCAGGCTTGTTGACAGCGCTCTGGTGGTGTATCTGCTCTTTGTCCAGGACTGTGTCTGTGATTGTTGAGAGCTGAGGGGATGTAATGAAGGAGCTGTCAGGCCTAATGAGCTCTGGAGCTTCTTCTGCTCCTCCTCCTCTTCTTCTCCAATGATCCCTGCGTGTTCTCTCAGAGTATTTATTATGATGGGCTTGTAGTAAATCCTCACTCTGGGCTGAGGTGTGCCGTGTTGTCGTTGTTGTTGATAAGTAACGAGCAGAAGATGATCTGTCAATAAATCTCTAACATTTATGGGCTTTGCCCCAGGACTTTTATCGTCAGCATTTGAACTTTGGTCTTCAGGGGTGAGTGTCCCTGAGTTAATGTAAGGCCCAAGACTTGTTTTATTAGATGACCTTTGACCAAAATTTTAATGAAGTTTTAAGATAAATGTTTTCTGTTTTTACTAATTTTGTACCACCACAGACTAAACCAGGTCTGAAGCAGGATTAAACCAGGACTAAAGCATATCTGAAGCAGGACTAAACCTGGTTTAGACACGGTTTTGTCTAGAGATAACACTGGCCAGGACTAAACCAGAACCAAACAAGGTCTTAACCAGGAGTAACAGGATTAAGCCATATCTGAAGCAGGATTAAACCAGGACTAAACAAGGTTTTAACCAGAACTAAACTAAGTATAAACCAGGACAAATCCATGTCTTAACCAGGGCTAAAGCTAAAGGGTTAGGTCTGGACAAAACCAGGCCTAAACCAGGATTAAGCCAAGACTAAACCATGTCTGAAGCAGGACTAAGCCAGGTCTTAACCAGGACCAAACCAGGACTAAACCAGAACTAAACCAGAACTAAGCAGTGCTCTACACTTCAAATCTAAACTGCAAGTTCATCTAGGCAAGGTGCCCAGGCTACTGCCGCCTCGCCCTGAAATACAAAAATACTCACGGTTTGGCCGTTTGCTTTTATTTTCACAGAACAGTAATCTTGGACCAGTTACAATAAACCAGTCTAACATGGCTTTGGACTTCTTGCTTTTTATTTTCCTGATAAAATAATAAAACACATAATTGCCTTTCCCCTCTGCATGTTTTTCCTTCTCATCACTGGGCGGTCCTCCTCTTCTTCCTCTGAGCTCCCTACATGTAAATACTGAAAGGTGTGGCCCCCTTAGCTGTTTAGATCTCTCTGATTTACAATTCACAACAGGCAGGCCACAGGAAGACATTCATTTGGAGCATGTGGTGCACTGTGTTTGCAGAGTCCATTCATTCATTTGGTTCTGATCAAATTAAGACCCAATATGGAGGGGACATTACCAGTGGATACGAGCCAAAGCCATTCTCTCTGGCTCCTTCTGAATGAGTTTTATTTTCTACTAAGTTGTTGTTTAGACACAAGTACCACCTTTGAAAATATTTGTTTTTTTTACCACATTAATGAACCAAGATCAACCCAAATCTAGACTAAACCAGGACTAAACCGGGTCTAAACCTGGACTAATCAAGGACTAAATTAGGACTAAACTAATACTAATCAAGGACTAAACCAGGTCTACACCAGGACAAATCCAGGACTAAACTAGGACAAAATAAGGTATAAAGGGGTGACAGACACCTAATCCAAGCCTTCTCTATGAAGACAAAATAAAAGTTCACCAACAGAAGATGTTTCTCATACATATACATTATTATTATTATTATATTATATATAATATAATATATTATTATATTATATATTATATTATATATCATTATTATTATTATATAAGAAAAAAAAGCCTGAAAAAAACGCAATATGGGACCTTTAATGTCAGATTTTTGTTTATCTTTGTTTCTCTGTTTTTAGCTAGCTCCAACTGCTTACACCACAAAACAGCAAATAAAGACAAAGCTTGGACTCAACCAATGAAAGTGTCCCTGATCCGAATGAGACCACCCCGCTTTGTGTTAAGCGTGTGATTGGTAAAAAAATTCAATCCC
Organism: Bostrychus sinensis; assembly: GCA_020698575.1. Classification (NCBI taxonomy): domain Eukaryota; kingdom Metazoa; phylum Chordata; class Actinopteri; order Gobiiformes; family Eleotridae; genus Bostrychus; species Bostrychus sinensis. The sequence continues at coordinate 7,157,468 of CM036249.1, read as the reverse complement.
TGCTCTAGTTCCCATTACCTTGCACATCAAGCTGGACTGTCGTGAAATTTGTGAATTCAGAAATTCACAAAATCATTTTGTCAGGCTCTCGCTGATCCATTTGGGTCCGGAACTGTGGTGGCCAAAGCCAATGGTGTGGCAGTATTGCTGTGAGTGGGCGGGTTTTAGGTTTGTCGACAAACACAAGTACTTTTAGTGATACTTGTTAACAACACGGCGATGTGGGAAAACGTATGGTATGCTACTCTACTTTTACAAAAACAGCAAAAATCTTCTAACACTGTCTTTACTGTGTTGTTTCACTGTCATAGTGATTTGTTTTTTAGCTATGAAGCTGGTGCTTTATCCAATTACCTCCAAGTATTCTGCTGAAAGTCCCGCTCCTTCACAAACATTTTCAGCGGGAACCAAACTGATGTAACTTGAGCAACTCTTTGCTAACTTTATCTGGCTTTTGCCAGGTTATAGTTCCCCCTCTGTCTGAAACACTTCATAACAAAAGCCCAGATGAGTTCTCAGTCTCATTTTTTTCAGCGATGACTTCTGTTATGCTGCTGTTGACTAAATAATTCGTTTTCTTCAAATACAAGGGAAAAAAACAAGTGCATCTTTAAATCATGTTTATACCATTTCCTGCTAATGAATGGTATAAACATGATTGAATAAACTCTTGTGGCCTGTCGTCCCTGCAGAAAAAGAGCCGAGAGGAGAGCTGTGGCGAGGGCAGCGGGGTGGAGATCCTGGAGAACAAGCCGTACACGGACGGACCCGGGGGCTCCGGACAGTACACGCACAAGGTCTACCACATCGGCATGCACATCCCCAGCTGGTTCCGCTCCATCCTGCCCAAAGCAGCGCTGCGGGTGGAGGAGGAGTCCTGGAACGCGTACCCCTACACCCGCACCAGGTCAGCAGCATTCTCCCACAGGGCATTGGCAGTTCAGTGACAGGAACACCATGTAGTTTTTGTGTGCCACCTATAGGTCAATGTAGGAAGTGTCGCCCAGGTCACACCCGGGGTTGGTAGACAGTGCTTTGTTTCCAAGCAAATTATGATACAACAAAAAAGAAGAATTGAAGCTCCAGTGAATTTTGCAGGATCGGGCGGGTTTGAAGTGGTGTTGGGCAGGAGTGGGCGGTCAAGCAAAAACATACTACTGTATCCCAAGAATTTTGAGAGCATTATACTGGAATTTATGGTATAGTCACAAATGTAGGTGAAGGGCAAATCCCTCTGCCGGAGGAAAAGCAGCGGATAAGAGTAAACAGAGCAGAACACTGAGAGCGATAGCCCTGGGAGCCACGCTTTTCATGAAAGCACAGGCTTACACGACTTATGCCTGATTCACACTGAATGCGTTGCGTGTGCACTATGTACTGACAACAGCCAGTGGAGTTCATGGGAGAGTTATTTCTTATTCATTTTTTGGATATTATTTCCGTGACTTTTGTGCTTCTACCATGGATAAGGATGTTACCTATATAAATACTTTTGTTTTACTCACTTTTATTGGTATCTGATCTCATTTGTGACCCTGTGTCCCCAGTTAGGACGTAATGTGAGCAAGAGGATGTACAAGCGTTTTTATTTTGAAATTTACTGGATCCTCTTCACTGGCCCCGGGGCTGACTTCTTGTCTGTCTTGATCTGCTCTGTTAAACTTTAGGCATCCGTCAAAAATAGACTCAATGCATATTTCTGTCGGAGCGCAGCCAGTGTGAACGCACGCTTTGACTTGACTGGCGGCTATTTGTTGCGGAGGTCGTACAGGACACGTAATGGGCACGCGACAGATTCAGTGTGAATTGGGCGTAAAGCTTGTGTGACTATGGCGCGTGTCAGTACAAAGTGATGTGTCTGTGCCCTTTTGAAAAGCCTGTCATATTTAAATTTCTCAGGACCCGATTTATCGAGACCTATGTGAATCCCTCAGGTGGGCAGGCAATGGGAGACTTAAGGATCGGGACAGCAGTTTAAACAAATTCCTGGTATCGGGACTGAAAAAGTGTGTTTCAGGTCTGTGTATAACCCTCACAGAAGCATAGAGAGAGCTGCTGAAAGGTGTTGCTGAGGCCTGTGCCCTTGACTCCAGTGTCAGGAGGATATTGACAGAGTGAGAGAGGCTGTTGACAGCACTGACAGGTCTGCCACATGAACTGTACATTAAACAGAAAGGCCTGGACTAACAGCTCCATCTGCAGCAGCCGCCCTGGGCATACTTTTATTAAATAATCATATTAAATCTTGCTCTATATCTATTTTTATTTGTTTCTCAAAGCCTAAATGAGGGGACATATTGGCAGTGGGCATTGTGCTGTTGTCTAATGCAAAAGTTGGCAGCCATCGATAGTTGGAGTGCCAATGGAAATAAAGTTTTTCAGAGCGCCACATTCGACAAGTGGTCAGGTTCAACTTTTAAGAACAGTAACAAAAAAATTAAAATGTTAACTGTCCCCTATTCTGCTAAATCAAGCTTTTTTTTGAGCTGAGGTCTGGTTGGTTCTTTGTCCACACACAACTTCCAGATTCACGCATTTAGCCCTCACACACTAACAGATTTTAGAGCTTGTGCAAACTCTGTCCAACATTATTTTTATCACTTTTACCATGGGATGCAAAAGTTTAATGCATCTTGGATTTCTTACTTTCTCCTGAGAACTGTTGGCTATTATCCTAGATCCTAATAGAATCATGTTTGTGTTATTTGTCTTAGTAACACTGATGTGCCCTTTACTGTAAACAAACTCCTATCTGTGAAAACCACCCTCATTTGTGCTAAGCCAGACTACTGTACCTTTTAGGTGGCGCTCTTATTTAAAACTACATGGTGTAAGACAGTGGTGAAGCTGTTTTAATTTTTTAGTTTTTAACTTTTCTTTCTGTCTTTGTCACACTCGATGTTGTCCATTTCTTTCCAGATACACTTGTCCCTTTGTCGAGAAGTTCTCCATCGACATCGAGACATACTATCAACCGGACACAGGAAACCAGGCCGATGTTTTCAACATGTCCGTCGCCGAGAGGAGACAGAGGAGCATCGGTGAGAGCTGCAGCGTCTCACCTTTACTGCCTTTATTGTCTCTCCAGTGTCCAGGGTTTTCAGACAGTGATTGTATCTTTACTAATTCACTCCTGAGGTTAAGGCAACTTTGTGTGCAACCAAAAACACATCTCTCCCCGTGACAACAGCCTAGCTACCATCCTGTTATTTTTGTTTTGTTTGTTTGTTTTTTTTATTAATGAAAATTGGTAATAAAAAAGCCTTAGTGATGTCTTCATCTCTTGCTTTTTTACAGATGATTCACATTACAATACAATGAGTTTTCCTAAAAAACCCCAAAACAAATCAAGTCTAAGAATAAAAATGCATACTTTCTGCTTAATTACAATAAATAAATACCTTCCTCATGCCATTTAACACCCTTAACACTTACAAAAAGTAATTTATTCACTACAGGTCATTCATTCATCTTCTTCCACTTAGTCCTGTTAGGGGTCATGATCGCTGGAGCCTATTCCAGTAACTATGGGCTTTAAGCGGGGTACACTCTGGACAGGGGCCAGTTAGGTGCAGGGCTGACAGAGAGACAGACAACATTCACGCTCACAGTAATTCTCTCTAGGGGCTGGCAGAATGGTATGGGACCAGTAGCTCAGTTGCTAGCGATATTTGCCCACTAGCCCGAAGGTTGGCGGTTCGAGCCCCACTGCCAGCATTGCATTGCATACTGTCGCTGTGTCCTTGGGCAAGACACTTCACCCACCTTGCCTGTGTGAATGTGTCAGTGTGACTGTGTGTTTGTGGTGGTCAGAGGGGCCATAGGCGCACAATGGCAGCCACGCTTCCACCACTGAGTGTGACTGAGGAGTGAATGAATAATGCACCAAATTGTAAAGTGACTTTAAGTGTCTAGAAAAGCACTATACAACACTAATGCATTATTATTATTATTATTATTATGGGACATGTCAGCACGGGTTGACCCAAAACCTGCTGGTGTTTCCATGACTTTAGGTCCAGGAGACCCACGTCTGTTTCATAAACACTGACGTCACACAAGCGCAACAAAAGTTGTTAATAAATGAGATAAAAAAATGTTTGAAACTCACTTTTAGAAAAGGTCGCCTCAACATTAGCTTGTCCTCTCTTGAAATACGGCTGTTTATCACAAGGATAAGTACGTGTTTGATTAAAAAATATTTTCGCTTTTATTTCTGTTCTTTGGCTTTTTTTGCCTGAGTGAGGATTCGTTCTTGTCCAATGAGCTCGCAGCTGTTGAGACCAATATTTTTTCAGAGCAGTGGTTCCCAACCTTTTTGGTTTTGTGTACCCCCAGAGCCTGATTTACTCCTGGTTTGGATCTTGTTTAGTCTTAGTTTAGTCACAGTCTGACCTGGTTTAGCCTAAGCTTAGTCCTGGTTTATTCTTAGTTTAGTCCTGGTTTAGATTTGGTTTAGACCTAGTTTAGTTCTGGTTTATTCTTAGTTTAGTCCTGGTTTAGATTTGGTTTAGACCTAGTTTAGTTCTGGTTTAGTCCTTGTTTAGTCTTTAGTCTTAGTCTTGTTTTAGTTTTAGGCATGGTAGAACTGGTTTATTCGTGGTTTCGTTCTGGGTTTAGACCATTGTTTTTTTTTCTGGTTGAGTTCTAGTTTTAGACCTGGTTTAGTCCCTTTTTGTCCTTCTTTAGAGTCCCATCTCTGTATAAGCATAGATTAGATTTAGGTTTTTTAATTGATTGATTGATTTAGGTTTATTTTAGTCTTTGAAAGCCAAATATAGGTACTACAAATGATCATATAACTCCACGTACCCCCTGCAATGTGCTCTGAACCCTGGTTGGGAAACATCAGTGTGGTGTTTCCTCTGGCGCAGTTGCCCAGGCCCACTTGTGGCAGCTGCCTGTACTGCAGTTGTGGTGGAGACATCTTAAACCATGAAGCTGCTCAGAAAGTCATGGTCCCAGGGCACGTTCTGACCCACATTCAGCAGGGAGGGCTGGAGTTTAATCAATGAGTCATTTTTGTTTTTCCGTCTGATGTCGTAAGTCATAAAACACAGGCCCATTCATGCTCCTGTTGCTCTCTACATTGATAAACATAACATTTTTACTTTGAAATAATCACAGTTCCTATCTAACTTTTTTGTGATTTGTATTTTGCAATTTTTTTTTTCCATTTCTGTTCATTTCTTTTCACTTCCTTATTTATTTTTTTATTATGGAATTTATAGCTGTTTCTCAATAATTAGTTTGCATAATTTTAATGTATGTTTTTGCAACATTTTGTGCGCTCTGCCACTTTTATGTAAGTCAAACAATATCTATACTTATTTTATCTATACTACACTAATTTCTTTACCCTAGATCCCATTGACATAGTGACAGACCCCATCGCGGCTCACGAGTACAAAGTGGAGGAGGACCCTCGGCTGTACAAGTCGGTGAAGACCCAGAGAGGTCCGCTGAGGGACGACTGGATCGAGGAGTACAACAATAACCCCGGGAAGACCCCCATCATGTGCGCCTACAAACTCTGCAAGGTGGAGTTCAGATACTGGGGCATGCAGTCCAAGATCGAGCGCTTCATCCATGACGTAGGTGTGTACCAATTTCTCAGTTTTGACTCTGAAAATGGGTATTCATTTGCGTTTGTAACTAGATTTTATTAATTTCTTTTTTTATTTATTTCAGGGACAATGCATATTAATAAACATTTTTGTAAATATGACAGAATGAGCCAAAAAGCAGTTCCTGGACAGATGTTAAAGTCACCCCCAAAACAAGAAGAGAAAAATTGCGTAACTACAAGAGATTACGTTATATGTATAACTCTATAAGTATATGCTAAAATGTTACAACAGAAACACAGCAGACCAACAAACAGACAAAACATGAGACATGGGACAATTATAAGATGAAGGCTTTAAAATCAGCCCTTTTGGGTTTTTTGACTCTTGCCTGCACTTATAATGCTCTTTTTGATATACATTTTGTAAATGTACAGGGTAATTTTTATTATGTGCTAAATAAATAAATAAAATTTGATTAAAAGAAAAAAATACAAACACACAGGCAAGATGCCAGCAGGACCAGCAAGAGTAGGTCTTAGTGTTGACAGCTCTGGTTGTCAATTAGCTATGTTTTTAAACTTAAATGTATTACATTTGTTAAGATTTATTATTGAAATCCCTGCTGCTCTCCCTCAGGTCTTCGTAAGGTGATGGTGCGCGCCCACCGGCAGGCCTGGTGCTGGCAGGACGAGTGGTACGGTCTGACCATCGAGGACATCAGAGAGCTGGAGCTGGAGACGCAGCTGGCCCTGGCACGAAAGATGGCCCACTTCTGCCAGGCAGAGGAGGCCACGGAGGCCAACGGAGGAGCGGCCTCCCCGGACAAAGAGCTGGAGGCCAAGGAGGCCATCAGCAGCATCGAGGCCGAGGAGGTGGTGGTCAGCCCCGGAGACAGAGACACGCTCCAGCCCAGAGGCGTCCTGACCAAACAGTGGTCCACCTCCTCCAGGTCGTCCCGCTCATCCAAGAGAGGAGGTGAGCACGAGTAGCAGTACTAATGCTTGTGCAGTTTAAATCACATCGAATTATATTATTGAATGAATTCAGAGTTGTATTGAAAGCAATGCCTGGTTGGCAAAATTGAACATCACTATTAGACGTCGAGCTGATTTTTGCATTTTTCAGTCAATTGGTCATCAGCTGTTTCTTGCAGTTTGATGCCGATTTTTGGTCAGGCACATGTCCGGGCAACCATCTGACTGAAGGACCCCAGCTTCCCAACCATCTTTTAGCAGTTTGGACTCTTACTCTGCAGTTTATAGGAAACATCCAAAATCACAGTGCAAAAAGCTTAAAATGGCAATAAAAAGATTTCGCTCATAAGACGTTGTAGAACAAAAATGCAAATGCATTTTGTAGCTCTCTGTGTGCTCTACCTGTACAGCAAGTTTGAGTGAGATTGCCTTATTGGTTTTCACAAAAAAGAAAAAAAATGTTTAACTATTCTCACTGTTCAATTCTAACATTTGTTTGCATTTTAAAACAAATGGCTATATTAGATAAATGTCTTTCATAAAATTAAGAAAATCGTCCTACATATTGGCCCAAAAAATCATCGGCCATTGAAAAACCCATATTGGTCGACCTCTAATCACTATGTAACTCTACATGCTAAGTAAGTGGTTCTCAAACTGTGGTACTCGGCAGTCTTTTGCAGTTCAAGTCCTGATTTAGTTTGATTTAGAGCTCGTATTATGCTTTGTTTTAAATTTGAAGTGTAGAAATAGTGTTAAAGTGACCACTGCATAGTCTCTGGTTTAGTCCTGGTTTATTTTTGGTTTATTCCTGGTTTAATGCTGTTTTAGTCTTAGTTTAGACCTGGTTTATTTCTGGTTTAATTTTATTTTAGTCCTGGTTTAGTTCTGTCCTTATTTAATAATGCACTTTTCTGTTTTATCCCTTTGTTTGGACTTAGCCAAAATCTTGCTCTGAGGTGAGCCTTAGGTGTGAACAGTTTGAGAACCGCTGTGCCAAGGCATACTACCATTTTAGTATAGACCATTTAAATACTAGTTAAAAACGTACTAATAACACCTAGCCCCATGGATGTTCTGTGTGGCGGACAGAGAAAACTGACTTTTTCTTGTCTTGACTTACTAATCATATCCAAAAACCTATTGTAAAAACATTGATGTGAATAGTTGTGTTATGAAAAGATTATGCTGTGGAGTCCATCTCACCTCGTCTCACCCCTCCGCTCCACAACACCCCCCCAGTCTATTTTTAGCTCTGCCTTTGACATCACCTCCACGTGTAGGACACACCCATCCCATCAGAGTCCCCCCTCGTCTGAAGGCAGAGCCGTGGACCCCCACTCCGGCCCCCTCCTGCATCTCTTTGAGCTATTTTTATCCTCCTGCTGACATCATGAGGTCTGACGCTGTTGGCAGGGACCCTCTGTTTGCCTGAGAGCTGAGGAGCGGAGGAGGAGGAGCAGCCCACCGACAGCTGTGTCCAGGACCATCACATGAGCAGGGTTTCCACACGCCCTGGAAATCCTAGACAGTATAAACCACTGCTTTTTCCAGTCATGAGAAAGTCAACTGTGCACATGACGTTAGACATAACAAATATGCAAAGAGACTACACCCATCCCCCACACAACCTGGGACTGAGCCTTGTTGTCAGACAGGAGCGCTAACCCTGTAGTAGTCCCTCTTAGGGCTGCACAATATATCGCAAATTTATTGTTTTTGTGATATTGGCAAGCTTTATTAAGTGTATCCAAATATCTCTGTTCATAGTATAACAATGTTTAACACAGTTATTGCATATCACTTCTTTTTCTAATGTCATGCATAGAGGTTCTTGCACGTTTATGCTGATTTTTGGTCAGGCACATGTCTGGGCGAGTGTGACTGAAGAACACGAGGATCACCAACCATCTTGTAGCGGCGCTTACTTTGTAGTTCATAGGAAACATTCTAAAACGCTTTGTCTCAGTCTGAAAAGCTCAAAACAGCAATACAAATATTTAGTTCAGTTCTCTGGCATAGAACCTTGTAGAACAAAAAATTTAAATGTATTTTGTAGCTCTCCTCAAGCTCTACCTGCTCAGCAAGTTTAATTGAAATTGCCTTATTGGTTTTCTCATAAAACTCATCTTTTACTGTCCAAATCAAATGTATTGTTTCAGTTTTAATAAGCATTACTAAAACAAATGGCTATATTAAATTCATTTCTTCATAAACATTCATAACAACTTCATAAACAGGGTTTGTACAGTCATGGAAAACATGCAAAGGCCTGGAATTTTAAAATGTAATTTCCAGGCCCTGGAAAAGTTTTGGAATTTTATATTTTGGTGTAAAGTTTTGGAAAATTGAAAATTTAAACAGTGTGAGTAACATTCAGCCGCTATTAATTTACCTGCGCCAGCTTTAAAAAAAATGCATAGATGATTTCTTTATAGCTTAATTTACATTTTTAAAATTACCACTTACCAAGGATAATTATCTTTTAATCACTGGTGTGTAGGCTATAAGTCAGTAAAATTAATGAAACAATATATTTCTGGAGCAAGAGCCCCAAATGTATTTTTTTTCTTCAAGTGAAAAATTTCCAATCCACTAGTATTCCATTTTAAATACTATTTATTAATGTATAAGTAATTTTTTGGGTATTGGAAATTTAGTCAAAACTTTTGGAAAAGTCTAGGGAAATTCTTGGTATAAAAGTGTATGAACCCTGCATAAAATTCAGAAAATCAGTCCCCAAAAAATGTGTTTATCGGCCATCGGCTCCTCTGAATTTTAAAAATCAGTAATGGGATCGGCCACAGAAAAACCCTCTACGCATGCAGCCCTAGCCTGACTGTTAAGATCGCAAAACAGAGCGGGGAGATTGACCGGCGCAGAGTCCTCGGAGTTGACGTACGTAAAACTAGTTCGCAGTAGTTCTTTGTGTGAAGGGAGCAGCCGAAAGATACAAGGATTCAGGGATTTCTGTGACCTAAGTGCTCCTCTCCAGTGACAACAATGTAATGTCTTCCTTTATAACGTACGTATGTCAAAGTCTATAAATGTTCTGAAGACAGATTTTCTAAGCCACGTGCCAAGTTTTTTTGTTCTTCAAAGTTTTATGATAACAACAGGAGGATTAGTCACACAGGGCTTTTTGGAAAGGTCACGCTCTCATGCTGCCGTGCACCAGCCTGCGTCTGCCAGTGCACTTCTGACAGAATGTACAGACCTCTGCCAGTTTGTTGTTTATGTCGTTTCAACCCCACTTTTGTCACCCCCCCCAGTGACCACAGCGCACGGTCCATCTGTGAGAGGGTCGTGCACGAGAGGGTGTGCACGTGGCGGTGTGTGTGCATGAGCAGAGAGTCTGTTCGTGTTTATATAACGCTCGTGTGGGGGCCGAGAGATTTCTTTGTCATGCGCCGTTTGTTAAAAAGGGAAAGAGAGAGGCTCAAACACATGGACCAGAATAACCGACTATTGACTTTACACTCAGCTCCAGAAATACACTCAACAGAAGACGCTTTATAAATGAAGCCGAATCTAAAATCAACCAGGAAGACTGATTTCTTTTTCCCCGTCACCTGTCTGTCACTGTCAGCCAATCACAGCCTGCCACCTGTCTCTCATCCAATCACCTCTCAAGCTTTTCACATTATATAGTACATACGCAGCAGCTCTGATCATGTCTATTTTCATATCAGCGAGGAACTGAAAGACAAATTGCATAAATAAGGGTCTCAGGAATAGAAGCTGCAGCTTTTGAATTATCACTTTTCTTCCAACAAGAAATTACTTCACACCAACAAGAAGTGTGCAATAGACCAGTGCTTCCCAAAATCCTGTATCAGGACTTAAAAGTGGATCACCCTGAGTCTCTTAACCAGTTTCAGTAATTCATAGTAAGTATAACAGGTAGTTACACAATCAATAAGTACAATAGTACACAATAGTGCACAATAGTACACAATCAAAAGGACATCAAGTTTGGGAACTTTGACTAGGTATGGGGCCGTTTAGACGATAACACGTTTTGCCGCATCCACTAAGGTTTGATTGCGGTTTGGCTTTTTGTTTACACAAAGACGGGGTTTCCGTTTTCTGAATCCGCACTCTTTTGAAAACCCTGGCAAAGGAGTTTTGGTCTCACAGCAGGAGCCGCTCCGCTCTCGTGTGAACTGTGAAAACAGCGACTCACTGAAAACGAAGATGTAACAGCCCCAATCTGAACAGTGTTTGACTGCCGGGCGCAGACCCGCAACCGCAAAATACAAGGCTTTGATGTTTCGTGCGTTCATATGTAGTCCAGTAAGTGTCAATAATATCTGTGTAAGTTATTTTGATGTGAGACTTTGAGAATGGCTCCAGAAAACCAGAAGATCCTGAAGTAGTTGGAAAGTTACAGACCAGCGCTATCACTTCCTCCGTTGTTTACTCTTTTGTGTGGTGTAGAGCATTTGCAGGGCCCACAGCGCCGTTTGCTGGACAAACACAGGCACTACAGTTTACAATGGTTTTCTTCACACCTCAGCGTTGTCATGTAAATGCGAATCGCGGGCGGCATGACTGTTGTGTTTTCCTGGTCACCGCTGTTGTGTAAACGGGCCCCGAATTGATCTACTTTCTTGTGTCTATACTCGCCTTTTCTCCATTACAATGACTCAAACAAAAATGTGATGTCTTGTCTGTGTGTGTTGCAGTGAGCCCGTCCCGCCACAGCCTGTCCGAGTGGAGGATGCAGAGTATTGCCCGCGACTCTGACGACAGTTCAGACGAGGAGTTCTTCGACGCTCACGGTAAACACAGCTTCATTCATTCATTCGTTCATACCTTTTTTCATTTTGCCTGTGTGCGCTCCGTCTGCCTGCCCTGCCCCCCCCTCCCCCCCCTCACTCACTCTGCATGCTCTTTGAACCGCAGATCACTTCCTAAGCTTCCCCGATACCCAGCATGCTTTGGGTCTGCTCTTGAAATAGGTGGGTGTGGCGCTGCTTGCTTCCAGCGGGGTTTTGCCGGGAGCTTGGGCCGGATGTGTCGTCCTCACAGCATGTTCAGAAACGGCTAATAAATCCACTTTATATATTGATTTTTCTCACATGTTTGTCATATTAATTTATCATCGTGTCAGTCATGTGCTGGAAATGTTTTTGTATAATTGCTGTTATTCCCAACACCTCACTTTTTTATATATTCATGTAAGTGCATTTATTACAATAAGAAGAAAATCAAGTCTGCAGGTGACCATGACCTGGGTTAGACCTGATATGGTTCTAGTTTAGACATAGTTTTGTCCTGGTTTAGACCTGGTTTAGTCCTTGTTTAGATCTGGTTTAGTCCTTGTTTAGATCTGGTTTAGTCCTTGTTTAGTTCTCATTTGGAACGAGTTTAGCCTGAGTTTAGACATAGTTTAGTTCTAGTTTAGACATGGTTTAGTCCTGGCTTAGACCTGGTTTAGGCCTGGCTTAGACCTGCTTTAGTCCTAATTTAGACATGGTTTAGATCAGGTTTAGTCCTTGTTTAGAACTGGTTTAGTTCTAGTTTAGTCTTAGTTTAGACCCAGTTCAGTTCCGGTTTAGTTCTAGTTTAGTCCTGGTATAGACCCAGTTCAGTCATGGTTTAAACTTGACCCCTGTATTATTTAGAAATGCATTTTCTGGGTTGATCCCTATTTTGTTTCTCAGTTTGGACCTGGTTTAGTACTGGTTTTGACCTAGTTCAGACCCAGGTTAGTTTAGATTTAGGCTCATTTTATCCCGTTTAAACATGGTACTTGGAAAGGCAAATATATTTCAAGGTGGTACTTGGAGTGAAGTGTTTGAGAACCACAGATGTAGACAATACTATCAGATAAAATTAACTTTACTGCATAAAGAGTCTGTTTCCCGTTTAAGAGTTCAAACACAGCTCTGGTCTGGTTAAGTTTCAGATCAGCGAGGAACTGAAAGACAAACGGCATAAATAGGTGTCTCAGGAATAGAAACTGTAGCGGGTCCAGCTTTTGAAATGTCACTTATCTTCCAGTTTATAAAAAACAAGAAATTGCGTAACACCAACAAGAAGAGTGCAGTAGACCAGCGGTGACAAGGGGAGACGTGAGGAGACGAAGCAGTTGCCCTGCCTCTGCTGACGGCGGTCGGGCGTTGGGTTGGTGTGTCCCAGGCTTTAGAATTATCACTGGGTCTGAGTGGTCTAGACCAGGACTTAACCTTGACTGAACTAGAACTAAACCAGGTCAAATCATGTCTAAACTAGAACCAAGGCAGGATTAAACAAGGACCAAACCAAGAGTAAAACAGGTCTGAACCAGGTCTAAACCAGGACTAAACTAGAACTAAATCAGTAAAAATGTTGCTTTTTTATCGTGCAGCCCTTGTCACTGAGACCTGTGGGAACACCATCTTGTGAGAATGCATTGCTTGCGATACAAATTTACAATCAAGGCTGGATTGACACAGGACAACAGGCAGGGAATCACAGGGCTGACACAGACTGACTGACAACCACTGGCAAAAACAAAGGCGATTAGGGCTGCACCTAACATAAATTTATTGATTTTGCAATACAGACAATCACAGTACGTGTGTTGGAAAGCAATTCTTGAATCACAATAATAAAGTATTTCATGTGAGAGACATTCACCCTTTGTGAAAAATCACTGTCCACTCAGAGCCTTCAGATCAAGTACTCTTCATGTTTGTTGTATCTTACATGTTTAAACAGTGCCGCCCTACCCTTGTATGTATTACATTATAGCAGTATTGCACACTAGCCTGGCCAGCCAGACACTCTTTTCCTATTCTATACAAAGAAGTTAGTTTAGTCTCCCTTCGTGTAAGTTTATTTCCATGGGCAAAGAATCACAGGCGGAGTAACCAAACTAAGGGCAGGACTTTACTGTTGTTTAAAATGGAAACAAGAAGGAAAAAAAAAAACACAGTGGACTGAACAACAACAAGGACTTCAGCAGAACCAACAGGTGATGAAGGAAAGCACTAAACGCCGTTAATCAGCTCAGAGAAGTTATTAAATTTGCTCTGGTGCCATCTTGGTTATTGTTGAGAGGAGATTAGCCACTGTATGCGTAAGACGAACTGCAGATAAACGGCTGTGATAGGCCAGGTCCAAATCGACCGCTGCGAGTGAGCAACAAGACTGCCCTGCTTTTGGAAAAAGAAAGTAGAAGAGGCTGAAGAAGAGGCAAACTGCACGTCCTAGTTCAGCTCCTTTCACGTCCGGTTAGTCAAATACCAAAAGGCTTAGGTCCTGAGCTTACAGTAAATGCACTGAATATGAGTTATTGGTCATAATAGGCTGTGTACTCGGGTGCCATAACTTATTGTCAAGATGGTATTAGTGGAACATTCATCTCACAGCGGCAGTAAACAAAAAAAAGTGGACACAAGGACTTAGGGTTTTACATTACAGTCTCAGTCAGGTTCTGCTACTCACACACACTTCACTCAAAAGGCAAAAATAAATACTTCATACACTATATATGTGAGTCTGTCTGCTGCACCGAGGATGTGTTTGGTGCTGGTATGAATATAAAAATATCACGGCAGAATACAGAATAACACTTAAAATATTTATGCACTACTACAGACTCTATTTTAGTGTAGTATATTTATAGCTAGATGCTTTTTATAGCTTCAATGAGACAAGATTTTCAGTGCAAACCCTGTCAGTGCTCCTTCAGTGAAGAGCGGACAGTGACGGCATGTATAAACCAAGAGATAAACTAATAATAAAATAATAATATATTAAAAATAGCCACATAGAAGAATATTAGTCATCATATACCCTGCTCTCACTACAAAACTGTGAACTACTGCAAAGCCTCATGGGACTGTTATGTGTCAGTGTGTAAATGTCATTTGTGAAAAATATGCCTTCACAAGTGGCTATTAATGATGATTAATAGATTCATAATGGATGTCTTGGTGTAGCATTTATGAAAAATGAATTATTGTGTTTTCTGGTAAGTTTTAGTTGCACGGAGTTGCTTTAAATAGTTCATAACCAACTTTTGCCACCTACCCTGATCAGTCAGCCTCTCCTACTTTTTTAAAGGAGGACAGTCTTGTTCTTGCAGCGAAGCTTTTCTCCTTGGACGATTTGGAACTGGCCTATCACAGCCATCTCCACAGCGTCTTACAAATACAGAAAATAATCTCATTTCAAAGGTAACAAGGATGGCACCAGAGCAAATTTAATAACTTCTCTGACCTGATTAATGCCTTTTAGTGCTTTCCTTTGTCACCTTTTGGTTCTGCTGAAGTCCTCATTGTTGTTTAGCCTTCTGTGGGATTTTTTTCTTCGTCTTGTTTCCATTTTAACAACAGTAAAGTCCTGTTGACGTCCGACATAACGGCCACATTCAAGCAAACCCACTTTCTCCGCAAGTGTTTGTACAACTGGCTTCTGATGCTGTCCCCGTTCACAAATAAGGACAGGGCTGCTCATAATACACTGTATTCTGGCAAAAAACAACAAGAATCCACCATGTTTGTTTTATGTCCTGCCCTTTGTTTTGTTTGGTTACTCTGTCTGTGATTGTTCCGACCTATAGAAGGGAGACCAGACCAACTTCTTTGTATACGTGCACCAAACTAGAGCCTGTTTGGTCTAATTGTTAAAATAGTCCAAAAAAATATAAAAGAATAAAGATTGGATGAATAAATGCATAAAGAAGTAGTCTATGTGTATCCTTGACATCTATGCTCTGCAAGTATTTTCGCTTTAATGAGGTCTCAGTTACAGAAATATTGAGCCAAGTATTCATATTGGAACTGTACTGAAGTGAGCAGCTTACATAAAGAATAAAGCCATGCAGGTGACAGATTCCTGTGCTTAAACAGCCAGGCTTTACCAGACACTGCCCTCTGCTGGTGGGAACTCCAGCAAGGACAAGAACCTGCCTTAGTCCAGGTTTAGTCTTAGTGTCACAGTTTTGACTACTAATTTAATTTAATGTCAAAATAGTATGTAAAATATCACCAATCATATCATTCTTGCTATATTCAACACAGTTATGGCATGTTTTTCCACTATCGCGCAGCTGTAATGTCGATTCAACTTCAGACAAAAAGATTCACGCCGTTGTCAAAGCACACACATCATGCCTTCCTATGACTTGACAGAGAAAAAGAAATCCTGCTTTGCACCAAATGTTGATAATTGACAATAAATACTTTAATGTTACATGTGTTGTGTGCATCGTTGTCCTTGTGTCAGTTCATTGGCCGCTATAATCTCCACCAGTGCCTTATTGTTTAATTGTGAGAGAATAAGCAAAGAGAAAATCACATTCATTTTATTTATAAACCCAATGTATCTTTCATTAGCTCAGTTAATGGTATATTGATTTATCTCAGTCTATATAAGCTATACCATAAATGTGGGTTAACTGTGGGAATATCCCTGAAGCTAAATAAGCAGCTAAATGGGAGCTTTGCTATTTGACATTATCTAACTTACCAACTTAATGAGTCTAAACCTCTTTTACATAAAAAATAGAGCTGCCAAAAACACACATTTTGCAAAGTACTGAGACTTTTTGCATTGAAAAAATAAAGCTCCATGGAGAGAGGCCTTTCCTGAAACAAAGGGGCAGCAATACACCAATCATATATTCAATCCAGCAAGACAGTCCCACAAATAAATATTCCACATTTTACACAAGGAATACTGACCATACCTTGTTCTTTTTAACTTGAATCACTCTCTTTTTTTCTAAGCTAAGATCCTCTGAAAAAGTGGGACATTAGCTTAATTAGTGGGATGGGGGTCAGATGCCTATATGGCTGTGCAGTGCAACGAAAAGTGGGACAGGTGGTCACTCTAGGTGGGCAATGACAAAATGTTTCAGCACCCCTGCTATAATGTATGCATTTTACTTTTTGAATTAATAAATGTGTTTATTCATCATCTGCTTATACCTGTTAGAGTTCACAGTTATTGGAGTCTATGCCGGTTACTATGGGCCTTAGGTGGAATACACCCTGGGCAGTGAGTTAGTCGTAGGGCTGGGTACTGTTCAGATTTTTTCAGTACCAGTTCTTAAATGATACCAGGTTGGGCTGCAGAATATATCACAAAATTATCGTTATTGCAATGTCAGCAAATGCAATATCTGTATCGCAAGAATCTAAATATATCGCAATAACGCTGTGGTCTTCCATCTGACAGAGATTTACACTGAAGAATCATTTTCCACCAGAGCCTTAAAAGAACATGTGTTGTGACTAAATAAAAATGTTTTAAAACTCCAGTTTTAGTGGTGATTTAATTAATTTAGTCACAGCTTAGCCTTGTTTTATTCCTGGTTTAGTCTGTGTTAAGTTTTGATTTTGTCGCTGTTTTGACTTGTAAACACAGGAACTTACATTTTTGTGAAATGTAGTGAATTTAACTTACTATGCTCGAAAAGTGGGCTCTTTTTCAAATATCGCAATAATATCGTGATCGCAATATTCAACATAGTTATTATATATTGCATGTTTTCTCCATATCGCGCAGCCCTAATACCTGGTTTTTGATACTGGTACCTGAACGATACTTTTTCTGCTACCTATGCTGAGCTAATTCACCTTTTACAATCATAAAACACAATATAATATTGAATAAAAGACCAATTTTTGGAGCAAAATTCTTAGCTGTAAGTTAAAACCAGTAATTTTTTTGATTCAAAAGAACATTAAAAGTCCCACTTGGTATCAAAACTTGTAAGGTACCTGCGCATCTTTTAGTGTGTGGCGTGCAATGGCAAAAAAATTCGTGCACCCCTGCTTTAAGCTATGTATTTCACTTTTTAAATAAATTGTCACATCCACTTATTCCCGTTAGAGGTCACGAGTATAGTGTGACCACCTGTCCCAATTTTGGTTTTAACTCACAGCCATTTCGACATTTGTCCCCTGTCCCACTTAATAGGATAATGTCCCACTTTTTCATTGGTGCTCAGAGGACAACAGTAAAGCCATAATTGAAAACAGCACATCATTTTTTTAGGCTCTAAATTGTAGCAGCTGTGTCATTCTCTAAATGAGGTTGCATTTTTATGGAGAACCAAAACTGCCACATCAAATTAATAAATAAATTCATAAATAAATGGTCTCATTGACAAATAATAATTTAAACAGGACAAAAAATGCTAAAATAATGTTTTTTTTAAATAAAGATGTAAAAAAAACTGTAAATAAATAAAGGTATATAATTATTTTCTTTCTGTATTTATTTCTCTGTTTATTCATTTGTGCTTTAATTTATTTTTGAATATTTGTATTTATTCCTACATTTATTTGTTGACTGATTTCTCTCACCAAAATGCAAATGAAGGGGGCGTGTTAGACAAAAGCAATCAGAGCAACAGATATGCAACCAATTACACCATCAGGACACGCCCCGATCATTTGGGGGCCAATAAATTAATGCAACTGTAGAAATAAATACAGAAAGAGAAATATTATGGGCCTTTTTTATTTTAACCAAAACTTACATCTTAATTTAAAAATATATTTATTTTTATTTCAGCATTTGTCCTGTTTGAATAATTATTTGTTTTGGTCCTCTGTACATTTTGGTCAGTTAGATGTAGTTAGTTGTGTATTATCAAAGCTTTTGTTTCTCAAGTCTGTCCCACTGGTCCCACCTTATCCCACAGCTTGTCCCACTGTTAGCTCTCAGCCACTTTCCAAGTAGCTCCCCAAAGGCTTTATGATTCCTGAATAAACCTTTTGTCAATTCAGATTTATCACTTGTCAAACCAGTGATAGTGATAATAGCTCGACTACAGAATTTTTAAATAAGGAGACTAGAGTTTGGTTTCACAAATGTAATGATAAATGTGTGTTAGTCGCTGCACACAGACACGAAATGCACATGCAAAGAACTAAATATTTCTTGTTTTAATTAAAAATGTAAGTATTTTGTAAATGTTCAGCTGAATGTTAAGGGAAACATACTGACCAACAAACTGGCCCCTGTCCAGCGTGCACTTCGCCTTAGGCCCATAGTTACTGGGACAGGCTCCAGTAACTAAATAAATGTTAGAAAGCATGAGTCTGGAGCCTATCCCAATAACTATGGGCCTTAGGTGGGATACACCCTGCTGACACAGACACACACAGACAGACAACCATTCACGCTCACATTCAATCACTAGGCCCTATTTAGAGTCACCAGTTCACCAAACGCATGCTTTTCAAACTTGTGGTCATATATTACGTTATAATGTAAGTTACTGATACATTATGGGCTCTGGGGCTCTATTATAAAAATGTTAAACTCATATTTTGTATGTTTTTCAGAGGACCTCTCAGACGGCGAGGAGGTCTTCCCGAAGGAGATCACCAAGTGGAACTCCAACGACCTGATGGATAAGATCGAGGCTGCGGACACAGAGGACGCTCCTGGTAGGACTCCGGGGCCCACACTGAGCCGCTGTCCTGTCCTGTCCTGTCCTGTCCCGTCCTTCTGCTCACACAGAGAGGAACAATCTGTCTTCTTGTGCTTGTGTGTTTCCAGGCGAACTATTCCAGGAAATGTCCGTGGACTACGAACGCACCATCAGTGAGGAGAGGCTGGACGAGGTACGTGCGCTAGCATTTACACACGAGGAGCTGACAAAGACATCGGGGGTCCAACTGCAGCGGGGAAAATAAGTATTGAACATGTTATCGCTTTTCTCAACAAATATACAGTATTTCGGACATGGTGCTGACAGGAAATGTTCCTGTTGGTTACAACTCAAGTAATCCATACACATGAAGAAAGGCAGGTGCAAAGAGGCGTGAAAAGTCAGTACACCATCTGAAATCTATCAGTGATCAGAAAGCACAGAGCGCTCTCAGGACTTTTGCTTTAACCCTATTGTTGCAGGACATGCTGATGCCATTGGTCACAGAAGGATTTCTAAACTTCTAAATGTCGCCAGTGAGCTCTGTTGGGGCCAGTAATGGTGAAATGTTCAATACTAATTTCACCCGCTGTTTTGTGTGAAAAAGACTGAAGCAGTTACCATCATGGATCTGTAAATGGAGCTGGTGAAAAAATAGTTTAAACCACCCAACTACTTTAGTGTGGTTTTTATTTTAAAGGTCCCACATTATGCTTTTTTCAGGCTTTGTGAAAGTATTTTATGTTTTATAACTTAAAATAATTGGAAAACTGATTTTTTTGTGCAGCTGTTACTTTGAATTTGCAGAGAACGCTTGGATTAGGTGTCTGTCACCCCCTGCTGGCAACAGTGGGGGACTGGGATGAGCATAAAATGGCTATTTAGCACAGCTATGATCATCATGACGCTAACAGATAAATGAGCTGACTGCTTCGTAGTGACGCCAGTTTAAGCACTGAAATAATCAGAACAGGTGCGGTGATAGCATATGGGCTTCAGAAACGCGCAGGAGCACTTCCTGGTTTCACGAGTCTACATAGAGCCGAGCGACCGAGTGTTTTCAGCTCTTGAGAATAGCAGCGCCTCAGCATACAGGATTACCCAAACAAAATACTACTCCAAGTATGTGTTTGAGGTGTAAACAACATTATAACATGGTTACAAACTCAAGAAAAGTGAATTTTGCATAATAGGGGACCTTTAATGTGCTCTATGTTAAACATTTGCACAGTAATGGCAAGAGGTTGTAGCAATTGTAGTAGTAGAATGGAAGTAGAAGCGATAACATTAGAAGCGGTAGTAGTAGTGCTAGCAGTAATAATATTATGGAAAAAGTCCTTTGCACTTGCACTGAGTTGCAGAAGCCTTTTTAGTTGTTCTTAAAGTGTGTTTTTGTACTGGCCCTTTAAGCAGCCACACACCACAAAGCCTGTATCATTGCTCCTGTCTGCTTCTCCAAACTGTGAGCGTGCATAGGTAACCTGTATATCTCGTAGACCCTTGTTTACTGAAGACAGAGCTCGTTGTTGTGACAGTATTTGGGGTGTGTGCGTGTACGGGAAGGGCCTCTGAGCCTGTATGTCCTCTTGTGTTCAGATGCGTGGCTCTCTTATTGGCCAGGCCGATAGCTCCCCCATTCCCACCATCACGGTAACAGTAAGTAGACACCGAGGGCCACAGAGACCCCAAACTGATGCCCCCCGCCCGCCCTGTCCCTGTGTGCCCCCTCACCCCCTTCCCGTGTTCAAATGTCCCGCAGATGTGTGTCCAGTGTACAGATGTGAAGTTTTGGATCCAGTCCCAAACAAAACTCCACACTGTGTTCCTTTGAGTGTTTGCAGGGAGCTGTGTTGACTGTCAGAGGTGGGTTGAGGTAGAGCTGCACTATATGAGAAAAATAAGAAATAATTGTGTTAAATACTGTGATAATGATATGACCAGTGATACTCCGATAAACACTTTTGACAGAGCAAAAGTTCAATTCAGTTTTATTTTAGGAAGAAATACGGAGCTACTATTAAAAAAAGAGCTAAATAAAAACAAATACTAAACCAGGATTAAACCAGGACTGAACTAGGATAAAACTAGACCTAGACCAGGACTAGACTAGGACTGAACCAGGATAAAATAAAGACTACACCAGGACTGAACCAGGACTAAACGACAAGAAACAAATCAGGATTTAACAAGGACTAAACCAGGATAAAATCAGTACTAGTTCCAGACCAAATCATATCATATCTAAAACAAGACTTAACCAGGACTAGACCAGAAGTGGGACTAACCAGAGATAAAAACAGCACATTTTAAACTTTAGTCCCTACACAATCTCTAATTAGTTACAGTTACTGTGAGAGCTGCTGTGAGAATCAGATTAAAGACAATAAAATTACTGCCATATATTTGGCTTTCTTGTGATATGGATATTGCATGATTTGATACTGCAGTAATGATAAATATATTGCCCAGCTCTAAGTAGAGAAGTTAAACTTCTGGGCTCAGGTCAAAGTACTGGGAGTACCCTGACACTTAATAATAACTTAATTGTTTTGGTTATAGGTGAAGCAGCAGTAACAAATGCATTAACCTGGATCAGTAGTTCACACCACAGTAAAAGATACCAAGTTACAGTAACATTTGGCTTTATTATACATATGGACACACAGTACATGTACCATGAAGTACTCAGACTGATTTAATACCAAACAGACATTTTCTCTTTGACTCGGACATATTATATCACCTCTGCTTGTCTCTCTCTTGTCGTTTTTAACTATCAACCTTGAAAAAACGTGCTCAATATACAGGTACACTAGGTTATTCCTCCAGCTTGTACCTTGATTAAGATACTGTCAGGATCTTGAGCTGGTCCCCAGGTGCTGCCCAGGTGCTGTCCGCTTCTCCCAATCAGTTTATTCCAGTCTTAGGTGCGAATCCTATCGGTGAAATGTATGCTCACCCATTGGAAAAATGCTCTTATCGCACATGAGGTTGTGTTGTCCCCCATCTGAGAAAATGGTTTAACCCAACCCCGTGCAAAGCCGGAGATCAGAATGTAAACTTTGAATGTCTGACTTTCTCACTTAATTAGCAAGACTGCATTATTTTGTGGCTTGAAATGAAAAGCGACAACAACAGAGTGGGCAAGACACGCAAATGTGAAAAAAGTTCAATAGGCGCAGTGTTATGACGGCCAAAGAGAGCAGTGAGAACTCAAAAAGCGTCCTGTTTTTACCGCAATAAAACAGCCTTGAAACTGACCAGTACAATTTACACAGACTCAGACGCACACTGCCCAGTAAAGAGCCCAGTGTAGAGGCTTCAGGACACACCAGAGCCGAGTCTGGCTGAGGGAAGAGAGGTAGACACTGAGCACCCATGGGGGAAAGACATAAATCAGCGCCTATGACTCTATTACTATTGGAAGAGCATGGGTTAGGGGTTAAGTGTTGTGTCCCACCTCTGTTGATGTTGAACGGTTGTCCCGGTGCAGTGCAGGTCGGCCATGTTCTGTCCCCCTCTGGTTTGTACCAACATTCTGTCGTGTGATCCATGTTTCTGAAGACAGACATGAATATTCATCATGACTCATGAAACCGCTCAGACCCAGAATACTTTGACGACCTGTCTGATCTCTGCCCTCTCTGTGAGCATGCCGTCTCTGCTCCCATTACGATCAGACATACTTCCCAATATTTATACAGTCATTGCTTATAAATGTGCTGTTTTATTGTTGTGTTATTTAGGAGAGCTCGTCGCAGCCGTGCCTCCAGCCCTCAAAGATCCACGTGCTGATCCTGGTGCTCCACGGCGGGAACATCCTGGACACCGGTGGGGGAGAGCAGAGCGGTAAACAGGCCGACGTCAACACCATCACCACGGCCTTTGACACGGTCATGAGAGTGCACTACCCCGCCGCTCTGGGGCACATCGCCATCCGCCTGGTCCCCTGTCCCCCCGTCTGCGTCGAGGCGTTCAATCTGGTGTCCAAGTGAGTCACGTGTTTAAATTAAGGTTTAACTCTGCTCTCGTTTCCTCCGATAGGAACAGCTTTAATCTAACTGTGTTCCAGCAGACGACAGAGAGATGTGGACAGTATTTTGCCCAGTACAAGTTATCAAAGCGTTTGTTTATCATGAAGTTCCTTTTTTATACAAAGAAGTTAGTCTGGTACCCCTTTGTGCGAGTTTCGTTTCTATGGGATTCCTAACTGCATAGTTACTGAATGTAACTCCAGTTCTATGAATATGCGCGCTCTTATTTCTTTACCTGGGTGTTGTGGCTCTACGGCTCTATTTGACAGGACGGCAAAGAGGAGACAGAAACTATTTTACTTTTCTATACAAAGAAATTAGTCTGGTATCCCTTTGCATGAGTTTCGTTTCTATGGGTGGAACAATCACTGGCGGAGTAACCAATCAGAGAACGTGACATAAGCAGTGCATTGCTGACCCAAACAAGCATGGCGGATTGCAGTTTTTTTCCATAAAACACCAGAATACGATGTATTATGAGCAGCTCTGTGCTTATTTCTGAACGGGGAAAGAAGCAGAAGCCAGTTGTACAAAGACTTGCGGAGAAAGTGGGTTTGTTTGAATGTGGTCATTACGTCAGACATCAGTGGGACTTAACTGTTGTTAAAATGGAAACAGGACGAAGAAAAAAAGTCCCACAGAGGACTGAACAACAACCAGGACTTCAGCAGAACCAACAGGTGACGAAGGAAAGTACTAAACTGTTTTAATCTGGTGAGAGAAGTATAAAATTAGCTCGGTATTAGCCAGGTGCAGATAAATGGCTGTGATAGGCCAGTTCCATATCGACCAGGGAGAAACGCTTTGCTGTGACTAAAGAACCAGGCTGTCCTGCTTTCGAAAAGAACGTAGGAGGGGCTGACTGGGCAGACTTGACGAACTGTAGTCGCTCTGTTAACATGCTGCATGCTACCAACTGAGTTATAATGTTTTTTGGTAGCGAAAATGGTCCAGAGTATCAAAATTTTAGTACCCAAACCCGTGTCCTCTTGTGTTCCAGCCTGAGTCCCTACAGTTATGATGAGAGCTGTCTGTCCAGCAGTCAGGACCATATCCCTCTGGCCGCTCTGCCCCTCCTGGCCACTTCCTCCCCTCAGTATCAGGAGGCCGTGGCCACCGTCATCGCCCGGGCCAACCAGGTGTACGGAGAATTCATGAAGTCTCTGGAAGGGGCAGCCTTCTCGGGACAGGTACCTTATTGCTGGACTCTAGAAGATCTTCCCACTGTTGTGATGATGAGTTGTTAAATCAGATTTTTGTCTGAACTGATAGGTGTGCCTGATCGGGGACTGTGTAGGGGGGATTATGGGCTTCGACGCTCTGTGCACCAGTAATCAGACTGTTAACGAGAGCCAGAACAGCAGCCGTCGGGGGAGTGTCGTCAGCGTTCAGGTAACACTTATTTCATTTAGTATTGACCTTAACCGTACATTGTGGAAAGATGATACTGTAGTGGTTAGTGCTCTTGCCTCCCAGTAAGGAGGACGTGAGTTCAATCCTCGGGCCTGCTGTTACACAAACTCTCAGGGTAGAGTCTGAATGTCCTCCCTGCGTTACTGTGGGTTCTCTCCGGGTTCTCCAGCTTCTTCCCACCATCAAAAGACATGCATCTGCTGAACTGGTGACTAACTGGCCACTGGGGCTGGGTACTGAACAACGATACCTTTGTGGTACTGACCGAAAAGCTCTGGTACGGTGTGATATCAAAATAACTATTTTATTTCGCCGCCAAGTTTCCATACCTGGCAGCTTTAGGTACCGCACTACAGAAGGCTACAGACATCTCCCCATCTTTAAAAAACAATACTTTTTTAACAGTTTTTACCACAAATTTAACTTATTCATTTATCAACTGTAAACTAATTTATTTACTCATTCAAGTGACTAAAGCATAATTAAATACAGTTATTAATCCACTAACATAAATCATATATTTTATGATTCTGCTATAAATCAAACAAACAACACCTTATTGTTCAGTTAAAATAAAAAAAAGTTCTATAGTTATGGTTTAGAAGATGAATTAAAAGTGCACAAGTATCGAAAAAAGTACCAGTAATGAAAATAAGCTATTGTTTAAGAACTGGTATCGAAAAAATTCAACAATACCCAGCCCTACTGGCCACTGTCCAGACTGTACCCCTCATAAGGCCCATAGTTACTGGGATAGGCTCCAGTACTCGTGACCCCTAGCGGGAAAAAGTGAATGAATGAATGAATGAATGAAGATAGAATATTCCAGACTTGCACTGACATGTTTGTAACCGCTCCAGGACCAGGACCTGCTGTCTCCAGGCATCAGTCGTGAACTGCGGCTCCTCCTCCCCGACACTAGAGGGCAGCAGACACCTGAGCCGCAGCAACATCGACATCCCGCGAGCGAGTACGAGTGAGGACAAGAAACCACTGGCCCGCAAGAGGAGTGACTCGTCCACATACGAGGTGGACACCATCAAGCAGCACCAGGCCTTCCTGTCCAGGTCTGAGTAGGACGTGCTCATGTTTCTGGCCCGTTTACACTCACATTGTTTTTGTCTTTGGTTCTGACTTTGCGCCGTCCTTGCAGCTTACATTCCAGCGTGCTCCGGAGTGACACCGTGTCCCGCCGCTCCAGCAGCAGTACCATGTTGGACGGAGCAGCTCTGGGGAAGTTTGACTTTGAGGTGGCCGACTTTTTCCTGTTCGGGTCTCCTCTGGGGCTGGTGCTGGCTCTGAGAAAAACTGTCATTCCCATGCTGGATGGTAAGCACCGTGTTATGAGATAAAATAAATTAATAAAATACATTATTCATCATTAACAACAGGGCTTGACATTAACACTAGCCAACCGGCCAAATGCAGTTAGATTTCCATTTTGGCTTGTGACATATTGACTTAGATTGACCATAGATTTTACAACAAATTTAGGACTGAATTTCTGTGGTTATGCTTAAAGAGTAACTCACCCCTACACCATTTTTTTTGAGCTGATCAGCTGTACAAACAGGGCTTTAGTGATACATCTCACTATTTATAGTCTTATGTTTGACTGTTTTGTAAAAAAAGGTCTAAATTCACATTTTGTAGTGAAAACCGTCAGAGTGCTGCCCTCCTAGGGTCAAACAGTGGGATTTCTGCTCAATAGTTCCAGATAGGCAACTGTGACGTAGTATTTGACCACTTTACCGCACCTGTGCCGAGTATCTCCTCCCACGCCCCGTGCACTCCACGCCCTCGCTGTCTCTCTCCCCCGCGCGCTCGTCCCAGTCCTGCTGTTGCCAGGTGTGGGTCTTTTTCCTAAACACGCCACTCAGCCCCGCATTTACCGTTCAGTCTCCTCCGCCCCCCTCCCCTTTCACGGCTGCGCTTCTACTGTCCCGTGTGTCAGCGCACAATAAGGCATAATGAGCCTGATCAATGACAGTATGTACCTACAAATTAGCAGTGTTGGGAGTAACGCATTACAAAGTAACGAGATTACAATTGTCAAGGGGGTAACGCGTTACTTTTGAGCCCCCCAGTAAGTAATATTACAGTTACTAACAAAATACCCAATTAGTTACTTGCGTTACAGTCACTACAGTCACTTTCATTTACCTGCAGTTTACCGCAAGGACACGGAATGAAAATGCATTAAACGAATAGCGCTGATACGTTTTCTACTTTATTTTCATCCGTTCCCTTCTCTGTTCCTCTTTATGCGCGCAGCGGCCACTCGTCCTGTCCGCGCGCGTCGGGGCGCATGCAGCTGCTGCTGTCAGCGGGGACAGCGGGGAAAGAAGAGACCTGCACCGCTTTGGCGCTAACATAAAGTGCGTTTTAGCTTCAGTGTAGTGAAATAAAACTGTGTCCACAGGACGTGAACGCTGCACAGGAGCAGAGGCAGGTGAACCTAAAGGGCAGTATTTGCTGTGTCAGGCTGCCCTGCTGCTGAAATGAATGCAGCTAAAAAAAACTTGAACGCCTGTATAAAATAACAGTGCTGGTCAGAGCAATGGTGAGGCTATAGGCTTCTTCTATTTAGAATTGGGTTCATTTGGGCTTCCTGTGAAATAATCCAAAAGGAAAGTAACTAAGTTATTTTCACGAGTCAGTAACCAAGTAAAGTAATATATTACTTTTCAAAAGAGTAACTAGTAATCTGTAACTAGTTACTTTTTTGAGTAACTAACCCAACACTGCAAATTAGTGACACTGGGGAGAGATTTGACTCCACAGATGTGTTTTAAACTTGCCACGCTTTAAGTCACTTTTTGTTTGATGACAATCGATTTCTTACTCGCGGAGATATGATCAAAAACAGCTCTCAGCTGAAATAATACCAGTAAATAAAGACGCGATCTGACGCACACGTTACTGCGGCGGCGCACGACGCCTTTCTCACAATATTTCAACTGTGTTATTATAAAAGGAACATAAAACATCAGTCCAGACCTCCTGCATTTTTTTCCCCCATTTCTGGGACTTGGCAACCCTGCTGTGGAGGAGGTCCATGAGGTCTCTGACAGCTGTCAGTCACAGGACCAGGCCTCGCTCCTCCCTCAGTTCTCCTCCTCTGTCTCTGCCAGGTCTCTGCCCACTTTTTGAGCAGTTTTCAATCTCTGGCAGTGGGCGGAGTCAGGCCTGGGCCAGGGGTGAGTTACTCTTTAAGTGGTTCCACAATTGAAAATATAGTAATGAATTATGATTATTATTTAATTATATTGTATTTAATTAAGTTAACTACTAGTAGCAGTAGTAGTTTCACATTTTTTTTATCTTATCATATACTATACAATGAACACATCAACATTTCAACTAACTAAACTGTCTCCATATATTTGCTGTTGTATACCTTATTTTCTTCTATAGAGCTCCCCCTACAGTTTGGAGTAAAGCACTGCCAGATCTCTCACTTGGCTTTACTTTAGTTTTCTCCTCAGCTAATTAATCAAATATTAAATCAGCAATAACTAGACTTACTTCAGTTTTAAGAGCTCTGCCATGTCAAAAATTGATAAATAAAGCCATCGCTAGCTTGTTGTTTTCCTAACCACGATGTGCTGCGTACTTGCGAGACTCGAGACTTCTGACACCAGGTCAGCGACTTGCAATTGTAATTTTCGGCCCAGGGACACGAGATGGAGATGAAGGACGCTTTATTCAGGCCACAACAACTCATTTAACGATTAGATGGACTCAGAAACGAGAAAAACGAGTTCTGCTTTAACTGGCTGATAACTTTAGAAAAAGACTGATCACAGTGGCTAATGGCTGAAACGGTTAATGTCAAGCCTGATTAACACGTTTTATTGTTTTAACATTTGAAATACATCGCTCCTCTTACTGTTTCTTATTCTGCTCGATGTGCAGTGGCTCAGCTGCGCCCAGCCTGTCAGCAGGTCTATAACCTGTTCCACCCGGCCGACCCCTCTGCCTCTCGCCTGGAGCCTCTGCTGGAGAGGAAGTTCCACCTGCTGCCCCCCTTCAACGTGCCCCGCTACCAGCGCTTCCCCCTGGGAGACGGCAACTCCGCACTGCTGGGTAAGTCCGCTCTGGTGACGGGACATCTGAAAACGCACCACAGACTGCTCAGACACATCGAACAGTGAAGCGGCTTGTAGCATGAGCCCAGGTCTTGTTCTGTCTTCCATTGGGTGCCACAGAAGATCATTTCACTGAGTTTAGTCTTCACACATAACTCGGATCATACTGTGCCATCTTCTGTGAAGCAGTTCTGATCCAAGTGTGGTCAAAGTCTTTGTTTTTGGACTCACCTTAGTTGAGTAACCCTTATCTGTTATTGCTGTATAAAAATACAATGGGGAGAGATGCGTCCAAACTTCAGACGACGAGCTAAAGGGCAGATTCTTCAACTTGAATCATTAAAAAAAAAATTGTCTGTTGGTGAAAGGACCTTTTAATGTAAATGTTTCCACAGACAACAAGGCTCTCTGTCAGCTATGTATGTAAAATGCCCCTATTAAATCTTGGCTCTGTAACATATATATCTATAACGTACGCACCAACGTGTCTCAGCTCAAACAGGGACTTCATCAGGATGCAAGGAAACATACATTTCTTCATGCGTTCAATCAAATCATGGCATTCAGGAGCCGTACTCAGATTTATTAGTTTGCTTAAAATTATGTTCTTTTGGTAAATTTGGTCATTGTAAAAAACAAAACAAAACAAAAAAACAGGAAACTGAGGCACTCACAAAGGTTACAGTTATTATAAAGCCTTTATTTTAACACTGGCTAATTGCTTTGGCACTATTAAAATAGTGCCAAAGCATTTCGGCTCGTAGGCTTCATCAGTGCTGCCAGGAAGCAGTTTTTAAATCTGTTGGCAAGGATCACATGCACAGAGTGGGCTGGGGCACAGTCACCTCGTGCATGATGTTAAGTCATGAGAACAAGATTTAGAGTACTGTTCATAGAAAAAAAGACATACAGTGATAAGTCTTATGTGTTAAGGCTCATTTATACTTCATGTAAAATATGCATTTGGACGGAGCACTCTGTCCGTCTTCTGTGTTTGTTCTGTCATACGTTGGTCCATTTTCCACACGAACAGAGTAGTTCGTGTGTTGACTGTTGGGGGGCGCTAGTGAACACAGCTCAACAGAGCAGAGGAAACAATTGGACTTTTTAAGGAGTGAGCTAAAGTTAGTCACGGTTTATTCAAAGACTGAACAGACCACCGCTATTTTTGCGTAATTTTCTTGGCTCTTTTTTAATAAATGTGATGTAAAAACCTCCACCACAGTTTGTTGTGGTTGTCGCTATAGGTAAAATCTTTGACTGTCGCAGATCGCCCCCTGCTGGTTATTTAACACTGACATGATTGGAAGAATAAATGCTGTGATGCCAACAACACGTGGAACGAACAGATCTATTTATATATGAAAAGGGAAAATAAATGAGCCTTTAATCAAATACTTAGATATTAATAATTTGGAATAAACAAACAAATACAAATATACACCTGAAGTATTTTCAGTGTTCAGACTTAGATCATATGTCAGTTTGCAAGCTCAAAGAAAGGGAGAAAAATCCAATGTGTGTTTTAGAGAAGCATGTACATGGTCAATATGTTTTTAATTTGATGGCATTATTACCAACTAAAGACAAAAACACCAAAAACACAAACGACTGAGACACTTTTCCTGCAGTATCGCATCTGATGGGCTTCCAACTTCACGCAGGTATGAAAAGTGAACCATTCAGCCGTTCTGTTTTTAGGACAGAGCCGACGCACTCAGCACAAATGCACTGACAGCTGTTCAGAAACCCACACTTGTGATTGTGTAGCGTTATGTAGCAGAGACATACTGACAAAGTTACACTCTCTAACCGCAGCCGGACACCTGCACAACATTTGATTTCCAGTCACGAAATATTTCTGCCTATGTAGCCTCCACACGCACGCAACCTTGACAAAGATTGTAGCACTTTAAAAATGTACAAGATGTTAACACACAGCTCTTCTAATTGTATTTGAAAAGAACAGGATCAACCTATGGCATTACACTGTCACCTTTGTTCCTTCTTCATATGTTCTTGTGTCTTCCTTGTTTCCTAATCCCCGGGCTCCTGTTCTCATCTGTGTGTTTCCCCCTGACCCCTGACCTCTGACCCTCCTGTAGTGGAGACAGTGCAGAGCCACGCCCCCCTGCTGCTGGACAGCGGACCTCCCCCTCTGCCCCTGCGCTGTCCGGAGACCATCAGTGAGACCTGCATCCCCGTGCCGGTGCTAAACTGGCAGGACGGCTTCCTCAAAGCCACGCCCACCACTCCGGAGTGTGTGTAGCCTCGTCCAATCAGCTGTCTCCGTCCTGCCCCCCTCTCACACTGTCCTCTGTGTTTGTCCCCCTCTTGGACTTCGTGATGCTTGGCTTTAGTGTCATCTTGTGGAGCAGCAGTATTCCCATGGCTCTGGACTGAATTTAGGATTACACAGTAAAGCAGTGTTTCTCAACCAAGGGGACGGGGACCCCTAGGGGGACCCGAGCACATTGCAGGGGGGACGTGGAGTTGTATGATCATTTATATATTTGGCTTTCAAAGACTGAAATAAAACTAAACCAGGACTATAACAAGGGATACGACAGTAAAGGACAAAACAGGAACTAAACCAGGACTAAACCAGGTCTAAAACCAGAACTCAACTAGGAAAAACACAGGTCTAAACCAGGTCTAAAACCAGAACTCAACTAGGAAAAACACAGGTCTAAACCAGGTCTAAAACCAGAACTCAACTAGGAAAAACACAAGTCTAAACCAGGTCTAAAACCAGAACTCAACTAGGAAAAACACAGGTCTAAACCAGGTCTAAAACCAGAACTCAACTAGGAAAAACACAGGTCTAAACCAGGTCTAAAACCAGAACTCAACTAGGAAAAACACAGGTCTAAACCAGGTCTAAAACCAGAACTCAACTAGGAAAAACACAGGTCTAAACCAGGTCTAAAACCAGAACTCAACTAGGAAAAACACAGGTCTAAACCAGGTCTAAAACCAGAACTCAACTAGGAAAAACACAGGTCTAAACCAGATCTAAAACCAGAACTCAACTAGGAAAAACACAGGTCTAAACCAGGTCTACAACTAGAACTCAACTAGGAAAAACACAGGTCTAAACCAGGTCTACAACTAGAACTCAACTAGGAAAAACACAGGTCTAAACCAGGTCTACAACTAGAACTCAACTAGGAAAAACACAAGGCTAAAACCAGAACTAAACTAAGACTAAACCAGGACTAAGCCTGGTCCAAACCAGGACTAAACCAGGACTAAGCTGGGTCTAAACCAGAAATAAACTAAGACAAAACCAGAATTAAGCCGGGTCCAAACCAGGACTAAACCAGCCACAAACCAGGTCTAAACCAGAACTCAACTAAGTCTAAACCAAGTCTACTCCAGGTCAAACCAGGACTAAACCTAGACTAAACCAGGACTAGATCAGGTTCTGGAGATACACAAAACCAAAAAGCATGGGAAGCACTGCCTTAAAGCACGAGTAGGAAACAAATCTTTTCCTTCATTGTTCCTCTCTCGTCTTCATGGGCCATGGAAATACAAAAAGCGAAGCATCCATTTTGTGTTCATTCTTTGTGTCACACGCATCGGTCGGTCGTCTCTGTTGTGCTGCTGCATTTTTAAAACTGTTATTTTAATTAACAGTTTTTTGTGCTTAACGGAGAGCATTGCTTGTGCGGTGAACTCAAGACAAAGCGTTTATTGTGGTGTGTTTGTGCGCAGGCTTAATGACATCATGTGGTTCATTTTGTGGACATTAAAAGAACACGTGAACTAAATCTAACACAATTACGGACTGCTGACAAAATCTATACACACCAGGGCTGCATGATACTGGAAAAACATGTGATAACTATGTGGAATATTGTGATAATGATATGATTGCAGCTATTTTAACACAAAACACAAAGTAAGTTTAGTTGAATTAGGGCTGGGCGATAAATCGAATTTTTTTGATTATTTCGAATTTGTAGTGCAGGTTGATTTGTTTTAATAAAAATCAATTAAAAAAAAAAAAACGTCCACCACCGGTGCTCTGGGCTCCCGTAGTTCATAGTGGGCTAGGCCTGCGCGCCCTCCCTCTGCGCGCTAGAGGAACACAAACATGGCAGCGAGCAGGGAAGGACTCCTTCCTAATGGTACGTTCACACCGGACGCGAATCAGGCGTCAGGCGCGAGTGATTACCATGTTAAGTCTATGGAGAGCCGCGTTCAGGCGCGAACAAGCGTCCTGCGGCGCGAATGACGCGAATGGCGCGACGCGAATCAAGCGAATCCCGCGAATAGCGCGGCGCGAATGACGCGAATTGAGCGTTTGACGCGCGATTCCCGCGAGTTCCGCGAGTCCCGCGAACAGGCGGAGACGCGAATCGGCGGAAGACGCGAACAACGCAGATTCGTGTCCAACGCTCTGGTCGCGGAAGTTGAAAAATTTGAACTTCTGCGAACATTCGCGGCGCGTTAACCAATCAGGGACCTGCTGTAGCAATGACGTGGTTACGTACGACGTAACACGAGGAGATCCCTGCCTCGGAGATCCAGCAAAACAATCATCGAGGCTTCAGAGTGAACCCGGAGATAAAAGCTACAGCCTACAGCAGCTCTTCTACTTTTATGAAGACAGGAAACAAAAACAGCCCTGATAGAAAACACTATAAATAAAATAAATATGGCTGTTTAGGCTTTGTGTGTGTGTGGTTATAGCTGTTATCTGTGATAGGAGCCTGTGACAGAGGCTCACTCTGATCATCGTGACATCAAGAACACAAATAAATACAAGTAAATATAAAGGGGGGTTAACTTTACCAAAATAGCCTATTGAGATGTGTTTGTTATATTAGCAGTTATTGCACTCTCCAGAACAACAGAAAATACAGAGCCTGTGACTAGACCAGACCCCAAAACCACTAGAGAGAGCTAATGTACAAGAAATAACCCCAGGTGTCTCAGCTCTGTCTCTGGGGTTAATGCTGCTGTACAGCAGCAGTGTCCTGGGGAGAGGTCCTGCAGCCACACAGGGACACAGGTGACCAAACCCAGACAGGCTCATTTGGGAGTAGCCCTAGCGGCCATGCCCCTCATTTGACGCGAATGAAGCGAACAATTCGCCTCATTCGCGCGACTGAATTCGCGTCATTCGCGCGAATAGAGCGGATTTCACGCGCGAATGACACGAGTGAATTCAAAATGGTCACGCGTCCAACTAGACCCGAATGACGCGAATTTGACGCCTGATTCGCGTCCGGTGTGAACGTACCATAAGAAAGGCACAGTGTCGCCCCGCTGCAAAGTCAGTCCCTGTTCCGAGCAGAGCAGCTTCTCCATCAGCAGCAGCGCAGCTGTAATGCGCGCCGGAGGTCGGGCTGAGCCACAGACAAAGCAGTGCGGAGGTGCAGTGGACTCGTAAACAAAGTGGCGCGGACCTATCGCGCTGAGGTCGCAGGAGCTTCAGCAGCAGCAGCGGTGTGGATGGGACTGAAGGAGGAGACCAACGCGGTACTTTCTAGTTTTGTCTGGTGTCATTCTGAAAAGCTGTCTGCGTTGCCATGGTGATATAAGTTGAATGGGCAGCGTATTTAGACAACAATGAAGTTTGAGGTCATTGTTCTTTAAATATTAATGTTGCAGCCTGATAACCTTCCTGAAAAGCAAACCTCTACAGCACACAACAGGAATCACCTGTTCAGAATCAGAGGCAGTGTAACAGCCCAAAAAACAGCCTAACACAGCAATATCATTTTAAAAAGTAGTACGCTTGGCCTGTTCAAATACAGGTATTTGTAATTAGATTAATTACCACCTCACATATGTTTACAAACAGATTTTGTTAGTTTTTACAGTTCTAGCTAATATTTTTTAAGAAAAAGCTCCTGTGAAGAAACCTGTGAATTATAGACACAAAAAAATCACAACTTTTAGCGCAACTTCCCCCGCAAAATCTCTTCTATTTGACTTGTCTGATTGCACTTTAACCTCAAGAGGAAATCAAAGCAATAAAGCTAAACTTGTTTTGGACAATTTCTCTGTTGTCTTCAGTTTGATTTGAAGTAAATGGGGGAAAAAAAACATTTTTAAATCATAAATCAAATTTTTTGTGAAAAAATCTGAGATTTTTTTTTTTAGGCCATATCGCCCAGCTCTAAGTTGAATTAAAGCAGAAAGGAAGGTTCCTGTATTTACTTGTCAAAATCAAAATGTAAGGACAAAATCAGGACTCATGGTGCTTTCAAGTGGTGTCGGATTTATTGTATATACGAGTTTACGACATGAAAGAGCACATGAACACCCCACAGAGTCATTTGCTCGGGTACATTGGAATTGTTGGAGCAACACAAACTGCGCAAGTGCTGACGTCAGTGACTTGTCATTGGTGGAAATTCACAGCAGTTTGTTGTGTTTAGGAAAAAATTGAAGAGAATTTCTTTGGGAGAGTTTCACTAACAAAAGTAAAACATGCAGTTATATTATTTGAGTATATAGTTTGTATTTAGCTGACTAAAAGCTTCAACATCATTAGGACACTGGGCTTTTAACGTATTTTATCTACACTGTAACATTTTTGACTTCCCACCATCCGACCAAAAGAATGTGAATGCACACAAGTTGCATAAACGAGTTCTGCTCTCTGAGAAACTACCAGACGAATTGTTCGGCATGCACTTGAAAGCAGCATAAGTCAAGACTAAATGAGACTAAATGAATGTAATGGCAACTAAAATTGGAGTTTTAAAATTATTTTTATTTGGTCACAACACATTTTTATTTAGGGCATTTTAGAACTGATTCTCTGTCAGATGGAGGACCATAACATTATTTTGATTTAGTTTATTGTGATCCAGATTGCCTGGGCTGATATTGCACTAATGATAAGTTCATGATGTATTGTGCAGCCCTAACACATACTGTACATGACAAAAGACAAACTCGTGGTCAGGACTTTATTTTTACCTGGACATTTGTGGTTCTGCATTTGCATTTCATGTTTTCATTTGCTTGTGTGTTCACTTTTATATCCAAATCTAGTGGACAGCTCAAAAAACTTTGACAAAGACACAGTTTTCCTGAGCTGTCCTGTGATTTGCTGTGCTCTGTCCTGT
This sequence comes from Bostrychus sinensis, assembly GCA_020698575.1. Taxonomy (NCBI): domain Eukaryota; kingdom Metazoa; phylum Chordata; class Actinopteri; order Gobiiformes; family Eleotridae; genus Bostrychus; species Bostrychus sinensis. The sequence continues at coordinate 7,121,907 of CM036249.1, read as the reverse complement.
CCTCTCTGTTGAACGTGTGTCTAATGCGATCTCTGTTTGGGTCAATAGCAGACGTTGTTCAGTCTCATGGTGGTGTCTTCATGGACAGTTCGTACCCCTCCTCCCCCATCACGGGACCCCTGTCCCGGGGCCAGCGGAGGGCCAGTGAGGTCAGCATTGCCAGCCAGGTCTCAGGAATGGCAGACAGTTACACTGCCACCAACATAGCCAACAGTAAGTGTCTCACCAGCTCGTCTGTCACTGCCTCCACTCACACACTGCTCACAAACTCTCAGTACTTCTGTCGGCTCTGAGGTGGGTAGAGATCTATCATTTAAAACATCTGTGACTTATAATAATTATAATAATGACAACACTCAGTAAAACGCAACAGTCATGCCGTCTCAGATTTGTGTCTGTACGGTTACGCTTTAGGTGTGAAATAACAGTAGGAGGTGTAAAAATCTGTAGTAAGCCTGTGAGGCCAGCAAATGGCGCTGTTCTTCCTGCTGACAAAGTCTCATACTGCAGAAGAAGCCACAGCTTGAACTTTTACTACAACTTTTACATCCTGTGGTCTTCCTGGGCAGAGCTGATGAACTCTGAGGCAGCAGTGAGGATTTACATACTGTACATGGTAGGGCTTGATGTTAACTTTTTTGCTCACTGACCACTGTGGCAAGTCCTTTTAAAATATAACTAGCCAATTAGTGTTTTCACTAGCCAGAATTGAATTGGCTAAAATGTTTTTCTTTTTTTTTAGCATACAGTAAGCTTAAAGAAACGTAGAATTATTCATGTTTTACCTGTGATCTTAATACATGTTTTTCTTAATTTTTTTTTCTCTGATCATGATAAATTTATACAAAATTAGGTGTAACCTCTAAAGCATGCATGCATTAAATCCAACAGGTCGAAATGGCTACTAGGAGTAAATGTGTTACTAGCCAAAATGGATTTCTACCAGCATTTGGGAGGTTGGCCCATGTAAATGTGAAGTATTACTAACAAAATATGAAGTACCAAAATATGAATGTATGAAGCATAAAATCACAGTATTTAGCAATCGTTCGCCCTGTCACTTTTGGGCTGTTACGTTGTCGTTTTCACTGGGAATGCCATTTTCTCAGTACACATAAGTGTGGAGCATGCAGAGCTTCTCCCCGCTGCAAGAAGAAAACATTTTATGCAGCCGTTTGAAAAGATGGCATTTTTGGTCGTCATGCAGACGAAAGGCCAATTTTCCAAAAGGGTATTTGGTCTTCTACTAATACTAATACATATAGCCAGACCAACGTTTTTGTATCGTGACTTCTGCGGAAGAAAAATAAGTGGCTGAAACATGTCAACATAAAATACAAAAATATTGGTCTGTCTATAAGAAATCCACATTTCTGAAAGGCCAATCTGAAATTGTATCATCACCGTAGCTCTCACAGCTGTGGTAACAGTGTTTAGATTATTTTTACATTGGCTTATTCACAAATATTTTGGTAGTTGTTTTGTAAGTCAGTATAACAAGATCAAAGAAGTAATCTAATATCTTTTCAGCCTGATGCTGCTGGAATAATTTTGAACTATTGTAATCACACTCGCCCTAACGTGATCCAAGCTGAAATATCTAACACAAATGTCTCTCACAAAACTAAATACATAGCATTGAAACTAACCATACAAATGTAAAAGTAACGTCTTCAGTTGTTTTATGTGCATCTAAGATTATTTCTGATTTCTTCTACCCACCTCTGAGCCCTCTCTCCCTCTGACGCTGCACACGCCCTCACTCTGCTCACAGCTCCAAGACAGACAGGTTTAAAAAAAAAAAAAAAAAAAGCCCACTCCTTCGAAACTGTCAGACTGTCTCCCTCCTGTGGTGGAATTTACGAACTCCACTTTCACTGTCCTCTGTCTCAATGTAAATGCAATGGACCAAAATGCATTTATCAGCTGTTCTGGTGCATGTAACACTCCTCGGCCATGTCTGCATTTTCACTTTACTTTGAAAGATGAATGTTTTATGTTGAATTGTCTTCCAGAGATTCACATATTCTTTCATTGTGTCAGGAACCACATGTGATCTGCGCTCTGCCTTTTCAGCGATGCGTTTAATAATCGTTTGCAGCCTGCTCTATGTAGAAGTTAGAATTATCACTGTGCACTCTCTGCTCCTTTAACTTTCTATGTTTTCAGCTTTGTCCTTTGCAGTGTTGACCCCAGACGTCTGCAGATTCACCAGTTTATACACAGACGTTTATTGTAGGTAGATGCTGGACTGTATAGGCCAGAGGGACGGTCTGCTTAAGTGTTATTTCAACAAGAGGGGAGGCTTTCTTCTGATTATTGTCAACTAAAAAACTTACACTTTTTATTATTATTTATCAGGGAGTAAACAAAAAACATGAAATAAAGACGGCTGTTGTGGATGTAGGCGTTAACTGTCCTGCTTGTCAGTTCCTTTTGACAAAATTAATGATTTTAGGTTAAAGGTACTGTAAGCAGCATGCGCTCGTACTGGTTTGAAAACAGTACTGTGGTCTAAACAATGGTCTTTTTTCTGATTGGATGATCGGCGATGCAGTAAAAAAAAATTTAAACATAAACAACCTTGGCATTATGTAAAATATGTTTATAATTGTTAATAACTCAACTGTTTCACTGCTATCAGTAAAACTAATATTTGATTTAAACATGTTTACCTCATATTTTGGGAGACATGTGGGTAATTAATGTGAAAAATAAAAAATACACACTCCTCATAGCACCTTTAATCTGAGCATACACTGACAAACCATTGTTATCTATTATGGTTGTATAACTTCTAGTTCAACATAACTTAAGATTTTTGTGACATTAATAATTCAGTCTTCAGCTGTTACTCTATAGCAAGGATGGCCAAATTTTTTTATTTTTATTTTGGGCCACGTAATAAAAAATATATGGAGAAGAGGGTATTTTACAATACTTGCAAATACGTTTTGACAATTTAAGCTGCTGCAATAGTTGTTTGGCATTAAAAATGTTAAAAATGGCATAATAATGCATTAAATTAGAGTTGCTGATACCTGCAGGAACCCTGTTATTTTAAAGCCTTTTTGACAGAGGGGGAACTAGAGAGGAGATTGAATTTTTTAACCAATCACATGCTCAGAACAAACAGGGGTGGTCTCATTCAGATCAGGGATACTTTCATTGGTTGGGTCCAAGCTTGTGCACTTCGTATTTATTCACTGGAGTAATGGAGGCGTCAAGTCCGACTGGAAAAAGACCGATTCCAGCGCTGGCTCCAACTGCTCACACCACAAAACAGCAGAAAAAGTTGGCCTTTAAATAAGTTAACCTTGGCTAATCGAACTGACTCCAGATCTGTGTCATGTTATTTTAACTACATCCATAACAGTCGCGTATAAAACATATTTTCTCCCTCTTCAATATAAAAAACCTGTTATCAAAATGCACAATATTGCACAGCCAACAATGAAAGCAGACCGTCCCTCTGTGCCTGACAGTCTGCCATCAATCTTTATTGTGTGTGTTTGTGTTTCTTTTTTCCCTTTAGCCAAAGAAAGCCAAATAAACCAGACCAAAAAGTTCAGCCTGTTGTCCCAAATCGCCCTCACCTCCCAAAAGCCCTTCTTCCTGTTAAGTCCTCCGAGGTCCCGACGTAAAAAAGCCTTTTTACGCTCGGAGTCCGGCTCCAGTTCTGGATCCAACCCCACCGCAGACCTGGTGGCGGTGCTGAACGGGGAGACCCCCGGTGGTCAGGAGGAGAACTGCCCGTCTGCTGGGCTGGACTGTGCTATATCAGATCTAGTGTCTCTGGACTCTCAGGCCGAAGTGGACCAAGGTATTCTCCTGCGGGACGGGACTCTGTAATCTGCATGAGAAAAATCTTCTACAGTCCTCCAATCTGTCGCCAATCTGAACTAACGCTGATTAAAGGCACTCAACTTTAAAGTGGTAGTTCAGGTTTTTCTGTTGGTTGTACAAGGTTATTATTAATTTCTATGTGCATACATCTTTTCAGTGAGTTTGTAAACACACAAATCATGCAAGAATTGTCACACAGGCGCATCTTACAACAGAACATTGAATTATAAAGTTAAAGGGGAACTATGCAACTTGTTTTTAACTTTTTTAAGTAGTTTTAGAGTCACTGTGATGGCTAAATGAGTTGTTGTTGCGTGAATGAAGCTTTCTTCAACTTTCAGTAGCATATCTTGAGGGGAAAAACAGCCTTGCAAGAATGGGGACACGAGCCCAATGTCCTTCAGGTCTCATGTCCCGGGTAGCCATAACACCAAGCCACTTTTGTACGGACACGAAGAGAAGAAAATGAGAGTTAAGCCGAGCAAGGGGTCACACAGAGGTCAAATTGAGTTTTTTTTATAAGGCTTTACTCTGAAATGTGGGGGAAGCTCCATGGAGAAAAATGCAGGCAGAACAGCAAAGTTGCATAGTTTCCCTTTAAAAAAGTAATTATGCTAAAATAGTTAGATTCTGACCTGAGCTCCTCCTCATGTCTACAGGTGAGTATCTAAGTATTAGTATTACTCATCGATATGAGCCCAGGTCTGAATAGTTTGTGTTTTAGCTTTTTCTTTTAATAGTTGCCTGCTGTTTACAGAGCTGGCAGCAAAAGAGTCAACCAGCTAAAGTTAAAACAGCCTGCTTTTATCAGTCATAAAGAAATTATTTAACAACTAGTAATAGCGCAGACCTTCATCTGGACATTACAGTTCTACCCTGGTGATCAGGATCTTCTTTTATAATCTAATCATCTAACCCTTGCCCCATTTAAGGTAGCAGCCTTTGAAATTTCCCTAAATTCAATGCAGCAATTTCCCCATTTAGTGTATTCATTAAGGCACCGTCTCTGACTATCCTCTGAAAACAAACCTTTGTAAATCGGTTATTACAGTTAGCACTAATAACCATACACTGCCTGTTGAGAACCTGAACTACCATTTAAATGTTGAGTGAAGTCCAGTCCTTGGCTCTGTCTTTCTAATTGCAGTTCTTTCTCCTGTATTTATTAACCTCTGGTCACACAATGGAGCATCACGGATCTGTCACACTCCTCTTGGATTAAATCTCTAAATCTAAACTCCTGTCTTTCCTTCAGTAGCTGGAGAATGCTGGTACCGGGGATAATTTGAGGTTAATGCTCCAATCACCTTTCCTCTGAGCTGCAGGGATGTCCCGCTTTAAGCATGGTGCCATACATTCCAACATCTGTACACTTGATTGAGCGCTGTCCTATTGCAGTTGCAGCTCGCTGGTGGGGCACTAAGCGGCTGGACTTTGCCCTGTACTGCCCCGACGCCCTGACGGCCTTCCCCACTGTGGCTTTACCTCACCTCTTCCACGCCTCGTACTGGGAGTCCACTGATGTGGTGTCCTTCCTGCTCAGACAGGTCAGACAGCCCACACTTGTCACTCATAATCCACTTTGCACAATCCTCTTTACAGTTTCGAAGGGCCAGTTCAGACATTATCTTACCTTCAACTACCACTACAGCTCAAGGCACACCCCACACAACTACAGTGTTTGATTCAGTGTACAGCTGAAATCAGAACTGTTTGACCCCTCACCTCAAAATACATTATAATGACTAATAATAACTCTTAAGTTCAAATGAAAAATGTGTCTCATTTACCCCAGACCCATGGGCAGTATTATTCAGCCCTTAGCTTCAGGACTTTGTGGAGCGTCCTTTAACTTTTATAACTTCTAACAAACATTTTGGGTCACTGCTAACAAGCTTCTTACTCCGCTCCACTGGAGTCTTTGCCCATTCTTCCCCTGCAAAAGCCTCTAGCTCAGTGATGTTTGATGGCCTCTGTGCTGCAGCTGCCTTCCAAAGATTCCCACCAAAGATTTTCAATGGGATTTAAATCTGGAGACTGAGAAGGCCACAGCAGGATGTCCCAGGATCTTGTTGAAAAATCTTAAATTGCTGAATCCCTAAACTCTTTGGGGGGTTAAATATTTCTGATTGTAACTAATATGTGCAGCAGTAGCTCGACTATGACTTGTGTTCTCTCAATCAACAATCATTGCAGCTACAGTTATTACTCACTCCCAATATTTACACTATATTTACAAAAGTATTAGCTCAGATGAGATAATCCTTTTGGCAGTTACTACACTAAACATTGTGCATAAACATTGTGTGTGAGATCACGAGTGGCTATAGCTCTAGTGGTTTGAATCATGGCTGACATTAGCCATCATTACAAACTCAGCACTGATCTGACAAACTATCCTTGAAAATATCTCATTTAAAGCTTGTCATGGGAGCTACAGAACTGCCTGAGAGAGAATTGTTCAGAAGGTCCTAGTGACGCTCTGAATGTGACTTATACAGGAGACATTTATTGCCATTAACACTGTCCTGAGCACTCACAGATGAAAGAGAGGTTTGAAAATTGAAATAATAATATCCAACACAGAATAAATCTTACAAACTACTGGTTTTAACTTGTAGCTAAGAATTTTGCTCCTAAAATTGGTCTTTTATTGAATGTTATTGTGTTTTATGATTGTAGAAGATGAATTAGCTCACCATAGGTTTCAGAAAAAGTATCGCTCAGTTACCGGTGCCGAAAACCAGGTATCGTTTAAGGACTGGTATAGAAAAAATCTGAACGGTACCCAGCTCTCGTGGCTCTGCCAGCAGGAGCATTTGTCACACTATGTCACGGTGACAGCAGAAAAACTGGACTAAGATTTTGCTTGGAGCCGATGTAATCAGGTTAAGACAGCAGAGGTATCACACAGTCAAAACAAGAGCTCTGAGTGATAGGAAGAAACGTTAGATACAGAGAGTGCTGCTTTGACCGGGCAATCTGAACTAAAGAGGAACACATGACGTCATAACTGAGGGTAGTTAAGTCGAATAATAAATACTGTCACTAGCTACTACTATTATTATTTCTTTAATATTAATAAAGGGCACACGACAGTAGTGTTCTGACCTCTGACCTCTCAGAACATGTTAGCTCCTGGTGTAGTGTGAACAGAGGTGTGTGACCTGTGTGTGTTTGTGCTGTAGGTGATGAGGCACGAGAACTCCAGTATCCTGGAGCTGGATGGGAAGGAAGTGTCCGAATTCACTCCGTCCAAACCTCGAGAGAAGTGGCTCCGCAAGAGGACACACGTCAAGATCAGAGTGAGCAAGATTTTTGATATTATTGGTGGCTCGTGACAGTCATATAGACCTGCCTGTCTCGTTTCCTTAAACCACTCAAATAAGTCAACGAATTGAGTAACATTTTTAAAGCAGAACTCAATAACTTTTCTTGTTTTTTGCCTCACTTTTCTCTATGGAGCTCAATCGTAAACACATGTCCAGTTGACTCCTGTGTTATCCCTTGCTCAGCAGTTCTTTTGTTTTCCCCTCCACATATCCAATTATCCATATCCATATTAACCATCACACAGTCTCCGAAACAGTTTATTTAATGTACAAAAGGGACTGAGTTCTGCTTTAACCTGGCCATGTGTCAGAAACAGTAGCCTTAAATGAATTTTCAAGAAAAAGAAAGTAATCATCTAAATTATTTTTAATGTAAGTAAAAGTACTCAGTGATAAGACTATTTAAGTACTAAACTTCTTTATCAGAAATAAAACAATATCAGCAAAGTTTTCTTTTTATCAGACCAGCACTGTGTTTTTGTGCCTTGACATGTTTCGACTACTTCCTGCAGTCTTCCTCAGAAGAGACATGTGGTGTTGCTGTGACATGTCTTGCCAGCAGATTTTTTAAATCTCCAGTCCAGCTTGTTGTCGTCCATCCCAATTATTTTTGCCAACAGATTGCGAAAAAGAAAAGGCATGGGCAAGCACACAACTCTGAGAAAAAAAAAAGCGTATCAGGAACATCTAAAATCCACAATTTTGGTCCATTGTGAAAAGGAAAGGCACATCATAGACTGGGACAGTGCAAAAATAATTGGGATGGAGGGCAATAAACAGAGACATTGGATTAAGGAGGCAAAACTGGGACAGGAGGAGGGATGCTTTACTGAAGTAATGTAATAATGTTATTATCAGCTGGCAAGACATGTTACTGTAAAATCAAAAGGACAATGTACGGAAACACAGTGCTGGTCTGGTAAAAAGAAAACTGCTAATAAACTTTTGTGGAAGACCAAATGAACCTCTTTGGAATAAAAAAGAAACTGTTCTATTATCTGTTAATGAAAAGGTGAACAGTAGGAGCCTCAAATCTCAACCACAAACTCAAAAGTGAATGGAGTTTTTAGCCCTCGTGTGTTTCCTGTCTGACAGAACGTGACGGCCAACCACCGAGTGAACGACGCTGTGTTCACGGAGGACAGTCAGCAGGTGGTGAGCGGGCGCTTCATGTACGGCCCTCTGGACATGGTCACTCTGGCCGGAGAGAAGGTCAGCAGCCCCTCCGCTTCTCACATGAGAGACAGGTTTACAGGTGCTCAGAATAAACAGTTTCTTATATCTGTGTTTTTACAGGTGGACCTCCACGTCATGACCCAGCCGCCCTCCGGTGAGTGGGTCTTCTTCAGCACAGAGGTCACCAACAGCAGCGGGCGAGTGTCGTTCCTCATTCCTGAAGACAAACGGCTGGGCATCGGAGTCTACCCGGTCAAAATGGTCGTGAGGTGCGGCTGAGGCGACAGTTCTTTTGTAAAATCTCATACAGAACTATTTGCACGTCCTTGTATGAAAATCGAGTTCCTTGCAGTAGAGCTGTAATTGTGATTACAGTTTTGGCTCCCAACAATTACAAAAGCTATATAATCGAGGAAAAAGCTTGCTCCACCCTCACAAAACCTACCACAAAGCTACTTGGTGAGACTGTGTTTATTTACTCAAACGCTTGCAGAGCTAACGCGAGCTCGGCGCTGTTTAGTGGCAAAGTGAGATTTTTAAAATTGACTCTGCGTCTTTGCGTTTTGTGAAAGATGGACTTTACAGTGCTGTCAAAGCTAAACGTGCTCTTGTCTTTGTCCAGAACTTTGTATATGAATAATTGTTTTCAATAATTGTGATTTCGGCATTATGATTTTTTCCATAATTGAGCAGCCCTACCTTGAAGCAAACCCTTATCGTCTTGGTTTGGCTTCTACAGTTCTGGCAGGTTCTTATTTCCAGCAGGAGGAGGTTACCAAAGTGACTTCAAAAAGGGAAACTAACCTGATTTCATCCAACACATACCGCTCTGCTCCTCTGGAAACAATTCTCAGCAGTGTTGGCACTGTTAGGTCGGCACAAAAGAGATTTCGACCCAGGTGGTCTCGCAGCAGCCCACCAGAGGCTCTCACTCTCCAGCTCCAGTACTGCGCTCTCCTCTGTGCTTTGGCCACACTGAGAACAGCAGAAAACTACTGTGAATGCTCTAAACCAGTGGTTCCCAACCTTTTTGGTTTTCTTGTACCCCCAGGACCTGATTTAGGCCTGGATTGGACCCAGCTCACTCCTGGTTTAGACCTAGTTTTGTCCTAGTTTAACCTGGTTTAGACTTAGTTTAGACCTAGCTTAGTCCTGATTTAGACCTGGTTTGTTGCTGGTTTTGTCCTGGTTTAGTCTTAGTTTAGTTCTGGTTTAGTCCTGATTTTGTCTTACTTTTGTTCTGGTTTTAGGCATGGTTTAGTCTAAATTTAGTCCTAGTTTAGACTTAGTTTCATCATGGTTTAGACTTTGTTTAGACCTAGTTTAGTTCTGGCTTGGACCTTGTTCGTGGTTTTGTCCTGGTTTATTCCTGCTTCTGGTTGTAGACCTGTTTATTGTCCTGGTTGAGTTTGGGTTTTAGACCTGGTTTAGTCCCTGTTTTGTCCTTCTTTAGTGTCCCTTCCCGTCTATAGTCCTGGGCTAGTCCCGATTTAGGTTTGTCTTAGTCTTTGAAAGCCAAATATATAAAGGTACTATAAATGATCGTATAAGTCTTCTGAGAATCTTTCCATGTCCTGCACAGAGCTCCACGTGTAACACTTGCTCGTTTTCTCTTCTTGAGAGAGCATTGTCTTCTTTTTGGAAAGGATATACTCTGTGCGTGTGTCCCCATAAATAGTTTGACAGATAATGGAGTAAGGGGAAGCCACGCATTAGCTAACTGGTGATATGTTCAGGAGCGCTTCGTAACCAAACTAACAGAAAAGTAAATACAGCTGCATCTAATGCACACTGTGAAAACGACCTCAGACATTTTCATGTTAGTTTTAGTACTAAAATGGATGGATGTAGTTTAACAGTTCTTTTGCGTTTGTCCAGAGGTGACCACACGTTTGCAGACAGCTACCTGACGGTTGTTCCTCACGGGACAGAGTTCGTGGTGTTCAGTATCGATGGCTCGTTTGCGGCCAGTGTGTCCATCATGGGCAGCGACCCCAAAGTGCGGGCCGGGGCTGTCGACGTTGTCAGGTATGTGGTCTTAAGAGTTTTAGAGTTATTCACTAACTATTTACCTGATCTCTGTTATATGTTTTGTTATTTCAGGCATTGGCAGGAGTTGGGCTACATGATCATGTATGTGACAGGACGTCCCGACATGCAGAAGCAGAGGGTGGTGGCCTGGTTGTCCCAGCACAACTTCCCTCATGGCATCGTGTCCTTCTGTGATGGTTTGGTCCATGACCCGCTCAGACACAAGGCCAACTTCCTCAAGGCTCTGACTGAGGTGAGCTCCGACAGCAGCTCTGGAGTTTAATCATTTATTTGTGATTATGGGCGCTTTTCCACTAGGACGGAACAGAGCAGGACGGGTTGATTTGGGGGTGTTTCCACTTCCCAAAGCATTCCAAGCCTACTTTTGGCACCCTTTTGTGAGGGGTCCAGCACAGTTAAGCGTCTGGAATGGTTAGAGGTGGGCACTGAATCCACACTCAGGCAAAAACAACAAGCCAAAGGATAGAAATAAAAGGGAAAATGTTGTTTTTAATCAAACTTTTCTTGTCCTTGTGATAAACACCAGTATTTCAAGAGAGGATGAGCTCAATGTTGTGTCAACTTTTTCTAAAAATAAAGCTAGCGAATGTTATCAACAGCTGTTTCTGGTTTAGTGAAGGACAGCTCTCGCTTTGAGAGTCAGAACAATTCATTTTTAGTTTAGACTGGATTAAACATGAGTTAAACACATTTTAACCTCTGAACTTATAACCACATAAGTTTAAGTGGAGCAGGGAAATGAATTTAATTCACAGAAAGCTGGAGGTGAAACTGAAGTAGTCTCCTGTTTACTGAAGCTAATAAAGCTTTAGCTCCAACCTCACACAGACACACACCAGCCTCACACAGACACACACCAGCCTCACACAGACACACACCAGCCTCACACAGACACACACCAACCTCACACAGACACACCAGCCTCACACAGACACACACCAGCCTCACACAGACACACACCAGTCTCACACAGACACACACCAGCCTCATACAGACACACACCAGCCTCACACAGACACACACCAACCTCTTACAGACACACACAGACACACACCAGCCTCATACAGACACACACCAGCCTCACACAGACACACACCAGCCTCATACAGACACACACAGACACACACCAGCCTCATACAGACACACACAGACACACACCAGCCTCATACAGACACACACCAGCCTCACACAGACACACACCAGCCTCACACAGACACACACCAGCCTCACGCAGACACACACAGACACACACCAGCCTCACACTGACACGCACAGACACACACCAGCCTCACACTGACACGCACAGACACACACCAGCCTCATACAGACACACACCAGCCTCACACAGACACACACCAGCCTCATGCAGACACACACAGACACACACCAGCCTCACACTGACACGGGGCTACCCGTTCCAAGGCGCCTCGTAATGATACGTCCTGTACTGTCCGCCCAGAGAAAAAGCGCCTAATGAGTGGCCTCACAACAATAACCATAAACTGTACACTTCCTGATTACAGACGCACATGAAGATTTTTGCCGGTTATGGCTCAACCAAAGACATCTCGGTCTACACCTCCATCGGCCTCCCTCCCTCACAGATCTACATCGTGGGCCGACCGTCCAAGAAGATGCAGAACCAGTGTCAGGTACTTTTATTGTTTCTTTGTTCTTAGTGTGTGATTGGTCGGAAAGTTTAGTCCGTGCTCTAGTTCCCCCTCTGTCAAAAACACTTCAAAATAAAAAATAAAGCCCAGATGAGGTTTCAGAGTCTCAGATGACTTCTCTTATGCTGCTGTTAATTGAATATAGTTTTTCTCAAATACAAGAAGAAAATAAGGTGGCGCGTCGTAATTTATTTGATTAAAATTAGTCTTTTCTGTCCTTTTCTCCCCAGTTCATTACGGAGGGCTACGCGGCTCACCTGTCCCAGCTGGAGTACACGCACCGCTCGCGTCCAGCCAAGTCCAGCACCACCCGGATGGTCCTGAGGAAGAGCAGCTTCGGTCTGGGGGCCAACAGCGAGTTCCTGAGGAAGCGGAACCACCTCCTGCGGACCATCTCGTCCCAGCCGGCCCCCAGCTCGCCCACCGGCAACATCCACAGCCACAACCGCCCCGAGCGCACGCAGAGCCAGTCGGATAGCGAGCGCGCCCACGGCTACAGCCACCCGGGGGCGACCCAGCGCAGCATGAGCATCACGGCCAACTGCTGGGGCCGGAGCACGAGCGCCAAGTTGGACCCGGGACTGTTCAGCCCCAAATGACGCTGGTGAAGACTGCGAGGACTGTGCGCACCTGAAGGGTTGAATCCAGTTAACACAGAGGTGCTATGAGGACTTTTATTATTACAATGCACCACGCTCAATACAAACCTGTGGGCAGACGCTGTTCAGAAGCATTTCTACAACAGGGAACTCTCATTATCAGACTGTTCGGTCATTTTACAGCTGTTTCATACGGTGGGCCCTCTGAAGCACGTTCTCACAGCATTTCTGAGATCTCTGAAGTCAGATTTAAAGCAGAACTATGTCACTTTTTTACGATAATTAAACAGTTTTGAAGTCTGTGTGATGGTTAAAGAGTTATTGCAGAATGAATAAAGCGACCTACACCTCCCCCTGCTGTCTCTGGGATGAAAAGCCAGGTCTCAGGTCTCACGAGAAAGCAGCACATCCTGGTTACAGCCAAACAACTTTATTAATAATATTTTTTTAATTTGACTTTTATTTAACCAGAAAAAGTTACACTGAGATTAAAAATGTAAAAGTCCTGGCCCCAGTGGTAGGGGAAACTAGAGCAGACACAGGGAGAACATGCAAACTCCACACAGAAAAGCCCCACACAGTCCGGGAATTAAACCCGGGATCTTCTTGCTGTGAAGTAGGAGTGCTACCCACTATCCCACCAAGGTAGTGATGGGTTTATTTCTTGATTTTCATTATGGCAGAGCGGTCGACAGGCAGAAAAAACAAATGTAAAGCTGAGTGAGGGATCACACTCATGATTATCTTACAATAATACATTAATTTGAAATGTAGGGAGAGAAAAATTAGCAAAGAAACGATCAAAGTCACATCGTTCTGCTTTAAATCACGAAAAATTCAGACTTTTTTTTCCTCAGACGTTGACCTTACATCAAACACCGATCTCAGAATATTAACCCTTTATCCTAAAAAGTCTGACTTTTTGCACCTGTGGGGATAAACCAGTCCAAAGATAGTCGCTACAAACGCATAAACAAATTGTTCATTTCCTCTTCGGCCCTCTCATTACCCACCAGACTGTTCGGTGACGCGAGTTTCTTTACCTCCTCCAGCAGCTGTTTCATGCAGGGCCCCCGTGAAGCGTAATTACAGCGACGTCACGTGTAATTATGAGGAAACTGGTTACAGCGTGGGTGCTCTCGAGTCGATGTGTTTTGAGCGTGGCTGAAGCAAGCACAACAATCCCTCTGTAGGCGATTCTTTTAGAGCTACTGTATTTTCTCTGTGTGTGCGTGTCTGTGTGTGTGAGACTATATGGGATGTTTCTGAGCCCTGTAGTACGAAGCTGGATTAGAGAGAGAGAGGTAGCGAGGTAACTTTGGGTTTTTCAGTACTGTGATGCAGGTTCGATGGTAGATATCTGTGGAAACTTGGCGCTGAACAGCCGACCCGTTCCAGAGCAGGATAAGTTCCATTGAAAAAATAAGAAGAAGGCGTCTCTTTGCGCAGTCAGTGACGAGAAACGAGTTACCGGTGTGAAGGAGAAGGAAACTGCAGGAAAAAAAGAGAATTGCACAAGACGAGAGCATTAGAGACTTCGTAAAGTAACATCAAGTTGTAATTTTTTTGAGCTTTTAAACATGTTTTAATGTTTCCACCTCAAAAACACACCTGGAGTAGTATTTTGTTTCCTTCATGCATGTTTGAGTAATCCTGTTATCTCAGCTCAATGCTCAGTATCTTGGCTCTACATAGGTGTCTGCAAAGGTGTCCAATACTATTTCAAAAAGCCTGAAAAAAGCAGAATATAGGACCTTGAAAGATCTCCACCTCTCTCTGTTTAAGAAATTGTAAATTGTCATCTGTATATTTCTCAAACATCCTATATATTTTAAGTTATGTTGCAGAGCTGAACGCAATAGACCAATGCAATATGTCTGGTATTTGTTTGTTTTTGCACTACTTAGGTATAGGCCCATGTGACATTGACGTGATTGGTTGTTTAGCGCCGACTCCGCCCGCGCTCTCAGCTCAGAAACCCGGGATTAACTCGTAGTTAGTTAAGCTTCGTAGTGCCGCTGATCCAGAGAGAGACATATCCAGGAAGAAGAAGTTTATCCAGCTTCGTTGTACAGGGCCCAGGTCAGAGAGCGGCTCCGACAACAAGCTAAGGCCGGACTCACCTGAAAAAAACACAAAAAAAAGCCAAAATGCTGATGTATTTTTAATGTAAGTAGTATTGTGGATAATGCCAAATGTGTGAGTGAGCTGTGAAGCCAACCCGAGCTGCTGCTATTTTTAATTTTGAACGCAACCACTCCAGTTTTGTTTGTTCCCAGTCTTCTCTCGGGACAAAGACACAGGAAACTGGGAGACGACCCTTTAAACTCTTTGAGGTGAAGCATTTCTCCAAGGCACAGCTCTGCTAAGTACGGTGGCCCCTCGAGGTCAAGTCACAGCCACAGTGCAACATAAAGTAATAATGAAACAAAAAACAAATGCAAAAATAAATCTTAAAGGTCCCCTATTGAGCTTTTAACCAGGTTATAATGTTTCCATCTCAAAAACAGACCTGGAGTAGTATTTTGTTTCATTCATACGTTTGAGTAATCCTGTATGCTGAGGCGCTGCCCTTCTCCAGAACTGAAAACGCTCAGTCTCACAGCTCTACATAGACTCGTGAAACCAGGAAGTGCTCCTGCGCGTTTCTAAAGCCCATACACCGTCACCTGACTCATTTTTTCAGCTTTAACCTCCGTCACTACGAAGCGGTCAGCTCAAATAATCCGTCTGTTAGCCTCATGTTGCTAATAACCGAGCTAATTAGCCATTTTATGCTCCGTCCAGTCCCCACCGTTGCCAGCAGGGGACTAATCCAAGCGTTCTCTGCAAAGACAAAGTAACAGCTCCCCATACATACACATTATTTTAAGTTATAAAACCTGAAATACAAATGCAAAGGTGTCCAAAACTATTTCAAAAAGCCTGAAAAAAGCAAAATATGGGACCTTAAAATGCCAAAACAAAAACTGCACATATTCATAACAACACAATTTGAAAATGCAAATTAATTACACAGTGAAAAAACAAAACATAAACCCATAAAACACATTTAAAAAACCAATAAAACAAACCTTAACATGCAAAAGGTAAATATAAAACACAAAAATCGTCACAATTCTTGAGTTTGTGGTCGTGCTTTTGCGATTTGTTGTTGCGACTTGTCCTCCCGGGCCGCCGTAGCTAATGCTTCCCCGTTGTTTTAATAAACTGACTTAGTTTCTGTGCCAAAGTGAACAGTATCTGACGTGCTGTGTAAAAGGGAGAAACGCTGAATGCTTTGTACAAACGTGGCCTTAGCGAGGCTTGTACATACTGGACATGTGAATACGATGAATCTGGTCGTCCCGAGTGAGACCAGTGTCAAGTGTCTTCTTAATCCAGAGGTCCGACCGCCTCTTTCAGGATATGCTTTATGAAAATTAATGCTATTTAAGACTATAGATATTTTAAACTGTACTGATTTTGTGAACAAATGTGTTTTATTTTGTCAACTCTGTATTTTATGCCAAAAGCAAGGAGGTGTAGTCTAATGTATTTTTATGATTTTTTCTCATGCTTTTTTGTATCACGGATAAGGAAGAGGATAAAGGCCACTGCAAAGAAGAAAAGAGAGGAATTATTTCTGGGATTAAAGTCAGAAATCTGAGACGGTTGACCATAATATACATTTTTGGTTTTACATACGCCGCAAGAACACACATTTCTTTTTTCTTGCCATCTCAAGTTAGTTTTGCGCAGGACGTCCCATTCTTCAGAGAAACTCACAGCCCCCCACTGTGTTTATTGCGACTTTTCTGCCAGCTCAGTTAGCCACGCCCACTTCAAACTTCTGACCAATCACACGACAGTTCTACTCCGAGCCGCTGAGAGAGAAAGCTACGACATCTCCGACATTGGGCCACGTATTTTTAGGCAAACAGTTCGCTAAACATCTGTAAATCTGAGTTAAATCCGTTGATAAAAATAAACTTTGATTAATTTATTACAGAGAAATTAACGCATTTAATCGCATTTGTCTTTCTGGCGCATGAATACTGCCCTGTTTGTTTGAAATGAAGTTAAAATACGCCATAACCAGGGACTGACATTCACTTTTTAGCTCACTGACCACTATGACGAGTCCTTTTCAAAAGTTACTAGCCAGAATTTAATTAGTTTAAATGTTGTTTTGTATTTATTTAGCTTACAGAAATATAGAGCTTGGTTTTATGTAGGATTTATTAAATATGTGGAAAACAGGCAGAATAAAATTGAAAGTTTTGCATGTGGTCGATCTTAATACGTTTAGTTTTTTTTTGTTTTTTTTCCCGGTCATGATGAATTATTCTGTACTAAATTAGGTGTTCACTCAAACATAGCACTAGACTAAAAGTGTTAATAACCAAAATGGAAATCCAGGTTGGCTAATCCTGGCCATAACATACAAATAAGCTCCTATATTTAATTTTTCCAGAGCCAGTCCCGGGACAGAGAACACTTTCTCTGTTCTTGCAGCGTATGTGAAGGTCTTTACTGTAGAGTCTTGGATTTCTGATCATATTTTCAGATGTTTTTGTATATTTTTCAGAATTTTGACTTTAAAGCGGAACTCAGTAACCTTTTTTTTTTTAACCTTAAACTGTTTTGTAGTCTGTGCGATGGTTAGATGTTGGGTGAATAAAGCGTCCGGCGTCTCGCAAGAAAGCGGCTCGTCCCATTTAGAGCCGAACGACGAGCTAACGATGGCTTTATTTCTCGATTTTTGTCATGACAGAAAAATGACTTGAATATATATGGCAGTGCTTTACTCTGAGCTGTAGGGGGAGCTCTGTAGAGAAAGATAGCGACAAACGAGAAAAGTTACTGCTCTAACCTAAAATGTATCTCCGTTCATATTTTTTTAACCTTTGGCTTTGATTTCTGATGGATCTTTTCGGTTCCAACCACTGGAGTCTGACTTAAACCTCAGAGTTCGGACTTTTCTTTTCTCAGTGGCCATTATCCTCTTCGCCACAGGACGTTTCTCATCTATTTTTGAATCCTAGGACGGGACAGGTCGTGGCCGTTTGTCCCTGTGCTGTAAATGAAGCGTTGAATGTGCTCCATAGATAATCCTCCTCCTCCATAGATGAACTTATTAAGGATCTCTCTCTGTTCAAGAGATTGTAAATCGTGTACAAAAAGCTGTGCAGAGTAGAGCTTATTTTCTGCTGTCCGTCTGTCTGTCAGTCGTGTATTTCCTCAAAGATCCTATATGTTTTTAAGTTATGTCACAGAGCTGAACGCGATGGACCAATACGGCACGGCGTCTGTGTGTGTGTCTGTGTGTGTGTGTGAGGGCAAGCGTGCAATATTCTTCCACCAGAACGCTGACAATCAGTTCAAAGGCACATAATAAACACAGAAGATCCCACGATAATCAAACAGAGACCAATGCACAATTCAGATCCACTGCACATGACATAAAAAAAACCTATTTACAGCCACACAAGGCTTCACAGTACAGCATTTTCAGTGATTTTTGTTGAAACGTTTTACGGGAGAATGTGTTTTTTTTTAAGCAAAGGGAGAGGCCTCTGTCGGACGTAGTCGTTTTGGAGAAGCAGAGAGGAGCAATGAGGCAAAACAGCTGTAAAAGGGACAAGTAAAACTGTAGTTTGATGTAAAACACGGCTTCATGCGTCTCATTTCAGTAACGAGTTGTAAGTTGTGGAGCATGAAATAGCAGATCAAAAATAAGAAACATTTGAAAAGTGCAGTGTCTCGTGTGTAATCGTGTGGCGTTTAACCTTTAGGGAAGCAATGTTGCGTGGTTCCCCTTTAAAAGAGGGTTTTGTATGTAAATTGGCCATATTGCCAGTAAAACGCTAGCCCCTCCTACTTTCTTCCTTACTCGCAGTGAACAGTTTCTCTCCGGTCGATTCGGAACTGGCCTATCACAGCCGAATACGGAAACTAATGTCCTATCAACAGAAAACCAAGATGGCACTAGAGCTGATTTAATAACTTCTCTGAGTTGATTAACGCTTTTCAGTGCTTTACTTCGTCACCTGTTGGTTCTGCTGAAGTCCTCGTTGTTCAGTTTTCCGTGGGATTTTTTTTATTCGTCTTGTTTCCATTTTATCAGTAAAGTCCCGTTGGCGAGCAAAGTCAAGCAAACCCACTTTCTCCACAAGTCTTTGTACAACTGGCTTCTGCTGCTGTCCCCGTTCCATTCCAGCGAGAATCAGCCATGTTTGTTTGGGTTACAGGTTAGCGGTGCGTTTAAATGTAAGTGAAGGGAGACCAGATTAACTTCTTTGTATCGAGTAGGAAAACAGTTTGTCAGGCTGGCCAGGTTGTTATCCCTTCCGCCTCATCAGCAGCCATTCATGACGTCAAATCAGTTTTATTGCTCCTGTCTGCTTTCCCGTAGCTCCTGTTAAAAACCCAAGTATCTCACTGAACATCTGCTTATCGTTGCATTTGCCTTTTTACCAAATTTGGCTCCAACAAAACTGCGAGTTGTTCGAGACTCCTCCCTTGGGCGAAAAAAAAAAAAAAATAAGACGTTTAACTTCTCGGATGTAAAGTGGTTCTGTTCTGCTCCCCGCTCTCGTTTCTTCCCTTCCTCTGCCTCACGCCGGTCTCGTGGTGAAGAAGAAAAACGCTGAAAAACTCCACTGCTCTGTGGAAACAGGAGGCAGCCATGTTTGTAGGGTCTCTGTCACTCCAGGCTGAACGCAGAGGCACAACTGTTACAGAGCGTCCACATTTCTGTTCTATTGCACTGGGGTGTGTTTGGTTGGTATTGGATAAGGATATTTATCCATTCTTTTATGTTTTATGTACAGTGTATAAAGACTATATAAAACTACATGTGCTGTCGAGTCTTTTTTGATGTCTTTTAATGTTTTAAGTGTAAACACAACAGGAGGTAGGGTATATTTACACTTAATTAGCACAATATTCAACAATTAGGACATTACAAAAATCAGCTTCAGATTGAAAATATCACTTATTGGAGGGGTCGAAGTTTAAGGTAAAAAAAAAAAAAGTGAAATCTGACACATCTTAAAGTGACACTACTTGATGTTAAACTTCACAACAGCAGCATAACTCAAAAACACAGACTGATGGCTTAAAAACTGCCTTAAAGGGCAAGAGCTTTCTACCCTGAAATAATGTCGTTCCCTGATCAGAAACGTACCTTTTGCTTCATTCACGCATGTTTGTAATTCTCTATTCTCTGGCACGGCCGCTCTGAGGCCTCAAAATGCTCGGTTCCACGATCTATCTGGTGGTACACTGGCTTTTTCTGCAGTTCAAGTCCTGATTTAGTTTATTTTATTCCTGTTATAATTTTCAAGTGTAGCTTAGTCCTGCAGTGGTTTAGGCATGCTTTTCTTCTGCTTCAGACCCAGCTGTAGTCCTGGATTAGTCCTTTTTATTGTCTTAATTTAGTGATGCATTTTTTCTCTTTTAATCTCTATTTTAGACCTTGATTAGTCCAGACTTAGTCCCATTGCAGCCTGCTAAAATGGTACTTGGGGCCAACAACTTTCTGAGGTGGCACCTGAGAACTTTTGAGAATTCCTGCTGTAAGACTTCATCTCTGCAGTTTCCTCAGAGTCGTCTTCTACCTGTTCATGCCCAGTTTTCTCTGGAAGGTGTTTCCATCTCCTGTGGTGGCTTGCTGAAAGAACATTTGCGTTAGATTAAAAATATACACAGACAAATAAGCACTGATGTAGTAATAAATGGGGCTCGTACCTTGTTGATCTCTTTGTGTCTTTCCCGACTCACAATCTCCTCAATAATTTCACCCTCTCCTCTCACCAGTCTGTGGAGCCACAAAGAGACAGAGACCAGTGTTTCTAAAGTTGTACATAGAATAAACCTGTACTAATTCAAGCTGCTTAACAATAACAATACATTAAAAGTAATTATTTTAAGAGATTTATTGTCAGAGAGGTGAACAAACTTAACATTAGCTGGATTAAAGGTATCACAAACCAGGTTAGCGTCTTGCTGAGTTACCCCTGGGTTTCTCTGGTGCGTCTGTGGTGCACTGGTGATGCGTTCGGGTGTTACCTGGTGCGTCCGGTCTCGGGGTCCACCACTCGGCGGATCACGCTCTGCCTGGCCTCGTACTCCTCTTTGGTCAGAGGTCTCTTTGTGGAGAGCCGGGCCTTCTGCTCGTCCGTCATCACTGCAGAGAGAAGAGAAGAGTCGTCTGAGTCAGGCAAACGGCCATTTTAAAAAAAAGGCAACAGGCACTATCCATTTTTTTTCCAAACAAGAGCCACAAACTAAATGTGTGTCTCCTCTCAGAGTAGAACATTAGCTTCTCGTTTTGCACAAGCTTTGAAGCTACACCAGCCAAAGATTATACAGACCAGGACAAAACTGCTAAATCATAATTTACTAAAAATAAACTCACGAAAATCAGACTATGCTTTAGAATTGTGCTTGAACAGAAAACTACAAACACCATCTACTGTTAATAATAATAATAAAACATCAATTTTATATAGCACTTTTCACACAACTCAAAGTTGCTTTTTTACAATTTTTGATCTATTATTCATCCACTCCTCAGTCACACTCAGTGGTGGTGAGCTACTTCTGTCTTGCCCAGGGACACAACGACAGTATGCGCTTCAGATGGGATTCAAACCGGCTACCCTCCGGTTGCTGGGCGAATGCTTAACCCACTGCGCCACCATCGCCCCTGTTCATATGCATAGTCAATTGTTTTCCTTTCTTTTATAATTTCCTGCTTGCTGCTGCTCTAACCATACTTCTGCTGTGGCAACAACAAAGTTTTTCATATCTTATCCTGTAAAAACCAGCAACATTTCTGAACTCTTTGCCCACTGCTCCATGAATCGCAACAAAATGCTTCACAAAATCCCATGTGTAATTTTTGCATCTGTGATTTCCTTCCAAAAGTGAAGTCCTCCTTGGTCGTCTTCCATCATTCCACTTTGGCTCAAACAGCGAAGTCACTGATGGACCTCACAGCGTTCATGTGCTTTACATCCTTGTTATTTTCTTTCTAATCTTCTCAGACAGCGCTCTTTGGTTTCTCTGGTTCATGTTCAGTGTGGTAAACGGCAAACTGAGACCTGTGGGGCTGATTACAAACCACTCTTTAGTTTAACTTCACTGTGGTCAACGGTTTTACAGCGACCAACTCATTTGTCCAGTCCAGTTTCATTAGAGACCAACACTTGTGTCCATGCCTACAGAACGACCTGTATGCCTGAGTAAACAGCTTCCCTTGTCTGTTTTAGTGTAAAAACAAGTGAATGTTTCTGACCTGGTCCGAACTCCTCCGTGGTCTCCTCGCTCTGCCACACCTCCAGGGCCAAAGGTCCGCTCTGAGCCGGAGGAACACTAACGACGCACGGAGGAGGCTTCTGACCCAACTTCTCCAGCTTCATCTTCTTCTTCTTCTCCTTTTTGAGCTCCTTCTTCAGCTTGGCCTTCTTCTTCTTCTTCTTCTGGCTCTTCTTCTTCTTCTTCCTGTCCTTGCTTTTCTTCTTCTTCTTCTTCTTCAGCTCCTCCTCGCTCGATGAAGATGAGGAGGAGCTGGAGGAGGACGAGGAGGAAGAGCTGGAGGAGGAGGAAGAGGAGCTTCGTCTTTGTTTCTTCTTACGATCTTTTCTGTCTGAGAAAATGTTACAGAATAATTTATTAGGACTTATTATAAGGAAAATAAGTAAATATTGTGATAATAATGAGCAGATATAGTTGGATTCACTTTTAGATAGAGCATAAGTAGTTTTATTTTAGGAAGTAATACAAGCAACTGTAAAGATAGAGGGCTAAATCAAAACAAACACTAAACCAAGACTAAACCTTGTCTAAACCAGGACTGAACCAGAACTAAACCAAGATTAAACCATGTCTAAACCAGGACTAGACTTGGACTGAACCAAGGCTAAACCAGGACTAAACAGGGTCTAACGTAACCCTAAACCAGGACTAAACCAAAATTATTCAGTCAGGGGGGTGCAGTTATATATCCTTTATTCTTATTTTGAATATTTTGAAGCTAAAAGCTGGTCAGTGTATGTTTTAAGCGCTTTTACAGTTCACACACTAACCTTTGGACTTGTGTGGGACAGTCCTGGACCCGCTCCTGGTCCCGCTCCTGGTCCCGCTCCTGCTGCTGGAGGAGGACGAGGGTGAAGACGAGGAAGAGGAGCGTTTCCGTTTCTTCTTCTTCTCGTGTTTCTTGTCTCTGCTCAGTCTGTCCCGGGACCTGCTGCGATCCATGACTGACTCAGATAATTATAATTATAATATTATAATATTATAATAGTTACATAAACCTGATCTGAAACAGCGCAGAGCCGCAGAGAAAACTCCCGGGGCTGTTTCCGCCTGCGCTGTGTTGTTTGGGTTTCTCTTTGAATTCAGTCCGGCCGGAAACAACTTTGGCCTTTAGTTCCTCTTGTGCAGCGAGAATATAAACTGAAAATGAAATAAAATAAAATAAAAATCGTTTGAAAATACTAGAAATGTCACATTCTTTTTTTATGTTTTCTCCTCAAGTAAAAGCCTTAAAATTTCGACTTAAGTAAAAGTATAAAAGTACTTAATTTTAAATGTACTTGCAAGTAAAAGTAAAAGTATTTCACACAGACTCAGCTCATGAATGTGGTAAATGTGAGGGATTTTGCTGATTCCAGATGAAATGAACAAACTGCTGCAGTAGAAGAGACTGAATCTGTCGCTGAGCTCTGATGTCTTTATTATTCTGATGTTTCTAAAGCAGTACTACTTTACTGCATCTGTTATATTTAAGTACTGCTGTGTCTACAATGAGGCCATGACAAAAACACAAGAATTTAAACTAAAACTCAAAATACTTTGTACTTCAAACCAACTCAGAAATGTTGTGGAGTAAAAATACTGATAGTGATACTTGCTCTAAAGGGATTTATCCAATCTAAAACAAACAGACAAAAACAAATAAAAAAACAACAGGTTTACCTATTAGAAGAATAAAGTGTATCTTTTAAAATATAATTTCTTTATGATGAATTACTACATAATAAACTGTGCACACTCAAGCAGAGAAATGTAAATTCAGGCCTAACTTCTGAAGTTAAGACCTCCCTCCATCAACAAGTAAATATGTATGTTTTTTATATTTTATATTCATTCATTCATTCATTCATCTTCTGCTTTTTCTTGTTAAAGGTCGTGGGTCCTGGAGCCTGTCCCAGTAACTTTGGGCTTTAGGCGGGGTACTCCCTGTGCCACACACAGAGACAGACAACCATTCACTCTCACATTCATTCACTAGGGGATATTCAGAGTCACCACTTCACTTAACACTCGCAGGTTTTTGCACGGTGAGAAGAAGCCTGAGAGACCCAGGGTAACCCAGAGAGGACCTGCCCAGACAGACCGCCGGCCCGGGGATCGAACCCACCACCTCCTTGCTGGGAGCTGAGAGCATTTTCTCTGCACTTTGTCTTGTCAAAAATTTGTATGGTACTTTTTGTTTTTGATGCATGGACACTATTTTATTTCAAGAGGGTCGCCCCAGGCCTCAGAATAAAAATCTCTATTATAATGGGCCCATGTGGAGACTGTCCTGCATAACTCTGTTACAGAAGAGTTTTAACACAAATTCAATTTTCAAACCTGTTAAATGTGTAAACTCATAAGAGAAAGAACAAAAAAACATGTTTTTTTTCTTAAGATAAAAACACTAATTGTACTAGAAAAAAAAATGGATATAGTTTAAAAAAAAAAAGTGTAATTTTAAAGCACCTGTTTTTTTTTTTAAATCAGCCTAAATCTTGACTAAAAGAGGACTAAACCAGGTCTAAACAAAGTCCTAAACCAGGAGTAAACCAACATCAAACTGTAGTTAAAAAAAACAACATTTTATAAATTAAAAAGGTTAATGCCCGAACCTTTCCTTTAGTTACTGAACATGCTTCATAACTTTAGGGCCCAGTCTGGAATCCTGCAGCAGGGCCCCACGTCACCAGGGGCCCCCTCCTCCGCCTGTATCTTTTTAAACTTCACATCATTGAGTTTTAATAACCACACAGAGACAGCAGTGTGAGAAGATCATGTAACATTTATTCAAATTCTTTACAAAGGCAATAGTGAATCTTTAAAGCTGGTATTCTATCACAAATCTTCTGTCCTGATAACAGTAGCCCTTTGTAAAACGAGGCTAAACAAAACTGCAAAAAAGAAAAAACTAAATAAAAACCAGCGACATGGGCCGTGGTTCTGTCTGCGCCGTCCCGTCAGCCTCTGTGTCTCCTGTCTCCGCGCGCTTAAATACTCTTTACTGCAGTAATAAATAAAGCAATCTTAAAAACACTCCTCACTGTCGAAGATAAATAACTTTTACGTAACGCTCTGAGCTGCTTTTGTGATTGTAACGATTTAAAAACACGGCTGGACTTTTGCGTTTCTGTCGTCAGTCCGTGTGCAAAGGAGCCCCCGAAAGAGAGAGCAGCTTTGTTATTTAAAAAAAACAAAAAAAACAAAAACAAACATCCTCATGGGTGGGTAAAAGGGGAGCGGAATGTGACTGTAACACGTGGTTTTGGGGCAGATCAGGAGGCGGCGGCCATGCGGATCCTCTCCGGGGGGAAGAGCAGACAGTTCCGGGCCGCTTTGACGGTGTTCTTCATCAGCATGGCCACGGTCATGGGCCCCACGCCTCCCGGGACGGGCGTGATGAAGCCAGCCTTCTGCCGCACGCCTGGGACAAACAGAGAGGGAGGTTTGTTAAGAGAGAGTCAGCCTGGGACAGCGGGTCTGAAGGGTTTAGGTGGGAGAAGATATTTTGTCTTATTTTCTACATTAGTGGTTCTCAAACCAAGGACCATTTCAGAAATTTGTTGGCATTATAATTTACTAAAATCACCCTAAACCAGGACTAAACTATGACCTGGTATAGCCCTGGTTTAGTTCTAGTTTAGCCCTATTTTAGCCCTGGTTTAATCCTGACAGGTTTCCTGGTAGTTTAGCCCTAGTTTAGTCCTAGTTTAGCCCTAGTTTAGTCCTAGTTTAGCCCTAGTTTAGCCCTAGTTTAGCCCTAGTTTAGTCCTGGTTTAGCGCCAGTTTAGTCCTGGTTTAGCCCTAGTTTAGCCTTAGTTTAGCCTTAGTTTAGCCCTAGTTTAGTCCTGGTTTAGCGCCAGTTTAGTCCTGGTTTAGCGCCAGTTTAGTCCTGGTTTAGCGCCAGTTTAGTCCTGGTTTAGCCCTAGTTTAGCCTTAGTTTAGTCCTAGTTTAGTCCTAGTTTAGTCCTAGTTTAGCCCTAGTTTAGCCCTAGTTTAGCCCTAGTTTAGCCCTAGTTTAGTCCTAGTTTAGCCCTAGTTTAGCCTTAGTTTAGCCCTAGTTTAGCCCTAGTTTAGCCCTAGTTTAGCCCTAGTTTAGCCTTAGTTTAGCCTTAGTTTAGCCCTAGTTTAGTCCTAGTTTAGTCCTAGTTTAGCCTTAGTTTAGCCTTAGTTTAGCCTTAGTTTAGCCCCGGTTTAGCCCTAGTTTAGTCCTAGTTTAGTCCTAGTTTAGGCTTAGTTTAGCCCTAGTTTTGTCCTAGTTTAGCCCTGGTTTAGCCCTGGTTTAGCCCTGGTTTATTTGTAGTTTATTCCTAGTTTAATCCTACTTTTGCCCTGGTTAAGTCCTGGTTTAGTCCTGGTTTAGTCCTGGCAGGTTTAGACCTAGCTTAATCCTTATTTAGTAATGTAATTTCTTGGTTTAGACAGCATTTTATCAATTTTTTTTAAATCTCATATTATTTTTAACTTTCTAAAACAGTACCTGAAGAGACCTGAAGTATTTCCTGAGATGGTGCTTTGTGTATAACATTGGAGAACCATACTTTATTTGTTCCTCCCTCCCTCCCAGTAACAAAAACCATGGTCCCGTGGGTCCAGGCCTCACCTTCAAAGTCCACGTCTCCGACCAGCCGACTCTTCCCGGTCACTGGGTCCTGGACTCGGTTTATCCCCACGTCGATAACGGCCGCTCCCTCTTTGATCATGTCTGCGGTGATGAGGTTCGGGATTCCTACGATAACAACAACAAAAATACTGTGAGTTATGTCATTAAAGGTTTTTTTGTTTTTAATGTTGCGGCGAGAAGAGGCCAGGACCTGCTGCAGCCACGATGATGTCTGCGATCTGAGTGTGCTGCCGCAGCTGCTCTTTGGGAGTGTACCGGTGAGAAATGGTGACTGTGGCATCTCCTGCAAGACAAAATATATACAATTACATTAAGAGGTGCCAAAAAAGGTTACTTTATTATAACCCTTATGGAGCGCAACGAGTGCCTGGTGTAAAAAAAAACAACAAAAAAACTTGTAAAAAGGCAAAAGCAACAAATGTGTTTCACCAATTATTCAAGTTTAAGATACCGTATTTTCCGCACTATAAGGTGCATCGGATTATAAGGCGCACCTTCAATGAATGGCCTATTTTAAAACTGTTTTCATATATAGGGCGCACCGCATTATAAGGCACATCCACTAGATGGCGCTGCGCTAAAGGGAATGTCAATAAAACAGTCAGATAAGTCAGTCAGTCAAACTTTATTAATAGAATACAAACCAGCGTTCTTACAACTCCCTCGTTGAAAACAATGTATTTCCAACTCCATTTATCACAGTTCAAAGCTACATGAACAGCGTTCGAGCGCTCAGTTTTCTGTTCCCTCAATGTCGCAACTCTTCTACTGAGATGAAGCAAAGGCCGCGCCTCCTTGTTCTTTTGCGGCAGGATCCATAAACACGCCTATGGCACACATGAACAGCTGGGACTGGAATTCCCCTTTACCGTTTTTACCGCTGTCACTTCGGCGACGCCCCCTGAATACGGTAGCCATAATTAACCAACACTGATCCATATATAAGGTGCATCGGATTATAAGGCGCACTGTCGGTTTTTGAGAAAATTAAAGGCTTTTAGGCGCGCCTTATAGTGCGGAAAATACGGTAATTATTTTTATTTTTTAAAAATGCGCTATGAGTAACCACAGAGGTGATCACCCTCCATCGAGCTTTTAAACTATTAATATAAGCATTTTCTGAAAAGTCTGTGGAAAAAAATTAATGAATAAATTTACTTCCGGTACCAGAGTGGGGCGGGCACTGTTGCGCTCTATCCCCCAATTTTATAAAGTTACGTTGTTTCTGTTCAGTGACAAAAGTGTCTACGTCACAAAACATCATAAATGTGGTATACATTCTTTTTTTTTTCTACTTTTTTTTGCATAAATCTTTTAATCAACTTGTGTTCTGATTATAAATACAAAATATTTAATTATTTTCAGAATTTTAACCCTTTTTATGCCAGTGAAGGTGCAACCTAAAAACCAACTCCCATTAAAACTAAAAACTACTAAAAAATCCCATATCCATCTAAATGTTGTTAGTGATCTTTGACAGACCCAAGGCTGTAATAATCCCCTCTAGAAAATCCAATTTACATTGAGAATATTGGAAATATAGAATTTTTGAGTCCTGTTTTAATAAAAAAATAAAATAAATAAAATAAATTAGATGCTATTACATACACTGGCATAAAAAGGGTTAAAATTGTGAAAATGATTAAATATTTGGTATTTATGATCAGGGCACAAGTTGATTAAAAGATTTATACAAAATATAAAGTAGAAAAAAATATGAATATACTATTTCTATGATGTTTTGTGATGACACTTGTGTCTGAACAGAAGCAGTGCAACAGATTCTGTTAGAGAGAGTAAACATGAAGTAATTTTAGATTTGTGTTTAGAAAATCAGCATTATATAACAGTATCTACGAATACTGAGGCCAGTACTTGTAAACAAAGCTGGTCCCCCGTCTTTTACGTCCTGTCAAAGATAAATCCAGGTCTAGTTTGTCTTTTGAATGAACTTTAGCCGCGCGTCATTAACTTCTGCTGCGTTTCCTTCTCCTTTTGTGAGCTGTGATCCTGAAAAACTGTCCCTGCCTCACATGTAAACAAAGGAGCAGCGGTGGTTAAATACAGCAGACCAAAATTAATCAACAAACACTGCACCGCACCACGGAGACGCGACAGAAATGTGTCCAAGTGCTGCGCCCAAAAAGAGGGAGAAAGTACATACACACCCCTCCTAAAGTGTACTCAGAGACCCCGCTCACCTCCGGGCCTCTCGTGTCGACCGTCCGTGTGCAGTAACATGGCGATGGGCATTCCCACGTTTTTGGACCGGCCCGCTACCAATACGTTCTTCCCGAATGTAGGGATACCTGAGGGAGAGAGGTGACATTTTAGTGGGCGTCCTGCAGAAAGTCAGCGTGATAATCCAGGTGCTGGGGTTACCTGTGCGTCTGATGATCTCCCACACGCCCCAGGGAGTGGCGGGCAGCATGGTGGACTGGTCCAGGCACATGCGGCCCACGTTCACCACATGGAAGCCGTCCACGTCCTTGGCGGGGGCCACGGCGTTGCAGATGGCGCGCTCGTCGATGTGCTCTGCCGAAACAAACGCAAAAGGACAACAATGGATTACCTCACACGACCGAGTGTCAAGACGACTCCTGCTGTTTTTGTGGTGTTATTTTCATTTTGAAAGCCAACGATCTCTGGTGATATGAAGCAAAAGTAGTCCTGTCCTGTGGTGTTTTCACGTGTGTTTCTAGCTTTGTGGGGGCCCCATGCATGAAGCCGTTTGCCTTTTCTGCGATCCACAAACAGCCACAATCCATTACACTTCATGAGCTTAAGGTCTATGTTCTGCTTTTATTCATATTTTTAAACCAATCTTGGCAACTTGTAGAACAACAGCACATTTTACAACCTTTAAAAACATTATATTATTAAAAGAAAGCTTTTTTAATAATTACTTTATTGCTGCCCTAAGGAAACAGGTGCAGAGTCCGGCAGAGGGCAGCTCTGTTACGGTCTGCTGAACATGAAACATAGAAAAGAGCTTTTTTCCTTTTTTCTATTTGGGGCACCCTAAACATGTGATTAGTCCACATATAGCTAGAAACTGCCCTGTAGGTACGCACTAGTGTTGGAGCACCTGAGACTGGCCTTGGTCTAGTCTTGGCTGTAGTTTTAATCAGTCTTTGTCTTGGACTTGAATCCAGTTTTACCGGTCTTCTCTCGGGTGTGGCAGACTCTTATTTACCAGAAAGAAAAAGCTATTCTTTATAATTTTGGAGTTATTTTCCACATCAGAAGAACCAGGAAAAAGATCAGTTTCTGTTTGGTCTTGGTCTGGACTCAGTCTTGAACGCTGAAAGTCTTGGCCTTATCTTGGTCTGGTTTCACCCTGGACTCTGGTCTTGGTCTCGACTACAACACTGATAGGTTCTGTGAATGAAAGCGTCCTGTACCTGGCAGAGGCAGCTGGACCAGCAGCCCGTCGACGCGGTGGTCTGTGTTCAGTTTGTCGATGAGGTCCAGCAGCGCTTCCTCGCTGATGGACGAGTGTTTCAGGATCGTCTCAGTGGAGATTCCTGCGAAGAACACCAGACTTTAATCTTACTATAAACACTTTAATTTGTTTTTAAAGTCAGCGCGTGCTACTCACCGACGTCGGCCGCGGCCCGCGTCTTGTTGAGGACGTAGGAGTGACTGGCCGGGTTGTCCCCCACCAGGACGACGCTGAGGTGGGGTCTCCTGTGCCCGGCCATGACCCACTTCTCCACCTCGACCCGCGCCTCGTCCCGGATCTGCCGCGCCAGCTTCCGTCCTGAGATCACCACGGCCTCTTGTCTGCGGAGGAACCAGACACAGCCGCGTTACAAAAGAGTTCATCAGCTCTGGCCAGGACAAAAAAAGTTACTTCTGCAGCAGTGGTGGCGTTTTTTTAATTTTTACTACACACCTCAAGTTTATCCAAGTACGTAGTTTCGAATGAGAGACGACATGACTGTTGTGTTACGTTTTCCTGGACTGTGTTGCCCTCTGAACAGGCTCTGCTTTTCAAACTGAGACCACCCCTGCTCACTGGCTGTGAAAAGGTTTGGAAAGGCCACAAAACAAGCCCAAAACTGCAGATACTACCTTTATCCCTTGCCCCAATAAGGACAAAAGTGTCATTTAAAAAAACAACAACAACCTAACTTTGCAGTGTTTCTTACCTTTTCTATGAAACTTGGCTCAAGTGTGTATTTGATCACTTATTTTGATTTTCTAAACACAAATCTAATATTACTTTATTTTTCCACTCTAACTAAATCTGTTACGTCGCTCCTGTTCAGAGACAAAAGTGTCCTTGTCAACGAAACATCACAGAAATAGAATACGTTTGTGTTTTTTCAACTTTTATAGAACAGGTTTTCATCAACTTTTTCATTATTTTCAGAATTGTAACCCTTTTTATGCCAGTGTATGTAATAGCATCTCAATTCTTTAGTAAAAACACAAATAAAAATGACATTTTTTTAATATTCTCAAAGCAAAGTGGATTTTTTTTTTGTAGGGGGCGTTATTACAGCATTGATTCTGTCAAAGATCACCAACAACATTTATTCAGATGGATTTAGGTTTTATTGTAGTAACTTTTCATGGCTTTTAATGAGAGTTGTGTTTTTAGTTTGTACATCGCACAGCAAAAAGAATTATCCCTAAAAATAAATGCTGTGAGCAATCTTCTGTGTGCTATTACATAAACTGGCATAAAAAGGGTTAAAATTCTGAAAATAAAGAAATATTTGCTATTTATGGTCAGGGCAGAAGTTGATTAAAAGATTTATGCCAAAAAAGTTGAAAAAAATATGAATGTATACCATTTTTATGATGTTTTGTGACAGAGAAACTTGTCTCACTGAACAGTAACAACAACTTTTTAAATTGGGATACAAAGTTAAAATAAAATATGGCTGCTGGTGACGGCTGTAATAAAAAAAACTGTATTTTTGACCGCGTAAGCCACAGTGACACGACCACTACTTTCAACACCATCATTTTAAATGGTCTCATTTTTACAGTCACCACTGAAAAGGCGCTCTGTCCTTTCTGGGACAGCACTGTGGTTAACCTTTATCCCCAAAGCCCTGTGAACTCTGCACATTCTGCTTCAGAGCTAGATCTGCTGAGCAAGCCTTCAGTGAAATATCAAGTATCTGTAATGTACAACTCTGGGCTACTGTACCCCCGCAGCCTGAGACACGAGGTAACAAATCTGCCCCCCGCCCCATCAAACCCTAGAAGCTCTGGCTCTGGCCTCTAAAATTAAAATTAGCCCCGGAGCGTTTCCACCTGACACCGACGCTTGGGACGGTGCCGGTGGTGCCAACATTACTCCTGTGGATCAGACGCTGCTAAAACACAGACAGAGGGTGGAAAGTTACTGAGTTCAGGACGGGTCAGGACTGGTCCCGCCACTTATTTCTCCTCCACATGTAATCGAACATGCCAGCAGCTCCCCTTACGTAACCAGGAGCCCACGGCGGAGGCGCAGTGAGCCGTTCACAGTGATGTAACCGGGCTTTTCTTCTGATAATCGACCCAGAAGTGCATCAGTGTGAAAACGGGGTGAGGGCGACCACTTACCCCATTTATTTACCTAAAGACAGCAGCGTTTTAATAAAGACAGGAGGAAAGTCACTGGACACTGTGCTTAATAAATGCATGCAAAGTATTTTTAGGACTTTGGTGCCAAGTGGGTTAGCTCGTCCCACAACCAGAAGGTCCTGGGTGTTTTGGGAACAGTGGGCGAGCTGTAATAACACATTTAAATCTAACAACCTCCAGTTTTTACTTTATATATTAATGCATTCAGTACCAAAGGCAAAGGTTTGGACACATTTTTCTGTGACAGTGGTGTGCAGTCCACTGTTAAGTCATGATTTAGATTAAGACTTTAGTCCCTGTTATGTTTTAGTCCTGGCTTAAGCTTGGTTTAGTCCTGGTTTAGTCCAGTTTTGGTCCTTGTTTTGTCCGGTTCTATCCCAAAAAGGTTAATTTGCTTTTTTACTCATATTAATACATGCATTTCTTATAGACAGACCAATATTTCTGACATGTTTCGGCCGCTTATTTCCTTGTGATCTCCCTCAGAAAAGTCACAATACAATTTTTCTCTCTTTAAAGAAATCCATGTATTAATATAATCCTGATTTAGTCCATTTTTTGGAGGGTGCTCATGTTAGTCGTGTTTATCCAGGAGTCTTTTGCAGCTCCTTCACTAAACCTTTCCAGTTTTATTCCTGTACTGCTCTGAGGATTACGTTTGTGTGTAGACCACTGTTTAGACCCGATTTAGTCCAGTATTATTCCCATTTATAGGTTAAGTCCTGGCTTAAACTTGGTTTTGTCCTGGTTTAAGGCTATTTTTGGGGGGAATGCTCATGTTAGTCCATTAAAGATCCAAATATTTTACTTGGTAAGAAAGTTTGAGAACCAGTTTGTCTTGTAAAAAATTAATAGAAATGTGTGTCCAAATATTTGACTACTGCTGTAGACTGAACCCAGTTTTCAAGAAGTACGGTAAATGCCATTTGTCTACATTGCAGGGAGTATGTGGAATTATTTATAGAACTATTTCAGAACATATTTGGCTGTCAAAGACTTAAATGAACCTAGGTTTGGACTAAGCCGAAGGATAAAACAGAGATTAACAGAAAAATGCAAAACTAAAGAAGGACACAACAGCGACTAAACCAGAACTGAACAAGGACTAAAACCAGAACTAAACCACAAAAAAAACAGGGCTAAAACCAGGACTAAACCAGGAACAAAACCAGGTCTAAACCATGAAAAAACAGACCTAAACCAGGAATAAATTAGGTCTAAACCAAGTCTAAACCAGGTCTAAACCAAGACTAAACCAGGTCTAAACCAAGACTAAACCAGGTCTAAACCAGGTCTAAACCAAGACTAAACCAGGTCTAAACCAGGTCTAAACCAAGACTAAACCAAGAACAAATTAGGTCTAAACCAAGTCTAAACCAGGTCTAAACCCAGAACTCAGCTTAGACTACCAGGACTATGCCACACCCTGACTAATCCAGGTCCTGGGTGTGTACATCAGACCGAAACAGTTGGTAACCATGAGCACAGGACATGACATGAGTTTATCACCTCGGCCTCTGCCTAAACCTCAAACAAAACCTTATTGAAGTGAGTCAACATGAAGCTGGGAGCATGATTTTTGGTACACGCCATCTTTAACGTCTCAGGTGTTTAGATATGTTCTTGTATTTCCTCTACTTTTTTTGGTTTGTTCAGAGCAGGACAGGAAATGTGACACTGACTGACGGGATTATTACGCCTCATACAGTCGCTGATACAGTTTATTGTCATGTTTTAATCAGACGTTTCCAGTCACTCGTGTGTGGAACAGATAAAACTGGGTGTTTCTTCAGCTCTAAACTCTCTCAACTCCAGTCTAGGAAGGAGGAACAAATACACACACACACCACTGTTTAAACTGGGAAATAAAGCCCAATGAAATACACACTACAGCTTAAAACAGAGTCACTAAATAAAGTCCAGACTTTGAATGCAATATTTTAAACCTAAACCTTATTTTTTCATTATTTTTAGTAGATTGGCAGTCTGTCTTGGGTTAATTTATGGAGGTTAATATCTGAGCGATTTTACAGATGCATGGTGTGGTGCTTTAAGATTATGACTTATTACTTAAAATTATAAATGTAGACTTTTTTCCCCAGACAGCTGAAAGACTTTGGGTAATTTCTGTTCTGAAAATCCATCAAGACGTTGCTGATGTGTCAATATTCAACATGTTATGCTATTGTCAGTATAACACTCACACTTTTTCATTCATAGAATTATAAAAATTGATGAGCGCATTAATGATATATGGTTTTATACTTTAATGTCAGGGGAAAATGTTTGGGTTAATAGTACTTTGTAGGGCTGGACGATTTTGAACAAATATCTAACTGTGATTTTTTTGAGAGAGATTACGGCTGCGATTAGATTTGTGATATATTTTGTTCAGTTCACAGTCAACATTTTAAGCATTTTGTAACTGTAATATTCACTGCTGAACTAATCCAACCACAGCTCTTCAGTTCATGTCTGTAGAGGTCTGAACTACAGCTGTACAGTGCAAAAAAATCTAAATCTACATTAGTTATAATGACTTGAATTCAGCAAAAGTAAGAAGAAAATCCCACTTACCACATGGACAAATAAATCTGCTTGAAATAAGTAAAAAATAGCTTGAAACAGGGGAGAAATAACTTGAAACAAGCCAAATAATTATTAATAAGTGACCTAATTAGTAAATAAATCCAATCTAGTGAAAATTGCTTTAATAAAGATTAATCATCTGAATTCAAGTCATTTTAACTAATGTAGATATTGATTTTTTGCAGTGTATTAAGATCTGTTCTCTGCAGAGGATATTATATCACCTAAATAAGTGGTTCCCAAAGTGAGGTCTGGGGCCTCCTGGGGGTCCGTGAAAGCACTGCAGAGGGGCCCCCAGAGGCGGTATATATTAAGTGCATAAAAAGAAATATAGTTTGAAATAAATGACTTACTCTAAAACAATTTTTAGACAACAGTCATTGTTTTTTGCAACGTTTTTATAGAAATATATGGGGAAAAATATGACAGTCTTTTGAATAGAGGATAGTTGTATTGTTGGGGGTCTGTGTGGGATTTTTGGAAATGTAAGGGAGCTGCGACTCTCTTGAATTTGGGAATAGCTGACATATATAATAGCAACCTACGTGATTTGCTAATTGCAACACTTCAAATTGCGATTTTTCGATTAATTGTGCAGCTCTAGTGCTTTGACTTCAATACAGATTTTGTGTATCCTCTCCGACTCAAATCTTAAAATTGGACATGACAAACGTATTCGACACAGTGCTTGTAGTGCACATTTCCTTAAAAGCACAGAACTTGCATTTGTCCGGGCCAGCTCCAGATTAAACCCTGAGCCCATGTCAACGCGATACACGATACGAGCTCGTTCATGAGGATCACTTTTATTTACCAACATTTCCTCTCCTTTAGAGGCGCGAGTACACAACAGTAATAGCAGCTGTAACCGTGTAACCCTTGGCCAAGTCGGTGAAGCAGAGATATTGTGTGCAAGGGTCACAGGAGGAAAACCTTCAGGACATTGAGGGGGACGTAAGGACATTGAGCGGGATGTAAGTGCATTGATTAAAGGCATTGGAGTCACACTGTCCTCCGCACGCTTCCCATCAGTTCCTGCACGAGAGGCCGCGGCCCGTGGCTCTGTAAGGTTCTGAGCAAAAATACTGAGGTGTGGAAATGAGGAAGGCTGTGCTGGGGGAGGCAGAAACTGGATACAGCTACAGTGAGAGCAGAGCACAAAATAATTCTGCCAGAAAGTAACAGAGCAGGGCGGTGGAGAGGAGCTGGAGCCTCAGCCAGGGCTTAGCTACAGAATATTCCCAAATATTAATGGGTACTTGACTTTTTTGTACGGTTGTGTAACGCAACTTTGAATGCAAAAAGCAATTCATAATAATTTTAAATGTCTATTATTGCTACATTATTTGGCAATGTCCTGAGGTGTGACGTTTTCCTGTCACACTGCAGGACATTCACCACAATTTGTCCATTTTTACTTCTTGTCATACTTTGTTTAACATGTCTGTGGTGTTAACTTCATATTTATACACCTGTCCCATCCTAAAACAGCAAACACAAGACAGACACATGTTAACAGTTTATGCGAACATTTGATTCAACTAAAATTTATTAAAAAAATAAGAGTTTCTTTTAGCCTTAACTCAAGAGGTTACTATAAATGACAGATGGGTCCTGTAGGTTTTGTGGCAGCTGCCTGTTTAAAAGCAGATCTTTCCTGTCACAGCGCAGGACACCATTTTGAAGGTTAGACGTTTACCTACAGCTTTATTTTACATACATTTAAAAAACTTAACATGTGACTAAGCCCCAGCCCAGCTCAGCCCTGGGTTAGTTTGGTTTTTATGCAAAGATATCCGCGCTCAGATGGAAAAAAAACAACTATTATCAATGCAAACATATTCTAAAACAATACTATATGTACCAGAGACTAAAGGGTGACCAGATGTCCCAACACATATCTGTAAAAACACAAATACGTCCCAGTCCACAACAAACCATGTCTCAGTTGCAGGAAGCGTAAAATCAAACTCATGACAGAAAATTGTATGGATTTCGGAAGCTTTTTAGGAAAAAAAATACAGTACGTGTCCCAGTTTTTGGAGAGAATTTTAAGTTACATTTTAAGAATCACTTTATCTTATTGTGGTTTTGCTGCCTGTTTTATTTTGTCATTGTCATTTTTCCAAAGCACAGGCAGTGTCCCATCATTGGTTCTAGGGCTGCACAATATATCGCAAAATTATTGTTATCGCAATATCCGTATCGCAAAAATCTAAATATATCACAATAACGCTGTGGTCTTCCATCTGACAGAGATTTACACTGAAGAATCATTTTCCACCAGAGCCTTAAAAGAACATGTGTTGTGACTAAATAAAAATGTTTAAAAAGTCCAGTTTTAGTGGTAATTTAATTAATTTAGTCACAGCTTAGCCTTGTTTTATTCCTGGTTTAGTCTGTGTTAAGTTTTGATTTTGTTGCTTTTTGACTTGTAAATACAGGAACTTACATTTTTGTGAAATGTAGTGAATTTAACTTACTATGTTTGAAAAGTAGGCTCTATTTTCAAATATCGCAATAATATCGTTATCGCAATTTTCAACATAGTTATTGAATATCGCATGTTTCCTCCATATCGTGCAGCCCTAATTGGTTGCCTCTGAAACTGTGTAGGAAAGGTGTAAATATTAATACTGCACTGTTCCTGTTTTGTTAATAATAAATAGCCTACTATAGTCCAAACTTTGGAAACCTCTGTGTTAAAAGTAGATCTTACGCCTGGTGGTCTTATCACAGGGGCTCTACATGCACAGAGCACACAGTCCCAGTCTCCAGCTGAGTCCTGGGACCTGCTGCAGCCCTGACTGCAAACACTCAGGACGATTTCATCAGCCAAGCCAAGAGCTGCTGTGTTACCGGCGAACCGCTAGGGGCGCGCCAAAACGAGACCGCCTGCGGACATTTAGTACAATCTCCCCCACACAGCGACGCACGAAGGCTTAGGAAACACACAGCTGGTACGATAAAAGCTGAATATGAGCAGAAATACAGATGGATAAAAGGATTGTAGCAAAGATTAGACCCGGTTTTCATTGAGGAAGGTGTTCAGAGACAAATGTCCGTGCGGCGCGCACTCACCTCGCCGCGGTCGTGTGCAGTTTGCAGACTCGGTGCTGCTGGGAGTGCTGGCACAGTTTCCTGAGGGTCCTGACCGCTGCCATGGTGTCCTGGGCTGAGGAGGCTGAAGAGGAGACAGGAGCGCGGAGGAAGACGCAGCGCCGGGGAGCCGACCGAGAGAGAGAGGCTCTGGAGGAGGAACGAGGCGCGGAGCAGCGCTTTAACGCCCTGCCCTCGTTACGCACGCCCTTACGTCACTGTTATCTGCTGCTGCCACGCCCCCTCTGCGGATGGGACAGGCACACTGCCACAGAGCTGACCCGAGGGCCACTGCAGGCCTGACAAATGGGGAAAGTAAGGGGTCAGGGAACACAGAGAGCATTTTTTTCATGGCTTGTTCCCTCAACACAGAGCAGGAAGAAAAACTTTTGTTGTGAACTTTTAAAATGGCTCTGTTTTGTTACTACATTGATCTAGTTCTGTTTATGTTGTTTATTTTGTATCATCTGAAAGTATATTTTTAAATAATTATGGTAAGAAGTAAATAAATAAAATACATGAAAAGGATCCTGGTCGCATTTTGGGAGGTGGGGAACATATTCCCTCAGTGGAATTTTGGGAGAAAATGTAGGCTTCTTCACGAAAACATTTAATAAAATCTAAGTTTATTTGTGAACATATTAGAAAAAGAAGGTTTTTCTGGGCTTTTGCAAAAAGTATTAGAATTTATCTTTATTTGTAATTTTATTGTAAAACCTTAAAGCAGGAGTGTCCAAATGTTGCATACTTGGGCAAGACACTTCATTCTCCTCGTCTATGTGTGAGTGTGCTGTGTGATCGGAGACAGAAAGCAGTTTATGAGTCGGAGATGACCACATTACTTTACAAAGCCCATTTGTTTACGCTCTGGGTCTACACTGACACTGCAGAAACACTTTTATTAACACATTTATTAACACATTTATTACCAAGCATCTCCTCTGCAGTCTCCACACAGCCCCCTCCGCCTCCAGGCTCACGCTACGCCCCCGAGTACAGCTCCATAGCGCCCCCATTCGGACCAACCATTGCTGTCGGTGTGGCGCAGTTTCGTGAGTCCGCCGGCAGAGGGCGTGCGTCTGCGCATGTGCCGCTGGGGAGATAGAGGAAGAGAAGTTAGCCTAGCGTCACTGTGACAGCACGCAGCGGACCGCAGTCTCTTCTTTTGTCTGTAAATCGTGACTTTTCCACATCCAGCAGCTGTTTCTCGTCTTTAAAGGACCCAGAGAGCGCTTCGCAGAGATGAGCTTCCTGTTGTGAGTAAAGTGTCGCTGTTGTGGTTAAAGTT
Organism: Bostrychus sinensis; assembly: GCA_020698575.1. NCBI lineage: Eukaryota > Metazoa > Chordata > Actinopteri > Gobiiformes > Eleotridae > Bostrychus > Bostrychus sinensis. The sequence goes on along the minus strand of CM036249.1, from coordinate 7,082,755 downwards.
AGCTGCGGTCCATCTTCAGGGGAAGTTACTGCCGCTCACGAAGACGACTGCGCTCCGAGCGTTCAAGCGGAACTGTTTCGTTTAATCCGCGCAGTTTATAGCGTTAAATTTATTATTAAGCTTCTGATTTATGTTGTGTGTATTTGTTGTGTCGAACTTTGAAACTGTGGCGAACTTAGTAACTTTGTGCTAACCTGTTAGCTTGATGCTTGAGCCGCCGTAGCGCAGTGTTGCTCAGCCCCGGGTTAAAGCCTGGGCTCCTCTGCTGACATCACCCACCAGAGCTGCGGACCTGGGGGAGTTTCTGAGACTCTTCTTTAATCAAAGGAGGGGTCAGCTGTTGCAGTGATGATTGCACTATTCTGGTATTATTCAAAGCAGTAATAAAAACACTGGCTAGTTAACCTCAAACAGATGTGGTAATGTAATGAAACACTGACAACAAACCTAATCTTCTGAGTTAACAAACATCTGACTCCTGCGGAGTCAAATACTTCTCTACTTTGGTTGTTCTCACAAAATAAACATCATACATACTGAATACGGAAATCTATTAAAATAACAGAACTGATAAATAATAGATACTGTGCAGTGCAACTCTGATATTTATTTGACATATCTGATTATTGTTTATATCCCAAACTTTATTGTAACTCACTTTTTACAGACCCAGAGCTATTTTACACAGCATTCTCTGTGGGTACTTGAAGTTTGGAGATGTAACACCTTTTTTTTTTGTCCTGCAGTGTGACACAATTTTGTAGAATGTTCACTAAGCTGTATAAAAAGTGTAAAGAAACCTTTACACAAGCAATTCATTATTTCAGATGTAACTCTTTATTACTATTTTATATATATTTCAACATTGTCCTGCGATGCGACTTTTTCTGTCACACCCCAGAACATTCACTATCATAAATTATTCAACATGTCTGTGCTGCTAATGTAACAAATATATCCTTGTCCCATCCCCCAGATTACTATTATTATTATTGTTTTATTACAGCGGTGACACTGCAGGACACCAAACAGACACACATTAATGTTTTTGAAAAAAATGAGAATTTTACTAATGTTATTAATGAAATAACAGTTTCTTTTGCTCTTTAGCTCACAGCCTTAACTCCAGAGGTATGTCTAGTCTGTAAATGAAAGATGGGTCCTGTAGGTTTTGTTGCAGCTGCCTGTTTAAAAAACAGATCTTTCATGTCACACCGCAGGACACCATTTTAAATACAAAATTAAACTTATTTTAATTTTTATTGCAGGATTCAGGTGGAGTTAAAAGTGTTGTTTTAGTAAAGTACAAATATGTGACATAACGCCAAAAACTTAATACATTTTCACAGACACTAGTGACTTATTTTTGTGGCATTTTACATGTTATTGTTAAAAATACAAACAAAATCACACAAAGGAGAAATAGCAGAAAGTCCCTGTATTTACTGGTCAAAACTGTGACACAGGAAAAACGTAACAAAGACTAAACCAGGACTAAAAGCAAGACTAAACCAGGACTAAAACAAAGACTAAACCAGGACCAAAATAAAGCTAAACCAGGATTCAACCATGACTAAAACAAAGCTAAACTAGGACTGAAACCAGGACTAAAACAACGACTAAACCAGGACTAAAACAACGACTAAACCAGGACTAAAACAACGACTAAACCAGGACTAAAACAACGACTAAACCAGGACTAAAACAAAGACTAAACCAGGACTAAAACAAAGACTAAACCAGGACTAAAACAAAGACTAAACCAGGACTAAAACAAAGACTAAACCAGGACTAAAACAAAGACTAAACCAGGACTAAAACAAAGACTAAACCAGGACTAAAACAAAGACTAAACCAGGACTAAAACAAAGACTAAACCAGGACTAAAACAAAGACTAAACCAGGACTAAAACAAAGACTAAACCAGGACTTAAACTAAGGCTAAGCCAGGACTAAACTAAGGCTAAACCAGAACTAGTTTCTTGCAATGTAAATATTGCTTTTCCTGATATTGCGATAAAGATAATTTTGCGATATACCGTGCAGCTCTACCCAGTAGTCTTGTAGTTAGTCAGTGTGTTGTTATTAAAGCGGCTGATTGCAAAACAACACCAGATGGGAAGTATTTCTCACTTTGTTACAGCTACTCTCCCACACAACATGGCCCTTTGTTCTGCAGTGTATGTTGGTTTGGTAATGTCGGCTGTTTGTTTGCTTTTATTTGTTTGCTTGCAGTGGCAGTCGCTCATCTAAAACCTTCAAACCCAAGAAGAACATCCCCGAGGGCTCTCACCAGTATGAGTTGCTGAAGCACGCCGAGGCCACGCTGGGCAGTGGCAACCTGCGGCAGGCCGTCATGCTGCCAGAGGGAGAGGACCTCAACGAGTGGATTGCTGTCAACAGTAAGTGTGGATAATGACATATAAGTAAACATAAACACAACATAATAATAATAATTTTGTGCATACTCAGAATCTTGGACTCATAAAATAAATAAACAGTAACAACACAAGAGGCAAAAACAGGCCAAGATGATGCAAAAATACCAATAGGATGCAATAAAATCATACTCAAGTTAAAGACAAAGAACTTAAAACTTAAAAGCAACAGAAAAGTAAAACCATCTCACACTGTGTTAAAAGCCAGTAGGAAACAGGTTTAAAGAGGATATATTCTGCAAAATTGACATTTCTGAGCTTTCTTCCATGTTATAATGCTGTACCCTCGCCAAAAAGAGACCTAGAGTTGTGTTTTGTTTCATTCATGGCTGTTTGAGTAATCCTGTATCGTCCGGCGCTGAGTTTCTGAGGCCTCCACCTCTTGCACGAAGCTCCGCCAACTCCAGGAAGCACTGAGCAATCAACAAATCCTCTACATCCAGTCTGCTTTCATTAATTTATCTAAAAAACAGTGTACAGCTCTGTTTCCACTGATTCCTTACAGTTTTCATTTCGTAGTAAAACGGCATCATACAAAAAGTTTAAAGAAGTAAATTTTCCCCCTTTGATTATGTTCAAAAGAGGACCACACTCTGCTGCCCTCTACTGGAAACATTTTCTTTTAGTCACATAATGTTTTTTAAGGTTGTAAAATGTTATGCTGTTCTAGAGGCGACCAAGATTGGTTTAAAAATATGAATAAAAGCAGAATCTAGTTCCTTTAAAAACCAGCAGAGACTGGGCCTGTCTTATCTCCAGTGGAGGTTGGTTCCACAGTTTTGGAGCAGCAGCATTAATTTGCGTTTGGGGTTTGAAGCGCTGTACTTCCTGAGCTATTACTGCCCCACATTTGTCAGACTTTTGCAGCATCATGTGGCCACCCTGAGGTCAGAGGGAAACAAGGAAGTGAAAACCTAATCATTGTACTGTGAAGGTCTAACATTAACAGCTTCATTAAATGCACATCACTTCAGACTTTTGGTGTTCAGCTATAGAGACTATTCATCTATACACGACTCAGTTATTCATCATATTCAAATGCAAAACTTTAATTTGGACGTCTTAATGTTATGGAAAAATAAATCCAAATGCCGAAGTTTCATGCTGTTTTTATCTGTGTTAATGTGGGTGGCCCTATTGGCTGGTATCATGTGGATTATATTTTAGATTTTCCTAAGTGCGTGCATGGACTTGTGAGTATTTTCTAAAGTCTCATGTAACTCCATGTGCTTTTAGTTTGTGGAGAGGAAAGGATTACACTTGTGATTGGCTCTTACGTGTCCAAACTTGCCAAGAAATGCTACAAGTTCAACGCGAACTGGACAGTTTTTTAGCCAAAAGTCTTCCATTAGCAGCAGTTCAAAACAATGGCTTTTACAGCTTTAGGACCTACTGAGTCTAATCTTTTTGGTTGTATTTAAAGTCTCTGCGTTCATGTAGCCCCAGTGGAAAGTCAGTTGTCCACACCCAGTCTTTGTAAAAACACAAAAAGTCACCACATTTAGGTCTAAAACTCTTTGAGGAGAAGATGTTTTATGGTTTTTAGCTGCACACAACAGAACAGTGAAGGGTGTAGACTCTCAGCTTCAGTTTAATTTGTCTGACCTAATATTTCTGGACCTAATGTCTGCAACTGGGGAGACCAGATGTCAGCACAGCATTTTTAGCTCAATTGACATGTCCCGCAATTTGATGCTGTCCCTGTCTTGTGGCGCTGATTTGCGTGGAACTGACTCAAATTTTTGGTAGAAAATAATGTTTTTATTGTTAATACAAAAATAAAGGAGGTGTTGGACAGTTGGTACCAAAACTAAAGGGCTGCAGACAGTTACAGACACGATTCTGGGATATACCGCTCTCTGAAAATAGTTCATACCATGATTAATATGTGTATACTCCAGATAACAATTAATTTGATGCGTGGTTTTAGTTCTAAAGCAGATTACAGTGTAACCATGAGTGAGGATTCTCTCTCGTCCAATCAGCTCGCAGCAGTGCCCACCTCTAACCGTTCCAGACCGAGCTGGAGTCCATCGGGGAGGAGTACCAAAAGCAGAATGGTTTGGACTGCTTTTTGGGAACACTTTAGAACACTTTGGGAAGTGAAAACTCTCCCAAATCGACCTGTCCCGTCCTGTTCAGACCTAGTGGAAAAGCACCTTATTAATTCAGAGCGTCTCAGAATTGAGAAAGCCTCTTGGATAAGAGGTGAAATGTCTTCAACTTGAAAAATCCAATCCAGATGACTGCTTTTTAACTTTTTGTTGCGATGCAATTACCCTGGACGAGTGAGAGTCTTCACAGACACCTTATTAATTGTCTGTTATGTTTATGGCAAGAATTGCACTTTAACTTTATTTTCTCCTGTGTTGTTTTTTTTTTTTTTTTTAGCGGTGGATTTTTTTAACCAGATCAACATGCTGTACGGCACCATCACAGAGTTCTGCACTGAAACCAGCTGCCCCGTCATGTCGGCAGGACCAAGGTACGAGAGTTATTAGATCTGCACCATGTTGTAAGCAATAGCAATAGCTTCTGTGTTATATATTGTTTGTGATATGACCGGCAATGTTTAAATACACTTTTTTTGACAAAGCAGATGTTAAATTCGGTTTTATTTTTGGAAAAGATACAGCTCAACGGGAATAAAAATGGGGCTAAATCAAAACAAACACTAAAGCAGGACTGAACCAGGACTGAACCATGTCTAAACTAGAACTAAACCAGGATTAAACAAAGACTAAATCAGGATTAAAATCAGGTTTAAAGCAGGACTGAACCAGGACTAAAGCAGGACTAACCCCGGACTAAAACAAGACTAAACCAGGATTAAACAAGGCTTGAACCAGGACTAAACCAGCATTAGAGCAGGACTGAACCAGGATTAAACAAGGACTAAACCAAGACTAAACCAGGGCTAGACCAAGACTAAATCAGGATAAAATCAGGACTCGACCAGGACTAAACCAGGACTCAACAAGGCTAACATTGAACTAGGACTAAACTATGTCGAAACTAGAACTAAACCAGGATTAAACAAGGACTAGACCAGGGCTAAATGGTAGCTCATTGTTAATTTAATGGCAGTAACATGTCTAAACACAGTTAAGATGGGGACAAAAAAAGAAAGAAAGTTTTACTATAAGAAAGCAGATGGAGGAGCGTTTTGCCTCTGTTATGTTAAATGTCAACTCCTCAGTGAGATGTCTGGGTATAACAGGAACATTTTAATAAAGGCAGAGTCTGTGTTGTCGTTACCAAACCACTTTCTTTGGCCGTGACTGTTCTAAAAATATAACCCATGGTGTCGCCAAATGGTTGGGGCATGATCAGGAAGTCACATGAGGAAAACAGGAATTAAAGTCTGCTGCTGCTCCTTCTAGGGACTCGCGGTTCAAATCTAGATCTGTGGCTTCCTCTGTCCGCCGAGCTGCCAAGACGCTCTGCACTCAGGAGGAAGAGGCCACGCTGCACTTCCTGTTCAACTACACCTACAGCTGAAGTCTGAAATGTGTCTGTTTTAACACAGGCCCATGGGCAGTATTATCCAGCCCTTAGCTTCAGGACTTTGTGGAGCATCCTTTCACTTTTATAACTTCGACAAATATTTTGGGTCACTGCTAACAAGCTTAGTCTTTGCCCTTTTTTCTCCTGCAGAAGCCTCAAGCTCAGTGATGTTTGATGCCCTCTTCTTTAAAGGTCCCATATTATACTTTTTCAGGCTTTATGAAGTAGTTTTGGACACCTTTGCATTAGTATTTCACATTTTCTAACTCAAAATAATGTGTATGTATGGAAAACGTCTTCTTTTAGGCTATAGCCACATGTAGACGAAAACAATTTCCATAAACACGGCACCATCTCAGTAAACGTGTGCTTCCACAGGGGTTCACACAAAAAAACACTGAAAATGCTGTAATACATCTGCCAGGCCTGTTGGTGGCGCTGTAACGCTGCCACAGAAACACTCCAAAAACAGACAAGAACAAGCGCAGAAAACTGGTGCGATGTAAACAATAAGAACATGGAGGTGAATATGATTGTACGAGCTAGAAAGGAGACCTCAGTCTGTAGAGAAAAGAGCAGAATATTTTGCTGTAAAAGCCATAAAAAGCTCTGTAGCGTCTGCAGCTCCAACACAACATCGTAAGACGCCGTTGTTGTTGTCGTGGTCTGAGTTTAGCGCATGTGTGTTAAGGCAGAGATGTGGCTACAGCGTCATCGTTTCAGAAAAGAGGTGTATGTGCTGTAAACACAGAAATATGAATACGACGTTTTGAAATCTTTCCACTAGGGCTGTAGTCGACCAAATAAATTGTTAGTTGACCAAAGTTATGCCCTGCGCAGCGATTAATCGACCAAAAAGGATATGTGGTGGGGACTTACCGGAGTCTTACACAAACAAGTGACTTCACATTAATTAGGGAATAAAACATTTAGAAAGGATGTCTGTAAAATATATTGCTATGTAAAAATCAGCTATCTTAAATAAAATGAAAAATAAAAGCTATCAAATCATAATTTAGACCAGCTTTATTTTTTATTATTATTATTATTATTGGAGTTCATGCAACTAATCGACCAATAACATTTTAGTCAACCAAGACCTTACCGACTGATTAATCGACTAAGTGACTAGAAGCTGTCAGCCCTACTTTCCACTCTGGGATCGATTTCATAAATGATTGTATTCGGTCCCAAAACGCCGGATCCATGTGACTGAAATGCCTATGATATAAAAAAAACTTTACGAATACAGCTAAGCCTGTCTCCATGTGGACAAGGCCTTAGTGTATATCGATAAACGTGGGAAAAAGGTATAATATCGATATGAGAACCTTTCATGTGAAAATAAAACCATATTTTTTTAAATTCTTGTGTTTTTAATGAAATAAAAGTCAACTTTGCTTTGCCCTCTGTCTCCTGAATGTAATTTACCCCGGCCCCAGATCTTTTATGATTTTTGGTTAAAAGTTTCTGTGTTGGTGTGTCTGTGTTGAATTGTATCAAATCGTATCGTTCTAAATCAGCCAATATCATTCTTTAATTGGATCCTCACAATGCCAATCCATATGGTATTATTGCAAAAACGTATCGTTAAACCCTTAACGCCAGCAGAGCGTTTCCAGCTCAGCATACAGGATTACTCAAAACATCATAACATGGTGAAAAGAATAGGTGGCCTTTAAACCCCAGCAAAGATTTTCAGTGATGGAGACTGAGAAGGCCACCCCAGGCCGTCCCAGGATCTTTTGGTCTTCTTATAAAAACTTTAATTGATAGATTCTTAAATTCCTTGTGGGGGTTAAATATTTCTGATTGCTGTCCTCCTCTGCTTCCATGTTCGATAATCAACAGACTTCATTTACGTGATCTGTACCGTATTTTCCGCACTATAAGGCGCATCGGATTATAAGGCGCACCTTCAATGAATGGCCTATTTTAAAACTGTTTTCATATATAGGGCGCACCGCATTATAAGGCGCATCCACTAAGACTCACTCAGATAAGTCAGTCAGTCAAACTTTATTAATACAAACCAGCGTTCTTACAACTCCCTCGTTGAAAACAATGTATTTCCGACTCCCATTTGTCACAGTTCAAAGCTACATGAACAGCGTTCGAGCGCTCAGTTTTCTGTCCCCTCAATGTCGCAACTCTTCTACTGAGATGGAGCAAAGGCCGCGCCTCCTTGTTCTTTTGCGGCAGGATCCATAAACACGCCTATGGCACACATGAACAGCTGGGACTGGAATTCCCCTTTACCGTTTTTACCGCTGTCACTTCGGCGACGCCCCCTGAATAAGGTAGCCATAATTAACCAACACTGATCCATATATAAGGCGCATCGGATTATAAGGCGCACTGTCGGTTTTTGAGAAAATTAAAGGCTTTTAGGTGCGCCTATAGTGCGGAAAATACGGTAAATAAATCTGATGACTAGAAGTTGACCCGGTGTCTGTTTTCTTCCTGCAGATATGAGTACCACTGGGCTGATGGCACCAACATTAAGAAGCCGATAAAATGCTCCGCTCCCAAGTACATCGACTACCTGATGACCTGGGTCCAGGACCAGCTGGACGACGAGACGCTCTTCCCCTCCAAGATCGGTACGTTTCCACATTTAAGGGAAAAAATGAAAGTGGTGTTTTGTATCTGAGGAGCAGAAGTGGCTTCCTAAATCATGCGCTCGTCCGTGACATCCTTATAACACGCTTTGTCAGCTGTTACTCACGCTGCTTTCAGTGAAATTAGGTTTTCTAACACTCAGCTGTTAAGGGTTAGAGGCAGCTTTATCTAAACCAGCCATTCCCAAAGTCAAGACGGTCGTGGTCCCCTTAAATTTCCAAAAATCCCTAGCGGACCCCAAACGATAAAACTTCCCTTTATTCAAAAGACTCTGCCATGTTTTTCTCCATATGTTTTTTTTTTTTTTTTATAAAAACATTACAAAAACACTGATTATTGACTAAAAGTTGTTTTTAAGTAATATTTTAAAACAAGTATACAACTGTAATTAATTTCAAATGTTTTTTATGTACTTAATGTTTTTAGGTACTTAATATTTCCATTGACTTTTTATATTTTTGTATGTTATTTGTTTTTATGAACCAAAACCATGTGTCTGAAATAATAATAATAATAATAATAATAATAAATTCAAAGTGAAATTGAAATATAGACAGCCTCTGGGGGCCCCCCTGTAGTACCTTTGCGGACCCCCAGGGGGCCCCGGACCCCACTTTCGGAACCACTGATCTAAACAATTAAACCAGACGTGACCAAAGTGCGGCCCGGGGGCCAATTGTGGGCCGCGGGTCAAGATTTCATGTGGCCCTTGCCTTCTATAAAAAACTGTATTACGTGTGGCCCATCAGTAATTTTGTACAGTGTTTCTTTACATTTGTGCATCTCATCTACTGCTCTGCCTTGTTTTCTGATTTTGATCTGAAGTTGGGCAAAAAAATTGTGTTAATGTTCAAAAATGTAATTTTTTTGGAACCTGTTTTAGACTTTGTTTTGAAATTTAGTTTTTTGGCTTTTGAAAAAAATATTTAAATACTTATAAAACAGTGTGCTTTTAATTTATCTTGTAGTGTGCATTCAGAAAACATGAGGCCCTTGATCCTTCGCACATCTACAAATCTGGCCCTCTTTGGAAAATGTTTGGACACCCCTGAGTTAAACCTTTTGTTTACTGCGATGTAAAGAGGGCATAGTGATAGATTGATATTAATATGCAAGATATGGTCTGTGAGTCCTACTTATATTGAAATATAGTTTTTCTCTATCTAAATCTATGAAATAAATCTGTCACTGGTTTGTTGTTATGGCAAACCCAGACTTCAGAGACACCAGGTCGGTGCTCCTATTCTTGCAAGGCTGTTTTTTGCCAAGATACACCAGGGGGAGGTTCATAGGACTTTAATTTTAATTTTTAGTTGAAGTTAGTTAATTAAGTTGAAAAAAGTTACCATTTAAAAAGCTGTTACATTTGTTGTTGCCAAAATCGAGGCCTCAAAAATATAAAATCATACAGGCATGTAATAAATTTAGTTCACGTTGGTCTTAAATTGTCAAATTGGAACATCTAAGTCAAATTTTTCAGTGTTGTGCTTGTCAAAAATATATTTATATATATTTATATAATATTTAAGATTATTAGTTTGTAAGTAACAACAGAGAAGTCTTTTTTGCGAGTTGGACATGAATTTGGCAACAAATTCTATCAATAGTGGTTTTACAATTATTTTAAAGTCACCCATTCAATTGTGCCTTTATTTAGTGTTTGTGCAGTTTAAACGTGCTGCGTAATTTTGCAGGCATATACAGAAAATGCTGTTACCACTGAAATTTATGATTGCTTTTTGAGATTTTGAATGCAGAACTGGAGTTATTTCACCTGTATTAGACTTTAAAATAAAACCAATGACTTATATGATGATATTTTGTGAATGTAAAATTTATACAGAATATTGTTCTTTCGGCGGCAAGCTTGGCATTAAATTTTACTCTAAGTGGAATTAAAAAGTCTTAAAAATATCTTAAATTTCACAAGAAAATACCTGGAACTACCCTGGTTACATTGTTCCCTTTAAAATATATCAATCTGCTCACATTAATGATGATGGCAGCACTTTTTAGACGGTTAAAATTAAACAATATATTAGTGAGTTTATAAACACAGTATTATGCTGTTTGTGATGGGAGGGGGGCACAACCAGAACGTGAGGTTTATTTAAGGAGAACAAGAGCAACTTTTCTTCCTTAATGAGTTGTTGTAGGGTCATTAAAGTCTCCTTCAGGTGTGTCTTGGCGAAAAAAGAGCCTTGCAAGAATGGGAGCTTTATTTCATCGATTTTCGTCACGGCAGAGGAAACCTTTGTACGAACACAAGGAGAAGAAACTGAGAGCCTCGCCGAGAAAGGGGTCACACAGGGGTCAACCAGACTTGTGAATGTTTATGCGAGTGCTTTACTCTGTTATGTAACGGCAGCTCTGTAGAGAAAAATGAGACCAAAACGGCAAAGAAATTAGCAAAGTTCCACTGTTCCACTTTAATGTCAGACACCAGACCTTAAGTTAACCACATGCAGCTCCTAAGACATGACTTACTTTTAGACCTAATATGACGCTCTGTGTGAAGCATTACTTTCTAATGCTCCTCATGTGCCTGCGTCTCCTGATCTGTGGGTTTGATAAACTCTGTAAATAACCAAACATTAAGACGTTTAGGCCAATTACTTTTATCATATCAAACCAATAATGCGACAGTATAAACAAGTTACCTCCCTGCACCGATCAGAGCCGCGGAGCTGACACAGAAAGGAGCGGCTGTGAAGTGAAAGCAGTACGGGTCACACGCGATATCGCTAATTTATCGTTTTCGCAACATCTGTATCGCAGGAGACTAAATAAAACACATATTTTTCATATTTTTCTTTAATCCGACAGAGACTCACACAGCGGCCTCAACATAACTTTTCAACTGCAGACTGAGCTGGGATAAAACATTAAGAAATCCTGGTTTTATTGCTGGTCAGTCTAAGATTTAGTCCTGGTCCAGTCTCAATTTTAGACCTGGTTTAGTTCTTGTCTGGTCGTGGCTTAGTCCTGGTTAATTCCTGGTTTAATCACAGTTTTATCCTGCTTAAGTCCTGATTTAGTTCTAGTTTAGACCTTATTTAGTCTTGGTCTAGTCCTGCTTTAATTCTGCTTTAGCCCTGCTTTAGTCCTGCTTTAGTCCTGCTTTAATTCTGCTTTAATTCTGCTTTAATCCTGCTTTAATCCTGCTTTAATTCTGCTTTAGTCCTGCTTTAGTCCTGTTTTAGTCCTGCTTTAGTCCTGCTCTAGCCCTGCTTTAGGCCTGCTTTAGTCCTGCTTTAGTTCTGCTTTAGTCCTGCTCTAGCCCTGCTTTAGGCCTGCTTTAGTTCTGCTTTAGTCCTGCTTTAGTCCTGCTTTAGTCCTGCTTTAGTCCTGCTCTAGCCCTGCTTTAGCCCTGCTTTAGGCCTGCTTTAGTTCTGCTTTAGCCCTGCTTTAGTCCTGCTTTAGTCCTGCTTTAGTCCTGCTTTAGTCCTGCTTTAGCCCTGCTTTAGCCCTGCTTTAGCCCTGCTTTAGTCCTGCTTTAGTCCTGCTTTAATTCTGCTTTAGCCCTGCTTTAGTCCTTCTTTAGTCCTTCTTTAGTCCTTCTTTAGTCCTGCTTGGTTTTCATGTTGCCGTGTTTGTCCCACAGGAGTCCCGTTCCCCAAGAACTTCATGTCCGTGGCCAAGACCATCCTGAAGCGGCTCTTCAGGGTCTACGCTCACATCTACCACCAGCATTTCGACTCCGTGATGCAGCTGCAGGAGGAGGCCCACCTCAACACCTCCTTCAAGCACTTCATCTTCTTTGTCCAGGTGACAACACGGACACACACGAGCTATTAACTGTGAACTTCTCCTGAGTAATGTTATTTTACATAAGGATCAGAAAAACATCAGGTTACTGCTGATTTGCTCCGCTGACTGTTCCAGATTTCTAATTATGATCTTATGACATTTGCTGGGTCCATGTTAAGAGAGGGTCTGCTGCAGTAAAAATGAGGTGAACAAAACAATTAAAGGTACTGGATGCAAAAATGAAAAATCCCATATGTCATCTTGGATATATTAAGTCGAACACATTACACCAAACTCTTTTGTGCCTAAAGAAGTAGGGCTGCACAATATATCACAAAATTATCGTTATCGCAATATCAGCAAACACAATATCTGTATCGCAAGAATCTAAATATATCGCAATAACGCTGTGGTCTTCCATCTGACAGAGATTTACACTGAAGAATCATTTTCCACCAGAGCCTTAAAAGAACATGTGTTGTGACTAAATAAAAATGTTTAAAAAGTCCAGTTTTAGTGGTAATTTAATTAATTTAGTCACAGCTTAGCCTTGTTTTATTCCTGGTTTAGTCTGTGTTAAGTTTTGATTTTGTGGCTGTTTTGACTTGTAAATACAGGAACTTACATTTTTGTGAAATGTAGTGAATTTGACTTACTATGTTTGAAAAGTAGACTTTATTTTTACATATTGCAATAATATCGTTATCGCAATTTTCACCATAGTTATTGAATATCGCATGTTTTCTCTATTGTGCAGCCCTATAAAGAAGGCGTGGGGAAGTTTATGTCGCTAACCCAATGATTTTTTTTTAGTAATGCTACACGACATAATTGGTGTTGGTGTAACTTTGATGTACTTGCACAGCTGCGTCTCTGAACTCAAGTTAATGTTCAGTGTCTTGAAGTTTCGCTGCATCTGAAGTAGAGACGTATGACCCCCATCAACAGAAATACAACTTGTGTGTATATATTGAGCTTTAAATGAAATAACAAAAGACAAAAGTTGCAGTTTTGAAGTTGCAGAGGCTGCAGTTACTGTTTAGTTTCTGTTACTGACCAGAGCTCAGTAGGGCTGCACAATATATCGCAAAATTATCGTTATCGCAATATCAGCAAACGCAATATCCGTATCGCAAAAATCTAAATATATCGCAATAACGCTGTGGTCTTCCATCTGACAGAGATTTACACTGAAGAATCATTTTCCACCAGAGCCTTAAAAGAACATGTGTTGTGACTAAATAAAAATGTTTAAAAAGTCCAGTTTTAGTGGTAATTTAATTAATTTAGTCACAGCTTAGCCTTGTTTTATTCCTGGTTTAGTCTGTGTTAGGTTTTGACTTGTAAATACAGGAACTTACATTTTTGTGAAATGTAGTGAATTTAACTTACCATGTTCAAAAAGTAGGCTCTATTTTCAAACATCACAGTAATATCGCAGTTTTCCACATAGTTATCGAATATGTTTTCTCCATATCGTGCAGCCCTAGATCAGATTATTCAAAAATGACATAAATCCTTTACAAACAGCGCCTTCTGATCCTGAGACAGTGGCGTAATCTCTGAGATCATCACTGTGTTTACTCCGGTCGCTTAGTCAATTAATCGGTCAGTGAGGTCTTGAGCAACTAAAATTTTATTGGTCGATTAGTTTATTATGTTAACTTTTATTTTTTAATTTATTTAAGAAAGCATAGATAAGTTTTAGGTAACAATATATTTTACAGCCATATTTTCTAAATCATCACCTGATTAATGTAAAGTCACTTGCCTGTGTAAGACTCTGGTAGGTCCTCCTGCACATATTCTTTGGTCGATTAATTGCTGTACTGCGCATCTCTCCGCTCGACTAATAATTTCTTTGGTCAACTGCAGCCTTAATCTTTACTCGAGACAAAAGTGCAGCAGTAACAAGTTGTGGAGCGCATGAGGCTTTACACGGGCGCACTCCACTGACATCGATAGACACACATCAGCTGGTCTCCGGTCCGTCTCCTCACACATAAAAACATCTGATCGCTCCTGACATAGCACTAGGCCCGTCCAGGGATCATGTCCAGGTGTAAAAAGTGGGGCAATTACAAATCAACAACTGCACTTTATCGTTTACAGTTTACAGTTAGTCCAAAATGCTGCTGCGCGTCTTTTAACAGGAAGTAAAAAACATGAGCACATCACTCCCATCCTCGCCTCCCTGCATTGGCTTCCTGTTCATTTTAGAATTGATTTCAAGATTTTATTGTTTGTTTTTGGTTTGGCCCCACAGTACATTACTGACTTTATACAGATTTACACTCCGGCGCGTTCTCTGAGGTCCGAGAGCCAGCTCCAGCTCATGGTCCCTAGGACGAGACTTAAAACCAGGGGGGACCGGGGCCTTCTCTGTTGCTGGCCCCAAACTATGGAACACTCTGCCCCCACATCAGAGCGGCCCCCACAGTCGAATGTTTCAAGTCTCGTCTTAAGACTCATTTTTATTCTCTGGCTTTTAACTCGACGTGAATTGCGTGGTCCTCTGTTGTCTTTTATTGTGGTTTATTGTTTTGTTTTTATTATTTAATTCTTGGCATTTATTTATTGTTATTTTATTGTATTACTTTTATTTGGTTTTACTGGTTCTTATTATTTAATGGGGACTGGTGGAGCTGAGTGGAGTAATTTATTGTTATTTAGTGTTCTATGTGCAGCACTTTGGAAACTGTTTTGTTTGTAAAATGTGCTATACAAATAAAGTGGATTGGATTGGATTGAACAAGGGCCTGGGTGACGCGGCAAAACATTTTGTAAAGCTCTATAGTGAAGTGTTGCTATTTATCCAATCCAAACTTTATTTCTAGAGCACTTTAAAATCAACACAGTTGGCCAAAGTGCTGTACACCAGCAAATAAAACAAACATCTCCAAAATAAATCACATAAGAACAAATATAAAGAGAGTAATTAAAAGCACATACTAACACTAAAAATTATATAAAAGAAACAACAGATATCAACATCTCAAATCAAGTTAAAAGCCAAACAGAACAAATGTGTTTTAAGGAGAGATTTAAAGACTTGAAGTGAATCAGTCAATCACATATCTCTGTTTAAATTGTTTTGTTAACAACTTTAATGCGTATGTAGTCACTAGTATTGAGGCTGGTATCAGATTGCTGCATCTCTGCATGTAACGTCATGTCAGGAACTCACTCCTGGAGTTAGCCACAGAAGTATTCAAGTACATCAGCAATAATAGGTTAATGTTATTGCAGTTATATCCCTAAATGAAACCTTTAACTTGATCCATTTTGTATTTTGTAGGAGTTCAACCTGATCGACAGACGGGAGCTGGCCCCCCTTCAGGATCTGATCGAGAAGCTGGGCTCTAAGGACAGATAGACATTTCACCACACATTCCCCTCTTTTTAAAACCCGTCTCTTCCTCTGTAATAATCTCTGCTACCTCTGACAGCTCGTCTCTCTCTCTCTCTCTCTTAAAACTGTGTGCCTTCTCCACACACCTCACAGCATTTGTACTGTACTGTTCTTTCTCCTCCATTCCTCATGCTGTACGTTTCCTGAGCCCTTTATTTTGTCACTTTAGCTGATAGAGAATAGTTTATTTTAGTACATTTTCACACAACTATGGTTAAGGGCAAGCTACTGAAGTTCAATGGACCAACGGCATTTAAAACTTATAGTGAAAGCCAGAGATTTTCATGCAGAGTATTTTAGTTAACAGCTTTTACTTCACATTTTCAGCGACTGTTAAGTTATTTTAGTTTTCGACTGTTGCATATTCTCAATATATCATCGGTGAAAATTTAAGTAAGTGTTGAAATGTGAAGTGGTTTACTGTCGACCCATTTCTCAAGTTTTGAGACTAAGTAAGCTGGCGAAATAGTTCAGCTGTGACAAGCCAGACCCATTCACGTACAAAGTAAAAGGTGCATTTCCACTTTAGGGGGGACGGTAAGGGTCATGTCAGTACGGGACAGTTTGGTACTGGTAAACGCAAAAAAAGGCTTGTGTTCATAATACATCGGAATCTCATAAAATCCCACTTTCGACTCGGCAAAACGGCCTTGAACACCATCTCAGTGAGTTTTTTGCTCGTAAACTTGCATGGAAGTGTTGTTGGACTCAGGACAGAGTGGTTACTAACGGGGAAATCGTTATTTTAAACAAGATTTCTCACACTTGTCTGCAAAAATGAACTCAGCTTTATATAGTAATTGAAGTTATCAGTGCTACAGTTCTGCAAAAACATCTTAGACGATTCAATTATCGCTGAATCATTACTGAAGTTGAAATACAAAACATTCCCTGATAAAACTCTGTACTACACCAAGCAGTTTTAAAGATGTATTCATTAGTTTACTCTAAAACAACAAGGACATGCAACCTCTGTTCTGTTGTTGTTGTGTTTTCCGAGCTGATCTCATGAAGAGATGTTTTCCAGAAGTTGGCTTTTTAAAGTTGGGGCTTCCAAGATTCAGATGTATCATGAATGTGGCAGCTGGGCCCCGGAGACCGGTGTTTGTTACGTAAACACTGACGTCACACAAGCGCAGGGCAGCACAGTTTTTTAGTTCACCTAATTTGATGCTCATACTTCTAAAAACTTTAAATTTTAAGTTTTACTCACTGTCATTTTTTTAACTCACCTTAGAACCAACTTACTATCCATTGTTCAGAAAAGGTATAATAATAAAAAAAACGAAATATACTAAATTGAACAAAAATAGAATACTTTTTCTGAACAATGGATAGTAAGTTGGCTGTAAGATGAGTTAAAAAAAACAAGTTAAAGTTTTTAGACATATGAACGTCAAATTAAGTGTTGTTGAAAACTTGAGATTTTGAGTTGATCCCAAAACTTAAAAATCTTAATGGATCCCGTTGCCTTGAGTTTTTGAGTTTTCACAACATTTTTATTTTTACAGTGTAGCTATAGACGCTAAATCATGGTTTAATGCAGTGTTTTGATTTTTGAAGCAAGAGTCGTACGACGCTAAACCGTTTTTTAGTAAAAGTCGGCACAACATTTTACTCTGTGAACCACTTTGCGAAGTGGAAACACCTTCGTACCAACCCGACCTGCTGTGGAAATGTGCCTAAAGTGAGTTGGGTCTGGATCCCTTCCCATTAAAAACAACATCTGTTGAACCCAAAGCTTCAGGGCCGATCATAACCAGACTGAATTTAAGTGGTTGTGTGACTAACTAATTGCATTCTATAGAAAAAGTGATATATGCTGTTATCCCACATCATGATCTTATTCTGACCACTGCCTCTGTACAAAGTGAACAGCACCGTAGCTGTTTCTGTGTGCAGAAAATTTAAAAAGTGAAAGGCATAATACAGAGCATACGAGTTTATTCTGCTTCTAAATAACCGGCCCTTTAAACCGGCTAAAAGTCGATTATAACCAAAAGAATCATGATCTATTTAATCACAAGAAAATATCCTAGAAGCAAAATAGTCTGTGATTTTTTATTTTTACTTCATGTTTTAATTAGCATTGGTACTTTTACAACCTCCTATTCCCTTTTAGTAAAAAAAAAAATCAGAGGTGTTGGCCCTTTAACAAGTGACCTATAGCGATACAGTTTGGTGATGTGTAGCGTTCTTTTCCATTCATTTTTTTCGAGAGAGCAAATTAAAAACATGAATTTAGACGTTTTTAGACCACAAATGACTGTTGTTTATATGTTTGTTTAAAGTTTACCAGTTCTGAGTCGGTTTAATTTTCAACAGTGAACTTATTAAAGTAGGATTTGCGGTGATGATTGATTTAAATCTGAGCCAACACTGACAAACTATTGCTGTTCGCCACATTTCAATAACTACAGTGCCCTCCACAAATATGAGCAAAAAAGACTGTAAAAAAAAAAGTCCTTATTGTTTTAACATTTTGAACTTTTGCTCAAAATATTAACAGAAAACTCTGCTGTCATTGACATACAAAAAAGAAAAACACATCATAGTGTTATTTTAAAAAATAGATAAATATATATGTGCCGCAATTATTGGCACCTCTATGAACTGCTAAATATTTTAAAGTGATTTTATTGAGTAAACCTGTACTTGTCCAGCGTAAAATAAAAATTAAGAAATGTAAATTATGTAGCCTTTAGCCTATATGCTAATTATAGACGCTAATTGCCACGTTAAATACGGCTAAACGATGTTCTTCTAGATTATTCGTAATTTGTGATAATTCATATCTAATGATAAATCTTTCACAGAACATGTATGGAGTCTGTTTAAATCATGCCACCGTTCCTTGGAAAGCAGCTGCTCTGTTTACAAACTATAAAAGGGTTAAAATCTGGACAAAGGTTGTACAATATGCCACAGAATAATAATATACACCGTCAGAGGGTGTACTGAGGGCTACTTTGGGCCTGAGGAGGCATACACCTTGGACAAGAGCCACTTTGTCGCGAGGCTGACACTGCACTGACAACACAACCATTAAGGGGCCGTTTAGACGACGACACACTTTGCCGGAAACGCGATGATTCGGTTGAGGATAGGTCTTGCTTCTACACGAGAACGGGGTTTCTTTTTTTCGAATGTGGAATCTTTTGAAAGCACTGGAAGAAGTGTTTTTCTCCCGGTCAAACAATCACAAAATACGGTAATTTTACGCTTTGTACATTCATATATAGACAACTTATGGTTATTAATACATGTACATTTAGTCCTCAGTGTTGCTTAAAGGGGCTATATTATGCAAAATTGACTTTTCTGAGCTTTATACCATGTTATAATGTTTCCTCATCAAAAACATACCTGGAGTTGTTTTTGTTTCATTCATGCATATTTGAGTAAGGAAGTAAACGGCTCATTTCACCAGTGTCTGCCTTTTCCACCTGACCACGCCCCTCCCCCCTCACGGCCCTGCCCCTGACCACGCCCCTCCCCCCCTCACGGCCCTGCCCCTGACCACGCCCCTCCCCCCTCACGGTCCTGTCCCATTCAGGAAACACTGCTACAGCTCACGCCTCCCCCGCAGCAACCAAACAAACCCACCCCCAAACTGCAGCGGACACCAGTCAAACACTCGACACGTGTTGTTGTGAGGAGCTGAAGGGGCGTGCCAGCAGTGTGACAGCGGGGAGGGAGGCCTCTTAAAGTGACAGGCTCCTAATCTGAGCGTTTCTCAGAAAGTCAAATGATAAGTTTCTTTAAATAAGGTTTTTTTCAATAATGATTGCGTTTTCTGACCAACAATATGTAAGATGATTATCTAGATGTGTCCTAAATTAATTTAAAAGACACAAAAAAGCTTAATATAGCCCCTTTAAGAGTTAATCAGCTCTGCCCAGAAAGAACACAAGATGTATAAATTGAGTGTTTAAGGTCCCCTATTCTGCTAAATCGACTTTTTTGCACTTTTAATCATGTTATAATGGTGTTTCAATCTCCAAATCATACCTGGAGTAGTATTTTGTTTCATTCAAACATGTTTAATCCTATGTGCTGCTGCCGTCTCTTTCCTTAAGATCTGAAAACACTCAGTCTCACAGCTCTACATAGACAAGTGAAACCAGGAAATGCTCCTGCACGTTTCTAAAGCCAATACACCGTTCTTTGATAATTTCAGCTCTTTAATTGCCGTCACTATGAAGTAGTCCGCTCATTTATGCATTTGTTAGCATCATTTATTAGCCATTTCATGTTCTGTACTTTCCCCACCGTTGCCAGCAGTGGGCGACAGACACTTAATCCAAAAAATGTTTTCCATACATATACATTATTTTATGTTTTGAAACCTGAAATATACATGCAAAGGTGTCTAAAAATATTTCAAAAAGCTTGAAAAAAGCTAAATATGTACCCTTTAAGCTGTGGCTTCTTCTGCCATGGTCACATTGTCAGAAGGGTGAACAGCGCCTTCTGCTGGCCTCACGGGGTTACTACAGATTTTCAAGCATTTTTGTGTAGATTCAAATCAGAGACGGCATGACTGTTGCGTTTTTTCTCACCAACGTTGTTGTGTAAACGGTCCCTAACTCTCACATTCATTCATGATCATAACCACTCCAGAAAATCTTTCAACCTTATGTCTTTCAATTTCATTTTTCAGAAGTCATATCTTGCATGACCAGCCTATTTTATTTCACATTTTTAAAGATGTATTGTTTTTTGTTTTTTTCACTTGATTGTTTATAACAACCTGACACAGGGTTACATTTAAAATTACTTTGTAAAACTTGTGACTTTTTTTTTTTTTTTTTTTTTTTTTTTTTTTTACAATTGAATAAGGAACAAGGGCTTGAAATGAATGAATAGTTTTATATATTTTCAAAAATGGTCCAATCTTCACTGGGTTAACACTTTGAGAAACAAGAGGCGTACATGCTGCATTTGAGTCGAAATGTTGGATGGAACAAATTGTGCCTTGATTCTTGTTACAAAGTGTGATATAACAGTATTGGAAAAACATCTTAAATAAATACACTGAAAGGCTGCAGGTTGTGACGTCTTTATTTTTATGTGTGTATGTTTCTGAATCTGCCTGAATTTAACTTGCCAATAATAACCTGCATTAAATCAGTGATTTTCAGACTTTTTACTCCAAGTATCACCTCAGCAAATATTTGGCTTTCAAAGTACCAATGGACTAAAATGCGTTAAAAGTTTAGTCTAACACAGGTTTAAACTGAGCAAAAGAATAACCCAGGACTAAACTGTGTCTAAATCAGGGCTAAACTCTACCCATAACAGGACCAATTTCAGGACTAAACTGTGCCTAAGCCAGGATTAAACCAGGCCTAAATCCAGGACTAAACTGTGTCAAAACCAGGCCTAAATCCAGGACTAGATTCTGTGGTAGAACCATGATTAAACTAGAATTAAACTCTGCCAAGCCAATCCTTACAAAGGGAGACCGTGTTTATACTGCATGTTTATGAGCGGGGGTGATTTATTTATTTTTTTTAAACCATTAAAGAGATTTGTTGAATAAAATACAGACTGAATGCTTTCATTCAGTGAAAATGGTCCTGAGATGACTTTTATGGACACTCAAATTATAAAGAAGGCGAAGTGACCTCAGTGCTGTAGATAAAACTCGGGACATAAAAATCATAGTGAATTGGAAAAGGATGGCTCAAGCTATTTTAATTAGTTATTAGATTGCTATTATTAGATTAGATTAATTCTAATAATTTTAATAGATTTTATTGTGCAAGACTGAATACAGAATTAAACAGACAAATCTCAAGTGTATCATGACCAGTAGTAGTAGAGTTTATTTCAAACATAATAAAAATATATATATATATGTACACATATGCAATGTACACATGTATAAAAGAATAACAAAAACAAGGTTACCAAATGAGAATAACATTTTCACGTGTATGCCCGAAAAGGAGAGGGAAGAAATGAAAAATTATTAAATCCCACCCCTTCTCCCAATGTATCAAGAGTACATTTATCTGCTTCTTTATAATCAATCATGAGTTCTTAATTCATAAACGTAAACAACAGACTTTTCTATACAAACTGTGATAACAACGAAGACACTTGTTTCTCAATGAAATTATACAATTTTTACATTAACTATACATTCCAAAACAAATACAAGTCAACCTTTCTTCATTTCTATACCTTTGGAAAATCATCTTTAAACCTTTTTTTTATGATTATTATTATTATTATTGTTTTATGTTTGGGCATTCTTTGAGGGCTCCACAAAACTTTTCCTCTTAGTCTGCACCCTGGTGACTTTAAACTGAAAATTTCCTCTTAAATAATACATTCCAGCGCAGGCAGTTCAGATGGAGCCAGCAACACGCGTGACTAATGTTCAGACAGTAACCAATGAAACTTCAGCGGAGAGAGTAAATTTAACCCCGAGTTGTGACTTACAGGCTAATGTACGCCACGCAGCCGCTTTTTCTCCACCTAAAACCTGTCTCGCAAATCACTGACAACTCATAATAATTTTGTTTGTGAATGTTCTCAAAGATACCTATAAGATCGATTACAATAACCACTAAAAATTAATAATAATTCTTGCTTTATGCCTGAAGAGCGAACTCGGGGCAGAGCGGACCTGGCGTTTCCACGGCGTGAGGAGGAAGTAGGGAGCTGTTATTCTTTTCTGGCAGAGTTAATGTCGCCTCAGTTTCGTTTGGTTTAAATGTTACCCAGAACCAAAGCGACAGATTAACAGACATGCGGTAACATTTATCGGGCGGTTTTCCCCGGACGTAGGGAAAAAGGAATTGTGTTGTGTTTAGTTGGTTAGCTGAATCGGGGCTAACTTAGCTGCTACGCGGTGTTTGCTAACGGTGAGTCTGTTGCTAACGTCAGAAACGCCAAAAGCGAACCAATTGCTAACATTTATTGTCTAGAATCAGAATAATCTCCTGATTAATTTGCTAGGTGGTTATTCACATTTTTATTCAGAAAAAAATCGAATTAGCTTTTATGCCTATTCGAAATGTCACGGTTTATACTTGTTGCTAATAAAACTAGCTACTTTTATTTTCAATTCATGCTAATATTACAGCGTTTTTGATTGTACTAGGTTTTTGCCAAATTTCACAGTTCTCTTGGGACATTATTATTAACACTTTATTGTTTTGCTCATAATTCTTTTATTACAGTTTTTTTCCAATACTAAAAAGACTATGGATGTTGTTTGCTTTTGTTGTCCTTTGCATCCTTTTCGTTGTTTAAGTTTTAAATTTCATATACAGTATTTCCCACAGATTTCTGTTGAGAGTATGCTGGCACTGGTGATCCTTAAAAGGGGATATATTATCCTAAATCAACTTTTTGTGTGTTTTCTACCATGTTTATGTTGTTCCCTCCTCAGAATCATAGCAAAATGTAGTAAAATGGCGTCATACAAAAGGTTTAAGAAAGTAATAAGCTCTTTTTCTATGTTTCTGTTCAAAACACCATAACAGAGCTGCACTGTGTTAGTCTCGTCACCTGTTTCTTTATGGCATTAGTAAACAGGGCAGCCCCATGGTCTTAAAAGTAATAAATGGTTTGGGCAGGTACTAAAATTAGTTCATCTAGGTCTTAAATTGTCAAAAGTTTTTTTTTTATATTACAGAAAGTATATTTTAGATCAGTACTTTGTAACAGCAGAGAAGTCTGTATTGTGAGTTGGATGTAAATTTGGCAATAAATTCTATCAGTAGTGGTTTTACAAATATTTTAAAAGTCACCTCCTCAAAAGTGCCTTTTATTTAGAAAGTTTTTGAAAGCTAAGCCTACTGTTTGTATGGGCTGTGTAATGTTGCAGCCATATTTGTTGCAAAACACATTCCCTCAATACAGTAAATGCTGTTACCACTGAAATTTACAATTCCTTTTTAAGATTTTTAATGCAGAACTGGAGTTATTTTGCCTGTTTTAAAATTATGCCAATGAGTTTCGGAGAGTAATACTGATATTTTATTTGTGTAAAATGTATACAGATTATTGCTCTTTAGCAGGCAACCTTGGCATGAAAGCTTATTCTTAGTGGCAATACAATAAAGTATTAAAAAGGTCATCAATTTCACAAAGAAAAAAAACTAGAGCTGGCCTGAGTGTAGTAATTATTGGAAATTGCCTTTATTTTAGTCACATAATGTTTTTAAAGGTTGTAAAAGGCGCAGTGCTGTTTTAGAGGTGACCAAGATTTGTTTAAAAAGATAAATAAATCCATAATATTGCACCTTTTAATAAAAAAAAACCCCAAAAAACTTTGAAGTAAAAATGTCAGTTAATCAGTCTATTTATTCTTTAAGCGCTCTTTTATTAGTATAGTAAAGTTATTTTTATATTTCATGATATAAATAGAAGCAAAACACATCACGTGCCATACTAATATGTTGTCCAGCTTGTTTTTAGACTAAAAATTAGAAAATGCTGGGCCACTGTAGTCTTCTGAATAAATGGGAAGCACTGTAATAAATGTTCTTTGTCAAACATTAATAAATACTTAATATTTTCAACAGTAGATTAGGCAATGGTGGCCTTATTGGTAAGAAAAATTGTAAACAAATATTTATTTTTATTAACTAAAAACCTTTTGCTTTGACAGATTGTTTTGGGAACTTGTTAAGAACACATCTACAGTTCTTGGAAACAGTAAGGAATGGCGGATGAAAATACACAATTCTGCGGGAACTGGTTAGTACAAAACACATTATTACTTTATCTTAAACTGCCATTTATCCTGTAATAATAATTCTGCATTAACAGTCACTCTTTAGACTTTGAGATGTGAGCGTAACGTGTTTCCTTTTTGTAGTAAACATGACATTCCCGAGGCAAACTTCACCACTCACGAGATCCACTGTCGCAGAAACATTGCTCTGTGTGACGTGTGCCAGGAGCCCGTTCCCCGGTCAGACCTGCAGAGCCACAAGCAGCAGGAGCACACGCAGGCAAGAAACAAGACATGTCCTTGTTAGCAGTAGCATTAACTTTATATCGTCTCAGTGCAGTTAGACAGTCATTAATGCTTTGTAATACTGAAACTGTGGGGTTACTTTTGCTTTCGTTTCAGGTTTTATGCAAGTGTGGACTGAAGATAGAAAAAAATCTCTTTGACATCCATCAGGTATTGCTTCACCAGAATTTCCCTTGAATTCCATTGAGGTTGTTTCGGCAAAGGCGGAACAATGACACTGACACTGACACTGACACGTTTGGAATAAAAGGGGGATGGTCCCATTTGGATCAGGGACACTTTCACTTTGTCTTTATTCGCTGTGAGCAGGGCTTGACTTTAACTTCTTCGCTTACTGGCCACCATGGCTAATGTTCTTTAAAAGTTGCAGGCAAGTCACAGTTTAGATGGTGAAATTTCATGTGTAGTGTATGTAAAGATAATAATTTAGTACAATTCAGTATTAATATTTATTTGCCAATGGCCACTGAAATGGTATTAAATAAATTTTATTATTACAAAGAAAATAAGTGTATAGAAAAACAAATGGTTTTGCTTGAATCTATTAATTCACCGCTTTTATGTGTTTTCAGTTTAAAGCTGCATTAGGGGAAGCTTTTCCTTCCTCCACTGATAATTTACTATAGGTTTTAAATTATGTGGACTTTTATAAGCACAGCAGCAGGTTGTCAAACATAAAGTACTTAAATTGTATGTAAATAATCAACCTAGACAAAGTGGCTATTGAGACTGAATGTGTTAGTTGCCAAAATGAAAATATACCTGCATTTGGCCAGTTGGCTAGTGCTAATGTCAAGCCTTGACTGTGAGTAATGGCGGCGGCAAGTCTGACTGGAAAGAGACCGATTCCAGCGCTGGCTCCAAACTGCTCACACCACAAAACAACAGAAAAAAGCAAAGTCAGAAAAAGAAGAGAAGAAAATCTGACATTAAACAAAATTCAATACAATACAATACATAATAAAGAGGAGAGGAGGGGAAGTTTTCTTTTAAACTTTTTTTTTTACATGCTCAAAAACTTGGGTAGTGGGACTTTGAAAAACAGAGTTGTTAGTCTTTGAAGTGTGACGAAAATCTGAGTTTCTAATTTTAGAGCATCTCCAAGGCAACATGGTACTGGATTATGATTTTTAGATGAGAAAGAAACTGAACTCTACCACAACACTGATTTGCTTTTAGAATTGGTGTTCAGTTTAACAAAAGGATTGTAACAACATTGTCCTAGATAGCCCGAGGTTGACAACAGTGTACTACTGGTAGAGCTACATAATATATCTCATGGGTAAAGAGTATGGAAAGTATTGAACAAATCGCTGCTTTTGTCACCAAATATATTTCTGACATAGAAGTGACAGAACATTTTTCACCAGATGTTGTTAACAAGTCATCCATACGTACAAAGAAACAAAACCCTGAACTAAACTGACTCACTGATCTATAAAAAGGTGTCTCTTTACAAAGACTTCACACAGGAAACATCTGATTAAGAATAAAAGCAAAGCACTCGCTCAAGATTTTTCTTTTAACCCTATTTGTAAGAAATATTTTTGCTGAGGAAAAGTGGTGAAGTGTTTAATACTTATTTTACCTGCTGCATACAGGGTTTGTATTAAGGCAGCAGCTATTGATTATTTTGTTCAAGTAATCAAGTAATCTATCAGTTATTTTGTTAGATTAATTGAGTAATCAGATTTTTTTTGCATATTTTTAAAAAGTAACACATTTAATGCACGTCTGTAATCTGTCAAATTAACATTAAGAAGTGTTTTTCACCTTTTGATGCATTACATTGTAAATAGCTTTGTAAATGTAGGTTTTATTATTATACTTTCAAGCCTTGGAAATTTAGTCAAAAATTTTGCAAAAGTCAAGGAAATTTTTATGTAAAAAAGTGTATGAACCCTGTGTGTGTCATGTTTTGTTTCAGGACTCTGAATGTTCCCAGCGTCTCGTCCCGTGCCCGTACTGCGACCTGGAGCTCGTTTTCAGCCAGTCCAAAGAACACGAGGACTACTGCGGCACTCGCACCGAGCCGTGCCCTCACTGCAGGTGCAACGTGATGCTGAGAGAGCGGGACGTCCACCCGTTCCTGTGCGGGAGCCTCACGCCGCCCCAGGAGAGGAACAACAGCCGGGCCAGTCCCTGTCCGGGAGAACCGCCGTCTTCCATGCCCTGGTTCGAGACTCACTCCATCAGGAACCACCTCCGTGCTCAGGACAGAGGGCCCAAGAACAACAACATCAGCGCGGCGGAGAATTTCAACAGATATCCTGGCGCCGAGTGGAAGAACATGACTCCCAGGAATATGTTGAACCACTGTGAGTTTAAAGGCACGGCTGCAAACGAGAAATCTGTATAGGTTTGCATGATATTAGAAAAAAAGGGTAAATCAACTAAACCAGGTCTAAATCAGGTCTAAACTACGTCTAAACCAGGGCTAAACCATGTCTAAATCAGGACTAGACCAGGACTAAACCAGGGCTAAAACAGGACTTAGACCAGGACTAAAACAAGTCCAAACCAGGACTAAACCAGGGTTAAACCTGAACTGAACCTGGGTCTAAACCAGGATTAAACCAAGTCTAAACCAGGCGATATATTGTGCAGCTCTAATTCTGTGGATTAGAACATGTGAGTGTGAAAAGTGGCGATTGTCCCAGACCAAGGCCATTATTATTTCTCTTTTTGGTCGAACCATATGAAGAGAACGGTGCGCTAACCCTGTGCTGTTATAGGAAATGCCAAATAGACTAAACCAAGTCTAAACCAGATCTAAACCAGGACTCAACTAAAATAAATCAGTTTAATATAATGAATCTATGTTTGTTTATCCTCTGGCAGTGCTGGAGGACAGTGGCTTTCCGTCCCAGAGCAGCAGGCTGTGGCCCCACCAGAACCTCCTGGACGAGGACTCCTCCGGGCTGGACTACATGTTGGCCCTCAGCCTCCAGAGCGACGGCGAACCGGGGGCCAGAGGGGCCGGAGGAGGAGAGCCCAGCCCCTGGAGCTCCATCTGGGGCCAGAGACCGGCCAACAACACATCGGGCAGCTCTCCTCTGTCCCCGCCCAGCGACAAACACACAAACACGAGTTCTGCTGCTGGGGGAGGGCAGGACCCGGAGCCAGCAGGTGAGATCATCAACTGTGACGAATAAATAACAAGTCATAGAATCGTATTCATGTTAATATAATTTCTATTCATTCTCACAGAAACCATGCTGCCCTGTGAGTTTTGTGAGGAGCTGTTTCCTGAAGACGACCTGATCCTGCACCAGGTTTGACATTTACAGAAATCTGTCTCTTAATGTGGAGAGTTGTTAGCGGAAACACGACAGAAAGAGAACAGGAGAAATGCTTTGGGCACTTTAAGTTTGAAGAGGGAGACTTTGAGCAAACAACTGAACAGTTTATGATGACATTATTACAAACTTAGCTATGAATAGTTGTTGAATTATCAAATATGACTAAATTAACTGAGCTCCCAATATGAATAAGTGCCTGCATTATCGTCCTGTAGTTTATATCAGAAAACATCCTTTATAATCGTTTTGTGTTATTATTTGTTTTATCTTTGTGTTTACCATCCAGTCTCTGTCACATACAGCTGCAATCAGAAATGTTCAGCCCCCTCGCCTCAGAAGACATTATAATGATTAGCGTCAGTACTTTGTAGTAAAGCACTGAGTTTAATGGACTCCTGTATAATCCTTCGCTCAGCTTTACTTTCATTTTCTCCTCCTTGTGTCTGTCACAAGGTTTTTTCTTGCATTTGGTCGCTCTGCCATGATGAAAACTGGGAAATAAAACCAGTGGAAGTTTGTTTTGCAAACTGTGATGTGCCGCTTTCTCGCCAGACTTCTGTGACACCGGGTCAGCGGCGCTCAGACTTGCGAGTGTCATTTTTGGCCCAGAAACATTCCCAAAGTCGAGTGTTGTGGCCCACTTTTCCAAAAATCCCCTCTGGACCCCATAACTATAGAACTTCCCTCTATTCAAAAGACCATGTTGTGTTTTTCTCCATATATTTCTATAAAAACCTTACAAAAAACACTGAATGTTGGTTAAATTCTGTTTAAGTAATATTTTTAAACAAGTATATAACAGTTTCTTCCTATGTGGAATAGAATAGAATATATTTCATAATGTTTTGTAAAACAATATATAATAATAGGTTTTTAGCTATGAATAGTTGTTGAATTATCAAATATGACTAAATTAACTGAGATTATAATTTTTTCCATAATCCAGCAACTCTAATCTTTATATGACACTGTCTTATATTTCTCTGTTTGGCTGCTTATTTTTGCTTCGTTGCTGAAACAGTTCAGTGTATTTTGGTGTTCTTCCGAGTTTCCAGACCTAGTTTAAGCTGCATATTTAAGCTGATCTGGAGTTTTGAGTCAGTTCTGGGGAAGAGTTTGTGTTCTCTCGACTGCTGGCAGTAGACAGCAGGCCTCATGGGAACAGGGACTGTCAATGTTGGACCTGGTGACAATGTGAATAATGTGCTGGTTACTTTTGTTTGTCTCCAGACTGGCTGCAGCCCGGCCTCTGCCTTCGCATCCTTCAGTAAACAGCCCTCGTCTCCCCCCAGAGAGGACAGGACGACCCGGGACACCCCAGGGATCATGTATAAGACGCCGAACCAGCAGAACCCGCTGACCTCTAACCTCCCCACGTTCTCCTCTTTCCCCCAGTACCCCCGACCCCTGTCCCCCAGCTCCTACAGCCCCCCTGCCAGCCCACTAGAGGGAGACATACTCATCCCCTGTGAGTTCTGTGGAGTGGCTCTGGAGGAGGCCGTGGTCTTTCACCATCAGGTCAGTCGCCTTACTCCAGGAACTGAAAAGTTAAGTGCTTTGTTGTTATACATACAACGAAATTGTGTAGATGTGTGGGAAACGTGTGTAAAACCCTGAATATGGTCTGATATTAATGTGTGTATTTTGTTGTTCAATGCCACAGGATAAGTGTGACATGCGCCCCCAGACCTCCCTCCAACTGAACAACATGACAACAACATCTAATAAGAAAACACTGAACTCTGCTAAAGACATACTCGCCCAGACGTCTCCAGACTTTACCAGGAGAACAAAACACCAAGGTGAGGACGAGACTTTGTGTTCACTCTGTGCACCTGAGCCTGGTCTGAAGCAGGTTTTCTTCCTCTGACCCTGAGTTTATTCCAGAGTCTCCTCCTGCTTCTGCTGAAGGAGTGCTCTGATTGGATAACTCATTTCCTTATTCACAAGAACACTGGGAGCACTTAACAAAGGACTGAGAAGAGTTTAAAACATAATGGCTTAACTTGTATACATTTATAGTTTACATTTGTAAATTTACTTTATACAATCATTTATCAATCAACTTATCCACAAAAAAATGGATGTCATGGAAATGGAGACATTTATTAATTGTAGTCTTGCTTTATTAATTTTAACAATGTCAGGTTTAAAAATCTTAGCCAAAAATGGCCGTGGGCAATGTTATTTTTATGCAAATGAGGAATAAAAGAGAGTATTATTTATGCTTCTACATACTGCGGGTACAGTATAAATAGTATAATGTGTCTGTGTATTTGTATCCTTCTAATTGTTCATTAGTCTGTAACCTGTGCTCTACGTCACTTTAATGTCAAACCTGAATATAACTTCTCAGTCACATCTCAGTCCTTTTCCTCTAAAATGGCCGCCTCCTCTGGTTTACCGTTGCCATGGTGAATCTTCTCTTCCTGGCTCCATTGATAATGGCTCCTCCTCTCTGATAAACTCCAAGTGAGTCAACTCAGAGTTGTCTGACTCAACTCCAAACCTGTTTTCTGAAACAGTAAAGTCTGAGTTGGTCTGAGTAGGATAACTCTGAGTTAAGAATTAAACCCAGAGTTACTTCCATTGTATGCTGATATACATTTACAAAAACTGCAAAAATACTCCTGTTACATTTTTATTACATTGTTTTACCATTGTAGCAGTTTGTTGTTTAGTTACTCCATAAGAGTCATTTCTCTGACTCTGGCTGAAACAAACGATGGTAGACGTTCACCACAGACGTTCATACGTAGATGCTGAGTTGGCTGCTAGAGCTTACTGCGCGTTGTTGCCTTAGCTAGTCCAGACACGTTTCAGAATACTGTAGACTGTAGACTGTTTCTTCCTATACCAATTAGCATTAGCTTAAAATATCACAAACAATAAAGACTGTTTTGGCAGCTGCTGTCAACCTCGTGTGTAATATCAGAGCCTGGTTAGAAATCATTACTGAGTGTATCAACCTTTAGAGGTTTTATTTATTATAGCAATTAGCATATGTCTTTTAGCTTGTAAGCTAAAGGCTAAATAAAACAGGGTGTCCATAAAGTCTCTTTACACAAAAAAAAATGTTACAAAAGCAAATGAACCGACAAATATGTGGAAATTATTACAAAATAAGGAGGAGATATTAACTTTTTTTGCCTCATTTAATAATACATCTCTGCATGGGCACCATTAGTTGCAGGAAGCACATCAAGACAGTACTGGATTTCTAGTTCAAGTTCAACTCAGCAAACTTATAAGGGTGCCCAAACTTTTCATATTTTATTTAATTTCAAACTGTTGTTAGTAAAACACCCATAAATGATTATGCAACCTCAGAGGGGGGCCCAAACTTTAGCATCTGACTGGATTTCAACAGAGACAGTCCAGGTTGACATAATGTAGCACAGAGCGTTAACTTTATATCTGTTATGAGTTAATTCACCACTGCTATTTATCAGTTTGCATTTCTGACCTTTTGGAAAGCAGTGGGTTAAGCATTTGCCCACCAACCGGAGAGGTTGGCAGTTCAACCTCGCTTTAAGCTCACACATTGATTAAAAACCTGCCATAGAACCATGCGACTGTTTCTGTGGCAACCCCAAAGAAATAAAGGGAGCAGCCTAAAGATAAAAACAACAAATTGAATGAAGTGCTGTGTACTGTAATTATAATCCTTCTCTTTCTCTACAGCGGACGTCTCCGATGACTTCTTCAGATTTGACGAGGACTCTGTGGTGGAGCACAGTGTGTGGCCCTATCAGAGGCCGTCCAGTGGAACAAAACAACCTCAGTTCGACGGCGATCTGTCCGCCGCAGAGGCATCACAAAAGGGGTAAGAGCAGAGGGTTTCAGGACGTAACAGTGTTGTAAAGAAAACGTACTGATTCCTTTGCTCTCATTTCATCTTGAACTTGCAGAACAGCTGACAATAAAGAAGGGAGGGGGAACCGAAGGAACCACATGACAAAGGTACAGTTTTTTTGTCACTAGCTTGACTTCTTCACTTGAGCTGAGATGAAGAGACTTCTGACTGTGGGGCATAGCACACAAACACTTCCCTGCTCAATATATTTCCCATCTGTATGGAATTTGAAGTAGTGGTAGTGGTCAGACTCACTTTCCTGACCTTTTTAATATCTAGTAACCCTTATAGCCCAATTTTACCACAATTGTAAAAAGTTATGTTGCTCCTGTTAAGTGACAAAAATGTCCTGATCACAAAACATAAAAAATGTATACACTCATTTTTTCTACCTTTTTTTTTTTTTTTTTTGCATACATTTTTTTAATCAACTTGACTATAAATAGCAAATTTTTAAATCTGCTATGAGCAGTATATTTATTTTTATAGTTCATAAAAATGACCCACCTGTGAACATGATGTAAACACATTTAGATCAAATATTAGTTTTACTGATGAAAATACTACAGCTGATTTATTAACAAGTAAAAATAATTTTTATATAAAATAGCCAAGTTATTTTTGTTTACATTTTTTTGTTTTGGTTGTAAAACCCTGCATCGCTGATCGTCCAATCAGAAAAGAGACCATTGTTTTGATTTAGACTGCAGTACTGTTTTGAAACCAGTAGGAGCGCTGCTGCTCACATTACCTTTAATTATTTTCAATATTTTAACATTTTTTATGCCAGTGTGTGTAATAGCATCTAAATTTTTCAGTAAAAAACACACAAAAAATGAAATATTTTCAATATTCAAAGTTTTTTTAGGGAGAGCAGGGTTATTACAGCTTTGGATTTGTCAAATATCCAACAAAATTTGTTTTTAGGGATAATTTTTTCCTGTGCTATGTACACTCAAAACAAAACAACTCCCATTAAAACTGATGGTAACTTTTTGTTACTTCAAACAAAATCCTAAATCAGTGTTGTTGGTAATTTTTCATATACTCAAGATTTATGGATGTAGTGATGATGAAGCTGGTTGGTGTGAGAGAAGAAGGGTTCGATGGAGGCAAATGGTTACTGTGTGTGAGAAAAGATGCTAGCAATTTTTAGTTCATTTGTTCAGCCGAACACACTTTTTTATCTGTTAGTGTTAACTTTTTTGCTTTTTGTTCTCTTGCAGTTGCCCAAGAAGCAGAATGAAGAGCCACAAGAGGAGTGAGAGAGCGTTAGAAGGAACCTCCTAAATCCTATTTTATCACTTCATTTTATCTCACACTTGTAAAGTATAACAGCTCCCAATATGAATAAGTGCCTGCATTATCGTCCTGTAGTTTATATCAGAAAACATCCTTTATAATCCTTTTGTGTTATTATTTGTTTTATCTTTGTGTTTACCATCCAGTCTCTGTCACATACAGCTGCAATCAGAAATGTTCAGCCCCCTCGCCTCAGAAGACATTATAATGATTAGCGTCAGTACTTTGTAGTAAAGCACTGAGTTTAATGGACTCCTGTATAATCCTTCGCTCAGCTTTACTTTCATTTTCTCCTCCTTGTGTCTGTCACAAGGTTTTTTTCTTGCATTTGGTCGCTCTGCCATGATGAAAACTGGGAAATAAAACCAGTGGAAGTTTGTTTTGCAAACTGTGATGCGCCACTTTCTCGCCAGACTTCTGTGACACCGGGTCAGCGGCGCTCAGACTTGCGAGTGTCATTTTTGGCCCAGAAACATTCCCAAAGTCGAGTGTTGTGGCCCACTTTTCCAAAAATCCCCTCTGGACCCCATAACTATAGAACTTCCCTCTATTCAAAAGACCATGTTGTGTTTTTCTCCATATATTTCTATAAAAAACTTACAAAAAACACTGACTGTTGGTTAAATTCTGTTTAAGTAATATTTTTAAACAAGTATATAACAGTTTCTTTCTATGTGGTTAATATACACTCTCAAAACAAATGGTTCTGTATAGAACCTTTTAGGGTTCTGTATTTTGTCGCATATTTGGAACCCTTTTCAGAGGGTCATGGTTCTATATGGAACCATTTAAAAAGGGTTCATTTGAAAGAACCCCTTTTAAATCAACCTTTTTTTTTTTCAAAATCTTTAAATATAGAACCCCCGAGGTTTCAATCAAATTTAATTTTATTTTCCCCTTTTTTACATTTTAAATTAGTATTATTTAAAGCTGTTAAACATTTGATGAAAGATAAAACAAAGCTTTAAAGAGTTTTACATTTTATTTGATCAAACATTTGCAAAAGCCAAGTATTCGCAGGATCATCTGATGTTGCTGTTTGGTGAAGTTCAGTCCGGTTGTTCCTCAGCAGTGTCCTCCTGTTCATTACAGCCTCTGTCCTCTGTGACTGTCCTCTGTCCTCTCAGACTGCGGACTACAGCCTCTGTCCTCTGTGACTGTCCTCTGTCCTCTCAGACTGTGGACTACAGCCTCTGTCCTCTGTGACTGTCCTCTGTCCTCTCAGACTGTCCTCTGTCCTCTCAGACTGTGGACTACAGCCTCTGTCCTCTGTGACTGTCCTCTGTCCTCTCAGACTGTCCTCTGTCCTCTCAGACTGTGGACTACAGCCTCTGTCCTCTGTGACTGTCCTCTGTCCTCTCAGACTGTCCTCTGTCCTCTCAGACTGTGGACTACAGCCTCTGTCCTCTGTGACTGTCCTCTGTCCTCTCAGACTGCGGACTACAGCCTCTGTCCTCTCAGACTGTTCTCTGTCCTCTCAGACTGTCCTCTGTCCTCTCAGACTGTGGACTACAGCCTCTGTCCTCTGTGACTGTGGACTACAGCCTCTGTCCTCTGTGACTGTGGACTACAGCCTCTGTCCTCTCAGACTGTCCTCTGTCCTCTCAGACTGTGGACTACAGGTACAGCCCAGTATAGTGAACATCCCTGTAACATAAAAATAATGTTAAATCAAACATTTTGAAATAAATAGTATAAATTGTGTAAAATTTAAGCACACACCTGATAGTAGGAACACAGAGGATCCAATAGAAGATGATGGCTGTGTACATTTCCAGGCCAGAAATCTACAAAACAATAACACAGAGTTAAATATAAATGCAACAGCGACAGAGTAAATTCCTGTAGAATATAAACATGTACCATGTTGGTGACAGGAGCCTCCTGTGACGTCCACACATGATGTCTGAGGACATGAGGACTGCTGTCCTCAGGAGTCTTCAGTGAGGTCCAAAGCTTCATAAGTTTAGCAGCCCATCATCTGTAATGAAAAAGAAACAAAAGGTTTAATGTTAGCATGTAGGCTAATACTGTAGCATGCTGCACATCTGTATCACTGCACAGATACTGTTACCTTACCTTGAGTTTGAAGGGACTCGATATTAAATATTATCTGTAAAAGAGATACATATGTTATTTAGTGCTTAAACTCCATTGTCATTTGAAGCAGTAAATACTATTTGTAGAATCATATAGTTACATAGCTAACAGACCTTTAGCAACTCGCTAACAGAAATACCAACAGTTAAGCTAGCAGTTGGATAGGAATGTTGAAAAAAACTTTTTTTTTTATATTTGTATACTTACTTACAAGGGATACATCATATTATACTTTTAGTCATTTGTCATTAACAATAACATATTTGACTAAAATAAATAAAATCAGTTTAAAAGACTCACCTTTTGCTGTAACAGTAACTGTTAGCTACAGTTAATCTGAGCTGCAGTGTGACACTGTTGACTCTTGAACTGTGGAGAGGTGTTGTTGTGGTTTAATAAAGAACCTTTTGGAAAAATGGTTCTATATCTGTCACTTTTAGAATCATTTTTCAGAAAGAGTTCTATGGCTGCAGTAATAGAACCTTTTGAAACATATAGAACCCTTTTTTGGCCTCAAAGAACCTTTTGTTTTAAGAGTGTAGACAGCCTCTCGGGCCCCTGCAGTACTTTCACGACCCCCCAGAGTTCCCTGTTAATCCCACCAAAGATTTTCAATGGGATTTAAATCTGGAGACACTCCAGGACGTCCCAGGATCTTTTTGTCTTCTTGAAAACTCCTAAACTGATAAACCCTGAACCTCTTTTGCAGGTTAAATATTTGTGATTGCAGCTGTGTACTGTATGTCTCATTTACTCGTGATCACAGGAATCATTTTGCAGATGTCCTTAAATGACTTCAGCCAAGAACTTCCTCTCTCACATCTTTCTCTTTGTCTAGTCTTGTCAGTGTTCCTCAAGTTCCTAAAGCACTTTTATTATTAATTATTTTAACAGAAAGGGCTTGATTAAAAGGCAGATTCATAATAATAATAACGAACAATGATTTGATGTAAGCTTTCTTCACTAAACAAAAAAACAAGATGGACTTTTTATACTGTCGTCTTTTATTGTTTATGTTTTTAAAATCTTTAGTTAAGGTCATGTGATAAAATAACTTAAATGTCTTATTTTATTTACTTTTTTAACAATATAACAGGTAACCTACAAATTGGGAACACTGTAGGATTTTTTGTTTGTGTTTGACTGGATGCAAATTGATGTTTTACGTACGTTGGGTCTCCACAAGAAATAGCCGGACTCACATTAAATATGTTGAGATGGGCCGGCTCAGACGCTGGCATGTCTTTTGGCTCGCGGTTGACTTGGCTGTCTAGAGTTTGCGAAACAATTATTAAACGCTTAAATACTAATGGCTCAAGTTTGTGGTTTGTCGCTTTGCTATATAAAAATTAGGGCTGCACAATGAGAAACTATGTTGAATATTGCGATAACGATATGATGGTGATATTTTGATGTACTGTTTTGTATTTGTAAATCCATGTATTTGTCAAAACTGTGTCACAGTCAAACTCTATCAAAGACTAAATGAGGACTAACTTGAGGAAAGATGGAGGACCATAACATTACTGTGATACATTTAGTTTCTTTTGATACAGATATTGCTTTTGCTGAATAAATTCCGGATATTGTGCAGCCCTAATAAAAGTTATTGTTAAAATGTTTTCTTAATCAAATGTATTTATTTACAATGGTGATGTATCAATATGATAAACAGGAATAAGGTTAAGGTAGATTTTATTGTGCCTGCGGGGAAATTTGTCCTCTGCATTTGACAAAGGCCCTACACGGTCTGGGAATCAAACCCGGGAACAACTTTGCTGGAATAACACAATATTGTTTCCTTATTTGGCTATGAACACACAGAACACGGTTACTACTGGAGCGTATTCTTCCAACACTATCATATAAAATGTATTATTTAGATATACATTTTAATAAATTAAGTAATTTAGTATTTATTAAGAGTATTTAACGGAGTGCACAGTGGCAGAGTGGTTATCCTCTCAGCAAGGGGTTTGTGAGAGTGAATGGTTGTCTTGCCCATCGATGTTGGGACAGGCTCTAGCCAATAGCGCCCCCTAACGGGAAAAAGTTAATGGAAAGAATATTTAACATGGCAGGTAATAATTGTATGGACTTTACTATTATTGTTTTCTATAACATTTATAGTAGGCATTTGAGTCGCATCATGAGTGGTTATTCATGAGATTAAGTTTTACTTTTAATTACCTATTTGATTAATAGTTTTACTGTTTTGTCTAAATTAGTTGTGTATTTATTATGTTTTTTATTTAGTTTATTTGTTTTTCTTTTCAGTTTTTTAAAGAATAAATACTGAGATCCATGTTGGGTTGAGACCGATGTTAATCCTGGTTTAGATCTGGTTCAGACCTATTTTTTATTTATTTTTTTTAGTCTTTATTTAATCCTAGTCTTTAGTTTAGACCTGGTTCAGATTTGGTTTTGTTTTGGTTTAGTGCTCCTCTTTTAAGTCAGGTTTAGTTCTTGTTTATATCTAGCTTAGACCTGGTTAAGTTCTGGTTTCGTCCCGGTTTAAGCCTGGTTTAAACCTGGCTAATCCTGGTGGCACTGTGAGTATGTTTGGACTTTTAACACTCAATAACACCATTGAAATGTAAATGATTTGTTTAAAACATTGCCGCTTCTGGTGCTTAGATATTCAGCAAAAGAGAAAAAAAAAACAAACAAAAAAAACAAAAACAGACTTCTGTTTCTGATCGGAGCGCTAGAAAACTTTCCGTGTATTTAAATGTTTGGTCTTAATTATTAGTTTAGTTTATTTATTATATGTTTCTGTTGGTTTTCTTTTTTGTACTTTATGTCGAAAAAAATCAATAAAAAATAATGATCCGAATCACGTGACCACAGAATCTCCATGGTTACGGCATCCGCGGCATTGTGACGTCACTTTCAGCGCCTTTGAGACAAGCCTCGCTTTGTTACAGCAACATTGTTCATTTAAGGTGAGTCCTACAGTTTGGGGAGGAAACATTCATTTATACAGTGGATTTATTGATAGTTAGGTCGTTTGAGCTCGCTCGAATCAATACTTTTTGTTAACCGTTTGCTAGCTGGGTTATTTGCTAACACTTTATTTCTTTTTTTGGTTAATTCCTATTGTAAAAGGAGTATGGCTGAAGCCAGGGCACTCAGTTTAATTGCTGCTGGTAATTCTTTGGAGGCAAATGACACACAAATAGTGTCAGAAAATGGGGTGAGAAATATTTCTGTGGATTTTGAAAGAATATTGTCACAGCAGAGGCAGCTGGCCAGAGACCAGTTTGACGCGCAAAGTGATTTTCTGGCCCACACGGAAGAGTTGGAGAAGGAGGTAGGGGATATACACTCACAGATTGTAAGCATAATGCAGGAGATGGAGAAGTTAAGGGCTGCACACAGAAACTGTGAGAAAAAGAAGAGAAAGGAGAAAGTAAAGATGAATGGACTGGATTCAACCTTCAGAGAAAATCGAGAGCTAAATCAGTGGATTACAAGTGTGAAGGACTTGCGGGAGCAACTGAGGACCCTCTACAAGTACCACTGCAATCAAGTTCAAGACCTGGAGGAAAAAGTGGATTTTCTCACTAAGGTGAATGCAGATTTCCAGTCAGGCATCGCCCATCTCAAGTCGGTGAACAGCAAACTGGAAGCCGAACGTGCATCTCAACGGCTGGTTGTAATCAGGCAGGCAGATCAACTGGATAACCTGACTGCAAACATAACCACACTCTGTTCACGAAACGAAGTTCTACAAGCTGAAAATGCTCATTTGGAAAAAACAATTAACCAGCTTGAAAATAACATAACTAATATTGTCCGTCAGGAGGCACTGAAGAAAGCTGAGTGTGAAGGCTTGAAGACTGAGGTAACCAGCCTTTCCATTCAGCTACAAAATCTTGCGGCCTACAATGCCAATCTCGAAGCCCGACAAGAGCAACTGCAGGCTGCTAATTCACAGCTGTTAATGGAGAAGACCAATGCTTTAGATGAGCTAAAAAGGCGACAAGCTGAGATTGGTCAGAAAAATGCCAAAGCAGTTGATCTGAAGAGTCAGTTGGAGAGCATTGTGTCTTGGTTGCAAGTCAGTGGTCAGCTACAAAGCTACATGAATGTGGTGTCGGTATTGAGTAACAACCTTGATATGGCCAAACTCAGCGAAGAGGATTCTCAGCCTTTGTCAGAAAGTAGTCCTGCCAACCACACCACACATGTTGATGATGAAATGGATCACCTAGGGGAAACCTTACTTGAGCAAAAAGCCATTGAGCCACTTTGGTTCGGTGGGGTGGCTCTAAGCACCACAGTGTCTGGTATAGCAAACAAGATCGCTAAACAGGTGATTTCAGTGCATCATGAAATAAACAGTGTTGGGTCTAGGGAGGAGTCCTACGTTTGGCCATCACCTGAAAGTGATGAGTATTTTACCAGCAGTGTATCAGTTACTGGTACTTCTTGTCTTGAGGAAACTGCGAATGTCCTAAACGTGTGCGGTCTGGAGGTTCACCAAGAGGACTCCCCGCTTGAGGAAGAAGCTATTGAGCCACTATGTATCAATAGGGTAGCTCTAAATATCAGTGCCTTTAATGGTAAACTCAAAATCCATGATGCATTTAATGAAGTTTGTAGTTGCTCGGAACGGCATAGTGATGGTAACGAGGGTGACAAAGAGAGTGAAGATGACATAGGTTTGGTGATATCAGAGTGCCATGAATCAAAGAGCGATGAGTCTGATGAAAGGTACTACGATTGCTTACCTGAAACTGCACCTTCATGTCTTGTAACAGGTGCTAGACGTGCTACAGTGTCTGGTCTAGCAAACGATATCACTAAACAGGTGATTTCAGAGCGCCAGACAGAAAGCAACCATGAATCTGATGAGGAGTACTATGATTGCATATCATCTAAAACTGACGAGGAGTATTTTACTTGTCGAGAGCCGGACACTCCGCCTTCTTGTCATGCAGAGGTGGAGATCGTTAAAAGTGAAGTGCAGTTTAACAATCGAGCATGTCAGATCTTCAGATCGGTTGCTTGGGGTCTCATATATTTCAGTGGCTTGGCTCTGGCTACCTTTACTGGATTACTCATAGGCTGTTCATCAGCTGACAATTTCTTTGGAGAAATGTTTGGCTACCCATACCCTGGATTAGGACCGCGTTAAGCTGTTTGAGATTTTTGTAGGGGACTGGCTATTACTGTCTGTGGAGGCTCTCAGTCTTCCAGGTGGCCATTAAGTAATACATTTAAAAGAAGCTGTGTGTGGACAACTGTGTTCAGATGGTTTTCTTTAAACCTTTTAAATCAATTAGGAATACTGCTAGCTTGGTACCTCACTCTCAACCTTTCTGACAAATGGATGGATTTGATCCGTACAGTATAAAAAAATATTGTATAGATCAATGGGATCACAGGAAGCAGAGAGTCACCCAAAACCTTGAAGTTGGAAAAAGCCAGAAAACACATAAGTGTCACTGTTCTAAATTGGAAAGCAAAGCAAAAGCAGAACATCACAGGTAAGTAGCTTAACAGTTTATTGTAACCAAAACAAAGTTAAAGGGTTGTGGCGTCGTCTGACAAAAGCCAGGTAAGTTTTTGAGTTGAGAGAGACAGAAACACAAGGAGAAGCAAAAATTCCCTTCCTGTCCCAACCAACTACGTACTGTGAGCGCGGGAGGCAATGGGGATGGCCACCCTCCGGTCAGAAGGTTAACTGCTTAACCTCCTGTTCTACTGTCACCCCCAAATAAATAAACTGGATACATTTTAAAAATAATATCACATTATAATTCTTTATATTCATAATAATAGGCAAATTTATCGTAGGATGCAGTGAGTATTTGGATATTCAGGTCACTATTGCAAACTCAGATTAAGCTGTTATGCCACTGAAGGCCAGCCCTCACAAACAGGGTCCATTTGTTTACTACTCCAGCAAAGATGACAAACATGTCTGACACTGACTTTCTTGTGCTTCTTGATTTCTTCTAGTTTCCAGCCTTTTAGTTTGCTGTTTGCGAACCTTTAATGTGTCGTTCAGATCTGGGAGTTACCTGAATTTTGAATGCAGATGTTGTGATATGTTGAATATGATATGATTGAATGATGTCTTCTGCAGATTTTATTGCTGCAAATGGCCAATGCTTCTGGGTGGGGCCCTTCTGTGTGGAGTTTGCATGTTCTCCCTGTGTCTGCGTAGGTTTTCTCTGGGTGCTCCGGTTTCCCCCAACACTAAAAACATGTACAATAGGTCCCCCATGGACTCCCCTGTAAAAGAGATTCTGAATCTCAGTGGGTCTTTGCTGGATAAATAAAGGCAAAAAAAAAATAAAAAAATTGTGTGTGTTTAAATATATATACAGTGTAGAAATGAAAAAAACATACATACAAAAAAAAGGGTATGCATGGTGGCAGAGTGGTTATCTGTCTGTCTGTTTGTTCTCCCACCATACATGAGGTGAACTGGTGTCTCTAAATTGCCCTTAGTGAATGAATGTGAGAGTGAATGGCTGTCTGTGCGTTTCTCTGTGTCAGCCCTGAGACTAACTGGACCCTGTCCAACTGTACCTCCAAGTACAGTTGGAGGTAGAGCCTCTAGTTACCAAGCTCCTGTTTTATGGAATCAGCTTCCAGCTCATGTTAGAGAGGCAGACACAGTCTCTACATTTAAGGTTAGGCTTAAAATGTTCCTCTTCAAGAAAGCATATGGTCAGGCCAGGAACAGGGTTAACTCCACAGCTGAAGATAGGCTGCTCTAGGAGCTAGAAGCTGGGGGAGTATGGTGCACTGACCTCTGTCCTCTGGTTTCATCTGATATCTTCATATCTAATATTCTATATCTCCAATGAGTTCCTTGCTATTCACAAGTTGTCCCTCTCTTGAGACTGTTTCAGATGCCTGGCTGCTGGCAGATGTCCCAGTGACGATTGGATCTTAGCTGACCCCATCTGTGCTCCTGTCCCGACCTGTGGGCCCTCAACCTCACCTCTAAGGATTTCCTGATTCTCACCCCACTCACCTGTCTGGATGAGGCCCCTGCTGCATCCTCTGGACTTCCTCAACCTACCTCACCCCACTCCCTGGATGAATCCTTACAGAGCTGATCTATGATCCTATAGATGAGCTAATGATCTAACAGTCCTAGACACATTGCCTGTCCGTCCTGGGAGATGATCTCTCCTTCATTTGGGCTCCATAAGGTTTCTTCTTTTTTCCCACAGCTGGGGTTTTTTTTAGGAGTTTTTCCTTACCGAGAAGGAAGGCCTAAGGACAGGAGTGTCCTGGGTCTGTTTAGTGTAGTTATTGTTTGTGTTGTCTGATTGTGTGTTTATTTATGTTTGATCAACTGTTGTGAAGCCCTTTGAGGCGACTTTTGTTGAGATACTGGGCTATACAAATAAAACTGAATTGAACTGAATCGAAAAAGTAAAATTGTAGAAACACAACCTGCCTTTGTAAGTCTTTGTTGTTGATAGAAATGAAAAGAGGCTTTCATTTTTTAACAGACAGACAAGGATAGAGAGCTAAAAACTGTACTCAAGTAACATTATTGTTACTTCAAAAATAATATTGCTTATGTATAGTTTCCAAACAATAAGCAATAAAGATGAGTACAAATAAATGACATCTTAAAAAATAAATCAAATGAAGGTGCAAGAAACACACATTTTCAAATCTTCTCAATTTTTCACAACATAAAGCTTTAGAGTTGCCAAAAAAGTATTGTCACTTCAAAATAATATTACCAAAGTAGAAGTGTTGCAATAAAACTACAAAGTACAATTTATTCAAAAGATAAATGTAAAAGAGATATTTTTTGTCCTTAAAGATCATTTTAATGTAGTTGCTAAATGTGATTCTTTTGCTGATTTGTTTTTTTAACCAATGGCGTAAAAAAGTCTGAGCGTAGATTCCTTCAAACGTCTTACGCACCGTTTCACGCTTTCTCGGCTCTTACCGCTTGGTGGCGCCATTCCAGGCTCAAAGGCAGTCGGGAAAGAGCCGAGAGAGCGGCGAGCGAGCCCGGGGCGGAGCGGCAGGAGCGGGGCGGGATTACACCTTTCACTGAGTGGGAAATCTCTGTTCAAAAAGCCGCTAACGTCCCGTGGAAGGAGAGTGGCCTGTGTGCGCGCACAGCCAGCGAAAACAACCACAGAGAAGACAAAAGCATGCTCCTTATCAGCGGGACTTCTTTATATTCTCAGTGACTTGCAGCGAGTTTTAGCAATAGACTCGCTTAGGGCTCATTTAAACGGTGAAGACTCAAAGTAAACCCGGTGAAGACGTAGCGCAGGTGGTGCACGCTGCTGACCGCGGGAGCCAGGACTTTGAGCGCCTGTGTGCACGGGTTCGTCTGACTTTTGGCTCTAAAGTGAAAATAAAGATGTCCGTGGAGAGTTATTCCTCGCTGGATGAGTCCTCTCTCCGAGCCTTGGTGAGTCTAAAAGCTACATCATGGATGCTCTTCTTGAGTTACAAGCTCCGCAACTTTAGACCATCTCAATGAAGTAATAAATACACGCGTTTTAATAGCTTATAACGCTGATAAAACATAATGGAAACAGTATATTTCTTGACCAGGAGCCATTCATTTTGATCCATGTCATGCACCTTTCCTCTTCTTTCTCTGTGTTTTTTTGGCACACTCTGTCTGGGTTAATACTTATCTGGAGTTGGGCTGTGTCCTGCACGGTGAGCGGAGATAATCCTGACAGGTGGAGGATGTGCACACACCTACGGGGCTGCTGCTCTGCTCACACTAAATCCTCCCTGGGTCAGTTTATTCCAGGTCACGTTGAAGTGAATCTGAGGTCTGTCTGACTCCCAAGGGCTGCTGCATGGGCTTGGAGTTAAAGTTCTGATTTATAATTTTTGTGAAATCAGTTTAAAAATGTCACTAAGTGTTTTGAAAAATACTCCCACACCTCTGTTGAGTACTGTAGGTCAGTGGTTCTCAAACTGTGGTGCAGGAGCCACTGGTGGTACACAGGAGTCAGTTCTGATTTAGTTTGATTTAGAGACGTTTTATTCTTGTCTTTAGTTCTGTTCTGGATGGGAATTAAATTAAGTCCTGATCTAATCCTGATCTAGTCATGGTTCAGTCCTAGTTTAATCCTGGAGATGTGCAGGTTTAGTCTTGGTCTAGTCCTCCTGCTCTCGTTCTGGTTTAGTCCTGGTCAAGTCATAGTTTCACCCTTGTTTAGTTCTGGCTTAGACCTTGTTTAGTCCTAGTCTAGTCCTGTTTAATACTGGTTTATTTTTGGTCTAGTCTGGTCTCGTACTGATCTAGTCATGGTTTAACCCTGGTTTAATCCTAGCAACGTGCAAGTGTAGTCCTGGTCTATTTGTGGTTTAGCCCTGGCCTATACCTAGACCTGGTTTAATCTAGGTTTAGTTTAGTTTTAGTTTGTATTCAGTCCTGTTCTGGACAAGGATTCATTTTGAAGTGTAGACAACTTCTTACTCCTCATTGTTTAATCCTGGTGTA
Source organism: Bostrychus sinensis (assembly GCA_020698575.1). Taxonomy (NCBI): domain Eukaryota; kingdom Metazoa; phylum Chordata; class Actinopteri; order Gobiiformes; family Eleotridae; genus Bostrychus; species Bostrychus sinensis. Next base: position 7,037,996 of record CM036249.1, on the reverse strand, counting down.
ATCCTGGTGACGTGCTGGTTTAGTCCTGGCTTAGACCTGGTTTAGTCCTATCTTAGTCCTGGTCTAATCCTACTTTAATTCTGGTCTAGTCCTGATTAAATCTAAATCTCTTTAGTCTAGTTTTAGTCCATATTAAGTCCTGTTTTGTCCTTAATTAGTAATAATTTTAGTCCGTTGAAGATGGTTCTTTGAGTTCCAGATATTTTCTGAGGAGGTTCTTGGTGTGAAAACTGCTGTGGTGATGTTTTTGGGTTTGTGTCAAACAGCTGCGCAGCTCGGTGATAACATTTGTTGGGACATGTATTGGTATTGGTGCAATATCAGTGTTATATAATTCTGTTGCAGTAATGTTATGGCATTCATCACAGACACGTTGTATCTCAAATCAAATCGACCTTTGACTAAATTTGTAAAAAGCAGACAGTCAAAACATTATTGTGCATGTTTTAGGTTGATGATGGGAGAAAGAGAGCATACAAACTTCACACTGAAAGGCCCCACACTGTCTGGGAATCAAACCTGAGACCTTCTTGCTGTGTGGTGACAGTACGAATCACTTTAGTGTTGCAAGCAAACGCAGAACCTTGTATATTTTCTAATGCAAAATATTGCAAAAGTGGACTCAAAAAGTGGACAATAAAGTGAGCATGCATCACAAACAAAAAGGTACAATATAAGCTCTTTACACGAAAACGTCAAAAAAAATCTTCTGTTGCTGGTGTTGTGTGTTCAATAATGGTCCTCTCTTGTTTAAAACATGTGGTTTATTCGTTTTAGCTAATGAGATTTTCATGTAAAGATAAAATATGTAATAAATGTATCAGTAATCGTAAAGCCAGTATGATTTCCTAAAGTGACTCGGTAGTACACACAGTATGAGGAAGTTGAATCACCCTGTAATAATGTGCTTTGCTTGGAGACATTATGTCAGCTCTAGTCATTATATCATATCTGTATTAATTGTTCATTTTTTACGTAGCTTAGCCCTAACATGAGTCACCTGATTACCTGAGTACTTCCTCCGGCGGCGGTGGCGGTAGCAGTCGTGCGTCTCACTTGCTGACTCTGGCACCTGTAAGAGTTTTACAGGAGCAGTGACTCACCCCGGTCTTGTTCAGACATAAGTAGTAGGTTTGATTGCAGCGGTTACAACATGACAGTGTGTGCTAATGCCTCCACACTAAACCCTGGTTTTATGTCATTATGGTCTAAAGAAGTGTATAATGGGTTTTCATGTGTGCTTGATTTCCTTGAAGTACCTTGAATTCAATATGGTTTGTAAAATGCAATAATATAACAGCTAATCATTACATCATATGTGTAATATCATCATAACTATCATGTTTGTACAGATACTATCACATTTTTACATGATACTAATATAAGTATCACGTTATAACAAGATATGAAATGATCATGTTGTTATGTGATACTAATTTATCATGAAATTACAAGATATTGAATCATCACGTTTTATCATGATACACAGTTATGTTTGTACAAGATATGTATCACGTTAAAACAAGATATGAAATTATCACCTTTTTACATGATAAATAATTTTCTTGTTTTAACAAGATCTTTTCACGTTTGTACAAGGTATGTATCACTTTATAACAAGATATTAAATTTATCACGTTGCACTATGCAATCTTCTAGCAAACCCTGTTCTCAAAGAAACGTAGAGTGGACAGTCTGCCATCCTGCAAGCGCATCTAGATCTCTATGAAATAACCATGTAAACATCATGTGATAACAGGAAAATCATTCATCTTGTTATAACGTGATACTTAATTATCTTAAAAACATGATACATATCTTGTGAAAAGATCTTGTAAAAACAAGAAAATTATTTATCATGTAAAAACGTGATAATTAAGTATCTTGTTATAACATCATACTTATCTTGTTAAAAAGTGATATGTAAAAACATGATAGTATCTTGTGACAAACGTGATCGTTTTCTTGTTAAAATGTGATACAACTGAAAATAATTCACACTCAGTTGGCAGGAATACGCTGCCGTAAAATAGACACCTTTGCATGAGTATTTTCCAATATACATGGAAAATGTCTTCTTTTGGGGAGCAGTTACTTTGACTTAGTAGAAAATGCTTGGATTAGGTTTCTGACGCCCCTTGCTGGCAACAGAGGAGAATGAACAGAGCATAAAATGTCTAATTAGCACGGCTAATTGCAACATGAGGCTAACTGCTAAATAAATTAGCTGACTGTTTCATAGTGACAGCAATTTGAGCAGTGACATTATTAGTATGAGTCTGGTGACAGTGTGTGGGCTTCAGAAACGCAAAGGAGCACTTCCTGGTTTCACGTGTCTATGTAGAGACGTGAGACCGAGCGTTTTCAGCTTTTGAGAAGGGCAGTGCCTCAGCATACAGGATTACTCAAACAAGTGTGAATGAAACAAAATACTACTCCAGCTGTGTTTCTGTGGTGGAAACAATTATAACATGGTTAAAAGCTCCTAAAAGGTCGATTTTGCATAATAGGAGACCTTTAAAGCAGAACTCAGAAACTTTTCTTGTTTATTGGCTATTTTTGCCTCATTTTCCTCTCCAGAGCATCCCCTCTATTTCAGAATGAACCGCTATCACTCGGCTCTACTTTTGTTTCCTCTTTGCATATTCGTGCAACATTTATTTAAGGTGAAGAAGTTACTGAGTTGTGCTTTAAATAGTGCGGAGCTAGAACGGACACTTGAGGAACACCACGGCTGCGTATCCAGGTTACAGTTACAAGTTTAGATTCACCACATATTTTGTAATGTCTAATCAGGTGAAGTCCTGATAACACTGACTGATTTTGTTACGTTGGATATAATTTCTTTGTATTCTTGTTGTGCCTTGGCCTCTTCCATAGGCCTTGTCATCAGTGGTGGCGGATTTTCCCACAAAGTCCACTTCCAGAAGAGGCCATCTCAGGAAAACATTTGCTCAAAGATGGGTAAACGTGACAAGGCTGAGCTGTTTACTTTGGACTTTAGGCGGGGTACCAATGTAATGTTTAGCCCCTGTCGTCTCTGTATAAAGATTGGGAGACCATTATTTCTCCCAGGTCTGGCCAAAAGCTACAGTCTGTCACTACTAAATCACATTTAAGAGCACAAACTGTTTCTAATGGTGAGAACAAAGTGGAATCAAATCGTTTTTTCCATCTTAATGACTTAGCCTGAGAAGTATTGCTTACGTTGAACACACGTTTATGAGAGAATTAAAGCAAAAGGGAGATACGTATAAACACTTATTTCTATAATGTGACATATGGAGGTCATAAAAGCCATCTTAATCTTTTAGGTGGACCAACTTTTTCTTGACAGATTTAGGACTGCTCTCAGCTGGACTTTTATTCGCTCGGGGTAAATCTTGGCTTATTGTCATTGGAGACGCTGGGCTCATCTTCCCGTGGGTCTGTCCCAACGTATGAAGGCTGCTATTGTTGCAAAAGAATAGAGCAAGTGTCTACAAGGAGTCATGACGCTATTTTCATGTGACACTGATCCTGGATGATTGTTTATGGATTTAAAGGAGCATTGTGTAAAATGTCGTAGTAACAGGATAGAGCCAAAATGGAACTCATTTGTCATATTTATGTTTTCATCAGCGGAGGGCATGGTGGCAGAGCGTTAGTGCTGTTCTTGCCTTCCACTTAGGAGGTTGGGAGATCGATCCTCGGGCCGCCCCCCCCCCCCGTGTTACTTTGGGTTCTCTTTTATTCTCGCTTATTTTGTGTTCACGTGTGAATACAAGGCAAGGTCCATGGCTGGTGTGGTTTGAATAACATCACGTATAAGGAATAGTATAGATATTAGAGGTCGACAAATCAGGACTAGTTTTGCATTTTGTAAACCATCAGCCATCGGTGTATTGCTGCACTTTTATGACATGGCATGACTGAAGGACCCAAGCTGTCCCATATTTAGCTGATAAAATAGAGGTGCGAGTGAAGAAGTGCAGAATATTTCAATTCAATAGAGGCCACTGTGGGAGCCCTGCTTTGGGAAATCCTGAGAAGCCGCTCAGAGTGTCCCCAACCGTCTTGTAGCAGTTTGGGCTCTTACACTGCACTTTATAGGAAACATCCAAAATCACTTCATCAAAGCCTGAAAAGATCAAAATGGCAATAAAAAGATTTTGCTTGTTTCTCTGGCAGCAAACTTTATAGAACCCTTGATATAAGCCACATGTTTTTATTTATTAGTTTATTCAACATGGACAAAACAAAAAGTATTGTTAGAGTATAAAACTGATGCTGTTTACAGACCTTAATGCTCAAAACTAAATCTGAAGTGTAAGAATTTTCCTTTTGCATTTGCACATCATCTGGATTCACAAACCTGCTGCAGCCACTGCCAGACTCTCAGCCACTTTCCAGCGCAAATAAATGATGCTCACGCAAAAATATATTCATCCTACTTGAATATATCACATGCCCTAATATGATATTTTCTCTTGTGTGCTGTGTTGCATTCTGGGAGCTGACCTCTGACCTGCTGAAGGTTACCAAAATGCCAAATTTTTACCGCCGATGTTTGCTCTGACTCATGGGTGTCACGAGTTTCCACTGGACTCTGTCTCGAGCAAACACTCAACCATGCATTTTTTAATCTCAACTCTCTTTTCAGAAACTCGAGATGTTCCTTTAACATGCAAATAAAGCGAGATGGGGTTTGCAGAGACTTTTAAATCAGTCCAGGCTTTTATTTTATTGCGCCGGTCGTAAAGGCGGAGTGGAGGAGCCGGTTTTCAAGCAACAGTCGGATACGTGAAGCACTTGATGAACTAAACAGTCAGGAGGTCATGTGGTCACAACAGGACTAATCCCCACACACAGCATTCAGCGCACCGTCCAGCTCCTTATGTTCTCATTTAATCCCCTCCATGGAAACCGCCAAGTGCATTTTTTCTTTGCAATTATTTAAATCTTCAGTAAACAATGAGAGTGTGGTTTATTGCAGGCAGAGCTGGAGAGGGCAGCAGGACGTCTGACTGAACAAAAACAGTGAAGTCAGGGCTAGAGCTGCGCAAAAATCACACATTTATCACTAGAGACTGAGTTGGGACAAAGGTTTAAAAAGTCCTGGTTTTATGTCTGTTCTGTCTGAAGTTTAGACCTAGTTTAGTCCTTGTTTTCTCCTCCTGGTTTAGACCTGGTTTGTCCCGGTTTAGTCCTGGTCCAGTCCTGGTTTAGTCATGATTTTTATCCTGGTTTAGACCTGGTTTACTCTTAGTTTAGTACTGGTTTAGACCTGGTTTACTCTTAGTTTAGTACTGGTTTAGACCTGGTTTAATCCTGGTTTGGTACTGGTTTAGACCTGGTTTGTCCCGCTGTAGTCCTGGTTTAGTACTGGTTTTATCTCTGATCAGTCGAAAATTTAGTCCTGGTCTAGTCCCAGTTTAGTACTGGTTTAGACCCAGTTCAGCCCTGGTCTAATGCCAGTTTAGTCCTGATCAAATCCTGATTTTATCCCTGGTTTAGTTCTGGTTTAGTCCTGGTCTATTGCTTTTACTGATACAAAAGTGGCAGCAAGCTTTTCAGCCTCTTTGTAATAATACTAATTTTAGACATTTAGTCTTTTTAGTCTTTGCTTTCCAAACTTTTTATAAAACAGCTTTACATGAACACAGTGTAAGTCCATTTAAATTGACAACTTGCCTTCCTGTCACAGAATAAGATTTGATTTAATAGACACTGAAGATTACTGTGTTGGGGTGGAAATGCAGCGGCTTAACCTCCCGTCCTGTATCTTGCATGAGGGTTTTGCGTGAGAGTGCCACCCCCCGTGTGTTGTGTGCAAACTTAAAACACCTGAGATAAAACAATGCCCTGACAGCTACTTGTTTCCATTTACAACACTGGTAGGACAACACTGCTCTAAAAACGTGTTCTGTCAACAGAACAGCTGCAGAATGAATCCTCACTACTCCACAAAGTGCTTGCTTAAATGTTATATTATGTCATTACTCTTGTTATTTCTGTTGTGTAAGCAGCACTGAGGTTGACTGATATTTCTGGACGATACATGAAGTGTTTTATCAAACTTGTCCTGTCAGGTCAGACGTGTGGCAAATGACTGATGGTGTGTCTGACAGCTGCAGGTAGCAGAGTCTTACTCAAGACACTCATATTGCAATAACCATATGCCTGGCAATATCTTAAACCAGGGTTAAAAGCAGGACTAAAGCAGGACTAAAGCAGGACTAAAGCAGGGCTAAAGCTGGACTAAAGCAGGACTAAAGCAGGGCTAAAGCAGGGCTAAAGCAGGGCTAAAGCAGGACTAAAGCAGGACTAAAGCAGGGCTAAAGCAGGACTAAAGCAGGACTAAAGCAGGACTAAAGCAGGACTAAAGCAGGGCTAAAGCAGGGCTAAAGCAGGACTAAAGCAGGACTAAAGCAGGGCTAAAGCAGGACTAAAGCAGGGCTAAAGCAGGGCTAAAGCAGGACTAAAGCAGGACTAAAGCAGGGCTAAAGCAGGGCTAAAGCAGGGCTAAAGCAGGACTAAAGCAGGACTAAAGCAGGACTAAAGCAGGGCTAAAGCAGGGCTAAAGCAGGGCTAAAGCAGGGCTAAAGCAGGACTAAAGCAGGACTAAAGCAGGACTAAAGCAGGACTAAAGCAGGACTAAAGCAGGGCTAAAGCAGGACTAAAGCAGGACTAAAGCAGGACCAATCCAGGAGTAAACCAAGACCAAAACTAAGACAAAACCAACGCTAAACTAGAACTAAACCAGGGCTGAACATTTTTGTAACATTTGCGATGCATTGTGCAGCTTTGTGATTAACTTGTAACCTGTGTGTTAGTTAAATTCTCAGACAGTGACCCTCCCTCGATGCATTGCTGTAGGGACACTTCATTTGTCCCGTCTGAGAACCGCTGTGAGTAAAGTTTCCGGTCGTGGCGCTCTGTTATCAGCGGTTACACACCTCAGACTGTGTCACCTGTGTGATGTAAACAGACCTGCCGGACCAGCCTGCGCGTGCACCTGTCCCACTGCACTCCATTAACCCAGCTCGGGACTGTCCCGACTGCTCTGTGGGTCGCCTGCCAAGAGGAATAACTCTTAGGTAATGAGCTATGACGGCCTCTCTGTGTGTGGCATCTGAGTCTCTTATTTCACACACTGCTGTTTCCCATGATGATTTGTTGTACTCAGTCTGTCCAGCAGTGTCCTCTCCCCGGTGAGCGGCAAGCATTCGGGTCTGTGTCCATATAACGGTGCACTTTCACTGCCCCGTCTGCCCCCGTGACATATGGGACTCCCGGGGGCCTCGCGTTTATGGCCCTCTGGACCCTTTGTGCCTCTGCTGGATACAGACAGACAGGGAAGAATGGGTTTGTGCAGAGGGACCCTGGAGACGCACTGCTAAATGTCACTCTCATCATCAGTGCCCAGAGCGGAAAAATCATTCTGTAAATACAGGATCTGAGCTCTGGATGCTGGCATTAACAAACCTTTGAAAGGGCCCCACCAATAACCCACTAGAACTATAAGAACACAACAGTTTCTATTACTTTGCTTATCCGAAAAAGGACATAGTCTGCTTTTATTTATATTTTTAAACCAGTCTTGGTCACCTCTAGACCAGTCGGACGTTTTTTACTTACTTTTGTATGAAGCCATTTTATGACAAAATGAAAAATGTCTGAGGAAGTAGAGGAAACAGCTGTACATTGTTTTTTGGATAAATGAATGAGAGCAGACTGGATGCAGAGGGTTTGTTAATTGGTCAGTGCTTCCTGGAGTTGGCGGGGGTTTGTGGAATCGAGTGTTCTGAGGCCTCAGAAACTCAGTGCCAGAGAATACAGGATTACTTAAACAGGTGTGAACTACTCCAGCTATGTTTTTGATGAGGGAACATTATGCAACAACATAAGAGAAAGCTCATTTAGTATATTCTAGCCCATTTTTTCCCCCACTAACTCAGCTAGTATTTTATGTTATGTTTCCTCCTCAAAAACATACGCAGAGTAGTATTTTGTTTTACTCATGCATGTTGCAGTAATCATGTATGCTGAGGCACTAACCCTCTCAGGAACTGAAAATGCTCACTTTTATCTAAGTCGACAGGTGAGAAGCCTTCTCCAGGAAGTGCTCATTGTTGTAAACATACACCGCCACCAAAACTTCAGATACACGTACTGATAATTTCAGGGCTTGATCCGCCGTCACTACGACTATCTGTTAGCGTCATGTTGCTAATATCTGTGCTAATTAGCCATTATATCCTGCTCTGTCCTCCCCCTACCATTCTGTAAAGGTGCTCAGTCATTCTCCTCTCATGTCTGAACTCAAATCCTTAACTACTTTGAAACTACATTGTTTGCAAAGAGCTTGAGCTGACGGAGTGAAGTGGGCGTGTCCAGCTGGGGGCGAGAGAGCCTTAAAGGGACATGCACCTAATCCAAGCGAAAAAGCTAAAGCTCCCCAAAAGAAGTTGTTTTCAATAAATATGGATTCTTTACAGTGCAAAATGTGAAATACCAATCTAGATGTGTTATTCTATCATTTCAGAAAGACTGAAAAAAGCATAATTGGTCCTCTTTAAGAACAAATGTAAGATTTAACGCAAGGGACGGTAACTACATTATAGAAAATTATACATAAAGACATTTTACTGCAGCGTTCCAGTAATATTAGTGCTTTCTCAGAAAATATATGGCTTTTTAAGTATCATCCTTAAGGGATAAACTGAGCCTAAATCTGGACCAAGAAGTAATATAGGGTTTATTAGAGACAAATTTATTACCAAATAAAGACCAAACCAGGACTAAAGCAGATCTAAACCAGGCCTAAATCAGGGATAAACCATTACTAAACCAGACCTAAACCAGGACTAGCCCCAACTATAGCAGGACTAAAACAGGACTAAAACTAGTTCTAAATTAAACCAGACTCCTAACTAAACTAGGTCTAAAGCAGGACTAATCAGGGCTAAACCAGGAGTAAAATATGGATTATTATAGACACATTTATTACAAAATAAAGACCAAACCAGGTCGAAATCAGGCCTAAACCAGGCCTAAAGCAGGATTAAAGCAGATCTAAACCAGGATTAAACTAGGTCTAAAATAAGATAACCAGGGCTAAACCAGGACTAAACCATGACTAAACCAGGTTCTAAACCAGGGTGAACCCAGGACTACACCATGTTTAAATCTGGACTTAACCAGGTCTAAACCAGGAACTAAACCAGAACTAAAACAGGACTAACCAGAGCTAAACCAGCAGTAAACCAGGTCTAAAGAAGGACTAAACCAGGACTAAAGCAGATCTAAACTAGGCCTAAATCAGGGATAAACCATTACTAAACCAGACCTAAACCAGGACTAGCCCCAACTATAGCAGGACTAAAACAGGACTAAAACTAGTTCTAAATTAAACCAGACTCCTGAGTATCACCAGAAACAGCCTGTGTTTGAGAACCTCTGAACTAAAAGAGACAAGTAGACCTGATGTCATTGTATTTAATGTGTAAAGAAATCCTAGAAACAGGAGAGGAGTCCTGACCCCTCCGTCCTGGCTGCAGTGTTTCCTTTTATGTATATACTGTATTATTAAGAATGAGACAGTGTTGGAGCCCATCACTGTAAACACGGCCGGCTTCAGTCAGATAAGAGCATGACGCATGTTTTGTTTGATTAGGACATTGAACAGGAAACACTGCTAAAAATAGACTGCCATTTTGAACTGATGAGAAAAAGAAATGTGTATATAAGGCTATTTTAAGCTATTTTAAGTTGTGGCCTTGGTATAACTTCACTGTTGCTTTTTATAGTCCAGAGGAATAAGGAGGAGGAGTACCAAGCTGGAGGATTTGCCTATTGTGCATGTTTTAGGTTAATGTGGGGAACCGGAGAGGACCTGTAGTAGGAAATAGGGTTGCAAAGGGGCGGAAAATTTCTGGTAAATTTCTGGAAATTTTCTGGAAACTTTCCATGGGAAGTTAAGCTTGGAAATTTTGGGGAATTTTCAAATTTGGAAACCATATATAATTTATAGAAGCACAGTCAAACAGAATGCAAATTGTTCAAAGACAGAAGAGAAGAGTCTCAGTGTTTAAACGACTTTGCGACTGTCCTGTAATGAGTAAAACCAGGGCTAAACCAGGGCTAAACCAGGGCTAAACCAGGGCTAAACCGGGTCTAAACCAGGTCTAAACCAGGTCTAAACAAACTGTGCCGCATCTGGTGGGAAAAACAGCCTTAATTTGTCATCTAACTTTCGACCACCTATTGACTTAATGTGTGTGAACAGATGTCAGAAAGAATCCATAAAGTCCATAAAAAAAGCCCCATTTCTGATAAAAAAAATCTTTATGTTGAGGCACCGCATTTAAAAATCATCTGCTTTTATTTTCCCAGTGGACAAAGGCAATTTTGATAATGCTGATTTTTATAGACATGGATAGACATGTATTTTAATTTTTTGTGTATTCCTTTTTAAATTTATTTATTCTTAAGCCTAGATTTTTAAAATAATCTACTCTGCTTTTATTTTTCTAGTGGACAAAAACTCCTATACTCCAAATGTCCCATACTGCCACCTACTGTAAGGGAGTATAAATCGATTACACTGGTCTACAAATTTTTGAATTCAATCTGCTTCCAAGATAAAAGTGGCTAAATCTAATTTATTTTGATAAGATGAACTGAAAATCAATTGATAACTGTGCTGGTTCGCTAATGTATTCAAGATATTTAATGATATTGTTTCACATCAAAATCGCATCTGTTTATACAATAGATTTAGGCATTTTTGCTTAAAAACAATATTTATATTTTGAAAACATTTAATTTCTCTACATGCATGCATTTTGTCCACTTCCTAGAGAGATTTCTGCAAATAAAACCAAAACATTTTATGTCAAAACTCTAGACATATTAAAATGAATGTATTGAATGTGCAGCTTTCAGATAGAACTGGTTGCTTGTAGACACTGTACCTTCTGATAAACTACCGTTTTTGCCTTATTTTGCATAAATTTCCTATTTTGACCCAATACTGTTTCTTGGAAACTACAGCCAATCTGCACTTCTGACTTACTTTTTCTTTATTAGTGACCTAATCCAAGAAAAATTTCACTACTTTTTTTTTTTTTTTGCTCTGGCAAAGGCCCACAACCCACTAAAAACAGTTCTGCGACCCACTTTTGAGTCCTGACCCACCACTTGAGAACCACTGCCCTATACAACACTTTAAACTGAATAAGTTGTAACCTAGCACAAGGCGTAGTGGAACGAATACTAGATGCTGCCATCTCCCATTGTTCTTCTGAAAAAGTTATGCCTAGCTCCTGTTCCCAAGCCTTCCTAACTTTAACTGCTGAGTGCACATCCATAAGTTGTTTATATATTAAAGATATAATTAATTTTTGATTGGGTTTAAGGGACTTCAGTTCTTCCCATAGCAGAGCAGAAGGACAGGATGAAAAAGCAGAGGATGCGCAATGAATCTTGAAGTAACAAAACAGATGAGTGGCTGGAAGTTTCATGTCTGAGAATAGATCAGAAAAGCTTAAGAAGGTGCCATCCTTATAGAGGTCTCTTAGTACACGTCTTTAAGATCCTCAAGGCTAATCAATAAAATAAAAAAGAATTTAAAAATGGCACAAACTGGGTCAGGCAGGTCGACAGTTGAGGAAAAAGAAAACAACAATTTATTAAAAGTTTAGTTAAAGGCATGAAACAAGCAATAATAATAATGATAAAAATATTACTAAAAGATGCTGTGTTGCTTTTGTGATGTCAATAATCACATTATTTCATCTTGCAATCATTGTGGCACTAAAATTTGACATTGTGACGTCCCAATATGTGCTGATAAATAATAGGCATTGCACTGGTGAATAAGTCTGCCATATTTTATGTCCCTACTGTTTCCTGGTATGAGGTTTGCTGTAGCAGTGAGGAGGACGCAGACTGAAGAGAGGTAATGTAAGGTCGCTGTAACATAAACAGACTTATTTATGGGACTATATGTGTTTTGTACAGAAAGAGCAGAACTGTGTGCGTGTCATCTTTCCTCCAGTGGAACAGTCTGGAGAAGAGTATTCCACTTCTTCATCTCCTCCGTCCGTCACCACCAGGCGTCTCACCGTTTCCACTATTTCACTTCGTTAGAAATGTGTTAGGGTAACTTAAGCAACTGAGAAGGCCATTTTATATTAGTATTGGTTTTACATATACACTGTAAGAAGTAAAATAAAATGCTGCGAAAACTCAAGGCAACAGGATTCCTCAAGATTTTTGAGTTCTGAGGCCAGCACAAAATCTATTTTTTGTTCACCTAATTTGATGTTCATATGTCTAAAAACTTTCAATTTTAAGTTTTACTCACTATCAGCCTCCAGCTGGTGCAGAACGCTACAGCCAGATTTTTAACCAGCGCTTCCAGACATCAGCACATCACCCCACTGCTTTATTCACTCCACTGGCTTCCAGTTTCTTTTAGAGTTGATTTTAAAATGTTAGTGTTTGTTTTTAAAGCCTTGAACGGCCTTGCCCCACCATATCTGGCTGAGACATTAGCAATTCGCAACCCTAATAGGGCTCTGAGATCTTCATATCAAGTCCTTTTGGAAGTCTCAAGAGCTAAATATAAACACTGGGGTGACCGGGCCTCCTCTGTGGCTGGGCCCAGACTCTGGAACAAGCTGCCTCCCGATAAGCGAACCATCACAGATTTTGGTCTTTTTAAATCTAGGCTTAAAACCTATTTATTCAGACTGGCTTTTAACACTTAGTAATGCTGTGACACTTTATTTTATTTTATTCTATATTATAGTATTTTATGTATTGCCATTTTTATGTTTTATTGATTTTACTTAGATTTTATTGGAAAGCACTGTGGGTGTTGTAAAATGGCTGTATACAAGGCAAGGCCGTTCAAGGCTTTAAAAACAAACACTAACATTTTAAAATCAACTCTAAAAGAAACTGGAAGCCAGTGGAGTGAATAAAGCAGAGGGGTGATGTGCTGACGTCTGGATGTGCTGGTTAAAAATCTGGCTGTAGCGTTCTGCACCAGCTGGAGGCGGCTGAGAGACGACTTGGAGACACCAACATAAAGTGCATTACAGTACCGTATTTTCCGCACTATAAGGCGCACCTAAAAGCCTTTAATTTTCTCAAAAACCGACAGTGCGCCTTATAATCCGATGCGCCTTATATATGGATCAATGTTGGTTAATTATGGCTACCGTATTCAGGGGGCGTCGCCGAAGTGACAGTGGTAAAAACGATAAAGGGGAATTCCAGTCCCAGCTGTTCATGTGTGCCATAGGCGTGTTTATGGATCCTGCCACAAAAGAACAAGGAGGCGCGGCCTTTGCTCCATCTCAGTAGAAGAGTTGCGACATTGAGGGGACAGAAAACTGAGCGCTCGAACGCTGTTCATGTAGCTTTGAACTGTGACAAATGGAGTTGGAAATACATTGTTTTCAACGAGGGAGTTGTAAGAACGCTGGTTTGTATTCTATTAATAAAGTTTGACTGACTGACTTATCTGACTGTTTTATTGACATTCCCTTTAGCGCAGCGCCATCTAGTGGATGCGCCTTATAATGCGGTGCGCCCTATATATGAAAACAGTTTTAAAATAGACCATTCATTGAAAGTGAGCCTTATAATCCGATGCGCCTTATAGTGCGGAAAATACGGTAATCAATCCTAGAGCTGATAAAAGCGTGAGTAGCCTTCTCAAGATCCGGGCGATTGAGAAATGGCTTTACTTTAGTTAAAAGTTGCAACTGAAAAGAACTAGCTTTTACCACATTATCTATTTGTTTGTCAAATTTAAAACCATCATCAAGAATGACCCCCAGATTTCTGACATTTGGTCTTAGTCTTGAAGTTAGTCTACCAAGTTGGACAAACTCTTTCCCTATGCTATACAAAGAAGTTAGTCTGGTATTTCCTTGCGTAAGTTTTGTTTCTATGGGTGGAACTATCACAGGCGGAGTAACCAATCAGAGAAACGAAGGGCAAGACATAAGCAGTGCAGTGTATCCTAAACAAACATGGTGGATTGTTGCCAGTTTTGCCATAAAACACGAGGATACGCTGTATAATGAGCGGCTCTGTACTTGCTGCGGAGTGGAAAACGAACATAAAGACGAGCGAGGGATCAGGGATCATACAGGAGTCAGCTGGACTTGCGTGAGTATTTACGACAGTGCTTTATTCCCAAATGTAGGGGGCGATCTGTAGAGAAAAAAGAGGAAGAAACGAGAAAGTTACTGAGTTCCACTTTAAATTGCTATTTTAATCCTGTTTGGTTGGGTTTTAAATTTGAAGTTTCTTTTATTTAGGGTTATAGGTTAGGTTTAGTTCTGGTTTTATCCTTGTTTAGTATTGCATTTTCTAAGTTAACCTCTATTTCATCTCCTGAATTAGATCTGGGTTAGTCAAGATTTAGGCTCATTGTAGAATTATTATTGATGGTACTTGGAGATGCAAATATTTTCTGAGGTGGTACTTGGTGTGCTGCATGCTTTCATTCATCACTTTATTTTGAATTGCCAGTATATGTCATTGGTGCATAAGCAGAGTGACAAACAATCACCTATGCTTTGCCTGAACAGAGGCTCTTTTGCTCCAAATCCAGGTCACTCTGTGCGTCTAAAGTTTAATAGAACAACATTAAGGTGTGGCCTGTGTGTAAAGTAGAAAATGGGACACACAGCATGTTGCCCTCTTTTAGCCCAGAGACACAGGCTCTCTCCGGGTTTTCCGCCAACTCTCAGCAGACCAAAATAACTCCACATACAAAGTCCACTTGGCCAGAGGCAGCAGTGTTGACATAAACAGACGTGTGTAAACCGGGGCTGGATGAGGCAGATAGTGTTTTCTGTACTGTTGCAGGTCCCAGAGGAAGCCACGTTTCCTGAGATCCACCATGAGCTCTTCAGCAGGATGTTGATATTATTGGGCTTTTCCAACTCAAAACATTGGGCCTTCTGGAGACACACTGTTTAATTTAGTGTGGAAGCTTCTTGTGTTGTTGTTGTTGTTGATGGTGTTTGGAGACAGCACGGCTGACTCTTGTGGATCTGTTAGTGTTTAGGGTTACTGTTTACTCCCGGAAGACTTCCCCTCTCCTGAATCCAAATAAACAAACAAACAAAAAAAGTTAAGCGCTAATAAGTTGTTCCGCCTTGTACACGCTAGGTCTATCACACTATCTTCTAGGTCTTCACAGCAGCTCCTAAAGAAACCGTCCAATTAGAGACTGAGTTGGGGCAAAAGATTAAAAAGTCCTGGTTTTATCTCTGATCAGTCCAAAATTTAGTCCTGGTCCTAGTTTAGATCTGGTTTAGACCTGCTTCAGACCTGCTTTAGTCCTTGTTTAACCCTGGTTTAGTTTAGACAATGTTAAGAACTGGTTTAGTCCTGGCCTAGTTCTGATTTTATCCTGGTCTAGTCTTGGTTTAGTCCTGGTTTACACCTTGTTTAGTCCTGGTTTAGACCTAGTTAAGTTCCAGTTTAGACCCGGTTTAGTCTTGGTTTAGTCCTGGTTCAATTCTAGTTTAGACATGGTTCAGATCTATTTTAGGCCTGGTTTAGCCCTGCTTTAGACCCTGGTTTAGTTTAGACAATGTTGAGAATTGGTTTAGTCCGGGTCTAGTCCTGATTTTATCCTTGTCTACTGTTGGTTTAGTCCTGGTTTAACCCTGGCTTACACCTTGTTGAGCCCCTTTAGACCTAGTTAAGTAAGCCCCAGTTTAGACACGGTTTAGTCCTGCTTCAGTTCTAGTTTAGACATGGTTCAGATCTAGTTTAGGTCTGGTTTAGTCCTGGTTTACACATTGTCTAGTTCTGGCGTTGTCCTGGTTTAGACCTGGTTCAGTCCTGATTTAGTCCTGGTTGAGCCCTATCTTTACAGTAGCACTGTATCTCTTTCTAAAATAAAACTGAATCTTATCTCTGCTCATGTCATTATCACAGTTATCGCTTATTTTCCTGATATCGTGCAGCCCTAGCACCTTCGTGTCTGATGTGGGCCAGCATTGTGGGATGGGCCCAGAGCTGACCTGGATCCCTGGATTTGAGCCCTGACCTGTCCGGGACAATCGGGAGTTTTCAGAGTGGAACAGTGACTACAGCGGGTCACAGAGGGACGGTTAATGAGGCGATAAAACCTTGTGGTGCGATGATCTGTGTCTGTGTGGCCTCTGCTGCTGAGATTTCACACCAACAAAGTCACAGTACAACACAATACAAAAGATTTTACTGAATTTGGATTTTGTTGTTGAGTCAGAGCAAATGCAACTTGAAATTAAAATCACTCTACATTTTTTAGCATGATTCATTGACTTTTCCATCATTTTCTGGACTAACTGTTAGCTTTGTGTTGCTAATAGCCGTGCTAATTAGCCACCGTTCAGCTAAAGTACTCGGATAGACCAACTTTCTTTACGTGTGAACTCAAAGGGGATGATCAGGAGGCTTAGGAGTACTTTGAAGCTACATTGTTCGCAGCACTGGCTTGGGCTGAAGGAGTGAAGTGGGCGTGGTCAGCAGGGGAGAGTGGGCCTTAAAGAGACGTGCGCCAAATCCAAGCTTTTTCACCAGAGAGAAAACAAACGCTCACAGAAAGAAGAAGTTTAAGATAAATATTGATCTAGTGTTTATTGTCCGCCACAATAAAAAGTCCCCCTTTATGTTCACCTGGCCCTGGCTCTGTGGAGGTTACATGGCTTTAAGAGCAGTAAGAAGACTGAGAAGCTAAGCCTGCTGAGACCGCTGTGAGTCAACGGCAGCAGCAGCTTCTGATGCGCACACTTGGACTGAGGAGGACTCACACTTACATGAGAGCTGGGTAAAAAGAAGCAGAGGTGGGAACAACCACTAGCAGTTTTTATTTTTTCCTATTCGCACCGTGGTTTGTTGTTGTGTTGTTAGCGTAAAGCTAAAGGAAAGTTAATGAGCTAACTGCAGCCAACAGTTTGTTAGTGTTTGTTTGAGGGATAGGCTAATATTCAGTTCAGGAGAGGGTGCTTTCTTTTTATGTGTGATCTCCTCAATATGACAAGTAATATAATTATAACAACTGCTATTATAATAGCCTAATAACTAGGGCTGACAGACGATTAATCGGTCAGTGAGGTATTGGTCAACTAAAATGTTATTGGTTGATTAGTTGCAACTCTTTGCAGCAATAAAGCTAGTCTAATTTATTACTAGATAACTTTTATTTTTCATTTTGTTTAAGATAACAGATGTTTTTTAGATAACTATATATTTTACAGCTATATTTTATAACTGTTTTATCACCTAATTAATGTAAAATCACTTCCCACACATATCCTTTGGTTGATTTTGGTCGATTAATCGCTGTACTGGGCATAAACTTTGGTGGACTACAGCCCTATACCAATAACTAATCGATGTAAATGTTAAATAATGTAATGTAAAATACTAATCTAGAGACGTCCAAAGTTATTTTAAGAAGCATAAAAAAGCACAATACAGGACCTTTAAAAAGTGAGAAAGCTTTAGTGTCGGAGAGTGCTTGGTGAAAACAGGAAATCTCATAAAATTAGTTGCCAGTCTTCTTGCTGCGCGACAGAAGGGGTTACAACTCTGCCACCATGCATCCCTGCGTATTTGATCTGGTTGTTAAAACATCTGTGGCCTTTTGGAGTGCAGGCTTTGGTTGCCTTTACATAATGCCATGATTGAAACACATGTTTGTATCTATACGGTGCAATGATCCCAGGACGGTTGCCGCCCTGCGCCCCCCTCTGACCCTCGTGCATTCCTCCGTGTGCCTGTCTTTTATGCCTGTCCCGTGAAGTGGAAAGAGGACAAATTCTGCCCTTCGTCCCACATCCGGTCAGAGTAACGACTCTAAAGCCTCCCCGCCCTTCGCCCCAAACACATGTTATCTCACCTCGAAACCAGCACCAGCTCCGTGTAACCCTCTGTCGACCTCCTACACATTTTATCTCCCGGGACAAAGAGGACCAGTGTAGTTTTCAGCGTCGCACAATACGCTCCAACCTCTGAACTCAAATCTCTTCTCTTTTTGACTGAAACCTCTCACTCCTGCCTGCAGCGCTCTCACGGATCCTCTCATATCCCATTTCTCATGTCCTGGGTGTGGCG
Source organism: Bostrychus sinensis (assembly GCA_020698575.1). Lineage (NCBI taxonomy): Eukaryota > Metazoa > Chordata > Actinopteri > Gobiiformes > Eleotridae > Bostrychus > Bostrychus sinensis. The sequence goes on along the minus strand of CM036249.1, from coordinate 7,019,873 downwards.
TGCACTGGCTACTGTACACACGCCTTGTACCCCTCGGGCTTTGAGAAATGATTTATTTAGGCTTCCTTCCATGTGCAGCTGCACAGTATATCACAAAAGTATTGTTATCGCAATATCCGTATCGCAAGAATCATAAATATATTGCAATAACGCTTTGGTCTTCCATTTGATAATTGAGATTTTCACAAATTCTCCTACCAGATCCTTCAAAGAAAATGTGTTGTGACTAAGTAAAAATGTTTAAAAAGTCCAGTTTTAGTAGTAATTTCCTTTATTTAGTCACAATTTAGGCTTGTTTTATTCTTGGTTTAGTCTGTGTTAAGTTTAAATTTTGTCGCTGTTTTGACTTTGAATACAGGGACTTACATTTTTATTTTAAGTGAATTTAACTTACTGTGTCAGAAAAGCGCCCTATTTTAAAATATTGCGTTATTGAATATCGCATGTTTCCATATCGTACAGCCCTACCTCCACCTGACATTGATTAAAGATTAGCGCAAGGCAAAAGGGATGAACAGATTTATGGCTGAAAATATTTTGAAAGTTCTTGCACTTTTGCTCATTTGTGTAATTTCCACAGTAGCAGCTGGGAATCCACTGGCGCTGCAGTTTGTCCTTAAAAGGAAAAAACTCACTTTGACTTAACGTAAGCTCTGATTTACTGCACTGATGCACTCTTCGACTGCACTCATGTGGTGTCACTATGTGGAAAAAAACAACAGTTTTCCAAGTTGGAAAATGCACATGCTCCTAAACACCTGCTGAAGTTGGAAGAGTTCCTCAGAAACTTGGACTGTGCGGTTGTGTTATTTCAATCCATTCAGACAGAGAGCTTAACTAAAGTGACGTAAGGCATCAGTCACATTTTGGTTCTGTTGTAGCCAGAAGACTAGGCCTGGTCTCATCTCCAACTGCAAAGGCACTATTTAGCAATTTGGCTCTAAATTAAACCATATAAAGACTGAAAAAGACTTCAGAGTAGGGCTTCAGTAACGTTGAATATTCTGATAATGATTTTTTTTTTTTTTGCAGTATTTTAAAATAGGGCCTACTATTCTGACACAGTAAGTTAAATTCACTTAAAATAAAAAAGCAAGTCCCTGTGTTTATCAAAACAGCAACATAATCAAAACTTAACACAGACTAAACCAGGAATAAAACAAGGCTAAATTGTGACTAAATTAAGGAAATTACCACTAAAACTGGACTTTTAAAACATTTTTATTTTGTCACATTTCCTTTGATTTAAGGCTCTGGTAGGAAAATTATTCTTCAGTGTAACCCCAAATTTACACCGGGGGCGTTGCAGAAGCGGATTGATTTGTGCTGTCTGTTTAAAAGCAGCAATTTACACCGACAGTGACAGTGACAGAGCTGCTTCTCCGCTGCTGCTGCGCCAGTCTCCCCTCTGTTGTTTTACAGACCACTCACCGTCTAAACACAAAACTGTGGCCAGGCATTCAACTTCTGCATGTTGTCCTAAATGACTGCTTTCTGTCACAAGCTACGCTACATTTCTCCCCCTCAAGAATTAACTTCTCGATGCGCCGTGTTCACATCACCACTGTTTCAGCGAGCCTTTATTTTGAAAGTGTAGTGGAAATTTATTTTGACACTTGGAGTCTGTTTCCTGTGTTTCCTCGGCTGTAGCTCTGCAAATTGCCACGGAGCCGTTCGAAAAATAGAACTCAAACCTATTTGCAGCGAAGCGTAACGGTGAGTCGCTCGTGGGACATCCGTGTGCCGCCGCCGGTGTGAATTGTCGGACTGAATAAACCGAAAGCGGTTCAGACGCGGCTGCCGCAACGGTGCTGTTCCGCACTGCTTCTGCTTTTGGTGTAAATTGGGGGTAACTCTCTGTCAGATGGAAGACCACAGTGTTATTGCGATATATTTGTGATATGGATATTACGTTTGCGACATATATTGTGTGAGGAAACCCGCGTACCACCAGTGCTACCCACACCACAGTTTGAGAACCACTGCTATTATTTATGCAGTATAACATCCACACTGTGCGTTCGTATCTGTGTCCGTGTGTAGGTGGTGGGTGTGTGCTCACATTTAACCATAGAGCTCTGCAGAAAGCCCTGGCTTTGCTGGGGCAAGGTTCTTGGTTAAGCCTCCTCTTTGTGCCGTTAAACTCTGATATAAAGCAGCTCTTTTGTAGCACAACAGTAACACTCCTGCTCTCACAATAGTAGCACATAACTTTATCTGCACCAGCCTGGAGATGTGACTGTACAGCTGTCTGACGTCACAGTGGGTCTTCTCCAGAGACCAGTCCGGGATTTAGAAGAGGTTCACTCTGGAGTCAGCGGGTCATGAGTGGCCTGGAGGAGTTTGTGCTTCCAGACCGGACTGAGGGGGCGTTTATGGGCTGTAATTGTAGGATGATGATTTTAACACAGCGGCTTGTCACCTGAAGGCCTCCATACACCAAGGCGACGATCGCCCATCTGAAGCCATCTTTACGGTTCTTCCACGTCGCTCATTTCCGTCCTTTTGATCTGTATGCGCCGTCTGCCCCATCGCTCCAGGACAGAGGCCGTCTGACCAGTTTTCTGCTGATTGGCCTTGTTGTTGTTGAATCGGCGTCTTTGGTCTTTGGCACGAAGCGCTCTGATAGGCCTAGCACTACAGCTGCCGCGCCAATCAGCTCACAGGAATTTTAGCGGAAGTGACGGAGTGACGAGAGGTGAAAACCGCTGTGGCAGCGTACGGTCACCATTTTTGCATTCTTCGCAATTCCGTGTGGAAAGTTATCTTCTTCAGTAACAGAGCAGCGGCATCTAATCCACACAAAACAATGTCCAAACCGGCCATGATCACGCTTCTGTAATGTTCAAACAAGCTGAGAACAGTGGCAGACCAAGGCGCGCTACATGCATATTTCTTCCGCAAACAGTGTGTCACTTCCGTTGATCTTTGTTCACTGGCTAGCGCCATCTGCCGCTTTGGGTGGGTAATTACATCACGCGCATGCGCAAGACACAGTCTTTAGGTCGGCTGTCGCTTCGGTGAATGAAGAGGGAAAAAGGTCATGCGACGTCAGGAAACGGGAGGGAACGAGAGGAGACGAGAAGAGACGAACTGTCGCTCCGTCTTATCGGTGGCAGTCTGGGAGTCGCCTTGGTGTATCGAGGCCTTGACACTTTATAAAACGGAGACACACTTATTCTGACCTCACAGTTCAAACCTGTTTTATGTAACGGAGTGAGAGAAGAGCAAGACAGGGCTGTTTTTGTGTAACTGCAGTGAGCACAACTGTAGCAACAAATCCAGATACATTTAAACAACATTTAAGCAATGATAGTGATGGTTTTGTGTTTTCCCAGGCACAGTGAAGTACTCCTACACTGTATTGAAAGGAGCTGTAATTTCATGTTTGTTTTGTCTTTTAAGGGGGTAGAGTTAATCCCATTAGTGCTGCTTAGAGTCCACCTCAGACCTGAGACTTCTCACAGCAAGTACCAGCTTTAATGGACTAGAATGAGCCTAAATCTACACTACACCATGAGTAACCAGGACAAATCCAGGACTAAACCAGGTCCAAAATTAGGTCTAAACCAGGATTAAACCAGACAAAACCAGAACTAATATGGGTTTAAACCACTACATAACTGGGACTAAAGCAGGACAAATCCAGGACTAGCATGGCTCTAAACCAGGTCTAATGCTGGACTAAACTAGGTCTAATATTGGACTAAACCAAGTGTAAACAATAGGTGTTATTACAATATACAATAACACCTATTGTTTACACTTGGTTTACACCTGGTTTAGTCCAGCATTAGACCTGGTTTAGGTCTAAACCTAGACTAAACCAGGTATAAAGCTGGACTAAATCAGGTGTAAACCAGGACAAAACCAAGACTAAACCGGTCTAGCTGCAAAGCAGGACTAAAACATGACTAACACTGGCTCAGATTAAACTATATTACGTCTCCTAACTATCACTAGAAGAAACCCGCGTACCACCTTACGGCCTGTACCACAGTTTGAGAACCACTGCCTTAGCCTGTCTTGTAGCCGTCTCCTCTCTGAAGCAGCCTCCCAGAGTTTAGTTCCTGTCTTTTGATTCAGCTCAAAGTGAAGCGCTCAGAGTTCAGAGGTCGTTGTCCTCAGCACCAGCAGCTGCTCTGGATCACACTAAACCTGCGCCGCTCTCTGCTCTCTGCTCTCTGCTCTCTAATGGGCTGTAATGAACTGAGCCGCTTTAGTGGGATATCTTTGGACAGGTTTGAGGTTCGACTCCATTCAGAGACACAAACGTTGCTGAAGAAGGTGACTCAGAGCAGGAGGAGCTGTCAGAGCAGGCCTGGCTTTAGGAACTGTATACACAAGCTTTGTTTTTGACAAATACATGATTTATTGTGCTGAGTAAGGCAACTAGCATTAATTCAATCCATCCACTTTATTTACGTAGCACTAAGTGGTTCTAAAAGTGTGGTACTGGCCCTCGAACTTCAGTGAGGGCCGGTGTTTATAAACTAAAAGCTGTCTTGACTGTGGTTCAGGTGAGACAGAATCAGACGTGGATGTGAACGTCATTAACGGTGCTGACAGCTGGATGGGTCTGTGTGTGTGTGTGTGTGTGTTTGTGTGTGTTTTTCAGCAGACACATGAGCCCTGAGTCACTCGTCTGTCAGCCGCAGCAGAGGCTCAGCGGCTGCAGGTCACTGGGTCAGGCCTGTGTGTGAACAGCTGCTTCGATACCGGCAGAGATAAAGATAGTGCCTGAAAAAGTATTATGGAAAGGTAGCTGAAAATGTGCAGCATCATTGTTGAGAAGAAGAAGATATATTCTGTGGTATAAAGCCATATTAACACCCCACATTCGCCCTTTCCCCCTGGACACGGTGAGCAGACGTGTGAGCGCAAGAGTCAGTGCTGTGAAGTGCTGCTTGGTTCATTTTGTTGCTCACTGCTTTTGAATACATGTGTCCTCTCTGTCACTTACTGTAAAGCTGGGAACTGAATGCAGTTACTTCAGAAGCCGCGCAGAAACATGTTTTATGAGTGACATGTTGCGCCACATTCAGTGTGAATGGGCCTTAAAACTCCCGTATTATGCTTTTTTTCAAGCTTTTTGAAATTGTTTTGGACACCTTTGCTTAGGACTGAGTACCATTAAGTGACACCTTTGTGGTATCGAAAGAAAAGTTACAATACTACTGGTTTCGAAAAAATTTGTTTTTATTCAATACCAAGTTTCAATACGGGACCTTTAATGTTTCTTTTTATGAATCAAATAAATACCACAGACTAAATCATACAAACTACTGGTTTTGACTTACAGCTAAGAATTTAGCTAAAAAAATTGGTCTATTATTCAATATTATTGTGTTTTATGATTGTAGAAGATGAATTAGCTCACCGTAGCAATCAGAAAACGTATCGCTCAGGTATCGCTAACGAAAACCAGGTATCGTTTAAGTACTGGTATAAAAAAAATCTGAACGCTACCCAGACTTAAAATAATTTATGTATGTATGGAAAACATCTTCTGCTGAGGAGCTATTACTTTGACTTTGCAGAGAACGCTTGGATTAGGTGTCTGTCGCCCCCTGCTGGCAATCGGCTCTGAAATAATCAGAACGAATCCGGTGACAGTGTATGGGCTTTAGAAACGCGCAGGAGCACTTCCTGGTTTCACATGTGTACTTAGAGCCATGAGACCAAGCGTTTTCAGCTCTTGAGAAGGGCAGCGCCTCAGCATACAGGATTACTCAAACATGTGAACGAAACAATACTACTCCAGGTCTGTTTTTGAGGAGGAAACGACATTATAACATGGTGAAATCTCAAAAAACAGTGTCACATTATCATCCCTGAATATATGACCTCAAACTGTAGTGTCTGGATTTATTGTTTATTGCCTTTTTGTAAACATCATGTCTTGCATTGGCAGTGTTGATCCACTTTCTTGCTTCTTTCTTTATTAAGAGTTGTCTTTTTTGTGCCATTTCTCTCTGTTCCTGTACATATCCAGGGCTAAAATACGTTGAAAAGGGGACACATTTAACAATAACATCAGGACCAGACACCTGTGAGAGACAGTTGGCCTAGTTTGAAAAATGCCGTTAGTGAAGGTGCCACTGCCCCTCCTCTGTCCCCTCCTCTCTCCCTCTGTCCCCTCCGACCTGTGTAAAGGTCACTGTTCGCTGTCAGAACCACGCCGCATGTTTCCTCTAACGGCCGCTCTGTTTTTCTCTGGCACACGCCCAAACCAAAGGTGCCTTTTTATTTGCCCACTCATTACCGCACTGCCGCTCACACTGGGCACTTTCTCACAACCTCCGCCCGGCTTCAAACACGTCCAAAGGTCCTCGGTGTGCCCACGGGACTGGCCCAGGGGGGGAAAAAAAGAGAAAAAAATCTGTCCCGCCTGTTTTCTGGTTGGACTGTTTCAAATGTAAGCAGCTGATTTGAAGTCAAAGTGTCTCTCTCATTGATATATAACCTCACCTGTGTTCTCATTTAAACAGATTTACAGACAATACCTGGGGTTCAAATGGAGCTGGCTGTAAATGCTGACTTTTTTAGTTATAGTTGTTCATTAAAAGGATCTCATTTCAGACCATTCTCACAGCAATAAATCAGTCTGTGGTATTTAAGTCAAGAACCATAATGGCCCCCTTTAAAGCTGTTACTTTTTAACCTCAAATGCAATAAAGGACATGGACATCTGCAAAAGACATTTTCACATAAATCTGCTTGCATAGATTTAATAACACAGCAGAATATAACTTTTTTTGGTATTTTTTTAGCCTTTTTTTGACAGTGTAAATGGGCAGGTAGGTATGGGAGTCCTGGTCGTAGTCCTGGTTTAATTTTGCTTGAAAATAATGTGAAGGTCACTGCTTAGGCCTGGTTTTTGTCCTGGATTTTGTTCTAGATTTAATTTTGGTTTAGTCCTGTTTTGAGGAGAGTTTAATCCTGGATTTAGGCACGTTTAGCTCTGGTTTTGTCATTTTGTTATGGTTCAGGCCCAGTTGTAGTCCTGGTCTTAGTCCTGTGCGTTTTTCAGCCATTACAAACAAGTTCTCTTCTTTTTTTTGATAATAATTAATCTTTAATTAAGCTTTATTGTGTAGTGCAGTCAAAAAGTGACAGGAAATCGCGGGGGAGAAGCATTTGGCAAAGTGTTGGACTTGTACTCACGATGCCGAGGCAGGCTGTAGTTGCCCTGTATATGTGCCGCAGCTCGACCTACTGCAATATACTACAGTGCTAAAAGTTTCTTTTTAGCCAGATGATATAAGTAGGATGTTTTCTTTCCTTTCTCGAAGCAACAGCCATACTTCGCTAAACCGGAAACAGCTGTTGCTAATATACGCTAGCTTTATTTTTAGAAAAAGTCGCCTCAACATTAGCTCGTCCGCTCTGTGAATACAGCTGTTTATCACAAGGACAAATAAGTGTTTGATTAAAAAAACATTTTCACTTTTATTTCTGTTCTTTGGCTCGTTGTTTTTGCCTGAGTGAGGATTCTCTCTCGTCCAATCAGCTCGCAGCAGTGCCCACCTCTAACCGTTCCAGATGCTTAACTGAGCTGGACCCCATCAGGGAGGAGTGGCTAAATTAAACGCTTTTTGGGAACACTTTGGAACACTTTGGGAAGTGGAAACACCCCACAAACCGCCCCGCCCTGTTCCAACCTGCTTTTTGAGTGAATGGAGGTAGAAAAGCTCTAGATAAATTTACCATTTATTTACCAGGTGCCCGTTACTCTTTTTTAAATGAGTTGTCGTCTATCTTTTAGCAATTCGAATGCAGAAATGTAATTTTTGGCACATTTTCGGTCTGCAAATGCCCACAGCATTTAAAGCAGCGCTCAAAGTCAGAAATATTTATTCCCAATAAAACAGCAAGTGCACATAGATGCGTCTTAAGACTATAGTTCTTGCCTTTTAATGGTTTTTATGTCATGAGTAAACAAACTAGTTAGCCAGTTAGTCATCGAGTTGCTCAATATGTGTCTGCGTCTGCAAATGTCTGAGTGTTGCTCTAAACACTGCTCTTTTCCTCATTTGTTTCATGTTACTCAGAGCTGCTCTCAATCACTGAGCTCAGGACGTTTTGTCTGAGCTTTACGTCAGCTGTGAACCTGCAGCAATCGTCCCACAGTGAATCACATTCAGGCACGTTACTCTGATTAAGAGAATTTCACTTTTAAGCCATACTAACTGGACTGTGACATTTTTAATAGATGATCCACTTTAGTCACAATACAATACCATCGTAATACTTTGGTGTTGATACATAGTGCGTAGTGCCATTTCATTATACTGCAATATAACAAGTATAGAAATTCAATATTATCAATTACTTTTTGAGCTTGCTTTTGTGTTATAATGTTTTTCCCTTGTCAGAAAGTGGTATTTTGTATTATTCATGCATGAGGCCTTAAATGCTCAGTTCCATGAAGCTCCGCCCACTGCAGGAAGCACTGACCAATCAACAACAAGCCCACCTTTGGGTGACTTGTGTCATAGTTAAAGCGCTAAATAAATACCTTTCCCTTTCCCTCTACATCCAGTCTGCTCTCATTTATTTATCTAAAAAAAACAGTGTGAAGCTCTATTTCCACTGATTCTTCACAGACATTTTTACTTTTTTTGTAAAATGATATCATTAAAGAAATAAAAAGCTTTTATTTTATGTTTCTGTTCAAGAGAGCGCAAGAGAGCTGCCCTCTGCTGGTTTCTTTATGGCACCAGTACTTATTTAAAATGTTTCTTTTAGTCAGATAATGTTTTTTATAAATTGTAAAATGTGCTACTGTTCTAGAGGTGACCAAGATTTGTTTAAAAATATGAATAAAAACATAATATAGCCCCTTTTAATTTAAAATAAAGTTCACTTGTGGGCAGTGGTGAAAGAAGTACTCAATTTCTCTACTTAAGTATAGTGTGTGCAGATAAAGGAGCAAATATTTACTCAGGTAAAAGTAAAAATATCGCCCTCAAATTTCTACTGAAGTAAAAGTATAAAAGTACTCACTTTTAAATGTACTTGTGAGTAAAAAAGTAAAAGTATTTAGCACAGACACGACAGCTCATGAATGAGTTAAATGTGAGGGATTTTGCTGATTCCAGATGAAATGAACAAACTGCTGCAGTAGAAGAGACTGAATCTGTCGCTGAGCTCTGAGGTCTTTATTATTCTGATGTTTCTAAAGCAGTACTACTTTACTGCATCTGTTATATTTAAGTACTGTGTGTCTACAATGAGGGTACGACAAAAACACAGGATTTTAAACCAAAACTCAAAATACTTTGTACTTCAAAACCAACTCAGAAATGTAGTGAAGTAAAAAGTACAGATACTTGCTCTAAAATGTAGTGGAGTAAAAGTAAAAGTACCCCTTGTAAAATTTACTCAAGTAAAGTACAGAAACATGAAAAATATAATTAAGTAAATTAACTAAGTACTTTTACTTTGTTACCTTTCAGCACTGCTTATGGATTTAATTATACAAGAAACCAAGTTATGTTTCCAAAAGCCAGACTGACATTTATTTATTTAAAATATTTAGAAATACTTTTATTTGTGTGACCAAGTGCAGTGCTGCCCTCTACAGTCCTGGCAGGCGAATGTTTGACTGTGAAAGCATCGCAGCACTGTAGCACCATTTTTATGCCTGACGTCACAAAGGTATTGATATCGAGTGAAAGTATTCCATTACCAAACTATTGCGATATATCACAAAGCATTTATTTTTCCCCAGTCTTAATTTTTACATGCATTTAAATAGCTGTCAGTCATATTTTTATTTATTTATTTATTTATTTATTTATTTATTATTTTTTTTATTTAATATGGGACAGTGCACATTAATTAACATGTGTTCAGCAGTCCAACATGTAAATGTGCCAGAGTTAGCCAAACAGGCTCATTTTCATCTGTAGTCCCATTGGCAGGTTGATGGCAAAGAAAAAAGGACATATAACAGGCACATAACAATCAGGCCATTACACAGGACACAAAGACAAAGGTCGATGAGATATCAGAACAGATTAAGTAAAAATTAGAACATGCTAAAAACACAGGGTACATAAAACACAGATTAGACTGAACAATAGAGAGACATCTCCATAGACAGTAAGGTTAGTTAACAAAAAGTAAATTTAAGTTATGTGGACGTGTCTGATTATCCAGCAGCCACTGTTTAATAGATCTATCAAAGATGTTAAAGGATGTTATGTTTCTCAGTTCGGAAGGGACTGTATTCCAGCGGTGTGAAGCTCGTACTGAAAAAGCCGATTGTCCAAATGCTGTTTTTCTGAATGGAATTTTGCAATCTTCTCTTTTTGTAGTCAGATTAAAGAAATGCATATTTTGTGGCGTCACATTTTGGCTCGTCTCCGTGGATCTCATTGGAAGGCTGTCATTTTTTGTGGTCATGTGCTGCTTTTGTTTAGTTTGCGGTGGTGCTGACTCAGTAATATCCGGCAGCTGACAGCTATCTCCAGTGTTGTTTTTCATTATGTGTTTTTAATGCAGAGCGATTATATCATACATGTGTTTGTGTGTTATTTCCACATTTTTCTGTAACCATAATGAGTCTCTCCAGTGTTTTCTCTCAGCTGTTCTGCCCCGGCCAGAGCCAGCTCCAAACGCACTGCCGTGTCTTTTCCTTCTGAGTCAACAAGAATGTGAGGAATGGCTGCTTCTCTCTTTCCCACCCAGCTCTCATCTGCCCATTTTTAGGCATTCCACGCACAGTCTCTCATTTTTTTTTTTTGTTGCTCTTTCTCTGTGTTCCTCCCTCCTGCCTTCCTCGTATCCTCTCTTTGCCTCTGTGCCTTCCATCCACCAGCTCAGCGCTTTACATCGCCCACAAATTACAGTATGCAAAGGAGAGCCCCTCTGAGCCGGCGCTGCACAGACGCCATATTTTTGCAGAACCGCAGAACTTCTTCATGTGCAGAGTGGGACCCCCCCCCCCCCTTCTTCCTCTGCTGCCGGGCCCTGCTTTTAACTCACCAGGGCGCAAGGCTCGGGTTAACAACCAGATCTGCTCTCTCTCAAATCTAGTTGGTGTAAAACGCATAAATTCTTGCATTGCTTAGGTCCATTTCATTCGTTTGCTGAAACTTAGAGTAATCAGACTTTTGTTAGAGAGCTTATAGGCTCAGAGTTATTTATCGAACATGACAGCTCAGGGCTGGGTGCTGTGCAGATTTTTTCAATACCAGTTCTTAAACGACAGCTGGTTTTCGATACCAATACCTGAGCGATACTTTGTCTGATACCTATGGTGAGCCAATTCATCTTCTACAATCATTAAACACAAAAATATTGATTAAAAGACTATTTTTTGGGCAAAAATCTTAGCTGTAAGTTAAAACCAACAGTTTATATGATTTATTATGTTATTTATTTGATTTACAGATGCAAAGGAAAATTAAAGGTCCCATTAGGTATTGAAAGTATTGAATACTTTTTTTCGTGATACCAGTAGTATTGTAACTTTTTTATACCACAAAGATAATGTTTAACAGTACCCAGCCCTACAGCTCAGTGGACTTTATTTCATTGATTGCATTTCTTCTTCTTCTTCTTCTTTTTCTTCTTCTTCTACTTCTTCTACTTCTTCTACTTCTTCTACTCCTTCTACTTCGTCTTCTTCTTCTACTTCTACTTCTACTTCTTCTTCTACTTCTTCTTCTTCTACTTCTTCTTCTTCTACTTCTTCTTCTACTTCTATTACTACTACTACTACTACTACTACTACTACTACTACTTCTTCTACTACTTCTACTACTACTAGAACTACTTCTACTACTACTAGAACTACTTCTACTACTACTACTACTACTTCTACTACTACTACTACTACTACTACTACTACTACTTCTACTACTTCTTCTACTACTACTACTTCTTCTACTACTACTACTATTACTTCTACTACTACTACTCTCTGGGCTGTTTGTAGTTCCCTGAGCGCCCCTCTCTCATACATGTGGATGAAAAATGGGCATATACATAAAGAAATAGATAAAGATAAAGAAACTAGTTTTAAATAAATAAATAAAAAACATTAATTGAATATATTCATCTGTTTTAGTAATGCGTATTAAAACAGAAACAAATGTGTTAGAATTGCGGGTAGAGCTTGGGGAGAGTGACAAAATGGATTTGGATTTTTTGTTCTATGAGGTTTTGTTCAAGTGAAAATCTTTTTATTGCAGTTTTGGGCTTTTCAGGCCGAGATAAAACGATTTTGGATGTTTCCTATGAACTGCAGTGTAAGAACAAGATGGCTGGGGACGCTGAAGTCCTTCAGTCTCCTGACAAGTGCCTGACCAAAAATCAGCAATAAAGTGCAAAAATCTGCCATCCTCCGCTTACTTGTAAAGGGTAAGGGGTAAATTATGAGTCCTCCACTTTTGTTCTTGACCAGTTGTTCTCAAACTATGGTACAGTGCTTATCCTGGTGATACTCAGGAGTCTTTTTCAGTTCAAGTCCTGATTTAGTTTAATTTAGAGCCTGTTTTAGTCCTGCTCTGGTTGGGGTTTAGGCCACTGCTTAGTCCTGGTGTGGGCACAGTTTCTTCCTGGTTGAGACCTGGTTTAGTTCTGGAAGAGTCCTGGTTTAGTTCCGGTTATGTGCTGGTTTAGTTTATCCCTGGTTTGTCCTTATTTAGTAATGATTCATTTTAGTCCATTAAAGGCGGTAGTTGTGATTCTAGTGTAATCACTCTTTTCAGGGTAAAAGTAGCCAGGTGGTATTGTTGCCAAAGCGTTTTTTTACTAAAGAGCAAAGTTGGCTGTAAGCTCTAGTAATCTGTTGCAGGGCAGAGCAGCTGTATTTGTGAACAGGTCTCCAGCAGAGGGCGCTCTCTGTCCTGGCCCTCACATGGAAGCCTGTCTGCGCTGCTCCTGTCCAGTCTCTCTCCACATCTTCACAGTAATGAGCCTCTTTTGGTTGAAATAATAACACAGCCTTGAACTGATGAGCCCTGTGAGCGCTGACAGATGTGAGAGGAGCAGAGAACACCTGGCTCTCAGCTCCTGCTCCTCCTCCTCCTCTTTGGTCTGGGTCTGGGCTCGGAGCTGCAGCTGGGTGTGCGTGCCTCTGTCTCATCCTCTGTTTTAGCTCAGGTGGTCCCGTCTTTCCACTTTTGCACACTTAAATCAGTTGTCATCACCGGTCCATAAGGCATCCTTTTTAAATTACACACAGAGGTCTCAGGACTCAGCTGTCGAGAGTCTTTTCTGCACATTTGAGAGCTGACGGCAACAAATAAGCCATCATACTAACATGCATTTCCCAGTTATTTTAAATATTGCCAGAATAACTTCCTTTTATCAATGAAACACTGATTGAATTGCACTCGTTTTAAAGAAAAACACGGAGCATTTGCTGAAGAAGTCACTTCCTTGTGTTGCTTTCAGAACAAGGCTGCTGTCAGCTGTTAGGCCGTTATGTACACTGCCACTCCTTCATGGACAATATTTGCTCTAATGTTTAACAGCTTTCAGGAGGTGGAAGTGTTTGTCTTCATGCATTCACATTCACGCCACTTTAAAAGACAAATATGTGTTAAAATCACAATCATTTTTAACCTCACATTTTGTTTCTTTTAGAAATGTAAACACTCAAACTTGCTCTTAGTAGGTTTCCCAAGATGGCAGACCAGTTCAGACACAGAGCACCGTTTATAATGATAAATGTGTTTCCATTGTTAAGACATAAGGTCTTTGTACATCCCTCTACTTGGTTCTAGTTACCTGTACTTAGGGGTACTTAGGGTAAGAAAATGATGAATGATGAAATATAATATATTGCATTATTTGATTTGGTGATACTGTATCAATATCAAAAACTGCTGTATCGACATTTTGGTGTTTTCTTTTACTATATAGCATGTTATAAAAACAGGATCAAGCACTGAGGGTTGACAATATTTTTGATATGTTATTAAAAATAAATCCTGGCAACACTTTATTTTCTTGTTTTTTTCTACTTGTTTGTGAAATACAGTGGCAGTACTCACTGTTCTGATTATTAAATAAAATGTGTTTAACATTTTGTGCATGTAGTGATGTACTAGTAACAGGTGAGGATTCACAAAATCATAGTTCAAAAATGTTAAAAAAGGTATATCATCTTTGTTGCAGTACCATGATATATTGATATATATTGTATCACGATGCGTATCGTATCGCCAGATTCTTGCCAATACACACCCTACCTGTTGATTGAACAGTGAATCCTCTCTCTGAAATGAAATTAGAAATGATTTTTCACTTAAAAATTGTCATGTTCTGAAAAGGAAAAAAGAAAATTCATAAACCTTTATGTTTTATAGACAATTGTTTGTGCCACGGCATAGCTCAGTTGGTAGAGCATACAACGCATACAGAGGACTACAGCTCGTCTCAGCATCGTGGGTTTGAGTACGGACTCCAGCGATTTACCAAATGGCTTACCCTTATGATTTCCAGTTGATCCTGTCCTGTCAAAAGCATGTCTAAAGCATAGAAAGGCCAAAAATATCTTTAAAAAACCAAAACTGAAAACATAGTGTCAGTAAAATCCCTAAGATGTTGGAAAAAAGCGAAGTAAAGGTTAGCAACATCTTGGGCATTTTAATAATTTTTAAAAGGCTGCATGTAATAAATACAATAGGTGCAGAAATCTAAACTAGCTTGTGCTCCATCCCCAGCTGGACGGGACCATGGACCTGGACGAGAGGCGCCTGATCCGCTCGGCCATCCGGGAGCTCAGGCGGAGGGAGATTGAAGACATGGAGGCGGCCCTGGCCAGTAAGAGGTTCAGACCCACCAGAGTCAAGCCCCAGGAGGACAAGGAGAACCAGCACAGGTGGGGCCCCCGCTTCTCCCTGAACATTACACAGAAAACACTCAACAACAACAACATCAACATGAGGCATTGCACTGTTCTCGCAGGAAAAGTCTGGAAAAACGGGTCAGGAAATGATACGAGAGGTGCACAGAGCTGTAGGTTTCCCCTTATGTTTGCATATTTCACTCTGACAGACTAAAGAAGATCACCAGTTTGAGTAAGGCATAGGAGTGAGGTGGAAAATAATGTGCAGTTTGTGCCATTCAGCTCGAAATATTAGCTCATGGAACTAATAACTTTGTATTTATAGACCGTTTTAGGATCGGTTTCCATTGAATGTAAAGTCATTAGGTAACTTCCAGACTCCTAAAAATGCAAAGAAAAAGCTACAAGAAGCCACAAAACAATTCAAAATGCCACAAAAATGTTGCAAAAATGTTCCGCTATGCAAAAAAAAAACAGTGAAATGGTCCTATCTTTATACAGTAACGGGTGGAGAAGGCTGACAGTGTCAAAGGGCTCCAACATAAACAGCACTGATTCTTAGACTTTTTATGCCAAGGACCATCTTTAATGGACTAAAATGAGCCTAAACCAGGACTAAACCAAGTCTAAACTGGGACTGAACCAGGATCAAACCAGGTCTAAACCAAGTCTAAGCCAGGTCTAAACCAGGATTAAACCAGCACTAAATTGCCCTGATTTAGGGCTAAACCAGGGCTATAAACCAGGAATTAACTTAATCTAAACCAGGTCTAAACTTTGTCTGTACAAAGACTAAACCAAGTCTAAACTGGGACTAAAGCAGGTATAAATCAGGGCTAAACCAAGACTAAATTAGGACTAAACCTGGACTAAACAAGGTCTTAACTGGGACCAAACCAGGTCTAAACCAGGGTTATAAACCAGGAATTAACTTGGACTAAGCCAGGTCTAAACTAAGTCAAAACCAGGACTAAACCACATCTAACCTAGGTCAAAACAGGACTAAACCAGGTCTAAACTAGGTCAAAACAGGACTAAACCAGGTCTAAACTAGGTCAAAACCAGGACTAAACCATGTCTAACCTAGGTCAAAACAGGACTAAACCAGTTCTAAACTAGGTCAAAACAGGATTAAACCAGTTCTAACCTAGGTCAAAACAGGACTAAACCAGGTCTAAACTAGGTCAAAACAGGACTAAACCAGGTCTAAACTAGGTCAAAACAGGACTAAACCAGGTCTAAACTAGGTCAAAACCAGGACCAAACCAGTTCTAAACTAGGTCAAATAGGACTAAACCAGGTCTAAACTAGGTCAAAACAGGACCAAACCAGTTCTAAACTAGGTCAAATAGGACTAAACCAGTTCTAAACTAGGTCAAAACAGGACCAAACCAGTTCTAAACCAGGGCTATAAACCAGGGTTTAAGTTGGTCTAAACCAGGTCTAAACTAGGCCTATACCAGGACTAGACCAAGTTTAAATTGGGGCTAAACCAGGTAAATAAGAACTTAACACAGCCTAAACCTCCAATCTTTTTGCTGAGAGGCAGGAGTGCTAACCACTCTGCCACCTTGAATCCCTCAAATACTGTATATCCCAGCAGTTCCCATTAAACAGCTCCTTCGCTGACAGGAACACGACAGTAGGCGTGATTTAGAAAGCATTAGTCCAAAGCCAGACTGATATAACATCATCACAATCCATTACAATAGTAAACAACATAATAAAACATTTTTTTGTTGATTTTTTTAATTTTAGTTTAGTAAGTTTTGTTTTAGTTTTGTTCATTTTAGGAAATCTAAAGCCCTCCTACTCGGGGTAGTACTGTCACGCCAATGCCCTGCGCTGAACCCAAATAAGACCCAAATGAATCAGAAACAGCCTGACTGCACAAGGTAATAGTCCAGTTACATCAGATCTGATAACTTATTTATTTTTCCATAAAAAAGAATGTAACGATAACAAAGCATTTCATTAAGCAACCAAACAAAAGTGCAGTCAGTGAGCTGTGTTTGTGTTCCCAGAGTGAACTCGAACTTGAACTGAGCTAAACTTAATTTAGTTTGAAGTCACAGACTCCATTAAACTTGTAGCAACAACAAAAAAAGTATTTGATCACTTAGGATTTTTTTAAGCCTTTTGCCAAAACTGTATCAATCAGATCTTTTTCAGGTGATAACAAACTCACGGACCATTTCCCACATCGAGAACAAAGATAAAACGTCTGTGGATATTGCGCTCTCCTTATTCCACTCTCCTGCTCTGAATCCTATTAGGAGCGGTGGCTGGTTTAATCATTTCCATGCAGCGCTCCTCTCAGATGACTTACAAAAACAAAAGGCTGCCGTGGTGCAGAGCGTACCTACGTCGCACGTGCGCGCTCCGTACGGCAGCTGGAATGCGAAGGAATGCGAACAATTCCAACCTGAGCATGCCACACATCCAGCGAGGATATGAGTAATCCACACCAGTAACATGACGCTGGTGTGTCATTTACTGTCAGATTTATGGCAGAGGTTCACACTTTCCACAGGAGTTTTGTTGGCGCTGTCTGTGCTCGATGCGTCAGAGCCTGTAATTTTGGATTTCTGTCTCTCTGTCTGTGTCTCTCTCAGGTCAGGAAGCAGTGACAGCTTAGACGTCCTCTCACAGAAGCTGCAGGGAATCAGAGACATCGATGAGCTGACGAAAATGGTGAGGAAAAACAGGACAAAAACACACTTCCACATTTTATTTAAAAAACTATACATGGTCTGGATAGCAATAGTGAACAAAGTGACCTCCATTCAGTGTAATGTATTGTGTTTCCATCACAACACAGGTCACATGTGCTCATTAGTTTCCACTTGAACTATGTACCGTATTTTCCGCACTATAAGGCGCACCTAAAAGCCTTTAATTTTTTCAAAAACCGACAGTGCGCCTTATAATCCGATGCGCCTTATATATGGATCAGTGTTGGTTAATTATGGCTACTGTATTCAGGGGGCGTCGCCGAAGTGATAGCGGTAAAAACGGTAAAGGGGAATTCCAGTCCCAGCTGTTCATGTGTGCCATAGGCGTGTTTATGGATCCTGCCGCAAAAGAACAAGGAGGCGCGGCCTTTGCTCCATCTCAGTAGAAGAGTTGCGACATTGAGGGGACAGAAAACTGAGCGCTCGAACGCTGTTCATGTAGCTTTGAACTGTGACAAATGGAGTTGGAAATACATTGTTGTAAGAACGCTGGTTTGTATTCTATTAATAAAGTTTGACTGACTGACTTATCTGACTGTTTTATTGACATTCCCTTTAGCGCAGCACCATCTAGTGGATGCGCCTTATAATGTGGTGCGCCCTATATATGAAAACAGTTTTAAAATAGGCCATTCATTGAAGGTGCGCCTTACAATCCGATGCGCCTTATAGTGCGGAAAATACAGTAATGTTGTGTATAGGCCTTAGACATAGTTAGTAGCGTGACGCAAAACCATAAGACTTGAATATGAAACACCTCTGAACAGCAGCAGCAGTGAAGAAATGCATTATAACTAAACACTGAATGGGAGTATTGCTGAAAAGAGACGTTCAGAACGCAGCAGCTCAGCTTCTCACTGGTTTCAACAGACGACAACACATCGCCCTGGTTTTAGCCTCGCTACACTGGCTCCCTGTGCGTTTTAGAATTGATTTTAAGATTTTACTGATCACTTTTAAAGCTCGGTTAGGTGTTGCCCCGAGCTACATCACAGAGCTCTTGACTTCATACGATCACGGTCTCTGTGAGTTGTTCCAGGGTCGAGACTCGAAACCAAAGGTGACCGAGCTTTTTCGAGCCCCTGGACTCTGGAACGACTCTGAGGAGAGAAGGCTGGCACCATCAGTCTAATTTTTTAAGTCACTTCTTAAAACCCACTTTTATCGTCTTGCCTTTTAATAATAATTGTTTTTATTTCTATTTATTCTGTTGTTCATGTATTGTTTTTTGTAATCCTTTTTGTTGTTAAGCACTTTGTAAACCTTGTTTTTAAAAGTGCTAAATAAATAAAGATTATTATTATTATTATCAAACTTACACTCTAAACTTCTAGCTCTGAATTGATTAACCCAGTGCTTCCCAAGCTGGGGTCCATGACCTCCTTGTGTTTTGTGTATATTCAGTTTTAAAAAAATTCACACACAACTGCTGTCTATATTTGTAAGTAAGTAATAAATTATCGTATTTTCCGGACTATAAGTCGCTCCGGAGTATAAGTCGCACTAGCCAAAAAATGCATAATGAAGAAGAAAAAAGCGTATATAAGTCGCAATGGACTATAAGTCGCATTTTTGGGGGAAATTTATTTTACAAAATCCGACACCAAGAACAGACATTTCATCTTGAAAGGCAAGTTATAGTAATAATAGAATAGAGAACAACAGGCTGAATAGGTGTGCGCTATGCTAACGTAACACATTGATGGTTATTCAGCTACATGAAGCATAAACAACGAACTGAATAGGTGTCTCGTATGTTAACGTAATATATTAACAGTTATTCACATAACTATAGCATAAAGAACATAATATAACAAGTTCACCAAACTCACCATCTCACTCCTAATCGCTAAATCCTTTAAATTCTTCATCCTCGGTGTTGCTTGTGAACAACTCCACCAACTCCGGAGGTAGACGAAGCGCCGCTTCGTAGGGTTAGGGTAATTACTTCATTCTGATGCAGGCTTCAAGGAAAAAAGGTTGGGAGGCCCTGGATTGACCATCTCAAAAGTCATTTTATAAATACATGACCAATATTTATGCTCATTTCACTTTATTCCTTTTTTTCTAGAGCTTATGGGACAATCCTTTATTCTAATGTGAAGCAGGGGGGCGGACTTGAATATTTACAAACTTGTGATTGTCCAATGGTTACAAGCTGAACATTTAAAAGTCATATGACATTTGGGAGTCTGGGACATTTAGTGGTGCCTGCCTCTTTTAACGCAGTATTTCTGTAGATACTAGGCACTCTCTGTCAATATAAAAACAAGCCAACACTATGGAAACTGCAGTTGTAAAAGAAGTGAGGTTCAGTGCTATGCCAGCTCTAAGCCAAAGAGATGGCCTGAAGCCGGACACATAGATGTAAAATGAAAGGATGTGTTCCCACTGTGGTGCCCTAACGTCTGTCCTTGTGCTGCACTCACAGCTTCGCTCTGCCGGTGAGTTCGAGGAGAGGAAGATGATCAGAGCAGCCATCCGACAGATCCGAGAGGAGCAGCAGCAAGGTCAGGCTAAAACTGTAGCTACCAGAGTTTAGTTTACAGTCATGGATACTTGGAAAACCTCCAGGTAGACCAACTTTCTAGCCCACATGCCTTCACTTGTCTGTGTTCACGTGCGCCCAGTGAGGTTTGTGGAACAGAGGCCCAGTGTTGTGCTGATACTGTGGCAGATACTTGAATGATAATAAGTCAGATTAAGGATTCCTCTCATTCCTGGGGCAGGTCTGCTCCGTGTCGCCCCCCACTGGACTCTGTCACAACGAGGCTAGGATAAAAGTGCATAAAAACTGAGATCACTGGTTCTCAAACTGTGGGACGGGTACTACTGGTGGTACGTGGGCTTCTTCTGGTGGTACTCAGGAGGCTTTAGCACTTCACGTCCTGATTCAGCTTAATTTAAAGCCTAATTTAGTCCTGGTTTAGAGCTCGTTTAGTCCTATTTTAAACCTGGTTTAGACCTGATTTACTCCTGGTTTAGTTCAGGTTTAGTTCTGGTTTAGTCCTAGTTTAGTCCTGGTTTAGACTTAGTTTAGTCCTGGTTTAGAGTTTGTTTAGTTTTAGTTTAGTCCTGGTTTAGAGTTTGTTTAGTTCCAGTTTAGTCCTAGTTTAGTCCTGGTTTAGACTTAGTTTAGTCCTGGTTTAGACCTAGTTTAGTCCTGGTTTAGACTTAGTTTAGTCCTGGTGTAGACCTAGTTTAGTCCTGGTTTAGACCTAGTTTAGTCCTGGTTTAGAGTTTGTTTAGTCCTAGTTTAGTCCTAGTTTAGTTTTGGTTTAGACCTAGTTTAGTCTTGGTTAAGTCCTCGTTTAGTCCTGGTTTAGACCTAGTTTAGTCCTGGTTTAGAGTTTGTTTAGTTTTAGTTTAGTCCTGGTGTAGACCTAGTTTAGTCCTGGTTTAGACCTAGTTTAGTCCTGGTTTAGAGTTTGTTTAGTCCTAGTTTAGTTTTGGTTTAGACCTAGTTTAGTCTTGGTTAAGTCCTCGTTTAGTCCTGGTTTAGACCTAGTTTAGTCCTGGTTTAGAGTTTGTTTAGTTTTAGTTTAGTCCTGGTTTAGAGTTTGTTTAGTTCCAGTTTAGTCCTAGTTTAGTCCTGGTTTAGACCTAGATTAGTCCTGGTTTAGAGTTTGTTTAGTTTTAGTTTAGTCCTGGTTTAGACCTAGATTAGTCCTGGTTTAGACCTAGTTTAGTCCTGGTTTAGAGTTTGTTTAGTTCCAGTTTAGTCCTAGTTTAGTCCTGGTTTAGACCTAGATTAGTCCTGGTTTAGACCTAGTTTAGTCCTGGTTTAGAGTTTGTTTAGTTTTAGTTTAGTCCTGGTTTAGACCTAGATTAGTCCAGGTTTAGACCTAGTTTAGTCCTGGTTTAGAGTTTGTTTAGTTCCAGTTTAGTCCTAGTTTAGTCCTGGTTTAGACCTAGATTAGTCCTGGTTTAGACCTAGTTTAGTCCTGGTTTAGAGTTTCTTTAGTTTTAGTTTAGTCCTGGTTTAGACCTAGTTTAGTCCTGGTTTAGAGTTTCTTTAGTTTTAGTTTAGTCCTGGTTTAGACCTAGTTTAGTCCTGGTGTAGAGTTTGTTTAGTCAGTATTTTGCAAAGGATTTTTTGGGGTTAATCCTTATTTTGGTTCTGGTTTAGGCCTGGTTTTGACCTACTGTAGACCTGGGTTAGTTCTGATTTAGACCCATTTTAGTCCTTTTTAAACATGGTACCTGTAAAGTCAAATATTTTCTGAGGTGGTACTTGCTTGAGAACCACAGACTTGGATAAGTCCTGAACTTCCTGTCTGTTTCTTAAAATGTCCTGTTCCTGCAGACGAGTGTTTGCGGTGGCGTTTATCGTCATGTTTGTTTCCCTTTAGGTGCAGTGGAGAGGTGTAAAGCTCCTGAAAGTGTGGAAAGTCCGAGCGGTGTTGGAGCTCAGGTGAGTTATGGCCATTTAAGGCATGTTTCCACTGAGGATTAGAGCACTCGTTATGGTGGCGCTGGTGTTGGTATGGCACATTTTGGCTCAGGTAATCCCCAGACAGCAGGAGAGAGGCGTCTGCTGCGTGAACACTGGCGTCACACGAGAGCCACACAAACTCAATTTTTATGTCACTGCAAATGTTCTACTTTTTAATTTCACAAAACCTGTATTGAATTATGTCAGAAAAGTCAGAAAATGCTGTTTTTAAAGGGGATATTTTATAGTATAGTATATTTTTAAACCAATCTCAGTCACCTCTAGTACAACTTTAAAAACATTATGTGACCAAAAGAGAACATTTTTGATACTTTACTGGTGCCATAAAGAAACAGGTGAAGAGACAGCTCTATTACACTCTTTGGAACAGAAACAGAGGGGGAAAAAAAAGCTTTTTACTTCCTTAAACTTTTTGTATAATGCCATTCTTCTACAAAATGAAAAATGTCTGTGAGGAATCAGTGGAAACTGTTTTTTGGGAGGATAAATGAATGAGGCCAGACTTGGATGTAGAGGGTTTGTTGACTGGTCAGTGCTTCCTGGAGAGAGGGCGGGGCTACAGAGTGGGGGGCGGGGCTAGGGAGGAGTGAGGCCTAACTCCACTCCAGGTGTGTTTTTAATGAGGAAACAATATTATAACATGGTAGAAAGCTCCAAAAAGTTGATTTGGCATAATGTTTTCCCTTTAAGACAAAGTGAAATGTGTTGAATATGAAAGGAAGGTATTTTCATAGACATCAGACATCTCCGTTCTGCATCATTAAGTAAAGATGGGGTCTTATAGACACTTGGTCTGTCACTCCCTGCTCCTGTCTGTGTGACCCAACCTCAGAGACACATTCCAGAGTGCGTGGCCTGTCTTTACGTGTGTTTGTGTGTGGTACAGAAGCAGCCACAGCTCTCAGACAAAACTCACAGTACTCACACAATACTCACAATACTCACACTAAACGGCTGCTGCTGCTGCTGCTGTTGCATTCTTCTTTGTGGCAGCGCACAAACCTCTGAGGTCACTGTGAGAAGAAAACAAAAACAACACACACTGTCTTTGCACGTATGCTTTTAGCAGTCACAAGTTAACACGAGGGAGGATTATCTGTCATTAGGTTTATGCAGTGGTTCTCAAGCTGTGGTACGGGTCCCATTGGTGGTTTGTGGACTTCTGGTGGTACTCGGGAGCCTTTTGCAGTTAAAGTCATGATTTAAGAAGTTTAATTTAGAGAGTTTTTTTTTTATTCTGGTTTACACTTGATTTAGACTTGATTTCATCCTGGTTTTCATCCCAGTTTAGTCCTGGAGTAGACTGGGTTTAGTCCTGATTTTTTTCCTGTTTTAGTCTGGGATTTGTCCTGGTTTAGGCCTATTTTAGTCTGGGATTTGTCCTGGTTTAGGCCTGTTTTAGTCTGGGATTCGTCCTGGTTTAGACCTGGTTTAGATCTGGTTTAGCCCTGGTTTAGACCTGGTTTAGTCTCAGTTTAGTCCTGGAGTAGACTGGGTTTAGTCCTGATTTTTTTCCTGCTTTAGTCTGGGATTTGTCCTGGTTTAGACCTGGTTTAGTCCCAGTTTAGTCCTGGAGTAGACTGGGTTTAGTCCTGATTTTTTTCCTGTTTTAGTCTGGGATTCGTCCTGGTTTAGACCTGGTTTAGATCTGGTTTAGCCCTGGTTTAGACCTGGTTTAGTCCCAGTTTAGTCCTGGAGTAGACTGGGTTTATTCCAGATTTTTTTCCTGCTTTAGTCTGGGATTTGTCCTGGTTTAGACCTGGTTTAGTCCCAGTTTAGTCCTGGAGTAGACTGGGTTTAGTCCTGATTTTTTTCCTGCTTTAGTCTGGGATTTGTCCTGGTTTAGACCTGGTTTAGTCCCAGTTTAGTCCTGGAGTAGACTGGGTTTAGTCCTGATTTTTTTCCTGTTTTAGTCTGGGATTCGTCCTGGTTTAGACCTGGTTTAGATCTGGTTTAGCCCTGGTTTAGACCTGGTTTAGTCCTGGAGTAGACTGGGTTTAGTCCTGATTTTTTTCTTGTTTTAGTCTGGGATTTGTCCTGGTTTAGGCCTGTTTTAGTCTGGGATTTGTCCTGGTTTAGGCCTGTTTTAGTCTGGGATTTGTCTTGGTTTAGGCCTATTTTATTCCTGGAGAAGACCTTGTACAGACCCGGTTTAGTCCTGGAGATGTCCTGGAGTGAATTTGGTTTAGATGTGGTTTAATCCTGGTTTCGTCCTGGAATAGAACTAGCATAGACCTGGTTTAGTCCTGGAGTCGTATTGGTTTAGTTTTGGTTTAGATCTGGCTTAATTCTGGTTTCATCCTGGAGTAGACCTGGTCTAGTCCTGGTCTTGGTTCTCTGAGGTGGTTCTGGTCTGGTGTGCGGCGCTGCCATGTCACTGTTGTGATAAAGAAGTGAGCTGAGATTAACTTGGCCGCCCGCTCCCTGGTTCTCTTTGTGTTGAGTTTGTGCAGGAAGCGCTGACGACAGAGCGCTGGCGTCACAGGAAACCCTCTCTGACATCACTTCCTGTGGCCCAGCTGAGTAATGGGACGGTCTGCTGAGAGTCCAGGTGATAGAGGGATATGGGGGAGGGGGGAAGTGGGGGGCGGGACTGGAGCCAAGAGCAACACAGGCTCCTCCGTCCCATCACAGCAACCTGCTCTGTCGCCTCACGTCTCCTCCGGTCGGCCCAAAAACACTTGCTCATGTTTGTTTTTGAGAGCTGATTTCATGAACTGACTTTTTTTTTTTAAAGACAGGGTTTCTGCTGATCCCTGGTGTCCACAGTGAGACCGTGGTCCAGACCGGAGGTGGTTTACTCGTCTTTTATAAGTCCAGTAAAAGAATGTTTGTGTCCACAGTGAAAAATAAAAAAAATGCTGTAGAAAGGAAGTACTACAGAAACCAGAAACATGACAAACACTTCATGAGGCGGCACCAGGCACCTCTCACTATGGGGCAGAGAGCAAACAGAGGAAACAAACCCAGGACCAAACCCAAAGTCCAGTCTGGGACCAGTTACTAATAAGGCTGTGAGTGGTTTGTTCGTGCTTAGGGCTGCACAGTGTATCATCGAATTATTGTCATCGCCTTACTGAGTACCACAATATATCCATACGTCGCAGAAAAACTGTCACAGTCATTTTATTGTCTCTCACAGCAGCTCTTAAAAGAACCGTCCAACCAGTGACTGAGCTGGGACTAGAGCTTAAAAGGTCCTGGATGAATTTCTGATCAGTCTGAAATATAGTACTGGTCTAGTTCTGGTTTATTCCTGGTTTTGTCCCTGTTTAGTCCTTATTTTATCCTAGTTTAGTCTTGGTCTAGTCCTGGTTGAGACGTGATTCTATCCTGGTTTAGTCCTGACTAAGTACTGGTTTAGTCCTGGTCTAGTCCTAGTCTAGTCCTTATTTTATCCTGGTTTAGTTTTTGTCTAGTCCTGGTTTAATCCCTGGTTGAGACGTGATTTTATCCTGGTTTAGTCCTGACTAAGTAGTAGTTTAGTCCTGGTCTCGTCCTAATTTATTCCTGGTTTAGTCTTTGTCTAGTCCTGGTTTAATCCCTGTTTTAGACGTGATTTTACCTGGTTTAGTCCTGATTAAATCCTGGTTTAGTCTTGGTCTAGTCCTGGTCTAGTCTTGGTCTAGTCCTGATTTGTTCCTAGTTTATTTCTGGTCTAGTCCTAGTCTAGTCCTTATTTTTTCCTGGTTTAGTCTTGGTGTAGTCCTGGTTTAGTCCCTGGTTTAGATTTGATTTTACCTGGTTTAGTCCTGATTAAATCCTGGTTTAGTCTTGGTCTAGTCCTGGTTTTGTCCTAGTCTAGTGCTGGTTTATTTCTAGTGTAGTCCTAGTCTAGTCCTTATTTTATCCTAGTTTAGTCTTGGTCTAGTCCTGGTTGAGACGTGATTCTATCCTGGTTTAGTCCTGACTAAGTACTGGTTTAGTCCTGGTCTAGTCCTAGTCTAGTCCTTATTTTATCCTGGTTTAGTTTTTGTCTAGTCCTGGTTTAATCCCTGGTTGAGACGTGATTTTATCCTGGTTTAGTCCTGATTAAGTACTAGTTTAGTCCTGGTCTCGTCCTAATTTATTCCTGGTTTAGTCCTAGTCTAGTCCTTTTTTATCCTGGTTTAGTCTTTGTCTAGTCCTGGTTTAATCCCTGGTTTAGATTTGATTTTACCTGGTTTAGTCCTGATTAAATCCTGGTTTAGTCTTGGTCTAGTCCTGGTTTAGACCTGGTCTAGTCACTGTTTATTCCTGATTTTATCCTGACTTAGTCTTGGTCTATTCCTAGTTAAATCCTGGTTAAATTCTGGTCTAGTCTTGAATGTATCCTGGTTTAGTCTTGGTTTAGAAATCTTTTTTCTTTTCTTTGCTTAGACCAAATTTTGAACCGTGTTTAGTCTGGTTTAGCCCTGGTATAGTCTTAATTTAGGCTCATTTTAGCCCATTAATGCTGGTTCTTTGAGATCCCAGTATTGTCCGTGCTGGTTCTTGATGTGGGACGTTACTGTTCTAGTCCGGTCTCTGTTCTACACATCACACAGACGACTCTACGAAAGACTTCAAGCATTTTTTTTTAAGCCTTTTCAGACCAGCAGCCTATAAAACTATAATTATAGCTGTGCGACAAAACAGTGGAGTGTTAACCTCTGCAACAAAACAAGGTCACAACAAAAGTGAAGTGTGCTCAGGTTAATGTGTGAACCAGGACGTCCCTTTAACCTCAGGAGGAGAAGAAGGAAAGGGGGCGTGGCCAAACAGACGGAGGAGGAGGGGGGAGGAGGAGGAGAAGAAGTGGGAGGGGCCAGGAGCAGCAGCAGTAGTCTGTGAGCGGAGAGATGAGGCTCGGGCAGTAGAGTCCTGACTGCGCCGGGGTGACTGCTCAGAGGCACACAGGCAGGGAATCTGTCAACGCAAAGGTAACTGAGATTTAATTAAATGCTTTTCTCCTTTAGCCTGACGTGAACTGTTTTGCTCACTGGCCTCGTGGCAAGAAGCTTATTAGTAGAAAGTTCTGTTGGCTTTGCAATTCTTTACACAGTGACCAGTGGAGAGGTCACCATCATCATTATAATTTACTTTATTTAGACGTAAAAATGAAAATGAGTAGCGTAAAATTCAACTAAGGATCAATAGCCAGTAATAGTTTTTTTGGTTGCTTAGTTGCTGTTGGATTTAAAGCAGAAACTCAGTGACTTTTTTATCTTTAAATAAACTGTTTGGGAGTCTGTGTGGTGGTTAAATGAGTTGTTGTGGGGTGAATGAAGCATCTCCCCCTGCTGTTGTCTCTGAGCTGAAAATGACACTTGCACGTCTGAGCGCCGCCGACCCGGTGTCACAAAAGTCGTGCGAGAAAGACATCGCGGTTAGAGCCAAACAACAAGCTAGCGATGGCTTTATTTCTCAGTTTTCGTCATGACAGCGACGAAATGGCAGAAAAAAACTTTGTATGGATACAAGGAGGGAAAAAGTAAAGTAAAGCGGCGTGAGTATTTACGATAGTGCTTTAATCTGAACTGTAGGGGGAGCTCCAGAGAGGAAAATGAGGCAAAAATAGCGAAGAAACGAGATAAGTTAATGAGTTCTGCTTTAAGTCACCAAGACTTTTTTTTTTAAGGCTCTCACAGTGTGGATAAAATGGACCAATCTTTGAGAGTTGGCAGGTGTTTGAAGTGCAACTTTCTCTGTTTTTGCCACATTTTCCTCTCTGGAGCGCCCCCTACAGTTTGGAGTAAAGCACTATCGTAAAAACTCACAAGTTCATTTAACTCCTATATGATCCCTCGCCCCCCTTCTCGTATCCATACAAAGTTGTTTTTTTTTCTGCCATGATGAAAACCCAGAACTAAACACACTCAACCAAGTATAACTAATATAATGTTAGCTATGGGTTTTTAAAAGAGTCATTATTAGTGTAGTGGCCAAACTAAAGTGCAGCATTTGGTGGTTTTGCAGGTGGTACTGTGGACTTTTTAACATATTGTCCTAGTTAAGACCTTGTAGTCCCAGTTTAGATATTCTGTGGAAGTATGAAAATGAATGAAATGCCAGGTCACAGTTGGTGAAGAGTGTTGAGGTCTCGTCTGTCAATGGTGGTGGTTGCTTTCGGGTCGACCGGAGAATAGGACGTCCTGCCTTTTCCTTATCTGACAGCTCTGTGTACACAACGGTTAAGTGCAGCCATCGATGGGGTAAAAAGCATTTTAGGTTAATGGCAACGATGAGGGGAGCATTCGGAACACAAACTGTTCACTAACCAGGAAATTTGGACTAGTTTTAAAAAAATCCTGCCACAATTATTATTTTTTTCTGCTGCTAATATCTATTCATGGAGGTTAAACGGATGGCTATGCTGTAAAGTCTGAGTAATTAAGAGATTGTTGTTATTCATCTTAATCAAACTTAGCTAAGCCAAAACCCTTAGACTTACTTTATTACAAAATTTAAAACACATTATAGCGCATACCTGTATTGTTTTACAGTGATTTTGCAGAGTGACCTGATATTTCTACAGTACGCAGCAGAGTCATTTTGAATACTGCCCTGACTGTACTGAGGCCTGCAGCCTTACATTGCTCCTGTCTGCTATTCCAGATTATAGGCTGATCTTGGTCAAATAAAATGTTAGTGTTTGTGCCGCTGCAGAGCTAGGGCTGGGTACTGTGAAACAATACCTTTGTGGTATCGAAAGAAAAGTTACGATTCTGTTCGGTAACAACTTTCAATACCTAGTGAGCCCTTTAGTTTTGCTTTGCATGAATCAAATAAATAACAGAATAAATCATACAAGCTACTGGTTTTAACTTAAAGCTAAGAATTTTGCAAAAAAAAATGGTCTTCTTATTTAATATTATTGTGTTTTATGATGTAGAAGATGAAATAGCTCACTATACTGTAGGTACCCAGCCCTATGTATAGCTCAGTTGGTAGAGCTGCAGCGCATTTACAGGGCAACTACAGCCTGCCTCGGCGTCGTGGGTTCAAGTCCTGGCTCCAACAGTTTGCCGAACGTCTCTCCCGATTTTCCTACTATACTCTGTCCCATCAATGAAGCCTAAAATGGCCCAAAAAATAAAAAATAAAATATTGGTCGAAGGACTTTGCATCAACACAGCTACTTGTTTATTATTATCTTATTTTGAAGATAACATCAGTGATTTTAGATAAAAATATATTCCATGTTTTATTGCCTAATGTGACGTCGCTTGTTTGTTTAACCGCTCTGGTAAGTCCCCCCTCCTGCCCTTGCTCGGTCAATCGCCGTTCTGGGCCTGACTTTGGTCGACTATAAACCATTTTTTTGGCCGAGTACAGCCCTAGTGCTGACACGTACTTATTGTTGGGATTTGGCTCCATTTTTGCTTTAACACGTAAACAACAATTTTCAGACCTCCAAAAAGTGACACAGTTGAAATGTGTATTTTAAATGATGGATGTCTTTTTGTTGTTTTTGTTATTTTTTCTTTCTTTTTTTTGGCTCTGTCTTCTAAAGTTTGCTCAACCTGCTGCAGCCCTGCCATAGAAAAATTGTGCCTTGAGCCTGGTTTGCATGATGTGTGGGCGTGTGACTGTTTCTCAGGTATAGGCCGTTTCTCAGGCACGGGGTTTCGTGAGAAGACTCTTGTTTATTCCTCTGATCTAATCTTAAATCTGTTGCAAGAAGAGACAGATGAAATCGTCTCAGACCAGATTGTAAAAGAGCGATGCAAAGATCTAGCGTGGCCTCAGACGAATGAATGGCAACTTTAGATCGGCCGATGTGAGTTTTTTTTTGTGTGTGTGTGGGTTCCATACCAAAGACTTCGCTACTGCATTTATTGAAATTATTGGAACTGGCCCGGGACAGTGTGGTTGTGTGTGGAGTAATGGAAAATGACTCTCTAGGTTTTCCTCGAGGAAGAGCCTGGAATAATGTGACCTCAGCAGCAGCGGCAGAGAGAGATGGATTTAGTCTTCACGGAAAATGGGAACAATAAAAGCGTGTTAATCTGGACTGTAGATGTCTGCAGGAGGTGTGTGGCCCTCAGCTGGCCAACTTTCAGATTTATTGTGATTTTAATGGTTCAGAAGAGAAGAGGAGGGGGCGGTAAGAGCTTAAAGCAGTGCAACACAGGCAGAATCCTAAGATATGATGTGTGTTATAGAGATTGACAATATTGAGTGAGTTTTATTCTTCCAGACAGGGATAATTGGTTTTACAGACAGCAGCACTCACATGCCAGACTTAAAACACACCACTTTACGTACTTTAGAAAAATTCAAAAGATTTTTAAAAATATAGGCATATTTAAGTGCTTTAATCTTTGCAGTAAGAGCAACACTAACAACATAGTCACTCACAGGGTTCCTACAAGTGCTTGAACTACTTAGAGGTCCCCTGCACCTTTTTAGCTTTTAACTGTTTTAATAACATACCTAGAGCAGTATTTTGTTTCATTCACACGTATGTTGAGGCCGTCCTCTCCTTAAGAGCTGGAAATGCTTGGTCTCACAGCTCTACGGAGACATGGGAAAGCAGGAAGTGCTGCTGTGGGTTTCTAAAGCTCAGTGTCAGCGACTACAAAGCAGTGAGTTCATTTATCTATCTCTTAGCACTGTGATCCTAATAGCCATTAAACATTCTCTGCACATTGAAAGTAGCAGCTCCCTAAAACAAGACAGTTTGCACACATATACATTATTTTAAGTCAGTCTCAGTGTGGGACAGTGTGAGCATTAGTGGAGCTCTGGAGCGTACAGGGCCAACAGCAGAAGCCTCTAATGACAGAGCGCGGTCTGCCTCTCTCTCCTCTCTGTGTCTGAAGTCCTGCTCAGTCTGTGTTCCCTGTGGTTTAGAGCAGCTGTGAAGTGACGGCTGTCTGTCTGAGAGAGAGCGAGAGAGGGAGAAGAGGCTGTAAACGAGTTAAAGACAAACACAATAATCTGTCCCGTCACTCTGTGGGGACCTGACTGTTCCCGTCTGGTGGGATTGTCTGAAGAGTTGGCATTTACATTACAAATATATGGCAGGTTTTCTTTTATCATAATAACTGTGAGTCAAGTTTTTCAAAATCTTATTACCGTGTTTTCTGCACTATAAGGATCACCTTCAATGAATGGCCTATTTTAAAACTGTTTTCATATATAGGGCGCACCGCATTATAAGGCGCATCCACTAGATGGCGCTGCGCTAAAGGGAATGTCAATAAAACAGTCAGATAAGTCAGTCAGTCAAACTTTATTAATAGAATACAAACCAGCGTTCTTAAAACAATGTATTTCCAACTCCATTTGTCACAGTTCAAAGCTACATGAACAGCGTTCGAGTGCTCAGTTTTCTGTCCCCTCAATGTCGCAACTCTTCTACCGAGATGGAGCAAAGGCCACGCCTCCTTGTTCTTTTGCGGCAGGATCCATAAACACGCCTATGGCACACATGAACAGCTGGGACTGGAATTCTCCTTTACCGTTTTTACCGCTGTCACTTCGGTGACGCCCCCTGAATACGGTAGCCATAATTAACCAACACTGATCCATATATAAGGCGCATTGGATTATAAGGCGCACTGTCGGTTTTTGAGAAAATTAAAGGCTTTTAGTTGCGCCTTATAGTGCGGAAAATACGGTAATACTTGAACTCTGGGACACATTAACCCACCCCCCATCCGTTGTAGTAACTTTCCATAACAGCAGGCGGCGCTAGTGGCTAAACTCTGCTGATAATGGGCTTCTGTAAATAAATTCTCCAACACTTAAATGGTTCACTGCCATATTTAACAATGAATAATAATCATATGTGCTATATTAAACATGTAAAACAGACTGGATTATTGCAGCTGGGAGGATTATATATATATTTTTTTCTGTAAGGTTACGAGCTAAGGTAAGCTAACTGCAGCACACAGATGTAGGAAATAAGACAGAACAATTAATCAAAATCAAATTGAAATCTATTTTAATTATCGCAATTAGCAAATCACAAAATATGCAGTTATTTAGGGGATGTAATGTCCACTGCAGAGAACAAAATGTCTCGTCTCCGCAGGGTCCTATGTGTATAAACTGTGCTTTAGCTGTAGTTTAGACCTCTATGTGATTCCTTGGATTAAATCAGAGGTGAATATTTAAGTCTTCTCTCAAGTGTCAATGCGTTATCCTACTCCTTTTCGACAATGTTTCATGAGGGATTCTTTTGTTTGTTTACTGAAAACACATGTATATCTGCCTAAATAAACTCAAGTAATAATAATAAATAATTCAGTGTTAATTGAGAGCTCTGTGACAGATTGGGAAAGGGAAGGGAAAGGTATTTATATATATATTGATATAGATTGTGAACTGAGCTAATGGCCAATCAGAGCGCTCCTTTGTCACATTAATTTAGCTGAAACTAGATTGGAACGTCTCGCACTATGTCAGACGCTGCAGAACGCACCAAACTCACACCGTGACTCACGCCGCTGACCCCGCCAGACGGATGATTATTGGCCCGGTGTGTAACGATGCAGTAACTATATTGATGTATCGATTTATTTGCCTATGATACAACTTTATCAATGCACATTACCTTGTATCAAATTTTATTGTTTTCTAGTAAGAGTGTATGAATAAACATGGAATATCAATCGATAATATTGGAAATACTGATATTAGAAATGTGCATGTTAAAATAAAACCATATTCAGCTTTTGAATATAATTTTTGTGTTTTTAATGAAATAAAATGTTATATTGAAGTTTTCTTTGCTCTCCGTCTGCTGGACATAATCAATCCCGGCCGCAATGCTTAAACTTTTATGATTTTTGGCAAAAAGTTGCTGTATTGATTATCGATATGAAGGTGTTGAATCATATCAAATCATCATATCATTCCAAATTAGCCAATATCGTTCTTGAATCGTATTAAAACAATTGTAATTGATGCGTATCGTATTGTTGCAAAAACATATCGTTACCACCCTAATACCAAGAAAATGTCCAGTCATTTTCAGGTTGTTGTGTAAACTCTACAACAGAACTCCAGTGCTCAGCTCGGGTGGACCAATGTATAGCAACTTCTCATTCTTTTCTTTAATGGCTGACTGCAGCGTTTTGGCTTAGCCTTACCACATGCATGTTTACAGACTACGCTACCCAAAGCTAATTATACTTGTCCTGTGTGGGAAACTCTGGAGAAGACAGGCTTTAAGTGACCTTTGACTTTATACACCATTTATTTTTATTGTCCAGGCCATGTAATGAGTCTTTTAACGTCTAACGCAGTGAACAAGCAGTCATCAGGACCAGCCGAGGACGGTCTCAGCGGCTCCTTGAGTAAACAATAACCTTAAACACACACCGCTGCAGTTCTGTGTTGTTTTCCTGTCTGTTGGAAGCTGAGTTTCTCCTCCTCCTCCTCTGTGTGTTTAGATGTTCAGCCTGTCCTTCCAGTTGCACCTTTCCTGTTTGAGGTTTTCTCTGAGCCGCTCTGCCCTGTAATCTGCTCACCGAGGGGGGAAGGAGCGCCATTCTTACCTGGGATTCTCACTGCAGGGCCGTTCACATGCAGCCAAGGCTTTAACGCTACTGTAGCTAAAGGGCTGGACAATTTCTGCTACTGGGAATATTTAAAGGTTACATGTGAAGACGAGAAGTGTGCCTCTCTGGTCCAGATGACAGTGTGGGGCAATGGGGAGTGCGATTTTGGCAAAACATGCGATATGCAATAATATTTTGATCCTATTTTGACATAGTAAGTTCAATTAAATTAAAGCAACAAATGTGTCACAATCAAAACTTAACGACGACTAAACCAGGACAGGAAATCACCACTAAATCTGGAGTTTTTAAAGAGGCTATTTTCTGCCTTTATTCATCTTTTTAAACAATTCATGGGCACCTCTTGAACAGCAGCATGTTTTTCAACTTTTAAAAACTAGGGCTGCACAATGTATCGCAAAATTATTGTTATCGCAATATCAGCAAGCACAATATCCGTATCGCAATAACGCTGTGGTCTTCCATCTGACAGAGATTTACACTGAAGAATCATTTTCCACCAGAGCCTTAAAAGAACATGTGTTGTGACTAAATAAAAATGTTTAAAAAGTCCAGTTTTAGTGGTAATTTAATTAATTTAGTCACAGCTTAGCCTTGTTTTATTCCTGGTTTAGTCTGTGTTAAGTTTTGATTTTGTGGCTGTTTTGACTTGTAAATACAGGAACTTACATTTTTGTGAAATGTAGTGAATTTAACTTACTATGTTCAAAAAGTAGGCTCTATTTTCAAATATCGCAATAATATCGTTATTGCAATTTTCAACATAGTTATCGAATATCGCATGTTTTCTCCATATTGTGCAGTCCAATTAAAAACATTGTCTGACTAAAAGAGAACGTTTTTATTACATACTCTACCGGTGCTGTAAAGAAACAGGTGAAGTGTGTGCTCTTTTGAACATAATTTAAAGAATGAAAGGAACTTCCCTTCCGTAAACATTTTGTGTGATGCCATTATACTACAAAATATCTGTGAGGAATCAGTGAAAACGGAGCTGTAGAACTCTCAGAAAAGTCGATTTTGCCTGATATATCCTTTTTATTTTGTCAGAACGCATTTTTATTTTGACAGGAAAATTATTCTGGCAGTGTAAACTCTGTCAGATGGAGGACCTTACATTTAGTTTCTTGCCACACGGCTATTGCGCTTGCTGTTAGCTACCCACAAGTCCTAACAGGAATTAATGGAAGAAGATGAATGAATAACGAGTCCTAATAAATCTCTGACTAGTGCGGACCATTGGGAAACAGGATTTATGCCGTTTTAAATTTACAATCACAGACAGAGCCTGAGTCAGATAGAACACTGTGCACTTTTTATCCCCCTGCTCTTAAACCATATATCTGATTTTATATACGTTTAAGAGCTACGTTTCTCCCTCTGTCATAACTCTTCCCGGTGTTGTGTAGGAGTCAGTTCCTCTGCGTTTGGAGGCAGAGCAGAAGTATTTGTGCAGCTGATTCTGGTGCGGAGCAGTTCAAGGTTAAGCACCCGAGGGCCCACAGGAGTGTCGGCTCCTGCGCAGGTTTACAGCACTCCCAGCGAACATCCATCTGTCCAAACCGTGCGAGAGATGCGTCCCTCTGCCCCAGCTGCGCCGTCACTTTTCACTGGGTCACAAACAACCTGGAGGACCTGCAGTAGCTTTGACTCCTCCTGTTCTAGGAAATTTGGACCAGGATTGTTTTGAACCATTTTGGATTTTATTAAAGTTGCCATAACTATGATACAGCCATTAATACAGTCAGTCATTCATTCATTTATTAATATTTGGCCCAATATACCGTATTTTCCGCACTATAAGGTGCATTGGATTATAAGGCGCACCTTCAATGAATGGCCTATTTTAAAACTGTTTTCATATATAGGGCGCACCGCATTATAAGGCGCATCCACTAGATGGCGCTGCGCTAAAGGGAATGACAATAAAACAGTCAGATAAGTCAGTCAGTCAAACTTTATTAATAGAATACAAACCAGCGTTCTTACAACGCCGTTCACTCCCAAAACAAGTTAGTGCATTCACAGTACGGTACCGTACGTACAGGTAGCTCTTATTTGCGCCGCCCTCGTTGAAAACAATGTATTTCCGACTCCATTTGTCACAGTTCAAAGCTACATGAACAGCGTTCGAGCGCTCAGTTTTCTGTCCCCTCAATGTCGCAACTCTTCTACTGAGATGGAGCAAAGGCTGCGCCTCCTTGTTCTTTTGTGGCAGGATCCATAAACACGCCTATGGCACACATGAACAGCTGGGACTGGAATTCTCCTTTACCATTTTTACCGCTGTCACTTCGGCGATGCCCCCTGAATACGGTAGCCATAATTAACCAACACTGATCCATATATAATGCGCATCGGATTATAAGGCGCACGTCGCTTTTTGAGAAAATTAAAGGCTTTTAGGTGCGCCTTATAGTGCGGAAAATACGGTACTTTGTTAGTATAGCATTCTATACATTGTAAGTTTAAACCGTATACCATAAGCACAGGTACATACACACAGCTGAGCAAAAGTATGCACAGTACACATAAAACGTAAAAAAAGCAGACTTGCCTTTTCATCAAAAAACATCTGCCCACAGACAGCACCTTAATGGATAGGTTCATTCTTTATATACACATACACATATTATAGTATATTATTATAGCTAAAACCCATAATGACAATATTTAGCACAATATAACTACAACATGGAGCTTCTGTAGCAGACAGAAGTATATTAAGTGGAAGTAGATGTCAATAAAATGTTCCTTTTTCAGCGGAGGAAAGTTAAGAGATACTTTTACTCAGGTGATTTTTTTAAGTACATTTGTGGAAGAAAATGTTTTTTGAAAAGTACTGTTGCTTTAGTGGCAAAGTGAGCTACACATTTGCTTTGTAATCAGTGCTGCAGTCCGGTTTGATTCAGGTCTGGGGGCAGCACCAACACTTTTTTAATTTTACACAACTTTTAATTTAGCAGTACTTTATGGTACTTTTCCTTCTGTAGTACTTGAGTAATATTTTGTAGTATTTAGTACAGTTTTGAAGTACTTGTTCCACCTCTCTCTGTCTTATGTCACAGAGCACAAGTTGCTATTTTATGGTAAAAAATGTAAAATGTTATTGTTCTTACTATGGGTGTGACAAGATATCGCAAGATCAAAATGTTACAAGATTCTCGTGAAGCTAAATCTTGTCTTGGGTCAGTTGGTAGAGACGCTTGCCTACTAACCCAAAGGTTGGAGGTTCAAACCCCGCAACCGGCAGTGCATACTGTCGTCGTGTCCTTGGGCAAGACACTTAACCCACCTTGCCTTTGGTGTTGGTGCAGATGTATGCAGCCTACAAACTGTGGCTACAAAACATAGCTCACCACCACCGACTATGGAGTGAATGAAAACCTCTTCCCTTCTGTGTAAAGCACTTTGATTGACTTGTGTCATAGGTAAAGCGCTATATACACACCATGCCCATTCCCTTCCCCTAAAAATCGGTCTTGTGATCTCAGGATCAGGTTCTGTTTGCACTTTTTACAGAGGAGGAGGAGAAGCTGAGTCAGTTGAGTTTGTGGCAAAACATCTGGCGGTATTTGTTCTGCTTTTGCATATGATTCAAATAATAGAAGTAAAAAATATTCATTACAAGTTGATTTTAAAAATGCACCTAAATAGTTTTGCATTTTATGATTTTCAAGTGAATAAATTGTGCAATTGTGTATACTCGGGCTGCACAATATATCATAAAATTATCGTTATTGCAATATCAGCAAACGCAATATCCATATCGCAATAACGTTATGGTCGTTCTCTTTTAGTCACATTATGTTTTTTAAGGTTGTAAAACATAAAAATGATGTTCTAGAGGCGACTAAGATTGTTGTAAAATAGGGTTGCACAATATATTGCAAAATTATCGTTATTGCAATATCAGCAAATGCAATATCCGTATCGCAAGAATCTAAATATATCACAATAACTCTGTGGTCTTCCATCTGACATAGATTTACACTGAAGAATCATTTTCCACCAGAGCCTTAAAAGAACATGTGTTGTGACAAAATAAAAATGTTTAAAAAGTCCAGTTTTAGTGGTAATTTAATGAATTTAGTCACAGCTTAGCCTTGTTTTATTCCTGGTTTAGTCTGTGTTAAGTTTTGATTTTGTGGCTGTTTTGACTTGTAAATACAGGAACTTACATTTTTGTGAAATGTAGTGAATTTAAGTTACTATGTTCAAAAAGTAGGCTCTATTTTCAAATATCGCAATAATATCGTTACACAATTTTCAACATAGTTATTGAATATCGCATGTTTTCTCCATATCGTGCAGCTGTTTGTTGTTTCTTAACGTAACTTAAAGCTCTAATGCTCTGTTGAAGAAGCGCACCAGCCCAATATTTCAAAGTAAGCTAAAATGCTGATAGACCGTTACTAAAAAAGACAAAAAAGTAATAGAGAAGTCCTGAAAAGTCGGTTTTAAATGGTGTGGTAATGTACAGTAGCATTATGAGTTCACTTCAGACGATAAGTAATGACAGGACCGAGCCGACTCTTGTCAGGCTGTGAAGTGAGAATCTGTGTTGATGTATTTCACACTTTGTTTGTGTTTCTGTCTCTCTGGACTCTACAATGGAAAGTAAAACAGCCCCTGCACTTCTCCAGCTGGCTAAACATCTGGCCCCTGGAGTCTGGGGGTCTTTGAGGAGGCGCTTTTGACCTTGACCTCTGACAAAAGCATCATCAGCTGCTAACCTCACAGCTGACTACAGAGCGTGCTATTTTGCCCTCACAATGTATATATGCAAAAGTGATGGACTTTGAAGTGAGGCCAAAGCTCCTCCGCTGTAAATCAGTGAAGCCTTGATTGGACTCAGCTTTCATCTTCCCGTTTTTTTCTCATATATACACTGTGAACTTTCCTCTGTCTTAACCTCCATTAGCCCCATCTCGTGTGTCAAAAGTGGTCGGAAAAAATGAAAAGCCTGGGAAATCTGAAACTGGGAAGTGGAAAACTGGGACACTACTGAACCCATTGTGGACTGAGGATAGAGAAAAAGAAATTGGACTGGCATTAAGCAGATGTTTTTTTGTGTTTTGTTTGAGCAGGAGTCTGAGAGGGACGGTCGGAGCGAGAGAGAACGCACGAGAGCCCACATCAAGCAGACACAGCCGGGACCTCAGGAGACGCAGAAAACAGGTAAGAAATAAGCAGTGAAGAGGTGGAGAAGTTATTATTAGAGAAATAAATTAATGAGCTCTGAGAAGTACGGAAAAAGAGACAAAATATATCTTGTCTTAGTCCTGGTTTAGACCTAATTAAATCTTGGTTAAATTTGTTTAATCCTGATAGGGTTCTAGTTTACACATGGTTTGGAACTAGTTTAGTTTTGGCTTAGTCCTAGACTAAACCAGGACTAATTGATTGGGTTCTAGTTTAGTCCTGGTTTAGTTCTGGTTTTATTCTGGTATAGACCTGGTTAAGTCCTGTTTTAGATCTGGTTTTGCCTTGGTCTTGTCCTTGTCTAGTCTTGGTTTTACCCTGGTTTAGTCCTAGTTTTGCCCTGGTTTAGTCCTAGTTTAGTCTTGGTTTAGTCCTTGTTTAGTTCTAGTTCCGCCCTGGTTTAGTCTTGGTTTAGTCCTAGTTTAGTCAAAGTTTTGCCCTGGTTTAGTCCTGGTTTCGCCCTGGTTTAGTCCTAGTTTTGCCCTGGTTTAGTCCTGGTTTAGTCCTAGTTTTGCCTTACTTTAGTCCTGGTTTAGTCCTAGTTTAGTCCTGGTTTATGCACCTGGTTTAGTCCTAGTTTTTCCCTGGTTTAGTCCTAGTTTTGCCCTGCTTTAGTCCTGGTTTATTCCTAGTTTCGCCCTGGTTTAGTCCTGGTTTAGTCCTGGCTTCACCCTGGCTTAGTCCTGGCTTAGTCCTGGTTTAGTCCTGGTTTAGTCCTGGTTTAGTCCTGGTTTAGTCCTAGTTTTGCCCTGGTTTAGTCCTGGTTTAGTCCTAGTTTTGCCTTACTTTAGTCCTGGTTTAGTCCTAGTTTAGTCCTAGTTTAGTCCTGGTTTATGCACCTGGTTTAGTCCTGGTTTAGTCCTAGTTTTTCCCTGGTTTAGTCCTAGTTTTGCCCTGCTTTAGTCCTGGTTTATTCCTAGTTTCGCCCTGGTTTAGTCCTGGTTTAGTCCTAGTTTAGTCATAGTTTTGCCCTGGTTTAGTCCTGGTATCGCCCTGGTTTAGTCCTAGTTTTGCCCTGGTTTAGTCCTGGTTTAGTCCTAGTTTTGCCTTATTTTAGTCCTGGTTTAGTCCTAGTTTAGTCCTGGTTTATGCGCCTGGTTTAGTCCTAGTTTTTCCCTGCTTTAGTCCTGGTTT
Source organism: Bostrychus sinensis (assembly GCA_020698575.1). Lineage (NCBI taxonomy): Eukaryota > Metazoa > Chordata > Actinopteri > Gobiiformes > Eleotridae > Bostrychus > Bostrychus sinensis. The sequence continues at coordinate 6,980,033 of CM036249.1, read as the reverse complement.
ATTCCTATTTTCGCCCTGGTTTAGTCCTGGTTTAGTCCTGGCTTCACCCTGGCTTAGTCCTGGTTTAGTCCTGGCTTCACCCTGGCTTAGTCCTGGTTTAGTCCTGGCTTCACCCTGGCTTAGTCCTGGTTTAGTCCTGGCTTCACCCTGGCTTAGTCCTGGTTTAGTCCTAGTTTAGTCCTGGTTTAGTCCTGATTTTTTCATTGATAAATCCCTAAAATCTTTGGAGGGCTGACTATGTTTTTCTTCACCTGTCTTTGTATTCTAATAATAATAAGTGATATTAAAATGCACCTAACCCCCTGGAGGTTCCCTGGAGAACTGCACACTCGAGGTTTACAGGAGCCAGGCCACACTCTCTCAGTCCCAAAACTGAGAGGCTATGTCCCAGGACTGGCCCACACTGATCACCTCTGTGGCCCTCTCTACTGTGCGGCCTGTTAAAATATTCTCTGAAAGAGGGCCATTCTGCGACGGTGGCAGCCAAAAGGTCACATTAGCTCGGCTCTTAAAGGGTTTTCATCAGACTTTATTAACTGTTTGGGGACACACGCCCACGGCTTAAGGTTTAATGACCCTGTTTTTTTTTTGTTTGAGGCGGTTTCGTTAAGCACACTGTTGGTCCTGGAAGTAATAAAGTGTCCTTCTGAATGAGAGCCTTGAAGGGAGAAATGAATGAATGAATGTCATGGGCTCGTACCGTTACAGGGATATTTATAGACCAAACAGGCTGTAAAGTTAAAACATGCACAAACGCAAAACAAAATCGGGCGGTAATGGTTTTGAATAGGAATAATTGTGTCGTTTTTTTAATATTGGAGAGCAGTGGTTCTTAGACTGTGGTGCAGGGACCACTGGTGGTACTCAGGAGTCCTCTGCAGTTCAAGGCCTGGTTTACGTAGTTTCTTTTAGAGTCACTTTATTTGTTTTCATCCTGGTTTACGCCTGGTTTAGACCTGGTTTAGTCTTAGTTTAGACCTGTTTTAGTCTTGGTTTAGTCCTGGTTTATTCCTGATTTAGTCCTGATTTAGAACTCTTTTTAGTCCTTGTATAGACTTGGTTTAGGTCCTGGTTTAGTCCTTGACTGTTTAGTTCTGGTTTTGTGCTGATTTAGACCTTGTTCAGTTCTGGTTTAGACCTGGTTTAATCCTGTTTTAGTCCTGGGGTAGACCTGGTTTAGCGCTAGTTTAGTCCTGGTTTAGACCTGTTTTTTCCTGATTTAGTCCTGGTTTAGAACTCTTTTTAATCCTTGTATAGACCTGGTTTAGTCCTGTTTTTTTTCTTGATTTAGTCCTGGTTTAGAACTCTTTTTTTAGTTCTGGATTTGTGCTGGTTTAGACCTTGTTTAGTTCTGCTTTAGACCTGGTTTAATCCTGTTTTAGGTAGACCTGGTTTAGAGCTAGTTTAGTCCTGGTTTAGACCTGTTTTAATGCTGGTTTAGACTTGTTTTAGTCCTGGGGTAGACTTGGTTTAGAGCTAGTTTAGTCCTGGTTTAGACCTGTTTTAATGCTGGTTTAGACTTGTTTTAGTCCTGGGGTAGACTTGGTTTAGAGCTAGTTTAGTCCTGGTTTAGACCTGTTTTAATGCTGGTTTAGACTTGTTTTAGTCCTGGGGTAGACTTGGTTTAGAGCTAGTTTAGTCCTGGTTTAGACCTGTTTTAATGCTGTTTTAGTCCTGGGGTAGACCTGGTTTAGCGCTAGTTTAGTCCTGGTTTAGACCTGTTTTTTCCTGATTTAGTCCTGGTTTAGAACTCTTTTTAATCCTTGTATAGACCTGGTTTAGTCCTGTTTTTTTTCTTGATTTAGTCCTGGTTTAGAACTCTTTTTTTAGTTCTGGATTTGTGCTGGTTTAGACCTTGTTTAGTTCTGCTTTAGACCTGGTTTAATCCTGTTTTAGGTAGACCTGGTTTAGAGCTAGTTTAGTTCTAGTTTAGACTTGTTTTAATCCTGGGGTAGACTTGGTTTAGAGCTAGTTTAGTCCTGGTGTAGACCTGTTTTAATGCTGGTTTAATCCTGTTTTAGTCCTGAGGTAGACTTGGTTTAGAGCTAGTTTAGTCCTGGTTTAGACCTGTTTTAATGCTGGTTTAGACTTGTTTTAGTCCTGGGGTAGACTTGGTTTAGAGCTAGTTTAGTCCTGGTTTAGACCTGTTTTAATGCTGGTTTAGACCTGTTTTAGTCCTGGGGTAGACGTGGTTTAGTCCTTGACTTGTCTTGGTTTAAATCTGGGTAAGACCTGGTTTATTCTAGATTTAGGCTCATTTTAGTTCATGAAGGACGGTGGAGAAGGAAGAGACATTTGTTAAATTAACCCACAACACTGCATGCTCTACCAACTGAGCTATACCGCAATGCCAGATTTGATTTATTAATTTATTTTTTATCAAATAGAAGCAGGATTCTTTAAAAGTGGTTCTCGGTCTTTCAGCAGCAGCTCTGACCTGTCCTGACTTGATCCCAGGCCTCTGTGTGGGCTGCTGGCTGCTGCGGCCCGGTCCACACTCGCAGGGTCCCTCTGTCAGGACGATGGAGGCCGCCGCCGGGGAAGAAAGCCAAAGCCACACCTTACCTAAATAAAGCTGATCCCAGAACAGCAGCAGCACAGAGATCCGCCTTGTTGTGGCATCCCTACATTTATCCCTACCGTACAATTTAAACCCCGGGTTAAAATGAGTTCAAGAGAAAGGACCACCTCAGTAATAAAAAAAAGAAAAAGGCAGAGTGTGTATTTATGGTGGACAATGATCAACAAAGGCCTGGGTGTGATGGACCTTAAACGCAGCACTGATCTGTGCAGCTTCCTTTGGACAAGCGGCTTATATTTACACTGTTAAACGCAATGACCAGGTGTCCGGCCAAAAACACATTCTTGGGCAAACTGTGACTGAGAAAGCAGTGATTTAGGCGCTGGAATGTCCCTTACATCAGCAAAAAGAGAGAAGGACAACATTAACATTAAAGTGCAGCTCGTAAACTTATGTCAAAACAATTTACCGCAATAGATAAATAATTTAAATGTCCCATATTATGTTTTTTTCAGGATTTTTGGACACTTTTGCATTAGTATTTTGACGTTTTATAACATAAAATAATGTATATGTCTTCTTTTGAGGAGCTGTTACTTGTTACTTAGGTGTCTGGTGCCCCCTGCTGGCAACGTTGAGGACTGGACAGAGCATGTAATGGTTATTTAGCACAGCTATTAGCAACTAGAGGCTAACAGATAAATAAATGAGCGGACTGCTTTGTAGTGACGACTGTTTAAGGCTGAAATGATCAGAATGAGTCCGTTGACGGTGTATGGGCTTTAGAAATGCGCAGGAGCACTTCCTGGTTTCACGAGTCTACGCAGAGCTGTGAAAGCGAGCATTTTCAGCTCTTGAGAAGGGCAGCGCCTCAGCATACAGGATTACTCAAATGTGTGAATGAAACAAAAAACTACTCCAGGTCTGTTTTTGAGCTGCGAACAACTTTATAACATGGTTAAAAGCACAAAAACACATGGCTTTATCTGAGTGACTAGTTTACTTACTTACTTTGCACATTGACAATAATAGATTTGCTCTACATTGCGCGAGAAGTTTAGAAGAAAGGATTAGCGTTTGCATGCTTCTCTTATTTTGCTTAAACTTCATTTGTTTGGTTCCAAAGAAAATCATTAATTTGCAAGCCAGGCACACGCTGCTGTACGAGTGTTTTGTGCTGCTCGCTTCAGCGGTGCCTCTTTACCACATTGTGCTTTTTCTGATAACAAGAAGAGAAGCAACACCACAATTAGTACTCAAACATAAAAAAAAAAACACTTTGCATTTGTCTGGGATTAAAGACATGTAAATCCTTATAGATCCTAATGGAAGGAGCTACTTTGGTTCTGATATTTTATGTAGCACACACAGACAGACAACCAGTCATGCTCACATTCATTCACTATAGAGTCACTTATTCACCTGACACAGTGGTTCTCAAACTGTGGTACGGGTCCCGCTGGTGGTACGCAGACTTCTTCTGGTGGTGCTCAGGAGTTTTCTGCTGTTCAAGTCCTGATTGGGTTTAATTTAGAGCCAGTTTTATTGCTGTTTTAGTTCTGCTCTGCTTTTGACCGATTAATCCTGGTTTAAACCTGGTTTATACCTGGTTTATACCTGGTTTAGTCTTGGATCTATCATGGCTTAGATCTAGTTTGGTTCTGGTTTAGTCCTCATCCAGGCCTAGTTTAGTCCTGGTGTAGTCCTGGTTCAGTCTTCGTTCAGGCCTAGTTTAGTCCTGGTTTAGTCTTTGTTTAGGCTTAGTTTAGTCCTGGTTTAGTCTTTGTTTAGGCCTAGTTTAGTCCTGGTTTAGTCTTTGTTCAAGTCTAGTTTAGTCCTGGTGTAGGCCTAGTTTAGTCCTGGTTTAGTCCTCCTCGTTCAGGCCTAGTTTAGTCCTAGTTTAGTCCTCGTTCAGGCCTAGTTTAGTCCTGGTTTAGTCTTTGTTCAGGTCTAGTTTAGTCCTGGTGTAGTCCTAGTTTAGTCCTTGTTTAGGCCTAGTTTAGTCCTTGTTTAGGCCTAGTTTAGTCCTGGTTTAGTCCTCCTCGTTCAGGCCTAGTTTAGTCCTAGTTTAGTCCTCGTTCAGGCCTAGTTTAGTCCTGGTTTAGTCTTTGTTCAGGTCTAGTTTAGTCCTGGTGTAGTCCTAGTTTAGGCCTAGTTTAGGCCTAGTTTAGTCCTTGTTTAGGCTTGGTTTAGTCCTGGTTTAGTCCTCCTCGTTCAGGCCTAGTTTAGTCCTAGTTTAGTCCTCGTTCAGGCCTAGTTTAGTCCTAGTTTAGTCCTCGTTCAAGCCTAGTTTAGTTCTAGTTTAGTCCTCGTTCAAGCCTAGTTTGGTCCTAGTTTAGTCCTCGTTCAGGCCTAGTTTGGTCCTAGTTTAGTCCTCGTTCAGGCCTCGTTTGGTCCTAGTTTAGTCCTTTTTTAGGCCTCGTTTAGTCCTGGTTTAGTCCTCCTCATTCAGACCTAGTTTAGTCCTTGTTTAGTCCTCGTTCAGGCCTAGTTTGGTCCTAGTTTAGTCCTCGTTCAGGCCTAGTTTGGTCCTAGTTTAGTCCTCGCTCAGGCCTAGTTTGGTCCTAGTTTAGTCCTCGTTCAGGCCTTGTTTGGTCCTAGTTTAGTCCTTTTTTAGGCCTCGTTTAGTCCTGGTTTAGTCCTCCTCATTCAGACCTAGTTTAGTCCTTGTTTAATCCTCGTTCAGGCCTAGTTTGGTCCTAGTTTGGTCCTAGTTTAGTCCTCGTTCAGGCCTAGTTTGGTCCTAGTTTAGTCCTCGCTCAGGCCTAGTTTGGTCCTAGTTTAGTCCTCGTTCAGACCTAGTTTAGTCCTGGCGTAGTCCTGGTTTAGTCCTTGTTCAGGCCTAGTTTAGTCCTAGTTTAGTCCTCGCTCAGGCCTAGTGTAGTCCTGGTTTAGTCTTTGTTTAGGCCTAGTTTAGTCCTGGTTTAGTCTTTGTTTAGGCCTAGTTTAGTCCTGGTTTAGTCTTTGTTCAGGTCTAGTTTAGTCCTGGTTTAGTCCTTGTTTAGGCCTGGTTTAGTCCTCCTCGTTCAGACCTAGTTTAGTCCTGGCGTAGTCCTGGTTTAGTCCTTGTTTAGGCCTAGTTTAGTCCTGGTTTACTCCTTGCTCAGGCCTAGTGTAGTCCTAGTTTAGTCCTCACTCAGGCCTAGTTTAGTCCTGGTTTAGTCCTCGCTCAGGCCTAGTTTAGTCCTGGTTTAGTCCTCCTCGTTCAGACCTAGTTTAGTCCTGGCGTAGTCCTGGTTTAGTCCTTGTTCAGGCCTAGTTTAGCCCTGGTCTTTTAATGATGGTACTTTGAAAAGGCCAAATATTTTCTTGGCATCACTTACCTAAAACATTTGTCTTTGGATGTTGAGAGGAAGCTGGAGAGACCTGGCCTAAACCTAGACTAAACCACGATTAAACCAGGTCTACACCAGGACCAAAGCGACACATAAACAGCACTAAAACCAGGTCTAAACTAGGACTACCAGATCTAAGCACTGTTACACCAGAGCAACACTAAAACAGAAATAAAACTAAACCAGGACTTGAACTACAGAAGACTCCTAAGTACATAGTAGTAGTAGTAGTAGTAGTAGTAGTAGTAGTAGTAGTAGTATTCTGACCAAACCATTACCCTTGACCTGACCCATGAACAGGGCTTTTTAGGATCACGGCCTCACTTCAGAGTCTGCTGCGCCCCTGGTTTGTCCTCCACTCACACTGACCAGCAGCAGAGCGCACCAACCAGCGCGGCCGGCTATTTTAGAGCAGACTGCGCGGCCTCTCATTATCCCAAAGCTGCGGGGATTTTCCCAGATTCGGCTACACACAATGGACATGACAGATTCAGAGAGAGTCAACGTGAACACAATAACATGAGCGGGTCATTAGATATTCTCCGGACAGCTCAGAAGACCACTTGTTCAAGTTACATAATCATTTCGTCTCTTTAACCAACCGTGTGGTGTAATTTAGAGGTCTTTTTCTGGTCTCTTTGTGCAATATGACTAAAAAAGATGAGCACTTTGAATGGAGCTATGTCTGGCTTTAAAACAACGACCTGTGCTGCTGCTGCTGCTGTTGTTGTCGGTCACATTGGAAGCTCACACATTTGTTTTGTAAATGATAGGAGTGTGTACGTGCTGGAGCATTTGGTTGCAGAGTCAGTGCAGGTAATGAGGCACAAAGCATACAAACTGAAAAAACAGTAAATGTACCAAAGGAGAAATGAAGCATCTTGTGTTTAATCTCGCAGTGTTGTTGTTTTTTTAGAGATGAAACAAATCCTAGTTAAACTAATAAACTGTATCGTTAGCAATGCGTTGCAACAGTGGCTCAGGAGGTAGAGCAGTCGTCCTAAAACTGAAAGGTTGGTGTTCGACTGCCACTCTCCTCAGTTTATACTGTTGTTGTGTCTTTGGGCAAATCATCTTCTTCCTTATTTCTTCTTCTTCCTTCCTTGTTTTTTTCCTTCTTTCTTGTTCCTTCTTATTTCTTCCTTCTTTTTTCATTTTTTCTTCATTTGTTCTTCATTCTACTTTTTTCTTTCTTCCTTTATCTTCCTTTCTCCTTCCTACTTTCTTTTTCTTTCTTCCTTTTTTCTTTTTTATTCTTTCACCTTTCTTCAATATAAATCTAAACCTCTTGAATTTCCTTCGGGATCAATAAAATATCCATCTAATCTAATGTAATCTAATCCATTATTATATATAGGACTAATAAAACAGAATGCAATGCAAGTAAAAGTTTATTTTTTCTTTATTCACCTACAAACCACTCTCTTTGTTTAATATCATAGTTGTTTTTATAGTAGATATAATGGATATAGTAGACATGAGATTGAAATGCAGATATGAAATCATGTTTTAAGCACAATAATAAAAGGGTAAGTAATCAGAATTTTTTTTTAATAAAAGACAAACATCAGTTTTCACTTATATATATAATGCTCTCTGTGACACATTATTGGAAGAGAAATGACCCTTCAGGATCCATTATAAGCTGCGGGATTTTGTAAATTGTATTGTAACCAAAATCACAAAAAGTAATCTGATCATGGGGGGCTTGCTGGAGCTGTACTCGTCAGAAAAAGCAATTTCTTTAACAACTTTCCTGTACAGCACGACTTCAAAACCCTCTGGAGTATCACATGAATATATCTGTGCGGAGGATGTTTGGAGTGTGGTTTCCTCAGACGACCACCGCTTCCTGTGCTCAGAGCCGCTGCGTTTGAGCCGCTTCCTGCTCGCCGCGTCCGACTTTTCCTCCTTCGTCCGTCTTCTTTGCACACATTCACTCACGCAGACTCACAGATCTGAACCAGGAAGTGGGTCAGCCTACAGGAAATGCCTACTTCCAGTCCAGTCTCCACGCGGCTCCTCTCTGATCCCTCCGTGTAGTGGAGCCGGGGGGCCTCCGGGGGCCCTGGGGCCGAGCAAGTCTTTATTTTCCCTCATTTCTGACCTCACCACTCACTGCTCGCGTGAACCACAGCAGCATCTTGTTTAGCGCTTTGGTCTGAAAGTGGTGGAAAGATTTAAAGGACCTATATTCTGCTTTTTTCAGGCTTTTTGAAATACTTTTGAACATCTTTGCTTTAGTATTTTCCATTTTATAATAAATTTTTTTTTTATATGAATAGAAAACTTCTTTTGGGGAGATCTTACTTTGACTTTGCAGAGAGTGCTTGGATTCTGTGTCTGTTGCCCCCTGCTGGCAGCGTAGGGACTGGACAGAACATAGAACGGATAATTAGCACAACTATTAGCAACATGATGCTAACAGATAGATAAATGAGCTGTCTGCTTTGTGGTGATGGCGGTTTAAGCTCTGAAATAAGTCAGGTGATGGTGTATGGGCTTTAGAAACTCGCAGGAGCACTTCCTGGTTTCACGAGTCTATGTAGAGCTGTGAGACCGAGCGTTTTTAGCTCTGGAGAAGGGCAGCGCCTCAGCATACAGGATTACTCAAATATGTGTGAATGAAACAAAATACTACTCCAGGTCTGCTTTTGAGGTGCAAATAACATTATAACATGGTTAAAACAGGGCATTAAATTCATTCATTCATTCATTCATTTAAGTCATTGATTGCGAAAATTAAGCCCCTAAATGGAATTAAAAAGCAGTAAATTTGATTCTAACAAGCATTATAATTAAAATAGTTTGAAGTAAATCTGCTGACATGATTTGTTTATTTGTGAATATAAATATGTTTATATAAATATTAATTTACCGTTTTCGTAGCTTACAGTGTGAGAGACGGTGGAACGAGTTTGATTCCAATGGGCCAAATTACCCAAATACCAGATGTTTGACTTTCAACATTATTGGTGCTTTATGAACTGTATTTTACAATTCTGGAAAATACATTTTAACTGTTTAAGCTATTGATTGTTTGTGGCATTAAAATGCATTAAATTGCAGGTAATTGCAGGTACTCTGTAAAAGGAAATAAGTTTCTTTAGCAGAATAGGGGACCTTTAATAGAAATTTGTTGATTAGTCTCATAATAAGTCTCATAAAATGGCTTTGGGGCTCAGTGAATCTAAGCATTTACCCCTGAACTAGAGGATCTCAGGTTTAAGTCTCATAGTGAGGTCTCACTCTGTTGTTTGTGTCCTCAGGCTCCAGCTCAAGCATGGTGCTGGTGTTCGACCCCCTGGTGAAGGACGAGGGCCCCCAGCCTTTACTGATCCAGCCTCAGAGAGACCCCCTGACCCCGGAGACCGACCTGGTCCTGTCCCACCGCCAGAGGTCTGACTCTACCTCCTCGGACCGCAGCGGCAGCTCTGTCCACTCCCGGTCCCACCTGGACTCTGTGGGCTCCGAGCACAGAACCAGACTGGATTCAGGGGCCTCAGACCGGAGCCAGGGGACGTCCCAGCGCAGCCGCCTGGATTCAGGGGCCTCAGACCGGAGCCAGGGGACGTCCCAGCGCAGCCGCCTGGATTCAGGGGCCTCAGACCGGAGCCAGGGGACGTCCCAGCGCAGCCGCCTGGATTCAGGGGCCTCAGACTGGAGTCAGTCAGGGGCCTCAGACCGGAGCCAGGGGACATCCCAGCGCAGCCGCCTGGACTCTGGGGCCTCAGACCGGAGCCAGGGGACGTCCCAGCGCAGCCGCCTGGACTCTGGGGCCTCAGACCGGAGCCAGGGGACGTCCCAGCGCAGCCGCCTGGATTCAGGGGCCTCAGACCGGAGTCAGGGGACGTCCCAGCGCAGCCGCCTGGATTCTGGGGCCTCAGACCGGAGCCAGGGGACGTCCCAGCGCAGCCGCCTGGACTCTGGGGCCTCAGAGCGCAGCGCCAGTGTGTGCTCTGAAGACAGAGTCCCTTCTGAGGAGCCCGCACCTGTGACCAATGGATCTGCTCACAGCACAGACTCTGAGACCGAGACCAAAAGCCAAGACCTGAAGTCCTCCACAAACCAGGACCAGGACCAGGACCAGGACCAGACCGACGGAGCTGCATTTTCAAGACAAGGTCCAACAAACGGACTGAGCAACGGCAACGTGAAGGGCAGGACGGACTTTCTAAACCAAAAGGTACAGCTCTCAGTCACATCAGTTTAACAACACAGTCACTACATACTACTGCAGTGGTTCTCAAGCTGTGGCACGGGTACCACTTGTGGCTTTTTCTGGTACGCCAGGACTCTTTGGTAGGTCCAGTCCTTTACTTTCTGTTTCAGTCCTGCTTTAGTTTGGGATAGTCCTGGTTTAGACATGGTTTTGTCCTTGTATAGACCTTGTTTATTCCTGGTTTGGTCCTTGTTTAGACAGATTCGGTCTTGGTTTAGACCTTGTTTTGGTTCTGATTTTGTCCTGATTTCATCATGGTTTAATCCTGGTTTGGTCCTGGTTTAGGTCTGGTTTAGACCGGGTTTGGGCCTGGTTAGTCTTAGTTTAGTCCTGGTTTAGCCATGTTTTTTATACCTGGTTTAGGGTATAGTTTTGGTCCTGGTTTAGTCCTGGTTTAGACCGGGTTTGGTCCTGTTTAGACCTTGTTTGTTCCTTGTTTGGTCCTGGTTTAGTCCTGGTTTAGAGCTGATTTTGGCCCTGTTTAGTCTTAGTTTAGTCCTGGTTTAGCCATGTTTCATACCTGGTTTAGGTTCTAGTTTCGGTCCTGGTTTAGTCCTGGTTTGGTCCTGCATTAATCCTGGTTTAGACCTTGTTTATTCCTTGTTTGGTCCTGGTTTAGTTCTGTTTTTGTTCTGGTTTAGACATGGATTAATCCAAGTTTGATCCTTGTTATTTCTATTTTCTTGTTATTCCTAGTTTGGTCCTAGTTTAGTCAAGATTTAGGCTCATTTTAGTCCAAGCTGGTACTCATAAAGCCAGTTATTTCCTGAGGTGGTACTTGGTGTGAAAAGTTTGAGAATCACTGCTCTTCTGTGTCTCTCGGGGTCTGTTTTTTTGTAAATGGGATATTGTGTGACAGTTTTTGTACACACCACTCAAGTGCATTACATAACCGCCCATTAGTAACAAATGAGCAGCCAAAAACATGCGATTAATTTATCGAGATACAAACTGGGTACTTTTATAAACAAACCAGTGTAAGTGGACTCTGAGACTAAACAGTGAGCTCTGGTACTGGCTCCCTCTACTGGATTAAGATGGAATAGGATTGAAGACTGTAAAAGAATGAAGAGAAACGACTACATTAAAGATTATAGAATTAATTTTGTATCATGTCAAAACAAATGAGTGTCCAGTAAAATGTTATATTTGTTAGTGCATATGAAAAGTACAGCAGTGTTTCCCCAAGCACCTGATAGTTAAGATATTAAAAAGGTATTAAATCCGATGTGGTCAAATCAAGGCCTTAAAATTATTAAATCTTATCAGTAGGTATTAAATTCTGTTCATCTTGCTCTTAAACCTTATAAAAAATAACTTATAACCTTTAAAAAAAAAAGAAGGTATTTTTGGCATCGTTGGGAATATAGATCAGTGAATATATGCTTGCACAATTTGACATTTATCAAATTAATCACACAAATTTTTATGTAGTAAGAAGTAACTTTTATGTTCAGCTCAAACTAGAAGCTTGTATTTGTAAAAAAGTATTTAATAAAGTAAATATTTTAAGTCATACATTATAACTTATAATAGACAAGTACAGTATGTCTTATTTGCAAGTTAGAGTTAAGCATTCATATTAATCATAATTGGTTTAAAAATGTTTTAAGTCACCCACTCGAATGTGCTTTTAGTTTGTAAGTTTCTGAAAGCTTTTGTTAGAGGTTTATATACGGGCTGCATAATGTTGCAAAAACATCACAATATAATTTAACAATAAAATAAACAAGAAAAAACAGCCTTTATCAGAAAAATGTATGATTCAGTTTTAAGATTATTTCCTTTGCATTAGCCTTTAAAATAAAATCCTTGAGTGCCAGAGAGAGAATTCGTGTAAAATGTATACAGACTGCTGTTCTTTTGCCAGCGATGGCATTAAATTTCATTCTAAGTGGCATTAAAAATTCTTAAAAAGGTCTTAAATTTCAGAAGACAACACCTGGAGCTAGCCTGTATAAGCATCTACCACTCTGACTACCAATCAGTATAGACCATATAAAGTAATATATGGGTTTAGTTTCACCCAAAACACAATTTTAATACTTTTATGATGCAGTGTTGATGTTTGATTACCTTTTTGTAACATTAAGGAGTTGTTAGTGGGATCCACAAATGACATTTTCTGCGGGAAACGTTGCACAGCAAAAGAAAATGTGCAATATTCTTGTTGAGACCACAGCTAATTGAAAAAGCTGCTCTGAACTCTTTCAAGTAGTAGTTTAAGTTGACGAGTTGTGTCACTTGAGCAGGTTTGGTGCACTTCTTGAACCTTCAGCCTTTGTGAAGAAACTGCATTTTAGCCTAGGCTGCTCTGACGATGCTGCTGCATGCGTCCAAATGTTTCTTATCTCCTCATGAATTCATAGCAAGAGAAACTTTAAATCACATAACACATTATATTGGGGTAAAAATGCAATGTGAGACTTTCTATATTGGTAAGCCCTGAATTTCATCACTATGTCCTTTATGTTTGATTAATGAATTAAAGCATTTGAGAAACTTGCATAAAAAGTGCACCTGTGTATTTTCAGGGTTCCCGCAGGGCATTGAAAAGCATTGAAAGTCAATACATTTATTTAGCTAAAATTAAGGCCTTAAATGGCATTAAAAGGCTGGTACCTGCAGGAACCCTGATTTTAGAAACAATTGTTTATAGAGTTTATCTGTTGGGTTACGACATAAGCTGAGTGCTCTGCTGAATGTTTGGAGTCATCTACAGTAAAGAAACGTCCTGTTCCAGTAGAGGGGGGTGTCGAGCTGCCGGTCCTGCGCTGTCTGTTCTCCTTCATCACCTCTGACAGCAGCACGGACAGTTCATTCCTCCCTGAGCATCAGCGCATCTGTCAAACACACGAGGCCCGCTCCATGTCCACACACCAGGCTGGGACCAGGCCGGGACCAGGCCGGGACCAGGCCGGGACCAGGCCGGGACCAGGCTGGGACCTTGTAGAGCAAGTGCTGCACAAACAGTCTCTGTCTCTGTTTCCCCTCAGCCTGGCTTTGGTGTCCCCTCCTGTCTCTGTCTCTCCTCAGCTCCTCGTCTGTTTAAAGCTCTGGTTCCATCTCGGGGCCGAGGCCATGACGCCACTGTGTCATCTCTCTAAATGTGTTTACACAGAGCGGCATGGACTTCTTTTATTGTTCCCGACGTTCAGTTTTGTGAGATTAGTGTAAACACTGGGGGCCCCGCTGCCAAAAAAAGACCAGAGGCCCCCCCTTCAGTCCAAACACTACTGTTACATAATGAAAACATCAGCGTACGGCCTGTGTCCAGCTCTGTGTGAGCTCTCTGTCCTCACGATGAGCACTCGGAGTGAAGCTGGAACAGTGTCAACAGTGTGCTTATTACAGTATATGGTAATGCAGGCTGCACATAATGATAATTTTCTTTTTGTTTTCTTTTTAGATAACTATCAACAACTCTCTGACCAATGGGAAGCCCAAAGATGCTGGTAAGAAATCAACACAGCCTTAACATTACAACAGGGATTAAATTAAATTCTTAAATTCTGAATTTAAGCCTTAAAAGGTCTTAAATGATCAGAGATTCAGAGTATTATGTGTTAAATATATCACATACATTTGATACAACTCTCGGCATTAAGTATTGTCTAAAATGCCCACTTGAAAGCTCAAAGGCATATTACCATTGCCGATATGAGAGCGCAGATCTTTTCTTACAAAAAAACAAAATGCAGGCTCTTACTACAAATGGTTGTAATTAAACGGTGCAGCTGTGTGCTCAACTTTTTGTACACTTTGCTTATAAAGTAGGTCTTAAAAAAGTCTTACATTCAACCTGATGAACCATGAAGAGACCCTGTTAAAATAGGGAGAAATAGTTTTAAAACATATCACGTACATGCAGTAAGTAACCAAATAAGCAAAAACTAAGCAAAGTGGAACAATGACAGGCGGAGTAACCAATCAGAGAAACGAAGGGCGGGATGTAAGTAGCACACCACTGACCTAAACATGGATTCTTGCTGATTATTTCATAAAACACCAGAATACGCTGTATTCTGAGCAGCTCTGTATTTATTTCTGAGCGGGGACAGCAGAAGCTAGTTGGAAAAAGTAGGTTTTGTTTAATGCGTTTGTTACATCAGATGTCAGCGGGACTTTACTGTTGTTAAAATGGAAACAAGACGCCGAAAAAGATCGCAAAGGAGATCAGCAGAAACAACAGGTGACGAAGAAAAGCACTAAAAGTTATTAAATTAGCTCGGTAGCCGCTACCGTTGTTAGCTCCTCCACTTTTGTAAGACCCGCTGCAGATAAACGTCTGTGATAGGTCAGTTCCAAATCGAACCAAAGAAATGCTCTGCTCCGAGAGGGGAACCAGACTGTCCTCCTTGCAAAAAACAAGTCAGACAGTCTGGTTTACCAGGCTAGGAATCTTCTAGTTCAGGGGAAAATGCTCTGTTAATTTAGCCAGAAAGCCCTTATATCATTGTTAAGAAACAAACTACAAAAATAATAATTACTGGGCCCCTGAGGCAGAGTTTGTAGCTTTGATCTTATCTCGCAATCATACACAATCCTGGGTCAATCTAGTTAAGAATGCAGTCTGACTAAAGGCCTGTGCTTTCCTAGCGTTATCATCACAGCATGTATACTTCCAACTGTTTTGTACGTCAGAGTCTGTGTTATGTAAAATAACAAGTAAATGGCGATCAGAGTCAAAGATTTTTACCAAGACTGAAGAAAAAGAGCAACAACCACAAACATGGCAGCGTTTTTTTTGTTGTTTTTTTCCCCCACCATATTTATTGAAAAAGAGCCAAGAAAATTAGTTGAAAGTAGCGGTGGCCTGTTCTGTTTTTGAATAAACCGTGACTAACTTTAGCTCTAGTCACTCCTTAAAAGGTTCTGTCATTTCCTTTACTGTGACTGTTGAGCTGTGTTCACTAGCGCCCCCCAGCGGTCAGCACATGTACTCTGTGCAGCTGTATCCACAAGCTCTGGGACAACAGACCAACGTACGACAGAACGAACGCAGAAGACGGACTGAGAGCTCCGCCCGTATCCAAATTCATGCTTAACATGGAGTATAAATGAGCCTTAAGACTAAACCAGGTCTAGATCACGACTAAACCAGGTCTAAACTAATACTAGATCATGTCTAAACCAATTCTAAATCAGGTCTAAACCGGGTCTAAACCAGGTCAAAACCAGGTCTAAACCAAGTCTAAACCACAACTAAACCAGGTCTAAACTACGACTAAACCAGGTCTAAACTAATACTAGATCATGTCTAAACCAATTCTAAATCAGGTCTAAACTGGGTCTAAACCAGGTCAAAACCAGGTCTAAACCACAACTAAACCAGGTCTAAGCAAGGTCTAAACTCACACTAAACCGGGTCTAAACCAGGTCAAAACCAGGTCTAAACTATTACTAAACTAGGTTTAAACCACAACTGAACCAGGTCTAAACCACAACTAAACCAGGTCTAAACTACGAGTAAACCAGGTCTAAACTACGAGTAAACCAGGTCTAAACTACGAGTAAACCAGGTCTAAACTATTACTAAACTAGGTTTAAACCACAACTAAACCAGGTCTAAACTACGAGTAAACCAGGTCTAAACTAATACTAGATCATGTCTAAACCAATTCTAAATCAGGTCTAAACCGGGTCTAAACCAGGTCTAAACCGGGTCTAAACCAGGTCAAAACCAGGTCTAAACCAAGTCTAAACCACAACTAAACCAGGTCTAAACTAATTCTAAATCAGGTCTAAACTAATACTAGATCATGTCTAAACCAATTCTAAATCAGGTCTAAACCGGGTCTAAACCAGGTCTAAACCGGGTCTAAACCAGGTCAAAACCAGGTCTAAACCAAGTCTAAACCACAACTAAACCAGGTCTAAACTAATTCTAAATCAGGTCTAAACCGGGTCTAAACCAGGTCAAAACCAGGTCTAAACCACAACTAAACCAGGTCTAAACCATAACTTAACCAGGTCTAAGCAAGGTCTAAACTCACACTAAACCGGGTCTAAACCAGGTCAAAACCAGGTCTAAACTATTACTAAACTAGGTTTAAACCACAACTGAACCAGGTCTAAACCAGGTCTAAACCAGGTCCAAACCATGACTAAACCAAGACGTAACCAGGTCTAAACCATGTCTAAGCCAGGTCTAAGCCAGGTCTAAACTCACACTAAACCGGGTCTAAACCAGGTCAAAACCAGGTCTAAACTATTACTAAACTAGGTTTAAACCACAACTAAACCAGGTCTAAACCAGGACTATACTAGGTCTAAGCCAGGAGTAGACCTAACTTTAAGCAGGACTAAAACTGGAATAAATCTGGCTCTAAATTAAACTATTGAAAAACTGCAAAAGACTCGAGTATCAGAAGAAGTGGTGCCCGTACCACAGCTTAAGAAACACAGAAATGGAAAGTTATGCATGTAAAAAAAAAAAAAAAAAAAATAGCCCTAAAGAAAGTTGAAGAGCTGGTGAATAGTTTTTTAGGTGAAAATGAGGTCTGTGTGATTTAAACAAGGTGCTCTAAGTCAACTAAAGTGAGACTGACTCCTGGCTCTGGTCCAGCCCTGAGGTTTTTCACTCTGCTGTTTTCTGTCTCCGCAGTACTTGAACAGTTCACCCGCACTAACTCCGTACGGGACCGGATGCGAAAGTTCACAGAGTCCACTCAGACCCAGAACGTCCCGGCTGTGAAGAGCGCCCATCTGAGGAACGGGACCTCCTCCAAGATCAACGCTCTGTTTACCCACACGGCAGCACCCGGCAGCAGCAGCAGCAGCACATCTGGAGACGGGCCAGCCCTCCTCTCCAGCACGGGACTGTCCGGGGGCGTGACTGACAAGCCCCTGTCCTCTGCCGGCCAATCGCAGGGCTCGCGGGGCGGGACGGAGCCGGCAGCTGAAAAGGATGCGCCCGGTTTGAGTGGTTCAGAGGAGGACGGGACCCCGGGGAGCACAGCTGGGCAGCAGGACTCGGATCCAGACATGAAGACGTTCCTCACCATTGAGATCAAGGACGGCCGCACCACCGGGACGTCCTCCACGGCGGGCCCCAGGGCGAACATGGCACCCATCTCCAACTTGACCCCACGCATCACCGCAAACGCTTTGGGACAGAGAACAGGTACGTGCCGCTCCACACGAAAAACAACACAGAGCACAGGAGAAGAACATTTGTAACTTTCCCAAATGTGGTATTCTTTTTAAGCTATGTAAAGTACTACTCCTACTACTACTACTACTACTACTACTACTACCACCAGTGTTGTAGCACCTGAGTCTTGGTCTTGAGACAATTGTTTTGCGGTCTTGGTCTAGTCCTGGTCTCGGCTGCAGTTTTACTTGGTCTGCAGGTGAATGTGCCAGTCTCTGAGATTTTATTTAGCACACATTATAAGAAAATGCTATTTTTCATCATTTTTGTGTAGTTTTCCACAACAGAAGAACCAGGAACATGATCTGTCTCTGTTTGTTGCATTAAAATAATCATTAAGTATTTGAATTACTTTTTTTTTTTTTAAACTTTCCCCCTTTATTTAGTCTTAGTTCACAGGGTTTGGTCTCAACTCGGTCTCGCTCCTTTTAAAAGTCTCAGTCTCAAACCCTGAAAGTCTCAGCCTTGTCTTGGTCTCGGTTCCCTCTGGACTTGGACTGGTCTCTGTCTCGATTAGTACGGTCTTGACTACAACACTGCTACTGCTTACAGAAAGCTACTCATCAAAACTGAGTCAAAGTTATATTAACTAAGATATTACTGTATAAGGTGGAGCCCAAAATGTTTATAATTTCTAGTTAAATGAATGATTGGCAGCTACTATCAAATAAGTAAAAACTGTCCCCTAAGGCAGTGGTTTTGTCCCGTATCCTGGTCTATCTGTCACACCATGAGTGCCCCATCACTCCTCTGCATTTATTAATACTTAATTTACTGTATTCTCTTGCAAATTCAAGCCCCCTAAAAACAGTAAAAGTGAAAACAAGTAGCACTGAACTGGATTCAACCTTCTTTAAAGGAGCTATATTCTGCAAAATCGACTTTTCAGAGCTTTTTCCCATGTTATAATGTTGTTCCTTCATCAAAAACAGACCTGGAGTTGCATTTTGCTTCATTCACACGTGTTTTTGGTAATCCTCTGTTCTCTGGCACGGCCTCAAATCTCTCGTTTCCACAAACCCACTCCACTCCCAATCAACAACAAGCTCCTCTACGTCCAGTCTGCTCTCATTCATTTATCCAAAAAAAACAAAAAATTATCGTTATCGCAATATCAGCAAATGCAATATCCGTATCGCAAGAATCTAAATATATCACAATAACGCTGTGGTCTTCCATCTGACAGAGATTTACACTGAAGAATCATTTTCCACCAGAGCCTTAAAAGAACATGTGTTGTGACTAAATAAAAATGTTTAAAAAGTCCAGTTTTAGTGGTAATTTAATGAATTTAGTCACAGCTTAGCCTTGTTTTATTCCTGGTTTAGTCTGTGTTAAGTTTTGATTTTGTCGCTGTTTTGACTTGTAAATACAGGAACTTACATTTTTGTGAAATGTAGTGAATTTAAGTTACTATGTTCGAAAAGTAGGCTCTATTTTCAAATATCGCAAAAATATCGTTATTGCAATATCGAATATCGCATGTTTTCCCCATATCGTGCAGCCCTAGTGTAAAAATATGATTAAAAGCAGAATATAGCCACTTTAAGATCGACCTATGTCTATGGCAGTGCCCAGTTCTGGACTCCCAGTACAAACTCAGCTACAGAGTGTGTTTGTTTGCTAATGTCGGCCTCAGATCTTGATGGAATCTGTGTGTGTGTGCGTGGGAGGAGATGGCACCAGGCCTCTCTCACGACTGGAGCAGCGATGAGGAAGACTCCTGTGAGGAGAGAAGAGAGCGGGCCAGGCGCATGGACCAGCATCACTGACTCTGCACTGGATGTGTTGTTCTCTGTGTGGAGCAGGGGAGGAGGAGGAGGAGGAGGGCAGAGGTCAACATCAGAGGGCAGCGGGACAAAGGGAGGAGTGTTAGTGAACAGAGGGGACACTTCACCGCTTCACTGCTCTGGGTCAGGCGGACACACATTTACATTACGCAAAGAAAATGTATTTGTATGTCCTTGAGGCGTGACGAGAACGTGACAGTGGTGAATGGCAAACACAAGAACAGTATGCGCCCTTCTGGTTTTTGTAAACAAATTGTCTGCGTTCCGGAAGTTAAAAAATGGATGCAGCCACCAAACATCGCAAATAATGAATAATCAAGACAGGTTTGGGGACTGACAACCACTCTGCCACATGTGAGTAATATCAGAGCCTGGTTTAGTTACTTTAGCCGCTTAATGTAATGTTGCAATTAGCGCCTATAATTAGCATACAAGCTAATGGCTACGTAATTTACATTTCTTAATTTCAATATTACACAGGACAAAAAGCAACAGAAATGTGTCGGACCACTATAGTTTGACATTGTATTAGGGCTGCAGCTAATGATTATTTTGATAATAGATTAATCTGTTGATTATTGTTCCGATTATTTGATTAATCGAAGAGTGAAGTGTGTGTAGTTAAAAACTTTTGGTGTTTTATAGTTCCCGTTAAAAAAATGTTTAAGTTCTACCAAAAATCACTTAACTTTTACAAAATTTAAACTAGACGAAGCTACAACTATGTCACTTGAGAAGGTTTAGATACAGCAAATATACAAAGATATAGATAAGAAAAACACAAAATGTACATTGTTTTTAACTGTTTCTGTTGCTTTACTGCTCTGTGTCTGTAAAAATCTTTTCTCTCTCAACACATGGCATGTTTCAGAGTCTGTGATTACCCAGGTTAACGATTAAACGATTATTAAATTAGCTGATGAATGTTTCAGTAATTGATTATAATTGATTAATCTGATTAGTTGTTGCAGCCCTACATTGTATGCTCAGATTTAATTCATCAGTCACCACAAATCCCACTTTTATAAGTTAACTTTAGCAACTGGACCTGACAACCAGATCAGATTATATCAATTCAGAGTAATTTTTGATAAATACATAAACAACAACCATTGGTTCCTGCTGCCCAAAAATGTCTAAATTCATATTTTTATTTTGCTCCCTCATAGAAATGAATGGGACATTAATCTCGGTAGCAGGCTCCGTGCACAACTTTTCTAATATCGTCACTCTTAGTATTTTGCTAACTGATTAATCTGTACATTTTTTTTTATTAATAATGCCTGATGTGCTGGTGGACTAACAAGGGCAACAGGTTAAAAACTTGTTCTCACCACTCAGCATATTACGGTGTAGGGCTGCACCGTTAATTGAAATCGAATCGAAATCACAATTTAAGCTTTCGCAATTAAGGCTGCAGTTATTTAGGTGCTGTAATGTCCTCTGCTGAGAACAAAATATCCCGTCCCCAATGGATCTTTATCTTTATTTGTATAAATCTTGCTACAGCTGTGGTTTCGACCTCTACAGACCGGATCTGAAAGTCCTGTGATTCCTTGGATTAGTTCAGCAGTGAATATTTCAGTCTCAGTGCTCCATCAGAGGCTTGAACTGTAAACTGTCAACTGCGTACTGAACATTGATTTTACAAAATATATCGCAAATCTAATCGTAACTGCAATATCTGTCAGAGAAATTGCCAAAAGGATATTTTTCATTTGTAGTCCCCTAGTTAAAAAGGGCTGTACAATATATTACAGATTTATTATTACTGCCATAGCAACACTTGTAATATCCATGTTATGAATATCCATTAACTGTATGTATAGCCTTTCCCTGATTAGACAGACACTGTGCATGTGACTGTCCACAGTTTTGGAGAGGTTTTGCAGTAACATGAGCAGTGGAGCCTTGCAGTAGGGCTGCATTATATACAGTATTTATGAATTATTGTTATTGCAATATCCCTAATGGAAGTATCTATATCACAAAGAACCACATGCAACACAGTCACCTTATGGTCACAAAGCTGCAAATCAAAATGTGTACTGTCAGTGAGTGGGTAGTGAACCAAACCACCAAAGTTTATTAAAGTTTATCCATCAAAGACCTTCACTACTGTCATACTGTAGTGAGTGAGCCAGTGACCTGAAATCAAAGGCCCAAGTAAACTTCCCTCCTCCCTTTTATACTTTTATTTCTTTTAATGTCAGATTTGTGCTTTGCTTCTTTTTTTTCTGTCTCTGTTTCTCTGCTGTTTTCTGCAGAGCTGGAACTGGCATTTTTTGGGCTTTTTTCCGCAGTTGGACTTGCTTCCGCCATTACTCCATCGTATGAAGACAAAGTGCAGGAATGAAAGTGTCCCAGATCCGAATGGGACCGCCCCCCTTTGTTCTGAGCGTGTGATTGGTCAAAGATTTCAGTCCCTGCTCTAGTTCCGCCCTCTGTAATAAAAAACACTTCGTATCAAAGCCCAGATGAGGTCTCCGGGTCTCATTTTTTTTTCCAGAGATGACTCCTGTTTCTTTACTGACTGACCCTGTCCCATGTGGGAAGCGTCTGTGGCCTGAACACGAGCAGCAGGACCACCCCCCCCACCTTTTCATTTTACCTCAGATCCAAACAAATTATGTCATCAGCTTCGATCGACCAGGACCTCCAGCTCAGACTGTTTATTTAAGACTCAGGCTGGACGGTTGCGGCACCAGCCTAATACCTTCTGGCACATCCCGCGGGTACTTTTAGCGCGGTCTCATCATTTCTCACCCCAGTTTGTCGGAGAGAAGTTCAGTCTCCTTTTTTGGGAACCTGTCTGCCATCTTTGGTTTTAATCAGTGGTCACTGTGTTGAGAGGAAATGCATTTGCACAGTGTTGGCAGAGTGTTTATGTTGAAGGTGGCGTCATGTACGTTTTCTCTCCGGGACATGCCCCTGTTGTTTATGGCTCTGTGGCAGATTATGTAATTGAGTAATGGCCGACAGCAGGACGTTCCCCATAGCTCACCTCCTGTCCCACGTAAAAGCTCCTGTACTCTGTTACCTGATTATTCTTGAAACATAACATAACAGATTCTGTTTTTGTGTTCTTTTTCTCAGAGCTGACCCTTGGCCTGAGAGCGACGCCGTTTAAAATCTCCTCTTCCACTTTCAACTCTGGTCCCACCATCAAGGTAATGTCTCCTATCTCTTGTAATAATGGCATACTTTAGTGGCGAAAATATATTTTTTCATATTGATCAGGCTTGACACATTAATGTTTTTGGACAACAGAGAATTTCAGCTTTTTTTTTTTTTTTATTAAATGTGAAAGCTTGTATTGAAGCCTATTCCAAGTGCTTACAATGGGCAGTTACCACTCTCATGACTAAAACAGGACAAATCCAGGACTAAACCAGGGCTAAAACAGCTATCAGATCTAAACCAGGTCTAAACAAGGACTGTGGACTGACTATACTAGGTCTAAATTGGGACTAAATTATGAGTAATCCAGGTCTAAATCAGGACTAAACCAGGTCTGAACCAGGACTATTACAGGCCCAAATCAGGACTAAATCAAGACTAAAACAGGACTATATCAGATCTAAACCAGGACTAAACCCGCTCTAAACCAGGACTAAACCAAGACTAAACCAGACCTAAATCAAGACTAAACCATTTCTAAACCCTGTCTAAATCAGGACGAAACCAGGTGTAAACCAGGTCTAAACCAGATCTAAATCATGTCTAAACCAGGACTAAACCAGGTCTAAACCAGGACTAAACCAGGACTAAACCAGGACTAAACCAGGTCTAAACCAGATCTAAATCATGTCTAAACCAGGACTAAACCAGGTCTAAACCAGGACGAAACCAGGTGTAAACCAGGTCTAAACCAGATCTAAATCATGTCTAAACCAGGACTAAACCAGGACTAAACCAGGTCTAAACCAGGACGAAACCAGGTCTAAACCAGATCTAAATCATGTCTAAACCAGGACTAAACCAGGACTAAACCAGGTCTAAACCAGATCTAAATCATGTCTAAACCAGGACTAAACCAGGTCTAAACCAGGACAAAACCAGGTGTAAACCAGATCTAAATCATGTCTAAACCAGGACTAAACCAGGTCTAAACCAGGACTAAACCAGGACTAAACCAGGACTAAACCAGGACTAAACCAGGTCTAAACCAGATCTAAATCATGTCTAAACCAGGACTAAACCAGGACTAAACCAGGACTAAACCAGGTCTAAACCAGATCTAAATCATGTCTAAACCAGGACTAAACCAGGTCTAAACCAGGACAAAACCAGGTCTAAACCAGATCTAAATCATGTCTAAACCAGGACTAAACCAGGACTAAACAAGGTCTAAACCAGGACGAAACCAGGTGTAAACCAGGTCTAAACCAGATCTAAATCATGTCTAAACCAGGACTAAACCAGGACTAAACCAGGTCTAAACCAGGACGAAACCAGGTCTAAACCAGGACAAAACCAGGTCTAAACCAGGACAAAAGCAGGTGTAAACCAGGTCTAAACCAGATCTAAATCATGTCTAAACCAGGACTAAACCAGGACTAAACCAGGACTAAACCAGGTCTAAACCAGGACGAAACCAGGTCTAAACCAGGACAAAACCAGGTCTAAACCAGGACTAAACCAGGTCTAAACCAGGACGAAATCATGTCTAAACCAGGTCTAAACCAGGACGAAATCATGTCTAAACCAGGACTAAACCAGGACTAAACCAGGACTAAACCAGGACTAAACCAGGACTAAACCAGGTCTAAATCTGGTCTAAACCTGGATGAATCCATGTCTGGGACTAAGTTGTTGTCTTCACACTTTATCCACAACCAGAGCAGGACTAAAACAGAAGTGGCACTGGCTCTAACTTAAACACAATCAGGACTTAAACTGCAAAAGTCCCCTGAGTACCACGAGTGGGGCCCATACCACAGTTTGAGAACCCCTGCGCTGGTTCAGATCTCATATCTATCTAAAGTAAAAAGGCTCACAGCGCATTGGAGTCCTGTTCCAAACATACAGTAACTGTCCCCGATAAAAGATGTCTCTGTTTTCTCGGGCCGCTCTCAGGGTTTACTGTACTGAGCCTAGGAACCAGTGTTTACGAAACAGAGCGGGGGTCGGCCCGTCACTCCTGTCCTTGTAGGGTATGTGCGGGAGAGCGAGGCGCGGGAGGAGGTCGGGGCATTCCTCCTGGGCTCTCTGCGGACCATCTCCTCTCAGCCCCATCCCAGTGTTTCCTAAATCACACCTGTCTCTCCATCTGCCTGCGCCGCTCCATTTACAGCCCCCTGCTTTCTTCTGCTCTGCTAAACTTTCTTCGTTTAGCAGAGCTTAGTCGGACTGAGCTTCTGTCTTTGCATTTACAAGCACATGACATGGCTATTTACTGATTACAGCATTTGTAATGTAAAGGTGCACTTACTTTTTCATACTTTTCCACATCGAAATAGTACAAAATAGTGAACAGCAAGGTCTCTAGACTGTAATTAACGCAGCCCTAAAAGTAACATATACAATTTCAATGAAACAACAAAATTCCTATGATTAGCTACTAGACAAGAAAGTGTTGCAATAACCCAATCAGTTTTTCTCATAACTATGTATACTAATTGTTTATGCCATAAAACTTAAATATAGTTTTGCTGTGTTTACAGAAAACCACTATCAGCAGAGTTTGGCTAACTTTTTTAGATTTGGGTATTTAAATCAGCTTCATGTGACGAATGGAGTCTGAAAATCACTTAGTGCATAGTGCGTCTGAAACTGAGTGCACTGATCAGTGGATTATGTGGTGTGTAGTGATTGAGGAGTTAGAGGCCGGGCAGTGGACATCTCAGTATTTACCAGCACAAAGACAAAGGATGCTAACATTGAACCTTGTTTGTAGGACTGTGCAATTAAGCAAAGTTAAATTTCAATTATTACACCCAACAGTTTCAAAAAATATTTTTATAATCAAGAAAAAACAATTAATTCCACTAACTTTAAAGTGTGTTTTGCCTGTGCCCCTCTCATGTGGAGAGGTGTTAGCAGAAACATGGCAGAAAGAGAACAGTGCTTGGTGACACAAGACGTTGAGCAAACCACTGAACAGTTTATGATGACATTATAACAAACATGGTTTATTTTATATTTTGCACTTTTTTATATGTGTGCAAAGACTGTATTTTATATTGTTTGTCTTTTTTAAGTTATGAATAATTGTTGAATAATTGTGACTTCAATTATGACTAAATTAATGAAGATTATAATTTTTTTCATAATCAAGCAGCCCTAGTTTGTAGCATTAAATGCTAATAAATGCCATAATCATTACTTAATTTATAAATGATAGAAAGATGGAGACCACCAAACAACTTTAAAGTTGCTATGAGCAGTATATATATTTTTTATACTTCAAAACAACAACAACACGTGTCTCAAGGTATGAGGTAAACATGTCAAATATTAGTTTTACTCATAACAATGGTACAGCTGATTTATTCACAAGTAATAATGTATTTTACATAATGGCCAAGTTGTTTTTGTTTCCTTTTTTTGTTTTTGTTCTGCTTTGCCGATCGTCCAATCAGAAAAGAGACCATTGTTTTGACTGCAGTACCGTTTTGAAACCAGTATGAGTGCTGCTGCTTCCAGTTCCTTTAACCAGTGACAGAGTGATCCAAAATATGTGTGGGTCTAAAAATGAGTGAGGATGATTGTAAGCACTGTTCTCAAGTGTTTTATTTGTTGACAGGAGTTACTCTGTGCCACTTTCTGGCTTTAGCGCATGCTCAATGTGCTTTTTCTGCAAGTTAAAAGTAAAAAGTCTGACAATGAATCATCCAGGTGTGTTCCTCCAGTGAAGACTTCACCTTTTTTACTTTCATTTTAAAACTCCTGTTATAATTGGACTAACACAGTAATCAGTGTGTGTTACGTCACTGCATGAGGTCCTCCATTAAAGGAAGTGTGTTGTGAATGAGTCGTGGGATGGAGCGGTGTTGACTCTTTTTGGCCGTGTCTTTGGCCCCTGAGAGGAGTCGGTCTAATCTGGTTCAGGCATCAGGGAGCTGCTTAATGAGGGCCAGGAGGAGAGGGCTCCGGATCAAGGCTGGCTTTAAGAAACTGTATCTGCCTGTGTGCATCAGTCAGAGTCTCGCTGAAGGAGGAGGTGTAGCTTAGATACTACAAGGACCACTTTCTGAGGCTGCAGGAAGATGAGAATATTCTTGCTGCTTCATTTTGACTTTTGAAGAGGACGCAGGTAATGTCTGTGTGTGCACTTAGATATTTTTATTGAAGAAGTCACTGCACTCGCACTTTTCACACTGACCATGAGGTACCCACCTTGTATTTTGCACTTTTTCACCTTCCTTTGCTGCTGTAACAAAGTCCTGTTCTGTCACATTATTCCACATCATATCTTATCTGGAATATGGACCATAAACCATATCCATGTGTGTTTGTCTTTCTCTTAACACTTAAGTAGCCATTTGTCTAAAAAAGCCACTGTCACAGCTGGACTATGCAGTTTTTTTATTTTCAGAGGTACAAGAAATAGGAAAAGTATTAGTTCCATTAGCTATCCACCTTTTTTAAACAAGAAACTAAAAAAAGAAAAAAATATCTAAACAAACAACACAAAATAAATATCCATTGTGACATTGTGGGGGAACAAGTCAGTGTCATGTAAATGCTTTTTTTTAACAAGCAGATGTCAAAATAGCGAACAACAGGTATTTGTTGGACTATGCAGTTTTATGTGGCTTTTAAAAGATGCTTTGGCATTTATGGCTTTAATGGACTGGACAATGGACAATGGAGACAGGACTATTCCTGACAAGATAATCCTGGGGGAGAGCAGGGAGACATTCGGTAAAACGTCGTCCAGAGCCCACGAGCTGTTGTCGCTCTATATACAGTCATATATGCAAAAGTTTGGGCACCCCTCTGTGTGTCTCTGGTATTTTTCTTGCCCTGTCACATCTGACCTTAACATCAACTTTCATTTCCTGATTACCTCTTTAAATACCTTTTCTCATCTCATTATTGACTGCACCTGTCTATGAAGTTCAAGCCTTGACTAACTAATCTAACAAGTTTTGTGTTGCAGCTAGTCCATTTTGAAAAGTTACATTCATTTAAATCAGCAAACTTATAAGGGTGCCCCAATATTTGCACAGACAAAAACTCTTGTTCGGAGGACTACTTTTTAGTCCTGGTTTAGTCTTGCATTTGTTCTGCTTCAGGCCTGTAACTGTAGTCCCAGTTTTAGTCCTGGTCTAGTCTGAGTTTTATCCTCATTAAGTAACGCTTTTTCCTGTGGTTGTGGTGCTTGGTGTGAAAAGTTTGAGAATCACTGCCATAGTAGTTTAAGCTAGGAAAATATACAATTTGTCCCATTTATATATTTTTTTTCCTTTTAGGATATGAATTGTTTGTGAATTTTTGGTCATATCACTGAGCCCTAGTGTAAGCAACCTTTAAAATACAAATATTGCACATTTATATGGAGGCATTAGCAGTACTGTAACATGTTACACAACACTGTGGCAATGGTTACAAATGAGCCGGGCACCTGCTGTTCAGATTCAGATTCAGGTGACTTACTTTAACCAGGAGCAATTCATTTGAGCAGCAAAATAAGACAAATAGACAAATACAAAGTACCACTTAACACACAACAAATACAGTGAAGTTCAATTAATAAATACATAATATAAGCCCTAAAATCATTCAAGTAAAAAGAAATAAAAGACATATAGCTGTTGGGATAAAGGATTTAGAGTATGTTTGTTTTACATTAGGGGGAAACATAGCGACGACCTGAAGGCAACAAACAAAATTCACATTTCAGAACATGCCCTGATGAAGCAAGAGTTGTTCTGGCTTTATTCTGGATGATCTGCTGGTTGCAGAAAGAAGCACTCCAGTGACTTTTAGAAAAGATTTTAACTATAAGATTTAGAGTCTTTGAGTGTGAGGCCTCTAAACCAGCAAATAAAAGAAAAACACAAGAGGCTCTCAATAAAAGCCTGATTAAACCGACAGAGGATTGACTGAGAAAGAATTGAATTTACGCAGAAGATAAATTCTTTGCTGTCCTCATTTCACAACAGCAGCAGTGTTTACATCAAATAATGTTGCTTTATGTTGTCTAGATCCTGCCGATTGTTGGATTTGTTAGTTTTTAATGCATCTCCTATGATTTTTAGATTACGTAAAAGCCTTGGTGTGGATTACGTATATCCCTCTCTATATTTATTTAAATTGCATATGCACAGTTAGTGGTAATAAGGATTTTTAGCTGCAGTAAAGTGACTCCAGTGCATGTATCTGGGATTGAGACACGGTTGAGTTTGACTCCAGCACGCTGAGCCTTGGTGACACTGTTAATGACATTATGGAAGCAGGGTTTGTTAGCATCAAGCGTGGGGTCTTAGGGCTGATCCGTAGACCACCTGTTCTGCCGCTTTCCCGGCTTTAGTACAAGTTCAAGGGTGTGTCAGGGTCCAGGAAGCAAAGTTATACGGTATATATATATATATATGCAACAACGTGCTATATTTAGAGTTGATTACCTGCTGCGCTCAGATCTTTTTGGGTGGTCTAGAGCTCTTTGGTGGTCTAAATTTCCCCTTTTTTTTGCTTCTAATAAAACATGCTAATGCAGAGTGGAGCGGCGTCTACAAGTTAGAGTGCATTTGAATCAGCAGATAGAAGTCTCTCTAGGCTGAGATAGTGGAAAGCCCCCACATAAATGTAGACAAAGTGAGTGTTTTGACTGCGTTGAAAGGTACGGCTACAGTAATGGTAAAGATGAGAGCACGGTAGGGTTTTTCTCTTAATCCTGAGCCAGCGGAGGACAGTCCTTGTACATGGTTGACTGTGCTGAAGCGCTGCCCTGTATGACCATAGACAGAGAAAGTACATCGTCTCACTGTCACTGGGATAAGGAGCCCATTGTTTGCACTCTGCAGATCCTTCGCACGTGCCCATTATCTAATCCATGTGTGCGAGACAAAAGCCCAGAGCAGTGGGGTCAAACACAAAGACAGCGACTGATGGACCTTACTAAACCAGAGCAAGTGTGTGAATATAAAGCTTCTCTTGAGTACATATGTGGAGACCTGGCAGCCTAACAGTGACAGTGGTTAAAAACTTGGTGTTGTACAGTGCCTGTTAAAAATGTATAATAATACAACAGAAAATCACATGCTTTTAATCAAAATCAAAGCATTTACATTCTGTTTCTGTGGCTTTTTTGCTCTGCCTTTGGTAATAAAGCCTCATGTCTCTGCACAGAACATGTTTCAGAGTCAGTGAATACCCCATATAGCAATAAATAGACTATTAAAGGTGCTATGAGCAGTATAGCATATATTTTTTTATTTCTCAAAAATTACCTACGTCCCAAGATATGAGGTAAATATGTTTAAGTCAAATAATACTTTTACTTATAACAATGGTAGAGCTGATTTAGTCACAATAAAAAAAACAAAACATAATGGCCAAGTTGTTTTTGTGTAAATTTTTTGTTTTGGTTCTAAAACCCTGCAGTGTAAATCGTCCAATCAGAAAAGCAGAAAGACTGGCAACCCACAGACCATTGTTTTAAATTAGACTGCAGTACTGTTTTCACATCAGTGCAAGTGCATAAGCTGCTATTAGTATCTTTAAATTAGTTGACAATTACATTAATAATTAATTATAATTAATCCAATTAGTTGTTGCCCTATTTGACTTGTACATCTCCATATTTGGAAATACAAAAGCATTACTGGTGAAATACAGATGCATTAATAGTAAAGCAAAGGAGTTGGCAAAAATATTTCCTTGTTGAGTCTTGGGCTTGTCTCATTTGATTTCATACTCATGCTGTTATACTTCCAATGTCCTTCTTGGGTTGAGTATCCGAGTTGCTACATGTAGCCTTTCAGTGACCCCCAAAAACTGTAAATTTTTGATGAACACCAATAGACACACTCATGCTCTTTTACTGCGTCTATTAAATAAAACAGCAGAGCAAATTGACATTATATAGCATCAGGTGTTTAAACAAGGGACTAGGCGAGATTTATGATTTATCTATAAACAACCTGTTGTAGGAACATCTCAGCCATGCAGACTGCTGTCAGCGCTCTGGGATAGCTCTTAATTTAGCACCAAAAAAGTTAAAGTATCCACATGAACAGCAGCTGAACCTGTGCTGCTTTCAGTAAGGTTAAGTCCTGCTTGTATTGTTGTGATAATGCCCAATGGTCTCTCTATTCTTCTTTTTCTTGTTGACAGATCATTCACTAACAGATCTTAGGTCTCTCTTTTGATGTCCCACGTTGCCTTTGGCTCTGTTCACTCGTGACTTGGCTGGAGATAAATGGGCAGGCTCATGGCACCCGGAAAAAGTGGTCGAGCTTTGCTGTTGTGTCAGGGCAACCAGATTCCTTTGACCCCATTGGCTACCAGTGAGAGGCTGCTGCGTGGGGGTAGATTAGCTGTGGGTATAAAAAGCATTGTTGTTTTGGAACGTCCCTGCACAGAGGAGGGCAGAGGCGCTACAATTGTGTTCTATGGCAAAGACAACGATGACTTTCTAAAACACATTTTTGCTAGATTTAAAAGAATAACAGACTTAAAAATAACTTGATCAGTTCAATTTGTGTAAACTTTGCACTGTGAACATGCTTGGAGTGAATCTTGATGTTCCCCCAGCCTCTTCCCCGCCAGAATTGGCAAGTCCAGACTGTGCCGAGTCCGGTCTAGAAGAGGTAATCGGTGACCTTCTGACTCAGGAGGACGTACCACGAGATGAAGACCTTGGTGAGCAAAAGTTCGAGTCCTTACTTCGCTGCGCCGTAGAGGAGATTCACATGGACCTGAGTGCATTCGGAAAGCAAGTGGATAAGCGTCTAGGGGAGGCAGTGACTACGGTGGCCCCCCTGGCTCAGACTTTGGCCCAGCTCCAGGAGGAGAACAAGATTTTGAAGATTGAGCTGGAGAAGTTGGCAAGGCAAGTGGAGGTGCTATGTCAGGCTAGGGGGCTACAAGATCCACTATTTGAAACAATGTTAATTTCTTTTTTTAAGTCATCTGATTTTCCTCAAAGTCCTACATTTAGTTCATTGGAGAAAATTTTAGATGGTAATTTAAAACCGGCGCACCAGGAATACAATGTCTCGCCACAAGTTTCTGCTTCTGAAAAGACAAATAGTCCACTGGAGTCCATGTTGGTCACACAAAAGTCTAAATCCACACTGAAGGACACTTGTAGCCCATTGAACTCTCCAGTAGGTGTTCCCCAAGAGTCTATCCTGGACCCGCAAGACTTCAAATCGTCATCACTAAAGGGAAACAGTTCATTGAGTTCTCCAAAAGATGTTACACAAGAGTCTGTATTCTACCATCAAGCATTTAAATCTGAGACAAAAGACGCGAACTGTCCATTGGGCTCCTCAAGAGGTGTACCGCAAGAGTCGATACTGGACCCGCAAGACTTTCAATCTTTATCACAAGCCTCAACAAGTCCATTGAATTCTACAAAAAGGGTAACACAAGATTCAGAATGCTACTCGGATTTTAACTCTGGGCTAAAAAATGATAACAGTGCATTAGACGCTCTTAAAGATGTACCGCAAGAGTCGATATTGATCCCGCAAAACTTTGATTCTGCTTCAAAAATGGCAAAGGCTCTGTTGAATTCTCCAATAGGTGTAGCACAGGCATCCATCACTGTCCCGCTAAACTTTGAATCTACCACAAAACAGGTCAACAAAGTATTGAATTCTCCAGTTGATGTACCACAGGAGTCCATATTGAGCCCGCAGGACTTTGAATCGGCATCAAAAATGACAAAGAGTCCATTGAATTCTCCAATAGGCGTACCACAGGAGTCCCTGTTGGGCCCGCAAGACTTTGAATCTGCATCAAAAACTGCAAAGAGTCCATTGAATTCTCCAATAGGCGTACCACAGGAGTCCATATTGGGCCCGCTAGACTTTGAATCTACCCGAAAAGAGGCTAACAATGCACTCGGTTCTCCTGTTGGTGTAACACAAGAGTCTATACTGGAGCCACAAGAACTCGAATGTTCACCAAATAATGCTAACAGTCTGCTAAACACTCCTGTAAATGAATTTTGTACGTCTAATCATGAAGAGACCACCTGTCCTGAAATTGTGGAGTCATCAGCCGCCCCCCACACCCCAGCCTTCTACTCCCGCCGCTCCCTCTCCGCTCCGGCTCTGGTGGGAAACACTCCAGGCAGCACGGTACCTCTTTGTGTTTTAGTGGCCCTCATTGTAACCCTCTCTAACTCTGCTTCAATATTTATGTTTTATTGTTGGTAATAACGATGAATCAGCTGTCCACTGGCGTCTGTGCCAACAAAACAAGCCTTTCTCTGACCTTACCTCTATATTTCGATCCCTCTTTTATCCTG
The DNA here is from genome assembly GCA_020698575.1 of Bostrychus sinensis. Lineage (NCBI taxonomy): Eukaryota > Metazoa > Chordata > Actinopteri > Gobiiformes > Eleotridae > Bostrychus > Bostrychus sinensis. Next base: position 6,947,577 of record CM036249.1, on the reverse strand, counting down.
GTTGACTGTTTCAGCTGTCACTCCCTACAGGCAGGTTGTGTTTATATTGGGGGGATCTCATTGCAATCAGTCACAGAGGTAGTCAACTCATTTGAAACCATCATGTGTGTGTGTGTGTGTGAGAAATATCCGGACAGCAAAAGAAGCACGTTTTACAGGTCAGGGCTGATCTACGTTCGCTTTGGCAGGAGTTTGAACTGTGGTCTATTTGTCAGTGAATTAGAGTGTTTACATGTCAGGCTCAGAATTGAGGTTTTTCCACTTCAGAGCTCGTTTTACCTTTTATATCCTTAATAAATTCAACTCAAAGTGAAGTGGCCCAGTTATGTCTAAAAGAAATGTGTCTGTCTTGTAAAATTATATGATTGAGACATGAAACTGTAGTTCGCTACTTGCTCTGACAATACATGTAGTAAGAAGTTTTTCCATATTTAGGACGCACATTTTCAACATTTTTAGTAGTTTATCATAGTCTCATTATTTAATGGGAAACAAAATAATTGAGTTTAAATAGTTCCCAAACAGATAATACATAATATATCTATTTTTGTGATTACCTATGCGCTGGATTTTGGTGCTCAAAGTTCAAATCTAAATTATTGCATTGCATATACTGCCATGATGATGAAGTTGGGTAATTTTGCATACCTTGTGCATTAGCTGGATTCTCATGAAATATATGAGTTCACACCTTTTCCAAAATCCATCTAGTCCTGCTGATTGGATAAAAGTTAGTACCCGATGGTCATATGAGCAAACACAAAAACTATATCCCACTAAATTAATGTGTAATAATGATATGGTCCTCCATCAGACAGAGATTTATATTTTACTATCAGAGCCCTAAATGAAAATGTTGTTAAATGGTACTATAAAAACATCTATATTTAGAGGTGATTTACTTAGGTCCTCATTTAGCCTTGTTTTAGACCTGGTTTAGTCCTGGTGTAGCCCTTGTTTAGCCCTGGTTTAACTCTGGTTTAGTCCTGTTTTAGTCCTGGTTTAGTCCTGGTTCAAGTTCTAGTTTAGCCTTGTTTTAGCCTTGTTTTAGTCCTGGTTTATTGTTAAAATTTTTATTTTCAGTTTTGACAACTAAATACTGCTTTAATATAATTGAATTCAGTATGTCAAAATAGTACATCAAAATATTGCCAATTATTTTATTATCGCAGTATTTAACATAGTTATTGCACATAGATAGATAGATAGATAGATAGATAGATAGATAGAATGTTAAAACACCATGGTTAGAACTTGCAATGAAATGCAAGATGAACCTTACTCTGTCTTGATTTTATGCAAAATTGCATGTTTTTGTGATATCATGCAGCTCTAGTATAGGCTGCTGTACATAATATTATCACAAAGACAGCTTCAACTGCAAAAATGCTTTAAATGTGGCAGGAATTTACAGTTTGGGTGTCAACATAATTCAGTCAAAAATTTAGTGGCCTTCTATTTTCTGTTTAATTTTAAAGCAGTTTTCAATTTTTGTTTGTTTTATACCAACAACGACACCACAATATTCAAAATGCTGTATTTTTCATATTTCTTCTATTCTTAAGCATTACATATTTACAATTTTTATAAACTTGACTTTTTGTTGATAAATAATGGATGGCTATGTCAAAAGTCGCTACGCTAATGTGGGCTAATTTTTCACCCCACGCCTTTGTGTCATGTTTGGACTCGGGCCTTTGTTGTGGCAGACCAAACATTCCTCTCCGGTCAAGTGCCTCTCAGTCGGTCCACTGCGGGTCACGCTTTTGTCCACTGTGTACAAGTGCAGGCAGAACAACGAGTGCTGGACATAACTGAGGCCCTAACGCAGGAAGGCGAGACTGTGGAGAGAGGCATCCAACCTAACACATTGAATCTTTGTCATTGTGTCTTTTACTGCAGTTATTGCACCTGCACGACTTAAAATCCTTATTAAAGAGGCTAATAGTTATTGAGTTTTCTGCTAATTCTCAGTAGGTTGCAGGTACTGGAGGCTATCCCAGTAACTTTGGGCCTTAGGCGGGGTACATCCTGGACATTTAGTCGCAGGGCTGACACAGAGACAAACACAGACAGACAACCATTCATTCACTAGGGGATGTTTAGAGTCACCAATTCACCAAACACATGCATGTCTTTGGACGGTGGGAGGAAGTCAGAGAGAACCCACAGTAACACAGGGAGGACATGCAAGGAGCTTTTCCACCAGGACGGGGCAGGACAGGTCAGTTTGAGGGTGTTTCAACTTTCAAGCGTTCCAAGGTGTTCCCAAAAATGATCCCAACCCGTTCTGCTTTCCGTCCGCAACCCTTTCGTGAGGGGTGCCAGCTCGGTTATCTGATAGATTAGATTGATTGGATGAGAGAGAATCCTCACTCAGACACAAACAAGAACCCGAAGAACAAAAATCAAAGAAACAATTTTATGGGTAATCAAATGCGCTAGCATATATTAGCAATGGCTGTGTATGACTCTCGCATCAAGAATCTAAAAGTTTAATTTTTAGTTTAGATTGGATTAAACACGAGTTAGACTCATGTGGTTATAAGTTCAGAGGTTAAAATGTGTTAAAGTGGAGCAGGGAAATGAATTTAATGCACAGAAAGCTGGAGGTGAAACTGAAGTAGTCTCCTGTTTACTGAAGCTAATGCAGCTTTAGCTCCAACCTCACACAGACACACACCAACCTCACACAGACACACACCAACCTCACACAGACACACGCCAGCCTCACACAGACACACGCCAGCCTCACACAGACACACGCCAGCCTCACACAGACACACGCCATCCTCACACAGACACACACCATCCTCACACAGACACACGCCATCCTCACACAGCCACACGCCATCCTCACACAGACACACGCCATCCTCACACAGCCACACGCCAGCCTCACACAGACACACGCCGGCCTCACACAGACACACACCAGCCTCACACAGACACACACCATCCTCGCAAAGCCACACACCAGCCTCACACAGACACACACCGGCCTCACACAGACACACACCGGCCTCACACAGACACACACCGGCCTCACACAGCCACACACCGGCCTCACTCAGACACACACCATTCTTGCACAGCCACACACCATCCTCACACAGCCACACGCCGGCCTCACACAGACACACGCTGGCCTCACACAGACACGCACCAGCCTCACACAGACACACACCATCCTCGCACAGACACACACCGGCCTCACACAGACGCACACCGGCCTCACACAGACACACCAGCCTCACACAGACACACACCATCCTCACACAGCCACAAGCCGGCCTCACACAGACACACTGGCCTCACACAGACACACACCATCTTCACACAGACACACACCAGCCTCACACAGCCACACACTGGCCTCACACAGACACACACCATCTTCACACAGACACACACCAGCCTCACACAGACACACACCATCTTCACACAGACACACACCAGCCTCACCCAGACACACGCCAGCCTCACACAGACACACACCAGCCTCACACAGACACACACCATCCTCACACAGCCACACGCCGGCCTCACACAGACACACTGGCCTCACACAGACACACACCATCTTCACACAGACACACACCAGCCTCACACAGCCACACACTGGCCTCACACAGACACACACCATCTTCACACAGACACACACCAGCCTCACACAGACACACACCATCTTCACACAGACACACACCAGCCTCACCCAGACACACACCAGCCTCACACAGACACACACCAGCCTCACACAGACACACACCAGCCTCACACAGACACACACCAGCCTCACACAGACACACACCATCCTCGCACAGCCACACACCGGCCTCACACAGACACACTGGCCTCACACAGACACACACCATCCTCGCACAGCCACACACCGGCCTCACACAGACACACACCATCCTCACACAGATACATACCAGCCTCACACAGACACACACTAGCCTCACACAGACACACACCATCCTCACACAGACACACACCATCCTCACACAGCCACACACCAGCCTCACACAGACACACACCATCCTCACACAGACACACGCCAGCCTCACACAGACACACACCAGAAATTACTCTTGTCTTTTTAATAAATAAAAAAATTAAATAAGAAAAAAAATAAATAAGAAAATAATAAATAGTAATGGAGTCATGGAAGCACCAGCAGATTTTGGGGCTACCCGTTCCAAGGCGTCCCACACTGACACAGCCTGTACCATTCCTTCTGGTGGAAAACCGTCTGCAGACTCCACCCAGACTGTGTGCCCGGGGATCGATCTCACGACCTCCTCCTTGCTGGGAGGCGAAAAGCACAAACCGCGCTGCCACCTTGTGCCCCCAATCTAAATAATAATAATGCTCTAAAAAGATACTGGACAGGCCTCAAGTCGTTCCAAAACAAGATTACAGAGGGCGGCAGGGAGGATGTGAGGTCTTCACACACTCAGGCCTATTATGGCTGCAGCGGGCTCTAATTAGGATCCTCTTGTCTAACTGTCTGCAAGTCTGACCGATGCTGTTTTTTTAAACTCATCTGAGCCTGGGATCATGGGCTTTTCAACGTGTTATGACCAACTAGGGTCATATTACCACTACAAGTACTACATTATTTTTAAGCCAAAATACCTCACATGGAGTACAAAAGTATGAAGTTTGCGCATTTTAGGTCTCAGTGTTTACAAAAGAATATTTTAATTCCCAAACTAGTCCTGCTCATTTATCACATTTGCACAGATCTATGAACATGACAAATGCATCAAACTGATGGTTCTCTGGATTTTTGACCAAACTCTGGCCTTGTCTTTCATAGTTTTTCTCTAATTACTTCTGTGAGAATGTGCTGTTTTCCTCCTGAGAGCTGTGATTGGCTGGAAGCTACTTATCAGTAAAAATTCAAACCTATGTAAACAAAGAAAGACTCTTCTGAACAAAGATACCTGCAACTCCACATTGTTTTCTAAAAATATCAAATTGCATGATTTTGAAATAAACGTTTTAATTTCCTGGGTGTAAATTTTCTTTTTTCTTTTTTTTTTTTTTGTCTGAAAGGTGCTTCACAAAGATCTTGTACCTGACAGCTTTCATTGCTCAGTGATCAATACTAATTGTCAGCATAATATTCAATTTAATGTATCTCAGCGTGTGTATTCTCAAGATTCAAACTTTGCAATTTCTCAAATGTTTTAGATGTTTTTCTTAAACATGAGACATTAGAGACGTTGATATTGTTATGGCAGAATGGTTAGTGCTCTCAGCCTCCCAGCAAGGAGGTTCTGTGATCACTTCAGTACCCATGACCGTGGAATAAGTGGAAGAAGATGAATGAATGAGTGCTGAGAAAAAATATTGTCATAGTGCCACATCTAGAATTGTCCTCCTGTCTGTCCTGTGTGGGTTTATGAGTGATGGCCTTTTTTCTCATGTTGCAGATGGAGACGGAGCCCATCGTAGCCTCAGAGCCCGTGTTCTCGGCCCCTCCCTCGCTCCAGGTGGGATGTCCCGCACCAAACATCCCCAACGGGTCCCTCTCCCAGAACAAACCGGAGGAGCGCCGCGGAAAACTGACGCCCGAGCAGCTGGCTGCCATAGAGGACGAGGAACTGCTCGACAAAATGGTGACTCATCATCAGTCATTTTTTGTACTTCCAAACTCATGTGAGCAAGGTTTCCACTGTAACTGGACACTTCTCCCTGATATCGATACTTTTCCCTGATATCGATACTTTTCCCTGATATTGATACTTTTCCCTGATATCGATACTTTTCCCTGATATTGATACTTTTCCTTGATGTTGATACTTTTCCCTGATATCGATACTTTTCCTTGATATCGACACTTTCCCCTGATATCGATACTTTTCCGTGATATTGATACTTTTCCCTGATATCGATACTTTTCCCTGATATTGATACTTTTCCTTGATGTTGATACTTTTCCCTGATATCGATACTTTTCCTTGATATTGACACTTTCCCCTGATATCGATACTTTTCCCCGATATTGATACTTTTCCTTGATGTTGATACTTTTCCTTGATATCGACACTTTCCCCTGATATCGATACGTTTCCCTGATATCGATACTTTTCCCCGATATTGATACTTTTCCTTGATGTTGATACTTTTCCTTGATATCGATACTTTCCCCTGATATCATCACTTTCCCCTGATATCGATACTTTTCCCTGAAATTGACACTTTCCCCTGATATCGATACTTTCCCCTGATATCGATACTTTCCCCTGATATCGATACTTTTCCCTGATACTTTCAACACTTTTGTGACGTCATGCATAATAATGGTGCTACACTGACAAAAGCATATGGTCCCAGGCCTAACATCAAAGTTTTAAGATTATCTTGTTGGTTATCCCAAGTTGTTTGTGTGGTAATTGCACTTAAATGCATGTATTTGTGTATGACAGTGGTTCCTAAAGTGGGGTCCAAGGGGGGCCTCCAGATGTTGTCTATATTAAGTACATAAAAAGAAATTGCGTTTGAAATGAAATACAGTTATATACTTGTTTAAAAATATTACTTTAAAACAATTTTCAGTGGTTTTGGTAACATTTTTATAGAAATCTGAGGAGAAAAAAAATAATAATAGAGCTTTGAGTTGTATAGTTGGGGGTCCGTGTGAGATTTTTAGATATTTAAGGGGACCATGACACTCTTGACTTTGGGAATGGCTGGTGTATGAGTACTCTGCTTTTCTACTCATAGTTAGTAGAACAAAATTAACAATTTATAACTGGCAGCATTTTCAGTAAAAATGTATTGCAAACATCTTGATAAAAACTACACAAAATGTTAGCACCTCTAGTCGTGCTTAAGTTCATTTAAACTCCATGTAACAGAAGTAAGTCTTGTTCTTGTGTTTTTTTTTTTCCAGCTCGATGAGTCCAAGGACTTTGAGGAGAGGAGGCTGATCCGAGCCGCCATGAGGGATCTGAGGAAGAAAAAGAGAGGTAACAACAACAGCACCATCATCATCTTCAGCCACTGACGACCTATACACAGCTGAATATTTAATAAATCCTGACGTTACTCCTATAGAGGCCATGCTGGGGTGTACTCAGGAGCAGATGGGTAGGACGGGTGGTGTGCTGTGTGCATTAATAACTCTGTGTTTGAGTGGCACGGTTTTATAGTTTTTTCCACAGATGCTAAATGTGTGATGCATGTACTGTATGTGTTTTGTGCGTTTTATGTCCTGCACATGAAATACTGTACTTACTGCAGCTGGGTACAGTTGTGTAATGTCCTGGTTGTCCTGGTACTTGAGGTATATACAAAAAGGAATACACAAAATGAAGCCAAATCTAATTTTATTTACTTGTGTTACTGTTGGTTCATTTTTTGTTCACCTCAATGGTTCTCAGACTTTTTGCACCATGTACTACCTCAAAAAACATTTGGCTCTACCGTTTTAATGGACTTGGCTGAATTGGCTCTAAATTAGGACTAAACCAAGACTGAACAAAGTTTAAACCAGATTAAATTGGGTCTAAAACAGGACCAAGCAGTACTAAACCAGGTCTAAGCCAGGACTACATCAGGACTGAACCAGGGTTGAACTCGAACTAAACCAGGTCTAATAAAACAATGTTAGTCAGTAATTATGCTACATTTTATTTTAGTTTTGGTATGTTTCTGATTGTTGACTTTGTTTTCACAACTGAATGCACTTGTTTCACTGCAGTGTGGTGCAGCCGATGTCTCCTGCCCGAGTGTGTTTGTGTGTGTGTTTGTTTGTGTGTGTGTGTGTGTTTGTTTGTGTGTGTGTGTGAGGCCTCACTGTGGAAAGAATGTCAGATGTGTTTCTTAAATCTGTGTACGACTTGAATCCATCTGCATCTGATGTCCGTCCTCTCTCTGTCTCTGATGTTCGTCCTCTCTCTGTCTCTGTCCCTGATGTCCGTCCTCTCTCTGTCTCTGATGTCCGTCCTGTTTCTGTCCCTGATGTTCGTCCTCTCTCTGTCTCTGTCCCTGATGTTCGTCCTCTCTTTGTCTCTGATGTTCGTCCTCTCTCTGTCTCTGTCCCTGATGTTCGTCCTCTCGCTGTCTCTGATGTCCGTCCTCTCTCTGTCTGTCTCTGATGTTCGTCCTCTCTCTGTCTCTGATGTCCGTCCTCTCTCTGTCTCTGTCTCCGTCCCTGATGTTTGTCCTCTCTCTGTCTCTTTCTCTGATGTTCCTCCTCTCTCTGTCTCTGTCCCTGATGTCCGTCCTCTCTCTGTCTCTGTCTCTGATGTCCGTCCTCTCTCTGTCTCTGTCTCCGTCCCTGATGTTTGTCCTCTCTCTGTCTCTTTCTCTGATGTTCCTCCTCTCTCTGTCTCTGTCCCTGATGTTTGTCCTCTCTCTGTCTCTTTCTCTGATGTTCCTCCTCTCTCTGTCTCCGTCCCTGATGTTTGTCCTCTCTCTGTCTCTTTCTCTGATGTTCCTCCTCTCTCTGTCTCTGTCCATGATGTCCGTCCTCTCTCTGTCTCTGATGTTCCTCCTCTCTCTGTCTCTGTCCATGATGTCCGTCCTCTCTCTGTCTCTGATGTCCGTCCTCTCTCTGTCTCTGTCCATGATGTTCCTCCTCTCTCTTTCTCTGTCCATGATGTCCGTCCTCTCTCTGTCTCTGATGTCCGTCCTCTCTCTGTCTCTGTCCATGATGTTCCTCCTCTCTCTTTCTCTGTCCCTGATGTCCGTCCTCTCTCTGTCTCTTTCTCTGATGTTCCTCCTCTCTCTGTCTCTGTCCCTGATGTCCGTCCTCTCTCTGTCTCCAATGTCGGTCCTCTCTCTGTCTCTGTCTCTGATGTTCGTCCTCTCTCTGTCTCTGATGTTCGTCCTCTCTCTGTCTCTTTCTCTGATGTTCCTCCTCTCTCTGTCTCTGTCTCTGATGTTCGTCCTCTCTCTGTCTCTGATGTCCGTCCTCTCTCTGTCTCTGTCTCCGTCCCTGATGTTTGTCCTCTCTCTGTCTCTTTCTCTGATGTTCTTCCTCTCTCTTTCTCTGTCCCTGATGTCCGTCCTCTCTCTGTCTCTGTCTCTGATGTCCGTCCTCTCTCTGTCTCTGTCTCCGTCCCTGATGTTTGTCCTCTCTCTGTCTCTTTCTCTGATGTTCCTCCTCTCTCTGTCTCTGTCCCTGATGTCCGTCCTCTCTCTGTCTCTGATGTCCGTCCTCTCTCTGTCTCTGTCCCTGATGTCCGTCCTCTCTCTGTCTCTGTCCCTGATGTCCGTCCTCTCTCTGTCTCTGATGTCCGTCCTCTCTCTGTCTCTGTCCCTGATGTCCGTCCTCTCTCTGTCTCTGTCCCTGATGTCCGTCCTCTCTCTGTCTCCGATGTCCGTCCTCTCTCTGTCTCTGTCCCTGATGTCCGTCCTCTCTCTGTCTCCGATGTCCGTCCTCTCTCTGTCTCTGTCCCTGATGTCCATCCTCTCTCTGTCTCTGTCCCTGATGTCCATCCTGTCTCTGTCTCCGATGTAGACCAGAGGGAGAAGGAGCGGGAGAGCCGTCTGCAGGAGCTCCGGCAGCAGCGGGACGAGCGTTCACAGAAGACCTCCAGAGCAGGGCCCGGGACGGGGGAGGTGGTCATGAGGAAGCTGGAGAAGTCCGCAGACGGGAACACGCTCAGCCAAGTCACCAAGACTGACCGATTCGCACAGTCCGGTACACTTTTAAGACTCAATAAAAACAGAAATGAAAATCAGAAATATTCAAGCCCCTCGCCTCAAAAGACATTTTAATGTGAATGAAGGATAACGAGAATAAATTCCTCAGTCACAGCAAAGCGTTTCTCTTTGTTTGAGTTGGAACTGGCCTATCACAGCCATTTATCTGTGTCTTACGAAAGTAGAGTGAATTTAATAACTTCTCGGGCCTGACTATCAGTGTTTAGTACTTTTCTTTGTCACTTGTTGGTGCTGCTGAAGTCCTCGTTGTTGTTCAGTCCTCTGTGGGATGTCTTTCCTCGTCCTGTTTTCATTTTAACAACAGTAAAGTCCCTCTGACGTCCGACGTAACGACCACATTCAAACAAACCCAGTTTCTCCACAAGTCTTTGTACAACTGGCTTCTGCTGCTGTCCCCGTTCATGTTTTGGGTCACTGCTAACCAGCTTCACACTTTCGACAATTCGGAGACCATTATTAAAATAGAAACTTGTGAATACTGGGACTCATATTTTTGCTTTCATTTAATGCATTTAATTTAATTGCTTTCATGCTAGTTTATCAAAATATCGCCCATCATATTATCACAATATTCAGCACAGTTGTCACATATGTTGCATGATTTTTCAACTTAACCTGCAGCGCTAATATATGTTTTTTTCTTTTCAACCATATTACTGTTGCAGGAGACTTGTTTTAACTCATGCACAAAGCTAGAGCAGGAGTTGATGGAAAAAATACAGATGTCTTAATGTCAAATACCCCTGTGATTATTGTCATATTAATACCATGACCGTGGGAGCCACCTTCTGATCGATAATTTTCTCTCTCCAGATGACGGGAGCAGATCCACCAGAAGCACTGTGGTTGAGGCCAGTTATGTTCAGAAAACGGACAGTAAGACACTTTTTTATTATGTAACTTTTGCACAGCTTCCGCGACTAACGCTGCGCTATTTTTATTTAGCCTTGAGGAGCTGACGTCTTGTTCGTGAATCTCTTTGTGTGTTGTTTATTCCTTTGATTCGTTGTTATAAATGCCTTGTCGCGTTTGTGTATCATACGTTACACGAGACACAGGTCGACCTTTTCCAGAGTGCTGCTCTGCTCTGTGAAAGAACAAACTAAGTCACCTGTTTGTCATTCTGAGCAGGACATGATATTTATTCAGTTCAGCCTGAATATTCATGACAGCGAATAAGAATACACACTGTAGGGCTGTAAACAAATAAATAACACCGTTGGGAACTAGAATTAGAGCTGCATGATATAAAAATAAGCGATAACTGTGTTAAATTTTGCAACAACGATATGAGCAGAGTTTTTTGGATACACTTTTTAAGTTTAATTCAGTTACAAAACAGGGTTGCATCAAAACAAACCGTAAACCAGGACTACACTAGGTCTGAACTATATCTAAACTAGAACCAAATCAGGATTAAGGAAGGACTAAACCAGGTCTAAACCAGGTCTAAACCAGGTCTAAACCAGGTCTAAACCAGGTCTAAACCAGGATAAAATCAGGACTAGAACAGGACTTAATCAGGTTTAAACAAGAACCAAACCAGGTCTAAACCACGTCTAAACTAGACCAAAATCAGGATTAAACCAGGTCTAAACCAAGACTAAAGCAGGATAAAATCAGGTCTAAATTACAATGAACAAAATTTAAACGCAACACTTTTTGCTCCCATTTTTCATCAGCTGAACTCAAAGATCTAAGACTTTTTCTATGTACACAAAAGGCCTATTTCTCTCAAATATTGTTCACAAATCTGTCAAAATCTGTTTAAATTTTTGTTCAGTGTAGTACTAAACCATGGCTGAACCAGGACTAAACCTGCATTAAACTGGGTCTAAACTGAGACTAAATTTTGAACCAGATAAAACCAGATCTTTGGTTCCAACACAGACAGAGCCTGTGTGATTCTCTGTCAGAAGATATAATATATGCACACTGTGGCTGTCGATACTGCCGTAACGTTACATTTGTGACATAATGTGCATCTCTCGTCAGCAGATGAGAATACAGAACTGTTTCCTTGTTGTAACTTTTTATTCTCTTGCCTCTCTTTGTCTTTTCAGGAGGAACAGTTCAGTCTAAATCCTACAGTTTCTCCTCTTCCACCTCCTCGTCCACCTCCATATCCTCAAACACGACCAAGAAAGTGGGCAGGTACCTTCACACAAATCCTTTATTATTAACACTTACACACAAAGATTGTAGTTTTTTCTTGTATTTGAGAAAGACTTTCATTCATCTGGGACCAGGACGGTTGTTATTTTCCAATGGTGTTGCTTTTGAAAATGTCTGAGTGGAGTTTTTTCGCGTGATTCCTCTCAGTGTGTTTGACCGAGAGGACGACAGCTCCTCTCGCGGCGGGGGTCTGGCCGCCGTGGAGCGAAGACAAGCCGAGCGACGCAAGGAGCTGATGAGGGCTCAGACCATGCCCAAGACCACGTCCATGCAGGCCCGCAAAGCCATGATCGAGAGGCTGGAGAAGGACGGGGTGGGCGGGTGAGGAGACGTAACACCAGTAAGCGTGTGTACTGGGACGGAGTAAATGTTAACGCGAGCTCTCGTTCTTCAGCTCTGGAGGTTCGGCCGTGGCTAAGATCAACAGGGTCCAGCGCTCCACCAGCTTCGGAGTTCCCAACGCCAACACCATCAAACAGATGCTGCTGGACTGGTGCAGGGCCAAGACTCGCTCCTATGAGGTGAGAACTGCACGCAAACGCACTGCACACAGATTTGGGATCAGCGTGCGGAGCTTCGGTCAAAAAGCAAAGAAAAGGCGCTTTTATTGTTATATTTTTTTTTGGTTATCAATTTAAAATATTTGCTAAATGATGTTTTTCCGCCTCCAAAATTCTACCAGCAGTGCAACACAAGGTCTAGTACAAAAACTTTGAAGTTTTAGAAAGAAGTTGTGTGTTATTTTTTTGCATTTTAACATTAACCTGTAAAATGTCCTGCGCTGTGACTGTAACATTTCCAAAATAAGTCACTAGCATCTGGGAAAGTTCATAACTTTTTGGTTATTTTATTATTAATTTGACCAAAAATCTAAATTTTCTCAAAAACTGTTAACATGTGTCTGTTTGATGTCTTGCGGTATGACATCTGTATTTTTCACAAAATAAAACTGAAAAATCTTTTCATAGGATGGGACAGGGCTTATGTATTAAGTTAAATATGAATTGTAGTGAATGTCCTGCAGTGTGACAGAAAAAGTCACACCGCAGGACATTGTTAAAATATGTAGAAATAGCAATATTCATGCTTAAAATTATACATTTCTTACAAAAAGCTTTCTTTACACTGATTTATATTTGAAATTATTATTCAATATTCTTTGTATTTAACAAGTTGTGTCACGCCGCAAGACAAAAAACACCTCCAAAGGTCAACTACCCTCAGTTACCATTAGTACTGCATACACCTGATACATTTTTTAGATGTTTGAATGGTTTCTGGCTCTGCTAGACCGTGCATTAGGACTTTTCCTTTGCGCTCTGTACTGTCCTATTGCCTTTTATGTGGAATTACTGTAGGGAAAAGGTTGGTAATTGTGGTAAGCTAACATCGAACCCCACACAGAAACCACAAATCATGGCAAAATGAACCTGTAAAAGCCGGCTTTACTATGTGTGGGCTCACTTTTCAGTCTTTAGCCAACCACAGTGCTGAGAGCTCACTGTGACACGGTAAACGGTGAAGTGTAATGTTCTTCCTCTCGCAGCACGTGGACATCCAGAACTTCTCGTCCAGCTGGAGTAACGGGATGGCCTTCTGTGCCCTGGTCCATCACTTCTTCCCCGAGGCCTTCGACTACAGCTCGCTCAGTCCCAGTAACCGCAGACACAACTTTGACCTGGCCTTCACCACGGCAGAGTGAGTAACCTGCTCAGAAACATGCGGACTAACGATGGCTTCTGTTTTAGTCGGGAGGTGTTTTCAGGAGGACACAGCCAACAAAAGGAGACAGAAACTTTTCACACGGAGTAATAACTGGACCAGAATGAGCCCAAGGACTAAACCAGGACTGAAGCAGGTCTAAGTCACAGCTGCTGCAGGTTTAAACCAGGACTAAACTATGGCAAATTCAGTACTGAACAGGATAAAACCAGGTCTACTCCAGGATTAAACCAGGTCTAAGAGTTCTAAACCAGGAATAAACGAAGACAAATCCAGGACTGAACAGGTTTAAGCCAGTGCAAAAATGGGATAAAACCAGGTCTAAACCAGGATAAAACCAAGTCTGAACAAGGACTAAAACCAGGATTAAAACCAGGACAAATCCAAGACTAAACCAGGACTAAACCAACTCTACTGCAGTATTAAAGCAGGATTAAAGCAGGATTAAACCAAGACTAAACCACGACAAATCCAGGACTGAACAGGTCTAAACCAGGATTAAACCAAATCTGAACAAGCACTAAAACCAGGATTAAAACAGGTCTACCCAGGGCTAAACCAGGACAAATCCAAGACTAAACCAGGACTAAACAAGCTCTACTGCAGTATTAAAGCAGGACTAAAGCAGGGCAAATCCAGGACTGAACGGGTCTAAACCAGGATTAAAGCAGGTCTTCTACCCCAGGACTAAACCAGGACAAATCCAAGACTGAACAAAGTCTGAACAAGGACTAAACCAGGTCTAAACTAGGACTTAAGTCTGTCTAAACAAAGACTAAACCAGGTCTAAACCAGGACATTTTGCTGTCCATCCCTCTTCTATAATATTGTTGCCTAATCCTGCACACGGCCCACAGAGACCGTCTTCAGGCCGCTCTAACTGTCTCTGTCTCAGGTGTTTCCTCTAAATTCAACGTTACCCCTGACTCTAATATCTCTGATATCTCTGATATCTCTGATAAGAACCACGAGTGCCTGTGACCATCAGTAACGCAGCAGACAGCAGGTTACACACTGGACAAACTCCGCCATCTTTTTTTACTCTGTCCTCCTCTCTGTAAGACACAGCCACTCTGTCTCCTGTCTCCTGTGTGTCCACACTCGCTCTGATGTCGTCCTGTTGGCACTGACTGTGGTCCTGACCCGCTGCTGGCACACACAGCCGTGTCTCACTGCTGTTGTAATGTGAAGAACATGTTCACCCCCAGCACCTGTGCACCAGAGTGTGTTAGAGTCACCATAAGAATGTGTTTGCATTATACAGGGCTCCTATGCATTTCATTAGATTTTTTAGAAATAATAATAATAATAATAATAATAATAATAATAATAATAATAATAATAATAATAATAATAATAATAATAATAATAATAATCTTCATTTGTATGGCTCTTCAAAAACAAGGTTTACAAAGTGCTGAACAGTAAACAGCATAAATAAGGCAATAAAATCAACAAAGAAAAGGCAGGCATTTAGACATTTAGACAAAACAGTCAGTCAGAGGTAGAGTAATAAATAAAATCATGAATAGAATAAATACATAAATTATTATTATTAACCAGGTCTAAACTATATCTAAACTAGAACCAAATCAGGATTAAAGAAGGTCTAAACCAGGATAAAACCAGGACTAGAACAGGACTTAACCAGGTTTAAACAAGAACCAAACCAGGTCTAAACCACGTGGTTTATATTATTATTAAAAATGATACGGATGGAACCAGTCTCATCTCCTATAATAAAACGAACAAACAATAAATAATAATTATAATCATAATCATATTTTTATTATTAATTTATACTGTTGTTGTGTAAGGAGGAGGAGTAAATGAAAAAATGTTAAATGCTCTTATGCCTTTTAAAATCTGGTCTAAGCCTTTGACCATGATAATCTAAATACGACAGCAGGTAATTTTGAGATTGTAAATAGTCATAATGTTTTGATCTTCCATTTTTCAGGTGGTTGGAAAGACAGTTAAAATAATTCTGTTTTTTGACACCAACTAAACTGAATTAATTTGATTTATTGCCAGGCTTAGACATGTTAGCCAGGCGTAGCTAAATATGTTTAATGTAAGTTTACTGTCAGTGCTTTAGGCCTGTACAAAGACACCTGAATAAAGTTAAAATACCTGTGCCCGCTTAATATTTAGGGAGTAACATGAAGGGATTTAGACATCTGAGGGAATTTTGTTTATTTACGAATAATCTCATGTCCTCAGCTTCACCTGACGTGGTCCTAGTTCTCCATCATAGTCCTCACTCAGAACTACGGCAGGTTTTTTGATACCAGTTCTTAAACGATACCTGGTTTTTGATACCGGTGCCTGAGCGATATTTTTTCTGATTCCTATGGTGAGCTAATTCATCTTCTACAATCATTAAACACAACAATATTAAATAAAAGACCAATTTTTGGAGCAAAAGTCTTAGCTGTAAGTTAAAAGCAGTAGTTTTTCATTCATGCAAAGGAACATTAAAGCTCCCACTAGCTGAACTTGGCATTGAATAAAAATGTGTGAGAACATGATCCTCAAATCGAATAAAAAAAACTGCACAATATGGAGGAAACATGCGATATTCGATAACTATGTAGAAAATTGCGAACGATATTATTGCGATATCTGTAAATAGAGCCTACTTTTTGAACATAGTAAGTTAAATTCACTACATTTCACAAAAATGTAAGTTCCTGTATTTACAAGTCAAAACAGTGACAAAATCAAAACTTAACACAGACTAAACCAGGAATAAAACAAGGCTAAGCTGCGACTAAATTAATTAAATTACCACTAAAACTAAAACTGGACTTTTTAAACATTTTTATTTAGTCACAACACATGTTCTTTTAAGGCTCTGGTGGAAAATGATTCTTCAGTGTAAATCTCTGTCAGATGGAAGACCACAGCGTTATTGCGATACAGATATTGCGATAACGATAATTTTGCGATATATTGTGCTGCCCTAATAAAAACCATGTAAACCTGAGCTGGGAAACATTAATAATATAAAATCTAAAATGCATGGGAGCCCTGAGTTATTGTCTGTTGTATTTTGTTGTTGTTTTTTCAGTGTGTGAAAAACAACAGAGCTCCAAAGGCTGAGGCGGCCTTTTGGGTTATTGTTTGTTCACGTGTGTGATTTTGATAAAGCATGAGACTGACGGACATGTGATCACAGAATGTAATGTTGTTTCTGTTTGTCTTTTCCTCACTCTTCTCATTTGGCCGTTCACTGCTCTCCTCTGTCCCACACCTGTCTCTGTCTCTGTCCCCCTCTCCTCTCTCTGTCGTGGCCCCCGGTCCCGCGACGGCTCAGGAAAATGGTGGACTGCCCTCAGCTGCTGGACGTGGACGACATGGTGAAGATGCGAGAGCCCGACTGGAAGTGTGTGTACACGTATCTGCAGGAGTTCTACCGGGGGCTGGTCACCAAGGGCCTGGTCAAAACACGAAACAACAGCTAGACCTACCTGCCCCCCTCCTCCGCCCCCATTACGCTCTGACAACATGGTGAGACAGGCCCGACACAGAGCCACTTCTTCACTAAACAGACGGTGTAGTTTTGAGAATGACCAGTGCTGGCCCCAAACATGGTGTGAGCCGAAGGAGCCAGGTTTCTGTGAGGATCGCCTCTTTAAAAGGAGTTTCACCGCAGACAGACTTTAATACAGAGTCAGTTTACGGCTGTTTATGGACGCGGGCTTGTAAAGTCTGTCAGGGACGTAAACTCTGCTGTACTCTCTGTATTTAATGTTGTTGATCCTCTCAGACTGTAAATGAGTGGAGACAGAAAAACTCGGGTCTGTCAGGAGTTTACAGTGTGAGGAGACGGTGACATCTAGTGGCCAGTGTGTGGTACTTACACTAAAGCTTGAAAAAACTCATGAACAAGACAGGAACTATTTCATTTATCAGATAACATCATGTACAGCTGCAATCAGAAATGTTCAACCCTCTCACTTCAAAGGACGTTAGAACAATGAGAATACAAACAATTCTCATTAAACAACAAATACTTTTTATTCCTATATATCTGAGTCATTTTGACTTAACTTTGGAGTTCAAATGAAAATGTGACAGACCCATGGTCAGTATTATTCAGCTCTTAGCTGCAGGACTTTGTGGAGCGTCCTTTCACTTTTATCACTTCTAACAAATGTTTTGGGTCACTGCTAAAGAGCTTCTTACTAGGACTGGGCGTCACAGGGCACCTCACCATACAAAATATCACAACATTGCAATTATCGATGTATTGCACAAGAAAAGCTTTTATGTACTGTATCACTGTTTTAAGAAAAAGCCTATTGTTTTTTCTTGTCTGTATTGAGTTTTTGTGAATTATAAAGAGCTATATACATGTAACATATTATGGCTACTACTGACAGTACCAGTATCAATACTTTGGTATCGATTCACACGTCAGTAATTTATAAACTTAATCAAGAAACTTCCTGTCCTGTTGCCAAAGGCAATAAATCCACCATCAGTCTAATATTTATTTACATTTAAGTTTGTGTTTAGAAATATTTTCATTTGTGTGACAGTGTTTGTCAGACCAAATGGCTAGAAGTGCAGTGCTGCCCTCTACAGTCCTGGGAGAGTTCTGCACCACTTTTGGCCACATTTAACTCGAATGAAAGATCGATATCAGTTCACAAAATATTGCCATATATCACAAAATTTATATTTTGTCCCAGCCTTACTTCTTACACCTCTCGATTGGACTCTTTGCCCATTCTTCTCCTGCAGAAGCTTCTAGCTCAGTGATGTTTGATGGCCTCTGTGCTGCAGCTGCCTTCTTTAAATCCAACCAAAGAGACGTCCCAGGACCTTTTTGTCTTCTTAAAAAAATCCTTAAACTTTTTGGGTTGTTGAATATTTCTGATTGTAACTTGCACATGATCCGTCTCATTTGAAAACATAACAGTTAATGGGACACTGCTCATTTAGCTAAATACTTGTGGCTGTGTAAAAGATTTAACCTGGTCCTGTCCCATCCCACCTGTGGCTGGGGTTAAAGTCAGTTTTATTTAGAAAAAAGCAAAGCACAAATCTGACATTAAACTATTTTCACATTCTCAAAAACCCATGGCGATGGTTCTCTCCTCTTTCTCACCCCTCTGTCTCTGTCCCGTGTCTCTCAGGACGTTTGCCAACTGCATGCCTCTGCTGGAGGTGGAGGACATGATGATCATGGGGAACAAGCCCGACTCCAAGTGCGTCTTCACCTACGTCCAGTCTCTGGTCAACCACCTGCGGAGGATCGAGATGTCCCGGGGCCTGTCTGGCGACCTCTGACCTCTGACCCCTCCTCCACCACCTGCACCTGTGCTCCCACTGGCGACTCCAGGGGTCCAAAGTTTTTTAAATCACAATATTAAGCTTTACGGTTTGAGTACTTAATATATTTTTCATACTATTGTTTGTAAATCTTTTAAAGAGCCCCCTCATTTTTGACTTTCTCACATATTTCTCCACCTCCTGCAGCTGCTCCTCACCAGAGCTGCGTTATTTGATTTTTAGAGCAATATTTGTGTCTGGCTAAACTGCTGTATATAGTTGAACAATAATAGAAAATGGATTAAAAGAAGGCTCCAAATTTTTTATATACAAATTTTAAGCTTTAAATTTTTTAAATAATATATTTTCCTTACTCGGCTTTGTACTTATTTTTATGACTTTCCCCCTTTAAACTATTTCTTGCTGCTTCAATAAGAATAATGCAGCTAATAGTTAAGCATGTACAGCATGGGCCTGTACAACCTGAGAACAGCAGTATAACTTATAAACTGCAATATTTGAGCACAGATTTTGTAACTGTACTGACTGAACAAGAAATATCAGTAACACTTAAGAATAACTCACATTATGAAGCATTAGTTAGGATTTGTTAAAGCTCCCATATCGTACTTTTTTCAGGCTTTTTGAAATAGATTTTGACTCCTTCGCATTTCATGTTTTAGTACTTAAAGTGTAACTAAACCCCAGGGCGAGAGCCTTACTCCACCCACAGCCAAAATTTTAAAAATGCTACAAAAATGGGCTGAAACAGAGGGGCAGGGCCAAGGGAAGGGGGGTGAGCGGCGGACACGGTGTGGACCTGTGAGTGTCAGGAGTCAGCAGGAGCAGGCGTGCGTCTGATTGAATACTGTATTTTCCGCACTGTAAGGCGCATCGGATTATAAGGCGCACCTTCAATTAATGGCCTATTTTAAAACTGTTTTCATACATAGGGCGCACCGCATTATAAGGCGCATCCACTAGATGGCGCTGCGCTAAAGGGAATGTCAATAAAACAGTCAGATAAGTCAGTCAGTCAAACTTTATTAATAGAATACAAACCAGCGTTTTTACAACTCCCTCGTTGAAAACAATGTATTTCCAACTCCATTTGTCACAGTTCAAAGTAGGGCTGTCGCGGTGACCGTATTATCGTCATGTTAGTAATCCAACCGCATTGGGGCACAAGCGACCGCAGTTTATCATTTTAATGATGCACTAATGGGATGCACAGTTTAATTTTACTGTAAACCATGAAGCATTTAATGTTTACGCACGTATATGCGCTCAGAGACGCTGGGAGTGGAGAACGGAGGGTTAATGGTGAGAAAGGAAAAGGCTTCTGCAGGAGCTGCGCTGCTTCATTGAAGCTAAAGGCTGATTTATACTTCCGCGTCTTCCTGACGCCAAACTACCGCCGTTGGCTCGACGGCGTTGAAAACCCTTGTTTCATGCAGTGCCATTTCATCGCGAGACCAAGCAACCAATCACAGCGCTTGCGGTCCGCGGTTACATTTTTGGCCCAGTGCACGTCAGGGCTGCGGCATAGGTTTTGAGAGGGTTCGCGGAGCTTCGCCGTCGATTTGACATGGAAGTATAAATCAACGTTTAACCACTTCCCAAGCAGACACTGGGCTTACGCGTTACTCAGAGGAGGAGCCGAAGACTCGACTGACAATCCACTCACCTGGTGACACGATCACTACGTGAGGTTTTTCTCTGCCCTCTCACCTGCCGCAGGTGCGTGTGTGACACAGTCGCTCTGTAGAGTCTGTGCTGAGCACTGCTAGCCTCCTTAGCTCATCTCTCAAATCACAAAAGGTGAACATGTGGGTTTTTCTAAAGCTGCCACGTTACACGCGCTGCAAGGGCATTCACTCGTGCCTGACTCGTTTTTGTTAAAGCAGAGGCTTAACTATATAATTAGCTTATAATCAAAATTTGTTTGGACATGTCATTTTTTCAGGTGTTAATATTAGCTTATGCTATACCACACACCGCGGTGTTGAGCCGCATATAATTACCGCAGGGGAAATTCTCTCACCGCGACAGCCCTAGTTCAAAGCTACATGAACAGCGTTCGAGCGCTCAGTTTTCTGTCCCCTCAATGTCGCAACTCTTCTACTGAGCTGGAGCAAAGGCCGCGCCTCCTTGTTCTTTTGCGGCAGGATCCATAAACACGCCTATGGCACACATGAACAGCTGGGACTGGAATTCCCCTTTACCGTTTTTACCGCTGTCACTTCAGCGACGCCCCCTGAATACGGTAGCCATAATTAACCAACACTGATCCATATATAAGGCGCCTCGAATTATAAGGCGCACTGTCGGTTTTTGAGAAAATTAAAGGCTTTTAGGTGCGCCTTATAGTGTGGAAAATACGGTATTATTGTTGATTTCTGCTTTACAGTGGTGAGTTATTCTAAAGTGTTACAGAAATATCACTATTGCATTATGAACACGGACATGGCAGTATCGCCTGCACACTCTTTGCATAATCTCTGGTACTTTTTAATCCAACACTGCTTGAAATTAAATTATTTGCATTACGTTGATACAAATGGCTGATCTGACCATGAAGACGCTTGATGTTTTGCGTGATGTGCCTGCCCTCACACACGCCTCTGTTTAATGTCTGTATTTATCGAATAGTTTTTTTAAAGTAAGTTTTTTTTATGATTAGTGTGTGTACATTATGCTTTTTACATGTGTTTTAGTGAAACCAGGTGAGTTCATTGTTCACCAGTTGGAAAGAGAGGATCCTGACTAAAAAAGGCTGTAAATTTAAAGAACATAAAGAAAATGGTTTATTAAATGTGTGTGTGTGTGTGGTGAGCTGGTTTAAAATGACAAAAATATTTGGAGACGTTATCACAGTGAAGGCTGTATATATAGAAGCGTATTTCACGTGTCGTTGCACCACTTTATTTGTAAATTAATAATAATTAAACTCATTTGAGAAACACGTTTGTGAGTGTAAATGTTTTTGTCGTTTCAGAGTTTAGTCCTGTAATAGTTAGGTTACATAACGTCACTTTTAAAGTAACGGCATTTTTACGGCGTTTCTAGTTTCTTAAGTTAAAGGATCTTGTTACTTTCCACCTTTATCCTTAAAGAAGCACTCAGCCGCTCAACAGAAATCATTATTCACCCAAGAGAACACAGCTACAGTACATCAGTGTCCAAACTTTATTCTCAGAGAGCCACTTGTCTTCTTAATGGGTACTTTGGCATAGGTTTTAATCTGGATGCCCTTCCACAACTGCTCTTTTATGCAGCACTTAGTATTGCTGACATTTTCTTAGGCACCAGCAAACACTAATTTCACTAATTTAAAGCCAGGTTCATCTCACAGAAAGTTGTTTGTTATGAAGCTGTTGATGGCCAGAAATACTTTAACATAATATTAGGGCTGCATAATATATCGCAAAATTATCGTTATCGCAATATCAGCAAATGCAATATCTGTATCGCAAGAATATAAATATATCACAATAACGCTGTGGGCTTCCATCTGACAGAGATTTACACTGAAGAATCATTTTCCAGCAGAGCCTTAAAAGAACATGTGTTGTGACTAAATAAAAATGTTTAAAAAGTCCAGTTTTAGTGGTAATTTAATGAATTTAGTCACAGCTTAGCCTTGTTTTATTCCTGGTTTAGTCTGTGTTAAGTTTTGATTTTGTCGCTGTTTTTACTTGTAAATACAGAAACTTACATTTTTGTGAAATGTAGTGAATTTAACTTACTATGTTCAAAAAGTAGGCTCTATTTTCAAATATCGCAATATCGTTATCGCAATTTTCAACATAATTATCGAATATCACGTTTTCTCCATATCGTGCAGCCCTAATTATATATTACTGTTGTGTAGGGTGACTGCCACAAAAAGTACAAAAAGTGGAACAAGTTGTGTGCAGGGGCGTAGCAACAACAGCACTGGAGCCCCGGAGGTTTAGGGGCCCCTGAGAGTGCCCCTTGTCCATATACACTCATAATAAGCAACAACAGCACTTCAGGATTATCCTAAAATAACGAATGAAAAGCTGATTAAATAAAGCTATTCAAATGTGTTGTGTCTGTTGAGTTTAATACAAAAAAAACAGGGGCTTATTCATTATTATTTAGGGACAATTTTGTGAAAGTTTATAAATTTTATTTAAATTATTACAATTTGTGTAAAAAAAACAAAACATGTTTTTTGTTAGGAATTTATGAATTCAATAGGATTTAAAATTAACAGATTTATATGCTGCTTCTAATTATTATGAATATTTTAAACACAGACTTGACCATAGATGAACAAGGCCCCACACTAATGGGCCCCTAAACCTCCAGGGCCCCAGTGCACTGGCTCCGCTGCCTGATGTTACGCCCCTGTGAATATAAAAACTGAGACGCCACTAGGGGGCAGCAGTTGCAAAGATTGCATGGGTAGAAGACGAGTTGTAAATAATCTATGGACAAAATGACTGCTGCCAATAAAAAATGGTTTTGACACCTCTGCTGTGTATGATCAAAACAAAGAAGAAAGAAAAACAGGGCCTGGATGAGTGGGAAGCTTCACAACCACTTAGCTGTACAGTTTTCAAAGATATATACTGTATTTGTATTTGTATGGCTTCTTTGTTTTGGTTAAAAACAAATGCAATGATCACTGAAACACACAGACTCCAGACAGCACTGGTCACTCAGCTCCTTTAATAAAATAATACAGTGTAATGTCAGATGTTTCTCTGAGGTTTAAGTTTCTTACGTCTGTGGTTCTCAAACTTTTCTCACCGAGTACCACCTCAGACTTCACTGGGCTTTCTAAGTGCCATCTTTAATCTGCTAAAATGAGCCTAAATCTGGACTACATCAGGACTAAACCAGGGCCTTGTTCTATGAAGATGGTTTAAAGTTTAACCCGGAGTTAGCCCAGAAGTTACCTCACTACCTCTCTAATCCAGCTTTGAAGTACAGGGCCCAGGACTAACTCTGGTCTGGATTAAACCAGGTCTAAACCAGGACTAAACCAGGACTAAACTAGGGCTAAACCAGGACTAAACCAGGTCTAAAGCAGGACTAAACCAGGTCTAAACCAGGTCTAAACCAGGGCTAAACCAGGGCTAAACCAGGTCTAAACCAGGGCTAAACCAGGTCTAAACCAGGACTAAACCAGGGCTAAACCAGGACTAAACCAGGGCTAAACCAGGACTAAACCAGGACTAAACTAGGGCTAAACCAGGACTAAACCAGGGCTAAACCAGGACTTAACCAAGTCTAAACCAGTACTAAACCAAGTCTAAGCCAGGACTAAACCAGGACTAAACCAGGTCTAAACCAGGACTAAACCAGGACTAAACCAGGACTAAACCAGGACTAAGCCAGGACTAAACCAGGACTAAACCAAGTCTAAGCCAGGACTAAACCATGTCTAAACCAGGACTAAACCAAGTCTAAGCCAGGACTAAACCAGGACTAAACCAAGTCTAAACCAGGACTAAACCAGGTCTAAACCAGGACTAAACCAGGCCTAAACCAGGCCTAAACCAGGACTAAACCAGGACTAAACCAGGTCTAAACCAGGGTCTTATACTACAAAGCTGGTTTAAAGTTTTAATCAAAGTGAACCAGCTCCGTACCAAAAACCCAAAGATGGTCCTTAAGTTAATCCAGCTTCAGAGTACAGCGCCCAGGACTAACTCTGGCCTGGACTAAACTGAGTCTAAACCAGGACTAAACCAGGACTCTGTACTACGAAGCTGGTTTAAATGCTGCCTTCATGTGATAGAAAGATGATATTTTCCACTTGTAAATAGGAAATTACGAGTTGTTGTGTTCAAGTGCTGTTGTGGTTGCAGCATAATAATAAAAAATGGCGGACAGAAACTTTATCTTGAATTGCTGCATGGGTAAAACAGTCCTGGATTTATTAATTCATCTGCTACAAGAACAGGACGTATCAAAACTCAAACAGTAAGTGTGCTGTATTTTGTATGGATTATGAATCATAGTCATTTTAAGGATAGAATTGTACGAGTTTGCTAATGTTACTGTGTTAAAATTACTACCTTAAAATTGTGTATGCTACATAATTAAACAATGAGCTAACATTAGCCTACGCATTTATTACCATCCACAATTTCTTCGCTGCTCTCCGCCATTTTCAAAAGTTAAATCCAACCTCATCTCGGCAACTCGGGTATCAAAATTATCTTCGAGTTCTCCAGTGGAAATTACGACGAAAGCGGGCGTTCATGTGCAAATTTAACCTCGGCAAGTGGTATTTTCCATAATTCCCATAGCACAGCCATTCCCAAAGTCAGGAGCGTCACAGCCCTCCTTAAATTTACCAAAATCCCACGTGGACCCCCAACAATACAACTTCCCTCAATCCCAAATTTTATTTTCATGTTTTTCTCCACATATTTCTATAAAAACATTACAAACGACACTGACTATTGGCTAAAAAGTGTTTTAAAGTTATATTTTTAAACAAATACACTGTAAAAAATAAAATAAAATGCTGCAAAAACTCAATAACTCAAGGCAAAGGATCCCTCAAGATTTTTGGGGCCAACTCAAAATCTCAAGTTTTCCACACTTTACTTAATTTGATGTTCATACGTCTAAAAAACTTTTCTAATTTTTAAGTTTTTCTCTCTATCATTATTTTTTTTACTCATCTTACAGCCAACTTACAGTGTTCAGAAAAAAATATTTTGTTAAATGTAATATATTTAGTTTTTATTATTATCAATAATACTTTTTCTGAACAGTGGAGTCAGTTGGCTGCAAGATGAGTTGGAAAAAATAAAGATAGTGAGTAAAACTTAAAAGGTTTTTAGATGTATGAACGTTAAATTTGGTGAGTAAAAAAATATTAGTTGTTGAAAACTTGAGATTTTGAGTTGATCACCAAAACTCAAAAATCTTAAGGAATCCTGTTTCCTTGAGTTTTTGCAGCATTGTTTTTTACAGTGTATATATCTGGAATTAATTTCAAACTCTTTTTTTTTATGTAGTTAATATAGACAGCCTCTGGGGGCTCCGCTGCAGTACCTTCGCAGACCCCCAGGGGGACCCAGACCCCACTTTGGGAACCAATTCCATAGCACATGAAGGCAGCAAAAGTTCAAACAAAGTAAACCAGCTTTGCACCAAAAACCCAGGGTTAACCCCAAAGTACAGGGCCCAGGACTAAACCAGGTCTAAACTAAGTCTACATAAACCAGGACTAAAGCGGGCCCCTAAATTAAACCATACACAGACTGCAGAAGACTCCTGAGTACCACCAGTGACACCCGTACCACAGTTTGAGAACCACTGCCTTATAAGTATTTGGACGAGATGATAAAAAACACTCGCATTCATTTACAGATTTGTATTTTTTCTCCTTGTTAAACATCATCCCTCCCTTTTTTTCCCCACTTCCTCTTGCCTTTGAGTTCCTCTGTGTGTGCGCGTCGGTCCGACCCGCCGCCACTTTCAGCATCCGCCCCAGGCCATCGGCAGATTTCCGGCCTGGAGCTTCATTTAGCGTCGCTGCGCGGGACGGAAAAAACATCGCACACACACCAGAGAAACTAGAGACAGACGCGCGAACCAACGATTGACCGAACGTGTGCGGACTGTGGAGCGACGCCGGACGTTCAGGGAGGTGGGGGTTAGAGGTCAGTGTGCTGCTCGGGCTTTTTGGGGTCGGAGGCCACAGCAGACTTGTACGGCGGCGGCTCGTCCTCGAACGGGCTGTCTTTGGCCGGGGAGAACCTGAACTCCTCCGGCACCTCGTCCTCCGGCTGCTGTTTCTTGTAGAAGCCCAGTTTGCCGAGCAGCGCGTTGATCTCCGAGCGAGTCATGTCGGACAGAGGGATCCGCTGGAGAGAGAGGAGAAGAATCTGAGTGGTAAAAGTACTACCGTATTTTCCGGACTATAAGTCACACTTTTTTTCCATAGTCTGCTAGGGGTGCGACGTATCCTCAGGTGCGACTTATATATTAAAATATTTCAGGTGTTGGTTAGAGGGCGCTCTAGGCTTGTGTACCAGCATCTGCTGCACCTGTACCACTGACAATTTAAAATGTAAACATTACCACTAACAACTTAGGCTATAAAGACAACTGAGAAAGAGCGGAATAATTGGAAATGGAACTGATGCTGAGTCTGACGACAGCCACGCAGAGGAGGAAGCGGCGCTTCGTCTACCTCCGGAGTTGGCGGAGTTGTTCAGAAGCGACACCGAGGATGAAGAATTTAAAGGATTTAGTGATTAGGAGTGAGATGGTGAGTTTGGTGAACTTGTTATATTATGTTCTTTATGCTATAGTTATGTGAATAACTGTTAATCCATCCATCCATCTTCTTCCGCTTATCCGGGACCGGGTCGCGGAGGCAGCAGTCAAAGCTAAGATGCCCAGACTTCCCTCTCCACAGACACTTCCTCCAGCTCTACCGGGGGGACCCCAAGGCGTTCCCAAGCTGAGAGACATAGTCCCTCCAGCGTGTCCTAGGTCTTCCCTGGGGCCTCCGCCCAGTGGGACATGAACACCTCCCCAGGAAGACGTCCAGGAGGCATCCGGAACAGATGCCCGAGCCACCTCAGCTGACTCCTCTCGATGTGGAGGAACAGCGGCTCTACTCCGAGCTCCTCCCGTGTGACAGAGCTCCTCACCTTATCTCTAAGGGAGCGCCCAGCCACCCTGCGGAGGAAACTCATTTTGGCCGAAATAACTGTTAATATATTACGTTAACATACGAGACACCTATTCAGTTCGTTGTTTATGCTTCATGGAGCTGAATAACCATCAATGTGTTACGTTAGCATAGCGCACACCTGTTCAGCCTGTTGTTCTCTATTCTATTATTACTATAACTTGCCTTTCAACATGAAATGTCTGTTCTTGGTGTCGGATTTTGTAAAATAAATTTCCCCCAAAAAATGCGACTTATAGTCCAGTGCGACTTATAAACGTTTTTTTCTTCTTTATTATGCATTTTTTGGCTAGTGCGACTTATACTCCAGAAAATACGGTAGTTACTTTACAAGGGGTACTTTTACTTTTCCTTCACTACATTTTAGAGCAGGTGTCTTTACTTTTTACTCCACTACATTTCTGAGTTGAAGTACAAAGTATTTTGAGTTTTGGTTTAAAATCATGTGTTTTTGTCATGGCCTCATTGTAAACACACAGTACTTAAATATAACAGATGCAGTAAAGTAGTACTGCTTTAGAAACATCAGAATAATAAAGACCTCAGAGCTCAGCGACAGATTCAGTCTCTTCTACTGCAGCAGTTTGTTCATTTCATCTGGAATCAGCAAAATCCCTCACATTTAACTCGGTCTGTGAGAAATACTTTTACTTTTTTGCTCACATGTACAGGGTGTCCATAAAGTCTCTTGACAATTTAAAAAATCTATTACAAAGACAACTGATGACATATCTTAATCAGATTAGTTTTATGTTTTTATTGTTTTAATGACATCCGTCCTTTTACAGCTCCACCTTCAACAGTGCACAAAGTCTAATGCTGTCTACTGTCTGCTAGTCTAAAGTCTAAGACTAATTCTGCCCATATAGAGTTGGATTAAATGAGGCTCTACTCCTCATTTTGTAATAATTTCCACATATTTGTCTGTTCATTTGCTTTTGCAATATTTTTTTATTGTAAAGAGGTTTATGGACACCCTGTAGATTTAAAAGTAAGTACTTTTATTTGCTCCTTTATCTGCACACACTTATACTTAAGTAAAGAAACTGAGTACTTCTTCCACCGCTGCTAAAGGGAATCAGGCAGTGAAAGGTAAGGACTGCATTATTAACAAAGCCACTGGGACATTTGAGTCGCCCCCGCCGTCAGACAAACTCTTTTCCTCTTCTGTACAAAGAAGTTAGTCTGGTATCCTTTCACTTAAAGGTATTAGGGAGGATCTTTATAAATTCATTTTTGCAATATTTATTAAAACTACCTTCATTGCCCTGTATAAGGCTTATAAATTGGTGTATTAGAAAATATAATAATAATATTAATAAACTGTGGACTCTGTGGGACTTAAAAAACCTCATCCAATCGTTTTCGTCATGAGTACGTTAACCATTGTTCCACAGACTTGCCATTCATTCCCACTTCCTAGTTTCGGCGATAGTGCGCGTTCTTGTGCCTGCGCATGCGTATACACTATGTTTATGTAGTCCAGCATTAGCGCCGCATTAGCGCCGCGTTAGCGCTGCGTTAGCGCTGCGTTAGCGGCGTTAACATCGTAGCGCGGACAGCCTGACTTTGAAGAGCACAATGGCTGAGGAAAACCGTGAACCGGGCGGTCACAATAGGAAAACTGTTTTTGAAGTGAACCAGAGGAGGAGGAGAAAAACTGTAGAAGAGCAGAATAAAACCCGTGTAGTTATTGGCGATTCCAGCCAGAGAGTTGTGGAGAAAGTGGATTTGTTTGAATGTGGTGGACGTCAGAGGGACTTTACTGTTGTTAAAATGGAAACAAGATGAAAAAAAAAAACAGAGGACTGAACAACATGGAGGACAGAGTCAGGTCAGGAGTTATTACATTTGCTCTGCTTTCATATTCTACGTCTCATTGGCCAGTTCCACATCAGTCGGAGAGAAACGCTTCACTGCGAGAGAGGAACCTGACCGTCCTGCTTTAGAAACGAAAGGATGAGAGGCTCCGGGGCAACATTTGATGGCTCCATTACACAAACCATAGGTCAGAGGTGTCCAGGCCGGTTTCTTTAAGGGCCACACACTGAAAAATATTCTGTTTGTGGAGGAGGCGGCGTTCTGTTTTTCTGCTGCGGCTGCTTCAGGGTCCTCACAGTGAAACATCCAAATATTTACTCTGACTTCTGCTCAGGAAGACCCGCCCACATTTATCTGGGACACACAGTACTATGGATTCAATTTAGTTTTTTTTGTTTTTTCTTCCTTAATGCCAGGTCAATGTCACACAAATATGAATAAAAAGTATTACCTGTGCCAATAAACCTGATTCTGACTGAGACTGGGGCCAATAAAAAATAGTCTGCTGGCAGCATTTAGACAAATTTAGACAGAGATTATAAAATATTTGATCTGTGAATTAATTTACAATGTACACTTTTCACTACTGCTGTTTTATAAATATCCATATACTGTCTGTGTATTTAGACTGCTCATAGTCTAAGTTTCTTTAGGTTGTTTTAGTTTAGTTTTAATGTCATTCTCTTTGGCCAGGTGAGGCCTCTGATACTGTCTGCGCTCTTGTTTGCTAAAGTTTATTGTATGCGTTGCTCTAATTGTACTTCCTCTGTCACAACAATGTAATTTCCCTTCTGAGGGACTAATAAACGTTTTCTTATCTTATCTTTCTCAGTATTCTCTTTAAACCAATTAAAATCATTTGTAATTACAGGTCCATTTATGAGGTCAGGGTAAAGAAAATAACAGGGTTTATTTACATTCGATTAGTGCAGTAGTTTTAATTAACCTTTGTGCCTCAATGAAGACAAAAGTCTCCTTTTCACACTTCATTTTTTTTAAATAACTTTGCCGTGGTTCAAACTTTTTCTCTGAAATGTGTCTCAGGTGTGTATTTGATCACTAATAAATGACTTCATTTGTACTCTAACATTATACAAATGTTTACATTCACAATGCTTTCTACTTTTTTGCATAAATCTTTTGATCAACTTGTGCCCTGATCACAAATACCAAATATTTAATTATTTTCAGAATTTTAACCCTTTTTATACCAGTGTGTGTAATAGTGTCTACATTTTTTTGTAAAAAAAGTAAAACATTTTCACAACAACACAAAAATAAAATATCTCTAATATTCTCCATGCAAAGTGGATTTTTCTCAGGAGAAAACATTGATTTAGATGGATTTGGGATTTTTTTTTTTTTTTGAGTAGTAACAAAAAGTTACAATCAGTTTTAATGAGAGTTGGTTTTTAGATTCTACAGAGCACAGGAAAAAATGATCCCTAAAAATAAATGTTAGTGATTGTTAGGTGCTGGTGCACCTTTTTTTTTTTTTACCTACTTTTACTTATTTTCCCCTTTTTGTCTGTTTTGCTTATTCAGACTTGTTCTTTTGAACGACTTCTAATAGTTTTGTTTTTTTTAATTAAGTTTTTTAGGACAGTTTTTTTTCTTTGCTGCTCACCAGAGCAGGTCACCTGTGCACCGCCCGCTCTCTCTCTGCTCTCTCCTCGTGCACGCTCATGCTCGTGCACGCTCACGCTCGTGCACGCTCGTGAGCACCGGCAGTTCCACCTGTCCTGCTGCGGACCATCTCCAGCTTAGGTTTGACCTGGGGAGACCGGCTTCCTGTTTTCACTTTTCTTTTGTTTAGGGCTTAGTTTGAGGTTGTTTTGTGTTAGGGCAGTCCTTACCAAGAAAAAACAAGTCAAATAAATAAAACAAACCTTTGACTTATAACCCTTTTGACTCCCGTGTCCTCTTTAAATATGTTCACCTTATGGATCGTAACAGTGATCTCTGACAGACCCCCATGGGGGCAGCCATGTTCCCTGAGTACTTGTACTTGTACTTGTACTTGTACTTGTACTTGTACTTGTACTTGTACTTGTACTTGTACTTGTACTTGTGTTGGAGTGTGTACTTACGTCCAGTTCTTCGAAGTAGTGATTGAGGAGGACGAGCTCGGGGTCGGCTCCAGGGATGTGCTTCATCACCAGGTTATGGCTGAGACACGGAGGTCAAGGCTTAGACCGGGTTTAGTCTGAGTTTAGACCGGGTTTAGTCCTGATTTAGACCTGGTTTAGACCTGGTTTAGACCTGGTTTAGACCTGGTTTAGACCTGGTTTAGACCTGGTTTAGACCTGGTTTAGACCTGGTTTAGTCCTGATTTAGACCTGGTTTAGACCTGGTTTAGACCTGGTTTAGTCCTGATTTAGACCTGGTTTAGTCCTGATTTAGACCCATTTTTTGTCCATTATAGATGGAAATATTTTCTGGTGTGGTCACTGCAGTACAGTGCACAGTTTTTACCCAGACAAATATTTACTGTAAAGGATACTACAGAGGAATGTCCTGGACCACGAAGGCCTTGACCTGCGCACAAACACACACACAGACACACACACACAGACACACACACACAGACACACACAGACACAGACACACACAGACACACACAGACACACACAGACACACACAGACACACACAGACACACAGACACACAGACACACACAGACACACACAGACACAGACACACACAGACACACACAGACACACACAGACACACACAGACACACACAGACACACACACACAGACACACACACACACACAGACACACACACACACACAGACACACACACACACACACACAGACACACACACAGACACACACACACACACACACACAGACAGAGCAGGGTTTTAGTGAAACTGGAGCTGTGACATTAAAAAGCTGAGTTGTGTTGGTACAGAGTGTGGTTCCTGGGCCTCACCTCTCTGAGCCGGTTCAGCTGTCATCCACCACACGTCTGCAACAAAACACAGCCTTTAACTCATTAAAGGTTTACAACGCTCACTGAACATACCACAAAACAGAGACTTGCAACAGAGCTGCTCTGATCACTGACACATTCAAATGATAGTTTTTCCATTTTCTTCCACATCTGTCAGGGTTTAGAGAATTTAAGATCATTTTAGCTGCGCAGCCTGTCACTTTCTGCACTTGTTTATATGTTTTCCCCTCTCCAGTCAACTTTTTTCCCTGTGATTGTTTTGCTTTGTGATGTTGGACTGAACTATAAGTGATGAGGAAGAAGCCTAAGCCCATCCTGAGGTAGCGTGTTCTGGCCTGGGTGAGAGTGGAGGTAAAAACTTGACAGACAATGTATATTTAGGGCTTTGACACATACATTTTATAGAAAACTCTTTGGGCGCAGAGGTGGTAACGTAATCCGGGACGTCAGGACACACCTCAGGCTGAAGAACTCTGACATCTTTTGTACAGAAACCGAGATTGCGCCTCTGCGAAGGGCTCTAACCCATTTTTGCAGGAACCCGATCCATTCCTATTGAATCGGGCGTGACGGACAACAATAGCAGCAGATCTCAGCTTTTTGACTGAAGCTGCGGGACAGGGGTCATGTGACAGTGATCATGTGACCGCCCCGAGGGATCTGCGGCGCTCAGAGTCCAAACAGAAGAAAAGATTTAGAGTCGTCCTGAGTCTTCGTCACTTTCAGCGCTGGGTTAACTCTAAATTTAGCGTCGTTTTTTAGATTCTCCACTGCAGAGACTCAGGGACTGAACCCAAAAATTAGCACTAACCACTCTGCCACCATACTTCTTTATTTAGACTAGTTCTTGTTTAGTCCAAATTTAGTGCTAAATTTGTCCTGGAAAAAAAACAACAACACACATTTACCCACAAGTCCCCAGCTTTATTATTTGGATAAATCCTGGTTTAGTCCTGGTTCAGATCCTTCTTAGTTGTAGTTTATTTCTGGTTTTGTCCCTAATAAATTTCATGGTTTAGTCCAAGCTTAGTCTTGGTTCAGACCCGGTTTAGCTGTATTTTAGTTCTGGTTTAGCCCTTGTTCATAGTTTAGTCTTGGAACAGCTCTAAGTAGGTTTAGTCCTGGTTCAGACCGGGTTTGGTTCAGTCCTAATCCATGGTTTTGTCTTAAAACAGTCGTAGGTTTAGTCCTAACTTAGCCCTGGTTTAGGTTTTATTTAATCTTGCTTTAGTCCTTGATTTTTGCATGGTTTCGAGCCAAGTTTAGTCGGTTTTCTCAGGTTTTTAGTTCCCCTTTAGTCTTGGTTTAGCTCTGTTTTAGTCCTAAAGTTAGTTCTAGATTTAATCCTGGTTTGGTCCCTGGTTTTGTCTCGTTAGTGTCCCGTTCCCTGGTTTAATCCCTCGTTTATATCCACCCCACTTCCATTACTTCCCCACTTCTATTTACATCTTTTTCCACACCTCGCTTGCGCATGCGCTAAACGACCACTTCCCCAGTAAAACGCACATTTCTCCTAAATTCCTGCCCCTAAAGCAGCCTTTTACTGTTGCCCCGTCACACTCTGCACCTTCCCCCGGGCCCCTGCGGTACCGTACCTCCACGCGCGCCTTGGCCAGTCCCTGCAGCTTCTCCGCGTCCACGTCGTAGGCCGCGGCGCCCTGGAGGAGGCTCAGCAGGAGCAGCACCAGCCACATGTCTCCTCTCCCTCGCGCGTCCTGTCCCGTGCGGTCCGGTCCTGTCCCGCTGAAACCGTGCGCTGAGAGCCCGCAGAGGCGCGAGCGGAGCAGGTCAGCGATGAGGAGGAGGATGGTGTGTGCGCGCGTGTGTGTGTGTGCCACGTCAGATGTTTCCTCCTGAAGGAGAAGCAGCGCGCGAGAGGCGGGGACAGCGCGCTCATTGGACAGCGCGGGAGGAGACAGAGGTGAATAATGCAGGGGAGAGCTGGAGTTCAATTTATAATATCACACACTTTCTGATTTATATAATCATAAACGACTTTAGGAGGTTTAATGATCTTTGATTTTTTTTAGTTTACATGACTATAAACGAGTTTGTTAAGCTTTCAAATTATTATTATTATTTTTTTTCTTCACACGATCATAAACGACTTTAGAAGGTGTAAAGAATTATAATTTTTAGGTTACACGATCATGGACGGCTTTGTTAAGTTTTGAAATTGTGTGTCTTTTTTTGTTTGTTTTGTTTTTTTGTTTGTTTCAGATCTGTGTAAGGTCTTGAGAATGCAGGAGGGATCTTTAATCTTTAATATAAAAGTATTGTGTATTATGTCTGCTGTGCCAGGATACAATATACCCAACGGTACTGTAAAAAAAAAAAATAAATAAATAAATAAATAAAATAAAATAAGAGCTGGAGTTACTCACTACAGATGCATTCAAGTACGACGGCGTTTTTAGGCACAAAAAAAAAAACGGCACTAGAAGAATAAAGTCATAGCCAAGAAAATAGTTTTGGACGCCTTTGCACTGGTATTTCATGTTTTATAACTTAAAATAATGTATATGAAAGGAAAACGTCTTCTTTTGGGGAGCTGTTACTGTGACTTTGCAGGAAACGCTGGGATTGGGTGTCTGTCGCCCCCTGCTGGCAACGGCAGGGAATGTACAGAGCATTAAATGGCTATTTAGCACGATTATTAGTAAAATGAGGTTAACAAATAGATAAATGAGCTGGTTTAGTCTCTGTTTAATAAAAAAAACTCGAGGCAACAGGCAAAATCTCAAGTTTTCAACAAAGATTTTTTTTTTTTTACCTAATTTGATGTTCATATGTCCATGTCTATCATTATTTACCTCATCTTACAGCTAAATTAATATTCGTTCATCAGAAAAAATATGATTGCTATTAATAAAAACTTAATACCAAAACTAACAAAACAATTTTAACTACTTTTTTGAGCAGTGAATAGTAAGTTAGTTGGCCCCAAAATTCTAAAATCTTGAGGGATCCTGTTGCCTTGAGTTTTTGAGTTTGAGTTTTCACAATTTTTTATTTTTATTTTTTTTTACAGTGCGGTTGAGTGCTGGTTTTGTCTCTTTATTTAGTAAAGCTTTGGTAATCCCAGTTTTACGGCCGTCCCATGTGAGGTCACCGAGGCCTTCGCGCCTCTGTTAGAACCCACTCCGGGACTGTCCCACAAACATCAGTCTGTATCTTATGAGTCCATACATTACATTTTATTTATTATTAGGCAAACATTTAACTCTGGGATTATCTTTCAGTCCATAACAGAGTCAAATAACAAAATGCAAAAGTGTTCAGTCCTAAAACCAAGGCCAAAGTAAAAGCTCTGTGCTGTTTTTGTCTAAACTTCTGCAGCTTTGTCCCTCTTCAGACCTTGAAATAAAATGGTCACAAGCTAAAGTTAAAGTTGAACTAACCCTCTGTCGTACATGTGCATGAAAAATGTACATATATATATATATATATATATATATATAAGAAATCATGTGTGTGTTTATTAGTTGACTAAATACTAATTCTCCTGCATTTTTCTTTTAAACTCAAATCCAAGATGTAAATAAAAATAATAATAATAAAAAACAATCAAATACAAGTACGTTTATGTAGTTTATTATATATTTTATGTTGAAAATAAACCTAAAGATAAATAATAATCTTGAATTCATAACACATTTAATACAAAGAAACAAGTTAAAATTAAGTTGTATTTTTATATGTAGTGTGTATGTGTATATATGTATTTTTTATTTCTTTTGTATATAAATGCGCATGTATTTATGATTCTGTAGGTTTTTTTTTTGTTTGTTTTAAAAGTGATTTATTTTTTTATTTTTTTATAATGAGGACCCCAGGAAGAGTAGGGATCCTAATAAAAAAAAAAAAAAAACATAAAATAAAATAAATAAAACAATAAAAACATTTGTAATAATATGAAATACTCCTCTTTGAAATAAGATATTAAACAAAAAAGTAAAATAATAATATTCAAATAATATTCTGGAGCACTTGAGCTTGTCTTTCTTAAGTTTTAATAATTCAATATAAAAAGATTACAATATTTTCTTATCAGCTAGAATATAAATTATGAAAAAATGTAAGTACCCTTTACAAAAGCTTGTTGTAAAGAATTTGTGACAGAGGGGAACGAGAGCAGGGACTGAATTTTTGGACCAATCACACGCTCAGAACAAAACGGGGGCGGTCCCAGGAAAATAGCTCCGCCCAACCCGCAGATAATTTATTTCACCCGTGGCAACACTTACAAAGCCGTCCAATAGAAAAACACAAACTTGGAAACCGTGGTCCATCTGTCTGCAAATGACAAATGATTTAGAGTTACACTGTGTAACTTTTCTCCTAAATATGTGGGGCATACTGACTTGTTTTTGTGATTTTTTGAGCGATTATAAGGCCTGAGGCGTGATCTGTTGCTCCGAGCGGGGCTTCTGTACTGAGAAACCGCCCTCGCAACTTGGCCGGGAGCGCTCCGCTGTTGAGGAAGAGTCACGTGACAGGGAACGACTTGAGGTGCAGTATAACCAGGAAGCTACTTTTAGCGTTGTTATTTTCGCCAGTTCGTCAGGGCCGAAGGACACAAGAAGATGAAGACAATGTCGGACGAGGCAAGGAAAAGAAAATGTGAAAGGGACCGCAGCAGATCGCAGACAAGAGTCAACATCGGACAGACTTTTGCTCGCTGGCGTCAGATGAGAGACAGAGAAGGCTGCAAATCAGATCACGTTTTTGCTTCTTTATTGTTGGGCAGGTAAATTAGCCTCTTTATTTTTTCTTTAGAACGTGCTTTTTCATACAGTTATTAGTTGTTTTTACTGCGACCATTGCGCGATATTTGTTGATAAGCTAACGCTAGCGCTAACTCTATAGAAGATCCAGTCCAAACTTCCAAAGGTAGCAGCAGGTCAACTAAAGTTGAAACAATGATGGAAATAGACGCACGCTCGCACAGTTTCAGAAGGAGGAGGGGCCCTAGTGTTTACGTTTTGCGACGGTGCAGTGGCACCTGTGGCCTCTAGAGGCGCAAGACTGGGAATCTTACACAGTGTAACTTTAAGTTAAAGAAATTAGCCCTGAATAAAAAAAATAAAAAATAAAAAAAAATAAAAATCAAACTACATGATTTTTAGTGGTAAAAAAATAAATAAAATTCTACTACAAATTCTAAACTTACTGTTGCTTCTGTTGAATTGGCTCGTGTCTCAGCTGCTAGGTTTTGGAGAGATCAACAAGAAAAATTAATAAATCATATTGTAATATAGTTTGGGCAGACACTTTCCCATCCACTTAAAAAAAAAAAAAGTTGATTTTGCAAAAGTGTTTTGTTTGTGTAACCCATTCTAAACCACTGACATCTGCTAATTTATTTTTACAAACTCAAGGTTCTCAATATTTATGATTTGTCCATCCATTTGTCCAATTTAGTATTTTTATGCACAAAATCAGGTTTAATCAAAGTGCCATACCTGAGCATTTCATATTTCATTTTAAAACTATTTCAGACGTTTCAGGATTTCCATTTCCCAAAATCTGTAACATCCAGAGCCCAGCTTTGTTTCAGATCCAGAGATCCAGATAAGTTTTAGCCAAGGATTAGTAACCAGTGAAGCATTACTCCAACATTTATAAACACTGTAAAAGGACGCAAAACCTGAGGACATGGGCTGAATTTTGAGGAGGTTTATTTGACAAATTAACCAGATTAATGATGTTGGTGACTCTGAGGACCAGAAGTTTAGTCTTGGATTGACCGTCCTTGATTTATTAAAGGTTAACAAGTCAAAAATATAGTGGCTATTCCTATTTTGGTGTTTTTGAAGATACCTCCCAAGGTCAAATCTGTGGCTCCACTCCAGATCTATGTAGACTAGCACATGGTTAAAGCATTCTACAAGAGTAGATCTATTTATCTAACAAAGAGCTTAACCTAATGTGTCACAACTAAGTAAATCTTTATTGAGAATAGCTGCAAGGCCTAAATCAAACTACTAATATGACAGTAGAATACAAAAGGAATGTCCATAACCAAGATACAAGTTTGTGCTGGTTTATTTACCATTTTTACAGCAAACTTTCAGACATTTGCACTTGAGTCTGCAGCCTCTCCGTCTCTCGATCCCTGCAGACCCATCCCACTTGGACTAAATATACTAATAGGTACCAGGTGGGCCAATACAAATAAAATAAACTAAACAAAAAATAAACTAATTTAACAAAGAAATAAACAATGAATAACAAATATAAATGCAAAATAAACATTAGCAAAAACAAATGAACTTTAAGTCATTCTAATCCAAATTAAATCATTAAACTAAGTCTAACCAACTTTAAAGCATAAACTAAACAAACTTTATTGAAAGTGAAACTAAACAAACTTTATTAATTAAACTTTATTATTTATTAAGAGCTGATCTATGATCCTATAGATGAGCTAATGATCTAACAGTCCTAGACACATTGCCTGTCCGTCCTGGGAGATGATCTCTCCTTCAGTTGGGCTCCATAAGGTTTCTTCTTTTTTTCCCACAGCTGGGTTTTTTTAGGAGTTTTTCCTTACCGAGAAGGAGGGTCTAAGGACAGGAGTGTCCTGGGTCTGTTTAGTGTAGTTATTGTTTGTGTTGTCTGATTGTGTGTTTATGTTTGATCAACTGTTGTGAAGCTCTTTGAGGCGACTTTTGTTGTGATACTGGGAAATACAAATAAATCTGAATTGAATTGAAATGAAATGAATTATTAAAGGTAAATACAAGGCCTGATCTATGCAGACGATATGAGCTAGCATAAAAAGGAAATAGGGGGAAAAAAACATGAATCTGGAACAAAACACACAGAGTTAGAGGCAGTAATACTACATACCATTTATACTAAAACAACCAACTCAATGAATAAAGTAAATAAACATTTTAAAGCCAAATGCTGAACCTGAGGCATATTTCATAACTGCACTAATCACAAACTGGCACAGATTTCACCGATGTGGTTTGATGAAGTGGTGATTGTTAATTCAGATTTTTCTGGAGCGCATCAGACGACCAAGGAGATCAGTGCAGGAAAGACCAAGCTTATGAACAATACAACTTAACCCGTCACCGGTGTGAAGGGACAGAAGCTAGAAGACGTAAAAAAGTTTAAATACTTCCACTCATCACCAGTGAGGAGGGAGCAAGGCTGGAAATCCTGGCCCGGGACAAACAACAGCAGCACTCGCAGAAGGACAGAAACATTAGAACTAGATCCAAAATAAAACTTCTTCATCCATCTTCTTCTTTAGGCAATCAGGGGTTTACAGTCTGCATAAGTAAAGATTTCTTATCAGAAGACAGCAGGAGTGAAGGTGAGTGCAGGCTTTATAATAAACAATAATAATAATAAACAAACAACTGAGTAACCAGTCCACTACGAGGAGGAGGAGGAGCAGGAAGTGAGGTAAGTACAGGTGAGGAAGAGGGACAAAATAAAGGTGAAAACTAAAATCTTCAGAACAAACACTGAATTATAAACACTGTTATAAATGTTTCATTCTGTAGCAATAAGGTCATGTAAATCAGAGCAAAGTGAAACAACAGTAGTTAATTCAGGATGTGCACATTTGTTTATTACTTTATTGTTCATTACATATTGATTAATGCTTTATTACTGTTTAATAACTGTGAGTTATTCTAAAGTGTTACATTTTTTTCTTTTTCCTTGCTTTAATGTTAATGTCTAATTAGCAAATAGTAGCTACCTTGCTAATTGGTTGCACCTTGCAGTGTTTTATTAATGTTTTTCTACATTGGTTACACATCTTTTCTTTTCTTTTTATTTTTTCTTTTTATATTTTTCCAGGAAATATCCACAGTGAATCCACTGTCTATAAACTGTTATAGATGTCCATTTAATTGTTCTTTCTGTGGCGACCACCCAGAGACAGTTCAGCTCCTCTTTTGGATTTGCTCACACTCCAGATCATTTTGGAAAACCTTCAGCAAACATGTTATTGACCATTTTCACAAGAACTTTGATTTAAAGTGGGAAAACATTGTTTTCAGTTTTTTTTTTTAGAAAGCAGTCAAAAGAAGATTTATAGTTCATTATGCATTGCATTGGCTTCCTGTTAATTTTAGAATTGATTTCAAGATTTTATTGTTTGTTTTTAAAGCATTGAATGGTTTGGCCCCACAGTACATTACTGACCTTATACAGATTTACACTCCGGCGCGTTCTCTGAGGTCTGAGAGCCAGCTCCAGCTCATGGTCCCTAGGACGAGACTTAAAACCAGGGGGGACCGGGGCCTTCTCTGTTGCTGGCCCCAAACTATGGAACACTCTGCCCCCACATCAGAGCGGCCCCCACAGTTGAATGTTTTAAGTCTCGTCTTAAGACTCATTTTTATTCTCTGGCTTTTAACTCAACGTGAATTGTGTGGTCCTCTGTTGTCTTTTATTGTGTTTTATTGTTTTGTTTTTATTATTTAATTCTTGGCATTTATTATTTTATTGTATTACTTTTATTTGGTTTTACTGGTTCTTATTATTTAATGGGGACTGGTGGAGCTGAATGGAGTAATTTATTGTTATTTAGTGTTCTATGTGCAGCACTTTGGAAACTGTTTTGTTTGTAAAATGTGCTGTACAAATAAAGTGGATTGGATTGGATTATAAATTTGTTGATTATAATGGCAACATTTTACATTCACAAATGTAAATACAGTAACCAAAAACCTTTTTTTGTACACTTCCATAATGATGTTACATATTTCAAACTTATAAGTGACTCAACTAACAAAAAGGCACTGAAAACTATTAATATACTGAAAATTATTAATATACAGAAAACTATTAATATACAGAAAACTATTAATATACAGAATTAATATATGTATGTAACAACCCTGGCTTTGTTCAACTATTTCTCATCCTTGTGTACTGTTTGTATACTTGTTTGTTTGCTTGTTCTTTAGTTTTGTTCTATTAGTTTTACTGATAGCAATGGTAAAGTTGATTTATTAAAAAACAAAAGAAAGAAAGAAAGAAAGAAAGAAAAAGATGACCATTTAATTCAAAAGGTACTGTAAGCAGCGTGAGCTCTGCTGGTTTGAAACGGTACTGCAGTGAATGGTCTTTTTTCTGATTGGACGATCGGCGATGCAAGAATTTAAAACCAAAACATAAAATGTAAACAAACACAACTTGGCCATTATGTTTTAGCATCTTTAATCCCTGACTTTGTGATTACGGCGACACTTCCTCACTGCGACCACTAGACGGCGGCACAGCTCTGCCATAGAGTGTAACAGACTAGAACACACACTCCATGTTTCTGTCTTCACAGGGGCGTTTTACTTCGTGTTTGCTTGACATTTTTATTCACAGTCCAGTGTGGCATTGACGCGCGCTGCTGTGATAAAGAAAGACGGGTTTGTTTTGGCTTTTTCCCAACAGCGCGCCGTGTTCCCTGCGCTTCTAACCTCTCCAGCTCTATGATCCTCGGCCAGAGCCAGTCGACGCACGGCAGGCGGCGGCAGCGGCGGCTCGTTTACGGAAGCTCGCGTTTAATTTGAAGGGCACAGCCAGTCGGAGGAAGAGGGCACGGACTGGAGCGCGCTCACGGACGCTGTTTCTGCGGGGAAAAGGCGCACAGAGCGGAGAAAAGTGTCTTGGAGAATGTAGCGTGTTCCTTTTTCTTTAGCAACACACCCACCCGCCTCACCTCACCGCGTCTTATCTGTCATCTCCAACCCAGAAGGAGGAGGAGAGGCTCGGACGCACACGGAGGCACGGAGGGGATGCCGATGGTCCCATGCGCGACGCGGCTACAGAGTCATAACTGTGCACCTTTTCAACCAAACCCCAAAAAAACCCGAAGGAGCACCGTTTCGTTTAAGCAAGACCCCTTCCCCATTAAGCAGAAAACCCTAACAGGTAAGTGATAATTACCCAGCTACACGCATGCGTTAGGAGACAACCTATCAGGAGCATTTGTTAATCATCTAACTGCAGGTGAAGCCAAATGAACGCGCAAAAGCAAAACATCTGGCTGTCTGAGAGTTGTTTACTCCAAGACTTTGTCCTCGAGGGATGTGTACATAACGTGCTTCGCGATCTATACGCTTTAAATATAGGAAAATGCTGTGTAGAGGCTGCTGTTCTTATCTCTAAAGCCACTTGTAGTGTCTTAATTGCATGTGTTTTGACCCTGGCTCTGTAAATGTTCACGTGGACAAACACAAACCGCTGTTAAAATGGCTTCTTCTCGTGGCAAAACATTAACATAAGCAGTTTTGTATTGCAACCTGACACAGTGTCCTTGAAGTAAATGTGTAATTAGGGACGAGGAGCATTGTCTGTCATTCAGTGTTGTTAGAAAGCTTATTTGAGGTTGTGTAAGGCTGTGGCAAATGTGCTGCTGGTATTGCAAAAGCCACAACTGTGAAATAATGCAGCCTGATTGTGACATTATTTAGTGCAGCAGTCGTTGGCTCAAAGAGCAAGCAGCATGCCTGAATCGAATAAATAACACAGAATAAATCAGACAAACTGCTGCTTTTAACTTACAGCTAAGAAAATTTGTCTTTTATTCAATATTATTGTGTTTTATGATTGTAGAAGATGAATTAGCTCACTATAGGTATCAGAAAAAGTATCAAATCGAAAACCAGGTATCATTTAAGAACTGGTATCCAACTCCTACAAACAAGTGACATCACATCAATAAGGTAACAAAACATGTTAGGAAAAGATGGCAGTAAAATATATTTATCTCTGCTGTTAAATTTGATCATCTTTATTGAAGCAAAGAGTGGATGCAACTAATTGACCAATACATTTTTAGTGGACTAAGCCCTGACTGATTTTTCGACTCGAGCGCTCGGAGTCTTACGTGGATTCAGGAATTGTCAGATCTAAGAAATGTCCTTCATATTTGGTGCCTGTGAGTGTGTGTCACTGCTCTTCTCACACAGCAGATAACAAAGACTGATAGCTGTATGTAAATAAGCCCCTCCTCTTCCTCTTCCTCTGTGTTACTGCAGTTTGGCACCTCATGATTTTATTACAGCTCCAATGCATTCATTAAGTCACTAAACAAGTTTGTAGATGATGAAGACTGGGCTGCTGTTTCCACCTCAGGCAAGTGTTAGTTCATTCAAACTGCAGTGTGGACATTTCACTCATTCATTTGTGCTGCACAGTGTTTTATTAACACACCGCCTCTGTCAGGACCGTTTGTGTGGAGTACTTCATAGGAAACTAATTCAGTGATTCTCTCCTGGGACTGGAGTCCATCCCAGCTCCCTGCAGCGCAGACCGGCAGTCGCTTACAAATCTGAAACACGTGTTTACAGAGTGTTTGTGTTTACAGTACACACATACACTCTACTGTTGTGCCTTAAAGATTCCCCTGTCAGAAAGGTTTAAAGCAGAACTCA
Source organism: Bostrychus sinensis (assembly GCA_020698575.1). Classification (NCBI taxonomy): domain Eukaryota; kingdom Metazoa; phylum Chordata; class Actinopteri; order Gobiiformes; family Eleotridae; genus Bostrychus; species Bostrychus sinensis. The sequence goes on along the minus strand of CM036249.1, from coordinate 6,903,824 downwards.
GTGACTTTTTAACCTTAAGTAAACAGTTTCAGAGTCTGTGTGATGGTTAAATGAGTTGCTGTGGGGTGAATGAAAAACATCTCTTGCAAGTCTGAGCGCCACCGACCCGGTCGAGTCGTGTGAGAAAGCGGTGCATCACAGTGAAGAGCCAAACAACAATAGACGACTTTATTTCCTGATTTTTGTCATGGCAGAGTGACCAAATGGCAGAAAAAAACAATTTTACAGAAGTGCTTTGCTTGGGAAATGTTGGGGGAGCTCTATAGAAGAAAATGAGGCAAAAACAGCAAAAAAACAAGGAAAGTTTCAGAGTTCCACATCTACAAGCCTGTAGACCAGGGCTGTCAAAAGTGTGGCCTGGGGCCCAGTTTTGATAATAAAAATGGTAAAAATTGTCACATTTATATAGCGCTTTTCTACCTTTATGGGTACTCAAAGCGCTTTACATCAAGGAACCATTCACACTCACATTCATACACCAGTGTGCGCAGACACCGGAGGCAAGGTGGGTTAAGTGTCTTGCCCAAGGACACAACGACAGTATGCAATGGTGGGAGTGGGGTTTGAACCGCCAACCTTCTGGTTATTGGACAAGGAGCTCTAGCTCTACCAGCTGAGCTACTGCCGCCCCAAATATAATATTATATTTGGCCCTTGGATTCTGTTGTAAAATACTTTTTAAAATGTTTTTCTTATGGCCTCCAGCTCTGTCCTGCAGTATTTCAGCTCTGTCCTGCAGTATTTCAGCTCTGTCCTGCAGTATTTCAGCTCTGTCCTGCAGTATTTCAGCTCTGTCCTGCAGTATTATCTGTTCCTCTGTACCTCCCCTCACTGTCAGCATCCTTTTGGTTAAATTAAGCCTGAATGTATTATATTTGATGAAATTACACAATTTTAGATACTTGCTGTTGACCTTTATTGCTATTTCTAATGTGTTGTTTACTGAAAATAAATTGGATTGAAAATAAAGTGTGTCTACAGTAAATGTCTGATTCACAAAAACACCTGAAGGTACTGTTGGCTCCTGGACAGTTTTACACTTTCAAATCTGTCCCTTTTTCAAAAAATGTGGACACTCCTGCTGTAGAGCAGCTGCCAAAGGTAGCATCCATTTGTCTAATGTGTCTAAGTCACATCTGAAATGGGCTGTATTATGCTTTTATTTATCTTTTTAAAACTATCTTTGTCTATCTCTAGAGCAGCAGCACAGTTTACAACTTTTAAAAACATTATGTGACTAAAAGAAAATGTTTTTATTTGGTACTCTACTGGTGCCATCTGAAGAGACCAGGAGGGAGCAGCTCTATTGCTGTTTTAAAGATAATCTGTGAAAAAAGCTTTTTATTTCCTTAAACTTTTTGTATGATGCCATTTTGCTACAAAAGTAAAAATGTCTGTGAAGAATCAGTGGAAACAGAGCTGCACACTGTTTTTTGGATAAATGAATTAAAGCAGACTGGATGTAGAGGGCTTGTTGTTGATTGGTCAGTGCTTCCTGGAGTGGGCAGGGCTTCGTGGAACAGAGCATTTTGAGGCCTCAAAATGGCCGTGTCAGTGAATACAGAATTACTTAAACAGACGTGAACAAAACGAAACACAGCTGCAGGTCTGTTTTTGACAAGGAAACATTATAAAATGGGAGAAAGCTTAAAAAAAAAAGTCAATTTTGCAGAATATAGCCTTTTTAAGGTCACTTTCTTCACAGGTTATTGCTAATTACAATATGCAATTAGTTGATTAAACTGTTTTCTTCACCGAGTAAAAATATTTTGTCATCTAAATATGACCTCTGTAGTTTTATATTTGTTAAACCTCTGAAAAGCTCACTGCAAGTAAACGTTTGCTGTTGGTTTGGACAGGTTCCCTTGGGCTGTGCGGGGCAGTTGTCGTGTGTGTCGTTGTTATTTCTGGTCAGACATCCCACTTATTTTGACAGCGCGAGTCCCGGCTGAGTCCCGGCCGAGGGCTGATGATGGAGACGAGCCCTGGGGTGGAGGAGGGGGACATTAGGACCTGTCAGAGGCCGGTCCAGCTGTGGAGCAGTCCTGGGGGGGTCATCATTAGTGTCTGTGTCACAGGGGCATATGGCCCTGGAGGCTCTCCAACACTCTGGGTCTCACTTAACAGAGGTGACTAAGAGCTGCTAAATATACTCAACAAAGCCTCCTGGAGAAGAAGGGCTACACTTCAGACATGGTTAGGAGCTCTGATACAACCCGCTCTGTTTCTGTTTTCTAGAAAGATTCACTTCAGACACAGATTAAACTTCATCTGAGTGCAACTGGACAGATATCAGGGCTGCATGATATGGAGAAAACTGGCAATGTTCGATAACTATGTTGAAAACTGCGATAATGATATTATTGCGATATTTGAAAATAGAGCCTACTTTCTGAACATAGTAAGTTAAATTCACTACATTTCACAAAAATGTAAGTTCCTGTATTTACAAGTCAAAACAGCCACAAAATCAAAACTTAACACAGACTAAACCAGGAATAAAACAAGGCTAAGCTGTGACTAAATTAATTAAATTACCACTAAAACTGGACTTTTTAAACATTTTTATTTAATCACAACACATGTTCTTTTAAGGCTCTGCTGGAAAATGATTCTTCAGTGTAAATCTCTGTCAGATGGAAGACCACAGCGTTATTGTGATATATTTATATTCTTGCGATACGGATATTGCGTTTGCTGATATTGCGATAACGATAATTTTGCGATATATTGTGCAGCCCTAACAGATATACAATTATTTGGAAAACTGAATAAACTGCATCTGCACTAACACCTTTCAAAAAGCATACAAATAATCCGAGAAACAGGGAAACACTTTAAGCCCGCCCCATTTTAGATAAAGGTTATGCTTGGTCAGGTAGGATTGATTTTGGTGGAAATAGGTTACAGTGAGAGGGGTATCAGACCCACTTTGCTTTGTTAAATGGGCTATATTATGCTTTTATTTATCTTTTTAAACCAATCTTGGTCGCCTCTAGAACAGCAGCAACGTTTTTAATAAGTGCTCTACAGGTGCCATAAAGAAACAGATGAAGAGACCAGCAGAGGGCAGCAGAGTGTTGGGTTTGTTAGAACATAATCAAAGAAAAAGAGCACTTTACTTCCTTAAACTTGTATGATGCCATTTTTCTACAAAAAAATTAAAAATATTTATGAGGGAAAAAAGCTGTACGCTGTTTTTTTTTTTTTTTTTTTTTTGATGAATGAATGAGAGCAGACTGGATGTAGGGGGCTTGTTGTTGATTGGTCAGTGCTTCCTGGAGTGGGCGGGGCTTCGTGGGAGAGGTGGAGGTTCATTTTGAGGCCCCAGAAACAGGATTAATGAAACAAAACACAACTCCAGGTCTGTGTTTGATGAGGGAACAACTTTATAACATGGGAGAAAGCTCAGAAAAGTCGATTTTGCAGAATATAGCCCCTTCTTAAACTTTTGCAGCGCTTCTTTTTGTCTTGGGACCCATTGATTGCTGCTGCACTACCTTATTTTCAGACTTTCTACCTGTTTGCCAAATGTAACTGAACGTCTTCTGTACCAAGCAGAACCGTAATGTACCGCTCGGTGATAGACAGACAGTTTTATTGTTTGTTTTTTTTCCGCCTGATCGCAGATTCTGTGTTGTCAAATAATGTTGAGCTCAGAGGGAGAAGCGTTGGCTGGAGCTGTGTTTGGGCTGCGGCTTCCTTCCTGCCCTCGGGAGGCTGCATGTAAACACCATGACACATTTGTTATTATCGAATCATCCTCTCGCCCGCGTGAACGTGAGTGGAATCTGAAGAGCTCCACCGCTGCTTCCAGGAAAAGACAACATTTGGGGTCTGCTTCGTCATGCGCTGAGTCTGCACACACACACGTTAACACTTTTACACAAAGACAGACTGTTTCATCTGCAGGAAGCGCTTTTAGACACAACTCTGAATGACTCTGACGAAGATGCTTGAGCTCACACAAGAATCTAAGGCAAGGCTGATACAAAAAAATGTGGTGGAGGGAGATGCATGTTATATAAAGTAACATAGACCAGCTATTCCCAAAGCTTAGAGCGCTGCATGCCCCTTAAAAAACTGAAAATCCCTCAACATTCAGACATAACTCTATTTAAAAGAGTATTAAAAATATGTATTTATTAAAAATACATTATAAGAACAGAGACAGTTACAACATTTCAAACTTAATTTCTTTTTATGCACTTAACGTAGACAACCTCTGGTGTCTCTGTCCTGTTTCCATTTTAACAGCAGTTAAGTCCTGTTGACATCCGACACAACAAACAAACCCACTTTTACCACAAGTCTTTGTACAACTTGCTTCTGCTGCTGTCCCCGTTCAGAAATAAGTACAGAGCTGCTATAATACAGAGTATCCTGGTGTTTTATGGCAAAACCAGCGAAAATCCACCATGTTTGTTTAGGATACAGGACAGCGGTGCACCACTTAAATCCCGCCCTTCTTTTCTCTGATTGGTTACTCTGCCTGTTTTTGTTCTGCCACAGAAGGATAACTCAAACCAAGAGGTACCAGACTAACTTCTTTGTATAGAATAGAGAAGAGTTTGCTGACATAGACTATTTACTGTAGAGCAACATGGATGCCATATACAGCTTCAAAAACATCAGCTGCTCAACATAATCTCTTTGTCATGTGATTTCTGTCAAATGTGAGTGAGATGGCACCAAAGACACCAATGGAAGTTAGTAAAGAGTCTTGTGAGTTATGTCTTCCTGATATCTTACAGTCATCAAAACCATAAAAGGTAAAAAAAAAAAAGCCTGCCTATTCATTTGGGGCCTGTGTGCCTAAAGTATCAGGAGAGGTTCCCCGGATGTTCCCAGGATGTTTGGTCTAGACTTTATGGCATCTGTGAAGCTGGATTCCCTCCAGAAGCAGCTTGTTGCCAGCTCTTGTCCAAGTTGTTTGCTGGAGGTTTTGGCTTGGAGCCATTCCACATTGGAGACAGTATAATGGTCGACTCACACCAGCAGCGACTCGAGCGACCAGCGACCATTCATTTCCTATGTACGCTGGCACACGGAGGCGTCTCAAGCCTGTCGATTGATGAATCAAGCGACCTGAGCGTAGTTTTGAGTTGAACTAAAGTCAACTTAATGCAAATGTGGAGCGACATCGCCGAAGCGACCGCCAATCACAGAACAAGATTTGACAGACACTGGTTCAGAACTGGTTCAGGCACAAAAGTCGCGTTTGAAACCTCCCACCCCTCAGCGACCTGAGGAGGGGCTGGAGACAAGGGAAGAGCAAACTGAGCTTAGGAAATAGATTTTGTCACTTTTGGTGTGAGTCCACCATAATTGTGTTTGCTGCCATCCTATCAGTGTAAAGCATCATCTACTAGGGAAGAAATGAGGCCATAATGCATAATCTGCATAATCATAAGCTCCTTTTGGTTGGTGTGCAGCGAGTTGTCAACACTGTCGCTAACAGAGAAAGAGAGAGAAAACACTTAAATGTTATATCATTCAGATAATTGTGGCACAGTATGAACTGTAGATGTTTAAGGTCAGCTTCAGATTGTATGGTACATATTTTTGCTGCGGTGAGTTGGTCCAGGAAACAGAGCTTGTTGGTGGTGACAGATAAAGCATTCTGTTTAGTGTGTCCTCAAGTAAAAGCCATTTGTACTGAAGCCATTGTGACCGATTTATTTTTGCTTCACTGAAAATGTCAGGCCAAGCTGCATTCCTTAAACCTGACTCTTGTTAAATTCTGGCCCAGGTAAAAATGTGACAGAACGTCTGATTTTATTAAAGTTACTGTGGTGGTTATGGCCCTGTATTAGAGCTGCACAGTATATCGCAAATGTATCGTTATTGCAATATCGACTACAGTATTCTCCTCATCACAGGAGACTAAATACAGGGCAGTAATTTAAATTTCTTACATTTGACAGAGACACTGTGGGACACTCAAAATAATTATCCAATAAAAGATTTAACTGTGTTGGGACCAAAGCTTAAATAGTCCAGGTTTTATCTCTCATCAGTCTGGTTTAGTTCAGGTTTAGTTTAATCATAGTTTATTCCTTGTTAAGTAGAATTTGACCGATACAGATTTTTCTATGGCCAATAATTACTGCAGATTTTTTGGGACCGTTATAGAGAGCCAGTTTTTCTAATTTGATGAACTTAATTAGTTTAAAATGGTCCCCTGTGATATTTATAAACAGTTGTTGGGGTGTAACAGTTTGTTTTTGCAACGATGCCATACGTATTGATTATGAATTGTTTTCTGTGATTCAAGAACGATATCGGCTAATTTAGAACGATACAATTTGATACGATTCAACGCCTTCAAATCGATACAGCAACATTTTGACAAGTTTACTCTCAAAGCCAGCTTCACAGCCTGGATTGTCCAGCAGACAGAGAGCAAAGTAAACATTTTATTTCATTAAAAACACAAAAATGACATCCAAAAAGACGTATCTGGTTTTATTTCTAATATTGATATTTCCGATATTATCGATTTTATTCCATGAATACTGATACGCATTTCCTAAAAACAATACGATTCAATACAAGTTAATGCGTATCACTATAGTTGTATCATATGAATAAAAAATCGATATAGTAACTGTATTGTTACACCCCGAATAATAAGGAAATATTAGCATTAGCAAGTGTTCACTATAGCACTGATTTACTGCATGACTCTATAAGACAACATTTAACTACGGCCAGTGGTAGTGAAGTTACAGTACAGCACCAAAGCGTTTGAACGTAGTCTTGTGTATCCGTGTAGTTACATTTCTCCCAAATAGATGTCTGTAAGTTAAACCCCAGTATTTTGTGCACAGTCCAAGCCATTTTTCCTTTGAAACTGAAGCCTTGTTTGAGCGGTTCAGTCTGACTGTGACTGCACTGCTGCAAGGTTCAGAGCTGAGGCTGCAACTGGGGTCCTTCAGTCACATGGTTACCCAAACAACTGCCTGACGGAAAATCGTCTTTAAAGCTCAAGCATAGGCTGATGGCCAGTATTTATAAAAACATAATAAATAAAGTATATGCTGGCCTATCTCTAATTCACTGTGTACCTGCAGAGCATACTCAGACTTTGCTCATTCTCCAGTTTACATGCAGTTCAAATCCTGTTATAATTGGAGTAAGGCAATCATTTTTCTTGAACTGCATGTAAACTAGGGCTGCACAATATATCGCAAAATTATTGTTATCGCAATATCAGCAAACGCAATATCCGTATCGCAGAGATTTATGCTGTCAGAATCATTTTCCTACCAGAGCCCTAAAAGAACATGTGTTGTGACTAAATAGAAATGTTTAAAAAGTCCAGTTTTAGTGGGAATTTACTTAATTTAGTCACAATTTAGCCTTGTTTTAGTCCTGATTAAGTCTGTGTTAAGGTTTTGATGCTGTTTTGACTTGTGAATACAGGGCTTTACAGTTTTGTTAAGTGAATTTACCAGAACTAAACTAGGTCTAGATCTGTTTTACGTAAATTTATTTATGTCAGAATTGTAGGCCCTATTTTAAAATATCGCAATAATATCGTTATTCAACATATATATATATATATATTCAACATAATTATCGAATATCGCATGTTATACCCATATCGTCGTATGTTCCTGGTTAGCCCTAGTTTAGTCCTGGCTGTTCTTTTTGCATAACCTCTGCTGATGATCTCTGTCCAGTGATTGTGCCAGCGTTGATGTCACGTGCACAGACTGAGAGGAGGTTGGTCAGAAGGATACAATACTGAGCGCGTCGAGGGAGGAGCAAAAAAACTGAAAAGAACTGAGTGTTTCAGGTACAAACGTGACAATCGAGCTCCGAGTACTCAGACTGGGGAGAGAAAAGACGAGAGGAACGGCGCGATAAGAGCAGGAGGTGTGAGAGGAGACACGGCGGATTGGCAGCGGCTCGTTTTGCTCCCACGTGCGACCAAACCTTCCCCCGCTCCCCACAAACGCCACACACACACACACGGACCAGAGCCGAGGCAGCAGGTTACTGGCGGAGTCCGAGGCGTGCTTTTTGGGACACATGTGACCGAGGTGCACCCAGCCCTCCCTCCCTCCTTCTCCCTCAGCCACCCGCTCGCTTCTCTTCAAGGTCATGTGAATCAGTGCGACAGGCCTGCGTTCAGAGGCCGTCCCTGAGCACCAATGTTCCGCCGAGCCAAATGTGTCCCTGATGTCTGGGGGAAGAAAAAGGAAAATGATGATTGCCTCGCTCGGATCACAGTCTAGATGATAATTTCTCGAGCCAAACTTTCAACGGCGTTTAATTATACACTCTTTTTTAACTTCAGGCATGACTCACCGGCTTATTGTGCAAAAATCAAAGCTTTTAAAGGCAACAGAGAGAGAAATCTTTGCCTTTTCAGTCTGTGCACTAAAGTGTCAATAGATAATGATAATGCCGTCTTATAGCACTTTTCTGGACACTCAAATCAAATTCGCTTTACAATCAGCTGCATTATTCATTCACGCCTCACTCACACTCAGTGGTGCTGTCTCTGTGGCCACAGATGCCCTGGGGCAGACTGACAGAGATGTGGCAGCCATTCTGTGCCATTGATGCATCAATAATTTCATTAAAAATATTTTGAATTGATTTTGTAAAGACTACAGATTATAAAAGTAGGCTGTATTCAAATAAATCTGATGCTGCTGGGTTGCAAAAAGTCAGCTCTGGCAAATGTTAACAGATTTGCTACTGCAACACAAAATTATTTCTAGTTTTGGAGTTTTTTCAGCTGAATCGTGGGCCCCTGAATTGAGACTGAAATCAAAACAAATTGTGAGATACGGTAAGATTCCCAACCCCATTGACGTGATGCCCACTTTTTCCGTAATCAATAGAAGTTTAGGTAAATTATGATTTTCTCCTCCAAAATTCTGTTGTGTGTGATTTTTTTGTATTTTAACGTTAAACTGCAAAATGTCCTGCGGTGTGACTGTAGCATTGCCAAAATTCGTCAGTAATTTCTGGGACCGTTCATATAATTTTTGTAATAAAGTCAAATATATAACATGTTAATATGTGTCTGTTTGGTGTCATGCGATGTGATGGCTGTATTTTTCACAATACAATCTTAAAATTTTTTTTTTTTGATGGAACAGGGATATTACAGTATATAGTCCTAACTTTGGTCGACTACAGCCCTACATGCCGGTGCACCATTTATGTAGATAACTGCGCATTATAATAGATGTTTCACAGACATCCTCCTGCAAAGGGTCGCAACACAAACCAGTGCACTCTCTCTGTCTGCTCGCAGGCACAGATAAAACGTAGTGGGTTGTGACAGAAAGAGAATCCAGCGTAAAGAGTCAGATTAGCTGCGGTGAACGAAAAGAAGAAGTGATATTTTTGGCAGTGGCAAAGTGGTCCACCATGAAACAGGAACTCTGCTGTGTTGTATCTTTACTGTAATTATTCTGCTGTTCAGAGGAACGAATAAAGAAAATTTCAAATATTATAATTTAGGGCTGGTATTGTTATGATTTGATTTTGGTTCTTCGGGTTGCAATTTGATTCAATATCAATTCCATTTGATATTGATTTATTGATTTAAATGCTTCAATACAGATTCACTAACAAGTAAATACACACAATAAAGTACCTGCTGATGTTTTGAAATAATGTGTGCAGTATTTCTGTAGATTAACAACAAACTGACCCCAACATGTTTTCCTGTTATGATTTATTTTTGCAAATCACACAGAGGTGTTGCTTACAGCGCCCCCTCTGGCCCGGAGTTGAATCAATCCATAGGATTTTCTGATTCGATATTGAATTGAGGAAAAAATATTTCAATGCATTGATGAATCGACTCTGGCAGAAATGTTGTTGGCTGCATTTTTGGTCCCAAATCGTGCTGTTTTGTTTTCCACTGCAAGTGTGTCAGGAAGAGCGTCCTGTCTCTGTCCCGTGTCTCTGTCCTGTGTCTCTGTCCTGTGTCTCTCTCCCGTGTCTCTCTCCCGTGTCTCTCTCCCGTGTCTCTCTCCCGTGTCTCTGGTCCGTGTCTCTGTCCCGTGTCTCTGTCCTGTGTCTCTGTCCTGTGTCTCTGGTCCGTGTCTCTCTCCTGTGTCTCTCTCCCGTGTCTCTCTCCCGTGTCTCTCTCCCGCGTCTCTGTCCCGTGTCTCTCTCCCGTGTCTCTGGTCCGTGTCTCTCTCCCGTGTCTCTGGTCCGTGTCTCTCTCCCGTGTCTCTCTCCCGTGTCTCTCTCCCGTGTCTCTCTCCCGTGTCTCTCTCCCGTGTCTCTGGTCCGTGTCTCTCTCCCGTGTCTCTGGTCCGTGTCTCTCTCCCGTGTCTCTCTCCCGTGTCTCTCTCCCGTGTCTCTCTCCCGTGTCTCTGGTCCGTGTCTCTCTCCCGTGTCTCTCTCCCGTGTCTCTCTCCCGTGTCTCTGGTCCGTGTCTCTGGTCCGTGTCTCTGTCCCGTGTCTCTGTCCCGTGTCTCTGTCCCGTGTCTCTGTCCCGTGTCTCTCTCCCGTGTCTCTCTCCCGTGTCTCTGTCCTGTCTCTGTCCCGTGTCTCTCTCCCGTGTCTCTGTCCCGTGTCTCTCTCCCGTGTCTCTCTCCCGTGTCTCTGTCCCGTGTCTCTCTCCCGTGTCTCTCTCCCGTGTCTCTGTCCTGTCTCTGTCCCGTGTCTCTCTCCCGTGTCTCTGGTCCGTGTCTCTGGTCCGTGTCTCTGTCCCGTGTCTCTGTCCCGTGTCTCTGTCCCGTGTCTCTCTCCCGTGTCTCTCTCCCGTGTCTCTGTCCCGTGTCTCTCTCCCGTGTCTCTGTCCTGTCTCTGTCCCGTGTCTCTCTCCCGTGTCTCTGTCCCGTGTCTCTGGTCCGTGTCTCTGTCCCGTGTCTCTCTCCCGTGTCTCTGTCCTGTCTCTGTCCCGTGTCTCTCTCCCGTGTCTCTGTCCCGTGTCTCTGTCCCGTGTCTCTGTCCCGTGTCTCTGTCCTGTCTCTCTCCCGTGTCTCTCTCCCGTGTCTCTGTCCCGTGTCTCTCTCCCGTGTCTCTGTCCCGTGTCTCTGTCCCGTGTCTCTCTCCCGTGTCTCTGTCCCGTGTCTCTGTCCCGTGTCTCTGTCCCGTGTCTCTGTCCCGTGTCTCTCTCCCGTGTCTCTCTCCCGTGTCTCTGTCCCGTGTCTCTGTCCTGTCTCTGTCCTGTCTCTGTCCTGTCTCTGTCCCGTGTCTCTCTCCCGTGTCTCTGTCCCGTGTCTCTGTCCCGTGTCTCTGTCCCGCGTCTCTGTCCCGTGTCTCTGTCCCGCGTCTCTCTCCCGCGTCTCTGTCCCGTGTCTCTGTCCCGTGTCTCTGTCCCGTGTCTCTGTCCCGTGTCTCTGTCCCGTGTCTCTGTCCCGTGTCTCTCTCCCGTGTCTCTCTCCCGTGTCTCTGTCCCGTGTCTCTGTCCCGTGTCTCTGTCCCGTGTCTCTGTCCCGCGTCTCTGTCCCGTGTCTCTGTCCCGCGTCTCTCTCCCGCGTCTCTGTCCCGTGTCTCTGTCCCGTGTGGTGCAGGTGTTTTGAGCTGATATGAGCTAAACCCACTGAGACTGGCTTCCATTATAAACGGCTTTATTCTCCACAAAATCCAGGTCCAAAAGTTTCTCGTGTGGGGCTTTTCTCCTTGCTTTTGTCTTGGAGCACATGTTTTATCTCTGTCAGGAGGAATTGTTCAGATTCATGATTAGAAACAGAAATATTTTGGATCCACCTTTAGACAGAGCAAAAGCTGATTTCAGTTTTAATTTAAGAAGAAATACAACGCTCTGGTAAAAATAGGGCTAAATCAAAACAAATGGTAAGCCAGAACTAAGCCGGAACTAAGCCGGAACTAAGCCGGGACTAAGCCGGGACTAAGCCGGGACTAAGCCGGGACTAAGCCGGGACTAAGCCGGGACTAAGCCGGGACTAAGCCGGGACTAAGCCGGGACTAAGCCAGGACTAAGCCGGAACTAAGGCAGGGTTAAACCAAAAATAAGCCGGGACTAAGCCGGGACTAAGCCAGGACTAAGCCGGGACTAAGCCAGGACTAAGCCAGGACTAAGCCGGGACTAAGCCGGGACTAAGCCGGGACTAAGCCGGGACTAAGCCGGGACTAAGCCGGGACTAAGCCGGGACTAAGCCGGGACTAAGCCGGGACTAAGCCGGGACTAAGCCGGGACTAAGCAGGACTAAGCCAGGGCTAAACCAAGATCAGACCAGGACTAAACAAGGACCAAGTCAGGCCTAAACCAGGTCTACACCAGGACTAAACCAGGTCTACACCAGGACTAAACCAGGACTAAACCAGGACTAAACCAGGACTAAACCAGGACTAAACCAGGACTAAACCGGAACTAAGTCAGGTTCAAACCAAGACCAGACCATGACTAGACCAGGACTAAACAAGGACCAAGTCAGGCCTAAACCAGGTCTACACCAGGACTAAACCAGGACTAAACCAGGACTAAACCAGGACTAAACCAGGACTAAACCAGGACTAAACCAGGACTAAACCAGGACTAAACCAGGACTAAACTGGGACTAAGTCAGGTCCAAACCAAGACCAAACCATGACTAGACCAGGACTAAACAAGGACCAAGTCAGGCCTAAACCAGGTCTACACCAGGACTAAACCAGGACTAAACCAGCACTAAGCCAGGACTAAACCAGGACTAAACCAGGACTAAACCAGGACTAAGCCAGGACTAAGCCAGGACTAAACCAGGACTAAACCAGCACTAAACCAGGACTAAACCAGGACTAAACCAGGACTAAGCCAGGGCTAAGCCAGGACTAAACCAGGACTTGTTAAACTTTGGTCCCAGCTCAGTCTGGAGTTATTTCAGTTATTTTGAGGTTGCTGTGTGAATCTGTTGTGCAGCTCTGGCGTGCGGTGGTGAAAGTGCTTGAGCTGCAGCGTGAGAGGAGGAGATGCAGGAGTCAGGAGGAGGGAGGTGGGAGAGGAGTGACTCACCGCTGGGTCAATGGGGAGCTCATGACGGCTCAGCACTTCTCACATCATCTGTCTCGTCGTTTGTCAGGAGAGGAGGCCGTGTCTGTGGCTCCTGACCACGATTCCAGCTGCTGTGGCTCTTTTCCTCCTCTCAGTCGATCTTTATTTATGTCACAGCACCTTACAACCTCACCTGGGCTGACCAAAGTGCTTTATACCGTTAAAAATAACAGACAAATCAATAAATGCAATACAAATACCTCAATAACACATTCAAAACATTCCAAATAAATACAGTAAAATGAGCTTCAGGTGCTTTTGTGAGTGTTTTTTATTTATTTAGGTCTAAACCAGGGATAAACTACATCTATACCAGGACTAAAGTGATTATAATTTATTTATTTGTTTATTTTTATTTTATTTATTTTTTGGTGTGTGTGTGTGGGGGGGGTTATGATTTATTTATTTATATTTATATTATTTGTGTTTATTTAATTTCTAATTTTTTGTGTAGTTTTTACTCTGCAGTTCATTGGTAACATCCAAAAACACTTTATCTCAACATGAAGCTCTACCTGCACAGCAAATTTGATTGAGATTGCCCTGTTGGTTTTCTCAAAAAACTCCTCTTTAACTGTCCAATTCTAACACATTTGTTTGTCTTATCAGTCAAATATATGTATATACAATATATGTATAATATATAATATATATCGGCAGTGTTTATCGGCCATCGGCTGCTCTGAGTTTCAATTCAGAGCCATAGAAAAACCCATATCGGTCGACCCCTACCGTTTTCAAACCAGTACAAAGGTATTTAGGCTTTGTTCTTCTTCTTTCATTACTGACCTTTCCTGAAAATGTCATCAAAATCCAACTATTACGTTTTACGTTATTAAGTTAGAAATTTATCAAACACATTGCCTTGCATTATAACAACAATGCATGTAGTGCTTTTCTAGACTCTCAAAGTCACTTTACAATCAGGAGCTTTGTTCCTTCTCTGCTCAGTCACACTCAGCTCCTTCTGTATCCACATCTGTCCTGGGGCAGGCTGACATTCTGCGCCTATGGCCTCTCTGACCACCACCAAACACACAATCACACTCGCACATTCACACATAGGCAAGGTAGGTAAAGTGTGTTGCCCAAGGACACAACGGCAGAATGCAATGCTAGGATCCATAACCTTTCCATGTGATGACTCTTAATAAGGCCAGGTCTAAAAATAGAACTAATGTCATTTCTGTTAAGCTCAAATAAGGTTTCACAGATACGGTTTGTTACTGCGGTACTGTTCTGGAAATGGTGCTTCAGCTTCAGCCGAGACACAGCGCACAACATGTGGCAAAAGTTTTTAAAATGAAGATGTATTAGTTGTGACAAAGCAGCACAGAGACAGATCACCTTGGTGCCTTGGTAACTGTGCTATTTTCTCTTTCTACAGAAGTCTCCAAAAATGGAAACAGAAAATCAGCCTCAGCCTCAGTCTCAGGCGGAGGACTCGAGCACAGCCTCGGACCCCAGCCTTGACCAGACCACAGTCCCCCCCAGACCCAGGCGTCCCCAGAGGAGTGCGCGAGTGGAGGGCTCTGTGGACATCTCTGAGCCCAAGGTCCAGCCCAAACCGGAGCGCCTCCCTCCAGCAGCGCCAGCAGCAGCAGCAGGGGTCCAGGAGGAGAGCACCCCTGACGGTTCTGTTCCGAGTCGCCCCAAACCGCCCCGTCCCTCTCCTGTAAAACTCGCGGGGGACCTCCCACCGCCGGGCGTCAAGGCCGGCCTCAAAGGTCCGGGGCAGCATCACCACCACCCGGTCCGGGCCGCCTCAGTACCCGACCCGGCCGTGAGCAGGCACATCCCCCCGCACCTGAACCCCCACGCTCAGAGGGCCCTGTCTGTGGCCGGGACGGCAGACACACAGGCGCAGACCGTGGAGGACTTCAGGCACGTCTCACTTTATTCGTCATTAATGCTTCTTCTCACTGATGGCCAGTTCTGTGGGACGCTTTTTAAAGTAGGCCACGGCACAGAAAAGCCCACCTGATGGTGCGCCTCTGTAATGTAGGTCATGTGACAAAGAGGACACATTCTGTGTGTTTCAGTCATTAGCAGCAGTTGTTTTACACCTGCGGAGGAGGCGTCTGGGGAGGGGTCTGTGTGAAGTTTGCACTCCAGGCAGGATAATAATAACTCACTTTATCTGTGGACACAGCTAGCTCACTGATAAACCAGGACGGGACAGGACAGGGGTGTAGACTTTAGGCCTGCACCGCAAATTTATCGTTATTGCGACATCAGCAAATGCAATATCCGTATCGCAAAAAACTAAATATCACAATAATGTTATGGTCTCATTTAGCATTAGTCTTTGTTAAAGGGGAACTATGCGACTTTATCATCATAATTAAACAGTTTTGGATGCCATGAGTACTAGGCCTGCACAATATATCGCAAAATTATTGTTATCGCAATATCAGCAAACGCAATATCTGTATCGCCAGAATCTAAATATATCACAATAACGCTTCCATCTGACAGAGATTTACACTGAAGAATCATTTTCCACCAGAGCCTTAAAAGAACATGTGTTGTGATTAAATAAAAATGTTTAAAAAATCCAGTTTTAGTGGTAATTTAATTAATTTAGTCACAGCTTAGCCTTGTTTTATTCCTGGTTTAGTCTGTGTTAAGTTTTGATTTTGTAGCTGTTTTGACTTGTAAATACAGGAACTTACATTTTTGTGAAATGTAGTGAATTTACCTTACTATGTTCGATAAGTAGGCTCTAATTTCAAATATCGCAATAATATCGTTATGGCAATTTTCAACATAGTTATCGAATATCGCATGTTTTCTCCATATCGTGCAGCCCTAAGGAGTATCCCTCACTCATCTGTGGTGGTCACATAAAAAACGTCTTTACCAGTGCAAAGACATTGTATACTTACTGTTTTGTAAAGATAATATAAACTCCTAATATCTTTACTTATTTGACTGCATATGAAGAGTTTATTTGCAAAAGCAGATAACTCCATTTATATAAGTTATTTACTTCAGTTTATATCATTCAAACTAAAGTTGAGTATCTGACCAACAGGATTTATTGGCTATTGCTCTAAAATGGATTTGAGCTTTGAAAACAGCATTATGCAAAGCGTAAATTACAAGCCTCAACTCTTTTTTTTCTTTTAATGGCATTTATCTGTTTTTGCAAATGAATGCATGAATCTTCATATGTTCAAAATAGTAATGTAATGTAAAATAATATAAAATTGCTATTTAACTATAACGTCGTTTAACCTAACATTTTAGACAAAATTGTTTTAGAGATATGACAGTGGTGCATTGGGTTAAGGATTCGTCCAGCAACCAGAGGGTAGCCGGTTTGAACCTCGCATACTGTTGTTGTGTCCCTGGGCAAGACACTTCTCCCTCATTGCCTACTCCAGTCACTGTATGTGGCTGATTGCAACAGGAAGGGCATCCGGCGTAAAAATCTGCCAAATCACCATGCGACTGGTTAACTGTGGCGACCCTGAATAAGAAAGGGAGAAGCCGAAAGAAAAAAAAATTGCTTCTTGCTGTTATGGACCAAATTTGACCATCCCAAGTGTCACTGAGACATTTGAGCTTTCCTGTTTTTCACAAGATCTAAACACTGTCTTAGATGTTATGGAAGAGAGGCCAAAAAGTTTGTCCAGATACGTGGAGGAGAAAATGAGAGTCGAGCCGAGCAGGGGTCAGCCGGACTCGTGAGTGTTTACGATAGTGCCTTACTCCCAAATGTAGAGGGAGCTCTGTAGAGAAAGATGTAACCAACACCAGCAAAGAAACGAGTAAAGTTAAGTAAAAATTTTGATTTTGACAGTAATGACAAGTAACTACAGGGGCTTACATTTCTGTTTTAATTTAAGTTGTCAAAAATAGTTCTGTTAACACAATATTCAACATAGTTATTGCATGTTTTTCCCGTCTCGTGCAGCGATACTACACTTGTCCTGTTGATGGGTCTTTTGTTTCACCTTTTATTTTTATTATTTTAACAGAGCAGGTAGTCAACAGAATTTGTCAACAGTATTTTATCTAGGGCTGCATGATATGGAGAAAACATGCGATATTTGATAACTATGTTGAAAATTGCCATAACGATATTATTGCGATATTTGAAAATGTTAAATGTAAGTTAAATTCACTACATTTCACAAAAATGTAAGTTCCTGTATTTACAAGTCAAAACAGTGACAAAATCAAAACTTAACACAGACTAAACCAGGAATAAAACAAGGCTAAGCTGTGACTAAATTAATGAAATTACCACTAAAACGATATATTTAGATTCTTGCGATACAGATATTGCAATTACTGATATTGCGATAACGATAATTTTATCGATATATTGTGCAGCCCTAATTTTATCAATAGACAGAAAGAAAAGGCACGGGACCACTTTAAAATGCTATACTCTAATCATTTTTCTATCTTATTAATGTCTACATTTGCGGTGCTGACTTGTCTCCGTCAGGCTCCATGTGATCACCTGGAACGTTGGTTCAGCCACGCCCCCTGATGACATCACTTCCTTGTTGGGTCTGAACGTGGGTGACGGAAACACGGACATGTACATCATCGGGTGAGTCCAGGACGACACGTACTGCAGGCGCTTTTCTGGTGTGTTTTGGGAACAATAACCTGTTTTGATAGAGAAAAAACTAAACAATGTAAACAACATCAGGAAATACCCTAAGTACCATATTTAACAGACTAAAATGAGGAGTTAAGTGGGTCTAAACCAGGACTAAATTAGGTCTAACCCAGGACTATAAAACAGGTCTAAAACAGGTCTAAACTACATATACCAGGACTAAAGCAAAGCTAAGCCAAGTTTAAACCGGGACTAAACCAGATCTATAAAGCAGGAATTAACAAAGTCGAAAATGGGACTAAAACAGATCTGTAAACCAGGACTAAACCAGGACTAAACAAGGTCTAAGCAAGGTCTAAACCAGGATTAAACCAGACCTAAACCAGATCTATAAATTAGGAATTAACCAAGTCTAAACTGGGACTATACAAGGCCTAAAAAAGGACTAAATTGGGACTAAACTAGGTCCATACCAGGACTAAACCAGGGCTAAACTAGATCTATATCAGGACTAACCCAGGGCTTTAAACTGGGTCTAAACCAGGACAAAATTAGGTCTATACCAGGACTAACCCAGAACTATAAACCAGGTCTAAAACAGGTCTAAACTACATTTACCAGGACTAAAGCAAGGCTAAACCAAGTTTAAACTGGGACTAAACCAGATCTGTAAACCAGGACTAAACAAGGTCTAAACAAGGTCTAAACCAGGCCTAAACCAGATCTATAAATTAGGAATTAACCAAGTCTAAACTGGGACTATACTAGGTCTAAAAAAGGACTAAATTGGGACTAAACTAGATCTATACCAGGACTAACCCAGGGCTTTAAACCAGGACTAAACCAGCACTAAACAAGGTCTAAACCAGAATAAAACCAGACCAAAACCAGACCTAAACCAGATCTATAAATTAGGAATTAACCAAGTCTACACTGGGACTATACAAGGTCTAAAAAAGGACTAAATTGGGACTAAACTAGGTCCATACCAGGACTAAACCAGAGCTAATCCAGGAGTATAAACCTATTTACTGCGTCTTAACCAGGGCTAAATCAAGTCTAAACTGAGACTAAACCAGGGCTATAAATCAGGAATTAAACCTGGTCTAAACTGGGACTAAACCAGGTCAAAACAAGGTCTAAACCAGGGTTAATTCAGGACCAAGCCCAGATTAAACAAGAGCTTAAGTGGTCCTTACTTTAGGAGCTGAGTCCCACCAGTAGTACCTGTACCACATAGTCTTGTTATTTGTCAGAGAGATAACTAGGATCTTTTTAAGTGTAGTCTCTGTCTTCCTTGGAGCGGCTGCCGTCAGTGTCCCTCCCTGTGGTCGTCCCTCGCTCATGTGTCTGATAAATGTCCGTCATGTCCTCATCTCTCGCCTGACTCTGGCGTTCTTCTGTTTTCTGTGTGTGTCATGTTTCTCACAGGCTCCAGGAAGTGAACTCCATGATTAACAAGATGCTGAAGGACGTCCTGTTCACGGACCAGTGGAGTGAGGTGTGCATGGAGCGCCTCAGCCCCTTCGGATACGTGCTGGTCAGTAATGGCTCTCTCCCTTAAACGCAAAGTGTGGTGGGATTTGTCGTCCATAGAGCTTACTTTTAAAGAGAAGCCTTATTGTGAGGAGTTTAAACATGTGTGGCACTGAAATCCAGGTCTATACCAGCGCTAAACCAGGTCTATACTGGGGCTAAACCAGGTCTATACTGGGGCTAAACCAGGTCTATACTGGGGCTAAACCAGGTCTATACTGGGGCTAAACCAGGTCTATACCAGGGCTTAACCAGGTCTATACCAGAGCTACACCAGGAGTAAATTAGAGCTAAACCAGGTCGATACTAGGGCTAAACCAAGTCTATACCAGATCTGTAAACCAGGAATTAACAGGGTCTAAACTAGGACTAAACAAGAACTAAACCAGGTCTAAAGTAGGGCTAAATCAGGACTAAATCAGGTCTATACTGAGGCTAAACCAGATCTATACCCAGGCTAAACTGGGAGTAAATTAGAGCTAAACCAGGTCGATACTAGGGCTAAACCAAGTCTAAACCAGATCTGTAAACCAGGAATTAGCTGGGTCTAAACTAGGACTAAACAAGGACTAAATCAGGTCTAAACTACAGCTAAATCACGACTAAACCAGGTCTATACTGGGGCTAAACCAGATCTATACCAGGACTAAACTGGGAGTAAATTAGAGCTAAAGCAGGTCTAAACTAGGGCTAAACCAGGTCTATACTGGGACTAAATCAGGTTTAAACCAGGTCTGTAAACCAGGAATTAACCTGGTCTAAACCAGGACTAAACCAGGGCTAAATCAGGACTAAATCAGGTCTATACCAGGCCTGAACCAGGTCTATACCAGAGCTACACCAGGAGTAAATTAGAGCTAAATCAGGTCAATACTAGGGCTAAACCAAGTCTAAGCCAGATCTGTAAACCAGGAATTAACAGGGTCTAAACTAGGACTAAACAAGGACTAAGCCAGGTCTATACTGGGGCTAAACCAGATCTATACCAGGACTAAACTGGGGGTAAATTAGAGCTAAAGCAGGTCTAAACTAGGGCTAAACCAGGTCTATACTGGGACTAAATCAGGTTTAAACCAGATCTGTAAACCAGGAATTAACCGGGTCTAAACCAAGACTAAACAAGGACTAAACCAGGGCTAAATCAGGACTAAATCCGGTCTATACTTGGGCTAGACTAAGATTAAAGCAGTCCCAGTCTAAACCAGGACTAAACCAGGTTTTCTGGGCCCCCTGAAAAGACATCGGGCCCTGTCATTGCAAAACTAAGCTAACCTTATATTATTATTCTAACATTTTCTTGGGCCCCTGTTGGAATCAGAATGAGAGTGAATGGTAAAACAAATCTCACAGAGCATAAACACCTCTGGAAACTCAAAGTCTGTGGTCTCCAATGCTTTGAAATAAGTTAGATGTGTCAAATTAAAGGTCTGGCAGTATGGAAGTGTCCCGTGGGAGCGCTCCTCTGTCTGCTTGAGGACCTCTGATGGCACGCCACACCGGGACATGGGCATGGATCCGCTGACAGATGTCTCCTGGGCTTGTGTTTTATTTTTGGATCCTGTTGCTGTCAGTGTTAATGGCCCTCTGACAGCGAGCCTGACTCTGGGCCCCCCTCCCCCTGGCTGTGTTACGATCTCCTCCCGTCGCCTCCACGTGACCTTTTACGGGACGGCATCACGGGGAAGACATGAACCGCTGGGAGCTGGAGGTGGATGATATCAGGAGGAGGCAGTATCAGTATAGATATGTCTGCTCCAGATGTCACACAGATGTTCGATCAGCTGTGAGATGGTCTGCTCACACACGCAGCTCTACTGTAAACCCGCTTTCACTGCAAAAAACAAACCAAAAACACAGAAGGCAGCAGGATTTTTTTCATCTGTTCAGCACCTGGTTTAGACTTGGTTAATTCCTAGTATAGACCTGGTTTAACCCTGGTTTTGACCTGCTTAGATCTGGTTTATTGTTGGTTTAGACCTGGTTTAGCTTTGATTAAATCCTAGTATAGTCCTGGTTTAGACCTAAACTGGTTCAGCCCTGGCATAGACCTAGTTTAGTCTGGGTTTAGTCCTGGTTTAGACTTGGTTAATTCCTAGTATAGACCTGGTTTAACCCTGGTTTTGACCTGCTTAGATCTGGTTTATTGTTGGTTTAGACCTGGTTTAGCTTTGATTAAATCCTAGTATAGTCCTGGTTTAGGCCTAAACTGGTTCAGCCCTGGCATAGACCTAGTTTAGTCTTGGTTTAGTCCTGGTTTAGACTTGGTTAATTCCTAGTATAGACCTGGTTTAACCCTGGTTTAGACCTGGTTTAGCTTTGATTAAATCCTAGTATAGTCCTGGTTTAGACCTAAACTGGTTCGGCCCTGGTGTAGACCTAGTTTAGTCTTGGTTTAGTCCTGGTTTAGATCTGGTTAATTCCTAGTATAGACCTGGTTTAGAACTGGTTTAGGCCTTGTTTAGTCCTGGTTTACCTCTGGTTTAATCCTAATATAGACCTGGACTGGTTTATCCCTGGTTTATTCCTAGTTTAGACCTGGTTCATTAAAGATGGTACTGATATTTTCTGAAGTGGTACTTGGTGTAAAAAGTTTGAGATAGATATTTATCATTTGAGCTAAACGTTTTTAGTGCTAAATGCTTATAAACTCTGCTATTTTACTTTGTGTATTGTATTTATAAATATCAATGGCAACACTTTAACCTCATGAAATGACACAACAAAGTCAGAAAAATGCATTCTTTCCTCATGGATCGTAATCTACCATGGTCAAGCTACTTGTAAATACACAGACAATGTGATAAAATACAAAGCAATAAACCACATTATTCCAATACAAAAAAGACTGCCCCGCCAATCAGACCAAGATACACAAACTAATCAGAGGGCAGTCATTTGAATTCCTGTGCCTGCATGTAAACGAACAACAGCAGCACATGCATTTCAGGCGACACTTCTTAAAATAGACGTTACCAGAGGAGCGTTGCAGCGTTTTTATCAGCATGCCCTCGCTTGGCCACAAAACCTCTTCCAGTTCCACAGCTCTGGCACTTGTTACACACTCGAGGCTCGTTCTTTGTTCAGTCATGTGCAGCGCAAGGTCAAACGTTTATAATAACTACAGCTTAGTCCTAGTTTAGACCTAGTTTAGTCCTGGTTTAGACCTGGTTTTGTCTTGGTTTTGACTTAGATTAGTTGTGGTTTTGGCCTAGTTTAGTCCTGGTTTTGACCTGGCTTAGTCTTGGTTTAGGCGCAGTTTAGTCCTTGTTTAGACTTGGTTTAGTCCTGGTTCAGACACAATTAAGTCCTGGTTTAGACCTGATTTAGTGCTGGTTTTGACCCAGTTTAGTCCTGGTTCAGGCACAGTTAGGTCCTGGTTTAGACTTGGTTTAGGCACAGTTTATTCCTTGTTGAGACTTGGTTTAGTCTTGGTTTTGACCTGGTTTAGTCCTGGTTTAGGCACAATTAGATCGTGGTTTAGACCTGGTTTAGTGCTGTTTTAAGCAGTTAGGCCCTGGCTTAGTCTTGGTTTGGGCACAGTCAAGTTCTGGTTTAGACTTTGTTTAGTCCAAGTTTAGTCCTGCTTTGGACCTAGATTAGTCTTGGTTTAGTCCTGGTTGAGACACAGTTAGGTCCTGGTTTTGACCTAGATTAGTCCATCTTTAGTCCTGGTTTTGACCTGGTTTAGTCATGGTTCAGGCGCAGTTAAGTCCTGGTTTAGACCTGTTTTAATGCTGTTTTAAGCACAGTTAGGTCCTAGTTTAGACTTGGTTTAGGCACAGTTTAGTCCTTGTTAAGACTTGGTTTAGTCCTGGTTTTGACCTAGATTAGTCCTTGTTTAGTCCTGATTTAATCCTTGTTTTGTCCTTCTTTAATAATCCTCATTAGTCCATTAAAGATGGAACTTGGAAAGCCGATAATTCTCTGAGGTGGCTCTTGGTGAGAAGCTCGACTCCTCTGGTGAATTACTAAAAGCTAAAAGCCGATGACCACCACATCACCTGATCACTAAATATTAATGGTGCTTCCCCACAGCCAGGCCACAGAAGCACGATCCACAGCCAGCCCCCAGAGGCTTGTGGGTAATGAAGGAGGCCCACAGCTCCACATGACAGACCCCCTCGCCTGTATCGTAACAGCCTCTTCAGATGACTTTGTTGCATAATGCGTTCTGCTGAAGCGGAAAGTGGACCGCCTCTATTTGTGGTCTGTGTGCTGTGGGCGCAGGCAGAGCTGAGTGCATGCATACACATTACACACACACTACACACACACACACACACACACACACACACATGCTGCTGGGAGATATCTATTCAGTGTGGCACAAAATGAATTAAAACCACACACTTTGTCGTTTGGGCAACACTTTGTATTCCTCAACGCACAGCGGATTAAAGTATTTGCATGAACGCAGCACAGACACAGAGCAGCGTGACACGGCGTGAAGGAAGTGTACGCGAGGAAGAGTTCTATTTTCAGAGACTAAACAAAAGGAGCTTGTAGACGCTAGTATTCAATCTATACAAAAGGAAACAGACATTACTTGCAACTATAGATTTCATTGTCATTGTATTGCAGGTGATCTAGAAGCTAGCGCAGCTTGCTATAGCAGTGTTTAGTAGTGCGAAAAGTAAAAAAAAATCAGAAGGGAAAAAGGGAAATGTGCTCACGTTTGTCATTGGGCACTGCTGTTGTTATCATAATGATGTGCTGATGTTTTTCTACAGGTCACATGTCTCCTACGAGATCGTAGGTTCAGTCACCCGTCTGACAGAGATCGTAGGTCGCGCGTCTGACAGAGATCGTAGGTCGCTCATCTGACAGAGATCGTAGGTCGCACATCTGACAGAGATCGTAGGTCGCTCATCTGACAGAGATCGTAGGACGCACGTCTGACAGAGATCGTAGGTCGCACGTCTGACAGAGATCGTAGGTCGCACGTCTGACAGAGATCGTAGGTCGCTCATCTGACAGAGATCGTAGGACGCACGTCTGACAGAGATCGTAGGTCGCACGTCTGACAGAGATCGTAGGTCGCTTGTCTGACAGAGATCGTAGGTCGCACGTCTGACAGAGATTGTAGGTTCGGTCATGTGTCTGACAGAGATCGTAGGTTCGGTCACAGGTCTGACAGAGATCGTAGGTTCGGTCGCACGTCTGACAGAGATTGTAGGTTCGGTCATGTGTCTGACAGAGATCGTAGGTTCGGTCGCACGTCTGACAGAGATTGTAGGTCGCACGTCTGACAGAGATTGTAGGTCGCACGTCTGACAGAGATTGTAGGTCGCACGTCTGACAGAGATTGTAGGTTCGGTCATGTGTCTGACAGAGATCGTAGGTTCGGTCATGTGTCTGACAGAGATCGCAGGTTCGGTCATGTGTCTGACAGAGATTGTAGGTTTCGGTCATGTGTCTGACAGAGATCGTAGGTTTTGGTCATGTGTCTGACAGAGATCGTAGGTTCGGTCATGTGTCTGACAGAGATCGCAGGTTCGGTCATGTGTCTGACAGAGATCGCAGGTTCGGTCATGTGTCTGACAGAGATCGTAGGTTTCGGTCATGTGTCTGACAGAGATCGTAGGTTCGGTCATGTGTCTGACAGAGATCGTAGGTTCGGTCATGTGTCTGACAGAGATCGCAGGTTCGGTCATGTGTCTGACAGAGATCGTAGGTTTCGGTCATGTGTCTGACAGAGATCGTAGGTTTCGGTCATGTGTCTGACAGAGATCGTAGGTTTGGTCATGTGTCTGACAGAGATCGTAGGTTCGGTCATGTGTCTGACAGAGATCGCAGGTTCGGTCATGTGTCTGACAGAGATCGTAGGTTTGGTCATGTATCTGACAGAGATCGTAGGTTTGGTCATGTGTCTGACAGAGATCGCAGGTTCGATCATGTGTCTGACAGAGATCGCAGGTTCGGTCATGTGTCTGACAGAGATCGCAGGTTCGGTCATGTGTCTGACAGAGATCGCAGGTTCGGTCATGTGTCTGGCAGAGATTGCAGGTTCGGTCATGTGTCTGACAGAGATCGCAGGTTTGGTCATGTGTCTGACAGAGATCGCAGGTTTGGTCATGTGTCTGACAGAGATCGTAGGTTCGGTCACGTGTCTGACAGAGATCGTAGGTTTCAGTCATGTGTCTGACAGAGATCGTAGGTTTCGGTCATGTGTCTGACAGAGATCGTAGGTTCGGTCATGTGTCTGACAGAGATCGTAGGTTTCAGTCATGTGTCTGACAGAGATCGTAGGTTCGGTCACGTGTCTGACAGAGATCGTAGGTTTCAGTCATGTGTCTGACAGAGATCGTAGGTTCGGTCATGTGTCTGACAGAGATCGTAAGTTCGGTCATGTGTCTGACAGAGATCGTAGGTTCGGTCATGTGTCTGACAGAGATCGTAGGTTTCGGTCATGTGTCTGACAGAGATCGTAGGTTCGGTCATGTGTCTGACAGAGATCGTAGGTTTCGGTCATGTGTCTGACAGAGATCGTAGGTTCGGTCATGTGTCTGACAGAGATCGTAGGTTTCAGTCATGTGTCTGACAGAGATCGTAGGTTCGGTCATGTGTCTGACAGAGATCGTAGGTTCGGTCACGTGTCTGACAGAGATCGTAGGTTTCAGTCATGTGTCTGACAGAGATCGTAGGTTCGGTCATGTGTCTGACAGAGATCGTAGGTTTCGGTCATGTGTCTGACAGAGATCGCAGGTTGGGTCATGTGTCTGACAGAGATCGCAGGTTCGGTCATGTGTCTGACAGAGATTGTAAGTTCGGTCATGTGTCTGACAGAGATCGTAGGTTCGGTCATGTGTCTGACAGAGATCATAGGTTTCGGTCATGTGTCTGACAGAGATCGTAGGTTCGGTCATGTGTCTGACAGAGATCGTAGGTTCGGTCATGTGTCTGACAGAGATCGTAGGTTCGGTCATGTGTCTGACAGAGATCGTAGGTTCGGTCATGTGTCTGACAGAGATCGTAGGTTTCGGTCACGTGTCTGACAGAGATCGTAGGTTCGGTCATGTGTCTGACAGAGATCGTAGGTTTCGGTCATGTGTCTGACAGAGATCGTAGGTTCGGTCATGTGTCTGACAGAGATCGCAGGTTTGGTCATGTGTCTGACAGAGATTGTAAGTTCGGTCATGTGTCTGACAGAGATCGCAGGTTCGGTCACGTGTCTGACAGAGATCGTAGGTTTCGGTCATGTGTCTGACAGAGATCGTAGGTTTCGGTCATGTGTCTGACAGAGATCGTAGGTTCGGTCATGTGTCTGACAGAGATCGTAGGTTTCGGTCATGTGTCTGACAGAGATCGTAGGTTCGGTCATGTGTCTGACAGAGATCGTAGGTTCGGTCATATGTCTGACAGAGATCGTAGGTTCGGTCATGTGTCTGACAGAGATCGTAGGTTCGGTCATGTGTCTGACAGAGATCGTAGGTTTCGGTCATGTGTCTGACAGAGATCGTAGGTTTCGGTCATGTGTCTGACAGAGATCGTAGGTTTCGGTCACGTGTCTGACAGAGATCGTAGGTTTCGGTCATGTGTCTGACAGAGATCGTAGGTTCGGTCATGTGTCTGACAGAGATCGTAGGTTTCGGTCATGTGTCTGACAGAGATCGTAGGTTTTGGTCATGTGTCTGACAGAGATCGCAGGTTTGGTCATGTGTCTGACAGAGATCGCAGGTTTGGTGACCTGGAGAGTGAGATGATTCTTCTGCTGAGGAGGTGATGCCTGATTTCTGATGTTTCTCCTCGGGATTAACAGGATGTGTGATACTTTGTCACACTGCACATGTCCACAAAGCATGTTTTCTTTACATGTTGTTTTTTCTCCTTGAAAGAGTAAAGACCACAAGCTATGACCTTTTCGGTCCTTGATGTGCGGTTGTGTGCGGTTGTGTGCGGTTGTGTGCGGTTGTGTGCGGTTGTGTGTGGAGTGGTGGGTGAGTGCTGGACCACAGCTCCTGCAGGGCCTCGTGTAAAAGCGGTGCCAACAAAGAGAGCCTGAGGATGGAGGGATTAATGAGTGAAAACGTCGATCCTTTCAGCTGTTCCCTTTTCCATACAGCGGTTGGCACAGTGAATCATTTGCATGGGTAATTTGGCAGATTTTTTGATTACCCCCGCTGCCCTTCCTGATGCAAACGGCCATGCGCCAAAGCCAGATGAGCGAGTGAAGTCTTCTGTCTGAGGCTCTTTGTTATAAAAAAAAAAAAACATTTGCATTGGCAGTTTGAAGGTTGCATGTGGAGAACCTCAGGGGAGCAGTTTTCACACCAAGTACCAGCTCAGAAGATATTTGTCTTTCCAGCTTTAATGGACTAAAAGGAGCATTATTATAAGAAGGACAAAACATGGACTAAACCAAGTCTAAACCATGATTTAACCAGGACTTAACTGTGGCTTAACCAGGACTAAACCAGGAATAAGCTATGGTCTACACCTTGCTTCTGGATCCATCTTTTCATACAGTTTATCTCTTTACATGTGTATCTTTTCATA
Organism: Bostrychus sinensis; assembly: GCA_020698575.1. Classification (NCBI taxonomy): domain Eukaryota; kingdom Metazoa; phylum Chordata; class Actinopteri; order Gobiiformes; family Eleotridae; genus Bostrychus; species Bostrychus sinensis. The sequence continues at coordinate 6,876,228 of CM036249.1, read as the reverse complement.
CAGTTTATCTCTTTGCATGTGTATCTTTTCATACAGTTTATCTCTTTACATGTGTGTCTTTTCATACAGTTTATCTCTTTACATGTGTATCTTTTCATACAGTTTATCTCTTTACATGTCTATCTTTTCATACAGTTTATCTCTTTACATGTCTATCTTTTCATACAGTTTATCTCTTTACATGTGTATCTTTTCATAGAGTTTATCTCTTTACATGTGTGTCTTTTTATACAGTTTATCTCTTTACATGTGTATCTTTTCATACAGTTTATCACTTTACATGTCTGTCTTTTCATACAGTTTATCTCTTTACATGTCTATCTTTTCATACAGTTTATCTCTTTACATGTCTATCTTTTCATACAGTTTATCTCTTTACATGTCTATCTTTTCATACAGTTTATCTCTTTACATGTGTATCTTTTCATACAGTTTATCTCTTTACATGTGTATCTTTTCATACAGTTTATCTCTTTACATGTGTATCTTTTCATACAGTTTATCTCTTTACATGTGTATCTTTTCATACAGTTTATCTCTTTACATGTGTATCTTTTCATACAGTTTATCTCTTTGCATGTGTATCTTTTCATACAGTTTATCTCTTTACATGTGTATCTTTTCATACAGTTTATCTCTTTACATGTGTATCTTTTCATACAGTTTATCTCTTTACATGTGTATCTTTTCATACAGTTTATCTCTTTACATGTGTATCTTTTCATACAGTTTATCTCTTTACATGTGTGTCTTTTTATACAGTTTATCTCTTTACATGTGTATCTTTTCATACAGTTTATCACTTTACATGTCTGTCTTTTCATACAGTTTATCTCTTTACATGTCTATCTTTTCATACAGTTTATCTCTTTACATGTCTATCTTTTCATACAGTTTATCTCTTTACATGTCTATCTTTTCATACAGTTTATCTCTTTACATGTGTATCTTTTCATACAGTTTATCTCTTTACATGTGTATCTTTTCATACAGTTTATCTCTTTACATGTGTATCTTTTCATACAGTTTATCTCTTTACATGTGTATCTTTTCATACAGTTTATCTCTTTACATGTGTATCTTTTCATACAGTTTATCTCTTTACATGTGTATCTTTTCATGCAACTTATCTCTTTACATGTCTATCTTTTCATACAGTTTATCTCTTTACATGTCTATCTTTTCATACAGTTTATCTCTTTACATGTCTATCTTTTCATACAGTTTATCTCTTTACATGTGTATCTTTTCATAGAGTTTATCTCTTTACATGTGTGTCTTTTCATACAGTTTATCTCTTTACATGTGTATCTTTTCATACAGTTTATCACTTTACATGTCTGTCTTTTCATACAGTTTATCTCTTTACATGTCTATCTTTTCATACAGTTTATCTCTTTACATGTGTATCTTTTCATACAGTTTATCTCTTTACATGTGTATCTTTTCATGCAGTTTATCTCTTTACATGTCTATCTTTTCATACAGTTTATCTCTTTACATGTCTATCTTTTCATACAGTTTATCTCTTTACATGTGTATCTTTTCATAGAGTTTATCTCTTTACATGTGTATCTTTTCATACAGTTTATCTCTTTACATGTGTATCTTTTCATGCAGTTTATCTCTTTACATGTCTATCTTTTCATACAGTTTATCTCTTTACATGTCTATCTTTTCATACAGTTTATCTCTTTACATGTCTATCTTTTCATGCAGTTTATCTCTTTACATGTCTATCTTTTCATACAGTTTATCTCTTTGCATGTGTATCTTTTCATACAGTTTATCTCTTTACATGTGTATCTTTTCATACAGTTTATCTCTTTACATGTCTCTTTTCATACAGTTTATCTCTTTACATGTGTATCTTTTCATACAGTTTATCTCTTTACATGTCTCTTTTCATACAGTTTATCTCTTTACATGTCTATCTTTTCATACAGTTTATCTCTTTACATGTTTATCTTTTCATACAGTTTATCTCTTTACATGTCTATCTTTTCATACAGTTTATCTCTTTACATCTCTATCGTTTCATACAGTTTATCTCTTTACATGTTTATCTTTTCATACAGTTTATCTCTTTACATGTCTATCTTTTCATACAGTTTATCTCTTTACATCTCTATCTTTTCATACAGTTTATCTCTTTACATGTATATCTTTTCATACAGTTTATCTCTTTACATCTCTATCGTTTCATACAGTTTATCTCTTTATGTGTGTGTGTGCCCTTTAGGTGACGTCCCAGAGGATGCAGGGCTTGTTGCTGCTCGTCTTCGCCAAGTACTACCATCTGCCCTTCCTGCGCGGCGTTCAGACAGAGACCACCCGCACCGGCCTGGGGGGCTACTGGGTGAGACAGACACTGCTCCGCTCTGTGAGGAGAGCTGTGGGCCTCAGACAGCACCCAGCACACTGCAGCTGCTCCATTTTTCACACTCACAGTCTATAGGCTTATATAGCATACAATGGAGACGTGGGGAGAGTACTGTTACTTCAAAATAATATTAATCCAGTAGAAGTCAAAAAGTACTAAGTAAGCGTTTGGCCCTAAATGTCTGATGTATGTTTTAGTTTTAATGCAATCAGACAAAATATGTAAAATAATGAGACAATTCTGGTATTTCTAAACAATATATCGCAAAATTATCGTTATCGCAATATCAGCAAACGCAATATCAGTATCGCAAGAATTTAAATATATCGCAATAACGCTGTGGTCTTCCATCTGACAGAGATTTACACTGAAGAATCATTTTCCACCAGAACCTTAAAAGAACATGTGTTGTGACTAAATAAAAATGTTTAAAAAGTCCAGTTTTAGTGGTAATTTAATTAATTTAGTCACAGCTTAGCCTTGTTTTATTCCTGGTTTAGTCTGTGTTAAGTTTTGATTTTGTGGCTGTTTTGACTTGTAAATACAGGAACTTACATTTTTGTGAAATGTAGTGAATTTAACTTACTATGTTCGAAAAGTAGGCTCTATTTTCAAATATCGCAATAATATTATCGCAATTTTTAACATAGTTATCGAATATCGCATGTTTTCTCCATATCGTGCAGCCCTACATAAATTACATCTTTAAAAGAACAAAGTGCGGCACAAGAAACACCCTTTTCCAAATCTTCTCACTTTTTCACAGCATAAAGCTTTTAAGGGAGAGTCTAGAGCTGCAACAACTAATCAAATTAATCGACTATTTAAAAAATCATCAACTAATTTAATTATGGATTCATTGCTAACGGGTTTCTGTAGACTTTGAAACACATCATTTGCTTAGACAGGAGCAGCGAAGCCACAAAAACAATTAAAAACAATGTAGTGTTTTTGATTTAAAAATATCCTTGTGTGTATATTTGCTAAGTGATTTTTGATTTGCTTGATTTGAATTATCACCAATGTTTGAATGGAACTATAAAACACCTTAAGTTTTTAATCACTTTACTCATGCTTCATTATCCAAGTATTAACCGAGTAATAGAAAAAATAATCAACAGATTATTCGATTATCGAAATAATTGTTAGTTGCAGCCCTTGTAAAGTCGCCAACACTGTACTCGAGTAAGAATGCTATTACTTCAAAATGATATTACTTAAACTAAAATTACTATTAAGTAGAAGTAAACGTAGGTTGTAATATTTATTCAATTTACTTTCAAGTTATTCAGGTAAATGTAACAGTAAATAACGAAGTACCCACCTTTGATATAATATTGCAGTATAAAGATGTATAAAAGAACAAAGCAGCAGTCTTTTCATACGTTTTATGCCTGGCCAGTGTTGGACATGTGAATCATTACTCAATTGTTTGTCTTAAAAACAATTGAAATTTAAATGATTTAGTGATTTTTAAATGATTTAGTCCACCAATGCCCTGAAAATCCAATGAGTGTGGTTTCCTTTGAGCAGCTGCATGAACAAAAGTAACATAACTGTGCAGCTCAAGCGTTTACAGAAAAATATTTACCACTGCCATATTTAATCCTCATTGATTGATTACTAAAACATAATTTCATGACAGTAGTTTCTTGGTGATTCTGCCACATGCCGTACAGTAGCTGCATTAGTGAGGCACAGCACTGCAGGGGAATTTAGTTTTTGATACAGAAGGTTTGAATAAGATAAGCTCGTATTTGCCCTGGCTCTCTGTATTGAAGAGAACAACATGACACCTGACCTTCTTATTTGTTAAACAAATATTGACCAGGATTAGATAGAGAGGAATGTGGTAGGTAAATGTTGGTACTCTAACTGTGGAGGTGAATACTGGAAAGCTAAGTTTAATAAAAGGGCCACATTATGCTTTTAAGGCCTTTTCATTAGTGTTTCATGGTTTATAACAAAAAATGATGTATATGTGGAAAGGGTCTTCTGTTGGGGAACTGTTACTTTGTGCAGAGAGCACTTGGATTAGGAGTTTGTCGCCCCCTGCTGGGGACTGGACAGAGCATACAGTGTCTTTTTAGCTTGGATTTTAGCCACATGATGCTAACAGATAGATAAATGAGCTTCGTAGTGACGGAGGTTTAAGGCTGAAATGATCAGAACGAGTCCAGTGACGGTGCGTGGGCTTTAGAAACGCACAGGAGCACTTCCTGGTTTCACGTGTCTACGTAGAGCCTCAGACCGAGCGTTTTCAGTTCTGGAGAAGGGCAGCGCCTCAGCATACAGGATTACTCAAATAAAATACTACTCCAGGTCTGTTTTTGAGGAGGAGACCACATTATAACATGATTAAAAGCTCAAAAAATGTTGATTTAGCAGAATAAGGAACCTTTAACTAAAAGAGTATTGTTTGATATCATTGAAAGAAATAAAAGTGTTTATCCCTCAAGGTTTCAGATAAGAAAATCAAAAAACAAACCTAACCCTGAGACAAGTCTGAGGAGTGTTTCTTATAAAAGCACATTATTTTCAGGGCTTGACATTAACACTAACCCAGTGGCCAAATGCAGGGAGGTTTTTGTTTTGCCTAGTAACACACTCAAGCCACTTTGGGGGGTTGAATTAGATGCAGATCTCGGTGTTTCCCATTATTTCAGAAGATTACGGTGGCCGATTATAGTCAAATTTTTGTCTCCCACAGTCTAAAATGTATATAAAGCAAATAAGTTGGAACAGAGCAATGTGGCATTTACTGGAACATTTTCAACACCACTATTATAATAAAACAAAATAAATAAAACATGCTAAATAGTAATAAAAAGATGGAAATGTTGATGAAAAGTAGGAAAATATTTTAATATAAGTTATAGAAATTAAAGTAAAATTTAAAATAAAAAACTTACGTCTTGCTTTACTTATATCTTAATTTTAGAGGTTATGTCTGAATTTATGTTAATTAATTCATCACGATTAAAGAAATAAAAATACTAATTTAAACAGAATAGATACAATTTATTCTGCCTTTAGGAAAACCTTTTTTTTTTTATATATTTGAAAAAAAAAAAAAAAAAAAAAAGCCTAACCGTATGAAAAACTAAATCCAGTGAGCAAAAATGTAAACGTGAAGCTTTGATTATTTTCATGGTTTGTGGTGCGACCAAGTGTTTGTGTGAACAGTCTCAACTTTAAACATTTAAAAGTTCAAATATCAGTAATATTTAGTCAATGCACAGTCGAATTTTTCCTTTTATCTTGTTTGGAAGCAGCGGCGTAACTTGGTAATGTGGGGCCCCAGTGCAAGATTTCAGAATGGGCCCTAAAGTTATGAAGCACATTAGTACTACAGGTTAATGCATTAAGCTTTTTATTTATAAAATGTTGCTGTTTTACTGGAGTTTGATGCTTATTTGTTATTATTAAGGGGCAATTTTGTAAAACTGTATTCTTTTTTTATTACAACTTGTTTACTTAAGAAAAAAAAGTGATGTAAAATTGACTTTATGTTTAAAAACTGTGTTCTGCTCCTAATTATTATGAATATTTTAAACACAGACTTGACCGTAGAAGAACAGAGGCCCACCATCAGGGGCCCCTAAACCTCTTGGGCCCCAGTGCAGTTGCCCTGGCTGCACTGCCTGATGTTACGCCCCTGTTTGGAAGATTTTTTTTGTGCGCACAGTTACAAAACAATAGCATTTTCTGTCTACAGCGCAGTTGTCTGAGTAAACCATGTTAGGTCAGGACAGTGGGACGCGCAGACTCCTCCGGTTTCCCACTGTGCACTTCACTGCATTCATTATTTACACTCCTCTCTCCTCACCATCATAAATTAATGTCCTGATTAGCAGCCGCAGCAGAGACACCTGAACCTCTGAGTGAAAAGTAATCACTCACTCTGCAGAAAATCAACAGTAACTCAGTAAATAAAGCTCATTTTTTGTTCCGGTTTGGTGGGTTTTGGAGACGTTTAGTGGAAAATTGTGACTCCACACCTCACAGTTCTCCTTTTTAGAGCATATGAACTTTATTTTTACTTTTTAACGATTTATTTTTGGCTTAATTTAATTCAACAGCTGAGTAATTATAGGGAATCATGGAGAGAGATCAGGCTGTTGTTGCCCTGCATATAACTAATCATTAAATAGAATGGACTTTAATGTAAATAATAATTAAATTGCATTTTTTTTTCTTTTAAACTAAAATTTATGATAAAAAAAAAAATGTTATAAAATAAATAAATAAATAATAATCTGTCTGCCTTTAAAATAAATCCAAATAAAATAAACCATTAAATGTAAAAAAAAGAAAAAATATATCATGTCATGTGTTAATTATCTTGATTTTCTTCAAATAAATTATTGTTCCCCTCTTTTGCCACTTACTCATCGAGCCAGAGTTTGTGACAAGTGGGGGCTCGTCTGGGGATTTGAACCCGGGACCGCTCGCTCTCTCGCTCGGGCCAACATTTGTCACAAACAGAAAAAGAGGGAGGACCACACAGAGAGCGACATTTATTAAAACCAGAAAAAAACTGTGTGCGTGTGGATAAAACGGACGGATGAAAGGATGAAAGGATGAAAGGATGAAAGTGTCAGCTGGCAGCCTGGGCATAGGGAGCAGAGAGAGGGAAGCCACCAATAAAGACTGCCATAGAAAAATTATCTAGTAGTCAATAATTCAGTTTTTTTCATGGTTACAATGATTAACCTCAGTCCTCATCATACACAGCAAAAATGAATTCTGTTATGAAATTTATCCCCTTAAATTCCAGTTTTTGTGATTAAAAGTTGATTTTAGATGATGGCAAAAATCACACCTTTCTGTAAATGCAAATTAGATTTTTTTGTGGTGGATTATCAGAGCTTGGGAGTGTTAAAAAATTGGCACCATGATTGACTTTATTAGATTTAAATTTTTGTGTAGTGGTAGATAAAACATTGTTAGTCACCTTTCATCCTAAGGCGCAAAAAAAATAAATAAAAATGCACTGCCATAGAAAAATGATCTAATAACGGATAATTCAAAAATGTATTTCATGGTTGCGATGATAAACTTCAGCCCTCACCATACATAGCAAAAAATAATTCTATTTATAAAATTAAACCACTTCAATTCTGGTTTTTGTGGTGCATGCACAGCACTGACGCACGTCTCAGTAAAGAACACATTTTGGATTTGTGCTCACGCAAACACTTTCACACCAATTTAGGACAACCCTAAAAATCACCTTAGTTAAATTTTTTTGTGTGAAAATCTTTTATCTTATTTTTTATCTTTATCTTTTAGCAGGCTCAATAATTTATACAAACACTAATTTCCCCATTTAAACCTCTACCTGCCATATTTGGGGAAATGGCGCCACCTAGTAGAAAACAATAAAATTAAAATTCCAATCCCTCACTATCATGAATCCATAAAATACTTGATAAAAAAGTGAAATTATGTTGCAATAACAGTGTATAATAAAAATGTTGTTTGAATGGGAGTCAAGTGGCACAAAAAATGTCTTAGGGGTAAAGGACTGACTTTGTTTTAGACACCGTTTTAAAAAGAAATCTGAAAATGTATCCCAAAATGCACACCTGAGGCAAAATCTATGCCATTTGAATCATCACAGCAAAAGTTATCCACAAAAAACAGTTGCAAAACCTGTCTCAGGGGCGTAGGAGGGTTAAGCAGTGCCATGAACGCGTCCTTTTGTGTTTCTGTGTCTCGACTTTTTAAACGTTTTAAATGTTTTTGGACCCCTCTGGTGCTGCAGGGGAACAAAGGCGGAGTGAGCGCCCGCATGTCGGTGTTCGGCCACACCATCTGCTTCCTGAACTGCCACCTGCCGGCTCACATGGAGAACTCGGACCAGCGCATGGAGGACTTCGAGAGCATCCTGCAGCAGCAGCAGTTCGAGGGCCAGGCCGCCACAGGGGTCCTGGACCACGAGTGAGTGCACCCTTCACAGTTCAGCGACGGGACGGCCAGGTTTAGAGTTTAAAGCTCCTTAAGCCACTCACTAAATGTAAACATGGCATCTTTGTTTTTGTTATGAATAAGTGTGTGATATGAATCTGGCCCAAAGTGCGTCCTGTCGTCGTGTCCATGGGCAAGACACTTCACCCACATCACCCACTCAAGTCACAGTGTGTGGCTGGTTGAAAAAGGGAGGGCATCTGGCGTAAAAACTCTGCCAAATCACCACTTAACTGTGCCTAAACCAGGATTAAACCAGGACTAAACCAGGACTTAACTGTGCCTAAATCAGGATTAAACCAGGATTAAACCAGGATTAAACCAGGACTAAACCAGGACTTAACTGTGCCTAAACCAGGACTAAGTCAGGTCTAAACCAGGACTAAGTCAGGTCTAAACCAGGACTAAGTCAGGTCTAAACCAGGACTAAGTCAGGTCTAAACCAGGACTAAACCAGGACTAAACCAGGTCTTAACTGTGCCTAAACCAGGACTAAACCAGGACTAAACCAGGACTTAACTGTGCCTAAACCAGGACTAAGTCAGGTCTAAACCAGGACTAAACCAGGACTAAACCAGGACTAAACCAGGACTTAACTGTGCCTAAACCAGGACTAAAACAGGACTAAACCAGGACTTAACTGTGCCTAAACCAGGATTAAACCAGGATTAAACCAGGATTAAACCAGGACTAAACCAGGACTTAACTGTGCCTAAATCAGGATTAAACCAGGATTAAACCAGGATTAAACCAGGACTAAACCAGGACTTAACTGTGCCTAAACCAGGACTAAGTCAGGTCTAAACCAGGACTAAGTCAGGTCTAAACCAGGACTAAGTCAGGTCTAAACCAGGACTAAGTCAGGTCTAAACCAGGACTAAGTCAGGTCTAAACCAGGACTAAACCAGGACTAAGTCAGGTCTAAACCAGGACTAAACCAGAACTAAACCAGGACTTAACTGTGCCTAAACCAGGACTAAACCAGGACTAAACCAGGACTAAACCAGGACTAAACCAGGACTTAACTGTGCCTAAACCAGGACTAAACCAGGACCAAACCAGGACTTAACTGTGCCTAAACCAGGACTAAGTCAGGTCTAAACCAGGACTAAACCAGGACTAAACCAGGACTTAACTGTGCCTAAACCAGGACTAAGTCAGGTCTAAACCAGGACTAAGTCAGGTCTAAACCAGGACTAAGTCAGGTCTAAACCAGGACTAAACCAGGACTAAACCAGGACTTAACTGTGCCTAAACCAGGACTAAACCAGGACTAAACCAGGTCTAAACCAGGTCTAAACCAGGACTTAACTGTACTTAAACAAGGACTAAGTCAAGTCTAAACCAGGTACCAGGACTTGACTGTGCCTAAACCAGGACTAAACCAGGACTAAACCAGTACTAAACCAGGACTAAACCAGGACTAAGTCAGGTCTAAACCACAACTCAGCAGTATCTAAACCAGGTCTAAACCAGGACAAAGCTGTGCTCTACCCTTCTGCTTCTGGGCCAAACTCTAGATTAAAATCTAAAGCAAGACCTGAGCTGCTTCCTGGGACTGGTTTCAGTTCCAGGTGCGTCCTCAGAGACCTCTCCCTGCAGATGAATCCAGGAAGCGCTGTATAATCATGTCGTGGCTCGTAGGTTTTTTTGTTATTTGTCCCATTTCCAGCGGCATAAGTTTGTGTCACTGCTCCTGCTTGTTTCTCCAAAAACTGAAACTGTGCTGCTGTTGAGGTAATTTATGAACTATTAATAAATCCCTCACAGAAGCACATTTACAAAACTCAACACTGTCACTTTAACCCTTATACTGTAATTTAAAAAAAGTTAAGTTGTTACTGTTTAGTGACAAAAGTGTCCCCGTCACAAAACATAAAAAAATACATATACCTTTATATTTTCTTCTACTTTATTTTGCACAAATCTTTTAATCAACTACTGCCCTGGCCATAAACGCCAAATATTTCATTATTTTACTAATTTTAACCCCTTTTATGTCAGTGTATGTAATAGCATCTCAATTTTTCTTTTTTTTTTTTTTGACATATCCAATAAGTAATAAACTTCCTTAGAGAAATCCATTTTGCTTTAAGAATATGAAAAGTATTACATTTTCTGTGTGTGTTTTTACTAAAAACATTGAGATGCTTTTACATAAACTGGCATTAAAAGGGTTAAAATTCTGAAAATAATAAAATAGTTGGTATTTATGATCACGGCAGAAGTTGATAAAAAGATTTGTGCAAAGAAAAGTTAAAAAAAATATGAAGGTATACTATTTCTATGTTGTTTTGTGACGAGGAAACTTTTGTGTCTGAACAGCAGCAATCTAACAGATTTAGTGTGAAAATGAAGTAATAATAGATTTGGGTTCATTAAATCAACTTTAGTGATAAAATACGCACCTGAGACACGTTTCAAAGTTATCAAAAAACAAAAATAAACCAAACATTTGAGGCACAAGTGTTAGGAGGTATAATAGTGTGCATAGAAATTGCTTTAGGGGTATATATATGTGTGTTTTTCCTTAATTCTGTGTTAATAAGTTGTGTTTTGGCAGTGTGGTGTTCTGGTTCGGGGACCTGAATTTCCGCATCGACGACCTGGAAATGCAAGTGGTCAAATCCGCCATCGACAACAACAAGTTTTCCATTTTGTGGGAGAAAGACCAGGTAAAATGAAGCATGTAAGAACGTGTGGCGCCACTGGAGGGCAGCATTGTTACACAGTCTATTCATGTGTTTTTGTATTGTTTTCCTGTTCTCTTTTTGCAGCTGAACCTGGCCAAAGACAGCGAGACGGTGTTGGAGGGTTTCCAGGAGGGCCCGCTCAAATTCCCTCCCACATACAAGTTTGACGTGGGGACAGACACCTACGACACCAGGTCAGTGCGCTCCCGGGAAGACAGATGGTTGTTATTATTACTGCTCTTCCACTGTACTGCTCTCAAAGGTCCACAGTAGCCTCGGGACACCGCAGAGACAGCCCTTAAATGTTAACAGTGCGATGGTATTTGCTGAAATCTGTTGTGTGTGTGTGTGGGCAGTGGGAAGAAGCGCAAACCGGCCTGGACCGACCGGATCCTGTGGCGCCTGAGGGCCACAGCTCCGGCCGGCGCTGGCAAACGGGGCTCCATGTCGGGCCTCACCAGCGGGACCAAAGTCACCCAGCACTACTACAGGAGTCACATGGAGTACACCGTCAGCGACCACAAACCGGTCTCCTCCATCTTCACTCTGCAGGTCAGACACAACATAACAACTAGGGCTGCACGATATGGAGGAAACATGCGATATTCGATAACTACCGTATTTTCCGCACTATAAGGCGCACCTAAAAGCCTTTAATTTTCTCAAAAACCGACAGTGCGCCTTATAATCCGATGCGCCTTATATATGGATCAGTGTTGGTTAATTATGGCTACCGTATTCAGGGGGCGTCGCCGAAGTGACAGCGGTAAAAACGATAAAGGGGAATTCCACTCCCAGCTGTTCATGTGTGCCATAGGCGTGTTTATGGATCCTGCCACAAAAGAACAAGGAGGCGCGGCCTTTGCTCCATCTCAGTAGAAGAGTTGCGACATTGAGGGGACAGAAAACTGAGCGCTCGAACGCTGTTCATGTAGCTTTGAACTGTGACAAATGGAGTTGGAAATACATTGTTTTCAACGAGGGAGTTGTAAGAACGCTGGTTTGTATTCTATTAATAAAGTTTGACTGACTGACTTATCTGACTGTTTTATTGACATTCCCTTTAGCGCAGCGCCATCTAGTGGATGCGCCTTATAATGCGGTGCGCCCTATATATGAAAACAGTTTTAAAATAGGCCATTAATTGAAGGTGCACCTTATAATCCGATGCGCCTTATAGTGCAGAAAATACGGTATGTTGAAAATAACAATATTATTAACAATTAACGATATTATTGCGATATTTGAAAATAGAGCCTACTTTTCGAACATAGTAAGTTAAATTCACTACATTTGCACCAGTGTCCTGGCCAAGACACAGCATCACAGTTGTTATAAGTTAACAATCTCAACACACATACATTTGGTGAATACATTATATTTTATTAGCAACATTTTTATTGATTGTGCCAGGAGAGACCCACACTCTCTCATCAGTGCTGACTTCTCCATGTGCGGCGTCCACTGGCAACACTTTAGTGCTCTGCTACTGCACTGAGAAAAGACTAGGGCTGCACAATATATCACAAAATTATCGTTATCGCAATATCAGCGAACACAATATCAGTATCGCAAGAATCTAAATATATCGCAATAACGCTGTGGTCTTCCATCTGACAGAGATTTACACTGAAGAATCATTTTCCACCAGAGCCTTAAAAGAACATGTGTTGTGATTAAATAAAAATGTTTAAAAAGTCCAGTTTTAGTGGTAATTTAATGAATTTAGTCACAGCTTAGCCTTGTTTTATTCCTGGTTTAGTCTGTGTTAAGTTTTGATTTTGTCACTGTTTTGACTTGTAAATACAGGAACTTACATTTTTGTGAAATGTAGGTGAATTTAACCTGTTAAGCTCTGAGGCCTTTTTCCCGAAAATTCTATATCTACATTTATTAAGGTTTTACTTAGCATTTACGAGGTGTACATAGCTAACCTTGGTAGCAAATTAATTGGTGGACTTTGGGTATTACTGTGGAAGAGAAATAATATTAATAAATTATATTGTTTGACCATAAATTGAGGTTGAAATGGATTATTTTAATTTCCGCCTGAAAAAAAACAACACATATTTGCCTCCAAAAAAGCATTTTTCCTTCCTGTAGTGAAGCAAATTTCACATATCTTGGTCTACTGCAGCAAAATTTGTGCCAAATAAACAAAGTAATGGAAAGTTATACATGTTTTATTTTAAAAAAATCCAGGCGGAATCCAACTGTTGAATAGAAATTGAAGTAGATAGTTTTGTTGCCACGAATTGTCCGAACACGAGGATGTCAAACATGTGTCAGCCGCTGTATCTCCCCGCTATGGTCCCAACAAGCGGACGCAAGGGGGCGGAGCTATGTTTGAAATGTAGGCTCTATTTTCAAATATCGCAATAATATCGTTATCTCAATTTTCAAAATAGTTATCGAATATCATATGTTTTCTCCATATCGTGCAGCCCTAGAAAAGACATTTATTTTTATAAAGTAATAAATAGAGCAAACTTGCCTCAAAGGGCTTTACAGACTGAACCAGACAACACCCACCCTTCATCTGGGAAAGGATAAAAGCAACAAAAAACAATGGGAAAAAAAAGGAGAAACCTCAGAGAGAATCATAGAGGACTCTGTTGTTTTAGCAGCATCCGGTCGCAGCTTCAAATAAATATTCCAGACTAAATTTTTCTTATCACTAGTTGCAGCAACAGTTTTAATCTTCTAATTCATCATTTCCCGGAGCCTGTTCCCAGTAATGTCGTGTTAATGAGCAGCGTTGTGTGCAGTTCCCTTACAGAGTGGACGTCCCGCTGGTCACTCTGATCGTGGAGGACGAGTGGAACTGTGTCGCTGACGCCACGACCAAGTTTAGACTGGCCCCCAACTACTCCCGCAGCTCCTGGGACTGGATCGGGCTGTACAAGGTAACAACAGGGCTTCAGAAGGCTGTTTTTCATTTTCCTTGTCTGATTTTGAGTGTTTTTCTCTCCTCATCTCCTGTAGGTGGGGTTCAAACACCACAAGGACTACGTGGGGTACGTGTGGGCCAAACAGGAGGAGAATGACTTCCACAGACAGGAGCACGAGGTACAGCAGGAGTCAGTGCACTTTCAGAAAATGCGACTCTTTTGACATGGGCCAGTATCATTCAGCCCTCAGTTTCAGGAGGTTTTGGGTCATTGCTAACGAGCTTCTTACACCTCTCGGCTGAAATCTTTGCCCATTCTTCACTAAAAGCCTCTAGCTCGGTGATGTTTGATGGCGTCTGTGCTGCAGCTGCCTTCTTTAACTTCTTTAAAGGTCCCATATTATGCTTTTTAGGCCAGAGGTTAGGGAACACATAGAGGATTTTTTATGGCTTGTTCCCTAAACACTGAGCAAAAAGAAAATGTCAGGGAATTGCTCTGAAGACTTCAAATTGGCCATATTTTGTTACTGCTTTTATTTAGTTACAGTGAAGTTATTCATATCTCTGGCAAATTCACATGCCACTTTTTGTTCAAACGTAAAAACAAGCTGAGAAATATTGTTTTCCACAATGATACCTCTTTTACATCGTCTTATTATCTTTTGCGAGAAGTCGGTATCATTTTCAGTCAAAAAAAAACAAAACTTGCTGGTTGAAGATAAGTAACTTTAAGTCAGAATTTGCCAGGGGTATGAATCATTTTGGGCTTCACTGTGTGTATATCTATATATATTTTATGTTCTGGTAAAATAATTAAACAAATATAATCTGTAGGTCCTACTTCATTTGTAAAGCCATGGGTTGGGGAACACAGAGAGAATTATTTTGGGCTTGTTCCCTCAACACCGAGCAGGAACTCAGGGAATATATCCGCTATAAAAGCTTTGAAGTGGCAACATTTTTCTTCTTATATTTAGTTATGTATTTTGGTGTTTCATTTATATAGTCTTAATGTGAAAAAAAGATTCTGGTAAAAATAAATAAGACATAAAAAGGTCAGGGATCTTGCAACATGTTTCCTCTTGTTCCTTTCAAATGAAGAGCTGTGTGTGTCGCAGGTGGCCTTCACTGAGGAGGAGCTGCCCAAAGGCTCAGGGGACTTCATCCTGGGCTACTACAGCAACAACATGAACTCCATAGTGGGAGTGACCGAGCCATTCCAGGTACACACAGTGACATATTGTTTGTGAGATCTACATATTTCCATTTAGTCAGCATTTTGCATGAACAGTTTTTGTACAGTGTAGTCATGCAACCCATTACAATGTTCAATATTTTGCATCACAGTTACAATATGCAAATGTCGTAATGAAAAGCTTTTAAAATGTGTTTATTATTCTTAATTTACAAAATGCACACTGGGTAATCCAAAACATTGAACTAATGTCAGTAATACTAACACAGTAGCCCTTTTCACTCATATTTTAGGGGAGCAGCTGAATGTTTAAAACATAAACGACTCCATTTTTTTCACCCGGACATGAGCTGTAGCAGACCCCAGGATAGAGCCTTGAGTGGTCTAACACAGTGGAAATGAAGTCCTGATTTAAGTAGTTTAATTTAGAGCCAGTGTTATTGTGTTAACCTGGTTTAACTTTTCATTCCTTTATTGGGGTGAGACGAGATGTTGTGAAGGTGAAAATGAGTCTCATGATCGGTTTCTGTTTGGACTTTTTACAGTGAGACGCTGGTCATTTGAGTTTTGGGGGCAGTACAAACAGTATGTTCTCTATGTACTTGGGCTGCAACAGCTAATTGGATTAATCGATTATAATCAATTATTGAAATAATCGTCAACGAATTTAGTAATCGAATAATCGCCAACTGGGATATTTAATGGACTCTGACACAGGCCATGTTCTGTGAGAGAAGGTTTTATTTCCTAGACAGAGCAGTAAACAGTTAAAAACAATGTACATTTTGTGTTTTTGATTAAAAATATCATATGTATTACAGATGATATTTAATGTATATATGCTCTATATAAACATCTTCAAGAAGCATGTAGCTTTGTCTGATTTAATTTAGTATAAATTAAGTGATTTTTTGGTAGCATTATCACCAATTTTTAACAAAAACTATAAAACACCTCAGGTTTTTAACCATTTTACTCGCGCTTCTCTATCTGATTATTAATCAACTAAAAAGTAATCGACACATTAATCGATTATCAAAATATTCGTTAGTTGCAGCCCTACTATCTACTATACTATATATTTCAAATAATAGAAGTAAATGCCATTCATTACAAAATCATTTCAAAATGGACCTAAATAGTTTAACATTTTACTATTTTCAGATGAATAAAATATATTTTACATTCATTTATTTCATCTTTTCTTTTTCAATAGTCTAGAATTTGTGTCTCACCTCTTGTGATTTGTGTCTCGTCACACCTCTTTTTCGATTTTATACTGAAATCACTCACTCTGAAGTCATTTTGAACTGACAATGCTGTGAAATGTTGTATAGGGAGTGTTGCAAAAGGATGGCTTTGTGTAGCGTCAGACACAAGGCAAATTAAGTTTTTATTTAAAAACAACTTGTGTACTCATAAATTTCCTTTAGGAGTCATGCGAGGGTAATTTAAGAAACACTGACATGACATCTTCTGGCGGACCATTTAAGAATAAGAAAACCTTTATTAGTCCCTCAGTGGGGAAATTGCATTGTTGCAACAAAAGTACAGCACACAGTGGTATCACAAAAGAGCACACAGTGTATCAGAAGCCAGTCTGGCCAAAGATAATTAACTAAAAACTAAAAAAAAAACTAAACTACAAGAAAATAGGTGCTTCAAGTAAAATAAAATAATTATGGCACATAATAGTATAAATATAAATATTGCACAGGTTTCCAGAAGGTGCTGACAGTTAAACAATATTAAAACAATATTTAGGGGCGCAGGGTGACCGCAGTTTAAGATCCACCGCTCCAGTCCATGCGTGGAGCAGCAGTAGCCCTTTGTCATTTGTGTGCCATTCCAGATCCAGCTGCCCACCCTGGAGCCCGAGAGCAGCTCCTCCTCCGACAGCTCAGACTTCAGCTCCGAGGACGACAGCACCGTGGTCCACGTGAAGACGAGGTCCCGCAGCTCCAGCCCGCACAGGGAGGGCAAGCACCACCGTCACCACCACCACCGCCGCCCCCACGGCAGCGGCAGCCCCGGTCGCAGTCCGGCCAGCAGCCCCGAGGCGCCCGCACACGCAGAGCACACGGATGCTACTGACTCTGAGCGGCCAGCAGAGGGCGCCCACGGCCAGCTGCCTCCTCCTCCTCCTCCACATGAAGAGGCAAAGCAGCAGCAGCCGGAGGGAACAGGGGAGTGATCACAAAGCCAAAATGTCCTGTCTTTCATCAGAACATCCGCCCACACTGGTACGCTTTCTGACACGAAAACGTACAGTGGTGGATGCCATCCCTTTTCAGGAACAGTCTTCTGTGGGGTTTTTCCGCAGAAGGCTTCTCTTTGCCTTGAGTTGTGTGTGTCTTGTCTTGACGCTGTGCACGTTGTATAGTTTTGATTTGTACACGTCACGTCTGTCCTGTTGTTTCATTCTCAGGTGTGGGCAGTACAGGGACCTGTCGCCACGCATTCAAATACCTATAGACTTACTGTTATCAGAGTTTATCAAACAAAGGCTATAAGACACTATCCTACCTGTATTCCAACACTAATGTGAAACTCTGCATTGACTGGGGAGATGCATTTTATACAATCACTGATCACAAATAGGATCAGATTTTTTCTTGTCCAGAGAAAGTTACGGCTGCAGTCAGAAATGTTCAACGCCCTCACCTCAAAAAACATTACAATGATGTTTTGGGTCACTCCTAACAAGCTCCTTAAACCTCTCGAGTGGAGTCTTTGCCCATTCTTCATCTGTAAAAACCTCTCGGCCTCTGTGCTGCTGCTGCTGCCTTCTTTAAATCCCAACAAAATCAACAAAGATTTTCAATGGGACGTTCCAGGATCTTTTGGTCTTCTTGAAAAATCCTTAAAATCTTTTGGGGGTTGAATATTTCTGATTGTAACGGTATAGAAATAATGTATTCTTATGAAGACAAGGGCTGCACCATATAAGAAAAAAACATGCAATATTCGATAATGAAAATAGATTTTGACATAAGTTCAACTCTAACATAAATACAGTAGAAGTCCCTGTATTTACTCGTCAAAACTGTCTTACAATCAAAAAACTAAACCAGGACTAAAACAGGTCTACATGAAAACCAAATTAAGGGAATTAGAACTTAATCTGGACTTTTAAAATATGTTTATTTGGTCACTGAAGGCTCTGATGGGACAGTATTTTTCGAACTTTTCTCGCCAAGTACCACCTTAGAAAACATTTGGCTTTCCATGTACCTGGACTAAATGAGGTCTAAACCAGGTCTAATCCAGGACGCAAATAAATTCATGATATATTGTGCAGCCCTAGAGAGAGTACATCAGAGCAGGGAGCATTTAAACTAATCCACCAATGAGACCGAAGCCCGTCCCGTCCTGGTGCGTAAACAGAACCAAAGCAGGTGCAGAGTTTATGGCAGCCGCGGAGCACATGAGTCGATGTGGAGTAATGTCTTTAAATAGATCGGGGATGTGCAGAGGGCCCTCTCTCTGCTGAGTCTGCACAGCTGTCCACGAGGAGCGGGCGGCTTGAGTAACTACCGCTGGGCCGTAGAGGCAGAGGAGCTCACCAAAACACCAACAAACGGTCTATTCCAGTTATTTCTAAATGCAGATGTTACAGGAAAAGACCGAAGAAGGTGAAAATAATATAATTGTCAATTGCAACGTCCAACACTGGATTATGGGACCAATTCAGGGCCAGTTCATTAGACCAATGTTTCCCAACCAGGGGTACGGGGACCCCTAGAGGAACATGATCATTCTGCAGGGGGTACTTGGAATTTTTTTTATTTCCAAGATGATATAAAAGTATTTGCGAATTTTTTCATATTTAACTACTGAAATAGAATATTCAACTATTCAACTAAAGCTCAAGCGTCTCATTGACCAATTGTATGTGAAACTGAGAAATATAATTTTACAAATATAATTGGTCAAATATTTTAGGTTTAATAGCTTGTTTCAAGGGGTATTAAATTATTATTTTCTTTTTCAGGTTTATTTTTAACATAAAATATATAGTGAGATAATTAAGTGCCATAGGAGTTGTTATATTTTTTTATTTAAAATCAGAAGCATTATTATATTTTATATCTAAAAACATACAAAAATTACCATTAATGCCTAATGTCGTTAATTTGCAACATACCCCAACCAAAACAAACAAACAAATAAATATTTACAATGAAGTCAGTATAATTGATCTTTGTTCTAATAAAGACAGCATGTATGAGCTTATGAAGAATGACTGAAGAAGTGGGTACTCCAGATATGACAAAAAGCTCAGAGGTACACAAGACAAAAAAGGTTGGGAACCACTGCATTTGACTATGGACGGTCACCAAGGTCACTCTAAGTTTAGGGAAACACACAGGTGCTCACAGGCTGTAGAAACATGGGGAGTTAGGAGCAGAATTACTATTGGTTAGGTCACAACTAGATGCCGCTAAACCCTACACACCGCAGTTATTCTGTTGTCTCCAGTGATCTTATATTGAAGCAAATGTACGCTGTTGTAGCCATGTTTTAAAGGGGCTATATTATGCAAAATTGACTTTTTTGAAGGGTTTCTCCCAAGTTATAATGTTGTTTCCTTGTCAAAAACAGACCTGGAGTTGTGTTTTGTTTCATTCACGCCTGTTTGAGTAATACTGTAGTTTCGGAGGCCTCAGAACGCGCGGTTCCTCAAACCCTCGCCCACTCCAGGAAGCACTGACCAATCAACAACAAGCCCTCTACATCCAGTCTGCTCTCATTCATTTATCCAAAAAACGATGTACAGCTCTGTTTCCTCAGACATTTTTCATTTTGTAGTAAGATGTCATCATACAAAAGGTTAAGGAAGTGAAGCGCCTTTTTTCTTTGATTATGTTCAAAAGACCGTAACACTCTGCTGCTGTCTTTGCCTGTTTCTTTATGGCATCTGTAGAGTACTTTCTGTTTTCGGCTCGTAATGATTTTAAAGGCTCTAAAACATGCATTGCTGCTCTAGAGGCGACCAAGATTGGTTTAAAAAGATAAATAAAAGCACAATATAGCCCCTTTAACTATAGAACTATAGAAATGATGTTTAATTTTTGCAGCTATGAATTCAACATCTGCTGTTTTCACATGTTGGACCATTATTAGTGAACTAATAATGTCACGAGGAAGGCAAAGCTGTGTGTTTAGTCTGATCCAAAGCCATTTTTCGCTTCTCATAAAATATCACACTGGCACGGTGATATCTTATAGAAGACTGTATGTGTGTGTTATGATTTTTCTGTCTTTTTCCACTCCCTTAATCTGGTGCTGGTGGTGGTCGCTGCTGGGCCGTAGCTTAGGACAGTGTTTATCTGTTGTAATGGTAAGCTTCGTGTCCGTTAGCAGTTCCTCTGTCGTATGTGTGTGTGTGTGTTTTTACGGTTTCAGAGATGACAGGCGAGTGAATGGCGCGTGGATGTTTTGTTGCATGGTGCGCCGCTGGACATACTAAACATTCCAGTACTGTGACTTCGTGCCGTGCACAAGTGCTGTTTTTGAGCTCCTATTTGTTCAAATTGTGGCTGTGAAATTTTATTAGAATACCGGTAAAGATAGCATAACGTGTGATCTAAGTGTTAGGACCAGAGATGCTTTCATATATACACACTATCAACATCCAGTCATTTCATAGTGAAGTTATGTATTCTCCTGATGATTCCAAATGTTAAAAAAAATGAACTCCTGTTTGTAGTAATGTCTATAGGAAAGGATTAAGGTCACTGTAAAAAAAAAAACATTTTGGAGTTGTAACTTCACTGTAGTTGTAACTTTAAGCCAAAATTCAGAGAAGAATGTGTGAATTCCTTAATTTCCTTTGGGGTCATTAAAGTATCTAATCTGATCTGAATTCTGAAATTTAG
This sequence comes from Bostrychus sinensis, assembly GCA_020698575.1. Classification (NCBI taxonomy): domain Eukaryota; kingdom Metazoa; phylum Chordata; class Actinopteri; order Gobiiformes; family Eleotridae; genus Bostrychus; species Bostrychus sinensis. The sequence continues at coordinate 6,855,212 of CM036249.1, read as the reverse complement.
ATAAGAATAAAAAATAATAATGAGAAAGCTGTAAATCTGGGACTGAAGTTGAAATTCTCATAATTTTCAGAAAAAAGTTTTAGAAATTCTGGAATTTTATTCTAAAATTTAAAATTTTATTCTGTTTAAATAGTCAAAATTCAGAGTTTAAACGTCAGCATTATGAAAATTTTAATTTGAAATTTCTAAAATTATAGTCAAATTTTAAATAAATTCTGGTAAAATTGATTTAAAAATAACTCAAAGTCAGAAAAAAATTATTTTGATTTTTAAAAAGTCTAAATTATGGGATTTAAATCAGAATTCTGAGAATAAAGTTGTGATTATCAGATTTAAAAAGGAAAGTTGAAATTAAAAGGAAAAAGGTTGAACTCAAACAAAATAAAATTTTAGAAATGCATATTTAAAATTTTGAATTAAAGTACCAGAATTCCTAAAATTTTTAAGCGAATCATGAGAATTCCAACATCAACTTTATAATATTTATCATAATAAGGATAAAATCTGAATTTTGATAATCCTGACATTGTTTGATGTAACTTTTTTCCAGTGTCCTGAGCCTCCTCTGTGTGTGCTGCTGTACTTTAGCTGAGTTAGGTTCTAGTACAATGTAGAGATATGCACCATATTAGGAAGTCTGTGATGAATATTGCAGTGATCTTTATGAAAAGTCTGTCTTCAGAATGTTTCTCTTTATGTGGTTAAATAGAAGATTATATATGTAAAAGAAAGTATTATAATATATATATATATATATACGACAAAACAAGAGACAATCTATGCCGCAAAGATTATTTTAATTATGTATTTATTTTTTTATTTGAATAAGAAGCTGAATTCTGCTGGACAGTGGAGGAGCGTTATTTAAAACAATCATTATTTTGTCTTCAGTTCTGGAGCTACAGCTGCAATCAGAAATGTTCAACCCCCTCACCTCAAAGGAATTTATAATGATGTGAATGAAAGATAATGAAAATAAATGACAAAAAACTCATTAAACAACAAACCCAGGCCTGTGGGCAGTATTATTCAGCCCTTAGTTTCAGGACTTTGTGGAGCATCCTTTCACTTTTATAACTTCTAACAAATGTTTTGGGTCACTGCTAACGAGCTTCTTGCTCCTCTCCACTGGAGTCTTCTTCTCCTGCAGAAGCCTCCAGCTCAGTGATGTTTGATGGCCTCTGTGCTGCTGCTGCCTTCTTGAAATTCCATCAAAAATTTTCAACGGGATTTAAATCTCCAGACTGAGAAAGCCACTCCAGGATGTCCCAGGATCTTCTGGTCTTCTTGAAAAATCCATAAAATCTTTTGTAGGTTGGATATTTCTGATTGCAAAGGTACATGATTTATTTTTTTGTAAATGTGGCTCTGATTCTGTCTGGAGTGTTCTACTGCTGTGTGTTCAACTGTGTCCAAAACAAAACGCTGTCTGTATGACGTTATTCTGGTATAAAAGGTTTGTAATTGAACTGTGAGATGTCGCGTCTTCATTTTGTTCTTTGACTCATAAATTTGTCAGCGGTACACTTCACTGCAGGTTGAATCCAGAGTTTGGTAAATGATAAATCATCCCTGCATGGGCACTCAAAGCACTTTGCATCAAGGAACCGTACTCACAGCACTCACACATTCATACACCAGTGTGCACACACACTGACCGGGCGCCGTTTGTGATGAAACCTTCTGCATTTAGCTAGGCTTGGGACTGGCACAAAGAATATTCTGGCTTGTGGCTGGATTGAAAGCACAACTTTTTGGCTCCCCCTCTGTAGTTAATCATACAATAACATTTTCTCACCAGCTCACCAAGTCAGTGTTTTAAAGTTACACTGTGTAACTTTTCTCCTAAATATGTGGGGCATACTGACTTGTTTTTGTGATTTTTTTTTGAGCGATTATAAGGCCTGAGGCGCGATCTGTTGCTCCGAGCGGGGCTTCTGTACTGAGAAACCGCCCTCGCAACTTGGCCGGGAGCGCTCCGCTGTTCAGGAAGAGTCACGTGACAGGAAACGACTTGCTTTACGGCATTCCCCCTTCAGCTCTTATACCTGAGGTGCAGTATAACCATGAAGCTACTTTTAGCGTTGTTATTTTCGCCAGTTCGTCAGGGCCGAAGGACACAAGAAGATGAAGACAATGTCGGACGAGGCAAGAAAAAGAAAATGTGAAAGGGACCGCACCAGATCACAGACAAGAGTCAACATCGGACAGACTTTTGCTCGCTGGCGTCAGATGAGAGACAGAGAAGGCTGCAAATCGGATCACGTTTTTGCATCTTTATTGTTGGGCAGGTAAATTAGCCTCTTTATTTTTTCTTTAGAACGTGCTTTTTCATACAGTTATTAGTTGTTTTAATGCGGCCATTGCGCGATAAGCTAACGCTAGCGCTAACTCTATAGAAGATCCAATCTGCGGCCACACAAGTGGTTACAGAAGTTTATACAGTAAATATGAATGCACTCTCTAGTCCCATTGTTAGTTTGACGTAACGCACGCTCGCACAGTTTCAGAAGGAGGAGGGGCCCTAGTGTTTACGTTTTGCGACAGTGCAGTGGCACCTGTGGCCTCTAGAGGCGCAAGACCGGGAATCTTACACAGTGTAACTTTAACTTTCATAACAAATGTGCACTTGTCACATGGTGATGGCTTTAAATGACCTTTGGCCTGGAGTCAGCTTTGAAGCTCTGTGTGTTTTGAGGGAGGAACCCAGTTTCAGGGTAAAAGTGATCACGTGAACTGCCATTTAAAGGTGAACTAGTTTTAATGTTTTGGATAAATGTCGCTCCAAATACCAGCTCAAATGAACTACCGGACCTATGTCCTCTTCAAAGCCATCACTCACCGTTCACACTGCAAACACTTGGTTTCATTTCAGGTGGAAGTGTGCTACATCCCCCAGCAGATCCTGCACAGTGTTTATCTGTAGGAATGGAAAGCTCCGAGTGTGAGGATGTCCATTAGCAGTTCTCCTGTTGTGTGCTGGAATTCTCATAATTCCCAGAAAAAAATGTAGGAATTCTGATTCTAATTCTAAAATTTTAAAATTAAATTCATTACATTAAACATTAAAAAGAAATTAATTTAATTCTGAGAAAAAAGTCCAAATTCAGAGTTTAAAGTCAGATTTCTGTGGAAAAAATTTGAATTTTTGAGCAAAGCCAGATAAAAAAAATCAAATTTCTGAAATTATAGACACATAATGAATAAATTCAGATCAAATTAATAAAATAATAATTCTAAAAAGTCAGAATTGTGAGATATAAGTCAGAATTCTGAGATGAAAGTTGTGATATTAAGATAAAAAAAAAAGAATAAAGATTTCTGAGAGAAAATTTGAATTAAAGAAGTATGAAGAAAGTTGAAATAAAAAGGAAAAAGGTTGAACTCAAACAAAATACAACTTTAAAATAAATAATTACATTTTATAATTAAAAGAATTCCTAATTTTTTTTCAGAGAATCTTCCAGCTTCAACTTTATAATATTTATTATAATAAAGAATTTTGACCTTGTTTGATGTGACTTTTTTCCAGTGTCCTGAGCCATCACACTAACCAACTTTAAAGTAAAAGGTAAATAAATGTCACATTCACAAATTCAAACAGCAGTGAGCACAGACACTGGAGGCGAGGAGGGTTAAGTGTCCTGCACCAGGAGACTGACGGTGGGAGGAGGGAACTGTCAGCTTTCTGGTAAGTGGCTCTACTCCCTGAGCTACTGTACAGGAGCAGAAATACAGTAAAATGTAAGGTAACATGCACATATGAAGTATTACTATGCAATAATGAGTAAAGGCTTCTTAGTTTCTTGCTCCATCTTCTTATAGTAGTACAGTTTCTTATGGGGTAACCACAACAAATCAATCTCACAATGATTTGGCAAATTTTTACACAAAACACAACCAGCCACATGCTGCGACTGGAGAAGGCAATGTGGGTCACCCCCAGCACGCAGTAATTAGCATACTGATTTAGGTTTAATGTCACATGGTGATGGATTTAAATGACCTTTTGTGCCAACTTTAAGATCTGTATGTTTTGCAGGAGGAACCCAGGTTCAGGATAAAACTGATCATGTGAACTGTCATTTAAAGGTGAAATAGTTGTTTTAATGTTTTGGGTAAATGTCGTTTTAAATCCCAGTTCAAATGAACTGCCGGACCTATGTCACTTTAAACTCATCACTCACCGTTCACACTGCAAACAGTTTCATTTCAGGTGGAAGTGTGCATTTGATACATCCACCAGCACGTCCTGCAGCGGTAACAGCAGGTGCTTCTTGCATCATGCTTGGGGCCTCTGTAGAGAATGTCTACTCTGCACATTCACAATGACAGACCCCTGTATGCCCTGATGCAACAGCAGCAGGACGGAGCCACTGTTCTGACTGAACACAGAGGAAAGAGCAAGGTTACATCATATTGAGAACAATGTAAATTGTCATATTATTAGATTATATTTGAGTTTATTCTGATTACATCATGGTCAAGCTCTATGGTCCCACACACACAGACTCCTCACCTTCAGAGAGACTGGTTCTGATTGTGGGTTCATTAGCTTTTACAATGTAAAATGTTTATATTTACAAAGAGAATAATCAAAGTCAGATATGAAGGGTGAAGAGGTTAATGAGTTAAAAAAGCTATAAATGTTGTTACTTTAGGTCATTGTAAGACTGGCTTATGCTTTTATGCTAAGTATTAAAGGTACACTTGAGCTTTAGTAATCTATGTATGTTATTCACATTTTGCTGGTTATACGTATAATCAAGCTTCATATAATCTTTATATATTCATTATAGTAAAAAACTTCAGTGCTGTGAGTGTTTGCAGTGTCATGATAATGTCATGTGGTCATCTTCATGCATTTTTGGAGAAATGTGCCACTTTGTAACTGTGAGAGAAACACACTGGGCCTCACTGTAGAGAAGATAAAACACACAGAGGGACAGAGTTTAACTTGGTTCCTGGTTGACATCAGAATTAAAGGGAACATACCATGATGGGCGTGTCACAGGCGACCTACATTACATCATGAGGTGTAAATTTCCACTAATAACTTTAATGATTTATATAACTCCTTAATAACAATAATGACCTGGATGAACTTTTGTGGACATGACAAACTGAGCGTCTGCAGCAGGAGCAGGGGTTGGCATCATTTCCATTGGGATGGTCCCATATGTTTGTTTACAAACTAAATTTGAGTAGCAGCTGTCTAGATGAATAATAACTTGTTATTTTCAAGGACATATGGAAATGAGTGTTATCAGAAATGATATGATGAATGTGGGAACAGGACATGAGCTCCGTTTGTTGTGTCATGCAATAAACTTTACTCCGCCGGACTCTCTCTCCTCTGCTCCTTGTTTTTGGATATATCATGTACTTTTTATTCTACAAGGGGCTTGAAGGTCAGGTGGAGCAATACATTTACTGACTTAATGCAACTGTTACCGAGCAATAGTTCCCCCATGGTCCTGAATGGCTTTTTCTTGATATTTCTCTCCATGATGGCGCATCCTTATCCTTGCTGTTAGTGCATCTTTTTCTCCCACACTTGTCACTCTACCTTTCCACTCAACTTTAGAGGAATATGCTTGAATATAGCGCTCTGTGAGCAGCCAGCTTCTTCCAAAACCCTTACCCTGCTTGTGGAGGGGGTCAGTGACTGCACAACAGTCTTCTCCGTGATCGCGCAGCCACTGAACCAAACGCGAAGAGCAGAGGAAACATTTAAAGGCTCAGGAAACCTTTGCAAATGTTTTCAGTAGTTATATATTCAGTCTTAAACTACACAATACTGACACAATGTTCTTCAGAAGCATCTGTGGGCCTGTCTGTCCATTCCAGTGCGATAGTAGCACACGAAGTTAAGCGGGTCACCCATTAACCAGAGGGGTGGTTGTTCGATTCCCGCCCTGGCCCACTGTTGTGTCCTTGGGCAAGACACTTCACCCACATTGCCCACTCCAGTCACAGGAAGTGGCGTGCAATTGATTTGCTGTGGTGACCTTGTAATGGAGCAGCCAAAAAAATCAAAAACCATAGAACCATCCACAGAACTAGTCATAAACGTGTTCACATTAATGCATGCAAGTTTACCATAGGCCGCCTCACAAAATAGCATTCAGTACGTACTTTTCCTTAAACATACTTTTACTTGTACTACTTAGTATTTAGTAAGTTGGTCTCTAAATGAGTACAAGTATTTTTGATCTTGTTGAAGTGGATAGCACACGAGTTTGCTTTGCACTCAGAAGATCACAAGTTTAGGGGACAGTAGTAGAAGTAATAGTATTTTGCTATGCAGGAACATAAAATACTCTGTACCCTAGAAAAACTTTACATTATGTTTGTTACCTTTGCTAAAATAAATTGATTCTTTTTCAGAATCAGAATCAGAAGATTTTTATTGCCATTGTCAGTGAACAACACAATTCACAAACTAGGAACTTGTTTCGGTGCTAATGTGCAACATATAACACTAATAATAATAATAAAAAATATCACTATGATAAAAAAGAAACTTTAAAAATATAAAATACAAAGTATAAGGGCATGCAAAGGAATAAGTTTACTAAGTTAAATAGCCAGATAAAATTAGGCGATAAAATATTGCAATGCGCTGCCCTTTTCTTCTAATTTATAAAAATAATTGGTAAATTAAGTGATAGCACTCTCACCTGAGTGTAGTGTACACTTCTTCTCTGACCATGTGAAGAGCAGGTCTCTGTAAAAGCATTAACAGGACCTCATCAGTACATTCATCAGTACAGTAGTACTCCTGGTGGTGTTATCTGTTGTTTCTGCAGCACAGGTCTGACCTGAGGACAGAGACGTATCTTGTGATGACGCTCACACTGGTGGAGTGGACACCTAAGTGCTCCATAATCAGGTTTAGTAGAAGGATAAAATCAGTTGTTCTCCACAGGTTCAGGTTATCAGAGTGTACAGGAGACAGCTGGACCTCTGTGATACCTTTAAAACAGAGAATGGAAAGATGTGGTACTTCAGGCTAACATCTGCACACATAAGCTGTGGCCCACCAGCCTCAACCCCACCGCTCACCCACAACCTCAGCCTTTTAATTTATTAGAAATGTAAAACTTGACCAATTCACCACCATTCAAAATACTATTGACTTCAATCTGAAGAGCCATGACAAACTTAGAGCTCTAACTTTAGCTTCAGGCCAATGTGAACCAGTAGTTCTCTCTATCTCATATAACATCAGGTCTTGCATTTGTAAGTATGTATATGTTTAATTTTAACTTAGTGGAGCTGTACACTTGAACCTGACAGACCTAACTGGCCCTGGGCTAATTTTTGAGTGAAGGTCCTGCTGTAATTAGATTTGGGCCCTGTCCAGGCTGGCCCTCTGCATTCATTTGTTTCAGGGAGTAAGATTTCAGGAGGGAGCAATGCAACATTTCTGTTTTACCGTAACTCCACATCTGCTTAGAACACTTGGATTAGATTTTTTAGCTTCTCTTTTAGCAACATGATGGTAACAGATAAATGGGCTGACTGTTTCGTAGTGACGGCAGTTTAAGCTCTGAAATGATCAAAACAAGTCCAGTGTCGGTGTATGCGCTTTAAAAACTCGCAGGAGCACTTCCTGGTTTCACAAGTCTACATAGAGCCATGAGACAGAGCGTTTATGGCTCAACAAATTGAATTTAAGATTTTTTTTAGTCCTGTCTACACCTCGATGGGTCTGAGCTGTTGTTCAGACGCAGTGCAGTGGATACATATGCAGTGGAAATCCTGTGCCATACCAATAAACAAGCTTTATGTGAAGCTAGCAGCTAGCAAAACAACATTTTGGAGGCCCATGGATCTAACCAAGGAGAGACTGTCTGTGAAATAATTTAAAGTTTAATGATTGAATGATTTTGGGTTAGGGTTAACATGAGGGAGACCGAGTTAAAAAGTACACAATGTTTGATGACGCCAAAAAAAGCAATGTTGGTCCTTCTGAAAGATCTGTTGGTTTGTCAGTGTTTTATATTTGTTGTTATTTAGATAATGATGGAAGCAACCGCCTACTACCTTTTCATTGTAGACAGATTTGTTTGTCTAAAGTGATGTCAACAGAAGGCCATGTCCTCTAAAAGGAGGTCTTCATGGACTGTAAACTACTAAATCATCTACAACAGTGTTTCTCAAACTGTGGTCTGAGCTTCCCTGTACGAGGCCCTCTTGGTACTAGAGGAATGACTTAAGTCCTGGTTTTGCTCTCATTTGGTCCTGGTTTAGTCCTGGTTTAGACCTGCTTTTGACCTGCTTTTGTCCTGGTTTAAAACTAGTTTAATCCTGATTTAGATCTAGTTCAGGCCTGGGTTGGGCTTGTTTCCTTTAAAGATAGTAGTCAATAGAGGTGTAACAATACAGTAACTATATCATTTTTTTTTCCTCCTGTGATACAACCTCATCAATACACATGACCTTGTATCAAATCGTATTGTTTTCTAGGACGTTTGTATCGATGAAATATCAATTGATAATATCGGAAATATCGATATTCACTCTCTGTGTACTGGACATAATCAACTCTGGCCACGATGCTACATTTGAGAGTAAACTTTTTTTAATGACCATTGTTCAAGAAAAAAATAATACCTATTTCATAAGCATGCCATTTGCGACAATGAGTGCCAGAAAGCATTTTGGTCTTGGTAAGAAAAGATCTCGAATCAGCGACAGTAATACACCTTTGTGCATTCCAGTGGGGAGGTAGTTGCATCAAATGTACACTCACCGGCCACTTTATTAGGCACACCTGTCCAACTGCTCGTTAACGCAAATTTCTAATCAGCCAATCACATGGCAGCAACTCAATGCATTTAAGCTGTAGACATGGTCAAGATGATCTGCTGCAGTTCAAACCGAGCATCAGAATGGGGAAGAAAGGTGATTTAAGTGACTTAGAGAAAATATCCAGTGAGCGGCAGTTCTGTGGGCGAAAATGCCTTGTTGATGCCAGAGGTCAGAGGAGAATGGCCAGACTGGTTCGAACTGCTAGAAAGGCAACAGTAACTCAAATAACCACTTGTTACAACCGAGGTCTGCAGAAGAGCATCTCTGAACACACAACACGTCCAACCTTGAGGAAGATGAGCTACAGCAGCAGAAAACCACACCGGGTGCCAATTCACACAGGTTCACCAAAATTGGACGATAGAAGATTGGAAAAAAGTTGCCTGGTCTGATGAGTCTCGATTTCTGCTGCGACATTCGGATGGTAGGGTCAGAATTGGGCGGTAACAACATGAAAGCATGGAACCATCCTGCCCTTTATCAACGGTTCAGGCTGGTGGTGGTGATGTAATGGTGTGGGGGATATTTTCTTGGCATACTTTGGGCCCCTTAGTACCAATTGAGCATCGTTGCAATGCCACAGCCTACCTTTATGCCTTTATGACCACAGTGTACCCTTCTTCTGATGGCTACTTCCAGCAGGATAACGCGCCATGTCATAAAGCTCCAATCATCTCAGACTGGTTTCTTGAACATGACAGAGTTCACTGTACTCAAATGGCCTCCACAGTCACCAGATCTCAATGCAATAGAGCACCTTTGGGATGTGGTGGAACGGGAGATTGGCATCATGGATGTTCAGCCGACAAATCTGCAGCAACTGCATGATGCTATCATGTCAATGTGGACAAAACTCTCTGAGGAATGTTTCCAGTTCCTTGTTGAATCTATGCCACGAAGGATTAAGGCAGTTCTGAAGGCAAAAGGGGGTCCAACCCAGTACTAGCAAGGTGTACCTAATAAAGTGGCCGCTGAGTGTATATGGCATATTTATGACCTATTTAAATGTAGCTCACAAATGCGATGTAGTTTAAATATAATGACTTACTTTCTGGCATAACCAAACAACAGATGTGTACAAGAGCAGTACAGTGTTTGCACATTTGCAGCGCAGTGTCAATGTAACCGGCACACGTTTGCTTTGGCTCAGGACTGGAGTCTGATGTAAAATGTCATCACACAACAAGAAATAAGCCGAGCCATTGCCTCGAAATCACGTGTCAAACCCCACTTGGGCTTTCACACACCAACACCGAGACCCAAACAAAAATAAAAACCCAAAATAAGACCGTGAGGCGCTGCGCTTTTACGCGTGGAGCTTGGTTTTTCTGCTGACACCGCGAAGCTTCCGACTCGGCGGCGGTAACACATTTGACAGCGCACATGGCCCTTGAACAGTGTCCCCACCCCTCTCGTGCTCACGCTGGTGGTACGGTCCGCCTTTCCTCGTGACGTCTGCGCGCGCCTGCCCTTGCTTCCGCGGATAAATACTGCGGCTCTGCGCCATGAGGCTCAGCAGGATTCAGGAGGAGCACAACTGAACTGACCGACCTCTGAGGGGGAACGAGAAGAGGAAAAAAATAAATAAAATAAAAAAAGGACACAATCCCTTTATCAACGACAGCAGCACGCGTTTTTAGTGTTAACCCAAACCTCCGCGGCAGTAACGATGATGAACGGACAGATGAACGGTTTCCACAACTCGCTCATTGACGAGGACTGCTTCTTGTTCACCTCGGAGTCGGTTGGAGAAGGACATCCCGGTAAGAACCACGCACACAAGGCACACAGCACACTCACGCCGGTTTTAAAGGCGTTCACCGGCCTCATACTCACGTTTTTTTCGCGACTTTAAGCTGCGCCGTGTCCAGAAATGCCACGTTTAGTCACAAATATTTGAATTACGACGGCCTTTTTCAGCGAGGCCGGGCCGGCATTTGGAGCACGCTAATACAGGCTGTAGCTAACCCACATGAGCTAGAGCTAATTTACATTGCACAGTAATAACCCCGCATGTCCTCTCCTCCTCCTTTTTAGCATCAGACTTGGTTTAAACGCAAAATGCAAAACAAAAAACGACACATTTTATAATTGAACTGTGTTACGCCCTTGTTTCTACCTTTTAATACAGAACTCTCCGTTTTGGACTCTAGAAAAGCGCTATTGATGTGGTATGAATCATAATAAAAGGCCTATAGGCAGTGTGTGCTGTTTTATAAGTTTTCACGCGCCTGTGTCTTCCGGTGCCCGGTCTATTCCGCGCGCGCATTGCAGATGACCCACGTGGGAATGATGAAATGGCGACTTTTGTAAGGCTCAGAGCCACTCCCACCAACTGTATCCCAAGCGTTGTAGTAGTAATAAGTACTTCAGGCGTGGGTCGCTCACTTTACCAACATTTTGGAAGACAGTAGCCATCAAAAAACATCTGCATGCGCATTTTAAAGCTGTTGTGAGGGCGCCATACACGCGCTGTGTGTTGTCGTTTAATAACAGCGTCATTATTAAGAGTTTAGGAGGAAGGATGGTTGTGACTATAAAGACAGAGAGGAATAAATGAGTAATAACACATGGCAAAACGTCATACAGTGTAACTAACTCTGACTTAACTGACATGCAGTAGGCTACAGAGTCACCCAACTGTTTATTTTGGTTTGAAGAATTCCTGTCAATACAAGATGAAGAAAACTGTGATGGTGCGTAATAATTACAAAAAAAAATTATAAAAAGGTGCTAAAGATGTATAATCTAAAGGACAGTGCAGGTGTAAAAAGGAAAATAAACTTAGATTAATGAAAAGAATAAATAAATACAGAACAGACGAGACCTGGAAGTTATAACACCACTGCTGTAAATGGTTAACACGTGTATGAATAATAATGTGTAATTTCAGAATTGAGAAAGCCTCTTGGATGAGAAGTGAAACATTAACTTTGTAAACCAAGTCCAGATGACTTTCTTAAACCTTTTGTGAATATTGTGAAACTTAGTCAGACCATAAGGTTTCACTTGGCTCTTTTTTTTCCTTTTTTTTTTTCCTAATTCCAGACAAGATCTGCGACCAAATCAGTGATGCTGTTCTCGATGCCCATCTCAAGCAGGACCCTGATGCCAAAGTTGCTTGTGGTAAGACTTTGAAATATCAAACAGGTTTAAAGCAATAAACTTTATTATAAACATGCTCATTATTTCCTTTTTTGCAGAGACCGTTGCTAAGACGGGAATGATTCTGTTGGCCGGTGAGGTGACCTCTCGTGCTGCTGTGGACTATCAGAAAGTTGTTCGTGACACCATTCGCCAAATCGGATATGATGACTCATCCAAAGGTAACTGATAGCCTGTGTCATGAGTCTTCGAGTGTCTGTTGGGCCACGCTTTGATTGTTCTTGGTGCTCTTCAGGTTTTGACTACAAGACCTGCAATGTTTTGGTGGCCTTGGAGCAGCAGTCGCCTGATATCGCTCAGGGCGTGCACATCGACCGCAACGAGGAGGACATTGGGGCGGGAGACCAGGTCAGATAGATTTCTTTCCATGTTGTCCTTGAGTGAAAGGCTTGTGTTAAATAATAAATGTGTCTTCCACAGGGCTTGATGTTTGGTTATGCCACTGATGAGACAGAGGAATGTATGCCTCTCACTATCGTGCTCGCACACAAACTGAACGCCAAGATGGCCGAGCTGCGACGCAACGGCACTCTGCCCTGGCTCCGGCCGGACTCTAAGACCCAGGTAAAGACAGGATAGGTGTGGGGAACAAGAACGTACAGTGCAGCTCTGGATATGGCTAAAAATTCACCAAAAAACTAGGATAGGTTTATTGCTCCTTGTTACTGAAATGGTTAGTTTTCTCCCTTTGCTGTGGATTTTACTCTCTACTGTAATCCAGCCACAGGGGTTACACTTTTTGTAAAAATTGGACTTTGCTTTCCCCCTCATGCAGGTGACTGTGCAGTACCGCCAGGACCGTGGGGCCATGCTGCCAGTGCGCGTCCACACCATCGTCGTCTCTGTCCAGCACGACGAGGACATCTGTCTGGAGGAGATGAGGGACTCCCTCAAGGAGAAGGTCATCAAAGCCGTGGTCCCCTGCATCTACCTGGACGATGACACCATCTACCACCTGCAGCCCAGCGGGAGGTTCGTCATCGGAGGACCACAGGTAAAGAACTTCTCATACACTACAGAGCTTATACAAAGAGACTCCAGACAGCCTTATAGCAGTAAATTGGCCATAATAAAATGTGTTATAATTTTGTCTGACCCCCAGTATTTCTAATGGTATGTGGGCTTCAAATACGGTTTTCTATCAAGGCTTGAAACCTGATTCAAAGTACTTGCCCTGAATAAAGCACGTGAGGCTCATATCAATGATGTGTGTGTGGTTCCAGGGAGACGCCGGGCTGACGGGGCGCAAGATAATCGTGGACACTTACGGAGGCTGGGGCGCTCACGGCGGTGGGGCTTTCTCTGGTAAGGATTACACAAAGGTGGACCGCTCGGCTGCATACGCCGCCCGCTGGGTGGCCAAGTCTCTGGTGAAGGCCGAGCTCTGCCGCAGAGTCCTGGTCCAGGTAAGACCTGTTTGTTCTACATTAACAGTTGCTCTCTGGGGGATTGGCTGGTTTAAGTTCTACCATGCCACAAAATTTGTCAATGACACTTGTGTGCCGTAATAGGTGTCATATGCCATTGGAGTTGCCCATCCCTTGTCCATTTCTATCTTCCACTATGGGACGTCCAACAAGAGTGAGAGGGAGCTGCTGGACATTGTGAGAAAGAACTTTGATCTTCGCCCTGGAGTCATTGTCAGGTAACACATGAACTGAAACAGGTTTTAGTAGAATCATTGACGTCTTCAGTGTAGTTAGTGCTCAGTTCAATCTTATTGTAGGAGCTTTCTAGGCCATAAATAATAGGACCCTTCATGGCAGTTGTGCTACAGTTGGACCTCACCTCATCAATTCCCTAAAGCAGGGGCTAGCCTTGTTCTCTTACAGGCTATTCACTGAACACAGTTGTACTTGTAGGTGTGTTTTAGTCCCCAGCTGACTGTATTAGTTTACAAATGTCCACTCAGCTTCTTGGTATCAGAAAGCTTTTGTAGCTTCACTGGTTAAATGTTATTTACATAAACCAGAGAAGTGGTTTTTGTGTGCGAGTTGCAGTCAGGCTCCACTCAGGGATGTGGTAAGTGCCCAGTTTGATGCATGCCTCTGACCTGAGCCGATGCTTTAACAGGATGGGTGGTGACTTCTTACATGTAGCCTGCTTCATTTTCTTTTGACTTCTTTTCTCATAAAATTGTAACTAGTTTGTTTGAATTAATAATGACTACTTCTAGCTCTACCTTTCCAAGTACCACATTATTTGTAGGACCAGATTATTGCTGCTCTACCCACCTCTGGTCTAATACCCGTAGTGTAATACTGCGCTCTGTCAGCAAACGTTTGTGTGTGACTGCTGCTAAATGTGTTGATTATGTATTCCAGGGAGCTGGATCTGAAGAAGCCCCTTTATCAGAGGACCGCGGCCTATGGGCACTTTGGCCGAGAGTCCTTCCCATGGGAGGTCCCCAAAAAGCTCAAATACTAAACGTGTTAAGCTTTTCCCCCCAGGCTTGTTGGTGTATACTACAGAGAAGCCTCCAAGTCTCCAGGGGAGAAATGCACTTCTCACATTATGGAGTCTTTCCTCACGCCACCTCCCTTTTGTCTTGTTACTGTTAGCAGTGTCATCCTGGGTCCCACATGTTTAACTCTTGCACCATTTCTGACCCAGTGTTTCGGAGTAGCTGCGGTTCAGGTTCTCATTGGCATTCCTCAGTGGTCAAAGTAGTTAGTCTTTTTTCTGTTTCCTGGTGTTGCGTGTTAGGACAAATGTGAAAAGCCTTCCTTTCATGGTGCTACTGGTGTTAGTGTGTCAGGTTTGAAGTGTTGTCGGGTGGTCCTTATGCAGCTCTCTCAAACATTCCTCTGTCAGTTGTAGTTAGTAACCCAGTGCTCCTTCTCCTTTTTGGTTTCGCTTTATTCCCTTGTCTTCGTGGAGGATGCTAGAATGGCACAATTAAAATTCAAGGGTTGTTGCTGTTTCTCAAAAAATGCTATGCATTGCCGGCTAGAGAAAAAGCCAAGTCCTAATGAGGCTCTGAATGAGCAGCTCCTCAGATTCCCCACAGACCTTAGCTGTTTTCTGACGTAATACAGAAAAGTCAGAAGCTGCTGTCACTGCTCTGGTCTGCAGAGGGACTGGTTATACTTGAAATGATAGAAATTGGATTGTTTATGCATTAAAATTCAATTTTAAACGCGTCCTTTTTAGCATTTGAAATGTAGTTGGCACGTTTCTGGTTCCAAGTCTACTGATGGCAGGTGTGGCTACAGAGAAACCTGCTCCATCTGTATTCTTAAAGCAGGGACTACTTTGCCTTATTCTCTATGGGCTAGTACTCAAACCTCAACACTATTTATTTGTTCTCTGAAACACGGCGTGGATACAGAGAAGCCGAGTTTTCAGAAGGCAGCTTTATACTGGTATTGACTCTTGAATACTTTTGACTTGACCTTTTTTTAGGGATGGACGTGAGGCGCCAGAGTGTGTTACAGAAAAGCTTTGGTTTGCCTCATGAGCAAAGTGTCAACTTAAATTTTTTTTACCAGCAGATTATATTTATGAGGTTCTTGGTGTTTGGAAATCCCTTTTTAAAATGTCTGGTGCATTGGTAATTTGGCTCTTATCTGACCCCAGAGGACGGTGACATTTGGCTGGTGTGGTACAGAGAAACCGGCCTTGTTTACACGTCCGTCTCACTGCGGTCTAGTTTGGTTTGTTTTCCCACTCGGAGTTCACCTGTTGGGTAACGTAAGCTTAAGAGTGCCTTTTCTATTCCTCTATCTTTGCTTTGCGCCTCTTCTCCCCTGCATCCACTCCAGAGTAAACCCCCCCCCCCCAGACTGTCATATGCTTCATGTGTAGATGCTCTGTAATAAACAACCACTCCCTCATACCTTGTGTGTTTCATTCTTAAAAACAAACAGCACCCACACCTTAACCTTTTTGATTGTGTTATGTGGTTTTACAACAGCTCCTGTGCAATGAGCTGAAGACCTAACAGTGAGGTAACTTCCACTGTTCCAGTTTGGGTATGTCAACAGTGTAAACCGGTTTTCAGTCAGGTCCAACCCCACATATCGCAATCACATGCAACTCTGACATAGTAAACACATATGTATACAAACTATGGCTGCAGTAATTTATGACTAAATTAAACTTTATTTAGTTGGTAGGACTCCTAAAATTAGTTGGTTCAAATTTCATCTGGATCATCTTCATTACAGCCCGGATCAATGAAGGGTTGTCAGGAAGGGCTTTTGTTGTAAAGCCCTAAGCCAAATGCACGCTTAAGAGGCAGCTGATCTTAGTGGTGACCCCAGAAGAAAGGTTGAAGTTGAAATGAAAGAAGGATTGTCCATTGCATTGATTAGCTTTCCTGACACTGTCTGTACTGCTGAAGGTTAACCCCTGCCCCTAAAACATTTTCTTGGAACAAAACCAATCAGTCAGCCAACATTTTACTGCCCAGGAACACATTTAATTCCACTTCGTAAATAACTTGACAGTATTTTATTTTATTTAAAGGACTATTTGGCAGAGACCGTGTACATTAACATCGCTGCAAATGTACCAAAGTTGGCCAAAAAGCTATTATTGTCCCTCCAGAAAAGATTTGGCTTTCAAAGTACCTTCCTAAATGAACTAAAATGAGCATTTACTAAGTCAAGACGGGGACAAAACCAGGAATAAAACAGGACTACACCAGGGCCAATCTAGAATAAAACTGGTCTAAACCTAAACTAAATCAGCACATAACAAGAGCTAGGCCTAATCTAGGTCCTCCAATTAGGGCAAAAAAAAAAAAAAAAAGATCCTCAATGAAATCAAATACAAACCTTATCTTTTCAATGACCATAAACAAAGTTGATTATACTGTGTTTGCACAAGTACAGAGTCAGACATCTGCACTGAAACAAAGGCCAAATGTGCAAATGATGATAACCACAGACTTGGACATAGATTTAAAGATTATTGTCATTCAGTTAAATAAGTGTACACAGAACAAAATTAAGTTGCATTGGCAGTAAAAGCAGACAGCACTTGGATGGTTGAAGTCTATGTTATCAGTAATGTCTGGTCTGCACCGTTGTGGAGTCACTTTTGTCTGAACAGTCCTTGATTTGAACACAAGGCAAACGCAACAAAGCTCACAGGATTGTTCTCAGTATTAAGTTGTAAGCCTGAACAAGTTAAATCATGCTACAGGGTAAATATCACATGCTGAGCAAAACATGATCTGACTTATCAAAAGAGAAAAGCTCACTAGGCTATAATCTGACACTCTATCTTTATATCACAAAGAGGAGCCTTGTCACAATATTTTAGACGTATCTTTGGTTGGATTTAAAGAAGGCAGAAGCAGCAATTACCCAAAATGTTTGTTAAAAAAGTGAAAGGATGCTCCAGAAAGTACAAATACACAGCTCTTACTGACATTTGCACAGGCCCTGTTTGTATACAGCGCTCCAGGCCAAACTCTGCTGCTGTGGGATCTCATTACATGTGACATTAAAGTGGGCGAGAGATGATCTGAAGTCAGGTGACACACACGAGCCAGCATGCACATAGACATACTGTATCTGCTGCTGGAGTACATGATAAGGCCGTGGCGCCAGGTTTATGACTAAATATGAACTTAATGTGCGCCTGAACTCTTGATCTTTTCACTGTGCTGCTTGTGAACTGCAGGGACATGCTGTTTTCTATAGGCTGTGGAATAAGTCCATTAGCTCTAAAACAAGAGGAAAAGAAACTAAAATTGCATTTGCTAATGTTCTCTACCTGTGTACTGACAATAAACACATTTAGTTGCTTATCAATCCTTCGGCCGGCCGGCAAACGATCCCTCTGAGTAGAATCTGCATGTCCTGTCCAAACACCAGTGGTGGAATGTAAACAAAATAAAAGTACTTAGTTGCTTTACTTAAGGACAATTTCATGTATCTGTACTTTATTTGAGTAAATTTTACAAGGGGTACTTTTACTTTTTCTTCACTACATTTTAGAGCAAGTGTCTGTACTTTTTACTCCATTACATTTCTGAGTTGGTTTAAAGTACAAAGTATTTTGAGTTTTGGTTAAAATTCATGTGTTTTTGTCTCGGCCTCATTGTAGACACACTGTATGTACCGTATTTTCCGGACTATAAGTTGCTCTGGAGTATAAGTGGCACTAGCCAAAAAATGCGTAATGAAGAAGAAAAAAACGTATATAAGTCGCACTGGACTATAAGCCGCAATTTTTTGGGGAAATTTATTTTACAAAATCCGACACCAAGAACAGACATTTCATGTTGAAAGGCAAGTTATAGTAATAATAGAATAGAGAACAACAGCTGAATAGGTGTGCGCTATGCTAACGTAACACATTGATGGTTATTCAGCTACATGAAGCATAAACAACGAACTGAATAGGTGTCTCGTATGTTAACGTAATATATTAACAGTTATTCACATAACTATAGCATAAAGAACATAATATAACAAGTTCACCAAACTCACCATCTCACTCCTAATCGCTAAATCCTTTAAATTCTTCATCCTCGGTGTCGCTTCTGAACAACTCCGCCAACTCCGGAGGTAGACGAAGCGCCGCTTCCTCCTCTGCGTGGCTGTCGTCAGACTCAGCATCAGTTCCATTTCCAATTATTCCGCTCTTTCTCAGTTGTCTTTATAGCCTAAGTTGTTAGCGGTAATGTTTACATTTTAAATTGTCAGTGGTACAGGTGCAGCAGATGCTGGTACACAAGCCTAGAGCACCCTCTAACCAACACCTGAAATATTTTAATATATAAGTCACACCTGAGTATACGTCGCACCCCTAGCCAGACTATGGAAAAAAGTTTAACTTATAGCCTGGAAAATACGGTATAAAATAAATAAAATAAATATAACAGATGCAGTAAAGTAGTACTTCTTTAAAAACATCAGAATAATAAAGGCAGAAGAGCTCAACGACAGATTCAGTCTCTTCTACTGCAGCAGTTTGTTAATTTCATCATTTGTCTTTTGTTTTTTCATTAATCCCTGCCCTCATCATACATAACAAAAGTGAATAAATTTTTATATTTTTAACCCTCAAGCCTGTTTGTTCACATAATTCCAACATATTTGTTAATAAAACATGAATTATTTACCATTTGAAGATGCTAAGTGTTTTTTTGGTTTGAGCAGTGATCACCAGTCCCAAGTCACTGATTAGTCCTAAAACTGATTTTGATACATTTTTACTTTTTGTGCCATTACAAAAAGGGTAGAAAATTACACAAAACAGGGCTAAAATTCAGGTTCTTCCTCTTAAAGCTTTAAGAGGAAGAACTCACTGTTATCTAACGGGAATTATAAGGGACTTATTTCCCACAATGCAATTAGAAAATGGTGGGTCTGGTGGTGATTTGTTTGTTTGTGTATTTTTTATCCTCTGACTGACAGAGTTACAGAGGAATTAACATGATTTAACATTTCTGTATTGTAACAGCAGCAGAGTGAAAACAAGTGATTTTAATGTGACCAAAAAAGGCTTTAAGAGGAAGAATATGAGGTTTTTGCCCAGACTGTAGAAATTTTTTTTTTTTTTAGTTGTGACATTGACATTTTAAAATTAATTTATTAATGAAAATGTTTGTCAATTATCATCACCCTAACATAAGAAATGCCAAAATGAAAGCAAAAAATACATTTGAAAAGCCCTAAAAGGAGCCAGGAGGCCTGAGGGTTAAAAGAGATGAGCGGGATGGGAAGGCTGTCCCAGGGTCGTGGTGACGCTGAGCAGAAAGCTTTGCCCCCCGCTGTACGAGGCCTGGTGGAGAGGACCTGAAGAAACAGGCTGCCTGATGATCTGAAGGTGCGGATGGAGGATCGCTGGGAGAGTTATGTGTGAGCAGCAGGATTTTGTATTTGATGCAGAATGGGACAGGGACAGTGTAAGATGGGGGTGATATGTTCATATTTGCATACTCGCATTAGGATTCTGGCAGCGCTGTTTTGGATATATTGTAGTTCATGAATGCTCTTGTTGAAGATCTGGATAAAAAGTCCATTGCAGTAGTCACACCTTGAGGAGATAAAGGCATGAACAAGTTTTTCTGCATCTGACGTGGGCCCACCCTTTGCATCTGTCTATGTCAGACATCTACGTGTCTGACATTCTGCTGCTGCGCGTCTTTTAACAGGAAGTAAAAAACATGAGCACATCACTCCCATCCTCGCCTCCCTGCATTGGCTTCCTGTTCATTTTAGAATTGATTTCAAGATTTTATTGTTTGTTTTTAAAGCATTGAATGGTTTGGCCCCACAGTACATTACTGACCTTATACAGATTTACACTCCGGCGCGTTCTCTGAGGTCCGAGAGCCAGCTCCAGCTCATGGTCCCTAGGACGAGACTTAAAACCAGGGGGGACCGGGCTTTCTCTGTTGCTGGCCCCAAACTATGGAACACTCTGCCCCCACATCAGAGCGGCCCCCACAGTCGAATGTTTTAAGTCTCGTCTTAAGACTCATTTTTATTCTCTGGCTTTTAACTCAACGTGAATTGTGTGGTCCTCTGTTGTCTTTTATTGTGTTTTATTGTTTTGTTTTTATTATTTAATTCTTGGCATTTATTGTTATTTTATTGTATTACTTTTATTTGGTTTTACTGGTTCTTATTATTTAATGGGGACTGGTGGAGCTGAATGGAGTAATTTATTGTTATTTAGTGTTCTATGTGCAGCACTTTGGAAACTGTTTTGTTTGTAAAATGTGCTGTACAAATAAAGTGGATTGGATTGGATTCTCGTCCAATGTCAGACACCGATGTTTGATGAGAAGGCCTGGCTCGCAGTCTCTAATTCATCCCAAAGGTGTTCTGTCAGGTTGAAGTCTGGACTCTGTGCAGCCCAGACAACTTCTTCCACACCAAACTCACTCATCCATGTCTTTATGGACCGTGCTTTGCGCTCTGGTGCAGTCATGTTGGAACAGGAAGTGGCCATCCCCAGACTGTTCCCACAAAGTTGGGATAGGGCGATGACCTGGCCATAAAAGGTGAGTTGAGGTATGGAGGAAGTACAGATCTTGTGACAAGTGCCGACAAGTAGCGCCTCAGTTTTACTGCTGCTGAGCTGAAGGAAGTTGCTGTTCATCCACGCCTTTATCTCCTTAAGGTATGTGGTGACATGTGACAGGGCTGTGGATGGGCTTGGGGCGGTTTTGGTGTAAAGTTGCGTGTCATCAGCACAACAGTGAAAAAAGACATCTTGAGTCTGTCAATGACACGACTGAGAGGAAGCACGTAGGCAATGAAGAGGAAGGGACCCAGAACAGATCCCTGTGGAACACCAATAACCCAATAACACACATTGAGTCCTGGCTGAGAGGTAGGATCTGGCCACTGTCCAGGGTGTACCCTGCCTCAGGCCCACAGTTCCTCCACATTCACTTCAATAGATTTTTCTAGTATGTGTTTGTATTACAGCCTTTCCCAATTTACTATCTACATTGCGCTTTAGTTTAAAAACAAATACTGCTTCGACAGAGAAATGTCTAGAAGTCTACTTGGACACTCAGTACCATACAGTGTGGAAGTCGGCAGGACTGTGGAGTCATTTTACCCTCAGCAGCTGTGTATATCCTCTAACCTGAGCTCTATATTTAGGCAGTGTGTGTCAGGGGGTCCATGTGAGGTTAGCCTTGAATGGGCATGACTGACTGACTGATTGCTCTACTACTGCTGTACCCACGCTGGGAAAACCCAAAGTGATGGCATGGTGGCAAAGTGGTTAGCAGTGCCGTCTTACCAGAGTTCAGAGTCCAGAATTTGAATCCTGCACCAGACAGGGCCTCTCTGTGTGGGTTTTCTCCATCATCCTAAGACATGCTCCATGACCAGGGTCCTGACTCAGATCTGGAGAAGGGTGCTTTAAATGACCTGAATGAGATATTTATAAGGTCAAATTGGTCAGAAACGCAAATGCCATTATTGCCGTTATAAAGTGCAAAGGTGCAGGACCAACAGGTTTAAAAAGTCCCCTGTCCCAAGTGCAATTAGCCTTTTAAATACTTCTGACGTTGTTTTTTGTGCTATGTTGTATGTGTGTATGTCTGTTATGTTATGTTCACTGTTGGCTGTAAATCAAATTGCCCCTGAGGGAATAATAAACCTTGAACCTCCTTGAACCTTGAAGGGTCCCATGTCGCTGCACTGTGGTCGCCCACTGCTCCTGACAGATCGCCCCAGCGGCAATGAAAGATGGGTCAAATGTAGAGAACAGATTTCCTTACAGGGACAATAAAGTCTATCTTATCTTGCTCTTTTCCGTATGTGCTGAGTCATGTCACTCCAGTCATGCGAAGGTTAAAGGCCGGACTTTAAGGACTTTGGATTTTTCATGACCCACTGGTGTAATCACGTCTAGAGACTAGTCAGTTTAGGTTTATGTTCACAACTCAATAATAGAGATGTTTGTAAGTTTTCCTTATGGGGTCACAGAGAATCCATTGCACAGTGATTTTACTCCAGATGCCTTTCCTGTCACCACCTGCCACCTGCTGTATCTGGAGTTGGTGATGGGGGTGAAGGGTCTTGTCCAGTCGTGGAAGGAGCAAAGTTAAGTAAAAGTATAAAAGGACTTGCTTTGAAATGTGCTTGTGAGTAAAAAAGTAAAAGTATTTCACACAGATTCAAGAACTAATGAATCTGTTAAATGTGAAGGAATTTACTGAAAAACTGTGCTGAAGACTAAAGGTTAACCTGTGCAAAAGAAGCAACAGAAGAAGAGTACAGCTTTACTGCATCTGTTAGTACTGTGTCTACAATGATGACACAGCAAAAACTAATGATTTAAAACCAAACTCAAAATACTTTTTACTTCAAACCAATTAAAAAAAGTAGTGGAGTAAAAAATACAGATACTTGCTCTAAAGAAGTCGTGTAGTGAAGTAAAAGTACCCCTTGTAAAATTTACTCTAGTAAAGTATCGCTACATGAAAATTGTACTTAAGTAAAGTAACTAGGTATTTTTACGTTCCACCCCTGGTCTTGCCTAAGGACACAACGACAGTATGCACTGGTCAGAGCGGGAATTCAACCTCCAGCCCTTAGGTTACAGGGTGACCAAAAAAAAAAAAAGTAACTTACAGTGAGCCATAATTACCAAATAATGTGCTATACAATAAAAGTGAAAATGCCTTGTGCTGACCACACACTCTTTGTGCCAGTCCTAAGCCTGGATAAATGGAAAAGGGTTGCTTCAGGAAGGGCATCCAGTGTAAAACCTATGTCATGTTAATATACAAACGACTGCGCTCAAGAGGCAGACGGTTTGCTGTGGCGACTCCGAAAAGGAAAAGCCAAAAGGAAAGAAGTATTTTTTGTCAATGCATCACAAAATCTACTGCTGTTACTACTACTACTACTACTACTACTACTACTACTACTACTACTGCGACTAGAAAGAAAGGAAAGAAGAATGACGTGACATTAGACACAGAACTGTCCATGAGTCCAAGAACGATAATGACTCTGCAGTATCTGAGATTACAGGAGCTAGCACAAGATAACTCTGGGTCGCTCTGTGTCCTGCGTACAATGGGCCAAAAGTAACTGATTGTACATTGTCGTTATAGCGATGTGCAGGAAGTGTTACGTAATTCTGGTCCAGTGCCCTGTAACAAAGGCTGTGTCCCAGTGTCCCAGTCGAGTAAGAGATCGTCAGTCTGTCTCTGTGCTTTCTAAAAGAGTCGCTACAGTTTTCTTAGTTTGAGAAACTCACTTTGTTTTGTCATAAATTCTGCTCATTTTTGTTGCAGTGCAGACAGAAAATGTTAAAATTCACAAAGTGGTTTAGTGGCTCAAAAGGAAAAGAACATTTATCCTGGTTCTGGTCTGGACTCTTTATGAACTAGTTATTGTACTTATTTTATTTTGGAAGGCTATATGCTGGTGACTGTCTTAGACCTGGATCACTATGACCTTGTTGTTAAAATAGTCTTATTCCTGACCACAAGTAGATATTATTTAATTAAATCTAAACCAGGACTAAACCAGGATTAAACCAGTCCCCCTAAAGTAACAGGAATAAAACTAGCTCTAAATTAAACTAAATCAGGACCCTGCAATTCCAAATTATACAACACTTAAATATTCACATAAGACTGTTATGAGACCAAAACATAAACCACATATTTTGTAACACACCTGTCTGTCGGGACAGGCACACCCCCCCCGAGGGCCCCACTATAAATGGTCTTATGAAACTGAATGAGTTTGAGCAGTGTGAGAGCGGGGGCAGAGTCCGGGATGGGGCGCTCTGATTGGACGAGGCCCTCCCAGTCTGTTCCCGTTGAAACTGGAGACCCTACAGTAAGTCACATGCGATGGAGGAATGAAAGCAAAGCCGGAGGAGTGTCCCGGGCCGACCACTCAGAGCGCAGGGCCACTCCTCATGACGTCTTTGCATAACTGTGGGAGGGCCCCTGGCGGCTGCATAGTTCACATCTCAGGTCGTTCTGGTTTATGCTGCCAAGAGGTTTACTGCACATACTGTACACGGAAAGTTTGTCTCCTGATGTGACCCAGGGTTAGGCGCAACAAAACATATACAAGTCTGATACAGAAAGTAGAATGGCTTTGACGCAGCCCTGTCCATTTATCTGGGCTTGGGACTGGCACACTGGACTTTGTGGCTGGGTTAAATGTGGTCGGTGATATGACAGATTTATTAGCAGATGGATAAATATTATATATGTGAATCTAAGCATACAGGAGTAAACCAGGACTAAACCAGGTCTAAACCAGGTCTAAACCAGGTCTAAACCAGGACTAAACCAGGTCTAAACCAGGACTAAACCAGGTCTAAACCAGGACTAAGTGAGGACTAAACCAGGTCTAAACCAGGACTAAACCAGGTCTAAGTGAGGACTAAACCAGGTCTAAACCAGGACTAAACCAGGTCTAAACCAGGACTAAACCAGGTCTAAACCAGGACTAAACCAGGTCTAAGCCAGGACTAAACCAGGACTAAACCAGGACTAAACAAGGATTTAACTAAGAGTAAACCAAGACTGAACCAGTACAAAAACTGATAAAACAAGGATAAACCCATAAAACAAAAGAAAAACCAGATCTAAACTGGGACAAAACCAAGTCTAAACCAGGATTAAACCAGATCTAAACCAGGTCTAAACCAGGACTAAACCAGGTCTAAATCAGGACTAAACAAAGAGCAAACCAGAACTCAACCAGTACAAAAATATAAAACAATAGCAAAATCAGGTCTAAACTGTGACTAAACCATCTCTAAACCATCTCTAAACCAGATCTAAACCAGGTCTAAAACAGTACTAAACCAGGTCTAAACCAGGACTAAACCAGGACTAGCCCCATCTAAAATAACAGGAATAAACCTGGCTCTAAATCAGGACTCTGAAGTACCATTATAAGAAGCCATGTATCCTAACATTATGTGGTCATAATGTTATGCCTGATTGGTGTCTAGATTTCTATTATATTTAAGGAAGACTAGGCGTTTAATAAAAGTAATAAATTAAGGCTGACGCTGTGTCCAATGGTAATAAAGAACTCCTCCATGTGTGTTTGTTTAGCCTGGTAATTTATTTTTGTTGAAACTTAACTGAGCCTGATTTCTCTCAGTTTACAAACATGACTTGTGTGACTCAATGTGTTTAAGCAGAATATTACGAAACTCTGTTCAGTCGTCTGTTCAGTCGTCTGTTCCTTCCTTCAGAGCACAAGAGGTGAGTTTGACCCTGGGGTTAGGACCAGTCCTGACTCGCTAAACTGAAATTAGCACAAACTGCCTTACGTTTGGGGCTTGCACAATCACCATTTCCCCATATAACATACTAATATATAAGTATACGCTTTTGGGTGATTTGTATTCAGTGACCGTTTAATCTAATGAGACTGTGGACATGGATTCTGGAGTCCCACAAGGAGCCGTACTTGGACCCCACCATATTTGATGTACCACACATATGGGAATGGGCAGAGGGCTGTAGGTTTACTGGATTCAGATTTTCAATACATGAATGGCTTTAACAGCAATAATACTCATATCCTGGGCAGAAACACTTACTACAGTTACTACTACTTCTATACTCGCGTCTATTCTAAAAAGGAGCAAAAAGCAAAACACAAAAAGTCTCTCCTTCTCTCAAAAAAATCCTCCAAGAATCTCTAGCTAACATGCTAGGACACGCTCGTCAGCTGTGCACATTTTTCTTTTCTGCCGGCTCCCAACAAAGCCTACAAGTGAGGAAAATGTTACTTTTAATGAAGTAAAGGCAGATTTTCAGACTCTAAATATGAGAAGGTACTTTGGCATAGGCTTTAACTCAGGATGCCCTTCCACTTCTTGGGACCAGCACATACATAAGGAATCAGTCGCATGAAGTGTTTTACAGTGCAGCAAAAAGTACAGTGGCAATTTGAGCCAACTGAGAAGAAATAAAAATAAAAAAATGGTTTGTGGGACACATTTGGCCCCTGGGAACATAATTTGGACACCAGTGGTCTAAAGAGACTCACATGGAATATAAATGTCCAGTTCACACTTTACTACAATAAAGAGGTGGAAAGTAACTAGATACGTCATTTACTTAACTTAGGGTGACCAGACATCCCTATATAACCGGGACAGTCCCAGTTTTAGGCTCCTTGTCCCAAGACATATCTGTAAAAACACTACTATGTCCCAGTTGTTCCTGTTTTAACCAACAGAAAAGCATTGGAAACTTAAAAACATTAATCTAAAGACTTTTGTCACTAAATTTATTTACAATCAGGGCTTGGCAAAAACTTTTTATTTGCTTACTGGCCACTGTCACGGTCTTTGTCAAACGTTGGTAGTTGTTATTGTGTATATTTTATAGTATACGACAAACATAAAGAAATGTAAAATTTGGTTTTATATATGGTTTAGGCAAAATAAACTGCATCTCTGTGCATTTGGGGGTCACATTTTTAAAACATTTTATTTTTAAAACATAATATTTTTATTTCTTTAATCATGATGGATTGCTATGTAGTAAAATGTGTACATTTGAGAAGAGCATCAGAAATTTGGGCCTAATCTCTAACGATACAGGTGCATAAAATTCAACCAGCAGAGAGGCTAAAGGGAGAACTTGTGTTACGAGTCACAATAAAAATCTATTTAGATGGTTTGCTAGTGTTAATGTCAAGCCCTGCTCACAATGTCATTATTTTTATTAATAAATGAATCTATGTAGGTTCATGGTTACACATACAGGTTGACAAATACACAAAACAATCTCTAAATCTACTGATGAAGGTGTTTGGATGAACACTGAAAGGTTTTTGAGGAAAAACAAACTTGATGTCCAGTAGATTTAGAGAATTTTTTGTAATAATTTGGCATTAAAATTCAAACCTCAAGCCCTGGCGTTGCGTACTTTAATTACATGACAGAAATTCGATGGATTTCAGAAGCTTTTTTGTCACTTTGTAAGTTCAAACGCACCAGTGAAAAAAAATGTGTCCCAGTTTTTGGGTCTAAAAATCTGGTCACCCTCATGTAAGTATTTGTTGAATATCTGTAAGAGTACAGTGTTGAAAAATCTGTGAATGAGTAAAAGAAGTTGTAGTAGTAACTGCAGTAGTAAAAGGTGCACTTAGAAGCTTCACTGTTTTGCTGCAAGGGCAAGAAAAGACTCAAAAATCTGCTGCTTTTACTCAAGTAATAACTTTTACTTCTTCCTGAGTACTTTTACTTCATGTACTGTAAACACTCTACTCACTGAACCTCACTTACTCCAACGCTACAGTAGGGCAGTGCTCACGTGCTACAAACCTTTAAGTCACACTGCCACCTGCTGGAGAAGGAAGTGTCCTGCAACACAACTGACAGTTTTAAGTATTTTTGTTTTAGTTGTATATGCCCATCTGATCTCACTGTGTAAAATAATGTCCAGACAATAAATACCAACTCTCTACGAACTAATAATAGCCTTTGCATGGATTTTCTTCCTGTAAATAGAACCGAGGACAAATTCCAAATTAGTTTATGTAATGTCCTCACTAATTAAACCATTGCAACCTCTTACATTTTTCATTCTCCTCCTTGCCACCCTGTGATTTTTTTTTATCTAGATTTGCTCCTGATTGTCGTTGAGCCATCTGATTGCAGCAGGATATAAAATAAGATAAAACTTTATTGTCTGTAAAGCTAAAATTTGCTCTACACATCTGCCAGACAGCCCCAAGACATAAAACCATATAAAAACAAGCATTCATCATTCATTCAGTCATAAATACAGTATACAGTGTTCATGTCTCCCTCTGGTGCAGGATTGTGATAGAGCAGACATTCCCAAAGTCAAGAGCGTTGCGGGCCCCCTTAAATTTCCGAAACCGACCCCCAACAATAGAGCTTCCCTTAAGTTAATTGTCTGTCATGTTTTTCTTCATATATTTCTTTAAAAAACATCACTAAATCGGTAAAATGTGGCTTAAAATGGTTGAAGTAAATAGTTTAAAACAGGTATATAACTGTAATTACATTTAAACTGAATTTCTTTTTATGTACTTAATTTAAACAACCTCTGGGGCCCCCCCCTGCAGTACCTTCGCGGACCCCCAGGGGGCCCCGGACCCTACTTTGGGAACCACTGCTATACAGGATTCAGGAGGATGTGTGCCGTGTACCTGCAGTGCTGGTGCTATAGATTAGGGGGCCCTAAGCAAGATAGGTTTGGGGGGCCAAGGTTCTCAGTCATTTTATACACTAAGTCAGTGGTTCCCAAAGTGGGGTCCGGGGCCCCCTGGGGGTCCGCGAAGGCACTACAAGTGGGCCCCCAGAGGCTGTCTATATTTCAATTTGAATTATTATTATTATTATTATTATTATTATTATTATTATTATTATTGTTGTTATTATTATTATTATGATTATTATTATGATTATTATTATTATTTATTATTATTATTATTATTATTATTATTATTATTATTTCAGACACATGTTTTGGTTCATAAAAACAAATAAAACATACAAAAATATAAAAAGTCAATGAAAATATTAAACATTGGAAATTAATTACAGTTGTATACTTGTTTTAAAATATTACTTTAAAACAACTTTTACTCAATAATCAGTGTTTTTGTAATGTTTTTATAAAAAAAAAAAAAAAAAAAAAACATGGCAGAGTCTTTTGAATAGAGGGAAGTTTTATTCGTTGGGGGTCCGCGAGGGATTTTTGGAAATTTAAGGGCACCACGACAGTCTTGACTTTGGGAAGTTGGCTGCACTAAGTAATGATTAACACATTATATCTATAAGGTATACACAGGTAAACAGTAAAACACCGTAGTGGCATTGGTCACAAGCCAAAAAATATATATACATAGGCATTTCATTCATTAATTTCCAAGATAATAAGAAAATATTTGTCATACTGAACTACTGAAACTTACGAAAGACAAGCTCAAGTGTCTCATTGACTAAAAAGGAGGTAAAAACTGCTCAGTAACAGTATTTTTGATAAGGATTAAATTTATATTGCGCTGTACAAGCTTCTAAAGTTTCTCAAAACCCAGTAAAGCAGTATGCAATGCCAGTTTTATGAAAAAATATTCCATTGGACCGTATCATCAAACGTCTCCACTGAATGAGCTACTGCAGCCTTGTTATGTATTTTTTAGGATTAAAAGCTTGTTTCAAAAGTAAGTTATTTGTTTATTTTCCTGGTAAATGTATTATGAGCTTAAGATTATTTTTCAAGTTTATTTTGAACATAATATACAGTAAAATCAGTAAATGTAATAGAAATTCATAGTTATATTTTGCCTTTTTATTTTCATTTGAATGAGTGTACTGTGTATGTACATGATTATTGTTTCCTCAATAAACAAACTGATAATAATAACAATAAAAAAACAAACACTGAGAGTATGGCTGAGAGTCCATGGGGACAGGACACATGGCTTTGTGCACTCTTCATTTTACATGCAAAATATTAACAGTATCAAAAATAAAAAGGATTTATAAAACACCAAATAAATAGGAAAAACAAAACAACGCTCAAACACTACTAATATTTCTCCAAACAGAAAATGAAACAGAGGACATGACACATTTTTACACACATTCTGAAAAATATCTCTTGTTATAAATAAAGTAATGTCAGAAGAACTGTGGCTGTGTGTGACCTGAGCACAGTTTCAAAAATGTGATTTACTAAACCTAATCCCAGGAACAATATCACTGTACAATCTGCAGATAAATACAACAATGCAGTATTGATTCAGCTCAATGACAACAAGATTTCTGGCATTCTCTAGATTTACAGCAAACGCTTTTGTCCAAATGTAAGCTGTGTTTTTCCTCTAAAAATCCTGTGCAGCAAAATGTTCACAGTTGACAAGATGGCAGACGTGTTCAGAGCATTTTCAGGGACAGAAGAGGTCAAAGTGCATCCAAAGAGTTTCCTCACGTCTGATCAAACCAGAGTCTCTGTGCGGCCCTGACTTAAATCACTGATAAACCCACTGTCGATGCTGGAGCTACTCATTTATCCAAGAGTCTGAGGTGCTTACCGTTATCATAGCATTTACTCCTGATGCCACAACCCCGCATTTATCTGGGCTTGGGACCTGTACATAGCCTGGCTCACACACTCGCTACTACACCTCACGGCTGACGGCGTCTGTAAACTATTTAAACCTTACTTTTCATTGTTTGGTTATATTACGCATATGTTCATGTACTAATGCAGTATGAGTTAATAAATAAAGTCAGCATTAATAAATACTGAGAGTGTCTCCCTTCCACTGCACTTCTTCTGTGTGAATTCATCGGTCAGGGGATAGTCAGGAGAAGATTTTCCTGATATCCTCCTGAGACATGTTTGAAAAGGGCCTATAGATGGGCCACAGTAGCTCAGTTGGCAACTAAAACGTTTTACCAAATGTCGCTCCCTTCTCTCTGCTCCATGATTTCCTGTCACTTCTTCTAGGGTGGCTTAGATGTCAAGAAAAACTATGCATAACACATTCATATCTCAAAGTAAAGAGGCTAAAGAACAGTTTTAGACAGTCAGAAGGAGGTGTAAATACTTGGTGTGAACAGGGGACTGGACATTTGTGATGGCGTTGCATGGAACACAATGACGACAATAAACCGGACTGAATATAGCGCTGTAAACATGATGTGGCTGTCTCCACTCCTCTGTGCTCAGATCATTGTCCTGGAGCTCACCACCTGAGGTTTCAGTGGAGATACAGTAAACCAAACGTGGTCACCACCGAAGTGGACGGCAGCTGCTGTCCCCACGTCCTCAGAGCTGCTTCAGGAGACGTCCCTCCCACAGTTAAAAACCTCTGTGTCCTCCGTCCTTACGAGCGTCCACTGTCAGCGTTTGTCTCGTCTCTTGTCGATCTCTTTCTGAATACGAGTCTCCAGAGCTGCTCTCATGGCCAGGTCTAAAATGTTCTTCTCTGCCACACGCTCCACCACCTTCTCTGGTTTGTCCTCCTGAACACAACACATTAAAATATGTTATCATACACGTGTTTAATATTTAATTTAGATCTCTCTACTGGAGAGGATTATGATGATCTACTTGTTCTAAAAACTGTGAAAGGTAAAATATAAATTGAAAACACTACAGTAAATCATTTTATGTAAGCTAAATATCTGATCTGCATATGGTATGGAATACAATACCAAATTTAATGCCAGTAAGAGTGTAAGAATGATAAATAGTTAAGTTTTCCCAAGTTTACATTATGTGTAAATAATCTCTCTGTGAGTAACAAACTTAAATACCTCAGATATTTTAGTATCACTGATAAACTCACAGATGATGAGGACATCTACTGTCAGTGCTGCGTGATGTATGTGCAGCAGTCATGCTCACCCGCAGGTTTGGTGCATGTACAAAT
The DNA here is from genome assembly GCA_020698575.1 of Bostrychus sinensis. Taxonomy (NCBI): domain Eukaryota; kingdom Metazoa; phylum Chordata; class Actinopteri; order Gobiiformes; family Eleotridae; genus Bostrychus; species Bostrychus sinensis. Next base: position 6,823,377 of record CM036249.1, on the reverse strand, counting down.
TAATCTTCAAGGCCTGTTGTACACATTACATACTGCACACTTACTAAATCTATAAAAGAGCTACTCTACGGAAACTTCATGTGATGTACAATGAGTGTCTGAGAAGCTTATCGAAAAGGCCGAGATGGGAGAGTGCAAGTCAGCTTTTTGTGTCAGCAGGGGCCCAAACCTTTCAGGCTGTTTTTATGATGTTTGTCACAATTATCCTGAGGCTGCCTAATCAGACATTACCAGTCCGAGCTGTGGAGGCACTGGTGCAGCTGTTTGCTGTAGTATTGTTGTGCCTGATGTAAGATGTAATGTATTTGCAGAATTATGGCTTATGTATTCTGTAGTCATTTTGTCCCTTGGTTTTTATGTGTTGTGTTATAGCTGATTTTTTGAGTCTGTAATAAAGTTTGACGATGATGAGTAAACATAACTGTTGCTCTTTTGTGACAGATTATTTTTGAGAGCATACTCTAACCAAACACTGTGCTACAAATGGAATGTCCTGGATAGTCCCGCAGATTTAACACTGCAGGTCCAGGGCCTGTGTGGCGCTGTGGTCTGACCTTGTGCACGAGGACAGAGGTGATGCTCCCGGAGTCGGCCTGATAGTCCAACCAGAACAGCTCTGTGCCCTGGCACTCTGCGTCTGAGCTGGAGCCAGTGTCGTTCCACTCCTCAGCCTCTGCTCCTGGTTCCGCCTTTGAACCATCTGCAACATTCAACACATGGAGAGGGAACTACTGAAAACTTACAACAAGCATGTGTATAAGACAATTACTAAATTGATATTTTATAAAGTCAAAGCCCATCTATTAGTGTGCTTTTGGTTTTATTACCAATTAGCAAGATCAAAATGTATGTAATCAGCATTTCCCACACATTTCTATTCAGTCTATGGTGGTGCTGGTAATACTTAAAAAATCTCTCTAAAAATGTCTCCTGTTAAATTTATTGTCCAACTTGGTTGTCGACTTTGGGGAAGAAGATTAGACTACGGTGGGCCTCCATAGTCTTTTTAACTAATGTGAAACACTGAGTAATATTTGTTTTTTAACTCTATAAACAGTAGAGTAAGTGATTCTTCATTCTTCATTCTTCTTGCATTTGTGCCTCGTTTTACATTGCTCACAGGAACATTAGGCCTGTGTCTTTGGTGTCTTACTTCTTCGTTTAGGATGGTAAACTTGGATGTCCGGTCGGCGTGGTCGTCTGGGGACTGTGGTGTGTCTCCTCCGCTGCAGCTCTTTGGCCTGCTTCACTTCTTTATCATAGTCGTCTCTTTAACAAACAGCACATGGACAGTCACAATTACAATGACAACATAATATTGGGCATTGTTAAAGCTTGCAAAATGACTTCTACCAACAAGCCCTATGCAACATACAGTATCTCTCTCCTTCAGTGGTGTGAGCGCATACAACAGAATTAATAATAAGCAAATATCTGTGGGGTAATGAAATACACCTCAGAAAATATTTGGCTTTCCAAGTGCTATCTTTAAAGGTACTATGAGCAGTATAGATTTTTATATTTCATAACAATTACCCACATGTGTGCCAAGATATGATGTAAACATATGACATGTTCAAATCAAATATTAGTTTTACTGATAACAATGGTACAGCTGATTTAGTTACAATTAAAAATTTATTTTACATAATGGACAAGTTGTTTCTGTTTACATTTTTTGTTTTGGTTCTAAAACTGCATCACCACTCATCCAATCATGAGTGCATGCTGCTTACAGTACCTTTAATGGACTAAAACTAGCTTAAATCTTGACTAAACCAGGCCTGATCACGGAATAAACCAAGGCTAAACCAACGCATAACCAGGATTAAACTAGATCTAAACCAAGACAGATACAAAACTAAACCAGGACTAAACCAGATGTAAACCAGAACTACTCCAAGGCTAAACAGGGACAGATCTAAGACAAAGGTAGGTCTAAACAGGACAAAACCAGATCAGGATGAAAACAGGGATACTGTGACTCAAATTTGAGCCAAATCAGGACTTAAACTGCAAAAGACTCTTGAGTACCACCAGAAGAAGTCTGTGTACCACCAGCTGTGCCATACCGCAGTTTGAGAACCACTGCTCTAGAAGAATAATTTACAAATTATGTAAAAAATTAAGATACAGTCTGTTAACCATTATTTTTAAAAGGCAGCCTACCTGTTCAGATTAATTACAGTATTTACTATTGCACATGTCCTAAAGCTAAAATACAGTAAAATAAAATGTATGTGCAGAGCAGCAGATTTAATAATAAAACTGTTAACTGAATATAGTAGGCACCTGGCAATCTGGTTCCTCCGAATATGATGCAGAAAGCCGTGGCTCATGTCCAGACGACCCCCGGGTTTATACTTCAGCTCGTGCCCTTCGTCATCCTTTATAATATCCATTTTGTCAAAGAATATAAACAAAACGTACAGTGTCAACAACCAAACAAAGTGAGTGCACTGACAATAGCTACATGGCTAATCTGTGGTAACCAGTGCCCAACAAAATATAACCGGAGTGATTCTGTCGCTACTTCACGAGAACAAATAAAACGCAATATATAAGCACGGATTATACGCATAAAACGTTGTATATATATTGACTGTATAACTTATTTTGTGCATAATTAGGCTGAGTTAATATTAAATAAATAAAGAGCTATCTCTAGCCTTTAATTAACTCGGGGTTAGTTTTTACTCCGCCATTTTGTTTTGTAGTGACGCCACTTCCGGCGCAGCTTTGGTTCATCCGGTGGCGCTCACTCAATGAACGTTTCCTAAACATAGCCATTTTTTTTCCTTTTAAATCTCTCAAAACAAACCCAATTATGGTTTCCCTAAAGCGAGAACGAGACGTGGACTTGGACGACGATGATAATGAAGATGGAGGTGCGTTTGTGTATTGTCTGCATGCGTTTAAAGCCGAGTTAGCCGGGGGTTAGCATGCGTTAGTTGTTAGCCTATGGGGAAGGTGCGATTGGTTTTCACGTCCGGATGTCCCTGCTGCGCTCTGCACGGTCAGTGATGGGCAAACACATAATATACCACGTGCCCTCCCTTCAGCGCTCACTAAAAGAGCAAAACCAGCGTCCACATTGAGCTCAGTCTACAGCTACTTGTGCTAATAATGTACATGTGTTGTATATTTACATTCTTGCATCTGCTTGTGGGATGCAATGAAAAATAAATATGCTCCGCACTCCCGGAGGACGGTCCCTTTAGAACTGAGAAACATTACATTATTTAACATCTTTAGTAGATCCATTAAACAGTGACTGCTGGACAATCAGACATGTCCACAGAACTTGGACTAACAAATGTTTTTGTTTTGGTTTCTCATTAACTAACCTTTTTACTGTTTATGGAGAGACTCTTGTTGTCTGTCTGTGGTTCGCAAGGTTTTAAAAGCATTAAATAGGTATTCAATTTGATAGTTAAAGTCAAGGCCTTGAAAGTATTAAATATTTTGAGTAGGCATTCAATTTTGTTCATCTATGAATTAAAATGTGTCAAAGCATGATTTAAATATTACAAAAAGTAGTGGGTTATATTCATATATTCATTTAAGAAATGTTATCATTGAAATGCATGATTCATTTATTCATGATTTTATAATGCAGCGCTGGAGTTATTTTGTCTGTATTAAACTAAAATCTTTGAGTTTCATAGAGTAGTAGTATGGATAATTAATTAATGTTAAAAGCCAGGGGGTGAATTGGTGTCTTATTATTGGAACTATATTTATTTCAAGATGTGCGCCAATTGTGATATTTCCATACAGAGTATAGATTTATAAGGGGAGTGCCATGTTCTGTATTTGATGAACAGAACAGAATAACATGTCAGATAACAATAAACATCTTAATATTCATACCTGCTGCAGCTCAAGAAGGGAAAATCTTATACAAAATATCTATTTCTTTAGTGTTTAAGGGGATGCCCATATACCTCTGCATTTTACTCTTGTCTGCATTTTACAGTGGCAGCAAAAATTGGACGTGGACGTCAAACAGAAGATCGCAGAAGTCGCCACTGTCCTTATCTTGACACAATAAACAGGTAAGATTCAGTGCCCTGGACTAGAGGAGCTCTGGTACTACCGTTACATTGGCAGATGTTGTCAACTTTTCTCTTCTCTTTTTTTCCAGGAGCGTGTTGGATTTTGACTTTGAGAAGCTGTGCTCCGTCTCACTCTCTCATATAAACGTCTATGCCTGTCTTATATGTGGGAAATATTTTCAAGGTAGGTGAACTTTTAAGTTCTAATCTGCTACGTTTTTAAAACCTACCTTGGACATGTCTCTCGTTAAGCTCTTCTCTCACACCGACAAACTTCATGTCCTCATTCAATACTTACATAAATCTCCTCTTTTGTCTCACTCTAGACCCTCAGCGTTCTTGTACCCATATACAGTATTCAGTATCTGTACACCACCTTCCAAACCTGAGCTGTCCATCTGGTGGACTCATTCCTAATCCTGCCCTTCCTTGTCACTCCCAAAAACAACCCCAACATTTTAAACTCTACTTATTCCAGTTTTGCCTCCTGTCTTTTCCTCGGAATCCTCTAAACCCTACGACATTAAGTCTCATCACTGTCTTGTAAACCTTTCACTTCATTCTTGCTAAAACTGCTTGCACCTGCTTGCCCACCTCTTCACCTCTTTTCCGCACTTCCTCTTGCTCTTTGGACTGGCATACTGTAAATACCATGGAGCATTATGAAGAGAGCTGCTGGTGTAGAGAATAATGTATGTAAAAATATGCGTTTGACCAAGTGGTATAGCTGGTTAAAGCACCGAATCAGCATGTGCTGTTTGTATACTCGGTTAGTTTCCACACAGATCTACCTCAATAGAAAGTTAACCAGCTTTATAAAAAAAGTTATACTGAAAAAGTTACTTTGCAAAAATCATATTTATTTGTGAGTGCACAGGGTCCTGGAATGTGGTGAATTTACCACTTGCCAAATATTTTACTTTTGTAAATTTTTCTGTCCTGCTTTGTTTTAGGGAGAGGCCTGAAGTCCCATGCATACACCCACAGTGTCCAGTTTGCTCATCACGTCTTCCTCAATCTGCACACTCTTAAGTTCTACTGTCTGCCCGACAACTATGAGATCATCGACTCCTCTCTGGAGGACATCACAGTGAGTGTACATAATGTTAACTTTAATGTTGAGGTCCTAATGGTATAATAACTATTGTTTTTTTTCTTCTTTTTAGTATGTGCTGAAGCCCACGTTCACCAAGCCACACATTGCAGGCCTGGACAAACAGGGGAAGCTGTACAGAGCCTATGACGGCACCACGTACCTGCCAGGAATCGTAGGACTCAACAACATTAAGGCCAACGACTACGCCAATGTTGTTTTACAGGTAAGTAAAAAATATTAACATTAGCTTGATACATTATTAGGAAAACGGAAGAAAAATATAACTCCTTAATCATTTCTATTGTCACTTATTGTATTTTTGGGCTTTTTTTGCCCTTGAAACATTACCAAGACAGAACATGGGATAGAGCAAGGGAATGACATTGAGAAAATCAACTTGTGTTTGAGCTTTTGCTCTACTTTACTTGATGGCCCATTAAATTATTGTTTTTTTTTTTTTTTAACTATTCTGATGTTTTAAGGCCTTTTCGAACGTCCCTCCTCTGAGGAACTACTTCCTGGAGGAGGAGAACTACAGAGACATCCGGCGTCCTCCTGGAGACATCATGTTCCTGCTGGTCCAGAGGTTCGGAGAGCTGATGAGGAAACTGTGGAACCCCAGGAACTTCAAGGCTCACGTGTCTCCTCATGAGATGCTGCAGGCCGTGGTTCTGTGCAGCAAGAAGACTTTCCAGATCACCAAACAGGGTAAGTGCAAGTGCAATTCTGTGGTGTCCTGAAGTTATACTGGAAACTCTGGATGTCTGAGGCAGGAGAAGCTCACTTACAAACAGTACAAGGTCCGGAGACAGATGAACACTCAACACATTGTGACAGTATTGACTATTGAGGTCTGGCTCTGCTTCCTTGGTAGAGGTTTATATAACCTAAGTAAGATGACCCAAGTCAACGATAGGGTTGTCAAAAGAGAGGAAAACATGACCCTCATGCTGTCCTTGTTTCCTGCAGGAGACGCAGTGGACTTCATGACGTGGTTCTTAAATGCGCTGCACGGAGCTTTGGGAGGCACCAAGAAGAAAGCCTGTAAGTCAGACCAGAGTTTGTGTCTAATATCTGGTAATTGTAATGTTCCTCTTGCCTTTAACCTGTGTTGCTTTTTTTTTTTTTTTTTTTTTAACAGCAATCATTACCAAAGCGTTTCAAGGCTCCATGCGGATCTTCTCCAAAAAGCTGCCTCATCCAGATCTGGTGAGTTGACAACACCGCTGGGCTATATTTTATTTATTTCAGTGTAAGCATGGATGTGTTTTCTCTTCATCAGACGCCAGAGGAGAAGGAGGCGCTGCTTCACGCAGAGGACTACCAGGAGCAGATGTCTGAGTCCACCTTCCTGTTCCTGACCCTTGACCTCCCCACGGCCCCCCTCTACAAGGACGAGAAGGAGCAGCTCATCATCCCACAGGTGCCACTGTTCAACATCCTGGGCAAGTTCAACGGCAACACAGAAAAGGTAACAAGAAGCCTCCACAAAACCCAGCCTTAGAAGCTGCTAAAGGTTGTGCTTCCTCTTAGTCTGATCTGTGTCTGTTTTTAGGAATACAAAACGTACAAAGAGAATTTCCTGAAGCGGTTCCAGTTGATGAAGCTGCCACCGTATCTCATCTTTTGCATCAAAAGATTTACCAAGAACAACTTTTTTGTGGAAAAGAACCCAACTATTGTTAATTTCCCAATCACGTGAGTTTGGCCTCCTTCAGACTTTATTTTAATCTGTGTTTAGCTTAACTCGTATTCGCCCCGGCATTCTTTTAAAGGAGCAGGATTAGGATTTTATTTATCTTTTTAAACCAATCTTGGTCACCTGCCAGGTTACCTGCATGTAAAACATTATGTATAAAAACATTATGTGACTAAAGGTGTTTCCAATAATTACTTTGCTGCTGCCAGAAAAAAGGGAGGGTAGCAGGGTTCAGAGCGTTTGCCTTTGAACAGAAACACAGAAAAAAAGCTTTTAATTTCCTTAAACTATTTGTATGATGACATTTTACTACAAAATGAAAAATGTCTGTGAGGAATCAGTGGAAACAGAGCTGTACACTGTTTTCTGGATAAATGAATGAGAGCAGACTGGATGTAGAGGGCTTGTTGTTGATTGGTCAGTGCTTCCTGGAGTGGGCGGGGCTTTGTGAGAGAGGTCGAGATTTGTGGAAGGTTTTTCTCAGGCCTCAGAAACTCAGCGCCAGAGACTACAGGATTATTTAAACAGGCGTGAATGAAACAAAACCCAACTCCATGTATGTTTTTGATGAGGGAACATTATCACATGAGCTCAAAAAAAGTTGATTTTTGCAGCTCCTCAGGCCGTTAATACTTTTAGTATCCTGAGAGATATGCTCTAGTGTCTGCTATGACTTATATTATTGTTATAAATCCAATCCAAATGAATCCGATTTTGATTAAAGTCTTCATCTTTTCATTTTGGCTGTTCCCTATTAGAGGTTGCAACAGCAAATTCTCTGCCTCCATCTGAAGGCTGATTCATACTTCCGCGTCTTCTTGACGCCAAACTACTGACGTTGGCTCGACGGCGTTGAAAACCCTTCATACTTCTGTATTGCTTCTCTGCGTCATTCCATGCAGCGCCAATTCATCGCGAGACCAAGCAACCAATCACAGCGCTTGCAGTCCACGTCACCTTGACGCGTAGTTCCATTTTTGACCAGGTGCACGTCAGGGTACGGCGTAGGTTTTGAGAGGGCTCCCGGCAACGCAAAGGGGTCCGCGGGGCTACACCGTTGATTTGACGCGGAAGTAAAAATCAGCCTTAACCCTCATCCTCTGCATCCTTTTCTCTCACACCAACTAACGTCTTATCCTCTGTCACTGCATCCATAAATCTCCTCTTTGGTTTTCCTCTAGGCCTTCATCTCTAAACCCAGCATCCATCTGCCCATATATTCACTATCCCTCAACCTGACCTTTTTGACTTGGTCTTCAAAACATCTCATATGAGCTGTTCCTCTGATGCACTCATCCCTAATCCTATCCATCCACTGTCTCTAAAAACATACAACACTGCTGGTTATATTGCATAGTAAGTAATTAGCTCTGAGCCCATCACTTTTGATTTTCTCTAAAACACATTTATAAGCAGCTCACGTTCATGCAGAGTCCATTTTACTTGCTTTGCATCGTCCATCGTTGGATATATAAAGGAGAAATTATATAGAAAAAATAAACTAACTACTTCTGGACATGCTACACTTAGAGATTTTTTAGAAGCCTTTTGCAGGTGTGGTGTGGGGCTAGATTATCTTACCGTGTTGTATTTATGAATGTACTCCATATATTTTCAGTCTTTTATGTGGTAAATGCTGTTTTTTTTCCCCTTTAGGAACGTAGACCTCCGTGAATACTTGACAGAAGAGGCTCAGGCCACGGAGAAGAACACGACCTATGACCTCGTGGCCAATGTAGTGCATGACGGAAAACCGACAGAGGGCTCCTACAGGATACACGTCCTGCACCACGTATGTATTCTAGATGGATACTCTTGTCTGGAAGGAGGAGCTAAATGTTTTAAGTGTGAGGTAGTGACTCTTTGTAACCTTCTGTGTGACCTCAGGGAACCGGGAAGTGGTACGAGATGCAGGACCTTCAGGTGATCGACATCCTGCCTCAGATGATCACTCTGTCAGAGGCTTACATCCAGGTAAGACAGCGGTGTTATGTACTGTTAAAGGCCGTTTAATATTCAGATTTTCCAGATTGAGGTGGACATGTACAGAGGAGGGACAGTGAATAAATGGGTAGAAGGATGCTTAAGTTAGAGCTGGAGGCCGAGAGGAAGATCAGAGGAGATTTATGGACATGAAGGTACTTTTAAAGGTGAAAAAACAAAAGCAGTGTAGCAGTGCATTAATACTGATCCGAACCTGCTGTGGTCGACTCAAATGTAGTCCATCCCTGCTACCAGAATTGCATACTTCCGCTGTGTCCTTGGGCAAGACACTTTACCCACCTCTTCTGTATGATCCAAAAAGCCCTATCTGTCAAGGAACTTCCTAGCTCCTTAAGCTCTAACTGGATGTACGTCATCGTCCGCCACAATAAGGGTTTTTTTTAGGAGTTTTTCCTTACCGAGAAGGAGGGTCTAAGGACAGGAGTGTCCTGGGTCTGTTTAGTTTAGTGTAGTTATTGTTTGTGCTGATTGTGTGTTTATGTTTGATCAACTGTTTGTGAAGCCTTTTGAGGCGACTTTTGTTGTGATATTGGGCTATATAAATAAATCTGAATTGAATTGAATTGAATAAGGACTGTCCGGATTGTTTTCAGTAAGAAAGGAGTTAGGGAAAGGAGCTTCATTGCTTCCTTACATAGCTCCTTTAGCAGAGGACAGGTTCCTTATCAACTAGCGAGAAGCAATGAGCTATCCCACAATCCACTCCGCGTGATGAGTTTGGAACGAGTTAAGTGTCACTGCCTCCGACTTAATTTCATAAAATTCCAACTTTTACAAAAGAGAGCACTTGGAGCCTTCACAGAGTTTAATGTTTAACTCCTGATAAATGATTATTGTGCAGCGCTCTGTAGCTCCTTTGTGCACTGTTGACATTTTAGAGAAACCAAACTTAAACCCGCGTGGCTCATGAGCATAAATCCACAACGGAAAGAACAAACCTGTGTGGCATTAATGATTCTAACTAAAGGGCTAAGGCCAAGGATTTGGTGGAATATCTGTCCAGAACATAGAGAGAGCTACTGTCGGTGAATGTCAGAGAATATTTATTACAGCCTGTTCTGTGTAGATTAACAGCAGTGTTTGTTCTGGTTCATGTTTAACCCTCTGAGTTTCTGTGAGTCAGAGATAATTGAAGAGTCTGCAGTGTTGTTAAACAGCGCAGTAGCTTCACTTACATGGAGTGATTACTGTACTTTGTAAAGTTAAAAAGCTAATTAACATTAGCGCTGCAGTGGCACATAATGGTCGCTTCTTGTAGTCCATTGTCTGGGTGTTGTAGTTTTTATTAAACAGCTGTAGGTCCATGTAACTTCCCTGGTTGTTTCCAGCGCTGGGTTAGGATAGTCAGATCTTTCAAACGCCACTGAAGCTCCTTTCCTTACTGCATTAGTAGTCTTATTGTTGACCTCAGGACGTAGCTCTCAAAGGTTAAGGAACAAGTATAATTTCCCCTTTTCGGATGCAGCCACAGAAAGCCTGCAACCTCTCTCTGAGTCTGCCTCAGAGCAGCTGTGGCTATAGCAGCTCACCTCCACCGAGCGTGACTGAGGAGTGAAAGAATAATGCACCTAATTGTAAAGTGACTTTGAGTGTCTTAAAAAATGCTATACAGTATAAGACTGATGCATTATTATCATTAGTATCTGGAAAAGACAAGTTAATCGCTTTTGTTCCAAACCATGGTAATGTAGGATAAAGGGAATGTTTTTTTTGTTAAAATATGTTGCTATTTTTCTCATTACTCTTATAGATCTGGAAGAGACAAGAGAGCGGCGATGACACAAACCACCACACGGGGGCGTAGTAATGACAAAGCATTTCCCACACTGAAGAAAATGAAGTCAACTTTATTTCATTGTGAGAATCAGCAGAGTGCAGGAGATGTGTGGCAAGAACTCATTCATAACTACAACAGTAAAAAGTGTACATTTTCATGTTTTTGTTATATCTGGAATAATATGTTTCTTATAACAAAAGATTGATTTGTCTGGCTGTACTCTTTTAATCTTCAGCATTTTTTCATTGTAGAGAGATTGCAGCAACATTCATTACAATACTATGATACTCAGAGCTCTGTTAGGCACAGCATGTTCGCTAAAGCTTACAGCAAAGATAAATTACTATGAATATTTCTTATTAAAAACATAAAAGTAAAATGTTTATCAGTGCAATACAGGCAGAAAGTACAGTGCAACGTCAGGTTGTGAACAGCAGGTCTGCTACTTCCACACGAATTTCTTACAGAAGGCTTGGTTCTGCAAACAAAGCACAAATTGATATTCTAGTTTGAAAACGCAAAGCTATGAGATATTCCTGAAGTACATTATCTGTAACTTGTGTTAGATAACAACAAAAAATTGGAAAAAAAGGCAGTGGAAAATTAAATTATTAAAAATAAAATGGACAACTCGAAGTCCTGGGAGAGTGTAGACCTCAAAATGGTACAGAGCTCAGACCTGGACCTGTGCTACGAAGCTGGTCACATTTATCCTGGATATGTCTCTCCTACCCAGGTTGACAAAACCGAACACAAGTGTCTCCAGATGAGCGTTACTACGAAGCCGGTTATCAACTCACTGAGTTAACCCTGCGTTTCTGTGGATCAGGCGGAGCGACCGATCACATCAACATCATGAAGCCCGTTGATCTGAATACCAACCAGAAACTATAACAAACCACAGAAAACCACAGATCTATGGACCAAACTTACAGTGCCGCTTGTGCACTTCTACTTTTCCTCTCCCTGATGCGGTTTTCTCCTTTTCCTTCACACCGGCAGCTCGTTTCTCACCTCTGACAGGTGAAAGAGACGTCTCCTTATCTTACATCTGAACCTACCCTGTTCTAGACCAGGTTAGCCATTTAGTGCAAGTTTCTATTAAGATCCCCCTCGAAAGAAACCGAACCAGCTTCATAGTACCGAAAACCCAGCGTTAACCCTGAAGTCACCCAGCTTCGTAGTATAGGGCCTGACTCAAACCAGGGATTGTCTAGTTCAGGCGTAAATGCTTTATCTATTAAGCCACAGAAGATTTTGAAAACATTTTGTAAAAATATAACTACTTCTAGTCCCCAAAAGGTTCATTTGGTCTTCTACTAATATAATTACATGGATTTCATATAGACAGACCAATATTTTTGTATTGTACCTGTGTCATGTTTCAGTCTCTAATTTTTTAGTGTCACATGATGTTAGTGTGACCACTCCAGGTAGGAAGACAGCACCAAAACCTGTTTAAATCAGCTGACTAAGACTCGTCACAGTAACATCATGTGACACTTCTGAGAAAGACCGCGGTTCGATTTGTATACATGGAAAATACACTGAATCTATCTCATTAGGAAATAACCTTGTGTAAATGTATGCTTGCGTCAGTAGTGGAGATGAAGATTGTGGTGTTCAGCGGTAAACAAAAAGCAGTGCAAACTTGAACTGTTCTTACCCCACATTCCTGGGCCGTCCTCATGTCTCTGCACCAGTAACTCGGTCCCCACGTACATCGATTCTCACCCAGGGGACGGACCTTCGTCACGGGAGCACACAGGTCGGCTCTCTGTAGGACAAGTGGAAGAACTAAATGAGTTACATACCAATCAAACTGAATACAAAGTTATTTTTCCATTATTCCTACCTCACAGGCGTCAGGAGCATTCAGCTGGTTTCCCAAAACTTTCAGAAGTCGGGAGCTGTAGACTTTGGTGAAGGCCTCGCACTAAAAAGCATAAGAAAAGAGTTGCATGTTTCTTTTTATTTGCTTGTGTTTGATGTTGAAGTGTGAGGGGTAGAAGAGGCTCTGACCTTAGGGATGGCGTTGGGGTGCAGGTCACACACAGACTGGAGGAACGAGGAGGTCTGAGCCTCAGTGGAGTTCAGACCCAGGTGGACCCGGCTCAGGACTGACAGGGTCCTACAGGAGTCACAGTCCGACGGAAGAGAGGCTTCTGGGAGAATAAAGGAGTATTATTGAAGCTTGGGGACCCTTGTTGAGCCAGGATTTTGATCAGGGCCTAGCCTGAGGATTAGCCTTTAGTGTGCACACTGTGTTTTGAGGATGATAGGGGAAACTTTAGCACTCAATCCTCACCCAGACACAGGAAAAACATGCAAACTCCACACAAAAAGGCCCCATGTGGTAATTGAACCAGGGACCTTTTTACTGTGAGGTGACAGTGCTAACCACTCCACCGCCAACTAAGTGCTGTCAGACCTCAAACATGGTCCAGATCATATATTACAGTAAAACATTTTACTATATTATGTTTTTTTTAAATTTTCTATGACTTTTTCTTCAATTTATTTCAATTACCGTATTTTCCGCACTATAAGGCGCATCGGATTATAAGGCGCACCTTCAATTAATGGCCTATTTTAAAACTGTTTTCATATATAGGGCGCACCGCATTACAAGGCGCATCCACTAGATGGCGCTGCGCTAAAGGGAATGTCAATAAAACAGTCAGATAAGTCAGTCAGTCAAACTTTATTAATAGAATACAAACCAGCGTTCTTACAACTCCCTCGTTGAAAACAATGTATTTCCAACTCCATTTGTCACAGTTCAAAGCTACATGAACAGCGTTCGAGCGCTCAGTTTTCTGTCCCCTCAATGTCGCAACTCTTCTACATGAACAGCTGGGACTGGAATTCCCCTTTATCGTTTTTACTGCTGTCACTTCGGCGACGCCCCCTGAATACGGTAGCCATAATTAACCAACATTGATCCATATATAAGGCGCATCGGATTATAAGGCGCACTGTTGGTTTTTGAGAAAATTAAAGGCTTTTAGGTGCACCTATAGTGCGGAAAATACGGTAAATTTTATTTATAAAGCCCAATATCACAACAGCAGTCGCCTCAAAGAGCTTCAGAAACAATATCTACACTAAACTAAACAGACCCAGGACATCCCCTGTCCTTAGAGCCTCCATCTCAGTAAGGAAAAACTCCTAAAAAACCCAGCTATAAGCCTGGTTTATACTTCTGCGTCCACTTGATGCCGGCTCCAGCTCAACACCATCGAGAACTCTTTGAACTTCTGCATTTCTTCTGTGTTATTTCTTGGTACAACTCACTGCCAGACCAAGCAACCAATCTCAGCGCTTGCGGTCTACAGCCCCTCGAAGTGTAGTTACATTTTTGGGGAGTTGTACATCAGGGCTACAGCGTACGTTTGATTTGACGTGTATTTGAAGTATAAATCCACCTTAAGGAGAACTGGAGCCTATTCAAACTGCTGGGGCCTGAGACAGAGTACACCCTGGATAATGTCTTGTAAACAGGAAGTAAACAGAATAAAGATGTTAGTGTGGGACTCACCGGGTGCAGGAGTGTCACTGAACAGACACAGGTGCAGCAGAGTGCAGATGGTGTGAGGAGCGGCCGAGGACATGAGGAACTCCACGATCTCATCTCCGTATTTCTCCACAAAACCAACGCACTGGTCCCGGTAACTGTGAGGGATGAGCGAGCACACTTCCTGCAGCAGCTTCCTAATCGCGTCCTGCACGGCACAAGCAAAAAGAAACAACGGTTATGTTTACTTTTCATCATATATGTGCGGAATCGAGAAACACAAAGCGATGGAACCAGCACCTCTGTCATGTTCTGGGGCAGCAGGGTCTCCAGTTTCTTGATAACGAGCACACACAAAGAGCACACTGGGCCGAACTCTCCCTAAAAACATACAGAGGAAAAAGATTCAGTTCATAGTTAAATCATAGTAAAAGAACTTGAGTTGTGCAAGAATTAATCAAAATAAGCGCCACACTCTCGAGTTCTAATAAAATCAGTAACACTTCATCATTTATCCAAGTCCCCTCCTGGATTAAATGTTCTTTTTGTCTCATAAAATATAAATTACAAAAAAAAAGAAGCGCATTTCAATTCACTTTTTCACTTCTGCTTTCACCAACGTGTCCTCTGAGGTGAGAGGAACTGACTTCAGCGGCGTCATGATCGAGTTCTTCTTTCTTCACGGCACACAGTCCGAACAATTTACAGGTCTCAGAGGATTTCTGCAACAAGATCCTTAATATTCATACGTTTTCTAAATTTGCTCGTTTTTAAAAAATAGGAATAGTTAGTGATATCGTGTTTTACTTACGACATGGCTTGGGGTTTGCTGCAGGACCTTGGTTAAGTAAGTCTTGACCTGGGAATCACACTCTGAGGCCTGGTCTGAAGGGAGACGCTGACACAGAGAGTGCAAGGCTTCATAGACCACGCCCTGCAAGAAGAAAGCCTTGTTTATGCACTTTGGCAATAGAAGTATTTAATACAAGTGCTGTGACATATATAATTGAGGGAAGTGAAAGGAATATGGCTGGGTGTTGGCTTAAAGTTGACTTAGAGAAAGAATTCTGAGCATGAAATTATCTACTAGGGCAGTGCTAGGCAAGTTTGATTGCAGTCGGGCCAAATAATTTTGAACCATCAGGTGGTGGGCCACAAGAATGGACATACAGTTCTCTGTCATGGGTCCTTTGCAGCTTTAAATTAACATATATTAGTGTTTTTAAAATAATTGAATCTATTATGGGCTATATCATCCCTAAAGATCCCAAGATTCTTTTGTTAGGATTGTTACCTGGAGATGTGATTGAAAAAGAGGACAGCTATCTCTTTAGAATACTGATAATCGCCTACAAAAAGACTATCACAAGGAGTTGGCATAAATGTGACCCTCTTCATTCGGACCAGTGGCAAGAAATTGTGGAGGAAATCTACACTATGGAAAAACTGACTTATTATCTACGGATTAAAGGACATCTTTTTTCAAAGCGCTGGGCTAAATGGTTTGCTTTTAAGCAAAAGGAAGCTTAAGCACATAATCCATGTGGTCTGTCAATTTTGTATTTTCAACAATGCCCCATGTTTCTTTTTATGTTTCTTTTTACGTCTTATTTTGTGTGCATGTTTGTTGTACACTTTGTTAAAACCAACAAAAAAAAGTTAAAAAAAAAAAAAATAATAAAAAAAAAATTAACATATATTAGCGTGTTCAATTACAGTATACAAAATATATAGATACCTTAAAAATAAACAAAAATCCTCACCCCAACTGCACCACGCCCTATTTTACTACATTTTTACGCAGCAAATTAGATAAACATTGGATACTTATTAGATAGAGGCAAAGGTAACTATGACAGAATGCTTTCTGTTTATTAGTCGGAGGCAACTAAAACCATGAAACCATGACAGAGAGCTGTATGCTTCCAAATAGGGTCCTACAGCGCCTCACTCACTGGCAGCACCATGGGGTTAAATGCTATCAAGTAAGAACAATTAATAAAAATGGCAAGATTGAAAGCTGCATTGTTTGTTGATTAAAGTGCACAAATTAAAATAAAAGTTTTATTCATTTGAGGAATTAGCACATTGTGGCAGGAAACAGAAAATATCATAACGGCGCAGTGGCAAAGTCGTTGGCACTCTCGCCTCATAGCAAGGTGTGTGGGGCCTTTCTGTGTGGAGTTTGCATGTTCTCCCTGTGTCTGGGTGGGTTTCCTCCGGGTGCTCTGGTTTCCCACATCAACCTTAAACATGCACCATAAGCTAATCCTCCAGCTAGGTATTCCTGACCAGGATCCTGGCTCAAGATCTGCTGCTGACAGCCCCAGCAGCATTAACGGATGGATCAGATGCAGAGAACAAATTTGCCAACGGGGACAATAAAGTTTACCTTAACCTAATCATCTAGGCAACCTCCCACCATTCACCAACACTGAATTAATGGCTACCGATAATACAGAAAAAAGATAAACATCTAAAAATACATTCATGCAATGTTTAACGAGGCAGAGATAAAGAGATAATTGCAGGACACCCCTGTCTCAGAGCTACAAGTTTGCATCATGCATTAGTAGTTAAATCTTTTTGGTCCTTTTTATCTTTATTACACAGAAACAGTAGGAAGAGGGGAACTTAGCGAGAGAGATGGGGTCTGACATGGAACAATGTCACCCAAGCCAGGAATCTATCCTGGCCAGCTCCAGTTTATGTGGTGCTCCACCAGGTGAGTCACCGGGCTGCTTCTAATTCGACTTGTTTAGTAAAATAAGGCAGGGAAGTTAGTTACATTGTAGGGATAAAAACAAAAAACAAACAAACAAAAAAAACAGGAAGTGTAGCTTTAACAAAACAAAGCCATTAATGTTTTTAAACTTCCAACTTCAACTTCGTGGTCACACTGGTGCCACCAACTTTTACACCAACTTCCCATGAAAAATATAGTGTAAACTTGTAAAAGTGCAAACATTTCCTTAACAGAAACTGACTTTCGAATGTGTGTGGTCAGAGAAAAAGTGAAGTGAGTCCTGACCTTGGCGTGTGCGCTGGAGATCATGTTGGCCGACATCTGCAGGAGCCCGCTGCATTCTGTGCACAGCTCTGCAGACTGAGCACAGCAAACACAGGTTTACCACATTTTCAACGATAACAAAGCAAAATTTCAGACCTCACTACGTTTACAACTGTGAACGTCTAAAAGACACGGTCAGATATGTCAGTTTATGTGAGCTGCGGATCATTTTACACAACAATAAGCTAAAAATGAAAGTCTTACCGAGGCTTTCAGTTTGATGGCTGAAAGAGGATCCGGGATGGTCACGGAGGCACCTAAAGGAGCCACACAGAGACGCACAGTGCATCAGAGACAGGAAATGAGAACACATGCTTCAGCGGCGTTAGGCGGTAATGAGGAGCCTGAAGTTAGGAATCACAGTCAGGAAGTCAATATATAATAAAGTCGACTCATACTTTCTTTAAAATATTCAGGTAGATGTTTATTTTGTTCATAACTAAACACTGTAAGAAGTAAAGGTCCCATACTCTGCTTTTATAGGCTTTTTGAAATAGTTTTGGACACCTTTGCATTAGTATTTCATGTTTTATAACTTAAAATAATGTATCTGTGCAGAAACGCATAAAATGGCTCATTAGCACAGCCATTAGCAACATGAGGCTAACAGATAAATGAGTTGACTGCTTCGTAGTGACGGAGGTTTAAGGTTGAAGTGATCAGAACGAGTCCGCTGACGGTGTATGGGCTTTAGAAACGGCACAGGAGCACTTCCTGGTTTCACGTGTCTGCGTGAGACTGAGCGTTTTCAGCTCTGGAGAAGGGCAGTGCCTCAGCATACAGGATTTCTCAAACAAAATACTACTCACGGTCTGTTTTTGAGGAGGAAACAACATTATAACATAGTAAAAAGCTCAGAAAAGTCGATTTAGCAGAACAGGAGACCTTTAAATTAAACATCAGTCTAGTTCAGGGTAAATGCTCTGTCCAATGAGCTACAAAGCCCTGATATCTGACAATGAAATAATCCACTAAAGGCAGTGGAGGAAACAAAATACTCCTCCAGGCCTGTTTTTAAGGTGGAGACCTCAATATAACACGGAGTCATGAACATAACCCACTAATATAGGACCCTTATGTCCTGGGCCACAGTACAATGCTCCGGCTGCACTGCCTGATGTTACACCCCTGTTACATTTACACTGGATATGATTCAAAATAAAGACTTAAAAAAAGAAAGAAACATCTAATAAACAAGAATGTAAATTACAGTTGTATACCATTAATCCTGAAGACTATGGCGGCCCACCATAACCTAATTTGACCCCCGCATAGTCTAAAACTGAACTTAACTCTATCTAGCATTTACCATAATAGCAAAATGTATAAATAACTTAAAGATAACAATAAAATAATACAGTTTCCATGATTTTTTTAAGGTTTCCATCTTGAAAAGGGAAGGTAGAACTGGTGTCATCGCTGGACTGGTTTTGTTTATAGCTGCTTTAAAAAAAAAAAAAGGGTGCACTGATTTTATAGAAAGCATAAATTGACATGGGTGATGCTAAAATGTCTGACTTCATATTTAAAACAGAAACAAACAGCGGCAGCATTGTCCAGACTGCAGATAATGAACAGCGCCTGGTCAGGTGATTCTAATACTGCGTCTTTTCAGTGTTTTAAATATTATTCAGATAAAACTCACCCGGACACAGAAACACAGCCAGGACAAAGATGAAAAACCCCTGAGGAGCCATGGTGCGAGGGCACACGGAGTAAACACAAATGATCCGGCAGTAAACACAAAAAGAGAGAAACTGTGGCGATGTTTGGGTAGCACCGGAAATCAGGAGCGCGCCTCGGCCAATCAGAGCGGCGGACTGAGGCGCACGCGCTCACCGGGTAATTATTAAATTAAAATATGTTTTTTTTCTAAAGCATTTTGTAGCCGAATGTAACGTTACACTCAGTTAGGCTATAAACGTATTTTTATGTTTTATTTTTGCAAAAGACAATACACAGATAATCGATTTAAATTTTGCATGATAGAAGTTGTAGCATCAAAACACATCATGCTAAATAATATGAGCGTCTGCCGTTCATTCAGGCAACCACTAGATGGCGACATCACAGCCTGGATCTCATACTGTTTGTCTAAAATAGTGTTACCCTCAGAGAAGAAGAGAATGGTCTAAGCAGGTGACTTTCGATTTTATTCTTCTTTTTTTTTTTTTTAAACACTTTAACACAGTTTTTATTGGTTATTCAACATTTTTATACAGGGTTAGCAGGTGAGCAGTCAGCTGAATATCTTGGATTGTTCAGTTTTTTTTATCAGCATATTTGCAGTCAGAAATGTTCAACCCTCGTCACCTCAAAGGACTTCATAATGACGTGAATGAAAGATAATGAGAATACATGACAAAAAACTATTTATTGTCACATATCTGAGTTATTTTGACTAAAGGTTACTATGAGCAGCATATATTTGTTTATATTTCATGAAAATGACCCACATGAGGTAAACATGTTTAAATCAAATATTAGTTTTAATGATAACAATGTTACAGTTTTGGTTCTAAAACTGCATCATCAATCGTCCAATCAGAAAAGAGACCATTGTTTTGATTTAGACTGCAGTACTGTTTTTAAATCAGAATGAACGCATGCTGCTTCCAGTGCCTTTAAGCATAAAATAGCAGGTTATTACTGATTTTTTAATGCAAATTTGAGTCAGTTATTCTTTTTTTAATCAGCATATTTGGCCAATGTTCAGTTGATCAGGAAAAAAACAAAAAAACACAATGAATCTTTATTATAACATATTTTTGTGTCTACTTTAGGTTCGAAACAAACCTGCCTAAAGACGAGAAGAGGATCCTTCCAGAGCTGGTGCAGGACGCCCCCTTCAGGACAGTGCTGGGGTCGGTCCATGTCCCGCTCCACAGTTTGCTGCTCAGAGGACACAAGGTGGCGCTACTCTGTGGCTTTGGGTCTATGGGCTCAGAGATGGCAGCAGCAGCAACATCAATGTGACAGTGAATGGCTGTCTGTCAGTGGTAAATATTAGAACGGCAACTAAAGAGGTTTTTTTCCAGGATGTACTCCGCCTCAGGCCCAAATAAACTCAAACCTGGCCGGCCTTCACTTACAGAGAAGCAGATTAACTGGGTTCCATTTCTTGTGTGGGTAAAACATTGGGTAAGAACAACATTGGTGACTCTGAATTGCTGCAGTGAATGAGTCAGATGTCAGTGCCTTGTGACTAACTGGCTCGTGTCCCGGGTCAGACCTGCTGCAACAATTTTCTGCATGGGATGGGCTCAACTCCAGCCACCAGCGACTGCTAACACGAATAAACCAAACAAAATAAATAAATGTGCATTTAATAATTCAACTTTAGAGCCTAGGTTATAAAGTTATCCCACTCGTATGCTCTCTCTCTCTCATGGAGCGCAACAGTGCCCGCCCCCCTTTGGTGCCAGAAGTAAATTTTCTATTCATTTTTCACAGACTTTAAAAAAAAATGCATATTTTAGGAGTTTAAAATGACGGAGGCTAATCAGCTCTGTGGTAACTCATGACCATAGCGCAATTCATTTTGTAAAACTTTTGAAACTTGCAAAAACGCAAAGCTATAAATGTATTTCACTGATTATTTGGCAGTTTATAAGCTTAGGATAATTTTTTTTAATCAAAATTCATTGCGCTACGGTCAAGAGTTACCACAGAGCTGATTAGCCTTTGCCTAGCTTTTAAACTCTTTAATGTACACATTTTTTGAAGTTTATGGGAAAAATCAATGGAAAATTTACTTCCAGCACTAGAGGGGGGCCGGCACTGTTGCACTCTGATGAGCACTGTACATTAACTTAAGTGACTTTACAGGAAAGACATAAGTACTGGCCATTTTATAAACTAGGTGGAAAATTCAGCGTTGGCATAATCAGCCGACTGAGTCTGTGATTACATGTTGCAGGCCAGTAGTGCGTCTCTTGTTTTAAGCCTTGAGTCCTGTGCAGTTTGTCTTAAGTTGGTCTATTACTGATTTAAAAAGGTATTGAGATTAATTTAAAATATCTGTACCCTAAACCCTTCATGTAATAACAGTGATTTTTTTTGGAAACTGAAAGACAACCACATGTCACAGTATTCTCACATGCTGCTGGTAAAATATGTTCTAATATTTTGTTTAAGGTTTGTTACACACTGAAAACCCTTAGGATAGATATTGTGATAGTGTGTGATCGCTCTAGTTAGTTGGTCGTCTGTTTTTTTCTGTGTGGCTTCTGCCCTGGGCCGTCTGATGAAGAGGAGGCAGAGGAGGATGGGAAAAGGACCTGTGTGAAGTTGGCCCCTCCACTGATTGAAAATGAACAAAACTATGTCAATTTGTTTGTTTGAGCCCCCCCCACTCAGCCCCCCCATATCGTCCTAATCGCTCCAAACGGGTGTCATACGTTTGTGCACGCAAAATTAACGTTTGTGCACCCTCCATTTTTGAAATATTAATAATTCATTTGTTTTTATGCAGCCCCATCTATATTGCAAGTAGGCTAACCCAATGAAATGTGTAACTAATGAGAAGGTAATTAAACGCCTTCATATGCAGAAGGACGTGCTTAACTCCTCGTTTATGTCCTGCTGACACAAAATGTGACGCTTTATACCACTAAAGCTCACTTTTAAATTGTATACTGGTAACTGTACAGGCGAGCTATGTGCTAGCAGATGCGTAGCAGGCTGAGTTTGACAACTATCAGTAACTCCAAACAACAGACAAATAATTGGAAAATGTACCTTGTATGTCGACATCCCTTGGCAAAAAAACAAAACAAAAAAAAACAACAACAAATCGAATCCTGTCATAACAGCCATAGATAGTACAGTCCTGGTTTATTCCACCTGCTACTTCACCAGCAACAGCAAAAATGGAGGGAGCAAAAACGTTAATTTTGCGTGCACAAACAATGCACAAATGAATTGACATAGTTTTGTTAATTTTCAATCATGTGGGGGGGCCAACTTCACACAGGTGGGAAAAGGAGCACTTGGGCTATGAGAGTTTCTCCGAAGTGGAAGACGAGGATGGAGATGAGGAGTTTTGGCCTGGCCACATACCCGTTACCTTCAGCCATTTCCTGAGGGACTGTAAAGAGACCTTCACCTCCTCTTGGGACCTTTCTGATCTGGGCTCCTCGGCGCACGGTGAATCCAAGGATGAAGAGGAAGACGCCAGTTCCAGGAGGCCATGTTGGACCTGCTGTGAGAACAAGTCTTCCACATCTTCTGGGACGTCCTGAGGCTTCAACAGATACAGCTACATCCCTTTGGTCCCAGAAGACACGGACGATGACTGACTTCAGGATCCACAGCTGAGGATCTATTTTAGGCAGATTTTTTATCACATGTGTCATAGTTTTTCTCATTAGTTGTATTAAATCAAAAATGAATTAACTTTATTTAAAGGCTGTACATGAGACAAGTTTTGTTCAGATTGGTTAGTTTTGTTAGGCTAGGTTAGTTTACTACAAGCTGGCAGGTTTGTCTTTCCTAAGAATTTCCTGCATAGTACACCGTGCACTTATTTTAACATGTTAGTTCTTATCTTCCATGGTGATAAATACTCTGTAGCAATTCCATCGAATATGAAATTAAAAACGAAACAATCACCTGGATCACTGAAAACTGCACCCTTAAAAAAGAAAAAAGAAAAATACAAAAATACATACAATGCTTTCCTAATCAAGTCCCTGTCTGCGAAAGCCAGGAGAACCACAAGAACCAGAGGAACAGACACAAACCCTTTTACAGAATCCTACTTACATACAGCACTTTTAATTCATTATTTAAATGAATAATTCTTTAATTCTAATCCAATCCTGTTGTGCAGTTGCAGATAAAGCTACAGTCTTTCAGAAGATTGGTATGAAACATTTTATTTCATCTTTCTCCCAGGCTTTTATACCATCAAAAACATTTTTTTTTTACACTGGATCCTTCTTTAGATGGCGAGCCGGTGAGATGAACAGTTTTTTCTTCTTTTTTTCCTTAGTCTTAACTAAAGACAAAGATTTGAGTCGTGAGATGAGACAATAAATAAAAAATAATGTAAACAATAAATTAATAAATCAGAATTAATAATAATAATAATAGTAAATAATGTATTTTATATTTAAAAAAACAACAAATAATCCACTCTTTTTTTCTTGTTTATGAATGCCTGCGTTCTGTGTGTGGCATTCAAATGATCTGTATCTGTTTCTTGGCTTTGAGTAATTTGGCCTAGTAATGTTATCTAATCTGAAAATCACAGCATCAAGGAAATAAAAAGTTAGTGGCTTTCATTTCTCCTGAAGGAAACGCAACCATATTTTGTTTTTTACAGTACTTTCTGATCTAACAATAAGCATTGTTTCTGTCACGACACCGAGCAGGGGAGTGCCGAGAGCAGCAGAGTTCCTACTCCTCCCTCCCACTGAACCTGAACGTCCCGCACTGAAGCAGCGCTGTGAGCCGGACGGCAGGCTGCGGGACAGGTTTCTCTGCGTGCTCTCTAAATACCTGTCACTCATCATCCTTTTACCAGAAATGCGATCTGTGTCTGATCAGATGCGGTTAGTTCCTGATGATCGCAGGGAACATACCGCCGGGAACTTCCAGCACTAAAGATGAAAGTAATTATAGCATTAAGGTGCATTTGCTGTAATTTAATATGGAAATTAAATGAAAATGATCCAGAGTTTACCACTGCAGAAGAAGTCGCCATAAAAACAGTGTTTGTTTTATTGTTTGGTTGCAAAAATAGAACTTTTCAAGTATTGCAAAGAGTAAAAAATCTAAATAAATATATGCACCAAGTGAAGTGAGAGAATAAACTTCCGCTGCACTGTCGAAATAAAAGCAGAAATGCAGAGCAGTGATGTAAACATTGCTCCGTCACACTCGGGACTCGAGCGAATGTTGTGGTAGAAGTTGAATATTGAGGTGGAGAAAAAGAAGTCTTCTCTTTAAGAGCATCTCAGCAGCAGAACTCAGTGCCAGAATCAATAAACGAGTCTCCATCATTCTATTCATTTAAGAAGAATGCTATAAAATGGCTTGTTGAAACCCAGATGTGTGGACACTGATGCGCTACTGATGAATTATTGTAAATTAACTTTGGTGTTAATTGTTAACTTGTAGTACATCGTGTAATTTTACTGTGTGATTTTATGCTGCTTGTGTGTTTTTAAGGTTGCCTTTTTACAACTGACAAAGGGAGTACTGATAAAAATGACCCTAATTCAGCTAACTCAGGTGCATTTACATTGTTTAACGTTGATTAATGTACATTGTCTCTTTTCAAATAATAATAATAATAATAATAATAATAATAATAATAATAATGTTGTGTTCAGCACATTCATACTAGGCCCCAAAAAGCTGAGAGATGCTCAGGTTGGATTATAAGGGTGCTCCGATCGATCGGCCGATCGGTGACAATTCATGGCTAAAAATAGAGTGATCGGTGATTGGTAAAATGGGCCGATCAAATTAACACAAACACGCGAGGCTCTCACATTTACTGTCCTGCAACTTTGGTTTGATTAAACAGCAGTAGCGTTATTTTAGCAGTGTTTTTAAGTTAAGCCCTGGTTATAACTAACACAAACCTGCCCTGGAGCTGCTGCTTTGTGTCCCCGCTGTGTCCCCGCCTGCTTTAGGAGCGCACGGGACAGAACCGAGGCGCAGCAGTGCGTGTATTTGTAAACACCAACGTAAATAGAGCTACAGCTAACCCGCTAACAGTTACGTTAAAAGGATTAAGAAAGTTCAGAGTCTGCCTGTGTCTTGTTACGCGGAGAAAACTGCGTTTTGTGGCTTAAACTGCACCAAATGGCTGCTAATGGAAAGAGAAAGTAAAAAGGCAGCCCATGTGTCCGTGTGTCTGAGAGGAGCACCTTTCATCGTTGTCTTCTCTGCTCTCTTTGCACGTTTTCTTCATTCAGACGTTGTCAAAACTGGCAGCAGGAGCTGTCTGCTCTTTAGTCCACTGTGTTTCAACCTGGTTTGGCTGCGCACACCGACGCAGGCGCTGCACCCGCACCGATTAAGAAGAACAGCTGATTTTTACATCAGCGGAGCATTCAAACAAAGCCACACAGACACTGGGCACACATTAAAGGCCGATAATGCAACAAAACCTCTTCTAAAACAAAAATAAGTAGAATTTTGTTGTACTATTACATTTACAAAAACTACAGTAATTTTTCAAGTGGAAATAATAGCCTGCATACATGACATTACTACATTGAAGACCATGTGATTGGTATCGGCCATGATCGGTATCGGCCGATCACAGCAAAGGCTCAAAAATCCTGATCGGAGCACCCTTATTGGATTACTGTAACTCTCTGCTGGCAGCGTACCCTAAAAACTCATTAAAATGTTTTCAGCTTGTTCAAAATGCAGCAGCAAGATTATTAACAGGAACTAACAGGAGAGAACATATTACTCCTGTGCTAGCTTCACTTCACTGGCTTCCTGGCTGACCTCAACCTCACTTCTATGGACTTCCTCGACCTCACCCCCTCCCCTCTGGATGAATCCTTACAGAGTGATTTATGATCCTATAGATGAGATAATGAACTAACTCCTGACACATGTTGCCTGTCCGTCCTGGGAGATGATCTCTCCTTCAGTTGGGCTCCATAAAGTTTCTTCTTTTTTTCCCACAGCTGTTTTTTTTTAGGAGTTTTTCCTTACCGAGAAGGAGGGTCTAAGGACAGGAGTGTCCTGGGTCTGTTTAGTTTAGTGTAGTTATTGTTTGGTTGATTGTGTGTTAAGTCTGATTGTGTGTTTATGTTTGATCAACTGTTTGTGAAGCCCTTTGAGGCGACTTTTGTTGTGATACTGGGACATACAAATAACACTGAATTGAATTGAATTGAATATATACATCCCAGGACTCGGTGCGCTTTGTGTCACTGATGTCATTGGTCTGGTTCGAGTTCACATTGAGCTCTGTCAAATGAATTGAACTGACTGAGGGAGCAGTAACAAACCTCGCCTGTAGGGGGCAGAGCATCAGTATTTACTGAGAGAAACTTGGAAAGAAGAAACCCTGCTCATCTATTGGTCAAAAGTCCACCTCTTCATCTCGATATACCCCAATAATATCATACGCCGCACTTTAATTAATATTTAATGAAGTATTAAGTTTAGAGCAGTGATATCGGCTGTGGATTCTCTCTGTGATTAATATGAAATTGGTGTTGTTTTAGCAGTGTTTTTACATTTCTTTCCTAATGTTAGCAACCTTTTAAATACATTTTAGTTACAGTATATTTGTATTTTAGTGATTTATCTATGTGCGTATCTTTCTTTGCCCTTGGTGAACAGTGGTGAAGCCCACTCCCTGTTGTTAGTCCGTAGTTTGGTCTTCGTTGCATTCGTACTTCACCAGAACCAGACCAGGAGCACTCCAGAGCTCAAAGCTCACCGTACTGAGACCTCTGATTTCAGGAGGACCAGAGTTCACCTGTTTGGTGCTCACCTGAGTCTGAAATTGAGTTCACAGCTGCTCAAACAAACAGGACTCTCCCAGGAAGCGCACCTAAGTTCGAATGAAGCGAACCAAACACGGCAAATGTGAACACACTCTTAGTTTCTAAAATCCTAAAAGCTTTAAATTTTCTGTATATTTTAGCCCGTTTTGACTGCATTTCTGTACCGAAGAATAAACATAACAATATATAATAATACCTTGTAATATTAATGAAAGGCATAAGTGCAATTCAATACTCCAGACAGAGTGGCACAGACAAAGCCACGGTTATTCTAGTAATATCTGCACACAAAGCCACAACCAGCTGCTCTCAGTAAACTAATGACATAAAAGGCGAGGCTGGAATGCCTAATATCTCAAACACTTACAGAGTATTGTGTAATAAATTACTGTAATTAAAAGGTTTTCCTTCTTATGTGCTGGGAACAAGTTGCAAAAGAAGCTTTCTAAAGATAGTATTCACAGCTCCAGGAACAGAATCTGTTTTGAGAGCCAGTAACAGCCGGTGTAAGAGCATCTTACATAACCAGACCAAAATAAATATTGTAATTATAATGTTGTGACAGAATCACTGAAAGTAAAGTGTGAATGAAATATATATTTTTACATCAGTATTATTTATCAAGTCTACTTTTGTCAAGTTGTAAATTAGTTTCTGTATCCCGATCCTGTAGTGGAACTTTTATGGTTAATCCTTTATTTCTTTCTGGCACCAAATCACAGCAATGGCATCTTAAGAGAAAGACATTTCATATCAGCTTTACCTAAGGCCTCTTGACGTAGGCCACTGTTGCTGTCAGGCCCGTCGACAGCCTGGGGCCCGGGGCAAGACGGCTTCATGTGGGCCCAATATAACAGAAAACATAAGAAGAGTGTAGTCTGCTGAGCAGTCTGTGAGGCTTTAGGTTGCATAAAACCATCGCACAAGCACTTTCCTAAAAGACATACAGACTTTATTTCAATTATCATCATCTTCAACAGCAAACGTCATCATCTGGACTACAAAATTGCTCCCACTTTTAAAATGGCTTGTGGCCTCCAATTGGACGGTCTCTACCATCTGCTGAGGTAAGTATACAATCCTTCCCCCCATCATATTACAAACCATTATGTTTTTAAAATAATATTTACTTATATACATCCAATAATCAGACACAATACAAGCCCACAAGACTAAAATCCTCTCCTTTTTATTCATTACAAAAATATACATATTTTAATACCCAATACAAACACCCCTGTAAAACTTTCCTCTGGGTGCATTCCCACCCGGAACTAATAAAACCAGCGCAAATCCCTTCCAGTGTTCTCTTGTACAGTACTTTAGACCCATCTCCTGCCGAAAAGTAACAAATAACCCAATACAATATTTATACAGTCAAATCTTACAGTGCGTGTCTTTGCAGAACTGCCGACGCCAAATGGCCTGGCGTCTCACGGGGCCCCTACCTCGCCGCCGACTGTGTGAACCACCAAGAACCCCACCGACTACGAAGACCATTCTAATAAGTTACCTTACTTTTTTTACAAATACATTTCATATATAATAAAAGTGTCCATAAGTATATCTTACGTGTTATGTGTATTATTTACCTTTTATTGTGAGCACCAACTCAGATGGGGTGACAGTGCGTCTGCTGTCACAAAGAGGAATCATTTCTGGACCCCCCCTGACCCTGATGCCCGGGACAACAGACCCAGGCCTCAGGGTCGGGCGTCGGTTGTGTCTGACTTTGTATTATGGAGGGTACAGACAGTGAAAACCGTAAACGCTACAAGAAGTTTGACCCTGAGGAGAGGAAGGTCCTTGTAGACGGAGAAAATGCTCATTATCAGGAGCTACAATATTAAATACTAACTGTTACAAGTGGATGCAATAAGGAAAGTACGTACAAATTAAATTAAAATAAGATGGCATGGCATACGGCGCAGGAAAAAAAAAATAGTTATCTTTATTTTTTGTGAGGAGCAAGTGAGTGAATTGCATTGATTCACTGACTCCAGATCATGGTAGGCACGCACATCAACAACATTCAGAAAGAAAGTGAGAAGAAGGAAGAGCAGCAGGTTTTCCAAATCCAGGAAGGTTAAAAAAAACAACAACAAAAAAACAGGTCTGGAAAGAACCAGAGCCAAAAAAGCAACATAGCTATTCCTTATGTAGCTGGCCGGTCTGAGAAGCCCAAAGAGATTTTCAACCATCACAACATCTGGTTCATTTAAAACCTGATGGTTCTCTCAGATAAAGACTGATCCATCGCAAGATCAAAATTCCCAGCTACAAACAAGTAAAGTAGTTTACTCCCTTCACTGGAATGAAAACTACAATGAACAGTACACTGGGAAAACAAAAACACCTCTGCATGAGAGGTATATTCCAAACCCTGCAGCTCCACAGCCTATTTATTTGGATATTAAGATATTAAGTTTTAAATGTGTATAATTCAAAAATGAAATTACATAAAAAAAGCCTCCCTTGATTACACAAGAGGTTATTTCCAGTGGCTGCTCTGACAGAACCAGACACATACCACACCCGCGTTTCCTCCTTCGTTTGACGGTAAATGAAATAACCAAAAACAATAATGCGTACAACTGTTTTGATAAGAGAATGCTGTAATGTATGTTGTTTTAGCAGGGCCTCTAAGAGATCTTAAACAACTAATGGTCTATAACGAGCAGACAAAGTTTTTATTAAGAAACATGTCACACAGAGCTACATCATAACATACATTAGGTAGAGATAAAATGCCCAAAGATGGACTCGAACCAGGGATCTGAGAGAGCCGAGAGGAAAACAAGGTAAAGCTTTAATACCCGGTCCAAAGGCAAAGGGTATGTTGCAAACTGGCCTGAAAAATGTCACCCACCACACAGACACAGACAAAGGGAGGAGGGGGAAGAAACAGAAAGCAAAAGGCATCCTTCAATGATGGTATTTCAGTAAAAATACTGTTTTGTTTGAAGATAAACAGTCTTAAGATAAGATGAACTGTCCTAAGACGAGACAGACGGTTTCTAAACAGGGCTGCGTCCTTTCAGGTATCGCTGGCATTTGACCAAGAGCAACACGAGAGAGTAAAGCGACCGGTGACCATCATTTCCTTCTTTTGCTGGAGCGTGGAGGCACACGGCACCAACGCGCCACGCGATGCAAATCAAGCCAACTGAGCGTAGTTTAGAGTTGAACAGAAGTCAACTTTATGCAGGTGCTAAAGCAAAAAAAAATTTCATTTGACTGAAACATTTTCTCAGTCAAATTCACATCGACAGATTCAGTGAACGGTTTTGCATCTGCAAGTTACACAAATGCATACAATTATATATTAACTTTAATATTAGAATGAATGTCTGAGTTAATATTCCATGTAATCCTCAGTCATGTGAACAGCTTTATCATGTATTTAACCTTATGCTAAGTAACAGGTACAACATATGTGTACTTCATGTTCATGTGGTTATAAAGTACTTTTGTAAGTGTATGGTACTGTTTGGCAGGGCGCGGGTCTGGGGCGCCTCCCACAGGAAAATTTGAATTAAACAGATAATTTCCTGTATTCTGGTGAATTTTTGCTTATATAATACTTTCAGCTGGCTAAGTACATTATGGTGACAAATTATGGTTTTATTTATCTCCAGTTGTTTTATTATAACAACTCTTGAGTTCATTTTGTAACATGGGCCGTTTAAACAGGGACTGGTGGACTACAGTGTGGCGATGGAGGCTCCAGCTGCTTTTATGATAATAATACAGCAAATACATTGTGTTAATAATGCACGTATTGGATAATTTTTCTATTTCTATTTAGGCTATGATCATATCTCAGTCAAGCAGCACATGAAGAAAATCACTGCCATGGCACTGAACAGTTAAACTAATGAGCGTAGCCTGCTGCTCAGACAGCACTGCTCAGAGGAAAAGCTCCTGGAGTTAGGAGCTTTGCTAACATTTAGTAAACAGCTGCATGTATCCCTCTGTCCTTTCTTAGCACAGTGTGGAGTTAGTTTCTGTGCCTGTTTAGTTCAAAAGCTGTTCTTCGAGTACATAACAGAGAAGTGCACAGGGATGAGTCAATACAATTGTATGTGAATAATTTGCTTATGAATATGTATAAAGCAAACAACAAACTTCAAGACTGTGCTTTAAGAGTTAACTTAGCTCGCCTCATTTCATCCTTAAGTCACAAATCTGCCGAGAGTAGGTCAGAAGGGTGTTTCAGCTGCTCCTCCTCTGCTCTGTCTGACCTCAGCCCGACCTCACAGCCCTGTCCTGTCCCATCGCTGTCCCACAGCAGAGACAGAGGGGCGACGGGCGGCACAATTACAAGTTATAATGCAAACAAAATGAATGCAGCCTATCTCTATTTGTTTTTACTCACATTTAATGGTGTTTGATTTCATTTGTGACCCTGTGTCCTAAGTTAAGGTGTAATGTTTACACAGCGATGTGGTTGAGAGGCTGTGCAAGTTATTTTATTTTTAAATTTACTCTTCACTACTCCCGGGTCTGACTTCCTGTTTGGCTTAATCTGCTCTGTTCAAATTTATACATGAGGCTGCGGCATCCATCAGAAATAGATGTGATACGTATTTCTGCTGGAGCGCTGGACACCTACCGCAATTCATCACACATTGACTTGAATGGAGTCTATTTGTTACCAAGGTCGCACAGGACTCGTAACGTATTCAGTGTAAAGTGGGCGTAAAACATCTCCCAATACAATGACAAGGTTCCAGGCTGTAGCCTCCAACTGGAACCGTGTGGTTCTGCTGGGAGACCTCAGGTCTCTTGGGGCCAGTTTCTCAGGATGTCAGGATATACAGGTGCAAGAAAAATCATCCAGGTGCTCTTTTGCAAACTTCAGACGTGTAGCAATATTTTTTTTGGGACAGCAGTGGCTTCCTCCGTGGTGTCCTCCCATGAAGTCCATTCTTGTTTAATGTTTTACTGTTTGTTGTAGATTTGTCAACAAAGATGTTTGCATGTCCCAGAGATTTCTGTAACGTATGTGTGTCCTGAGTCGGACACTTTCAGCTAAAATTCTATACATTTTTTATTTTCAACAAGTCTTAAAGTTACTCATTTATTATCTTCATTAATGCAAATTGTATAAAATAAAAGTACATTTTCTTACGTTTATAACGATATATTGGTTGGATAGTTTCTTTTACAAATATTTTATTGCGGCCGTATGAAATAGTGCTTTTGTCCGAGGTTTAAGCTCGGCAGTGCTATGGCCCAGAGTCGGACACACGGAAGTTCACGACACGCTCACCTCTCTGGCTTTTTCAGCCTTATTTGTTGGATTTTTCGGCTCTAATTTAAGGCTGGGATATTTACACCTTGTTTCCGTCTTTCAAAATAAGATTGTGGGCTAAGCTAACGTTAATCAGAAAATAATAAGACGGACAAAGTTAGCTACAAAAACACTAAGATCTCTGAAAGAACGTCGCCCGAGTGTGACCTGAGCGTTCCCTGTGCATTTCCCTATCAAAATTATTTTCATATCATGAATATTTTATAAACACTTAGCATAAATACACAAAAATTACCACAGAGGTAGAGCAATATGTGGAGTTTTTGTTTATCTACCGTTAGCCAGTTAACGTCTTTACGAACGTCTGTTAGAAGACTGAAAAATAGCAAAAGGTGAGCGCGTCAGGACACACATACGTTAAAGTCTTTAGCTGACACTCTAGGATTCTTCTTCACCTCACTGAGCGTTCTGTGCCTCTCCTACAGTCATCTTTACAGGACGACCACTTCTAGGGAGAGTAGCAACAGTGCTGAACCCTCTCCATTTATAGACCGTTGTACCATGGACTCATGAACATCAAGGCTTTTAGAGATACTTTTATACCTTTCCAGCTCTATGCAAGTCAACAATTCTTGGACCCCAGGTTGGCTGACACCTAACTCCAGTTGAAGAAGTCATTAGGGGTTCACATACTTTTTCCATCCTGCACTGTGAATGTTTACATAAATGCTCAATAAAAACATGAAAAGATATATATATTTTTGCAGCATTAGTTTAAGCAGACTGTGTTTGTCTGTTGTAGTGACTTAGATGAAGATCAGATCACATTTTATGATCAAATCATGCAGAAATCCAAGTAATTCTAAAGGGTTACTTTTTCTTGCAACAGACATAAAAACACAAAGGTTATTTTAGAAACTTATGCCAACTTAAGAACAATCAACCCACAGCTGATGATGTTATTAGAGTTTAAAAGGTAGTCATTAAGGAAATGATGTTGTTTCTGATGCTGTGTGGAAAACACATGTATTGCTTAAGGAAGAACAAACATTTTCCTGTTTTTGGAAATCTGTTTTTAACACTGATGCATTACAGCTACCCAACAGGTTTACCTCGAAGTATATGTATTTGATAACCAGCACTTGGTTAGATCTCACGGCATGAAGCACCGATCTCCAGGCCGAGCTGCAAAACAACCGTTCTGTGAAGTCTGCTTGTCCAGCGCATGTCACCGAGGTTTCTGATTTGGTTTTGTCCCATGGTTCAGAAACATTTATGTTGAGTGAATACAAGCTGCAGATTATTCACTGCGGTGGTGGTGTTCATGCAGGCATTTGGTTGACCTCACCTCAGTAACAAAGGTCTGAATGACTTATCAGAGTCTTATCAGCCTTCCTGGTTAAAAGAAAAGGTTGAAGGCCTGTTGGAGACTTAACCAGCATCAAAATACAAAAGACAAATGCTGGTAAACTTGAAGCCAAGTGTGACTCACCTCGAAGGCAGTGCAGAGGTTTAATTTCTTAGATGCCAATCAAAGAAACAAAGTGCATATTCAGAATGACTCACACTGCAGCCAAGTCACGTTCTTTTGTTATTTCCTTAACTGCTTAGTAACTTAACCCTACATTATTTCAAATAACAGATGTTGGCAGAGTGGTTAGCTGTCTGGCAGCCTTTAGCTGTATGTCCTCTTCATGTGGTTTCTCGCTGGCTCTGTCAAAAAACAGCCCTTCTGATTTGTCGTGTTGGAATTACCTCGGGTGTATCCTGCCTCATGCCCAAAGCAGCAGGAAAAGCCCTTATTCATCCAAGTGCTGTGAGTAGGAAACAGAACAGGGAATTTTCACATGATAAATTAGAGTTTTGTACAGAGAATCCCCTCAGTTCTGGTCATACAAAGAGACTGAGCACACTAAGGGCCAGTTTGCGTGCACGCTAACTGAATAATATGCGCTAAAATTGGAGCAAACCCAGACGCAGTTGAGATTTGCGTGTCTTACAGGAGCAGAGCGAACGCAATGCAGATTTTGCTCCTGTGACCTAATGAATCTGTAAACTGAGGCGTTCTTCCCAGAGCAAATTCATTCATTTAACGCCCGCAATATTATTTATCAAGGCTCACCATGACTTTGCGAGTGAAAATAGCGTATAAATTTAGCACGTTGGAGAAGGACGTGCTAATCTTTTGCACAGATATGGCTGCTGTGATTCGTGTGAGACGGGTGTTCATACTTTTTTCCTTGAGGGCCACATACTGAAAAATATATGTGCAGGAGGGCCACTCAGTCGAGGTGCCATATTTTGCGTCACCACAAAAGATGTTGAAGATGTTTTTTCTTTCTTAAAGCCAGGTACATCTCACACAAATGAAGTATTTTACCTGTAAAAAGTGCTACCTGTGGCAATTTGGGCCAATTGTGAATGAAGTCCGAGGGCCAATAAAAATAGTCTGCGGGCCGCATTTGGCCCCCGGGCCGTAGTTTGGACACCCCTGGTATAAGACGAAGGAGAAGAAATGAACAAATACATAGGGTTAGAGCGTTTGCAGATCTATTTGCCGTGACGGATGAAAAAATTATTCACCAGCACGTTCAGCTCTTCTTGGTTAAATTTTTGCTTCCGTTTGTGTTCTGCACCTTCCATGACGCAAAACAATACACGCAATGATGCCGTTTAAATAGCTCCGCCCCATCTGTTTGCACCTGACACCGGCCACGCAGTTTGTCTTAGCAATTCACGCGCAACACAAACATTAATAGCGGCCGCATATTTTCTCACTGCACTCGCAGTTTAGCACCCGTCTTAGTAAATATGGCCCTCAGTGTTTGTCACTGAACTGCTGAGGAAGCTCACACCTTGGCTCAGTAACTCTTTGCCTTGGACTGTGAATATATGCAGTTAAACAGACCCCAGCACAGAAAGTTGTCGGCCTGATGAAGACTTCACCAGACTCAAAAGTACAATAGACGACTCTGTGCATCCTCCTAATAATACAATTAACCTGAAGTGTGACTCACCTTAAAGTCAAAGATTTTAAGCCATTAACAGCATTTCCTTCCTCATCTTGTTCCAGCTCATGCCACAGCTAAGTTCTTCTTTTCTTAACTCGATACCTTAGACTTCCTGTTCACACTGATACTACACTGTAACAGATTGTTGTAATATCAACAGTATTTTACTGTAATATGCACAGTACATTACTGTAAAAGGTTCATACTGTAGACTACTGTAATGTGCATTGAATTGTGGGGGAAAAATAATGTTACAGTAACCTACAGTAATGAATTTAGGCGGGAAAATCTGACCAATAGGAAGAGAGATTTGGTAAATTTGCATAAGAACCACACAGAGATTTGCAGATTGTATCCCTACTCACACTTTAACAAAAGTAAGTACCTATATTATATATTTTATATTATTATTATTATTATTACATGTTTAACATTGTTTAGCTTGTACTAATTTATACTCACTTTTATACTTAACAGAGTCAACTAATATCCATTATGTCAGTTACATGTGCTAACTAACCATAAACTAAAATAATAAACTGTATTTTTTGTCTGTTTATGATGTTAACAAATTTAATATAATTTGTACAAAGTTTTAAACTAAAACTTTAAACTTAGCACCTAATGACAACTGACGACACTGACTTCATATTGTGTCCAATCAATGAAAAATATTTCTTTTATACTTTCAGACGGTTTCTCTAAATGAACAAGAAACATGGGTCTGTCAGGAAGCAGGAGGTGCACTCAGGTAACGACCAGATCTGTTAATACAACTGACTATTGTTTCACTCTGTTACATCAAGAATATACTGTACTGATAGTAAAAATACACTTTGTTCTCTTTGTCTTTTAAGTTTTTTTTCTGTTCTTTTTAAATCTAGGTAAATTGTTTCCAAGTCCAAGGCTGAACTGGGACTTTTTCCCCTGGACTGTAATTCCTTCAGCTGCTAACACGTCTAACAGGAGGAGCACCAGGGTTCAACAGATTGTGTGAGTGACAGATGATGCCGGACGTCCTCACAAACATCTGTGTAACATCTGTGTAACTCTGGATATGTCCTGCTCCATCACAGCACTGGACCTGGGAGACACTAAAGTGGATTTTTTTCACTTAAGGTCCGCTGATTATTTTAAAACAGTGTATTGGAAATCTATATATGCTGTGATGTTTTAGTAAAAGACCCCAGTAACAGTGAGGAAGTATATTGTTAAATTGTTTTGGGGTAATGCATTATATGAAGTTATGTAGTTTACTTCATCCTACAGATAATACACACACTGTGCACAAGGAAATCATTCAGTGTTTAATGAGACCACACAAGTTCTTTATTACAAAGAATATTAGCTTCATTTTGATGTTGTAGTGATTCTGTTTATGGCAGACTTTTCTATGTATTTTTATCCAATCAGCTGTGTAAGACAAAAAATGTTTGTGTGTTTTTAATAAACTGACAAAAATCAAGACAGACTTGTTGTATTTTTACTGTAAGTAATATTACATCAGGTGGATTAATTACTGTTACTGTTACATTTTAACAGTGTAATAATCAATCATCCTTACATTTGCCCATTTTTCCTGCTTCTTTACAGCACAGTGGAGGTGTTTTCTGGTGGCACAGTGGTTAGCACTTATGCCTCACAAGAAGGTCCCAGGTTTGATTCCCAGACAGGGCCTTTCTGTGGGGAGTTTACATGTTCTCTCTGTGCACTGCAAAAAATCAATATCTACATTAGTTACAATGACTTTTCACTAGATTTAATTCATTTAGGTACTTATTAGGTTACTTTTTACTACATATATGACTTGTTTTAAGTTATTTATTTCCTGTTTAAAACTATTTGGACTTAATCAAGAATTATAATCAGAATTCAAGTAGTGTGCCTGCTAAGTTTACCTCTGTGTCGAGCCAGCGCCTCCAACTTTCTTTTCTAAAGCAGGACAGTGTGGTTCCTCTCTCGCAGTGAACTGTTTCCCCTCGGTGATTTGGAACTGACCTATCACAGCCGTACTGTGAATACAGAAGTTAATTTCCTTTCAACAATAACCAAGAAGGCGCCTGAGCTAATTTAATAACTTCTCTGAGCTGATTAACAGTGTTTAGTGCTTTCCTTCATCACCTGTTGGTTCTGCTGAAGTCCTTGTTGTTGTTCACGTTACATCCGGCCTTCATTTCTCTGATTGGTTACTCTGCTTGTGATTGCTACGCCCATAAAAATAAAACTCAAAACATGAGGTCCCAGACTAACTTCCTAAAAGTTAGTCCTAGAGTGCTTCCTAAAAGCACTTCCGGGATGCTTTGGCCAGTTGTCCCAGCTCTGTGGAAAGATTTATGGCACAATACAAAATTCAATTTAAAATCAAATTTGACGGCGGCAAAACACAAAGGCAACAAATGGCTAGAAAACAAAGACACAGCTGCACAAACCTGTTGCAAATAATTAGGTAAACCCACAACATCAGTGAGAAATGTTGGGGCCAAGTCTGTCCCAGGGCAGGTGTGGCTACAGGAACGGCATCTGGCATTAAAACCTTTGCCAAAATATAATAATAATCACTGCAACCAAGAGGCGGATGGTTTGCTGTGGCTTGGGAAGGAGAGAAGTGTGTTTTCTGTAAACCCCAATTTAGAGGTTCAAGGTTCAAGGTTCAAGGTTTCTTTATTAGTACCCAAGGGTAAATTTGTTTGCAGAAGGGACTACAGCAGTCCAAGAAAAATAAAAATAAATAAATAAAAACACATTGCACATTAAACAAGCTAAAACAAGCACACTCAATGACCTACTACAGCCTACAACAAAGTGCTTATTGTCTCCTCCTTTCCTAAAGTGCTCAGAGGTGAGCAAGGTTAAATCCATTTCCCAAGCCACTCCTGTTCAGCAGTGTAATCGCTGTGGGTACAAAACTGGAGGCACGGAATGTAAACCAAAAGTTAAGGTGACACAACATGTTACTTATTTAGTTTGTCAGGTGCACTGGGACATCCTGACATGTGAAACATTTACTGTATGGTGCGTTCCACTGAAGGGTGGTATAAGGAGCATTACAGTTTTTCGCAATCATCATTTGCAAAACGGGTCACACAGAAAACACAAACAGGATTTCAGGTTCTTCAAACAAACGTTTTTATTTGCAATCAAAACTCTTGAAATATCCCCCGAAAGCCAGTTGTTGCATCAAAACTGCAATCAGGTGACTTCATGTGCACGTTCACTCATTCACACAGCAGCTCAGACTCTGAGTCCTGCTCTCAGTGACTGCAGCTCTCACTGATTTACTGCAGCGAGAGTCATACTTTACACAAATGAATGAATGAACAGGAGACTGTGGATATTTTCAATAAACCTGATGAAGTTATTTATGTGAGAATGTGTATTTTGCTGATTTCTGTATTGCCATTAGGGCTGCACGATATGGAGGAAACATGCGATATTCGATAACTATGATGAAAATTGCGATAACGATATTATTGCGATATTTGAAAATAGAGCCTACTTTTTGAACATAGTAAGTTAAATTCACTACATTTCACAAAAATGTAAGTTCCTGTATTTACAAATCAAAACAGCCACAAAATCAAAACTTAACACAGAGTAAACCAGGAATAAAACAAGGCTAAGCTGTGACTAAATTAATTAAATTACCACTAAAACTGGACTTTAAAAAAAAATTTATTTAGTCACAACACATGTTCTTTTAAGGCTCTGGTGGAAAATGATTCTTCAGTGTAAATCTTTGTCAGATGGAAGACCACAGCGTTATTGCGATATATTTAAATTCTTGCCATACGGATATTGCATTTGCTGATATTGCATTAATTTTGCGATATATTGTGCAGCCCTAATTGCCGTACATTATATTACAGCAGTCTTTGGTTACAGTGATGTAGCTTTATTGTTTCTGCGCACATCTTTAGCACTGTCACTGGGAGCACTGGGTACAATAATCAAAACATATTTATTCGCCTCTTGTCTCTTGGACGACCGACGGGAAGCAGGTTTCAGTAAATGAGCGAAAGCGATAGAGAAAAAACTGTAATACATCAATTTAACGATGACAGAAGGCGACATGTCACGAGCCCAGCACAAAGCCGCTCTGTGACATGACACCACTCATTATATTTGACTGTAAACTGCACACAGAGCATTCCAGGAGCGGCTACGGCAGTCACTAACAACGACAGATAACTTAGGCATTTCAATAAATCAGTGTAAAGTTTAACAGAGTCTGCATTTTATCAATGGGCCTCAGCAGGGCTTGACATTAACGGGTCGATTTTTATTTTGGATGTAGGCTTGAATTTGTGTTGCTCTGCTGGAGTGTACACCTTTTGATATGTTCTAATTATTGTGATTAAAGAAAGAAAAATATGTATTCAAACAGAATAACGTGTTTTAAAAGCTGCACAGAGATATCATTTATGCTGCCAGGGCAAACCTGTTTTTAATATTTGATAAATCCCTGTCTTTCCATACATTTTTTTTAATACTGTATGCTATAAAATATCCACAGCAACTTTGAGCAACTTTTGACATAGATTAGCCGCGGTGACCAGTGAGCAAAAAAGTAAATGCCAAGCTCTGGGCTTTAGTTACCGTAAGCTTGATTGTTAATGAGCAGTTTTTGCATTGCCCTCCCTGCGCATTACTTTACCTGATGTGTATTTAAAACATCACTCAAAATAAAATATAAAATTAATGGCATAGCTTTTACATTTGTTTGATCTTGTTGGATATTGTAATTGTTCAGTTTGAGGGCATTAATTAAATAATAAATAATTAAAGTAAGAGCTAAAGCAAACATGTAATTATTTATAATGACAATAGTTTCACCCAGGTGTGCTCAAACTTTCTTAGTGAGGGCCACATTCAGACAAATATATCCAGAGGAGGGCCACTGGAGGTGACGCATTTCTCCTCAGCATAAAATAAAGTCCCATGCGTCTTTGTTCCACATTAGGGCTGTAACGATACAGTAACTATATCGATTTTTTTCCTATGATACAACTACATCAATACACATGACCTTGTATTGAATCGTATCGTTTTCTAGGAAGTGAATATCGATACACATGAAGTATCGATTCATAATATCGGAAATATCGAAATTAGAAATGCGTATGTTAAAAAAAAACAGATATGGCTTTTTGGAGATAAATTTGGTGTTTTTAATAAAATAAAATGTTATATTCAACTTTTCTCCACTCTCTGTCTGCTGGACATAATCAACCCCGGCTGCGGCGCTACATTTGAGAGTAAACTTTTATGATTTTTGGCAAAAAGTTGCTGTATCGATTATCGATACGAAGGTGATGAATTGTATCGAATCGTATCGTTCCAAATTAGCCAATATTGTTCTTGAATCGTATCGAAACACTTCTAATTGATACATATCGTATTGTTGCAAAAACGTATTGTTACACCCCTAGTCCACAT
Organism: Bostrychus sinensis; assembly: GCA_020698575.1. Lineage (NCBI taxonomy): Eukaryota > Metazoa > Chordata > Actinopteri > Gobiiformes > Eleotridae > Bostrychus > Bostrychus sinensis. Next base: position 6,782,961 of record CM036249.1, on the reverse strand, counting down.
TTATCTGGGCTTGGGACTGGCACATGCAGTAGCATTGCAAAAAATGTTTTCATTGCTGCCAGGTTCATCTCAGAAATGTGCCCATTATTCACTTCTTGATGCCTAATAACAGCTCCATACATCACTTTTATCCGTGCTTTTTGTCGTGTAATTTGTCCCAATTGAGAATGAAGCCAGCGGGCTGCATTTGACCCCAGGACCATAGTTTGGACGCCCCTGGTTTGAGCGAATACATTTTCGCTACAGTCATTATTAAGCCTTGAGACACAGAGTTAACCACATTAGTCATCTAATTGTATCTGAATGAGTTTTCTAACCTCACAGTGACAGCAGCAGAGGTAATGTGATATAATGTAATGTATTGTAATGGAATGTAATCCGTGTCATTTGCATGTAAGGCTGCATTTTAACATAATAACTCATAATGACTCATTAGATCTGCCCACGTACTGCACAGCACATGCCAGGATAAAGTCACTGGGTTCAATAAATAAATAAATACTGCCTGAACAACAGTCAATCAAACACAAAAATGCAACAATACAAGAACTTCATGCATCTGCCTACAGTGAGGAAATGGGTGAAGCTACATATGATCATACAGTAACATCTGTGTCAAGCTATTTTTTAAAACTTATTTCAAGCAAAATTATCCCATGGGCAGATATTTAGATTGAAATAAGTAAAAATAGCTTGAAACAGGAAAAGAAATAACTTGAAAAAAGTCACATAATCTAGTAATAAGTTATCTAATAAGTAAATAAATCCAATCTAGTGAAAATTACTCAAATCATGGTTAATAATCTGAATTCAAGTGACCTGACCCCAGCAGGAGAGGCCCCTACAGGAGAGGGCCCTTACAGGAGAGGACCCCCTACGGGAGAGGCCCCTATGTAGAGGCTTAGAAATTGTCAAAGCTTGGGAATTGATAAAGTGCTACAAAGGGGTTAAAAAAGAGACTACGAGTAAAAACAGGCACCCCTACATTTTTGTTTTATCATTTTTATTATTTTCTTTTCATTGTAATTATTCATTTGGTTCCATTGCAGCTCATTTGAGTTGTGTGCTATTCCCTATACTGTCCATTAGATGGCGTGTATCGTGAAGTGGTAGAGAGTAGGCTCATGCTATCCTGGCAAGCAAGACTAGGGGTGTTTCTCAAAGCCCAGGTACCTCGCCTTTCCTTGATTACATCACAGGAAGTCATCCACCTCATCATCTGTCGCCCAAGGTGTGTTCCAGTGTTCATGTCCTTCCCAGGCAGCTGTCCTCCGTTTGGCTAACATGTGGCTAATTCACCAAGGATACATCAGTGGATCCTTCACTGCCTTGCATCGGCCAAAATCACCCACAGTGCACTGCAGCTTTTTGGCAGGCCATGGGCATGTATTACTTTTAAAAGCTTATTTAGCAAATTTGAGATTATTTATAAGCTAAAATGTAGCACACACACAATCACACACAAAAAAGGTGCCCCCGCCAAGAAATGTGCTCTGCAAATATAAGGTCATTTTTTTAAGAAAATAAGCTTGAGAACTGTAGGACACCTTTAAGGAGTGAAGAGAGTGTAAAAATACTCACCCGCTTTGTCAGAAGTCTGCAAATCGCCCCGTCTCGCAGCGTTACAGCTCTCGTTTTTAGCCTTTCTTGCTGTCTCTCTCGTCTGTTGCTTCAACACAGCGGACAATGGAGACACAACGACTGGAACTTTTTTGCAAAAGTCAAAGCTCGCCAAAACATCTTTAAATGTTGTCATAACTGTCTTGGTCACAGAAGCAAAACAAGTTACGAAACTATCCCTCCATTAGCCTCCACCAAAAAAAAAAAAAAAAAGTTTCAGGCGCAGATTGGTTCGGCCCCTAATGCCCCGCTCTGATTGCTTCGGCTCCAAGGGAGCCGGAGAAATCATTGGTTTATGGAGTGTTACGCCAGGCTAGGCTCACGCACCAGAGGAAGAATAAATTCTCTGCCTGTCTGTGTTTTACCACAGGTTAGTAAACACTAAAAGTTAAAAGTTACAATGCAAACTTTATGAGTTTTGAGATGTCACAGATGATATGGCTTCACGTGGTGAGAAATGAATGTGTATTGTAGGAGATATTTGAGTAATGAGTGAACTGTGTTGAAAGCTAACCTGCTAATGCTAGCGGCCAAGTATGCTGGGGAATAAAACGTGCTGGAAGCTAGCCTAAACCAGTCAGTAGTATAAGGAACCTTTTTGAGTACTGAGTGGGATACATTTATGAAACAATTTTCATGCAATGGGGAGTGATGCTAATTTGTTAGCATTTAGCTTTGCCAAGCATATCCCCTATGGAACCAAACGCGGCTCAAGTTAGAAGCAACCAAGCTCTTCCACGTTTTCCCGATTTAAATACAGTTACGTGAGTAGTTACTTGACCCAAGTACAGTTACACAAAAATGAAAAGTGGCAATTTTCCCATAAAAATGGGTACTATAATGTAAGCGTAATAACACTTTAGGAGCACTTAGGCATCGGCGCAGTGATATCTTCACTCCTAAAAGATTCTCTCTGGCTGTGTCCGAACGTCCTCCCTAATCCCTATATAGTGCACTATATAGTGGTCACGCCATTTTGTAGTGGTGTCCGAATAATTGAGGTATAAGGGGTGGACCAAGTGAGCAGCCGTCCCCCATAGCGTTCAGCTCCATGAGCGTGAAGCCTATTCAGTCGCCATTTTTTGCCGTTTTGAATGGCGCCCTGTTGAATTTATGGAGCCGGAAGTACATATTTGTACAGTAAAGCAGTGTTGAGTCTGCGTTCTCATGGTAACCGCAGAGCCACTGAGGAGCGAGCTTGTTGAAGGTACACGCCCCCCGCAGACGTTCCCACGGTGATGTGACCGCTGCCTGAAGTGACTGTAGCCTGGGAGGCTGCTGTCCCAGGGTTAGCACTGCTCTCTGGCTGCTGTTTAACGTCAGGTAAAAGTTACACTCCTCTGTCTAATTCTGATTTTATCCACTTCATTCGTAGGTTATCTGTGTTTTACACAAAGAGTGTGTAGATGTGCGTGTTAAAAAATTAGCCCTCTATTACTGTTAACTTAACGTTAGCACTTGCTAAACGATGTTAGCAATGAAATAGACCCTGTGAGATTTTAGTTTGGTATCAGGTTTAACAACTGACTAACTTGGACTAACAATATTGCAGTCAGCAGGGTAATATAATTTTAAGAATAAAGTACTGCAATGCAGAGAACTGTGATATTTATTGAGAAATGTTAAATTTAATAGAGAATGATTTTGCATTTTTTGATTGTGCTGACGGGCTGTCCAGTACAACTGGAGCAGGAGCTTGGTCCGCATTGCCGGTTGTAAGTCGGACCTGTTCCCAGTGCATGTTGGACTCCGGCAGGGCTGCCCTTTGTCACCGGTTCTGTTCATTATTTTTATGGACAGAATTTCTAGGCGCAGCCAGGGGCCAGAGGGAGTCTGGTTTGGGGACCACAGGATTTCATCTCTGCTTTTTGCGGATGATGTTGTCCTGTTGGCTTCCTCAAGCCAGGACCTTCAGTGTGCACTGGGGCGGTTTGCGGCCGAGTGTGAAGCGGCTGGGATGAGAATCAGCACCTCCAAGTCCGAGGCCATGGTTCTCAACTGCAAAAGGGTGGCTTGCCCTCTCTAGGTTGGGGGGGGTTCTGCCTCAAGTGGAGGAGTTTAAGTATCCCGGGGTCTTGTTCACGAGTGAGGGAAGGATGGAGCGTGAGATCGACAGACGGATCAGTGCGGCGTCTGCAGTAATGCGGTCGTTGTATCGGTCTGTTGTGGTGAAAAAGATTTCGATTTACCGGTCGATCTACGTTCCTACTCTCACCTATGGTCATGAGCTTTGGGTCATGACTGAAAGGACAAGATCCTGGATACAAGCGGCCGAAAGGAGTTTCCTCCGCAGGGTGGCTGGGTGCTCCCTTAGAGATAAGGTGAGGAGCTCTGGCACCCGGGAGGAGCTCGGAGTAGAGCCGCTGCTCCTCCACATCGAGAGGAGCCAGCTGAGGTGGCTCGGGCATCTGTTCCGGATGCCTCCTGGTGGTCTCCCTGGGGAGGTGTTCATGTCCAACTGGGAGGAGGCCCCGGGGAAGACCTAGGACATGCTGGAGGGACTACGTCTCTCAGCTTGGGAACGCCTTGGGGTCCCCCCGGTAGAGCTGAAGGAAGTGTTGTGGAGAGGGAAGTCTGGGCATCTTTGCTTAGACTGCTGCCTCCGCGACCCGGTCCCGGATAAGCGGAAGAAGATGGATGGATGGATGGATGGATGATTGTGCTGACTGTATTGTATGATTGTGTTCTGTTAAGGCAACGGTGCTTAAAGTTTCTAAGATATATTCACTTTTTAAATAAGTGCTTATGTTTAGTTCATGTGTTTCATTGTTTTTGTCATCTCACTTACCTACCTGTGCTGCTACCACTTGGTTGACCAGAGCCTCCACATAACACCAACACTGAGTTACAGATTTTGTACAAATTGTGAAGTGCAGCAGCGTAGTAACACTATAGCTAGATTTATATTTCTGTTGGTTAGTACTGTGTATCGGAGGGACAATTTAAGACGTTTTCACTTTTACTATTGTCTCCTTGAGAGAACAACATGAAAACAACCTGAATGTAAAGGGGGGTATACACCAAGGGGACGATCGCCCGTCTGAAGCCGTCTTAACGGTTCTTCCACGTCGCTCATTTCCGTCCTTTTGATCTGTATGCGCCGTCTGCCCCCATCGCTACAGGACGGAGGCCGTCTGACCAGTTTCCTGCCGATTGGCCTTGTTGTTGAATCGGCGTCTTTGGTCTTTGGCACGAAGCGCTCTGATAGGACTAGCACTACAGCTGCCGCGCCAATCAGCTCACGGGAATTTTAGCGGAAGTGACGGAGTGACGAGAGGTGAAAACCGATGTGGCAGCGTACTGTCACCATTTTTGCATTCTTCGCAATTTTGTGCAGAAAGTTATCTTCTTCAAGTAACAGAGCAGCGGCACCTAATCCACACAAAACAATGTCCAAACCGGCCATGATCACGCTTCTGTAATGTTCAAACAAGCTGAGAACAGTGGCAGACCAAGGCGCGCTACATGCAGATGTACTCCGCAAACACTGTGTCACTTCCGTTGATCTTTGTTCACTGGCTAGCGCCATCTGCCGCTTTGGGGGGTAATTACATCACGCACATGCGCAAGACACGGTCTTTAGGACGGTTGTCACTTCGGTGAATGAAGAGGGAAAAAGGTCATGCGACGTCAGGAAACGGGAGGGAACGAGAGGAGACGAGAAGAGACGAACTGTCGCTCCGTCTTATCGGTGGCAGTCTGGGAGTCACCTTGGTGTATCGAGGCCTTTAAAGTAACCAGCTTTGTCAGACTCTCTCAGTATTTTAGACTAATAAAACTGTTTCCCAAAGGTTTGTGAAAATAACACCTACCTATGATCTGCTGAAACATTAGTTATGTTCTGACTGAACTAAACACCTAAAAGCTGCTGCATTATGTTATGCATTAACTTTTTATCTCTCACAAAATAGATATAACAAATATAACACTTAATCACTTTGTACACTTAAACACTGCATATATAAATCATCTGGTTTAGTAGCCATAATCCCTCACCACAGTAGAAAATAATGTTTCAGTTTTATGTCCATGGCACCAGGAGCAGACACAGAAAATGACACATATGTTAGGTACAAAGTTTATTGTAAAGACACAGGAGTAGTGGATGGATCAGGCTGTGATGTCAGGTGAAGCAGGCAGACGCTGCAGAGGTTTGTCAGCTACAGGACCAGGCCCAAGGACCACAGATGAGCTGGAGAGGAGACAGGAGACCAGAGCTGGGACAGGTAAGAGGACAGGACCAGAGCAGGATGACCACCGTGACCTGGAGACAGGTAAAAAAAAAAACAGAATCAGACGGCTCTAGCAGCAGGTGACTGTCTCTGCAAAACAGGGAGCAAAGTAAGGCCTTAAAGACACTGCACCCAGAGTATCTAATAAGAATAAGAATAAAGTCACTAAAGAACACTAAAGTCATAGATAAACATGCACCCTGGCAAATAATTAAAGTTAAGGGGAGACATCTGCCCTGGATCAATAGTGATTTAATAAACCTTTTTAAACAAAGAGACAAGGCATGGGAAAAATGTCGTTTAACAAAGGATTCCTCCGACTGTGACATTTATAAAAAGCTGAGAAATATATGTACAACCAAAACATGAAATGCTAAAGCAAACTACTTCAAGAACTGCTTAACAACAGACTTTGGTAACCCCAAAAGATTTTGGAACAAAATTAATTCTTTAACTAATCAGTCTTCTAAGAAACGAACTGACTTTATAAGAATTAATAAGAAAACTGTTGATGATCCTTTAGAAATTGCTAATGCTTTTAGTCGGCATTTTTCTACATGTAGTTCTGTGTCATCTGCCTCTTCTTTCTCAGGTTTTTGCTTTAATATGCCTAATTTTATTCATGACAATTCCTTCCCCTTTAGAAATATTAGTCCTGCAGTAGTTCAACAGGTAATTGATGGTTTAAGCTCGGACAGTGGTGCCGGCCCTGATGGTCTAGAAATCAAGTTTATAAAACTTGCTTCACATGTTTTGGCATACGCTTTGTCTGATCTATTTAATTTATCTTTAACAACATGCACCACCCCTTTATCATGGAAATGTACTAGAGTTATCCCTTTGTACAAAAATGGTGATCCTCATGATATTAATAACTATAGGCCAATATCCATAACCAATAGTGTGGTAAAAATATTTGAGAAAACAATTTTTAATCAATTATCACAGTATATAAATGACTGCAACATCTTATCTCCTTTCCAGTCTGGCTTTAGACCAAATTTTTCTACCATAACCGCTCTTTTAAAATTCACAAACGATATAACATCCTCTTTTGACCCTAATATGCAAACAGGTGCCATATTCATTGATTTAACCAAAGCATTTGATTTAGTTGACCATTATCTGCTTTTAGACAAACTGTATGCCATTGGTTTATCAAGACAAGCTTTACTTTGGTTCAGTTCATATTTTCACTACAGACGCCAGTGTGTTTATTATCAAGGAAATTTATCAGACTGTAAAATTGTAGACAGAGGTGTACCCCAAGGTTCATCTTTGGGTCCTCTGTTGTTCTCAATATTTATTAATGATTTACCACAATTTTGTTCTAATTCTCAAATTCATTTATATGCAGATGACACTGAAATCTACTGTTCCAGCTCTGATATTTCCCAGATTCAGCGTACAGTCTGATTTCAGCATAGTTTAAAAATGGTTCTATCATAACAAACTTTTACTGAATAAGAAAAAGTCTTATTATATGTTGTTTAATTTAAGGGCCAATTTTCAACCAAACAATTATTCAATTAACTTTCTTGACAGAACACCAATGGTAAAAGTTGATAAGTTTAAATATCTGGGTCTTCACCTAGATTCTCAATTAACATTTAGACCACATATTGATTCAGTTACAAAGAAAATATCTTACTGCCTGAGAACACTTTATGCCTCGATCAACTGTTTTACTTTACCAATCAGGAAGAGAATTGTTACTCAATTATTACTTCCAATTTTGGACTATGCTGATATTGTCTATCAGAACACCTCTGACACAAACCTTCATCCTCTTAATGTAACTTATCACAGTCTGTGTAGATTTGTCTTGAGGTGTCCTTATAGAACTCATCACTGTCAAATGTACACATCGCTGAACTGGTTAGCTTTAAAATCAAGAAGACATCTCCACTGGCTTCAAGTTATTTTTAAATGTCATTATTTTAATTATCCATTCTACTTAAAACAAATTTTAATTCCTTTTAGGTCCTCATATAACCTGAGGCATACTGAGCAGCTGTTTTTCTATGTTCCCAAGATTAACAAAGAAATTGGGCGTCGAGCATTTAAATGCAAAACTCCATCTGATTGGAACAACTTACCTTGCTCAATCAGATCTATTTCCTCTGTACATGTCTTTAAGGCGTCTGTATTTAACCACTTGAAAACGATATGTTCTTGTTTTTGATTGTGCTCTGTTTTTGTGGTTCATTTTTGCCAGTGAAATAAGTGTGTGTATGTACATGGGTATATGGGCATACTGTATTTATTATGTTGTAAGTGAGTAATTGGTACATGTATTCCATTTGTAGTGGGTAGGCTGGTTTATAATCAGGTAGAGTAGACTTGGAGAACTTTTTGTCTGTTGGTGTGAATGTTGTGTACTGTGATTGTCTTTATGTATTGTATCTCTGTTCTCTGTATCACTGTTTGTCTGTGCTGAGAAAACGAGATGGTGCATCTCAAGGGGTTATCCTCTAAATAAATACATTTCAATAAGAATAAGAAAACCTTTATTAGTCCCTCAGTGGGGAAATTGCATTGTAGCAGTAGCATAAGTACAGTTAGCACACAGTGGTATCACACAAGAGCACAAAGTGTATCAGAGATCAGTCTGGCCAAAGGTAATTAACCAAAAAACTAAACTACAAGCAGAGCTAAATAAACTAAATTAGAATATAAGCAATTAAATACACTATAATAAATATGTACAGTATACAGTCTGACAGAGTATGGATATTCAAGTACCATAAGTAAAGAGTGTGCATTGTGAATAGGTGCTTCAAGTAAAATAAAATAATTATTCATTCATTCATTCATTCATTCATTTTCTTCTGCTTATTCCCGTTAGGGGTCGCGGGTGACTGGAGCCTATCCCAGTAACTTTGGGCCGTAGGCGGGGTACATCCTGGACAGGGGCCAGCTTGTCGCAGGGCTGACACAGAGACGAACACAGACAGACAACCATTCACTCTCACATTCATTCACTAGGGGCAATTTAGAGTCACCAGTTCACCCTGACACATGCATGTGTTTGAACGGTGGGAGGAAGCCAGAGAACCCACAGTAACACGGGGAGGACCTGCAGACTCCACCCAGAGAGTTCATGTGATGGTGTGAAGGTCGGCCCGGGGCTCGAACCCACGACCTCCTTGCTTGCTTGTGATAATTATGGCACATAATAATATAAATAATATAAATATTGCCATCTACTGTGGCAGTGTGTGAACACTGACAGTGTGAGTGTAGTAAAGACATTTTACAGTCACATACTGGATAAGAGACCTACGCTGACTGTAGCTGACTCAATAGTCACGTGTTTAATGTGTTTGTCAAACCTGAGCCTTTGTTAAAATGTTCACAAAATTAGAGCGACAGATGCAGAGCTGCCCTGCTGTAGTTTACACAGCAGTCTGAGAGATAAGATGCTCTAACTTTTATAAAGGGATGACTTCTACATAAGAATAAATAGCTTGCAGTCAAGATACAGTGCACAGTACATAATGTGTAATAGTAGTAGCTTCAAAGATTTAAAGTTAGTTTGGTACAATAACAGTGTCACCAAAGTTAATTTAAATTTTTCTTCCAAGTCCTCTAACGTTGCTCTCTGCTGGTGTCATAAGAGCATGTTGTTATGTAGAGGATATAAAGGAAAGTAACTTTGTAATTGAAAATATTCTTCGGTTAAATTAACAATAAAACTTCACTCCTTATTGAATGCCTGAGAAAGCATGTCTGAACCTTTGACTGGTACTGTTTGTATTTGTGCACAGAAGTTAAAGTTTACATCATTAACTCACAGCTTCTGATAAATCCTCACGGCCACAGCTTCAGCCTCACAGCGTCTCCTTCATGACCTCTGAAGAAAGAGGATTTTAGAATGAAAAACCTGTAGGAGCAAAACAATAAACCATTTTCAAAAAGCTGCAGTGGTGTACATTTATTGAGATTGGTATGTTACTTCTGAGTAGTCATACAAGATTGATTTTTGTATTTTTTTTTTTTTCTGGGAGCAAAAACGAAAAAAAAAGAGGTAAAAATAGTAATAATTTCTCATTTATTCTAATTATCTGCTTAGATCAAATATATATGAGATGACAAAAAAAAAAAAAGATTTCTACTAACACATTCACTGAACAGTTCTAAGGTATTACAGACCCAGGTCAACTTTACTGCAAGTTACATATTTTATCATATTTAATAAATTTATGTTAGGTTAGTGGTTCTATTCTGTTTAGTTTAGCTGATGGGATGAGTTTATTTCAGAGCGTCCCAGGACAGTGGCATGAGTTTCATTTTTACTCAGAGTTGTTTGGCTCCTACCTGAGCAATATTTATTTGAAGTAATAGTACTTTTACTGGGGCATTATCTCTGAGTTGGATTAAAACTTCATGCTGTGAAAAAGAAGATTGTGAAATGTGTTTCTTGAGCCACACTTTATTAATTTATAAAGATGTTTTTTTTTTTAGTCATTTTTATAGTTTTTTGTGTGTAAAAACCAGACACTGCATATTATTTTATAGTTTATGTTTCAAAACTAAAACATAACTCAGACATTATGTCCAAACTGTTTTTTGTTGTTGTTGTTGTTTTTGTTTTTAGAACAAATACTTTTATACTTTTACTTAAGTAATTAGTTGGACAATAACTTTTTACTTGTACTTTTCAACAGTGCTCTGGCTCTGAGTACAGCTGTGCGTGGCATTCTGAGAAAATACCACTTCATTTAAATAACTTCAAAAGTATTTAAAGACTCCTTTAATTAGTTTCTACTTAGTTTCATTTTAGAGAAACTGCGCCTCCTTTACCACGACAGGTACCAGAGCCTAGCAACAGGTTCACGCAGTTCCCTTCAGGGGTGGAATATAACAAAGTAAAAGTACTTACTGTACTTACAATAAGTACAATTTTCCCCCGTTTGTACTTTACTTGAGTACATTTTACAAGGGGTACTTTTACTTTTACTTCACTACATTTTAGAGCAAGTATCTGTACTTTTTACTCCACTGCGTTTCTGAGTTGAAGTACAAAGTATTTTGAGTCTTTGGTTTAAAATCCTGTGTTTTTGTCGTGGCCTCATTGTAGACACACAGTACTTAAATATAACAGATGCAGTAAAGTAGTACTGCTTTAGAAACATCAGAATAATAAAGACCTCAGAGCTCAGCGACAGATTCAGTCTCTTCTACTGCAGCAGTTTGTTCATTTCATCTGGAATCAGCAAAATCCCTCACATTTAACTCATTCATGAGAGAAATACTTTTACTTTTTTACTTGTAAGCACATTTTAAAATAAGCACTTTTATACTTTTACTTAAGTAATAATTTTAAGGTGATACTTTTACTTTGCTCCTTTATCTGTACTTTTACTTAAGTAAAGAAGTTGAATACTTCACTGCCTTTATATTATTTCAAAAGAAACTTCCAACTTCCATATAATCATGAGTTCTTTTTATTGTTGTAATGAATTTGCATGACATTTTTATTGTGAATTATTTTTGCTCTATATGCAAATCCTACCCATCCATCATTCATCATTTATATTTTCTTAGTCACAGTGGTTTGCTGTAATTGAAGCAGGTCTGGCCTGTTGCGGGAAGCACGGGAGGCAGGCCGCCGCATTCTTCCTCTTCATCCTCTGCAGGCGCGAAGAAGGAACAAGGAAAAAACATTGCCTCTCTGATTTATTATCAAAACAAGAAAAATTCCAAGCGCCCGGTGACGTAACAGGTGAGCTATAAAAGACTGTGGATGCTGAGGACCAGAGAGCTACAATTTACAAACTTGGCTTTTACACAGAGAGATAAAGAGAGTTGTTTTTTTTTATTGAAAGCGCTGTCTGTGTGCAGATATGAAGCTGTGCCTGTGTCTGCTGGCTCTCGGCGGCTTCGTGTTCGCGCAGTGGCAGGTCCAAGCCGGTAAGTACTGAGAAATACACACTAAAAAAAATAAAATCTGATTTATTTCTTTTTCATTTCGATAATTTTCTTGCAAAAAAAATCTATTATATTTAATCTTTTATTGATAAATACAGCGAAGCCTGAAATTATTCATACCTCTGACTTAAAGTTACTTTTATTCAACCAGCAAGTTTTTTTTTTTTGACCGAAAATGACACAGACTTCTCCCAAAAGATAAAAAAATAAATAAAATAAAAATATATTTCTCAGCTTTTTTTTTTATTTTTTACATTTGAACAAAAAGTGGCATGTGAATTTGCCAGGGGTATGAATAATTTTAGGCCTCACTGTATGTGTTTTTATTGTTTTTGTATTATTTATTATGTTTTATTTGTATTTTTTGTTAATCCAGGCAATGTGCAATGTTACGCAGGTCAGGTTTACTTTTAGCCTTTTTCAGTCTGGGTGTAGTCAAAATTAAAAACCACTTTTCACTAATTTGCATAAGTCTGTTTAATTATTGTTTATTTTAATTACTAGCCATGACTCAAAGACACTCCTGTGGTGATTATTGGTGTTTTTGGTGTTGGCAGAGTTAACAGAGCCATTACTTTGTCTGCTCTCGGCTCTCCATTATTACATTAAACTGGATTTTATAATATTTTAAAGTTTTATTTTGATCTTTAGTCAAAAAAGATGTAAATAACGAAACAAATTTGATTTATTGCATGCATCTCAGCTGTAGATGAACAGAAGAAGCCTAAACTTACTCCTGGTGATACTCAAGTCCTGATTTAGTTTAATTTAGAGCCAGTTTTAGTCCTGTTTTAGTCCTGCTCTGGTGAGATGTAAATTTAATCTGATGGCTACTGCTTCAGCCTGGTTTAGTCCTGGTTTAGTCCTGGTTTAGTCCTGGTTTAGACCTGGTTTAGACCTGGTTTAGACCTGGTTTAGTCCTGGTTTAGTCCTGCTTTAGTCCTGGTTTAGACCTGGTTTAGTCCTGGTTTAGTCCTGCTTTAGTCCTGGTTTAGACCTGGTTTAGTCCTGGTTTAGTTCTGGTTTAGTTCTGGTTTGGATTGGACTTAAATAAATAAAATAAATAATACATAAAATAATAATAAAATAAATTGCTTAGCTTTGGTTTAGTCCTAGTTTAAGTCATTTTTAGTCCTGGTTTAGAGCTGGTTTAGTCCTGGTTTAGTCCTAGTTTAGGTCAGTTTTAGTCCTGGTTTAGTCCTAGTTTAGGTCAGTTTTAGTCCTGGTTTAGTCCTAGTTTAGGTCAGTTTTAGTCCTGGTTTAGTCCTAGTTCAGGTCAGTTTTAGGCCTGGTTTAGGTCAGTTTTAGTCCTGGTTTAGTCCTAGTTTAGGTCAGTTTTAGCCCTGGTTTAGTCCTAGTTTAGGTCAGTTTTAGTCCTGGTTTAGTCCTAGTTTAGGTCAGTTTTAGTCCTGGTTTAGTCCTAGTTTAGGTCAGTTTTAGTCCTGGTTTAGTCCTAGTTTAGGTCAGTTTTAGTCCTGGTTTAGTCCTAGTTCGGGTCAGTTTTAGGCCTGGTTTAGGTCAGTTTTAGTCCTGGTTTAGTCCTAGTTTAGGTCAGTTTTAGGCCTGGTTTAGACCTGGTTTAGTCCTTGTTTAGGTTAGTTTTAGTCCTAGTTTAGGTCAGTTTTAGGCCTGGTTTAGACCTGGTTTAGTCCTAGTTTAGGTCAGTTTTAGTCCTGGTTTAGGTCAGTTTTGGTCCTGGTTTATACTTGGTTTAGTCCCGGTTTAGTCCTAGTTTAGGTCAGTTTTAGACCTGGTTTAGGTCAGTTTTGCTCCTGGTTTAGGTCAGTTTTGGTCCTGGTTTAGTCCCGGTTTAGTCCTAGTTTAGGTCAGTTTTAGTCCTGGTTTAGGTCAGTTTTAGTCCTGGTTTAGGTCAGTTTTGGTCCTGGTTTAGGTCAGTTTTGGTCCTGGTTTAGTCCTAGTTTAGGTCAGTTTTAGTCCTAGTTTAGGTCAGTTTTAGTCCTAGTTTAGGTCAGTTTTGGTCCTGGTTTAGTCCTAGTTTAGGTCAGTTTTAGTCCTGGTTTAGACCTGGTTTAGTCCTAGTTTAGGTCAGTTTTAGTCCTAGTTTAGGTCAGTTTTAGTCCTGGTTTAGGTCAGTTTTGGTCCTGGTTTAGGTCAGTTTTGGTCCTGGTTTAGTCCTAGTTTTGTCCTCATGTAGTGGGGCCTTTGTGTTAAAAACATCTCTTCCTTTTCCCCAGACCTGACCATGAGTGAGATCCAGAGAGCGGTGAGGGAGGCCAAAATCGCTGTGGACTCTGCCTACGAGTACTCCAGGAGACAGTGGGTGTCCCGGCGCAGACAGACCCCGACCCGTCCCAGTTTGTTTATGTTTAACTCTGTGTCTGTCCTCTGCAGGAGCCTGGACCGACTGAAGCACAACCCAGGGTCCCCCTCAAACGCGCTGTTCCAGATGAAGCTGCCGGCGGGACAGACCCGGGAGGCGGCGCGCTGTGCAGACTACATGGACAAGGCCATCGACTTCCTGCAGGGGGGGCTACAGAGCAGACAACACCGCCGCCGCCGCTCCGTCTCCAGCTCCAACTCTACAGGTGCGGGACGGGCGCAGACGCAGAGAGGGGGGCGGGGTACACAGGGGTTGGGGGGGGGGGGGTCTGTGTAGTGGCAGAGTGGTTAGCCCCCTGTGCTCTCGCTGCTTTAACTCTTTACTCCAATTTTAAAAAGTTATTGCAAAATTGTCATAGAAAAAGTACGTTTATACTTTTTTTTGTACTTTTTTTTTGCATAAATCTTTTAATCAGCTTGTGCCTTAACCATAAACACTAAATATTTCAATATTTTAGGAATTTTAACCCTTTTTATGCCAGTTTATGTGATAGCATCAATTAAAAAAATAGAAAATGAATATATTAAATATTAAATATTCTCAAAGCAAAGTGGATTTTTTTAGGGGGGTTATTACAGCCTTGCGTCTGTTGTTTTTAGGATAAATTTTTCCTGTGCTATGTAGAATCTAAAAACCAACTCACCATTAAAACTGGCTGTAACTTTTTGTTACTACAGAAATAAAATCCCGAATCCATCTAAATCAGTGTTGGTGATCTTTAACAGAGCCATGGCCCCGAAAAAAATCCACTTTGCATTGAGAAGAAAAAAAATATATCTTTTTATGTCGTATTTTACAAAACATTAGGCATAAAAAGGGTTAAAATTCTGAAAATGATTAAATAATTGGTATTTATGATCAGGGCAGAAGTTGATTAAAAGATTTAAGCAAAAAAACAAACAAAAAAACACTAGAAAAATATGAGTGTATAGTATTTCTTTGATGTTTTGTGACAGGAACACTTTGGCAGCAGCAGTCAGAGAGAGTAAACATGAAGTAATATTAGATTTGTGTTTAGAAAATCAACATTAGTGATAAAATACACACCTGCGACACATTTCTCCACTCCCTCACAACTGAAATAACCCGCCAACATAAAGAATAACCTGCTAATACATCTGTGTGTTGTGTTTGTGTGCAGAGCTGTCACCAGAGGCCATGGCGGCTCTCGCTGCAGAGACGGGCTGTGCTCAACAAACCTTCGCCCCGTCCTGCAACAGCATCCCCAACCTGAACAAGTACCGCACGGCCAACAGCATCTGCAACAACCTGTGAGCCCCGCAGCTGAAATACTCTTCCTCCGTATAACGCCGCTGTCTTATTTTAGTAAAAATTGTGGTTGTTCCTCTCAGGGCGCATCCCTCGCTGGGGGGCCTCTAACATCCCGTTCCTGCGCCTGCTCACTGCCCAGTACCAGGACGGGTCTAAGCCCAAAGGCTGGGACAAGGACGTGCTGTTGAACGGATACATGCTGCCTCTGGTAATGCATCTCATCTTATTATTATCATGAGTAATAATACAGGCTGCATCTTTAAAGAGGATATATTCTGCAAAATTGACTTTTTTTTTTAGCTTTCTCCCATGTTCTAATGTTGCTCCCTCGTCAAAAACAGACCCAGAGTTGTGTTTTGTTTCATTCACAGCTGTTTGAGTAACGCTGTATTCTCTGGCGTGGCTATTCTGAGCCTTCAAAACGCTAATCAAAAGCGCTGACCAATGAACAAGCCCCCTTACATCCAGTCTGCTCTCGTTCATTTATCCACGCATTCCTCAAAAAATGGAAAAAGAAAGTGAGGTGCTCTTTTTCTTTGATTATGTTCAAACGACCGCGCACTCTGTTGCCCTCTGCTGCCCTCTGCTGGTCTCTTCACCTGTTTCTCCACCAGTAAAGCACAATAAACTCCCTTTAATTATGAGCGCTAATGGCTAAAAAAATCAAACAGCCAAGAAGCAAAAGAAAAACATTAAATTTGCAAAAATATTACTAATTTTTGGATGGGAATATTTTAGTTTCCTGTCCTGCATTCAGTGTGTTCACTCTGCTTAGGCCTGTTGTTCTCAGTCAGTGCTTGTGTGCCCTCTTGTGGCAGTAGTGGGGCATTGCACTGTGCCTAAAAAGACTTTGAAATCAATAAAATCTTTCAAATCAACATTTTTAAGCAGCACTAAAGCATTAATGATATGTAATTAGCAATGATTTAAATGAATAAACCATTTATAGGAACTGAATCAAAAGCAATAACAGTGTTTATAACTCAGTGTTGTTTATTATTTACATTTTTTATTGCCCCAAAAAATAACATAAGATAAAAAATAAGATAAATAATAATAATAACAAAAACATAAATAAAGTAAAATAAAAATACACTTAAATAAATATTAATAATAAATCAAATAAATCAAAATAATAATAACAACATTACTACTATGAATTAAAATAAGAGTCACCTCAATGTTCTACGTCCAGTTAAATATTATTATTATTATTATGATTATTATTATTATTTACAAGTCATTAATATATATTTAGCTGTTAAAGGTCTTTATACTGTGGGGGATTAAATTAAATTATGTTGGGCATCCATAGTTTTGTCTGAATTAATGCTAAATGCTGCAGTTATTCATTGTTGTTTTTTTCATCATCGCTGCACTGTAAAAAAAAATCTGTAAAGGCCTGTATTTAATTTTACAGTATAATATTCTCACAAATGTTGTTTTTACAGTTTTTGACTTGGTTTTTATTATTATTTACTGTAAAATTTTAAGTTATTTTCTTTCAAAAAATATATTAACTATATATTTTACAGTTTGTGACTTAGGTTTTAATGAACATTTACTGTAAAATTTAAAGTTATTTTCTTTTTTAAAAAGGTGTGAAACTGTAATAAACACAGGACTCAATTATTTTAACAGTGTTATACTGTATAAATTACAAAAAATAAAACTAAGATACAATTTTGCCTTATTTTTAATATTACAGTTAGTTACCGTAACCAAAACAGTATTTTACCGATATATCAATTACCGCCTTTTACTGTTGAGATTTTACAGATTTTTAACATGAAATCTACAGATATTTTTTACAGTGTATAGATTATTTAGTTATTATATTGTGTCAACATCAGGGCTGGGTGCTGTTCAGATTTTTTCAACAGCATTCCTTAAACGATGCCTGGTTTTCGATACTTAATACTTTTTCTGATGCCTATGATGAATTAATTCATCTTTTGTGATCCTAAAACACAATAATATTGAATAAAAGACCAATTTTCCAAACAAAGTTAAAGTTAAAACCAGTAGTTTGTATGATTTATTCTGTGTTGTTTGTTTGATTTGTGCAAAGGAACATTAAAGGTCCCACTTGGTGTTGTGTACATTTGTTTTTTCGATACCAGTAGTGACATTTGTACCCAGTTTAAGTGAATGTGTCTGCACTTGCCAGGTGAGAAAAGTGTCCAACGACATCATAGGCACCAAGAACGTTGTGGACGATGACCCGCTGTACACGATGCTGGTGACGTTTTTCGGGCAGTGGACGGACCACGACACCACGCTCACGCCCATGTCGCCCATCATCCGCTCCGGCAACTCCTCCGAGGACTGCACCAAAACCTGCGAGCGCGTCGAGCCCTGCTTCCCCATCGAGGTGAGGCACACACACACACACACACACACACACACACAGTTACTGCAGCATAAGTCAATAGTGAATCTTCACATGACGCTAATCTTCACAATCACATCCACGGAGAGAGGAGAGACAGGGACAGGCGTGGACAGGAACAGGGTGAAGCAAGAATGGACTAAAAACGGCTTCCTCCTCCCAGAGACCAGCTCAGAACCAGTGTCTCATTGTTATGGGCCTTCATTAAAAGCAGCAAAATTAAGCTTCACTTTAAAACCAAGCCCAACACTGCTCAGTTACAGCCTCACAGCAGCAGTCACAGCACAACACAGAGTTAATCGCAAAGTTTAAAAGTAAGAGCTGATTATTATTTTTCTTAAAATAGGTATTCAGAGCAATCAAATTTAATTTAAAATGATATTTATTGGATATAAGAATAGAAAATGTAGCTTTAATTTTATTATTTGAAATATAATTGAAATATAATTTAAAGAAATGCTATATGAAGGAATAAAGAGACCTTGTTGTGCTCTGGACTTAACTTGAGGACATTTTCACAGATTGGACCTCAGTGAATGTTTGTTTATATCAGGGCAGCGCTGTGGATGCAGGCAGCTTGTTGCGCTTTTAAAGATACACAGTTGTTATTGAGAACAACCCGGCCCTCCGCAACCGGCCCAGACTCAAATGTGGCCCTCAGGAAAAAAATAATTGCGCACCCCTGGTCTAATAGTTATGATACATAGTCTAGGCTAAATAAACGTGACAGCACACTCACTGTCTTTAATTACAAAGCAACACAGTAACACGCAGTGGCTACGGTGTGGTTTATTTCAACTTTGCTCGCCTCGTAGCTTCTGCAAATGAAAAGTTAAACAGCAGTTTTTAATGTTAGAATAAACAACTACATACCTCTACTTTGGGCCTTTTTTCCTCCTCCTCTTTTCTCCGCTTTCTAAAAGCAGCACCTGATGACTTGGACGCCTTTTCATGATAAAAAATTGTCAAACTACTTATTGATGTAACATCCATCAATTTAGGGACCGCTGCTGTGATGCGCGTCAACAACACACCCATCCCCCGCTTCCACCGTGACCCGTGTCAGTCAGGTTCAGGTCAATCAGAAGTCATTAGGATTTTTTTTTTCATATTAGAGTACAAAGAAGAAATAACACCATTCACTTGATTTTGAATTATTTGTCATAAATTTAAAAATATACTTTTTATTTTTTTTTGGAGGAGTGCAGCTGGGCGCCCCCTCCAGCAGATGGCGCCCTAGGCAACCGCCTAGATGGCCTATGCCTAAGATGCAGATTAGTGATAATAATCCGGTCTTTGCTTGAATACTTCTCCCTTGGTCCAGATTTATTCTCAGGTCTTTGTATGGGGTTGCACTCTGGTTAACTCTAACACACCGTCTTATCTCAAATATGTGCATCTAGGGTGATTAAAAAAACAAGAAAAAAAAGTGGGACAATTTTTGCAATTTGGTTTTGGTTTAGAAAAATCACTTCAGCTTCAGTTTAGGGTCTATAAAACATCTGATGTGCCGTTTCCATCCAAGTTATGTTTTTACTGAGACTTTAGTTACTGGAATAAAAAAGATGGAACGGAAAAACTCAAAGGTGTCAGCTCCAGGAGAGACACAGGGGCAGCCAAATATTCAACCTAACCTTATCTTAACAAGCGGGACAGAGGGACAGATGCCTAAATCTCAGTCTGTTCATTTCCATTTGGTCTCCAGGCTCCCAGCGACGACCCCAGACTTTCCCCCGGTCAGTGCATGCCGTTCATCCGCTCAGCTCCGGCCTGCACCGCCACCGGGACGAGGGAGCAGCTGAACGCCCTGACGGCTTTCCTGGACGTGGGGCAGGTGTACGGCTCCGACAGCGCCAAGGCCAACTCGCTCCGGGACCTCTCGCCCAACAAGGGGCTGTTGAGGGTCAACGCTGACTTCACCGACAACGGGCGCGAGCTTCTGCCCTTCAGCACCATGACGGTCAACATGTGCGCCACCAGGAAGAAGATGACCCGGGACGAAGACGCCGAGGAAGTGCCCTGCTTCGTGGCCGGTGAGTAACATGTCGCTGGGCAGGGTTGCCAGATTTGACTGACAGTTTCCAGCCGAATCACAACTATTCTACAATCTTAATGTTAAAACTGTGGTACATATGAAAGAACATATTTTGAGCGCACAAAACTTCACGACTGCCAATGGAAAAAGTAATAAACAGTCTCCACAGTGAGTGTAATCAGAAAAACAAATAGCTCTCTCACATGCTTGCGCTCTTCCGGGACAGGGGTGATCCACATTTTTAGCTCTGGGTCAGTCGCCCATTCTTTCCTGGATGATTTCTTGTATTTCCTCCACTTCGGCAGGTTGCTAAAAGCTAAAACTCCAAGCTTTAGAGGAAACACTGTTGGCCCATCTGCACTCCCGGGCAGTAACCAGCAAATATATACAATTATGGATATATTTCTCCCACCCCATAAGTTGCTCAAATATTATACACCCGCCCAATGCTATTTTTTCCGCAGAGCGAGAGAGAAAAGTAGTCCAATTGCGGGAAACCACCCAATCTGGCAACACTGTCTACTGAAGTACAGTTCTTAAGTGCACTTTTTGAGAATCTGTACTTTACTTGAACAGTGTTTTTATGATGAAACCTCTTACTTTTACTACGCTACATTTGAAAAATAAATATAATACTTTGCTTTGGTTTAGGGTCCACCTACACTGTAGCAAAAAAAGTTGCAAAAACTCAAAAACTCAACAGGATCCCTCAAGATTTAAGAGTTGTGTGGCCAACTCAAAATCTCAAGTTTTCAACAATGAATATTTTTGTACGCCTAATTTGATGTTCATAAAAAACTTTCAATTTGAACTTTTATTCACTATTGTTATTTTTTTTACTCATCTTACGCCCAACTGACTGTCCACTGTTCAGAAAAAGTATTATTATTGATAATAATAATTTAATATACTAAACTTAATGTAATAAAAATGTAATCATAGAGAATGTAAATGCAATTTTAACAATAGCTTTATTCTAAAAAGTGGCTGTAAGATGAGTTAAAAAATAGTTGTGTAAAACTAATTATGATTAAATATAATATAAACTAAATTACTAAATTCAACAAAAGGCTAATACTTTTTCTGAACAATGGAGAGTAAGTTGGCTGTAAGATGACTTTTGGGGCGAACTCAAAATCTCAAGTTTTCAACTACTAATATTCTTTGTTCACTGAACACCTGCATGTATAAAAACTATCTATCTTTATTTTTTTAACTCATCTTACAGCCAACTTACTCTCCATTGTTCAGAAAAAGTATTATTCTCTCATTTAGTATATTTAGTTTTTATTATTATCAATAATTTCTGAACAATGGAGAGTAAGTTGGCTGTAAAATTAGTAAAAAAAAAATAGTGAGTAAAACTTAAAATTGAGTTTTTAGACATATGAACATCAAATAAAGTCAACAAAAAATATTCGTTCGTAAAAACTTGAGATTTTGAGTTGACACCAAAACTTAAAAACCTTGAGGAATTCTGTTGCCTTGAGTTTTTGAGTTTTCACATCCATTTTTTTAAACAACGTATGAACCATTAACATTAAGTGCTAATTAGCATGCTTAGCTAATTAGCTATTTAGCATCAGTGGTTAATTAGCTCTTACTTGACTGAGAGGATGTGTACTTTTACTCAAGTAATGAAGCTGAGTACTTTGTTCTCTGCTAAAGGGCATCTGGTGTAAAAATGTATCTTTGGTTTCCGTTTGAGAGTTTAATTAACCGCATTGTTGTTGTTTTTGGCAGGCGACGAGCGCGTTAACGAGAACATCGCCCTGACGTCCCTCCACACTCTGATGCTTCGGGAGCACAACCGCGTGGCCCGGAGGCTGGCCGAGCTCAACCCGCAGTGGGACGGGGATAAGGTGTACCAGGAGGCCCGCAAAATCCTCGGAGGAATGTCCCAGGTCAGGCCTTTTCTGTCGTCTTACATAGTGCAGTTTCTCAGCGGTCGACCAAGAGCTGACCCTGAGGAGGCGGACTGTTTTATATCGAGAAATCACCCGAGTATTTAAGGTTTAAAGCTGCTTAATTTAGCACAAAGTGGGGTCCGGGGCCTCAAAAGGGGGGCCCCAGAGGCTGTCTATATTACGTACATAAAAAGAATTTGAGTTTAAAATGAATACTTGTCTAAAAATGTTACTTTAAAACAATTTTAGCCAACAGTCAGTGTTTTTGGTCAATGTTTTTATAGAAATATATGGAGAAAACCTGACACAGACTTTCTGAAGTTCTGAAGTTGTGGAGTTCACATGATATTTTTGGAAATTTAAGGGGGCCATAACAGTCTTGACTTTGGAAATGGGTGATATAGCATAACACCTGCACAGCACATACATATATTTAAAAATAATAATGGCTCCAGTGTTTATAGAGCCTTTCTAGACTCCCAAAGCACTTTACATGGGTCCATTATTCATTTATTTCTCCCACACTAGCACAAGGTTGCCAGCGGGCCCCCAGTAGCCCCAGCGCCTGTAGTTTCGATACACATGTTGATTAAAAATATTGTTTTATAAAGATGAAAACTGGAGGGGAACAAGGAAAAATCACCATTTATTGTTAATACTGTGTTGCATTTGCAGGAATTGAATCAATACACTGTATAAAAAAAAAAAAAAAAAATGTTGTGGGGCCAACTCAAAATCTCAAGTTTCCAACAACATTTTTAGTTTTATTATTTTGCAATTTATTATTCATAGGTCTAAAAGCTTTCAGTTTAAAGGTTTACTCACTGTCTTTACTTTACTCACTTTACTCAGTTGGCTGTAATATGAGTTAAAAAAAAAAAAGATTGATTGAGTAAAACCTAAAATTGAAGGTTAAATCAGGTGAAAAAAAAAAATTTGTTGTTGAAAGCTTAAAATTTTGAGTTGGCCCCAAAAGTCCAAAACCTTGAGGGAGCCTGTTGCCTTGAATTTTTGAGATTTTGAGTTTTTGCGACTACAGTGTGGTCAAGCATTTGCGGCTTCTTCATCCTGAAACGATGGGGGCCCTGCTTACGGCCCCATGAAAGCTTGGGCTGGCCCTGGATTGACTGAATGAAGAAGAAAGAAAATAAGAAAATAATTCTCATGAGTTATGTTTTTATGATTTTTTTTTTCTTAATGAGTTATTGTCCTAAATTTACACATGGCCCGTCCAGCTTTTTGAGCACAGCAAACTGGAAAAACGGGAATTTTTAATGCGTCATTCAAGAGCAGCTAATGTTTTGGTTATTTTGGTTTGTTTTTTTCCGGGACAACGCCTCATGCTGCAGTATTTCCTTCATCCTGCGTTCTCTTCTCGTAGGTCATCACTTTCCGGGACTACCTGGTGCACATCGTGGGGCCGGACATCATGGCCAGCCAACTGTCCACGTACCCGGGCTACAACGACCAGGTGGACCCCAGCATCTCCAACGTGTTCGCCACGGCCGCGTACCGCTTCGCACACCTCATGATCCAGCCCACCATAGCCCGTCTGAACGAGGAGTACAAGGAGCACCCCCTGTACCACAGCCCCCTCCTGCACACCACCCTGTTCGCCCCCTGGAGGATCATCTTCGAAGGTACGCAACGCCCCCCGGTGTCCCTTCCTATAGACATTAGAGGGGCCCCAAGGCTCATCCATTATTTGCTTATTTGATTATTCCCAAACTTTGCTTGATTAATATTCTGGTTATTCTGGCAATTGCTGGTCATTTTTGCGGAGGGTCTACCTAAAAGTGGGGTCCAGGGCAGTCTGTATATTAATTCCTGTTTACACGCCCCCCCCCCCCCTTGCTGAGTTTACAAATCAGAAAAGTCTCAAAGCCCCCCTTAGAAAACTAGTCAGTCAGTGTTTTATTAAAATTAAATTAAATTGTTTTATAGGAAAATTTAAATTGTTGCAAAAATGAGAAAATGAGAGGCTTGGCCCCCAAACCTTTCCTGCTCAGGGCCCCCAAATCTACAGGACCGGCACTGCTTGACTGGGGGTGTTTTATTAAATTCAGTGTTTTATTAACATTAAATTAAAATGTTTTGTAGTAAAATTTAAATTGTTGCAAAAATGACTGAAAGGGTTGGCCCCCAAATCTTTCCTGCTCACGGCCCCCAAATCTACAGGACCGGCACTGCTTGACTGGAGGTGTTTTATTAAATTCAGTGTTTTATTAAAATTAAATTAAAATATTTTAAGGTGTTTTATTAAATTCAGTGTTTTATTAAAATTAAATTAAAATGTTTTAAGGTGTTTTATTAAATTCAGTGTTTTATTAAAATTAAATTAAAATATTTTATAGTAAAATTTAAATTGTTGCAAAAATTAGAAAATGAGAGGCTTGGCCCCCAAATCTTTCCTGCTCAGGGCCCCCAAATCTACAGGACCGGCACTGCTTGACTGGAGGTGCTTTGTAAAACAGATAGATAGATAATGTTTATTTTTGAGCATGCATATTTGACAATATAAGTATGTACATATGAAAACAATAAAAAAAATCGAAATATAACATTAATCATAACGAACCAAGTGTTGTACCTGCTCAAAAATAATAATAAGTAATAAAACATAATAAAAATGAGATATTCTTGTTATTATTGCAAACAAAATGAGTGCTTTTTCTTCTAACAGTGACCCCTGTAGGACGCACTCAGGGTGAAAAACATCTGAATGTGTGATATTTGTCGTTCCTCAGGCGGCCTGGACCCCATCCTGAGAGGAGTGGTGGGAAGTCAGGCCAAACTGAACAGTCAGAACCACATGATGCCCGACGAGCTCAGAGAGAAGCTGTTTAAGTTCACGGAGCAACTGGCTCTGGACCTGGCCTCTCTGAACCTGCAGCGGGGTCGAGACCACGCACTGCCAGGTATTTATTTATTTATTCCTATACAATCAACTCCTTGTCATTGTAGTTACAGAGAAAAAGGGACAAATTATTAGTTTCCTGGAGGCTTGTGCAATTTTTAACTTCACAAAAACATAAGAAGAAAAATAAAAAATAAATAAAAGTACTGTAGAGTTGAGATGAAATGCATTGCAACATTTGATAAATCCCTCTCCTTTCTTGTCATTATTTCCAGGAAAACAAACAAGGTGTCACACAGTTGTCCACTCTATTTTTGTAACAAAAAAGCATGCCCTTGTCTAGATTTGATGTTATTTGAAGTTATTAGTAATTTATTATTAGTTATTAGTAAGTAGTAGTGGTACTCATTTGTTTACATTTACCATAAATTACTTCTGCGTTAAAATGATGAATGTGTATTATTCACCATCTAAGTCATTTTTATTAGTTTTCTGACATGGAAAATGAAATAAACCCATACAGATATCATTATAGTGACTATAATCTCTATAAGCAGCAAATATAAACAAATACATTTTTTTACAGTATAAAGACACACTTTTTTTTTCCTAAATTACTTCTGTGTCAAAATTATTAAAGATCATCTATTCTGCTAAATCGTTTTTTTTTTTTGTTTTTTTTTACCATGTTATAATGTTGCTTTCTCCTTAAAAACAGACCTGGAGTGGTATTCTGTTTGAGTAATCCTGTATGCTGAGGCACTGCCCTTCTCCAGAACTGAAAACGCTCGGTCTCACAGTTCTACATAGACACGTGAAACCAGGAAGTGCTCCTGGACTCGTTCTGATCATTTCAGCCTTAAACCTCCGTCACTACGAAGCAGTCAGCTCATTTATCTATCTTTTGGCATCATGTCGCTAATAGCAGTGCTAAATACCCATTTTATGCTCTGTCTAGTCCCCACTGTCCGAGCGTTCTCTGCAAAGTCCCACAAAAAAAGACGTTTTCCACATTTACATTATTTTAAGTTATAAAATGTGAAATACAAATGCAAAGGAGTCCAAAATTACTTCAAAAAGCCTGAAAAAAGCAGAATATGGGACCTGGGATCTGTAGTTTTCTTGTGCGTTTATCTTATCGTCCTGGTTTAGACCTGGTTTAGTCCTTGTTTAGACCTGGTTTAGACCTGGTTTAGACCTGGTTTAGTTCTTAATTAGACCTGGTTTAGTCCTGGTTTAGACCTGGTTTAGACCTGCTTTAGTCCTTGTTTAGACCTGGTTTAGACCTGGTTTAGACCTGCTTTAGTCGAAGCAGTCAGCTCATTTATCTATCTTTTAGCATCATGTCGCTAATAGCAGTGCTAAATACCCATTTTATGCTCTGTCTAGTCCCCACTGTCCGAGCGTTCTCTGCAAAGTCCCAGAAAAGAAGACGTTTTCCACATTTACATTATTTTAAGTTATAAAATGTGAAATACAAATGCAAAGGAGTCCAAAATACTTAAAAAAGCCTGAAAAAAGCAGAATATGGGACCTGGGATCTGTAGTTTTCTTGTGCGTTTATCGTCCCGTCCCGTCTTGCAGGGTACAACGAGTGGCGGGGGTACTGCGGCCTGTCCCAGCCTCAGAACGAGCAGGAGCTGGGGGAGGTCCTGAAGAACAAGAACCTGGCCAAGAAGCTGATGGCTCTGTACAAGACCCCGGCCAACATCGACGTGTGGCTGGGGGGCATGGCCGAGCCCCTGGTGAACGGGGGGCGCGTGGGGCCCCTGTTCGCCTGCCTCATCGCCAAGCAGTTCAAGAGGATCCGCCAAGGAGACCGGTACGGGACCAGGAGCAGGGGGTCTGGGCACAGTAGGACGACAGAGCAGTAGAACAAACACACCAGGATTTAGGATGTACACTGTTAGTAACTCTGTATTATAAACCAGTGGTTCTCAAACTGTGGTACAGGTCCCAGCTGTGGTACGCAGGCTTCTTCTGGTGGTGCTCAGGAGTCTGATTTAGTTTATTATGAGCTCAATCCAGTGGTAAAGTAAAGACCACTGAGGTTCTGGTTTAGACCTGGTTTAGTCCTTGTTTAGTCCTGGTTTAGACCTGGTTTAGACCTGGTTTAGTCCTGGTTTAGACCTGGTTTAGACCTGGTTTAGTCCTTTTTTAGACCTGGTTTAGACCTGGTTTAGTCCTTGTTTAGACCTAGTTTAGACCTGGTTTACTTCTTGTTTTGACCTGGTTTAGTTCTTGTTTAGACCTGGTTTAGTTCTTGTTTAGACCTGGTTTAGTCCTTGTTCAGTCCTGGTTTAGACCTAGTTTAGACCTTGTTTAGACCTGGTTTAGACCTGGTTTAGACCTGATTTAGTCTATGTTTAGTCCTGGTTTAGACCTGGTTTAGACCTGGTTTAGTCCTTGTTTAGACCTGGTTTAGACCTGGTTTAGTTCTTATTTAGACCTGGTTTAGTCCTTGTTTAGACCTGGTTTAGACCTGGTTTAGACCTGGTTTAGTCCTTGTTTAGACCTGGTTTAGTCCTTGTTTAGACCTGGTTTAGACCTGGTTTAGTCCTTGTTTAGTCCTGGTTTAGACCTGGTTTAGACCTGGTTTAGACCTTGTTTAGTCCTTGTTTAGTCCTTGTTTAGACCTGGTTTAGACCTAGTTTAGTCCTTGTTTAGTCCTTGTTTAGACCTGGTTTAGACCTAGTTTAGACCTGGTTTAGACCTAGTTTAGTCCTTGTTTAGTCCTTGTTTAGACCTGGTTTAGACCTAGTTTAGACCTGGTTTAGACCTAGTTTAGATGTTAAAGTAACCTCTCGCAGATGTTGTGGTGATGAAAGTTTGTTGAAAACGCCGCAGGCTGTGGTGGGAGAACGACGGCGTCTTCACTGAGAACCAGAGGAGGTCCCTGAGAGAAGCCAACATGGCCCGCATCATCTGCGACAACACCGGCATCACCGAGGTCCCGCAGCACCCCTTCCAGTACCGGCCCCGCGGTTCGGGCTACACCCACTGCTCCAGCATCCCACTCTTCGACCTCTCGCCCTGGCAGGAGAACCCTAGTGAGTCTAACACCGGGACACTACCACACCAAAGTCATTTAACAGTATTTTTAACTAACTAAATATTGTTTTTTCTTCTGTTTCTTTAGATCAAGGACCCCCAGGACCCCGAGGTAAATTTATGATTTACTGAAACACATTTTTTGAGACGAAAAATGTAATAGAAATAAATAAAATATATATGGAAAATGGAAAATATTTATAATAACATATAAGGACATGATATATGCAATCAGAAAGCTTTAGTTGATAAATCCTTAAACTCTTTGAGGGGTTGGATATTTCTGATTTAGTCCTGGTTTAGACCCGAGTTAGTCCAGGTGTAGTCTTAGTCTAAACAGGATTAAACCAGGACTAAACCAGGATTAAACCAGGACTAAACCAGGATTAAACCAGGACTAAACCAGGATTAAACCAGGACTAAACTAGGATTAAACCACGACTAAACCAGGATTAAACCAGGATTAAACCAGGACTAAACCAGGATTAAACCAGGACTAAACCAGGATTAAACCAGGATTAAACCAGGACTAAACCAGGATTAAACCAGGACTAAACTAGGATTAAACCAGGACTAAACCAGGATTAAACCAGGACTAAACCAGGATTAAACCAGGACTAAACCAGGACTAAACCAGGATTAAACCAGGACTAAACTAGGATTAAACCAGGACTAAACCAGGATTAAACCAGGACTAAACCAGGATTAAACCAGGACTAAACCAGGATTAAACCAGGACTAAACCATTGGATATATACTAATACTAAAGAAGGAAGAAGCAGAGAATAAACCAGATCTATAACAGGTCTAAACCAAGACTTAACCAGGAGTAAACCAGGAGTAAAAAAGTATGAAATCAATTTTTTCCTGGTTGAGTTCTGGTTTGAGACCTGGTTTATTCTTGGTTTAGTCTTGGTTTGGACCCAGCGTAGTCCTGGTTTAGTCTTAGTTTAGTTCTGGTTTTAGACCTGGTTTGTTGCTAGTTTAGACCTGATTTAGTCTTGATTTAGACCTAGTTTAGTTTGGGTTTAGACCTGGTTTATTCCTGGTTTAGTTCTGGTTTTAGACTTGTTTTTTTTTTTCCTGGATGAGTTCTGATTTTAGACCTGGTTTAGACCTGGTTTAGACCTGGTTCAGTCCCTGTTTTGTCCTTCTTTAGTGTCCCATCCCTCTCTTTAGTCCTGGGTTTGAATGGTCAGATCCAGTAAGTTTGACCTCTGTGACCTGTGTCTCTCTGCAGGCCCCCCAGGCCCCCCGGGACCCCCCGGCCCCATCTACAAGGTGGCCTTCGCCGCTCGCCTGGGCAACAACCAGCCCACGGAGCACGCGGTTATCGTCTTCCCCGAGGTCATCTACAACGAGCCGGAGCACTACGACAAGAAGCGGGGCGTGTTCACCTGCCACGTCCCGGGAGTGTACGAGTTCCACTTTTACCTGCTCATCCAGAACAGGGACGTGGACGTGGACCTGAAGCGCAACGACGACATCCTGCTGCACTCCTACACCACGCGAAACGGCGGCTTCCTCACGTCCAGCGGCACCACCATGGCCCGCCTGAAGAGGGGCGACAAGGTGTACCTGGTGGTCAACGGGGGCAGCACCGGCCTGACCAAGGACAGCCAGTTCTTGGCACATCTGCTGTTCACAGAGTAGAGTAAAGGCGTGTGTGTGTGTGTGTGTGCGTGTGTGCGTGTGTGTGTGTGTGTGTGTGACAGGAGCTGAGGAAGGGGGGTAGGGCTAAATTAGGTCACGTTTACGAGAGATGCATTCAGGACGTTAGGATCATTTAGATTTAGCAAGTGGTTTTCTTTTAAAGTCATTAAAATATATATATTTTTTGTTTTCTTTTGGTTAAAGGGGCTTTATTATGCTTTTATTCAATCTTGGTCACCTCTGGACTAAACCAGGATTAAACCAGGACTAAATCAGGACTTAACCAGGTCTAAACCAGGACTAAACCATTGGATATATACTAAGGATTAACAGAAAAATGCAATACTAAAGAAGGACGAAGCAGAGACTAAACCAGGTCTATAACAGGTCTAAACCAAGATTTAACCAGGAGTAAACCAGTATTAAATCAGGACTAAACTAGAACTAATCCAGGACTAAACCAGGTCTAAACCAGGTCTAAACCAGGAGTAAGCCAGTATTAAATCAGCACTAAACCAGGTCTATAACAGGTCTATAACAGGTCTAAACCAGGACTAAACCAGGTCTAAACCAGGTCTAAACCAGGGGTAAGCCAGTATTAAATCAGCACTAAACCAGAACTAATCCAGGACTAAACCAGGTCTATAACAGGTCTAAATCAGCACTAAACCAGGTCTATAACAGGTCTATAACAAGTCTAAACCAGGTCTATAACAGGTCTATAACAAGTCTAAACCAGGTCTAAACCAGGTCTATAACAG
Organism: Bostrychus sinensis; assembly: GCA_020698575.1. Lineage (NCBI taxonomy): Eukaryota > Metazoa > Chordata > Actinopteri > Gobiiformes > Eleotridae > Bostrychus > Bostrychus sinensis. Next base: position 6,752,906 of record CM036249.1, on the reverse strand, counting down.
GTCTAAACCAGGACTAAACCAGGACTAAACCAGGTCTATAACAGGTCTAAACCAGGACTAAACCAGGTCTAAACCAGGTCTAAACCAGGGGTAAGCCAGTATTAAATCAGCACTAAACCAGAACTAATCCAGGACTAAACCAGGTCTATAACAGGTCTAAATCAGCACTAAACCAGGTCTATAACAGGTCTATAACAAGTCTAAACCAGGTCTATAACAGGTCTATAACAAGTCTAAACCAGGTCTAAACCAGGTCTATAACAGGTCTAAACCAGGACTAAACCAGGACTAAACCAGGTCTATAACAGGTCTAAACCAGGACTAAACCAGGTCTAAACCAGGTCTAAACCAGGGGTAAGCCAGTATTAAATCAGCACTAAACCAGAACTAATCCAGGACTAAACCAGGTCTATAACAGGTCTAAATCAGCACTAAACCAGGTCTATAACAGGTCTATAACAAGTCTAAACCAGGTCTATAACAGGTCTATAACAAGTCTAAACCAGGTCTAAACCAGGTCTATAACAGGTCTAAACCAGGACTAAACCAGGACTAAACCAGGTCTATAACAGGTCTAAACCAGGAATAATGCAGGACTTTTGAAAAAATTGCTTAAAAAAAATTAAAAAAAATAAATCAGAGCTTGAACTCCAAAAAACTCTTGATGCCCAGCAGAAGCCTGCGTACCACCAGTGGTACCCGTCCCACAGTTTGAGAACCCCTGCTCTAAGCGAATGTCTGTATTAAAAGTTGTTGTTATTAAATTGAAAAAGTTGAATGAAGGACCAGTCTTTAATGTGAACTTCTGTATGTAGCACTGTGTTTAAAACAATGTTCACTGCACTGATTTTTAAATAAACACTGAACATGAAAAGGCTTTGGTCTTTGTCACGAGGTCTGCAGCAGAGTGAGCGCCTGTCCCGCTTATGGTTGTCCTGCACAGCTATAAGCATTTGTCCCCGTCCCACTTGTTAGGATAATGTCCCACATTCTTTCTCACTTCAGAAGCGCTCAGTGGATCTTAAAAAATAGAGATTAAAATTAAAAACAGCAAGGTAATAAAAGTATACTTTGTGTAAAAGGTAGAGTTATTATTTGTGGGCGTCCTGTCCTGCTGGGTTGGGACATCTGGCCTCTCCATGAAGCTCTGGGCTGGTGTTGATGTGGACAAAATGCAGCCTGAGAAAAACTAATTTTTATACTGAATGTTGATTTTTGTCCCACTTTTTTATTCCAATGAATAAAGTCTCAGTAATAACATTTGGCTTAATTAGAAAACAGCGCGCCTGATGTTTTATACACCTTAAACTGTATAGACCTCTTTATCTAAATGAGGTTTAGACGCTTTAAATAGGTTAGAAATGTATAATATCAAAGCTTTTATTTCTGGAGTCTGTTCTTTTTGAGGTGGTCAGCCTTGTTTGATATGATCTTCACCAGCAGATGGCGCCACCGTCTAAAATAATGACAGCTCTCAGGCAGGAGCCAGACTCTGTGGCTGTAGGATGTGCCTAAAACAAACACTTGTTTCAGTGGAAATGTGAATACCAACAGCTTACAGAGCACCTGAACGCAACATCAGGCCATTTTCAGGGAAATATTGTAAATTCAATCAAAAGAACCAGCGGTGGAAGAAATACTCATTGTCTTTACTGAAATAAAAGTAGAGACAAAGGCGGGGGTGTAACATCAGGCAGTGCAGCCAGTACTGGGGCCCAGGACATGAGGGGGGCCCCAGTGAGAGTCCTTAATTATTGTCAGTTTTAGTGGATTATTTTCATTCTGGGCTATAAATTACACTGCAAGCACGATTCATTTAAGAACAATGTTTAAAAAAATATTAAAATTGTATGAGATGCATAACAATGTTACAATTTTTAATTAGTGCTTACAAAGTTAAATTATAAAAAAGAATGCACATACATTTTGTGGCAGTGACAGGTTTTTTTTTAAACGAATAGTGGACTTTAATAAATTTCAAAATATGATTTGTGGATGTATGAGCTTGAAAATATAAAGGCTATGTATAGACTGAGTGTGCTTCATAATTTAGGGGCCCATTCTGAAAACTTGCACTGGGCATTACCACCTTACGCCACTGGACAAAGGAGCAAAAAATGACTCATGTAAAAGTAACAAATGAAAATTTCTACTTAAGTAAAAGTAGAAAAGTACTTACTTTCACTTACTTTACTTTTGTGAGTAAAAAAGTAAAAGTATTCACACAGATTCAAGAACTAATGAATCTGTTAAATGTGAGGGATTTTGCTGGAAAAACTAAAGATTAACGGTGCAACACAGGAAACTGAGTCTGTAGTGAGGTTTTTCTGAAGAGTACTGCTGCTTTTATACAAAAGTACTGTGTCTGCAGTGACAACACGACAAAAACACAGGATTTTAAACCAAACTCAAAATACTTTGTATTTCAATTCAATTCAATTCAGTTCAGATTTATTTGTATAGCCCAATATCACAACAAAAGTCGCCTCAAAGGCTTCACAAACAGTTGATCAAACATAAACACACAATAAGCACAAACAATAACTACACTAAACTAAACAGACCCAGGACACTCCTGTCCTTAGACCCTCCTTCTCGGTAAGGAAAAACTCCTAAAAAACCCAGTTCAAACAAACTCAGAAATGTAGTGGAGTAAAAAGTACAAATACTTGCTCTAAAATTTACTCAAGTAAAGTACAGATACATGAAAGTTGTACTTAGGTAAAGTAACTAAGTACTTTTACTTTGTTACCTTCCACCACTGAGAAGAACATACACAGTGCGCAGTTCCAGTCACGAGTACTACAGAAACGTTACAAAAAGTAAAATACACAGCAGTACTATGGGACTTTAAAGGACAATAATTCACACTGTGATGTTGAGCTTTTTATTTTTCTGTGATTTAGAAATTAGACTTAGACTTTGTTCATCCACAGGAGAAATGTCTTGGTCACAGTCAGATGCATTTAGAGCAGTGGTAAAAAGTAAACATTGGTATAGGATCGTGAACACAACAGAAAACATAAAAAATATCTATTGCATCTGACGAAAATAGCAACTTATTTTTCATTAAAAGATGAAAAAGGTTAAAGACAGTTCTTGTTTCTCTGTTGTACATTTGCAGAGTGGAGGAAAACTTCACATGAGACGCTGGAGATTTTCTTCTTCAGCCTAAGACTCGGGTTTTTTTGCAGACTTTAAAAGAGAGAAATAGAAAATGATCACTGAGATTGTTACAATTCTGTTCAGGAGATGGAAAAGTTCTGAACCAAGACTGGGACACGACAGAAAAGTGGTTTTAAATAAGAAACAGCGTAACAAAGTGTATAGATGTATTATTACATACAGGGCTTGACATACTCCTGACTTATAGCATACAAAAGGCTTTAACATGCACAGTTTGGGTTGAAATTTATATTTTTCTTTCTTTGCCAAACCCAGATTATATTTTAAACGTGTCTCTTCTTCTCTTTTCTTTCTTTTCTTCCTTTCTCTTTAAAATCTCCAAAGCTAAAAAACACATTTATTAAAGATGTTGTAAAAATCTGACTTTTCACTTAATGGCAGAAAATGTCAGAAAAACATCTACTGTTGGTTTACAAGGCAGTTTAGACAGATCAGCTTTATGTTTGATTTTCTTCCTGCACATATTTCTCATAATCAGACCTCAGTTTAGTTAAAATTTTAAAGAAATGGCTGCTACTACCACTTAATTAAATATTTTTCGCATGACATGAAGCAAATCTTAATTTCTGAATTCCTTTTTATGTTGCTTAAGGCTGCTTTTTCTATAATAATTCATAATTCATTGCTATTTATTCAATTATGGGAACATTTAAGCATAACCAAAGAAATTCAGGCCTAAATTTGTCACAAAATATATGGATATAATAAAAAAAATGTATATATTTGCTCCAGTGGTGGAATGTAACGAATTAAAAATACTTGCTTTAGTGCTGTTTTCAAGCATTTTAGAGCACGTTATCTGTATTCCTCTACATTTTTGAGTTGGTTAAAAGTATTTTGAGTTTTGTTTTTTGCTGTGGCCTCATTGTAGACACACAGTACTTAAATATAACAGATGCAGTAAAGTAGTACTGCTTTAGAAACATCAGAATAATTAAGACAAGACACTGACAGATCCCTCACATTCAACACATGAACTGTTAAATCTGTGTGAAATACTTTTGAATACTTTTTTAATTCATCTGTCTTTGGCCTTTTTAACTTTATAATCGGATTGTATTTCTGTAAACTGGTACTTTTTAGATTTTTGTACTGTTTTACTCTCGGCCTATTAATGAAATCATGTTTTTTTATGCCTGAGCTTACGCGTGTGTTCATGTCTTTGCTCCTCTGGCACAAACATTTCCTTCGGGATTAATAAAGTTATGTCTCAGTGAGAGTGAGTACTTTAATACTTTTACCTTAGTACATTTTTTGCTCCTTTATCTGTAATTATTTTAGGTAAAGAAATACGAGTTTTTCCTCCTCCACTGCTGAGGTCTGCGTAAAACCACACATGTTGGGAGTGACCATTACGCGCACAGCGAACAGACCTTGTGCGTAAAGTGTGGGGAGATTTTGAGTGTGATGGAAAAGCGCTTTATTTAGGCGTGTGCGCGTGCCCCAGGGGTGAAGGTCTGTGTGTGTGTGTTGTGTGTGTGTGTGTGTTGTGTGTGTGTGGGATGTTTGTGAGTCTTTGCATAAACAAGTAAACACAATCCAGTGCCACAAAGCGAATCGATGGCTCCGTGCTGTGCGCATTAACGCGGACGTTTCCTGCGCGCTTCTCTCTGAGGGAGGGGCCGCGAGCCAGCTGCTGCCGCACACGCACGCGCACGCACGGCCACGCCCCCACACAGCCACCCCTGACCTCTGCGGACACTGGGCCCGGGGTCCCCTGGGAGCGGCCGGCACACGATACCCCATTGTTTGCGTTAGCAGTCAGTGACCCCCCCCCGCGGCTCAGGAGAGGACGGAGAGCCCCGCCCCACGGAGAGCGCGCGGATTAGACTTTCACGCGCTAATCCCCCCGTTCACAGAGCGCGCTACACGGTTCAGAGGAGCAGAAAAGAGACGCACGAGGCCGCTCCAGAGGCTCGTGGTGGGCATCACCTGTGGGACTCCCCTCGGGGATCACGAGCCGCTGAGGTGGACGTGTCACAAAAACATCAGCGAGCAAAAACTAAACACTAAACACTGAAACAACTTTTAATGTGAGGAACATTTCAAAACAGACAGACTCTATGCTTTCAGCCCAGTCCACCAGAGAATAACAATATTCACAGGAAAACTTAGTGTTTTTTAAGACAAGTCAAGGAAAAATAACTTACATCCATTACGAAAAACGGGAAAACATCTTCCTCAGCTTCCTCAGTGGTGGAAAGTAACAAAGTAAAAGTGCTTTACAATTTTACAAGGGGTACTTTTACTCCACTACATTTCTGAGTTGGTTTGAAGTACAAAGTATTTTGAGTTTGGGTTTAAGATCCTGTGTTTTTGTCGTGGCCTCATTGTAGACACACAGTACTTAAATATAACAGATGCAGTAAAGTAGTACTGCTTTAGAAACATCAGAATAATAAAGACCTCAGAGCTCAGAGACAGATTCAGTCTCTTCTACTGCAGCAGTTTGTTCATTTCATCTGGAATCAGCAAAATCCCTCACATTTAACTCATTCATGAGAGAAATACTCTTATTTTTTACTCACAAGTACATTTAAAAGTAAGTGCTTTATACTTTTAACTAAGTAGAAATTTTAAGGTTATATTTTTACTTTTATTTGAGTACATTTTTGCTCCTTTATCTGTACTTTACTTGCGCACAGAAGCTGAGGACTCTGCTGTCACTGAGTCGTCCCGCGCCGTCCTCATCCAAAAGTGGAGGAATTCACTTTAAGCGTGAACCACTCCTGTCCCCGCGCAGATGCTCGCGGACCTGTCGCTCCTGTCAGTCACGTGACACGCGGTGGGGGCGGGGCGCCAGGGCGGGCCGAGGTTCCCAGAGTCTCTCTTTTTTTTTTTTTTTTTCTTCTTTTTTTTTGTGAATGCGTCCTGGCAGATGGCGAGCCGAGGCGGGTCCGGGGCCACATTTACATGCATTGTCCGCGCGCAGCAGCTCCACGCGCACACAATGGTCTCGCTCTATAGAGGCCCGAGGACTAAGGGCAGCCTCCAGCCAGACTTTCTCTTTTATTACGCGCGCACACATGGCGGATATTATTACGCTCCGGGCTCGCACACAAAACAGAAAGCTGTCACTCTCTGAGTTTTTAATATGGAAGTTTCACAGAGTACCGCTACTACTGTCGTTTATTTAATCACTTATATTTACTTCAAAGTGAATAAAACAGCAGAAACATTAACACAAAGTGACCTCTCATTGGCTTTACACCAACTTTCTTTAAACTGAGAAACTTCAAATGCAAAGAGGCCAAAAATATGATTTTAAAACACTTCTCGACTTGTCTCACTCAGTATTTATGTTTGTATTATCACCAGCTTTAGATTAAAATGCTCTTAGATGTCACTTGTTGTCACGTCTTTTGTTTTGTTTTGGACAACAGTCTTTTGTCCGGTATAGGCTTTTGTTTTGGACTTTCTGCACATGTGCAAATGCAGTAAATTTATCCCTGTGGTGTTTGATTGTGTTGCCTTTACGCACTTACTTTTGAAGACTTTTAAGTCAATTTTAGCAAACCTCTGTCAGTGCAGGCAGTCCAGCTTCTTTTATAAAGGCCTTTACTTTGGCATTAACAGCTTTCTGAAGTCAGGGCAGAGCTGTTCACTGTTTATTTGTATTTATTTTTTATTTTTCAGGCTTTTTTAAACATTGTTGGACTTCTTTGCATTAGTATTTCACATTTTATACCTTAAAATAATGTATTTGTATGGAAAAAGTTGTCTGTTGGGGAGCTGTTAAGCTTAGATTAGTCGTTGTTAGCAACATGAGGCTAACAGATAAATGACTGCTTCAGAAAGAGTACGGTGACGGTGTATGGGCTTTAGAAACTCACAGGAGCACTTCCTGATTTCATGTGTCTACGTAGAGCCGTGAGACTGAGCGTTTTCAGCTCTGGAGAAGGGCTGCGCCTCAGCATACAGGATTACTCAAACAAAATACTACTCCAGGTCTGTTTTTGAGCTGCAAACAACATTATAGCATGGTTAAAAGGGAGGAAAAAGTTGATTTAGTAGAATAGTGGACCTTCAGTAAATTAAAATGTGCATTATTTTTTTATTATTAGTGTGTGTTTCCATTTTAAACCTTTCTGTTGTACTTATTTGCTTCACTAACCCTCTTTAAAACACTCATATGTCTTGAACATTTGCACAGCTGCTACAATACTTACACAGTACTTTCTGGTTTGTCTTATGTACTTGTAATGTCCAGGTGAAATAAGTAAATTCTCTTTGTACTCCGCGGTTGTGGCAGTTCTGCGCATGCACAGAAACCTCCTAAGTAAATGCGCAACATAGCGATACGCGCACAATCCAAACACTGCGTAAGCGTCGCTCCCACTCCAAACTCTTCAGCCCCAGAGTGTCCGTTGCGCTGATAAGGCCCGGTGCTGTGTTGATTAAAGCCGTCCTGCGCTGATTGATGGTGCGCGCGGGGCCCATTGTGCGTCGTGCCACTGCTGTGCGTCCTCCTCCTCCGTGCGTAACAAAAAACACAGAGAGAGAGAGAGAGAGAGGAGCAGACGGAGAGCTGCTCAGAGCGCGCAGTGGAGAGCGCACTCGTCAAGGCGTCAATAGAGCAAACAAGATCTGCATTAGGGGCCATTCAGGACACGAGGGCCCCCGGTTCCAGGGCCATTGAGGGGAAAATGAAGCAATAACACTACACTAACAGTAAAAGACGGGGAGGGGCGCGCTGTTTGGCGCTCCATTCATCCTGGAGTGGCTGCTTTTTGACTCCAATTTGATCTCGTGTCAACAAACTGCTGCTGTGGTTTAGTATCTGTCTTTATTCATCACACGCATCGGCTGTTACTGCCAAACAAACTTAGTCTTTGGTTAAAACATAAATACAATACATACATATTTTCTGTTTGTATATGTAAATTTAGGCAGATACTTTTTTTCATACTTTATTTTTCTTCATATTTTACAACAGAAGACAAGTAAACGCAGCAAACAGAACAAGCAGGTGTGGGATTTTACAAAAGGTGCCAAAGTTGAAATGTTACTTTTTAGATTTGACAAAAAAAAAAAAAAAAAAAAAAACACAACAGGCAAATCAAATACACAATGGCTCAGATTAAAAGTCAAATGCTCCGGGCCGTACCTGGTCCTGGGGGAGTTTCGGGAGCGGTTTGTCCTTGGTCCTGATGATAAATCCAGGTGTGAGGCGTTATTGACTTTGGTAATCCACTGTCTGACAGTAGGACGATCTCTCAGTTATGGCTTTTTTATTTGCTGTCATGAACATTTTCAAGCAGTATCTGTCAGCTTTGGACAAATTTAAGTCTACACAGTAACATTTCAGAGTGTCCTTCTCTGTATAGTGTTAAATTTACTCTCTTTAGTGTCAAAATTTGAGTTAAGAGAATCAGATCCATAAGTGACGGAAACTGGGATGCAGTTTTTATTTTTCATCAATAGAAATGAAGATCGTATTTTGCATGACGCTTGCAGCAAATGTGCACCGCAGTCTGTTTGTAGGAACTCATATTTTCTTTACAGGAACATAAATGTTATGGATAAATAAAAATGTATACTGATCTAAACAGAAAATGTTGGTTTATAAAAGGAAATGTGTGGTGTGTTCAGTTGCTGCAGGAGTCATGAGCGTCGATGTTCCTCTGAGTCAAGGTTGGACCATGACTGATGTGGACAGCTCAATATTTATCAAAATGTACTTTTATAGACAGTTTTGGGGCTTTAATTTTAATTGATAATTAAATATGTTTTACTGAATATTTATTTACTAATTTATTTTATTTTATTTACTAATATTAAACATTTAGATTTTTCTTTTGTTTTTGTTTTAGTAATTTTGCAATGTGTGTATAATTTTATCCTTACTCCTGTATTATTTTATTATATCAATATTTTTATTATTTGTATATTTTTATATTGTATTTTATGTTATTTTAAATTTTGTGTGAGGACCCCAGGAAGACTGGCGGCCATTAAATGGGCAGCTAATGGGGATTTTAATAAAACAATAAAACAATAATATGATTTTAGAACTAAATCTTTCAACCACAGCTCATTCAGCGACGAGAGTGAGTGCCTTCAAATGTATTCCTTTATGATCTTTAAGACGTCAGGTCAGAGTCATGGTGCTATGTGCATTTTTCTCTTAAATTTTAACACTAAAGAGAGAGTTTCCCAAAAAGGACTGAGAACAGGGCAACCCCAGAAGTGTTTTGTTTGATAATTTGTCTTTTTATTTCAGTCCATGTTTTCTATTTCAAAGCTATTGCATCTTTTATTTAATATGCACACATTGCATCTATTTCAGGCATTTTAAAGGCACTGTAAGCAGCACGTGCTCCTACTGGTTTGAAAACGGTACTGCAGTCTAAATCAAAACAATGGTCTGTGGGTCGCCAGTCTTTCCTCTTTTCTGATTGGACGATCAGGAATGCAGCTTTAAACCAAAACAAAAAATGTAAACAAAAACAACTTGGCTATTATGTTCAATGTTTTTGTTGTTATTATTTAGTATAAGTAGTAGTAAATTCTGACTTAAACTGACTTTTATTCAACCAGCAAGTTTTTTTTTGACTGGAAATGACACAGGCTTCTCCCAAAAGATAATAAGACGATGTACAAGAGGTATCACTGTGGAAAAATATATTTCTCAGCTTTTTTTTTGTTTTTTTTGTTGGTTGAATAAAAGTAACTTTAAGTCAGAATTTGCCAGGGGTATGAATAATTTCGGGCTTCACTGTATGCAGCATAGGTTAGGCAAGGAGCTGACGTGCAGATGGACAGTGTATGTGCATAAAAATATAAAAAAAACATGATTTTCTTGTTTTTTTGTGCCATTTTTAGACCTGTCTTGTCTGTAACCAGGTCTCCACAGAGCTCTGAATGCATCTGAACACATCAGAGCCAGATACAGTCTTTAATGACACAATCAGAGCAGTACGAGCTTCCACTGGGACAGGTTAAAAGCTGCACTACCTGATTTATTTTTCCTTGTATTTTGGTAAAGATAATTATTGAGTTGTTAGTGCAGAAGTCAGCTGAGAAAAACTGAGACTTTGAGGTCACCTGTGGGCTGTGTTATAAGGATTTTTGTTTTAGAGCGAGGGAAGGAACAGTTTAACCAATCACACGCTTTCATAGGACAGGAGCGCTCTGATTGGTCGATACATCCTTTATCTATCCACAACTAGAATCTATCAGGAATAATGTGAAGGAGCTGTTGTTTTATTTCAAAATGTATAGCTTATTCCTAGTATTTTTTATTTTATTTTAAAGTTACACTGTGTAACTTTTCTCCTAAATATGTGGGGCATACTGACTTGTTTTTGTGATTTTTTTGAGCGATTATAAGGCCTGAGGCGCGATCTGTTGCTCCAAGCGGGGCTTCTGTACTGAGAAACCGCCCTCGCAACTTGGCCGGGAGCGCTCCGCTGTTGAGGAAGAGTCACGTGACAGGAAACGACTTGCTTTACGGCATTCCCTTCTGCTCTTATACCTGAGGTGCAGTATAACCATGAAGCTACTTTTAGCGTTGTTATTTTCGCCAGTTCGTCAGGGCCCAAGGACACAAGAAGATGAAGACAATGTCGGACGAGGCAAGAAAAAGAAAATGTGAAAGGGACCGCACCAGATCACAGACAAGAGTCAACATCGGACAGACTTTTGCTCGCTGGCGTCAGATGAGAGACAGAGAAGGCTGCAAATCGGATCACGTTTTTGCTTCTTTATTGTTGGGCAGGTAAATTAGCCTCTTTATTTTTTCTTTAGAACGTGCTTTTTCATACAGTTATTAGTTGTTTTAATGCGACCATTGCGCGATAAGCTAACGCTAGCGCTAACTCTATAGAAGATCCAATCTGCGGCCACACAAGTGGTTACAGAAGTTTATACAGTAAATATGAATGCACTCTCTAGTCCCATTGTTAGTTTGACGTAACGCACGCTCGCACAGTTTCAGAAGGAGGAGGGGCCCTAGTGTTTACGTTTTGTGACAGTGCAGTGGCACCTGTGGCCTCTAGAGGCGCAAGACCGGGAATCTTAACCAGTGTAACTTTAAAGAATTTAAAGCAAACTCCGCTTCAAACTCAACTTTTTTTTAGACGCGTCGCTTTTACAAACACAAAATGAGGTAGTGCAGCTTTAATCTGTGTGTGTTTGTGTTTTAAAGGCGGGGGTCTCCTCTGTGAACAGATGTGACGGTCGCCGCAGTAACGCGAGAGGAGAGGCCAGATGGATTCTGATTGGCCGGTTCACAATAATAATCCTACACCTGGACCTGATGGCACCACATGCTCTGGAAGTGGTCTCAGTCTGGTTCGGGCCGTTCGCACTGACGTGAATCTGATTTCAGCTGAGTCAGAGTGAATCTGTTTTGACACCAGCGTTAAAACTGTTGATATTTTACAATTTAATAGCTTATTTTGACTTTGATGGCAGCGAAACGTCACATCTGGAGGAGCATTTTGCAGCTAATTATGTAAACTGGCAACACTTCAGTAAGATGTCTGCGTATAAGGAGCATTTTCTGTGTTATTATTATTGGATGTATTGGATGCTCCTGATGAGTGACAGAGCATTAAACACAGACAATATTCTGGGAAAAAGAAAAAAAAAACAACCAAAAACAGATCGATGCATGTTGGCTTTTTAATGTTTTGGTCATAAAAATAAAGGCCTATTAAAGTACACAAAGTTTCATCAGGATTATACACAGAAGATCCATATGTGAGGCAAAAAGTAGTAGTGGTAGTAGTAGTAGTAGTACTAGTATAACCCCAGAACTTAACAGTCTCAATGTGGCAGTAGTAGTAGTAGCAGTAGCAGTAGTAGTAGTGATAGTACAATAGTAATAGTACTCAATTAAAAGTAAAGTAAAAAAAGAAAGAAAGAAAAAAGAATGGTATGAAAAAAATGGATGAAAAATCTGAAATACATTTTTTCACACACACAAAATTAAATCATGACTAAGAAACTAATCCCATGTAGAGAAAGAAAGAAACCCCAATAAGGGATTTCCAAGATCCTACAGAAAGTAAAGTAAAGTAAGTAAACTGGAGAACAAGGGACAGCAAGTTTGTTTACAGTCAGGACAATTCATTTTTGAACCACCAGGGGGCAGGCCACAACACTGGACATACAGTTCTCTGTCATGGTTCCTTGGCAGCTTTAAATTAGCACATATTAGTGTGTTCAGTTACATATAACAAATATATGACTCAATAAATAAATACCTTAAAAATCAATCAATCAATCAATCAATAAATAAATATAAATCCTAACCCCAACCGCATCACCCTCTACAGAGGCAAAGGTTACCATGACAGAAGGAGGTCACATGATAGAATGCTTGCTATTTATTGGTTGGAGGTAACTAAAACCATGAAACCATGACAGAGAGCTGTGTGCATGCAAATAAAGTCTAACAGCGCTTCATTCACTGACAGCACCATGGGGTTAAAAACTATCAAGTAATAGCAATAAAAAGCATAGATATCAGCTAAAAAGTTGATGCGGGCCAACTTTATCCAACTGAGGGCCAAGTTTGGCCCACGGGCCAGGGCTTGCTAACCCCTGCTGTATAGCTTTATGTTCAGTATTTGTTTGGGTGGACTTTCTAAATGTTACACAGGAAGGCTCTAAGTCCAGCCGTGGGACAATAATATCTCTTTCTTTTTATTTGGCAAAGGAACAGTTTAAACCACGGCAGGCGACTCTCAGAGATAACACTCTCAGTTTGGAGAAGCAAACAGGAGCAATGGCACAGGATTTGTGTTACTTCAGCTTTGACAACTTCCAACTTTTCTCAGTGCAAGTGTTTGTTACACAGAAGGCATTTATTGTGATTTTATATTGTATTTTTGGAAGGTTCCTCAATTATAAAAAAAACCAAAAAACACTTGGGACCAAACTTTCATTCATTACGTCATTACAGTAGTAGTATTATCAGTAGTAAGAGTAGTAGTACAACCCCAGAACTTAGCACTCTCCAGTATAAGTTCCTTGATGTGGCTCTGAACCAAAATACGGGACATTTGTCAGCAGCAGATGTTGTGGAAATGTCCTCTGTACGGAGCACACACAGCTTTGGTGGTTTTTTTTAAAACATTTCATTGGCCTCGTTTGCAGGATACACAGTTTAGATCTCAGCTGTCGCTCCTGGTTACCTTTCCAAACTGGTAACGTGATGAAAACTGTCAGATGTACGAAACAAATCACCAAACCCGTGGTGTCACCGCGCGCGCTGACCTCTGGACACAAGTTCCCGTGGAGCGGCGCTGAAATAAAGCCGACCGTGTCCGAAAACGAGGGGGACGCACTTCGCACCAATCAGCGCGCTCCGTGGCACAATCGCGGCTCCATATGTTTCCGCGTGGCCCCGCCCTCCGCGCACACGCACCCCACAACTCGCGCGCGCGTGTACACAGCTCCACAGAGCGGCTACTCCACCGGCGTCTCTCCACTTCACTTCCACACCGCTCACATCCAGACGCGCGGACCATGAGGACGCACTGACCGAGGGAGAGGAGCGCGCCCGTGGATATTTTTGCAGCAGCACTTTGACTCGCGGTGTGTGCGGAGTGCGTCGTAACGTTGGACCTATTAAAAAAAAACGTAAAAGTGCTCTAAAAGTCGCGCGTAAAAATAAAAAATAAGAAGTAAGAAGAGGAGTCATCCCACGGAGGCGCAGGGGCAGGTCAATGTTCGGCCTCCAGGAGCATCTGATCAGAGAAGCCAGCGGCGTGAAGGAGCGAAGCGCGGACGACATGGATCCGGTCCGCTCCTGGGTGCGCAACGTCGGCGTGGTGGACGCGAACGTGGCCGCGCAAAGGTAGGCTACGTTTTTAAGCCAGCGTTTCTTCAGGACGGAGTTGTATTGAGACGCGCGACGTGATGTTTTCACTACGGACGCAGTTAGAGGACGGCGGAGATGCGCAGGGGTTCGTTTGAGTTCACGGTGCCACAGAGGAAAAGAGGAGGCTCCGAAATGTGGCAAAGTTTTAGGGTGAAAATAAACTATTTTAATGAACGCGTAACAGCAAAAAAACGTAAAAGAAACTGAGATTGGAATTGAAGAAAACGACAAGTTATTTAAAAGATATGAGATATAAGGAAAGCAAAGTACTAATAATCATGAGTACGTTACATTGGTTTGCTCTGGGCCCGTTGTAAAGACCTAATGTAAAGACAAAATGACCTTACTTTACAAATACATTTTGAGAAAGAAAACAATGAACTGAAGCTAGTTTTTAAGCTTTAATCCGTATAAAATACAAGTTAATTAAAAGACACGCAGAATAAAAGCATAGGTCGATCCGATAAATAAACATTTGTGCGTAAAGAAAGAAAGAGTGGGTTTATATATATTTTAATCTGGTTTTAATGAATAAGAGTATTATTTTTCCTGCTGTTTATGACTAACGAGATAAAAAAAAAAGTGCGGACTCTCAGCGGTGCGCACGGACCTGGTCCAGCGGAGTCCTTGGAGCAGAACCAACTACTTGTTGCAAAGCTGCTCCTGGTGATGCACGGCTGCGATTCTGATCATTTTAAAAATTATTATTCCGCTGTTTTAAAGGCGAAATAATGCGCGTAGGAATAAAAGCAGGGGATGGCAGAAATAACTTTAGACTTTGGACGAAAAAACTTCACGTTAACGGGGCTTCTGACACTTTATTTCTTTTTATTCTTATTATTACAAAGATAGTTTATATTTTTAATCTGGGTGTCTTCGTCCGTTTATAAATCTTAAATTCTGTCCTCTTCCTTTCTGCTTTTCCCAAACATCTGTGCGTAACGCTTCCCAATAAATTTTAAATCCGAGCCAAAGCCGTGACCAAACCACTTTTTCTCTGTCAGTTTTACTAAACCATAAAAATACCGGTGACCGCCTCTGCGTTCATTTCGAGGACACTACTAAATAATTTGGTTGCGCGCCTCTTTCATAGCATTACGGGATTTAAATCGCTCATAAAGTGTAATGTTTCTTGTGTAATATTTTATTCAGCATTTCTTTAACAGTGGGACGTGACGCTGCTGCTGCCTCTTTTGTCCCAGACTTCAATTTTCATAATTAATTTGATTATTCAAATGCGTAATTCTCCAGAGATGAACGTCTCATCTGTTGGTTAAAAATAAACCGTATTCCTTATAATAAACCTAATTTACCTGATGGCCTTTTTAGACTCTATATCTGTTTACATTTAGTTAATATTTAAATCGACTTAAAGGCCTTAAATAAAAGGAATATGTGGAGTTTAACAATGGAGCAAGTCCGGATTATATTCTTTGTTTAGAATAACTCACACTATAAAAACATAATTAAATATTAGTTAAGGATTAGTAATTAACATTAAATATTACTTTAACATTAACAAACACCCGTGAGTTATTACCATTGCTATTAATGTTTAATTCTAGGTAAAATTATTAACATCAGTGTAAATACAGTGTCTATAATTGTCTATGTTGTTAATTAAAATATTGTTAATTACACATTTATTAATACTTTATTACTGATTAATAGAGGTGAGTTATTTTAAAGTGATTTTAATGTAATAAAAAGTCAGTGTTAATTTGATGTTTCCATAAATGTGACGTGTGAGTATAGTAATAACCATGTTAATAACAGAGTATGTGAAGGATTATGTTTTTCTTCTTTTCATATGCTCCTAACCTGCACACTGTAAAAAAATAAATAAATAAAAAAAAATAAATAAATAAATTAAGGTAAATTGCTGGCAGCTGTGGTTACTGTGGTTAGAGTTTTACTGTGAAACTAATCCGGTGACAATAAAAAACTTTACTAGAAATTATCTTCATTTTATTCAGATCAGGGCCAGAGGCAAAAAGTCAGGTTTATTATTTTGTTCACATTTGGATTTTTATTACACACACTGTAAAAATACTGCAGTACTGTAGTAAATACTGTAGTAAATACTGTAACAAATACTGCAGTACTGTAGTAAATACTGTAGTAAATACTGTAACAAATACTGCAGTACTGTAGTAAATACTGTAGTAAATAGTGTAACAAATACTGCAGTACTGTAGTAAATACTGTAGTAAATAGTGTAATAAATACTGCAGTACTGTAGTAAATACTGTAACACATACTGTAACAAATACTGCAGTACTGTAGTAAATACTGTAACACACACTGTAACAAATACTGCAGTACTGTAGTAAATACTGCAGTACTGTAGTAAATACTGTAACAAATACTGCTGTACTGTAGTAAATACTGTAACAAATACTGCTGTACTGTAGTAAATACTGTAACACATACTGTAACAAATACTGCAGTACTGTAGTAAATACTGTAACACATACTGTAACAAATACTGCTGTACTGTAGTAAATACTGTAGTAAATACTGTAACACACTGTAAAAAATACTGCAGTACTGTAGTAAATACTGTAACACATACTGTAACAAATACTGCAGTACTGTAGTAAATACTGTAACACATACTGTAACAAATACTGCAGTACTGTAGTAAACACTGTAACACATACTGTAACAAATACTGCAGTACTGTAGTAAATACTGTAGTAAATACTGTAACACACACTGTAACAAATACTGCAGTACTGTAGTAAATACTGTAGTAAATACTGTAACACACACTGTAACAAATACTGCAGTACTGTAGTAAATACTGCAGTACTGTAGTAAATACTGTAGTAAATACTGTAACACACACTGTAACAAATACTCCAGTACTGTAGTAAATACTGCAGTACTGTAGTAAATACTGCAGTACTGTAGTAAATACTGTAACACACACTGTAACAAATACTCCAGTACTGTAGTAAATACTGCAGTACTGTAGTAAATACTGTAGTAAATACTGTAACACACACTGTAACAAATACTGCAGTACTGTAGTAAATACTGCAGTACTGTAGTAAATACTGTAACACACACTGTAACAAATACTCCAGTACTGTAGTAAATACTGCAGTACTGTAGTAAATACTGTAACAAATACTGCAGTACTGTAGTAAATACTGTAACAAATACTCCAGTACTGTAGTAAATACTGCAGTACTGTAGTAAATACTGTAACACATACTGTAACAAATACTGCAGTACTGTAGTAAATACTGTAACACACACTGTAACAAATACTGCAGTACTGTAGTAAATACTGTAACACATACTGTAACAAATACTGCAGTACTGTAGTAAATTGTTTTTGCATTAATAATTGATCATTTCAGTGATAAAAACATGCTTGATAGTGTTGTAAAGTCTTATTGTTAATAGAAATAAACAGCATTAAAAGTCCATGGATCAGTTTAATTTGTGTCTCAAAGATAAGAATTAAAAATAACAAAAAAAAAAATCTAAAATATAGCGCCCCCTGTGGATGTGGATGGAACACAGCAGCGGTGATGTCCCTCCCATGTGATGTTACATCTGAAAAACCTCCAGAAAACATTTGGACACAGATGTTTGGTAGACTCTGAGGTGACTGACCGTGTCCCGTTGTGTTTTGTGTTGTCCCCAGTGGAGTGGCACTGTCCCGGGCCCACTTCGAGAAGCAGCCCCCCTCAAACCTGCGCAAGTCCAACTTCTTCCACTTCGTCCTGGCGCTGTACGACCGACACGGGCAGCCGGTGGAGATCGAGAGGACCGCCTTCGTGGACTTTGTGGAGCACGACAAGGTGGGTGTCCTCGTCTGCGTCCCGTCTGTGTTCTGTCTGTGTCCCACCTGTGTCCTCGTCTGCGTCCCGTCTGTGTTCTGACTGTGTCCCATCTGGGTCACATCAGTGTCCTGCTTCTGTCCTGTCTGTATCCTGTCTGTGTCCCGCCTGTGTCTCCCGTCTGTCTCCTGCCTCTGTCCCATCTGTCTCCTGTCTGTATCCTGTCTGTCTCCTGCCTCTGTCCCATCTGTCTCCTGTCTGTGTCCCATCTGTGTCCTGCCTCTGTCCCATCTGGGTCACATCAGTGTCCTGCTTCTGTCCTGTCTGTGTCCTGTCTGTGTCCCGTCTGTGTCCTGCCTCTGTCCCGTCTGTGTCCTGCCTCTGTCCCATCTGGGTCACATCAGTGTCCTGCTTCTGTCCTGTCTGTGTCCTGTCTGTCTCCTGCCTCTGTCCCGTCTGTCTCCTGTCTGTGTCCCGTCTGTGTCCTGCCTCTGTCCCGTCTGTCTCCTGTCTCTGTCCCGTCTGTGTCCTGCCTCTGTCCCGTCTGTGTCCTGCCTCTGTCCCGTCTGTGTCCCGTCTGTGTCCTGCCTCTGTCCCGTCTGTGTCCCGTCTGTGTCCTGCCTCTGTCCCGTCTGTGTCCTGCCTCTGTCCCGTCTGTGTCCCGTCTGTGTCCTGCCTCTGTCCCGTCTGTGTCCCGTCTGTGTCCTGCTTCTGTCCCATCTGTGTCCTGCCTCTGTCCCGTCTGTGTCCCGTCTGTGTCCTGCCTCTGTCCCGTCTGTGTCCCGTCTGTGTCCTGTCTCTGTCCCGTCTGTCTCCTGTCTCTGTCCCGTCTGTGTCCTGCCTCTGTCCCGTCTGTGTCCTGCCTCTGTCCCGTCTGTGTCCCGTCTGTGTCCTGCCTCTGTCCCGTCTGTGTCCCGTCTGTGTCCTGCCTCTGTCCCGTCTGTGTCCTGCCTCTGTCCCGTCTGTGTCCCGTCTGTGTCCTGCCTCTGTCCCGTCTGTGTCCCGTCTGTGTCCTGCCTCTGTCCCGTCTGTGTCCTGCTTCTGTCCCATCTGTGTCCTGCCTCTGTCCCGTCTGTGTCCCGTCTGTGTCCTGCCTCTGTCCCGTCTGTGTCCCGTCTGTGTCCTGCCTCTGTCCCGTCTGTGTCCCGTCTGTGTCCTGCCTCTGTCCCGTCTGTGTCCCGTCTGTGTCCTGCCTCTGTCCCGTCTGTGTCCTGCCTCTGTCCCGTCTGTGTCCCATCTGTGTCCTGCCTCTGTCCCGTCTGTGTCCCGTCTGTGTCCTGCCTCTGTCCCGTCTGTGTCCCGTCTGTGTCCTGCCTCTGTCCCGTCTGTGTCCCGTCTGTGTCCTGCCTCTGTCCCGCCTGTGTCCCACCGTCGGCCTTTCAGATTAGAATACTTTGGAACTGGCACAAAAATCTCTTATTATTGTCTAAAACTTCTGTAGCAGCCTCGGGAATTCTTCAGACATTACACTTGGAAATACAAAAAAATATAGGCAATGAGGAATTTGGGTTTTGTGTACCCCCAGGACCTGGTTTAGTCCTAGTTTTAGTCCTGGTTTAGTCTTAGTTTATTTCGGGTTTGACCTGGTTTAGACTTGGTTTAGACATATAGTTTAGTTCTGGTATAGACCTGGTTTGTTGCTGGTTTAGTCCTGATTTAGTCTTAGTCTTGTTCTGGTTTTAGTCCTGGTTTAGTCTTAGTTTCGTTCTGTTTTTAGGCATGGTTTAGTCCTGGTTTGGGCCCAGCTTAGTCCTGATTTAGCCTGTGTTTAGTCTTAGTTTAGTTCTGGTTTTAGACCTGGTTTGTTGCTGGTTTACTCCTGGTTTGGGCCTGGCTTAGTCCTGGTTTAGTGCTTATTTAGTCTTAGTTTAGTTGTGGTTTTAGGCGTGGTTTAGTCCTGGTTTAGTCTTAGTTTAGTTCTGGTTTTAGACCTGGTTTGTTGCTGGTTTACTCCTGCTTTGGGCCCGGCTTAGTCCTGGTTTAGTGCTTATTTAGTCTTAGTTTAGTGCTGGTTTTAGTCCTGGTTTTAGTCCTGGTTTAGTCTTAGTTTAGTCCTGGTTTTAGTACTGGTTTAGTCTTAGTTTAGTCCTGGTTTTAGTCCTGGTTTAGTCTTAGTTTAGTCCTGGTTTTAGTACTGGTTTAGTCTTAGTTTAGTGCTGGTTTTAGTCCTGGTTTAGTCTTAGTTTAGTCCTGGTTTTAGTCCTGGTTTAGTCTTAGTTTAGTCCTGGTTTTAGTCCTGGTTTAGTCTTAGTTTAGTCCTGGTTTTAGTCCTGGTTTAGTCTTAGTTTAGTCCTGGTTTTAGTACTGGTTTAGTCTTAGTTTAGTGCTGGTTTTAGTCCTGGTTTAGTCTTAGTTTAGTCCTGGTTTTAGTCCTGGTTTAGTCTTAGTTTAGTCCTGGTTTTAGTCCTGGTTTAGTCTTAGTTTAGTCCTGGTTTTAGTCCTGGTTTAGTCTTAGTTTAGTCCTGGTTTTAGTACTGGTTTAGTCTTAGTTTAGTGCTGGTTTTAGTCCTGGTTTAGTCTTAGTTTAGTCCTGGTTTTAGTCCTGGTTTAGTCTTAGTTTAGTCCTGGTTTTAGTACTGGTTTAGTCTTAGTTTAGTGCTGGTTTTAGTCCTAGTTTAGGCTTAGTTTAGTCCTGGTTTTAGTACTGGTTTAGTCTTAGTTTAGTCCTGGTTTTAGTCCTGGTTTAGTCTTAGTTTAGTGCTGGTTTTAGTCCTGGTTTAGTCTTAGTTTAGTCCTGGTTTTAGTCCTGGTTTAGTCTTAGTTTAGTGCTGGTTTTAGTCCTGGTTTAGTCTTAGTTTAGTGCTGGTTTTAGTCCTGGTTTAGTCTTAGTTTAGTCCTGGTTTTAGTCCTGGTTTAGTCTTAGTTTAGTCCTGGTTTTAGTCCTGGTTTAGTCTTAGTTTAGTCCTGGTTTTAGTACTGGTTTAGTCTTAGTTTAGTGCTGGTTTTAGTCCTGGTTTAGTCTTAGTTTAGTCCTGGTTTTAGTCCTGGTTTAGTCTTAGTTTAGTCCTGGTTTTAGTACTGGTTTAGTCTTAGTTTAGTGCTGGTTTTAGTCCTAGTTTAGGCTTAGTTTAGTCCTGGTTTTAGTACTGGTTTAGTCTTAGTTTAGTCCTGGTTTTAGTCCTGGTTTAGTCTTAGTTTAGTGCTGGTTTTAGTCCTGGTTTAGTCTTAGTTTAGTCCTGGTTTTAGTCCTGGTTTAGTCTTAGTTTAGTGCTGGTTTTAGTCCTGGTTTAGTCTTAGTTTAGTGCTGGTTTTAGTCCTGGTTTAGTCTTAGTTTAGTCCTGGTTTTAGTCCTGGTTTAGTCTTAATTTAGTCCTGGTTCAACCTGGTTTAGACTTGTTTCAGACCTAGTTTAGTTCTGGTTCTAGCTCTTTTTTAGACCTGTTTTTTCCTGGCTGAGTTCTGGTTTAGTCCTGGTTTAGTCCCTGCTTTGTTCTTCTTCACCCCTCGCTGTAGTCCTGGATTAGTCCTGATTTAGTTTTATTTTAATCTTTGAAAGCCAAATATACAAAGATAATGTAAATATACAAATACAACTCTGTGTACCAACTGCAATCTGCTCGCGTACCCCTAGGGGTCCCCGTCCCTCTGGTTGGGAAACACTGTACTAGAGAGTCTTGTGTGAAGCATGAGAACAACACTCTGCTCAAATGTGATGCTTACTTATGAGGGGTTCTCAAGCTGTGGTCCTGGTCCTGAGTGCTGCACAGTGAGTTTTTTTCCACCGCTTTTTGAAGACTGAATCAAAGGAAAAAGGGAAAAAAGTGGCTTAAGTGGAAAATTATTTTAATGATTTAATGGCAACAGACATTTTCCTCATTCTTCTTAAGCTGAGAAGAAGTTACCTACAAAATTAATCTGAGAGCGCCACATTCGAGACTGAGTACAACTGGATTTAAGACCAAGACCAAGACCAAGACCAAGACCAAGACCGAGCACAAAACTGCAGCTGAGAGCAAGACAAGACCAAAAAAACAAAACAAAAACAAGATTGATCTCAGGCGCTACAGCAGTTTTTATTAAAAACATGGTCAGGGCTGGGTAGAGCTGTGGGGCATATACAGGGCAACTACAGCCTGCCTCAGTGTCTGTCAGTAAAGACTTAACATCAACCAAAAAATGTCTAAAAAAACCCCCAAAAAACAACCTAAAATATATCCAGTCGGCTGTTCTCAAGTAAAAATACTGTTACTTCAAAAATAGTATTACTCAAGTAGAAGTAAAAGTACCTGACGAAAAGTAAAAAAGTATTGAGTATAAACCTTACTTGTTTGTTTTTGCAAAATCTTCTACTTCTTCTACACCACAGAGGACAAAAACTCTGGCCACACTTTATTTTACACTACACTTTTACATTGTATCTACCTCATTAATTACAATGTAACAAACTGTGCAACTAACTGTAATACACTGTAAAAAATATCTGTAGATTTCATGGTAAAAATCTGTAAAATCTCAACAGTAAAAGACCGTAGTTGATATATCGGTAAAATACTGTTTTGGTTACGGTAATTAACTGTAATATTAAAAATAAGGCAAAATTGTATTTTTTAGTTTTATTTTTTGTAATGTATACAGTATAGCACTGCTAAAATAATTGAGTCCTGTGTTTATTACAGTTTAACGCCTTTTCAAAAGATAATAACTTTAAATTTTACAGTAAATGTTGATTAAAAGTTAAGTCACAAACTAAAATATACATTAACCTATTTTTTGAAAGATAATAACTTTATTTTGCAGTAAATAATAAAAAAAACTCAAGTCAAAAACTGTAAAAACAACATTTGTGATAAAATTATACAGTAAAATTAAATACAGGCCTCTTGTAGTTTTTACAGTAGAATTCTGGCAACCACAGCTGCCAATTTTTTTACCATAAAATTTACAGATTTTTTTTTACAGTGTAAGATGTAACTACATTGTACTTACATGATGGACTGAAGTGTAAGGGTTAGCGTTAGTTGATTCCATCATGTAAGTACAATGTAGTTACATGTTATTACAGTTAGTTGCACAGTTTGTTACATTGTAATTAATGAGGTAGATACAATGTAAAAAGTGTAGTGTAAAATAAAGGGCCATATTTACTAAGACAAGTGCAAAATTGCGAGTGCAGCTTAAAAAATAGCGTCTGGTATTTGTGGGCGTGTTGCGTGTGATGTACGAAGCGGTGTGATACGCGAGTATTGGGAGGCAATGCGATAAACACAGTGAGTAGAGTTTGCGCAGCGTTTAAAGACTGTTCTGTCACCGTAAGGATTTCAGAGAATGTTAAACAGACTGAAAGCCCAGAGACAGCAGCTGTAAAAGGCTGAAGTTCAGGGAAATACGAGCGAGAATCAAGGAAAAAGTGCCGCAGGTAAAGTCTGTTTCTTTGTTTCCTTCGACTTCAAATCAACACATTACTGTTGTATCTTTGTAAATGAGCCCTGTTAAAGCATTAGAAATTATTTTCAATGCCTCATCTGTGCACTAAAAGCTGCACTCTTACCGCCGCAAAACTTTTGCACCTGCTTCTCCAACGTACTAAATTTTCACGCAGATTTAGCTCCGTACTCTGATAAATCAAACAGCGACTGCAAAGCGACTTCATTTGCATTTTCCACGCCTTGAATTTTGCGCGTTTTGGCAAGAACGTCTTGTTTTACAGATTCATTGAATCACAGGAGCAAAATCTGCGCCGCGCTGAATTAGCTCCTGTGAGAGACGCAAACCTCAGCTGCGCCTGGGTTTGCTCCATTTTTAGCACGACTTTTTCATTTAGCGTGCACGCAAACCTTTGATAAATCTGGCCCAAAGTGTTACCAAAACTACTTTTACTTCCCTAGACAGTTAAAGGAACAGGCCACCGGATAAAAATGGACATTTTTAGATATCACTGCGCCGACGCTGAAGTGCTCCTAAAGTGTTATTACGCCTTACATTATAGTTCCCATTTTTATCCGCTTAGAAAATCGCCACTTTTCATTTTTGTGTAACTGTACTTGGGTCATGTAACTACTCACGTAACCGTATTTAAATCGGGAAAACGTGGAAGAGCTTGGTTGCTTCTAACTTGAGCTGCGTTTGGTTCCATAGGGATATGCTTGGCAAAGCTAAATGCTAACAAATTAGCGCCGCTCCCCAGGCAAAGAGCACACAGGGCCCGCACAAAAACCAGAGAGGTACGCATCAACTCAGCTAAGATCAGGGAAGAACATAGTTTAGTGGAAAAATGGTGGACTGTTCCTTTAAAAGTTTTACTCAAGTAAAAGTAAAAAAGTATTGAGTATAAAACTTAAGTAAAAAAAAAAAAAAAAGCATGTATTTAAATGTTTTTGCAAAATCTTCAACTACTTCTTCTACACCACAGAGAACAAAAACTACATTTACTTCCCTAGACAATTTAAAGTTTTACTCAATTAAAAGTAAAAATAAAAATAAAAGTCTCCATCTAAACGTCTAGCTCCTCTCATGGCTCCTTGGTCAAATTTCAGGTTGTGTCAAAGCATTTAACCAAAAACAAAAACACAAACTTGCGTCCCCAGTGCTGCCCCCCTCCTCGCCCTCTCCCTGTGCTCCGTGTTTACCGCAGCCCTGAGTGATTTCTGCCTCTGCTGCTGACGACGCCGGCGATGATGTGGCATTGAAAAGGAATGTGTAATGACTCATTAGCAGCCGGCCTCATTAAGACGACACCATTGCTTTAAAAATAAAAAAGCTAATTCCCTTAAGTTTATACAGACAACTAATCATCAAAGTCTCCCTCTGCTCCCCTCCCCTCTCTGTGTGAGGGGAGGGGCCCGGGTCTGTGAGGTGGTGACGGATGTTTTGGGACAGTGGTGAGGGGGGCGAGGGTGGGATAAACTAAAACTATTTCTAACCTGAATGAGAACTGGTGTAGGAACAGTGAGGAGCAGGAGGAATCCCTTCAAAATAAAAGCATGAGATGATGAATGTTTGTATTTAAAGGTCCAGGACATGAGGGGGCCCCATTAAGAGTCCTATTTTAGTGGGTTGTGTTCAGTCTGGGCAGTGTTTATGAACAAAAATAAACGTCTCATTTTTTTGTAGCACTGACATATTTGAACTTTTAAAAGAAAGTTTTAGTTGACTTTAGGAAAGTACAGTGTGCTTTTTGTAATTTTAAAGTCTGATATATGGACCTATACAGACTTCCTGAATGTGCTTCTGAACTTTAGGGCCCATTCTGCGCTGGGGCCCCTCATTACCACTTTACGCCACTGAATAAAGCAGAAATATCATAAATAAAAAAGCTGCATTATGAGACAAAAACTAGAGAATTTGGTCAAAAATATGAGCCTGAGTTGATTATAGAATTAAACTATGCCTATGAACATTACTCTAGTTCAGTGGTTCCCAAAGTGGGGTCCGGGGCCCCCTGGGGGTCCGCAAAGGTACTGCAGGGGGGCCCCTCTATATTAAGTACATAAAAAGAAATTGAGTTTGAAATGCACTGTAAAAAAAACAATGCTGCAAAAACTCAATGCAACAGGATTCCTTAAGATTTTTGAGTTTTGGTGATCAACTCAAAATCTCAAGTTTTCAACAACTAATATTTTTTTACTCACCAAATTTAACGTTCATACATCTAAAAACTTGAAATTTTAAGTCTTTATTTTTTCCAACTCATCTTACAGCCAACTGACTCCACTGTTCAGAAAAAGTATTATTGATAATAATAAAAACTAAATATATTACATTTAACAAAAGAATAACTTTTTCTGAACACTGTAAGTTGGCTGTAAGATGAGTAAAAAAATAATGACAGAGAGAAAAACTTAAAAATAAGAAAAGTTTTTAGACGAATGAACATCAAATTAAGTGAAAGTGTGGAAAACTTGAGATTTTGAGTTGGCCCCAAAAATCTTGAGGGATCCTTTGCCTTGAGTTTTTGCAGCATTTTTTTTTTACAGTGTATTTGTTTAAAAATATAACTTTAAAACACTTTTTAGCCAATAGTCAGTGTCGTTTGTAATGTTTTTATAGAAATACATGGAGAAAAACATGCAAATAAAATTTGCAATCGAGGGAAGTCGTAGTGTTGGGGGTCCGCGTAAAAAACTGTTTTAGTTTCCTTTAACAGTGATTAAAACATTTTTGGGGGTCAAATATTGTTCTAAGCTGACAACTTTTTGGTTTTGTTGGGGTCCGGCCTGCAAAAGGTACTGGAAATTTTCTTTTAAAATTCCAAGTAACATGAACAAGGGAAGCACATCTGACATAAAAATGACAATTTTCAGTTCAAAAATGGTGAAGTGACTAAATATTGTTGTACGGTAAACAAAAAGTTATAAAAGAAAAACAAGTCTGGCACCGGCAAGGCATCATGTTTAAAACAACAACAATTTTGCATTTTTTTGCATCTATTTTTTTGGTAGCTCATAGCGGTTTTCTTGTTCACGTTAGAGACACATTTAAAATATTCAGCAATGTAGTAAAAAAAACTGTAAACAACGGAGTAGTACTTTTCTATTTACATGTATGATCGGAAGATAATGAGTTTGAAATGAATCACAGTTTTATATTTGTTTAAAAATATTACTTTAAAACCATTTTTAGCCAATAATCAGTGTTTTTTGTAAGGTTTTTATAGAAATGTAAGAAGAAGAAGAACATGGCATGGTTTTTGAACAGAGGGAAGTTGCATTGTTGGGGGTTCGCGTGGGATTTTTGGAAATTTAAGGGGAGCTGCGACTCTCTTGACTTTAGGAATGGCTAGTGAAATTTCCTACAGTGCATTTTAAAAAGTAACGGACATCGATGGTCTATAGACGGCCAGTATATGGACCAGAATGCTTTGCGAGTTTTGGAAGAACAGCAGGATTGCGTTAAGTCTTTAAACTGAACACAAACGCTTTTTTTTTTTACTTCTGTCACGTCGTTATCAGGAATAAATTGCTCTTAAATAAACCATTTCAGTGTAAAATCACTATTATTAGCTTACCTGAGCTTATATAGACGACAACTTCCCTCTAATAATAATAATAGTAATAATAAACTTAATTTATATAGGACTTTTCTAAACAGCAGTTACACTGTAAAAAATATCTGTAGATTTCATGGTAAAAATCTGTAAAATCTCAACAGTAAAAGACCGTAGTTGATATATCGGTAAAATACTGTTTTGGTTACGGTAATTAACTGTAATATTAAAAATAAGGCAAAATTTTATTTTTTAGTTTTATTTTTTGTAACGTATACAGTATTGCACTGTTAAAAAAATCGAGCCGTGTTTATTACAGTTTACCACTTTTTCAAAAGATAATAACTTTACATTTTACAGTAAATGTTGATTAAAATGTAAGTCACAAACTAAAATATACATTAACCTATTTTTTTTAAAGATAATAACTTTAAATTT
Source organism: Bostrychus sinensis (assembly GCA_020698575.1). Taxonomy (NCBI): domain Eukaryota; kingdom Metazoa; phylum Chordata; class Actinopteri; order Gobiiformes; family Eleotridae; genus Bostrychus; species Bostrychus sinensis. The sequence goes on along the minus strand of CM036249.1, from coordinate 6,725,728 downwards.
TACAATAAATGTTGATTAAAACGTAAGTCACAAACTAAAATATACATTAACCTATTTTTTTGAAAGATAATAACTTTATTTTGCAGTAAATAATAATAAAAACTCAAGTCAAAAACTGTAAAAACAACATTTGTGATAACATTATACTGTAAAATGAAATACAGGCCTCTTGTAGTTTTTACAGTAGAATTCTGGCAACCACAGCTGCCAATTTTTTACCTTAAAATTTACAGATTTTTTTTTTACAGTGTACAAAATGCGTCACAGTGCAAGAAAAATACAGCAAACCAATGCACTCAGCGCATAGCAATAGAGTCATAGCAATAAAAACAATAAAAAATGAAAACACAAAATAAAAACAAGAACCATTAAAATCATTCAAATGCTTTTTAAAAGAGATTTAAAGTTGCTGAGACATTTAATCTGTAACGTAAGGCAAAGAACTCCAATAATCCAGTTTGTTTTATTGATTACTGTGATAATTCATGTTAAATATCATAGTTTATCTGTAAATATTAAACTATTACTAAAGTGTAGTTGGGTTTTATCACAGTCCCAGCCTGTACCAGGTTGGAGGTCGACCCCCAGCCCCACAGTGGGACAGTCTGAGGAGGGAGGATGGGGGTTAATAAGCGGGGCATTGTGTGACTGCTCATTTTCTGCTTGATTAAACTGGCATCTGCTTTGTCCATGACCAGGTAAACACTCCCCAACACAACGAGCCCCTCATTTTCAACTCAAAATGCATTCAAAAGTTCATGGCGCGGCTCCGAAAGTTAACAGCAGTCCATGTTAAAATCCCGTAAATCTGGTCCGGGCGCTGTTGTGAGGAGCGCTGCCACACGTCCATCACACTCCTCCTCACACGGAAGTTCACTTCTCCAACTCCGTCCGACCTCTCCTCCGCTCGGACTTCTCCCCTCCTGTCTGCTCGGCTCGGCCCGTGGGTTACTGGACCAGAGAGCATTCCTCTGAGACCACTTAGAAAGACCATGGAGGTATGGAGGAGCAGACAGGAGCGGCCCGTCCGGAGGGAAAGCAGAAGAAAAGGAAGAAGGAGGAGAGCTGCTGTCAAGGTCCACTGCTGCTGGCTCCGCTCGACGCTCCGAGTTTTTTTATTGTACCTTTTCTATAGATCTCATTTAAGGTCTTGTTTCGAAGCAATTATATGGACGCTGTAGTTGCAAAGTTAGTCCAAAAGACGAGTGATTAATCTGAAACAGGATAAAAGTTGCTAATAAGGATTCTCTTTTAGTCCAATCTATGTCATTTTAGTCCTGGATGGGAGGAAAACCAAAGACAAAAAAGCATTTTCCAGCCTTTTTTTTATTATTATTATTATGAAGCTCCCATTGGTCAGTCTGTACCAGGGGTTCTCAAACTGTGGTACGAGAATCGCTGGTGGTACGCAGACTTCTTATCAGTGGTACTGGTATTTTTTTGCTGGGTCGATAAATCTGAAGTGTGCTCAGTCCTGGTTTATAGACGTGTTTTAGTCGCTGTTTAGTCCGGATTTAGACTGGGTTTAGGCCTGAGTAGATCTGGTTTAGTTCTAGTTTAGGTGCAGTTTAGTCCTGGTTTAGATCTGGTTAAGTCTTCATTCAGTCCTGGTTTAAAGGCACATTTTAGTCTCAGTTTAGTCCTGATTTAGACTTGATTTAGGCCTAATTTAGTCCTAGTTTAGGTGCAGTTTAGTCCTGGTTTAGACCGGATTAAGACCGAGTTAAGTCTTCATTCAGTCCTGGTTTAAAGGCACATTTTAGTCTCAGTTTAGTCCTGATTTAGACTTGATTTAGGCCTAATTTAGTCCTAGTTTAGGTGCAGTTTAGTCCTGGTTTAGACTGGATTAAGACCTGGTTTAGTCTTCATTCAGTCCTGGTTTAAAGGCACATTTTAGTCTCAGTTTAGTCCTGATTTAGACTCGGTTTAGGCCTGAGTAGATCTGGTTTAGTCCTAGTTTAGGTGCAGTTTAGTCCTGGTTTAGACCTAGTTAAGTCTTCATTCAGTCCTGGTTTAAAGGCACATTTTAGTATCAGTTTAGTCCTGATTTAGACTTGATTTAGGCCTAATTTAATCCTAGTTTAGGTGCAATTTAGTCCTCGTTTAGACTGGATAAGACCTGGTTTAGTCTTCATTCAGTCCTGGTTTAAAGGCACATTTTAGTCTCAGTTTAGTCCTGATTTAGACTCGGTTTAGGCCTGAGTAGATCTGGTTTAGTCCTAGTTTAGGTGCAGTTTAGTCCTGGTTTAGACCTAGTTAAGTCTTCATTCAGTCCTGGTTTAAAGGCACATTTTAGTATCAGTTTAGTCCTGATTTAGACTTGATTTAGGCCTAATTTAATCCTAGTTTAGGTGCAATTTAGTCCTCGTTTAGACTGGATAAGACCTGGTTAAGTCTTCATTCAGTCCTGGATTAAAGGCATATTTTAGTCTCCATTTAGTCCTGATTTAGACCTGGTTTAGTCCTAGTTTAGGTGCAGTTTAGTCCTGGTTTAGACCGGATTAAGACCTGGTTTAGTCTTCATTCAGTCCTGGTTTAAAGGCATATTTTAGTCTCAGTTTAGTCCTGTTTTAGACTGGGTTTAGGCCTGAGTAGATCTGGTTTAGTCCTAGTTTAGGTGCAGTTTAGTCCTGGTTTAGACTGGATTAAGATCTGATTAAGTCTTCATTTAGTCCTGGTTTATAGGCATTTTAGTCTTTGTTTTGTTCTGATTTCGACTTGGTTTAGGCCTAATTTAGTCCTAGTTTAGATGCAGTTTAGTCCTGGTTTAGACCGGATTAAGACCTGGTTTAGCCTTCATTCAGTCCTGTTTATTGGGTTAGTCCAGATTTAGGCTGGTTTTAGTCCATTAAAGCTGGAACTTGGAAAGGCAACACTTTTTCTGAGGTGGTGCGTGGTGTGTAAGGTTTGAGAACATTTTTTTTGTTTGTTTTTACAGAGAAACAACCCCAAAAAAGGAAAAAAAGAAAATAAATAGTGAAGGGTAAAAAGCAAAACATTGTTGGCAAAGTGATGAAAAACTTGAGGCAGGGAGGATTTCTGGTCAGACTCAGAGAGAAGAGTTTGAGGTCGGCTCCAAACATAGAGTAGTTGTAGAGATATATTGTGATCATAGCAATAGGCACCATAGAGGTCACAGAAGTCCACACTGTATATGTAAGGATAAACCAGAACTAAACCAGGACTAAACCAGGACTAAACATGGTCTTTATGAGGTATAAACTAGGTCTAAACCAGGACTAAAGCAGGAAAACAACAACACACAAATAAACCAGGACTTAACAAGGACTAAGCTAGGACAAAATCAGAACCCCGGTCTAACAAGGTTTAAACCAGGACAAAATATGGTCTACTCCGGGTCTAAATCAGGACTAAACAAGGACTAAAGCAGGAAAAAAAACACAAATAAACCAGGACTGAACCAGGGCTAAAGGGCTAAGAAAAGGCTAAACACAGTCTACACCAGGTCTAAACCACATCTAAACCAGGTCTAAACCAGATCTAAAACAGATCTAAACCACATCTAAACCAGGTCTAAACCAGATCTAAACCAGATCTAAACCACATCTAAACCAGATCTAAACCAGATCTAAACCACATCTAAACCAGATCTAAACCAGGTCTAAACCAGATCTAAACCAGGTCTAAACTAGGTCTAAACCAGGTCTAAACTAGGTCTAAACCACGTCTAAACCAGATCTAAACCACATCTAAACCAGGTCTAAACTAGGTCTAAACCAGGTCTAAACTAGGTCTAAACCAGGTCTAAACCAGGTCTAAACTAGTTCTAAACCAGGTCTAAACTAGGTCTAAACCAGGTCTAAACTAGTTCTAAACCAGGTCTAAACTAGGTCTAAACTAGTTCTAAACTAGGTCTAAACTAGTTCTAAACCAGGTCTAAACCAGGTCTAAACTAGGTCTAAACTAGTTCTAAACTAGGTCTAAACTAGGTCTAAACTAGTTCTAAACCAGGTCTAAACTAGGTCTAAACTAGTTCTAAACCAGGTCTAAACTAGTTCTAAACCAGGTCTAAACCAGGTCTAAACCAGGTCTAAACTAGGTCTAAACTAGTTCTAAACTAGTTCTAAACCAGGTCTAAACCAGGTCTAAACCAGGTCTAAACTAGGTCTAAACTAGGTCTAAACTAGTTCTAAACCAGGTCTAAACTAGGTCTAAACCAGGTCTAAACCAGGTCTAAACTAGTTCTAAACCAGGTCTAAACTAGGTCTAAACTAGTTCTAAACCAGGTCTAAACTAGTTCTAAACCAGGTCTAAACTAGGTCTAAACCAGGTCTAAACCAGGTCTAAACTAGTTCTAAACCAGGTCTAAACTAGGTCTAAACTAGTTCTAAACCAGGTCTAAACTAGTTCTAAACTAGGTCTAAACCAGGTCTAAACCAGGATTAGAGGACTAAACCTCAACCTAACACAATGGACCTCGGTGTGCAGATGTGCACACAACTGGAACTGGGTCCGTGCTGTGCCATCTTCCTCCTCCTCATCGCTGTCTCCTCGTGTTCAGAGCCCAATCCTGTAAACAGAGGTTAAGACTCAAGCAGCAGCGTGGTTCCAGTAGAGCCCTGAGACTCTGAAGTAGTCCCACAGAAAGGTTTTAGACCAGGATTAGAGAGACTCTCAACACAATTAAACCCATTCTGACTGCATATCCTCTGTGTATCTGTCTGTGTTTTCATGTGGAGCAGACGGGAGAGAAGACCAACAACGGCACGCACTACAAGCTGCAGCTCCTCTACAGTAACGGTGAGTGTTACATTAGAATACATTATACTTCTACTGCTCTTTAGAATTGTTTTTTTGTGTGTGAAATAATCCAGCCTAATCAGTCTTTGGCTTTACTGTCATGTCTTTTTAACCACTTCAGTGTCTGGGTTAGGGGTGTGTGATGCTGCAAATGTCTTTATCCAATACTAAGTAGACACAGGGCCAGTATTGTTGTTAACAGTACTGATACCAGCACACTGTATGAACCGTATATAAGTCGCTCCGGAGTATAAGTCACACTAGCCAAAAAATGCATAATGAAGAAGAAAAAAAACGTATATAAGTCTCACTGGACTATAAGTCGCATTTTTTGGGGGAAATTTATTTTACAAAATGCGACACCAAGAACAGACATTTCATGTTGAAAGGCAAGTTATAGTAATAATAGAATAGAGAACAACAGGCTGAATAGGTGTGCGCTATGCTAACGTAACACATTGATGGTTATTCAGCTACATGAAGCATAAACAACGAACTGAATAGGTGTCTCGTATGTTAACGTAATATATTAACAGTTATTCACATAACTATAGCATAAAGAACATAATATAACAAGTTCACCAAACTCACCATCTCACTCCTAATCGCTAAATCCTTTAAATTCTTCATCCTCGGTGTCGCTTCTGAACAACTCCGCCAACTCCGGAGGTAGACGAAGCGCCGCTTCCTCCTCTGCGTGGCTGTCGTCAGACTCAGCATCAGTTCCATTTCCAATTATTCCGCTCTTTCTCAGTTGTCTTTATAGCCTAAGTTGTTAGCGGTAATGTTTACATTTTAAATTGTCAGTGGTACAGGTGCAGCAGATGCTGGGACACAAGCCTAGAGCGCCCTCTAACCAACACCTGAAATATTTTAATATATAAGTCACACCTGAGTATACGTCGCACCCCTAGCCAGACTATGAAAAAGTACGACTTATAGTCCAGAAAATACGGTAAATAAGTTTGGCAAATAAAAAATAAAGACATTCTTACATTGTATCAGAATTAAGAAAGCCTCTTGGATGAGAAACCTTCCTTATAAACATAAAATCTGCACAAAAGGCAAAAATCCAGTTCCCAGAGGCTCTGCAGCGAGGGGAGGGGGAGTCGTACTACAGAGCTCTACACAGACTCGTCTACTTTTGGATGAATCAGGAGTCGTAGGTGTAGCTGGACCATTTTTACGGCTGCCCTGGGTTAAGTTCTGGCGCCTCTGAATGGAACCCATTGATATATTGATAGTGATACTAATATAGATACTATCAGTGTTTGGATAATTCTGCCCATCCCAGTCTGGATTGGATTTGAACCCACAACATTTACAGGTTGTTATACGAAACCAACTCAAAACTCTAAACTCCTGGCAAATGCAGCGTATACAGCACCACTCACAGAATGAGCAGCACATATTCTAGAGGCCTAAAGTGTAAAGACTAACAACCACACAAACAGACAGTGTGTGGAGTTTACAGCCAGGCCCTCCTACTTTCTTTTTGAGCGCAGGACAGTTCCTCAGTCACAGTGAACCGTTTCTCCTCGATTGGTTTGGAACTGGCCTATCAAAGCCGTTTATCTGCAGCGCTTCTTACAAATACGGAAGATAATCTCCTATCAAAAATAAACAAGATGGCGCCAGAGTGAAAGGGCTGTCCCTCGTCGCCTGTTGGTTCTGCTGAAGTCCTCGTTGTTGTCCAGTCCTCTGTGGGACTTTTTTCTTCATCTTGTTTTCATTTTAACAACAGTAAAGTCCCTCTGACGTCCAAAGTAACCACCGCATTCAAACAAACCCACTTTTTCCACAAACTGGCTTCTGCTGCTGCTGTCCCCGTTCACAAATAAGTACAGAGCTGCTCATGAAACATCGTATTCTGGTGTTTTATGGTAAAACCGTCCAGAATCTGCCATGTTTGTTTGCATCCCCGCCCTTCGTTTCTCTGATTGGTTACTCCGCCTGTGATTGTTCCGCCCATAGAAACGAAACTTAAGCAAAGGGACCAGACTAACGCATCTTTGTGTAGAATAGGAAAATTGTTACCCAAGGCTACATTTTAATTGGTGTAGTTTAAAAAGTTTTCTCGGTTTATTTATTTATTTATTTTTGGAGTAATTTATTTCATTCATTATATAAAAGAAAAACAAAAAGAAGAAATATGTTTACATGACACGAAATTTGAATGAAAAGGAGCAGAGAGAAGAATAAATCTTATATTTTCTGCCCCTTTTTAACAACAAACATATTTACATTTCACATTTAATTTTCATTTTAGCATTGCAAAATAACTGTATTTAACTTTTAAACTTCATCACAAACTTTATCACAGACCACTATTTTAATTTACATTCTGATAACTATTTAGGACACTTGATTTATTTATTTTTTTTAAATATATTAAGTGACCTTGATTCTTTGGTTTCTTTATTGAGGTTGTTCCATAATTTTACACCATATACTGCAATATTTCGTTCCATCACTTTAGTTCTGAATCTAGGTTTTTTAAATACTTCTGTTCCTTTCAGCTGATAAATGCTTACTCTTTTTTTCAAACATTTTTTTAAGTATTTATATTTGCTTTGTACATTGGCGTGATTTAGACTTGATTTAGGCCTAATTTAGTCCTAGTTTAGGTGCAGTTTAGTCCTGGTTTAGACTGGATTAAGACCTGGTTAAGTCTTCATTCAGTCCTGGTTTAAAGGCACATTTTAGTCTCAGTTTAGTCCTGATTTAGACTTGGTTTAGGCCTGAGTAGATCTGGTTTTGTCCTAGTTTAGGTGCAGTTTAGTCCTGGTTTAGACCTAGTTAAGTCTTCATTCAGTTCTGGTTTAAAGGCACATTTTAGTCTCAGTTTAGTCCTGATTTAGACTTGATTTAGGCCTAATTTAATCCTAGTTTAGGTGCAATTTAGTCCTTGTTTAGACTGGATAAGACCTGGTTAAGTCTTCATTCAGTCCTGGTTTAAAGGCATATTTTAGTCTCCATTTAGTCCTGATTTAGACCTGGTTTAGTCCTTGTTTAGGTGCAGTTTAGTCCTGGTTTAGACCAGATTAAGACCTGGTTTAGTCTTCATTCAGTCCTGGTTTAAAGGCACATTTTAGTCTCAGTTTAGTCCTGATTTAGACTCGGTTTGTTTGTAATATTTGAAATCATGTTTTTTATTGAAATGTAGCCACATGGGATTAAAAACATCATCATCAGTTCCATAGCTCCATTGGCCGTCGGTGCACCCATGTTCCTGTTGCTCGTCTGGTGGCAGAGTTGTTGTAGCCCACAACCACTCCATTCTTTCAGGTCATCAGCCCACATTCTCATTGGTCTTCCTCGTCTTCTCTCCCCCTCAACCTTTCCCTGAACGATCGTCTTTCCAAGACTGCCAGCCCTAATTTGGTGCCCAAAAAACTTGAACTTCCTCTCTTCAATGGTTGTTAGCAATCTATCCATGCTGTTGTTGTTCGCCCTTCTTTTCAGTTCCTCCCACACAAATTCATTGTTTTTTTTTGTCTTTCCATGAGATGTTCAGCAGTTTTCTGTAAGTTTTCATTTCAAATGCTGCAATTTTTTTTCTGTTGTGTTCAGTCAACGTCCACGATTCACAGCCGTATAAGAATACAGACGTGATCATTGTTCGTAAGAGGTCAATTTTGCTTTGCATCTTTACGTCTTTTGATATCCAAATATTGTGCATTAACTGCTTTTGCGGTTCTTTCCTTGATTTCTTGATCGCTTGTGACATTGTGAGTGATGGTCGCGCCTAGACAGCAAAATTTGTTAACCTGTTCAAGACGGTTGTTGTCAATAAAAATATGGGCTAAACAATTTTCGTCAAGTTTACGTTGGCTGTATATCCGTCAATAACTTCCTCATAGTGCTCGGTGGAAACAAGGTACACCACAACATGTACTCATCCCGCCGCGCTCCGTAACCCTCCCGCCCCCCTCCGGTGTTTCCACATCAGTCCCGCGTACACACACACACACACACACACACACACGAACTCTTCTCCCCTGAGCCCCCGCTGCCCTGCCGTGGCGCTGCACCCATGGGAGCGCAGATAAAAGACACCCCCTCGCGCTCACATCCACGTCGGTGCAGCCCCCTCCCCCCCCGGGCCCTATCAAAGCAGCTCCCCACGCACTTTGATGAGAGGAAACAGCTCTAAAGGCGAGTATCCCGACGACTGTAAAAATCCTTCACTCACTACAAGCCATCACTTTTAACATCTAGATACTGTGTTTTATTGTGGCATTTTTAATAATCTCAAAAAATGCTTTAGTTTTCCTAATCTAGCTTGTGTTTTCATGCAACCAAAATAAAATATGTACACGGGACGCCTCAGTGGCTCACCTGGTAGAGCATTCACCCATTTCTCTCCCTCATTTCCTCTCACACTACTGTCTCTAACTAATAAAAAAGATTGTATTATTAGTTTTTTTTTTTTTTTTCAAGGCCACCTCAGTCTCCCTGAATTTGCAGGAGGCCTAAGAAAAGCTCATGTGGATGTCCCGCCTGTCTGTCTACTATAGGGCTGCATACATATTATTATCATTATTATTATTATTATTATTATTATTATTATTATTATTATTATTATTATTGTTGTTGTTGTTATTGGAGTACTGCAATATTCATATCAAAAAACTTTACAAAGTCCTGGTTTAGACCCACTTTTGTTATGATTTAGTCCTGGTTTAGTTCTGGTTTAGTTCTGGTTTAATCCTGGCTTAGTCCTAGTTTAGTTCTAGTTTAGTCCTGGTTTAGACTATGTTTTGTCCTGGTTTAGACTTTGTTCAGTCCTAGTGTAGACTCTGTTTAGTCCTAGTTTAGACCTGTTTTAGTCCTAGTTTTGTTCTAGTTTAGTCCTGGCTTAGTCTTTGTTCAGTTCTAGTGCAGCCCTGGTTTAGACCCGTGTTAGTCTCGGTTTAGTTCTAGTTTAGTCCTTGTTTACACCTAGTTCACTCCTTGTTTAGACTTGGTACAGTCCTAGTTCAGCCCTGGTTTAGTTCTGGTTTAATCCTAGTTCAGCTCTAGTTTGGTTCTAGTTTAGGTCTGGTTTAATCCTGGTTAATTCCTAGTGTAGACTCTGTTTAGTCCTAGTTTAAACCTGTTTTAGTCCTAGTTCAGTTTTAGTTCGGTTCTATTTTACTCCTGGTTTAGACTTTGTTCAGCGCTGGTCTAGTTCTGCTTTAGTTCTAGTTTAGTCCTGGCTTAGTCTTTGTTCAGTTCTAGTGCAGCCCTGGTTTAGACCCGTGTTAGTCTCGGTTTAGTTCTAGTTTAGTCCTTGTTTACACCTAGTTCACTCCTTGTTTAGACTTGGTACAGTCCTAGTTCAGCCCTGGTTTAGTCCTGGTTTAGAACTGGTTTAGTCCTAGTTTAGTTCTAGTTTACTCCTGGTTTAGACTATGTTTAGTCCTAGTTCAGTTCTAGTTCGGTTCTAGTTCGGTTCCTGGTTTAGTCTTTGTTTTGTCCTAGTTTTGTCCTGGTTTAGACTTTGTTTAGTCCTAGTGTAGACTCTGTTTAGTCCTAGTTTAGACCTGTTTTAGTCCTAGTTTTGTTCTAGTTTAGTCCTGGCTTAGTCTTTGTTCAGTTCTAGTGCAGCCCTGGTTTAGTCCCGTGTTAGTCTCGGTTTAGTTCTAGTTTAGTCCTTGTTTACACCTAGTTCACTCCTTGTTTAGACTTGGTACAGTCCTAGTTCAGCCCTGGTTTAGTTCTGGTTTAATCCTAGTTCAGCTCTAGTTTGGTTCTAGTTTAGGTCTGGTTTAATCCTGGTTAATTCCTAGTGTAGACTCTGTTTAGTCCTAGTTTAAACCTGTTTTAGTCCTAGTTCAGTTTTAGTTCGGTTCTATTTTACTCCTGGTTTAGACTTTGTTCAGCGCTGGTCTAGTTCTGCTTTAGTTCTAGTTTAGTCCTTGCTCACACCAAGTTCAGTCCTTGTTTAGTCCTGGTTTAGTCTTTGTTTTGTCCTAGCTTAGTCCTAGTTTTGTCCTGGTTTAGACTTTGTTCAGTCCTAGTGTAGACTCTGTTTAGTCCTAGTTTAGACCTGTTTTAGTCCTAGTTTTGTTCTAGTTTAGTCCTGGCTTAGTCTTTGTTCAGTTCTAGTGCAGCCCTGGTTTAGACCGGTGTTAGTCTCGGCTTAGTTCTAGTTTAGTCCTTGTTTACACCTAGTTCACTCCTTGTTTAGACTTGGTACAGTCCTAGTTCAGCCCTGGTTTAGTCCTGGTTTAGAACTGGTTTAGTCCTAGTTTAGTTCTAGTTTACTCCTGGTTTAGACTATGTTTAGTCCTAGTTCAGTTCTAGTTCGGTTCTAGTTCGGTTCCTGGTTTAGTTCTGGTTTAATCCTGGTTTAATCCTAGTTCAGCTCTAGTTTGGTTCTAGTTTAGGTCTGGTTTAATCCTGGTTAATTCCTAGTGTAGACTCTGTTTAGTCCTAGTTTAAACCTGGTTTAGTCCTAGTTCAGTTTTAGTTTGGTTCTATTTTACTCCTGGTTTAGACTTTGTTCAGCGCTGGTCTAGTTCTGCTTTAGTTCTAGTTTAGTCCTTGCTCACACCAAGTTCAGTCCTTGTTTAGTCCTGGTTTAGTCCTTGTTTAGTCCTGGTTTAGTCCTTGTTTAGTCCTGGTTCAGTCCTGCTTCTGTGCTGTGCAGCCCTAATGTAAATTCATCCAAACACATTACTATATTCATTTCACTGCTTCTTCTTTGGCCCAGATGTATTCACTATAGAGTATATTTTAGATTTAGAGTTTGTTTTTTAACGGTGGATGGAAGAGTCCACTAAGATCCACAGAAAGGAGAGTTAGTGGCTTCATATTATCCCCACTGCACATGGAGTTTGTCAGCTTGCACGCGTCTCGATTCGCGGCAGCCCCGAGGTTCAGGTGTTTCTGAAAAGATGTCTCACGGCCGATTACACACGAGCACGCGCTAATACCAGAATACATCTGCTCTTCATGCATAAGCCTCCTCCTCCTCCTCCTCCGCCGCCGCTCCGTTACCGTAACACCGCGGAGCAAACTGACGATGGAGAAGGGGGGTAAATAAGAAAATGCGGAGATGACGGACGACACAAAAACACAACAACACGGCCCGTGACAAAGCGTGAGAAGAACGAGGAGAGTCGATTCTGGCCTGGGAGCAGAACATGACTAATAATCATCATCATCAGACATCAAATAAAAGTCTCAATCCCCAAAGAAACCATCAGAGGCAAGTATGAGTTTGTCATCTGCAGCAGCCGGAGCCGATCAAAGACAAATAAAGATGAATGATGGACTCCGCTGAACTGTCGACTTTGGGAAATTTAGCAACTTTTCTGAGCTTTCTTTCATCAAAAACATAACCTGGAGTTGAGTTTTGCTTCATTCAGTAATCCTGTATTCTCTGACATGGCCGTTCCGAGCTCTCAAAACGCTCCAGGAAGCACTGACCAATCATCAAACCCTCTACAACCAGTCTGCTCTCATTCACTTTAAAAAAAAAACAAAAAAAAAACGGTGTACAGCTCTCAGACATTTTTCATTTTGTAGTTAAATGGCATCATACAAACAGTTTAAGGAAGTGAAGTGCTCTTTTTCTTTGATTATGTTCAAAAGACTATGCCCTCTGCTGCCCTCTACTGGTCTCTGCTTCACTTGTTTCGTTAAAAACATTTTCTTTTAGACAGATAAAGTGCTAAACTCTGCAGTAGAAGAGCTGGGTATTGTTAAGAACCTCACGATTCAATTTGATTTCGATTCTTTAAGTTGCAATTTAATTCAATATCAATTTGTTATTGATTTAAATGCTTCAATATCAATAACTGCCTGGTATAGCTTATGGAAAACTCTGCTTTTGTCTATTCCATGTGTTCTGGATTTACACTGAAATCCAAAATAACTCCAAACGTCTGCTTTTAAAGACGCTGATGCTGTCTCCTGCTGCTTTCGGTCACTGTCTTGCTGTTTGGTTGAGTGTGGCCTATGTCTGCTCTATACAAATCACACAAGGGTGTTGCTCACAGCGCCTCCACCTGCCTGGGGGTTGAATTGATTCATTGGATTTTCTGAGTCAATATTGAAATCAGGAAAAAAAAATATGAAAATGAATCGATATTTTTACCCACCCTGATTCTACAGGTGACAAATATTGGTTGTAAAGATATGAATAAAAGCATAATATAGACTCTTTAACACCAAGCTGACAACTAACTAAACCAGAAAGCCGAACGGTGTGTGTGGTGTCAGTGGAAGGTAGAGAACATTAGCAAGTGAGTTGAGTTATTTTAGGATTTAAGTCACAAGGTCTTATCTGAAACAGTAAATGAGAATTGGCTAAGTTCAGACTCACTGCGCCCGAACCAATCATTCCTTTCATATTTTCTTTTTAAAAATGATGGCTAACGTGTTTGACTCAACAACAAGACCCGCTTTATTTCAGTTTTCAGCTTCTTTAATCAGCAATCAACTGCAACTTTTGCCAACAGTAACTCCCTTTGGTAATTAAACCGATTACCAATACTCCTTAGAGCAACAAGTGACAATAAGCTATCAGAACTTAATACAAATGTAAGATAAAGCTAATGTTATGGGCCTTTTGTAAATGTGACTGTTGTTTCATCATATTTAATGGGTGAAGCCTGTTTTTTTCTGCTTGAAATCTAAAAAAAAAACAGCTTTGACTAAGGTGAAGCGATTTTTAGATCCAAAAACTGGGAAACACATTTTTTTTCCCCCAAATCAGGGTGCATTTGAACTCAACAAGTGACAAAAAAGCTTCTGACCTTAAGAGTACATGACACTAGAGCTTAACTTTTGAATATGATGGACATTTATTGATAAAAAAATGATCTTGTAAACAATTTTAGTGACAAAAGTCTTTAGACAAATGTGTTTTAAGATTCCTATGTCTCTCTGTTAGTTATAATGGGGACAACTGTTGAAACTGTTGAAACTGTTGACAACTGTTGTTGAAAAATGGGACATATGAGTGTTTTTATGTCTTGGGACATGGGACAAGGAGCCTAAAACTGGGACATCTGGTCACCCTAGCACCATACTGCTTTAACGCTGTTGATTTATTTGAAGCAGAAAGCCATTTTGGGCGCTTCTTTTACGCTATGGGCACTTTAGGATCCTGCCAACAATAAAAATAATTGAGAAACTTAGTCGAGAGCCCGGTTGAGAGCGCAGAAGGGGGATGCTATGGTACCTACAGGACATTTTGTGAGGGTTTGCCCCATGGAAATGCAGCCACAACACATACAAAATAAACCACATCTTACTACGAAAGTAAATGTAACTTTAAAAACATGACGATTTAGATCTTTTAAATCAATGTATGCGTTTTGTTTGTGCGCAGGTGTTCGGACGGAGCAGGACCTCTACGCTCGCCTCATCGACTCTGTCACCAAACAGGTCGGTGGATTTCCTTTTTCGTCTCTGGAGCCAGTTAGAACCTGTCATTCATCTCATTTGTCTTCTCTCTTTTTTATTTTTTTCCTCGCCCAGCCCATCTCGTACGAAGGCCAAAACAAGAACCCCGAGATGTGCCGGGTGCTGCTCACTCACGAAGTTATGTGCAGGTCAGTGGTGTGTGTGTTTTTGTGGGCTAACCTCTCTCGGGACGGTATCCAAATATCCATCACTTTCCGTCACTCCGCGGCGTCTTCGAATGTGGTTTTGGTTAGGCGCGGGGGGGATTCTGTACAAACTGGAAGTGCGCAGTGAGTGGAGGCGCTCTGTCATCAGACTTGTTACAGAGGTGGCCCCCCGCTGCCTTCTGCTGTCGTTGGGGAAGTGTCCCGGGCCGGCTCCTGTTTCGGGGTACAGTGAGACTTCAGCTGACAGATCCAGACGGGCCAATCATCAGAATGTGTCCAGTGTTTAACCAATTACAGTCAGTGTGCCTCTACTGGACCTGGTTAGAGGAATGGATCTAAATCTAAAACATCTGTAACATCAGCCTGAGCACTGTCCCAACAACAGACCGATGACAAGAAGTTAGCTAATGCTTCTGATCAACTAAATTTAGATCTAGGTTTTATCTAGGTTTATAAACTCTTTGCCAGTGGTACCAAAAGGTTGAATTTAATCTTTGTGCTAATCCAAGTTTAGTAAAACTCAGATTAAAATGACTGGAAAAAGGTTCAAATCATTCCTTTTGAGTAGAACTTGGTTTAGTAAAATAAAGTCAGGTTTAATCTTTCCGACCTGGAGAGAACAGAGGTGAAAAACTTTTACCTCAAAACAACATCTCTCTCAACTCATGTACTGAAGAAGTTAAGTAAAATTCAATGTAAAGTTTATTTAAATACACTTACAATGGATTTTTCCAAGTTGCTTTGCAGTGGTTCTCAAACTTTTTTTTACGTTAATTGCACTCTGAGATAGATACTTAGTGTATTTTATAGCTTAGTACCTCCATTTTTGACTAAAAACAAATTGAGTTTTTAAGGAAAGTGAAATTAAATACCAAGTGAAACACCATCTCCATTACAATCTCTATATCTGAACATAATCATTATTTCCACATTTTAGTATTAAGGCTATTTTTGTAAGTTTTATAACTATGATTAGTTATTTAATTTATTTTTCCAAGACATTTCAGGTACCCCCCCGGGATGCTTCCAAGCACCCCTGGGTACCTGATACTAGTACCTCCATTTGAGAAACAACGATTTAGAGAACCACTCCTACTACTATTGCTAACCTTGTCACAAAAGTCCAAAAATAATTTAGATTTTCACTAGAAATAACTTCAGTAAAAGTAACATTGCCCCCCCCAAAAAAAAATTCACAGGACAAAAAGGACGGGGAACTAAAGATTGAACCACTCATGGGATTTCTATGTTTGGTTCATAGTGACCAGTGCCAAAGCTGTGTCTCCTGGCCGTCCTGGAGCCGCAGGTACGAGGCAGCGCTGATGGAAGGAGCTGCTGGGGGGGCAGCGGGGTGGACTCGGGCCAGTGACCCAGGATCTCAGAGGTTATCCCGGGGTGGACTCCGGGGGCTGGGTCGCTCCGCCGTCGCCATTGTGCGTGGGTGCGGCAGATGCCCGAGCGGGACTCACAGCTGGCTAATAACAGAGCGGGCCCAGGCAGAGGGCAAGCTGCGGCACAGCTGGGGAGTGAGCCGTGTGACGGGGGGGCGCGGGAGGGGCAGGGCAGACAGACCCGGGACACCAGAGGGCCCAGGAGAAGGCCGAGGAGAAGGGGCAGGGGTGGCAGATGGCTAAGGGGAGGGGGCACTTTTGTTATGCAGCGAAGGGGACAGGACTGCTGACGAATGGTGGTGTGGCTGTGTGTGTGGGGAGGGAAGGGGGGGGCTCCAGTTTGATTTGGAAATCAATGTGACAGATTGCCGGGCGGCTTTTCTCACTCAATGGGTTCTCACTGTTTGTCGGGAGTGTTGTTGTACCTTTTCTTCCTCCTCTCCTCTTTTGTCTGGCCCCCCACTCCCCCTCTCGTGGCTCCTTTGTGTGGGGCTGGGTCCCGGCCGACTCCGGGGCGAGCTGGTGGCGGGCCGGAGCATGTGGCCGGGTGCTCCCCTCCTGTTGACTTTTCTCTCTGTCTTTGTGTGCGTTTGTTCTCAGCCGCTGTTGTGAGAAGAAGAGCTGTGGCAACCGCAACGAGACGCCCTCCGACCCGGTCATCATCGACAGGTAAGGGTTCGAACGACGTCCCGGCAGCACCGAGCGCCCCGTCCCAGCAAGCACCACTCACACACAGGCGATGACACGCTCTCACTCAGGGCCTGAACAGAGTCACACAGTCAGGGCTTGGCATCAACACTCGCTAACTGGCCAAATGTGAGTAGTTTTTCATTTTGGCCACTTTAGCCGGTTGGCGATATCTTAACTTCAGAGGAGGTTAGGCCTGATTTTTCGTTACTCTACAGTGTAAGTGTCATTTATCATGATTTAATCAAAGAAAATATAAATTTAAACAAAATAACATGTTTTAAATGATGCCACAGGCACAGAGACGCAATTTATTCTGTCTTAGTAAATATGTTTTCTATTATTTTATGAATCTGTCTATACACAAAACCAAATTTGACATTTCTTATCCTAAAGTACACACAAAAACTGCACAAATTGAATTATGGTTACTAGAAACACTAACTGGCTAGCAACTTTTGACAAAAACACAGTGGCCAGTGAGCAACAAAGTAAATGTCAAGCCCTGCACACAATGATTAAAAAGTTGACTGAGCCTGAATTTGTGGTATTCATGGATTTGAGTTCAGTGGGAGCATCTGAACTAGCTTTAGATGCATCTGGATAAACATTTAACCAATTAAAACAATGCAAAAGCTCTTTCCATTAGTGACATTCTGGTTTATAGTTGTAAGCAGCAGCCAAGGAAGCCTCGTTACCAATAAACCTGATCCATCTCGTGAACACTTCAGGGTCTATGACGGCATTTTAGGGCCACAGTGAAAAAATACGTCTCTAGGAGAATAAAGTTGTAAAATAACAAGATGTTGTAACTTTATGAGAATAAAGTCATAGCTCCCCCAAAGAATCATAATTTTACAAGAATAAAGTAAAAAATGTATGAGAATAAAGTTGAAAGTTAGCCTGTCTGTGCTGCGGTCTCTCATTTGTCATGGGGAATCTGGAGCATTTTCCTGAGGTTATAAATAATAATAATAATAATATTGGATTAGTTTTATACAGCGCTTTTCTAGACACTCAAAGTCACTTTACAATATGGTGCGTTATTCATTCACTCCTCAGTCACACTCAGTGGTGGATGGAGTGTCTTGCCCAAGGACACAACGACAGTATGCAATGCCAGCAGTGGGGCTCGAACCGCCAACCTTCAGGTTAGAGGGTGAACGTCTCTACCGACTGATTATACTTTTATTTAGGCTTCATGCAGGTCAAATACTGAGCCTGTTGGCCCACCATCAGCATTATCATTAGTGTAAGGACTTGGATTTTTTTTTATTTTTATTGCAACTTTAATTTTGAAATATTACAACTTTATCAAAATAGTATGACTTTTTTCTTGTCTAATTACAGTGGTAGAAGAAGTATGCAATTTCTAAGTAAAATACAGATAAAGGAACCAAAAATGTACTCAAGTAAAAGTATTACCTTAAAAATTCTACTTAAGTAAACATAAAAGAGCTCACTTTTAAATGTACTTGTGAGTAAAAAAGTAAAAGTATTTCTCTCATGAATGTGTTAAATGTGAGAGATTTTGCTGATTCCAGATGAAATGAACAAACTGCTGCAGTAGAAGAGACTGAATCTGTCGCTGAGGTCTTCTGTCTTTATTATTCTGATGTTTCTAAAGCAGTACTACTTTACTGCATCTGTTATATTTAAGTACTGTGTGTCTACAATGAGGCCACGACAAAAACACAGGATTTTAAACCAAAACTCAAAATACTTTGTACTTCAAACGAACTTAGAAATGTAGTGAAGTAACTTGTGACTTTTTTGGCTACGACTTTATTCTCGTAATGCCCATATTTTTATTTTGTTCATGTGGCTCTAAAACACCGTTGTAAGGGCCCACTCTGCATAATCTTAAATTTGCCATATGAAAATTGACAATGCCATGATAAGCCATAGGATCGGTCTGAATTTGGTTACACCCGCTGTACCCGCGGCTCTGACCCTCTTTCCCTGGACTCACATGTGTGCTAAATGTTCTGCTGACAGCCAGTTATCATCCCGTAATGGGCCGGTGTGTGAGGGCTGGCACGTCCCGGGGATTTGTCAGGTCGAGGCATTCCCACTTTGTACTCATGATTTACTTCATACGTACGTTTTAAGTCAGTTTAAGTAATGTTTTTCTGCTAAAAATGTTTGAGAATGTCTAAAAACCTTGTGCCTGGTATGGTTTGCTTTGTGTTTTTGCCTTGATTGCTACAAGAGCTAATGCTAATCTAGCTAAGACCTGCTATTGCTAACGATAGTTCAAGCCCGCTAAGTGTCTATGGTCAGCTCAGAGAAACACATAAAGATTATTTAAGATAGTGCTGGGAAAAATACTATCAGTAGAAGTTGATACAGTAGGGTGACCTGATTTTCACGGTGCATTTAAACTCAACAAGTGACAAAAAAGCTTCCAATCCATGCAATTTTCTGTCCTGTCCGTAAGAGTACATGACACCAGACCTTAAATTTTAAATATGATGAACATTTATTGATAAAATAATGATATTGCAAACAATTTACATGACATAAGTCTTTAGACAAATGTGTTTTTACGTGTCCTTTGTGTTGTCTGTTGGTTAAAATGGGAACAACTGGGACATGGTTTATAGAAAACTGGTTGTGTTTTTACAGATATGTCAAACACAGGGACATTAAGCCTAAATCTGGGACTGTCCTGGTTAAATAGGGACATCTGGTCACCCTATTATACACTGCATCTACCAAATATATCTTGCAGGCCTAGCAATGGATTGATTTTGCTTGACATTACACTGCCATACTGACTGTGTACTTATTTCATACGTAGGCTGCTTTTTACGTAATTTTTCTCTGCTAGGGCTGGTTGTTGTCAAAGTAAAAACTTATTATTTTTGGGCTCAGCCGTTCCAAACGTGAGCGGAAGTACCTGAACATGACTTCCAGTTGAAACAGCACAAGTGTGAAAAAGGTCTGTTGCTAACGATAGTTTAAGTTTGAGCGTGTGATACTCGCACTTGTGCACTTGTGTCCTTCAAATGTGCGTTCACGCTGAGGGGCACAAGTGCGTAGTGTGTCCCAGTTCTCTCTAACATTTGGAACCACACTTCATCACACACTTCACTGCGCGCTTACTGTAAGTGTGGCTCAGAGCAGACTTTACTGAAGTATATTAACCATAATGCATTTCATTGTGATGTTTTTGTTTCTTAGCAACTTAGCAGTGAGCGCTAACTGGCAAAAATATAAGCATTAAAAGCTCAACTGATAAAACTTTTAAATGAAAGTGCCTATTGTCCAGATAACAGCTCTGTTAAAATGTTAAACACATCTGATCTTTCTGTGACAAAACAATCCTCTTTTCAACTGTTTTTAACTTTCAGATAAATCCAGCAGCAGTTTAGCGAACACACCGCTAAAAGACAGCACTGTTTATTCTATAGACCCTTCTCACACAGCGTCATCTGATCACGTGATTTCCACGGAGCCGCCATGTTGGATGGCAAAAGCCGGTTGTTTCACGGCCCCTGCTGTCTGTTAGCCTAACAAATTAAATTCGTTTTACTCATCAAAAATAGTTTAATGTGTCCTATATCTGTGATAGCATCTACCAGCTGTCTTTTGAAGTAAAAAAGTTAATGTTGCACTGTTTGGCAAAGTTTATTCTTTAAAAAAGTCACATAAAAGATCGCTCCTGCTGTAATCGTCAAATAAAGTAAAAACCGATCTGAAGTCAGTTCTTACTGTGTGCTCAGGTTTATTAGCAGGGTAAATACGTTTTCACGGACATTTAGCAAACGGGAGAGAAAAAGAAAATACAACGTTCAGGACAGCTTGGTATTTGTTCATTTCTGCGTGAGGATATGGCGATTACAGGATTATTTTCACAACATGGAATACTTTTATGGAAATATACCTCGATATTTACTTGTGGATTTTTTACGAACTGATTGAGGGTTACTAATCCTGGATTGGACAGGTTCAAAGGTAAAAAGTCTGTTTTTTCGGTTTGGGCATACTGAGGAATCGTCATTAATTACACATATGTCCTATTTTAAGCATAAAGTTATCTTAATTCCCATTTTGTACAGAACATAAACTTTCTAACGATGTATATCATGCCTGTATTGACAAAATAATAACTGTGCAAATTATGTTTTCGCGGAGTTTCTTTCTGAATCTGGTCGCCGCCAGATTAAATGAGGTTAAACATATATAAATCGTAATTCTCCATATCTCAGCAAATTTGCCACTTTTTAAGGCCTTAAATTTTGATTTATAATTTTAGACTTGTAAACCTCCGCGGAAAGCCTACTTTATTGAAATATTTATATTGCCTTTTCACTAATCTGCGTCTCTCATCTGCCTACTCACATGGACAACAGTTGTTTAGGGCACTTTCCATACTAAAGGTCTGTCACCATCCTGCCACTAAATATTGTTATGCCTCTAAGGAGCTCTCTGCCTCTTGTAAGCTTTTAATTGTGTCCCTATAAAGTGAGCTTGTCGATTGATTGACTAAATAATTGTAAACGTTGTGGTATTCCAAAGCGGATTGTGTGTTGAAGGCTGGTAACCCGTAATTTTGACATCATATGGGTCTTAAGCATCGACGAGTGAACATTTCTCTAAATATCGCTGTCTGACCTGAACACTTAACGTTAAGTATTGAAACGGTGTAGAAAGTGGTAAATATGAACTCAATTTCTATACATGATCACTAATCGCTCGCAGGCTACACCGGCTTTTTGCATCCAAAATGGCAGCGCCAACAAACCAAGTCATGTGACTGAGAACGGTCTATTAAATGTATTTACCTGGTGACTTTCATAGCGCGAGTGTCTAAGAAATGCACTCACGCACTTCATGCACTTTCAGAAAATGCGCACTTCAACAAAGTGTATGGTGCGTTGTGCAGGTATTCGGACAGGGCCTAAGCAACAATGGCTCAGTGCTAACACGCGCTAATGCTAAAGCTCATTAGCTCCTAAACCGACAAAACAGGGCACAGACTTTGTAAAATTGACATGAGCACAAAAATGATGGCAAGGACCGTGTCAAGAGACGTTTCTCTGCATGTACCGTAAATGTTTGAACTACACCTGCCACACCACGTCCAGCCCTCCTTGTGAGTGTGTGTACATGTGTGTGTGTGTGTGTGTGTGTGAGTGTGAGTGTGTGTGTGTGTGTGTACATGTGCGGACTCACATGTGTGCTAAATGTTCTGCTGACAGACAGTTATCGTCCCGTAATGGGCCGGTGTGAGGGCCGGCACGTCTCGGGGATTTTTGTCCGTTCTCGGCTGTCTGTGTGCCATTAAGCGCAGTGATAAATACAGCGTGGAGCCCATACCTTGTCTGTGATGTCATCTACCCCCGCAGCACCTCCTCCTCCTCCACCTCCTCCTCCTCTTCCAGCTCCTCGCTCTTCTCTTCTACTTTTGTCTTCCCAGAGTACAGCGCTTCATATACGTCAAGTAGCCTTTTCATTCGCTGCTCAGTTCAGGCTGGCTGCCCGTTGACAGTACGTCTCTAAGGATCTCGCCTCAAGATCGTTTTCATATAAGGGAAAAACCGCCCTGTTGTTGTTGTTGTTGTGTTTTTTTCTTTATTTTTTCCTCTCTCTTTTGAATTTTCCCAGAATTCTTGCGAGCAGCTTCGTTTCTCATTTGCTGCCTCATCCTTAATCCTGATGTGGACGCGTTTTCCTGAAAGGATTGATTTGAAAGAATCATTGACCTATACTGTACTTTCTAATCACGCAGGGCATGTCCCGCCTGATGGGGCTTCTCCGTCTGAAATCCCGTCCTGGGGGAGCAGCCTATTAGCAGCAGTTAATTTCTGATAAGCCGTAAGGAGTTAGTGCGGCTGTGACCTTTAATCTCACCTTATGTGCACTTTCTCTGCTACGTATTTACACAACAGGACTGACTAGGAATGCTCTGCGTGTAGATGAGAGCAGCCATACGTCACTTCCTTGTTGTCAGAACGCTAACACCCGCTTTTGGGTGAAAACAGACCAGCAGTGAACAGGAGAGAGTTTGGTGGAGTCAGGCCAAGCGCTGCTACGATTGGTTTTGTACTTCCGATAAGAATAGAAACACAAAATTTGAGATTTGCATTGCAGACCAAAAGAAAACAAAGGAAGAGATTTGTGGCTTCAGACGAGCCACAGAAAGAAAAGGACAGAAAAACTGACCTAGACCCAAGTTTACCGTTTAATTAGAGTATAATACGTGAGATGTGCAAATTTAAAAGCTCACTGTTAATGTTTACATTTGAATCATTCCTACACATAAACCATTTATTTACTTCACTTTAGTTAGTTTTAAGATTTAAGATGGCGCTCTGACACAATGGTTTAACTCTGTAAACTTCTCTGCTGTTAGGACACTGATCTTTTTAATATAAATGTCAATGTCGTTTCAGTCTGGACCTAATTTAACACCAAACTCATTTAAGTAGATCAACATTTTACTGATATTGTATTTGTCAGACAAAAGACTTGAAAATACGTTTATTGTTGTTGTACTAAAATACGTCCACTACGTGACAGAGGCAGAGATCAGCTCATATTTCACTAAAGTTTCTTCAATAACGACACTGATCTTTCTTTGTCAGTGAGGGAATAGAACCGTCAGCTTACCTGGCCATGTTTGTTGTGCTTCCGCAATTTGTGTTTAGTTTTTTAAATCCCTAACGAGAAAAGATGTGACAATTTGTATTTGCCGCCATTGAGTCAATAGAGATGTTTTCACCCTTAAGGAGGTCATAACCTATGCCATAGCTTCATGTATTTTGACAGAAAGTTTTATGGATTTCAGAAGAATTTTTGTGTCCAAGTTTTGGTGCACGTATTTAAACCCTTACACTGATTTTTTTTGCAAAGTCAATAAGAAAAATGAATGGGAAATTAACTTCTGAAGCCTACTGTTAGAGCTTGGACTACAGGGCTAGAAAAACCTAAGAGGTGGGCATTGAGCAGACTTTAACCTGCTTTAAAGTTACACTGTGTAAGATTCCCGGTCTTGCGCCTCTAGAGGCCACAGGTGCCACTGCACTGTCACAAAACGTAAACACTAGGGCCCCTCCTCCTTCTGAAACTGTGCGAGCGTGCGTCTATTTCCATCATTGTTTCAACTTTAGTTGACCTGCTGCTACCTTTGGAAGTTTGGACTGGATCTTCTATAGAGTTAGCGCTAGCGTTAGCTTATCAACAAATATCGCGCAATGGTCGCAGTAAAAACAACTAATAACTGTATGAAAAAGCACGTTCTAAAGAAAAAATAAAGAGGCTAATTTACCTGCCCAACAATAAAGAAGCAAAAACGTGATCCGATTTGCAGCCTTCTCTGTCTCTCATCTGACGCCAGCGAGCAAAAGTCTGTCCGATGTTGACTCTTGTCTGCGATCTGGTGCGGTCCCTTTCACATTTTCTTTTTCTTGCCTCGTCCGACATTGTCTTCATCTTCTTGTGTCCTTCGGCCCTGACGAACTGGCGAAAATAACAACGCTAAAAGTAGCTTCCTGGTTATACTGCGCCTCAAGTCGTTCCCTGTCACGTGACTCTTCCTCAACAGCGGAGCGCTCCCGGCCAAGTTGCGAGGGCGGTTTCTCAGTACAGAAGCCCCGCTCGGAGCAACAGATCGCGCCTCAGGCCTTATAATCGCTCAAAAAATCACAAAAACAAGTCAGTACGCCCCACATATTTAGGAGAAAAGTTACACAGTGTAACTTTAAGCCGTAATATTTTTGAGATAAAAGCAAATGCTGCAAGTCTCTCCAGCTAAGTTAAGGAGCTGCTCGATATTTCAAATCAGTTCCTCAACAAATGCAATCTCACAAATGGCTGTTATTATTATGATATTCCAGCTTATCACTTATGGAAAACATGACTTTTTTGGGAAATTGCAAAAAATGGACGACAACTTTTT
The DNA here is from genome assembly GCA_020698575.1 of Bostrychus sinensis. Lineage (NCBI taxonomy): Eukaryota > Metazoa > Chordata > Actinopteri > Gobiiformes > Eleotridae > Bostrychus > Bostrychus sinensis. Next base: position 6,701,414 of record CM036249.1, on the reverse strand, counting down.
AATACATGTAACTTTGGCAGTGCACGTACGCTTCTTGAACGCACACTTGTATATGAAGTTGTGGTGCATTTCTGTATGTATATAACATGGATGGATGTATGTGTGGTAGTCTGCGCGAGTCGGTGACCCCTCCTCTGACCTCTCCCCAGTCACCGCTCGGCTCTTTAATTATTCATGTGTGTAGTATATATACGTATGTGTGTGTGTGTGTGAGGGTCCGGCCCCAATAATCCTCCTCCTGCTCCAGCCCCAACACCTGTTCTCCAATTAACATGCGGCTCCCAGCGTTACTACTGCGGCTCATTTTCCTCTTCAGTGTCCACAGAGCTGCTGTCGTATCAAAGATGTTCGTCAAAGTTCACAACGCAAACTCCTCGAGTGGTGAAAAACTCTAAAAGTCTTGTTAAATGTGGTTCCTGATAACAGATGTGTTGCTATGCACCACGTGGCGGCCATATTGGAGACAAAGACAAATGTTTTCTGTTGTTTTTTTCAATCAGGAATCATTAAACGTCACTAAATAGATTCACCTAAAATTAAAATAAAAAAACATTAAATTTGATTCCAACAGGCAATACAATTTAAAATAGTAAAATCACTGACATTATTACTTTTATTTGTGAATATAAACATGTATTTATAAATAATAATTTACATTTTTGTAGTCTACAAGAGTTTGGTTCCAGCGATGTTTGACTTTCAACATTATTGGTGCTTTAAAAAGATTTTGACACCTTAAGCTGCCGCGATTGTAGGACTAAATCCAGGACTAAACAAGGTCTAAACCAGGTCTAAACCAGGTCTAAATCAGGTCTAAACCAGGTCTAAACCAGGACTAAACCAGGACTAAACCAGGACTAAACCAGGACTAAACCAGGACTGAACCAGGACTAAACCAGGACTGAACCAGCGTTAAACCAGGACTGAACCAGGACTGAACCAGGATTAAACCAGAACTAAACCAGGACTGAACCAGGATTAAACCAGGACTAAACCAGAACTAAACCAGGACTGAACCACGATTAAACCAGGACTACACCAGGTCTAAACCATGAATAAAACAGAACTAAACCAGGTCTAAACCAGGACTAAACCAGGACTAAACCAGGAATAAACCAGAACTAAACCAGGACTAAACCAGGATTAAACCAGGATTAAACCAGGATTAAATCAGGACTGAACCAGGACTAAACCAGGACTAAAACAGGACTAAGAAGTTCCAGGTCTTGTTGGAGCAGGTGAGTTGGGTCGGATGGTTGTCCATCTTGTCCTTGAGTCTGGAGAAGTGCAGTACTCTCGCTGTACATTTATGGCCTTAAAAATGTTAAAAATTTCACTAAAAATGGCATTAAAAAGTATTAAATTAGATTTTCTGATTCCTGCAGGAACCCTGTCAATTCTTCACTCATGAGCAGTTAATATACACTGTAAAAAACAAACAAACAAACAAACAAACAAAGAAGCGAAAACTCAAAAACTCAAGGCAACAGGATCCTTCAAGATTGACAGTGAGTACAACTTAAAATTGAAAGGTTTTAGACATATGACATTAAATTGAACAATAAATAAATAAATTGTGGAAAACTTGAGATTTTAAGATGGACCCAAAACTCAAAAATCTTGAGGGATCCTGTTGCCTTGAGTTTTTGAGTTTTTGGGACAGCCTGCTGCGGGTCAGGTTCATACAGCACTACAACACTACTTTCTAAGCAAAATGTAACATTAACTACTAAACAAGCAACAAATAATGCTTGAACTTAGTCTGTTAATGTAGGAATTGTAATTATCTGAATTAATGATTTAAAATATTGGACAAAAAGCATGTGTTACCACTAGTTACTAGCTAATCAGTTTTTTTACTAAACACAATTTAATTAGCTTAGTTTTTGTTTGTTTTATACTATACAATAAGCCTAAAGAAATGTAAAATTCGTTTTTTTGTAAGGATTACAGTTTGCCTTGACAGAACATCTCTCAAAATATTTAGCGTTGTTTAAATTAATGTTTTTCTTTCTTTAATCATGATAAATTACTAGATACTCAGTAGTTGGTTGGCTGGTGTTTAATGTAAAGTCTTTTATGTAGGTTATATGTATTTTAAGTTAGCTGTGGATGCACGTTTGATGATTTTTTAACAGAGGAATGTTCAAAATTCATTAGGCCTAATAAACCATTGAATTAATAATAATAAAGCAGCTGCACATGCTAAAGACAGGGTTCTATGCTTTTGAGAAATGCCTCTGAGGTGCATAAATATTGAGTGTTTTACGGTGAGACAGTACGAGTGTTTACAAGTGTGTCCATTTACAAAATACTGTGTTTATTAAAAGCTCATGGTTACAGGTTAATGCTCTGAATCTAACATCTGATCTAAACCCACTTCCTAACTCAGTGGTTCCCAAAGTTTCATGAAGGTACTGCAGGGGGGGCCCCAGAAGTCGTCTATATTTCAATTCAATTCAAATTTCAAGTCATTATTTATTTCAGACACATGGTTTTGGTTCATGAAAAACAAATAAAACATACAAAAATATAAAAAGACAATTAGTCAAGTACCCATTAACATTAAGTACATAGAAAAAATCATCAAAAAAGTCATTTACCTGTTTTAAAACTTACTTTAAAACAAATTTGAGCCAGTGTTTTTATAAAAATATATGGAGAAAAACATGTCTTTTAAATAGAGGTAAGTTCTGTAGTTGGGGGTCCACAAGGGATTTTCAGAAATTTAAGGGGTGCACGACAGTCTTGACTTTGAGAATGGCTGTGCTAACTCAAAAACGTCCTGGGATCATGTGAGGCCAGCATCGATAACCCCCCCTCCCCACCCCGCTCCTTTAGCCCGGCTCTAATTTGACCATAATTAGGTGGTGTCATTAGGACACCCATACCCAAGCAGCAGGGACTTAGCAATTCCCCAAACGGCTTCCCGTCCCAAACCCCCTCTTTTCTAATCTCCTCTCCATATTGTTTCAGTTTGCGACCTGCCCCCCTCCTCCTCCCTCTGCCCCCCTGCTTCATTCTCTCTAATCCAGCTCTGAGTGAAAGCAGTAAGAACAGATCACAGCTGATCCGTGGGGAGGGACGGAACAAAAGGGTGTTTCTCCAAAAAAAAGCCGGTTGGAGGGCGTTGTGTGTCCGGCTGGGGAATATTAGTTTGACAGTGGTTTGCTGCTGAGGCTGAGGTGACTTCTGCGCCCCAGTGTGTCACTTATCTGTGGATTAATGTGGATCTACGTCTCTGCTCTCTCATCAACATAAATTTAGGCCAAATCAGCCCAAAATGTGGGATCCTGCAAAGCCCTTTTACTGTTGCTGGATGCATGTAACCTCACGCTCTGTTGACTTTTTTGTCTCGGTTGTTCATTACGAAACATCACTGAATGTTAAATTGAATTACCTTTAAACCTCAGCTGTGGTTTTCCGTTGACATGCAAAGTGAACCGTGATGTTTCCAGATTTAAGGATATGAACGTGTGAAAGGCTACGTCTGTGAAAGTAAAAGATATTATAAGATGTTTTGCTTGTTCCGCTTACTACCATTGGGGTAGTAAGTGGAACATTTGACCTTTATTTAACCATTGTTACCATTATTTTGTAAGAGTGACCGGCCAAGAAGCAGCAGTGCAACAGGGATCAAACACAACATGACAATTTTACAATAACAGCAGTAGATCTAACCCCAAATTCACTCCAAAAACGTCACAAGGGCGTCACAGCAGTAGGTCGTATTTACGCACATCTTGTTAAAAGCGTCAATTTACACAGAGAGCGTCAGAGCTGGTGCTCCTTCTCCTTCTGCATGTTGTCCTTGAAAAATGGCTGCTTCGTGTTGAAAATCAAGTTACATTTCTCAAGAATCAACTTCTCAGTGAGCCATTATTTTGAAAGTGGAAGTTTATTTTGACACTTTTTCCTGTGTTTTCTGGCTGTAGCTCTGCAGATTGCTGTGTAGACGCTTGAAAAGTAGAACTCCAAGCCTAATTCGAGCGTAGCGTCACTGCGAGTCTGTCGTAACACTTTGCCACCGTGTTTTGGTTTGATTTTCCTTTCTCTTTTTTGTCAGAATGGGTTCATTTACCTCCCAAACAAACCTCCAGCCACTCTTTGTGTCAGTCCCAAGCCCAGATAAATTGCGTCAGGAGGAAGAGCAGCCAAAAAGAGCAGATTTCTGCGTTTGGTTAGGTGTCTACGCTGTTCTGTTCAGAGAAGCTCAAACCTGCAAGAAAAATGTATTCAGCTAAGACGTTTTATGTGCAGCTATTAAACCTTAGAAATACATAAAAGTATTATTGAAATAGTATTTTTTGACTTGTTTTCCAAATGCAAACCACAGTGAAGAAAATAGATGTTGCAACGTCTTAGAGAAGGTAATAATGAAAAGTCCCTGCGCTGACTTTTACGTGATTCTGTCATTTCAAAAGCCGCTCCTCCTCCGAGCGCTGCGATCTGTTCAGAGCCGCATTATTGCCCCCCGTGACCTCTGACCTTCGAGAAACTATATTGGTTCTGGGCCAGCGTCGGGCTCTGTATTTACGAGCGAACTCCTCTGCGGTTTTACAACACTCGCACACACAGAGGCAGATGTCAGTATTAAGGCTCTCGGCTTTGGTGTCGGCCATATTTGTCCCGAGATCAATACTCGGCCATAAGCGGCGCGAGGTTTGGGGAAACAGAGGAAGGTCCAGGTCTTAACACAGAGGGGGTGGGGGGGGGGGTCCTGAGGTGATCAATGGCAAGCACTATCTCACTAATTGATCGTGTTTCCAAGAAGGGTCTTTTTTTTTTTTTAACAAGCCGACGCTCCGAGACAAGAGGAATAATCAATGGGAATTTTCCGATGGCGTCAATATCCGGCAAGCCACTCGTGCAGAACAATACAAAAATTCAGAAAAAAATCACTTTAGAGCTGGGATTCAAACAATAAAGCTTATTTAAATGTAATTTTTATGCATGGGATGTTTAGCTTTTTTAATAATTTGGCTCATAATTTAAACTTTGGTAACATTTCCGGAGCAGAGTATTGGAATCCGTCACTAATCCGAGGTGGGGGCTCATATTGATCAGTTCAGGATCCACTTTTAGCGATGTGCACGAACCGTGGCTTTGTTTTTTGTTTTTTTTGTTTGTTTTTTGCAACCAGTTGTGGCTTTCAAGTCAATACGTCCTCGCCAATGTTAGCCAAACGGGAAAAATGAATTGTTTCTTGAACGCTTTGGTTTATCGTTACGTTTGACTATGAACTACCCGTCATTTTAAGTACTCAACGCATACGCACATACGATTTCTCAGCCATTCTCTTCTCTCAAGCTTGACGGTTTTTATCTATTAAAATCATTAAGAATAAAACATAGATAGCCTCTGACGTTCTTTTTGCAGATGACTCCTATTCCAGCTAAGCAATAAAACATACTTGCTGAGTGCTACATTGCTTTTTCTGGCATTTCAACCATGATCTATGTACAAAAATAGACAGACTGATTGATGAGTCTGTATGAGAAACAATGTGCAGATATGCCACTGTTGTCCCACTCATAAAACTCTCCTCTCCGTACTTGTAAACGATGCCGATGACCTAATACGGCCAGTTGGACACAGTATTTGAGTATGCATCTGGGAAACGGAGGAATTCGACCCCTGACACGCAGAGCTGAAATGTAGCCGTATTTATTCTCTGGCTGATAGTTTAATGTCCCATTCCCAAAGACTTGTTGTTTTCCTATGAACAATATGTATTCTCGGAGCTCTCGTGCAGAATGCTATAAGCGCTCACAGTGTGTTTTTTACGTGACGTTGGTCCAGAGAACAGGCAGCAGCAGCAGAAAAAGAAGAGGAAGCAGGTGGAGAGTGGAACAGATGGCCATGCGGTGACTCTACAGGAGCTGGGAGGGGACATTAGCATACAGCAGCAGCACATCATACACAGACAGTGGTAATCTGTGGAAGAATGTGAACAACGTGTACACTTCTGCTGTTCTTTTACAACGTTACTGCCTAAATATCAGCTCTCCACAGGTTGGAAAAGGCTGTCTATAATCAGTTTTATTGCAACAACGCTACATAAGAAACAAGGTGCTAACATGAGTTTTCTTAGCACCTGGGCAGAAGTTTGATCCTCTAAAAATGGAGCTCAGTAACTTTTTTACCTTAGATAAACTGCTGCGAGTCCGTCTGATGGTTAAATGAGTTGTTGTGGGGTGAATGGAGCGTCCTGCAGCGCCCCCTGGTGTTGAAAAATGCACTTGCTGGCGTCATGGAAGTGTCACACAACACAACAAGCTGGAGATGGCTTTGTGTTTTGCTTTTCGTCATGGCAGAGGGGCCAAATGGCAGAAAAAAACTTTGTAGGGACCTGAGGAGGGGAAAACAAAAGTGAAGCTGAGCAAGGAGTCAACTAGACTTGTGAATGTTTACGCTAGTGCTTTACTCCGAACTGTAGGGGGAGCTCTATAGGAGGGAAATGAGGAAAAACAGCAAAGAAACCAGAAAAGTTATTCAGTTCTGCTCTAAAAGTTGTGAAATTATGTTACATTTTGAAATATTTGACAGACATTAATGGGCGACAGTGGCACCAAAGGTTAAATGGATTGCCTACAAACCTGAGGGCTGGGTGTTTGATTCCTGCGCTGACCAAGGGCATCCTGGTTGTGTCCATGGGCAAGACACTTCACCCACATTGCCTGCTTCAGTCACAGTACATGGCTGGTTGCAGGAAAGGCATTTGGTGTGAAAACTTGCCAACAAAACTATGAAACTAGGCTTTGTTGTGATTGTTGGAAACAATTTTTCTTGGCAAAACATTGGCATCAACATTTCTTCCTTCATCTTTTCAAACTGCAACACTTTGACCAAACAGTTCCCAAAGTTGTACTGTGTGGTAGATGCTTTTGAGATCTCTCGTGGTAATAGAAAGACACCCGTCCTGATCTGTATCATACCACTCCAATGTCTGAACTGTACTCCAGAGTTTAGCCAGAGAGGATTCTGGGAAACCATATCATCTTCTCCAGAGCTGTGGATAGTTGCTTTGCACAACAGCAGTCATTTTGCCTGTTTCCTGCTGCTTCTCAGAACATTTTCACAGCAAACAACAGGTCTGCTCCTCGTGTCACAGTTCAAGCCCCAACATCATGAGAGTCTGCAGCAGAGCAGAGGTGACAGAACACACAGTGGCCCCGGGGCCCCTACCGCCTGCTCCGACACTTCCTGTGAGTGTGTCTCTGTGTGTGCCGGTCCCTGGACTCATTCTCACCCCGCACTGTCTGAAGCGTACCTGTCACAGAGCGGTTGATATTCCAGACATGGCTAGCCCCTCTCTCTGTCTCTCTGTCTGTCTGTGTGTCACTCTGCCAGGGGGGCCCCCAGGGACCAGACATCCCCGCGGTGCCATGCTGCTCACTGGTCCAGTCTCTGCACCGGAGCCCTCGGCCCTGTCGCCCGCTGCCCAGGACCCCCTTCATGCCTGCCTGAGGGGCGCTGACAGGGGGCCGCAGGGACTGTCCGGCACCGTCCCACCAGAGACGCCCTGACAGCGGACAGGGGCCAGTGTGCACGTCCAAATGAGTGACAGGAGGCTCAGTTATGCCCTCGCCTTTTCAGATCAGCGCCTGTGTAAAGTAATGCACGGCTCATAACAGCGCTCGCTCTGATGAGTCCGAGTCTAACGTCAGAACTGTGGCGGTCCAGGTCTGAACAGCTCCAGGTCTGATCGGGGAAAAGCCAAAAGTTTCAAAGAAAACTCATTCCTGCTTCATGCTCGAAAGCAACGTGACGACACATAACGAGGCTGAGCAGTTAGCAAACAACAAAACTAATGAAGGGCTGGGGAAAAGTTCTTTTTGGTGCACTTTCACAAAATATTAAATGCTTTTATTTATCTTTTTAAACCAGCTTTGGTCGTATCTGGAACAGCAGCACGTTTTCCAGCCGAGTGTTGCCCAAGACTGCTCTGAGGCTTGAGACTGTTTTTTCTTGGTCTCGGCTGCAGTTTTACTCAGTCTTGGTCTTGAATCCAATTTTACTCGGTCTTGTCTCTGTCTTGGATGTGACAGTCCCAGAGATCAATTAGTTTTCTGCAGCAGAAGAAGCAGGAACATGTTCTGTTTTCTGTTTGTTTGTGAAGTCGGTTGCAGTAAATCATTAAAATAATCAATAATATTTTTGAACCGCTTTTTAAAACTTTTCCCCTTTATTCATTGTTAGTACACAGGGTTTGGTCTCAGTTTGCCTTGGTCTTGGTCTCGGCCTGGTCTTGGTCTTGGGTTCACTCTGGACTGAGACTGGTCTTGGTCTCGAGTACGATCTTGACTACAACTCTATTACAACATTTAAAAACATTGTGTGGCTAAAAGAAAGTGTTTCCAATAATTACTTTATTATTGCCATACATAAATATGTTTAGAGACCAGCAGAGGGCAGCTGTGTTGGGAAAAAAAAAAGCTTTTTACTTCCTTTTTGTATGATGTCTGTGAAGATTTGATGTAAACAGAGCTGGACACCGTTTTTCTTCCTTTTTTTTGATAAATGAAGGAGAGCAGACTGGATGTAGAGGGCTTGTTGTTGCTTGGTCAGTGCTTCTTGGAGTGGAGGTAGCGTTCTGAGGCCTCAGAAACTCAGCGCCAGAGAATACAGGATTACTCAAACAGGCGTGAACGAAACAAAACACAACTTCAGGTCTGTTTTTGATGAGGAAAACATCATTATAACATGGGAGAAAGCACTGAAAAGTAGATTTTTGTAAGAAAGCTGTAAGAAATAAAAACCACTGATACAGACTTTATGCAAATACTCGTACTTCATTCACATCTAGTAGGAACATATCATTAATCTATGGATCATCCCGTCTGTGACAACAAGGTAGCCCCAAGGTCCTAAAAGCATTAAAAGTGTATTTAATTTGATTGTTTCAAAATCAAGGCCTTAAAAGTATTTAATATTATGAGTAGGTATTACATTTTGTTCATGTAGGTCTTAAAATTTAATATTAAAAAAGTAGTGTCACCACAATAACAAAATGTATTTATTAAAGAGATTATTTTTAATGCAGCATTGGGGTTCTTTTGTTTGTGTTAGACCAGTGGTTCTTGACCTTGTTGGAGGAACTGAACCCCACCAGTTTCAAATGCACATTCACCGAACCCTTCTTTATTAAAAAATAAAATATGAATGAAACGTGGTTACCATTCATAAATTACCTGCAGCTACAACAATAACCTAGTAAGCCACATGTACATCTTCAAAACCATAACATTTACCTCTCACACATCTCAACAATCAGTACTTTCCTTTCCAACCATACTCTATTCCAAATTCGTGCATACATTCCCTACCTCATTGTACTCCCTACTGTTTAGTTCATGTCAAACTTGTGTTTTGTAAGTGTTTTAGTTTGTAGTTACTTATGTGTTCAGTTTAGCTATTTTTCTCTACTGTTGGTTTTGCCATTATTATAATTGTATTTATTTAATTGAACTTTATTTATTTATTTATTTTACATCAATACATATTCATATCCGCATATATATTCATATTCATATTATTATATACATTTGTTATATGTTGTTTGTTCCTAGTAAGTCATAATATTGTTTTGTTGGTCTTATGTATTACATGTAGGTAAGTCTGCACCTGTAAATAAAAAAAAAAAAAAAGAAAAAAAAGAAAAGAAAAATAAAATATGATTTTTTTCAAATTCAAGACATATGTATATGTTTTACTGGTGCACAAAAAGAAGAAAACCAATACAATGCATGAACTCACAACAAATTACATAAAGCCGAGAGCAGGCAGAGTAGACTTTTCATCGAATCTGGCTCTCTTCTCCTTGAATTCAGCAAGCGTTGTGTTCTTGTGTTCCCCATCTCCACACAGGTTAAGGAAGTGTTCCTTTAGTTTTGCCGGTACTCGACTAGAATTGCTTAACTTGGCGTTGCAAATCATGCAGGACGCTGACTCCCATCACGTTCCGTTATATGTGAATTCATGTTGTACATATTCGTCCGACCACTTTCTTTTTTGCTCGACATAGTTAGTGTGCATTAAAATATTAATCAGACAGACTGGAACGATTTACAGAGGACCTTAAAACTACAAAATCTTGTCCCTTTGGATCATTTTGAGTCTATTTTGAAAGACCTGGAGATGCAATCACTAACCTGCCACTGCTTCTAAATGTGTCTTTTTATCTCATTTTTTTTAACTCTTATTTCTCTTTTATTGTATTTTGTACTGCAGTGTGGGTTGTGTTGATGATGCCTCTTGGCCAGGACTCCCTTGAAAAAGAGATCTTTGAATCTCAATGGGACTTTCCTGGTTAAAGAATGGATAAATACAAAATAAATAAATAAATTAAGAAAGAAATCACACGACATACCATCACGACTACTGAGTGCACCAAATTCCCTGCAGCACAGATTGGCCATTTAAAATAAAACAGAAATGATTCATTAGTGTAAAATTCATACAGATTTTTGTTTTGTTGTTGACGATTCTGGCATTAAAAAGTCTTAAAAGCTGAGCAAACAGTGATTTTACACCAAGCTCGTCGCACGTTTCGTAAAAATGCCGTTTCCTGCCGTCTAAGCCATGCTGTGTTACGGCCCTGCAACATAACATCCGCAACCACCTTTCATAAAAAATGCATCGACAAAAAAAGCCTCTGAAAGTGAATCGTCCGACAGGAAGCGCGCTACACTCGGGCTAATGCGCGTGAGTGACGGGGCGAGCGCTGAAGTGGATGAACGCCGAGTGCCGCCGGCTCTAAGTGGCCCCCGGTACACAGCGGCGCGGCCCCTCTCATTTGTCTGCCGCTAATGAGCTCACCTCTGGCTCCGCTCTGTGTGGAGACGGAGTAAGTGAGTGAGTATGTAAAGGGGCCCCGGCGGAGGATCAGAAGGGCCCGATTAGCCTGATTTAGAGGGCCCTTCACGCGGGGAGATGGAGTGTGGGATTGCGGCGCGTGTTGGTTTTTTTGGCGTGCCTTCAGTGGAGTGATCTTGCGCTAATCAGGAACGGGGCCGGTGTTTGCTTTGGCTGAGGTTTTTATGCGGGGCTGTTTGTTTGTGCGAGGCGGGTTTTAGATTTCACTGATGGCTTAACTGGGCCCCCCGCTGCTGGTGGGACGGCCCCTGGGAAACCGTGTTTGTTTGTCCGCGCATTTCAGGAGAATCTGGACACAACTCGTTTATTTGTGCTGGAAATTGGCTCACATTGCAAAGGGTTTTACAACATCTGGACAAAAAAAAGGAAAAAAAAAGATACAGTGTGAAATTTTGGTGTTTTCATGCAAGAGAGTGCTTTACTTGTAAAAAAAAAAAAAAAAAAAGTGAATGTGGAGCAGCCCAGACCATAAATAATGATGATATGATGAATTATTTAAGGTTTTCATGTGGCTTTAATGCAAAGACATTGATGAAATAATCCTTAAATCTTCTGTAAATGTGAAAGTGTAGCTCAAAGTCTGTGTGGGTTTGTGTTGATTATGTGTCAGTGTTTCCCAACCAGGGGTACGCGGACCCCTAGGGGTACGCGAGCACATTGCAGGAGGTGCATGGAGTTAAATGATCATTTATAGTACCTTTGTAAATTTGGCTTTGAAAGACTAAAATAAATCTAAATCAGGACTAACCCAGGTCTAGAGGACACTAAAGAACCAAACCAAACCAGGACTAAATTAGCAACAAACCAGGTCTAAACCAGGACTAAAGCAGGACTAAAGTAGGACTAAACCAGGACTAAGGCAGGGCTAAACCAGGACTAAACCAGGACTAAAGCAGGACTAAACCAGGACTAAACCAGGACTAAAGCAGGACTAAAGTAGGACTAAACCAGGACTAAAGCAGGGCTAAACCAGGACTAAACCAGGACTAAAGCAGGACTAAAGCAGGACTGAACCAGGACTAAAGCAGGACTAAACCAGGACTAAAGCAGGGCTAAACCAGGACTAAACCAGGACTAAAGCAGGACTAAAGCAGGACTGAACCAGGACTAAAGCAGGACTAAACCAGGACTAAAGCAGGGCTAAACCAGGACTAAACCAGGACTAAAGCAGGACTAAAGCAGGACTGAACCAGGACTAAAGCAGGACTAAAGCAGGACTAAAGTAGGACTAAACCAGGACTAAACCAGGGCTAAAGCAGGACTAAAGTAGGACTAAACCAGGACTAAAGCAGGGCTAAACCAGGACTAAACCAGGACTAAAGCAGGACTAAAGCAGGACTGAACCAGGACTAAAGCAGGACTAAAGCAGGACTAAACCAGGACTAAAGCAGGACTAAAGCAGGACTAAAGTAGGACTAAACCAGGACTAAACCAGGGCTAAACCAGGACTAAACCAGGACTAAAGCAGGACTAAAGCAGGACTAAACCAGGACTAAAGCAGGACTAAAGTAGGACTAAACCAGGACTAAAGCAGGGCTAAACCAGGACTAAACCAGGACTAAAGCAGGACTAAAGCAGGACTGAACCAGGACTAAAGCAGGACTAAAGCAGGACTAAACCAGGACTAAAGCAGGACTAAAGCAGGACTAAAGTAGGACTAAACCAGGACTAAAGCAGGGCTAAACCAGGACTAAACCAGGACTAAAGCAGGGCTAAACCAGGACTAAAGCAGGACTAAAGCAGGACTGAACCAGGACTAAAGCAGGACTAAACCAGGACTAAAGCAGGATTAAACCAGGACTAAAGCAGGACTAAACCAGGACTAAAGCAGGACTAAAGCAGGACTAAAGTAGGACTAAACCAGGACTAAAGCAGGGCTAAACCAGGACTAAACCAGGACTAAAGCAGGACTAAAGCAGGACTTAAGCAGGACTAAAGCAGGACTAAAGCAGGACTAAAGCAGGACTAAACCAGGACTAAACCAGGACTAAAGCAGGACTAAAGCAGGACTCAGCTGTGTCCAAACCAGGGCTAAATCTGGTCCTGGGAGTACACAAAACCAAAAAGGTTGTGAGCCACAGTTTTATGTTCCTCCAGACACCGTGAGTGCTCTGAAACGCTCAGCACAGAGATCATTTTCAGTCTGACTCGTTCTCAGTGGGACCCAGGGCCACATCAGCCCAGCTCTCCGTCCCGTCCCGGACTCTGAGAGGTGAGAGTATTTTGTGATGGAGCTGTGTGCGGAGGGCAGAGGTGACCCCGCGCTGACAGACTCCCAGCAGGCCTGCTGTGAGCGGAGCTCCCCTGCCGGGCCCCCACCGCAGCGCTCGCTCCCCTTTTAAGCCCCCCGTCCCACCACCACCACCTCCACCGCAGCGCTCGCTCCCCTTTCAGCCCCCGTCCCAGCGCTGACTCCAACATTTGCACTGTGTTAGGCACGGACAGTAAATTAGCGCAGCGTGGACGTCCAGCTCCTCCTCCAGAGATGAGCTATCGCCGGGACAGGCGCTCACCTCTGTCTTCCTCTCTGCACCCGCTCTCATCTGTTTTCCTTATCCCGTCTCTCTGTGGGACAGGGCTTCACATTAACACTCCCCATCCCGCCAAACACTTTTAGATTTTCATTTTGGCTAATAACAAAAATACTCCCACTGCCACTTTGGCTGGGTTATTTTTTATGAATACCTTGGCCTGTATCAGAGTGACCAACTGTCCCGCTCCTGCACAGCCATTTTTTGTCCCTCCGTCCCACTTGTTAAGATAATGTCCCTCTTTTTAATTGGTGATCAGTGACAAGACAAGCTCAGATCAGTATTCCTTGTGTAGAATAAACGTGTAGGTTGAATATTTGGTTGCTGTGTTTCAGGACAGGCCTGTCCCAGAGCTGGGCTGGGGTTGGATTGTTTTGAGAAAATGGAGACTGAGAGCTTTTATTTTTTTCTTTGCAGAGTGACTTTGCAAAATGTGTGTTTTTGGGATAAAAACAACACAAGTTTTACAGGCCTTAAACTGAATCAGCTGTATCTCAGTGAGTTGGTGAGTTAGATTTGTATCAAAATATTTATTTCTCAAGTCTGTCTCATCTTATCCCACCAAATCACAAAACCTGCCCCATATTTCATACTTTTTTGAGGTGGTCACCCTACCTTTATGTTAAGTTCAGAAGTTAAGCCTGACTTTATGTTGTTCTGCTCGACTGTACACCATTTATTACACACTAATTCATAACAAATAAAGAAAACAAAAAGGTAATTTAAACAATGTGACATGTATAAAACAATGTGACACCACATCTGCCTGGAGGTAAATCTGTTTTTACATTTGATAAATCCCTGTTTAAGCATAAAACCAAATTTTACATTTTTTTTAAACAACTACAACTTCTTTAACCTTATTGTATTCCAGTGTTTCCCAACCAGGAAAAGTTATTCACATGATTTTATTTTTTTCTTTGTGGTAAGTTTATTGAGTTTAATATATACACAAGACAAGTATTATTATATACTCTATATCAGTGGTTCCCAAAGTGGGGTCCAGGGCCCCCTGGGGGTCCGCGAAGGTACTACAGGGGGGCCCCCAGAGGCTGACTATATTTCAATTTCAATTTATTATTAGTTTTTTTTATATTATTATTATTTCAGACACATTCAAAATATTTGAAATTAATTGCAGGTTTATACTTGTTTTAAAATACTACTTTAAAACAACTTTTAGTTAATAATCAGTGTTTTTGTAATGTTTTTTATAAAAAAAACATATGGAGAAAAACATGGCAGAGTCTTTTGAATAGAGAGAAGTTTTATCGTTGGGGGTCCGCAAGGGATTTTCTGAAATTTAAGGGGGCCACGACAGTTTTGACTTTGGGAAGGGCTGCTCTCTCTCTCTCTCTCTCTCTCTCTCTCTCTCTCTCTCTCTCTCTCTCTCTCTCTCTCTCTCTCTCTCTCTCTCTATATATATATATATATATATATATATATATATATATATTATTGTTAAGTTATTTTGAACATAAAATATATAGTAAAAGTTCAACACAAGAGAAAATTGTCCTGTAAAGCTGAGTAATTTCAATATTAAAAAAACATTATTATTCATTTTATTTTGTGATTGTTTATTTTGATGTTTTTTTTATTGGAGTTTTAAAAAGAGAGAGAATTATTATTTACAATATATAGTATAAAATGTATTTGTAGAGTAATGTGTATTTTTATAAACACTTAGAGTATGACAAAAAAGCAGAAGGGGTACACAAAACCTCTGTTGTATACTAAAAAATATACACAAAAACACTAATTGTCCAGTAACTTTTGACAAAATGATCCACGGTGGCCAGTGAGGGAAAAAAAAGTTAATGTCACAAACAAAGCAAAGAGAACCAGTCTGGTGCATGTTTGCTTTTGGATAAACTCTGTATAAAGCGTAGCGTCCCACTCAGGGAGGACCAGCGCAGTGGAACAAGTTCTGGAGGTGAAGCTGAACTCGCCGCAGTCGGCTGTGACAAACGAGACTCAACTCAGTGAAAAAGGAAACCGATAAAAACAAGCACAAAGCTGGCGATGTTGGCAAAACGGACTCATCCTGCTTTGTTAACATGGTTTAAAGTCCTTAAGAGCGCGTTTAAAAACAGATTTGTGATGCTTTTGTTCATATTTTTAAACCTTGGTCGTCTCTAGAAAAGCAGCACGTTTCATTATCTGCTAAAAGAAAATGTTTTTAGTAAGTTCTCTACTGCAAGAATCTAAACGTGTCGTGACTGAATAAAAATGTTTAAAAAGTCCAGTTTTAGTGGTAATTTAATTAATTTAGTCACAGCTTAGCCTTGTTTTATTCCTGGTTTAGTCTGTGTTAAGTTTTGATTTTGTGGCTGTTTTGACTTGTAAATACAGGAACTTACATTTTTGTGAAATGCAGTGAATTTAACTCACTATGTTCAAAAAGTAGGCTCTATTTTCAAATATCACAATAATATCGTTATCGCAATTTTCAACATAGTTATCGAATATCGCATGTTTCCTCCTCAGCCCCAACAAAACCACACAAAACCAGGACAAAGTACAACATTGCCTCTGCGTCCTCCATATTTGTTGTTTATGTTGCGTTTACAGGACGTCCCATCGGTGAGGTGCCACTGTCCCCGCCCACAAATAAAACAGTACTACAAAGTAAGTTCGAAAAGTAGGCTCTATTATCAAATATCGCATGTTTCCTCCATATCATGCAGCCCCAACAAAAACACACAAAACCAGAACAAAAAATATTTGTTGTTTATGTCGCGTTTACAGGACGTGCCATCGGTGAGTCTCCGCCCACAAATAAAACAGCACTACAAAGTAAAGGAAAACAACCCAAACCGAGTAAAACTGAGTAGAGTAATACTCCAACCAGAGAGAGTACTCATTTTATGATGTGGTAAAGTTAGAATAATAATAATAATATATAGCACACTTTTAAAAACAAGGTTTACAAAGTGTCTACAACAAAAAATGATAATGCTAAATGCTAAATGATCTGCTAAAAGAAAATGTTTTTAGTAAGTTCTCTACTGGTGCCATAAAGAAACAGGTGAACGGACCAGCAGAGGGCAGCAGAGTGCATAGATGTGACTTTTTTTAACATAATCAAAGAAAAAGAGCACTTCACTTCCTTAAACTTTTTATATGATGCCATTTTACTACAAAAAGACACAAATCCCTTGAGACAAGACTCGAGAATGAGACAAGAGGAGATTTTTACCGTACTGAAATATGTATTTTAATCATTTATTCACCTGAAAATTACAAAAGGCAAAACTATTTAGGTGCTTTTTTTAAAAACAAACCTGTAATGACTGGTATTTACTTAAATTATTTGAATTACAAGAACATATACTGCCATGTTTTGCCACAAATTCAACCAACTCAGCTTCTTCTTTGTAAAAAAGTGCAAACAGAACCTGATTCTGAAATCATGAGACTGATTTTTAGCTTCACGAGAATCTTGTAACATTTAGATCTTGCGAGATAAAAAATGTCTGTAAGGAATCAGTGGAAACAGAGCTGTACACTGTTTTTTGGATAAATGAATGAGAGCAGACTGGATGTAGAGGAGCTTGGTGTTGATTGGTCAGGGAGGGGTAAGTGAGCATTTTGAGGCCTCAGAACGGTCGTGCCAGAGAATACAGGATTACTGAATGAAGCAAAACATAACTCCAGGTCTGTTTTTGATGAGGGAACAACATTATAACATGGGAGAAAGCTAAAAATAAGTCACATATCAAAGCCTTTTTAAATGTTAAATGTGTCTTTTCTTGGAACTTTTCATGTATCTTTACTTTACTTAGGTGAATTTTACAAAGGGTACTTTTACTTTTACTCCACTACATTTCTGAGTTGGTTTGAAGTACAAAGTATTTTGAGTTTTGGTTTTAAAATCCTGTGTTTTTGTCGTGGCCTCATTGTAAACACACAGTACTTAAATATAACAGATGCAGTAAAGTAGTACTGCTTTAGAAACATCATAATAATAAAGACAGAAGAGCTCAGCGACAGATTCAGTCTCTTCTACTGCAGCAGTTTGTTCATTTCATCTGGAATCAGCAAAATCCCTCACATTTAACTCATTCATGAGAGAAATACTTTTACTTTTTTACTCGCAAGAACATTTAAAAGTGAGTTCTTTTATACGTTTACTTGAGTTTTGCTTCTTTATCTGTACTTTTACTGCTTTAATGTAAAAACAATAACATTTACTAAGATTTAGGTGCAGTCCTCTTCCTCTCAGAGATGTTTCGGGTTCTCTCAGTGACAGCGCGAGTGTCTCAGATGGATTATGACTGAGCGCGGGCCACTTCTGAGCAGATATGTCACAGTCTGTTGTTCTGATACCTGTCCTCTCCTCTGTGTCTCCTGTCACTTCCTCAGCCCCGTCTCCGTCTCTCCGTCTCCGTCCCTCTGTGTCACGGTACGCAGCCTTCCTCCTCTTCCTCCTCCTCTCCCTCAGCTGATAGGCTTCACAGGTTCCTCCCTCCTCTCTCTCATCTCTTTCCGCGCGACTCTTTCTCAAACAGCTGTTGTTTGTCAGATCTTATCATTACTGGCTAATTAAGAAGACATCTCTTCTCCCCGACGCTGCTGCCGCGTCTTCCTCCTCCTCCTCTCCTCTTCCTCGCCGCCGTGGCATCCATCCAGCTCCCGGCTCTGCTCGCCGAAACACTCGGGTTATCTGCAAACATGATTAGTGCTGACTGATTGAAAAGGTGCTCACAGGGCCGCCATTGTTTCCTGCGTGAGTGACACATGGAGTACAGAATAATGCTGTCGAGATGAGGATTTCAGAACGTTTTACTCTTCGTATTGGTTTGGTTTTTGCAGAGCGAGTGCCTGAGACTCAGAGATGATCATCAGCCTTATCATAACTCTGTAAAAGTCTGGCCCTGCAGTCAAAACACCTGAATATTTACTTTTTCTGAGAACTAAAGTGACATTAGTGACCTATAACACATATAAACCCTTGCAGGAATGACATGTTGTGTTACCGAGTTGTGTTACCGAGATGAACGTTAACATTTTTGGGCAGCAGGAACAAATGGTTGTTGTTTATATAGTTAATAAAAATGACTCTGAATCATTATATTCCAGATCTGAGTCAGTACCATTTGCTAAAGTTAACTTATAAAAGTAGGATTTGTGACTGATGAATACAATCTGAGCAAACAATGTCAAACTATCGTGGTCCGACACATTTCTGTAACTTTTTGTCCCGCGTTACATTGAAATTGAATGTAAATTCCGTAGGCATTAGCTTAAGATGCTAATTATAGGTGCTAATTGCAGCATTATATTAAGCGGCTAAACGTTGACACACTCGCTAATGTTATTAAACCAGGCTCTGATATTACTCACATGTGGCAGAGTGGTTGTCAGTCCCCAAACCTGTCTTGATTATTCATTATTTGTGATGTTTTGTGGCTAGCGCTAATTGCTCCATTAAAAGCTTCCGGTACCAGTTTTAGTCTGTTTACAAACACAAGAAGAGTCTACTGGTGGGCCTTAGATTGCTACATAAGTACAAGCTTTTTCATTCATTCATTCATTGATTTATTTATTCATCCTCTTATGCTTGGTGCCTTTAGGGGTCGCCCTTTTCCACCAGCACTACATGGTTTTACTCTCCTCAGTTCTACCCGGTTTGTTTGCTTTTCCATGAGGCAAATGTTACCAGCACCAGGTATTTTTTTAGTATTTGCTTGGCCGAGGTTCTAGCCGAGCCAAACCAGAACTAAAATGTGATGTTGGCAGATCGCTGGTGGCTGATTGGTCAGAAAATGTTGTCAGCAGTGAGTCACACGTGCGATGTTAGCCACAAAAACAAGCCGGCGTTTTTAAAAGTCCTGACATCAGCTGAGCATGTTTTTTTTTGCAAGACCAATGGTTGCTCACTCGCTGCTTTACCGGCACTGTTCTTTGACTTTGCAGGTGACAAAAACTAGGGCTGCACAATATATCGCAAAATTATCGTTATCGAAATATCAGCAAATGCATTATCTATATTGCAAGAATCTAAATATATCGCAATAACGCTGTGGTCTTCCATCTGACAGAGATTTACACTGAAGAATCATTTTCCACCAGAGCCTTAAAAGAACGTGTTGTGACTAAATAAAAATAGTGGTAATTTAATTAATTTAGTCACAGCTTAGCCTTGTTTTATTCCTGGTTTAGTCTGTGTTAAATTTTGATTTTGTCGCTGTTTTGATTTGTAAATACAGGAACTTACATTTTTGTGAAATGTAGTGAATTTAACTTAACTTAACTTAACTATGTTTGAAAAGTAGGCTCTATTTTCAAATATCACAATAATATCGTTTTCGCAATTTTCAACATAATTATCAAATATCGCATGTTTCCTCCATATCGTGCAGCCCCAACAAAAACACACAAAAACCAGAAGAAAGTACAACATTGCCTCTGCGTCCTCCATATTTGTTGTTTATGTTGCGTTTACAGGACGTCCCATCGGTGAGGTGCCACTGTCCCCGCCCACAAATAAAACAGTACTACAAAGTAAAGGAAAACAACCCAAACCGAGTAAAACTGAGTAAAGTAGAGTAATACTCCAACCAGAGAGAGTACTCATTATATGATGTGGGATAGAGAGTTATAATAATAATAATATATAGCACACTTTTAAAAACAAGGTTTACAAAGTGCTTAACAACAAAAAATGTTACGAAAACAACACATGAACCACAGAATAAATAGAAATAAATACAAATAATTATTATAAAAAGGCAAGTTGATGAAAGTGGGTTTTAAGAGGAGATTTAAAAGAGCCGTATCTCCTCAGGCAGGTCAGTCCAGAGTCCAGGGGCTCGGACCGAAAAGGCTCGGTCCCCTCTGGTCCTGAGTCTGGACCCTGGACCAGCTCACAGAGACCTGCCTGAGGATCAAGTCAAAAACTCTGTGATGCAGCTCGGTGCGAGACCTAAACGAGCTTTAAATGTGATCGGCAAAATCTTAAAATCAATTCTGAAATGCACAGAGCTGCTCTACTGTTGCCTGGTTGACGGTTCAATCCCCACTGCCAGCATCGCATAGTGTCCTGTCCTTGATTTATTGAATTATTATTATTTTTATTAAATGTTGAGTCACAAACTGCGCACTCAATGGAATACATTTAAACTCTATTAGGAAATTAGCGATACAATATGTTTGGTTTATAGAGAATTGTTTGACCAATCAGCGCTGAGTGGGACAGAAACTAATTCTTGGCTTTTAAAAACAACCGCAGAGAAGTTGATCACTAATATTTACACAACATCTGAAGTCTACACACACAGGAAGAAGAATTAGGTAAACAAATTTTGGAAGACAATTAGATTAGGTTCACTGTTGCTCAATAAATTCTAGACATTGCTTAATTCACTTTGAAATTTTACATAAACTAGACGAGAATCTTTACAATATTTTTGTGCAAAGGCTTCACGGCTTCATTCATTCTCATAAATTGTTGTCATTTTGGTCTGGAATATTTGGTGTTTTATCATAAATGTTTAATCGCTCATTTGATATCGGATCCAGAAACAATTATTCTAGGTTTGTATCAGAAAAAGTTACTAAATTAACAACAATTAATTTCATATTGCCTCATCATGGCAAAAAAATGAATACTGAGATTCTGGAAAAAGGAAGAAACTCCATCTCTAAAATGAAGTAGGAAGTGAATCTCTCTTTATATGAAGCAGATGTTTATGTAAAAGAGTAACTACAAAACAAAATACAGCTCCTAATAAAATAATTACTGTAAAAACAAAACAACCGAAGAGAGCACTACTAAACTACTAAAACTACACTACTAAAAAAGTCAAGTATGGTTTAGAGTCTGTTCTGTGCTGCTTTGTGGCATTATGTGAGAGTCAGTTGAATAATTTTGTGAGTCCCCATCCCTCCGGACCGCCGAGCACTGCTGGGAGAGGTCAGCCCACTGATGGGACTGCTATTCCCCGTCCTGGTTGTGAATTCATGTTCTCTTGACTCCCAATATCCATCCATATCCATCCAGCTGGCAGCGGGACCACGCCATCGTCCCATGTGGCCCGCCTTTATATGCACCCGGACTTAAAATATCCAGGTTTATAGACGGATAATGTATGAAATTCTTCAGTTGTTGAAAGAGTTGAGTGTTTTTTTGTGTGTGTGTGTGTGTGTGTGCTCGTCTTGGCTTTGGTGAAGGTTGGCTGAAGGGTTTACGGCATGGGACGCTTCTATAAATCAGCAGCAGAGGTCCAAATGTTGGGGTGGTCACAGTTCTCAGGTTCAGGGGCCGGTGTAGAGGCGTCCTGGGGGCCAACGGAGGACATTCTTAAAGCTCCCTTATTCTGCTAAATTGACTTTTTTTTTTAGCTTTAAAGCACGTTGTAATGTTGTCTCCACCTCAAAAACACACCTGGAGTAGTATTTTGTTTCCTCCACACATGTTCTGTAGTAATGTGAGTAATCCTGTACGCTGAGGCCAAACGTTTCTTAAGACTGAAAACGCTGGGTCTCACGGCTCTACATCAAGGACCACTTCAAGATTAAAAAAAAATGGATTGGATACCTAATTAGATCCTAAGTTATCTTTAATTTTGATCACTTTCTGCTTCCATATTCCCTCCCACTCACCTCTCGCGTGTCATTTTGATTGACAGTGCTAAAATCTTGTTGTAAAATCTGATGAGATTGTCGCACAACGATGTGTTTGTGTCGGACTAAAGGCCATTGTCTCCACCAAAGCTAAAATCTAAATAAAAATATATACGTAGCTCTGTATATATGCAGTTCATAAATTTGCTTTGGGTAAAAAAATATATCTGTTAGCCTCATGTTGCTAACAGTCGTGCTAAATCGCCATTTTAATGCTCTGTCCAGTCCCCATTGTTGCCAGCAGGGGGCAACAGACACCTAAATCAAGCTTTCTCTGCAAATTCAAAGCAACAGCTCCCCGACAAAAGACGTTTTCCATACATATACATTATTTAAAGTTATACGAGTTAAGTTAAACATGAAATACTAATGCAAAGGTGTCCTGAAATTATTTTAAAAAGCCTAAAAAAGTGTTCTGTAAGCACGTAAACAGATGAAAATGGAAGCACTTGAATGACTTTACATACTGAACCATTGATAGTATTTATTCTATTCCTTTTTCTTATTATATTTTGAAATTGTTGTTTATTTATATATGTTTTGTATTTATTCGATTTTTATTATAATATTATAAATTTTTATTCTATATCTTTTCCTTTCTTGGTCAGATTGTCTGTAACAAAAATGTATTTCCTCTTGGTGATAAAATAAAAAAATTCTGGCCTGTATTTTGGTTCAGAGGTTGTTGTTTTTTTCGGCCTCCATGCGTAACACAAAGCCTGTGCCATAGCTCTTGTTTACTTCTCCATTAAAATTAATAGAAATTTGTTGAAAGTACCATATTCCGTTGCCTCATACCCAGTCCCGCTGCGACTAGTGCTGCCACGACGGGAATAACTCCAGACCAAATGTGTGTGTGTGCCGCTGACAGACGAGCGAGGCCGATGCCACCGATACCGGCCCTCATGTTTTCATAACGGGACGGGTGAGGGTGAGGGTGGGTCCGCTGGTGTGAAAGGTCCTGCGCTGGTATGCGACAGCGGCCGTATCGGTTCGGGGAGGCTTCTCTGTGCCCCATTAGCGGGGTCAGAGGTGGAGCGCCCCGGGTGTTGACCTCGGCGACCGGTCTAGCTCCCCAGTCTGCTGCCGGGAGGGGGGTATTTATTACTGCCCCCCTCCCCGGTGCCCCTCCTTTCCCCACGGAGAGGAAAGGAAAACAAAACAAAACAGACGGGCCTCCCCCAGACCCACACACACACACACACACACACACACAGACACTAATTAGATACATGTCTATACATTTATGCATTTGTCTGAACTTTGTTGACACTGAGAGCCATTAGCCTCTGTGTAATTTAGCAGAATTGAGTTTATATTTAAAAACTACTGCGTGCAAAAAACAAAAAAAAGCCAACTCAAATTTTATACGACATGCTAAAAACAACAGATATAAAAAAAATGTAAAAATAATGGAGAAACAACACAAGAATATGACATTAAAGGGGTTTTATTCTGCTTTGATTCATTTTTTTAAACCAATCTTGGGCTCCTCTAGAACAGCAACACATTTTACAGCCTTTAAAAAACATTATGTGGCTAATAGAGAATGTTTTAGTAAGTAAGAGACCAGCAGAGGGCAGCTGAACACAAACAGAGGAAAAAAGCTTTTTATTTCCTTAAACTTTTTCTATTATTAAACTATTTTACGGCAAAATGTCTGTGAGGAATCAGAGGAAACAGAGCTGTAGTTGTTTTTTTTTTTGGATAATGAATGAGAGCAGACTGGATGTAGAGGAGCTTGTTGCTGATTGGTCAGTGAGGAAGGGGTGAGGGTTTTGAGGCCCCAGAATGGCTGTGTCAGAGAATACAGGATTACTCAAACAGGTGGGAATGAAGCGAAACACAACTCCAGGTCTGTTTTTGATGAGGGAACAACATTATAACATGGGAGAAAAGGAGGAAAAGAAAATTTAGCAAAATAAAGCCACTTTAAAAGAAAACTTGGGGTCTGGCGTCCTAATTTCGACACAGACAGAGATTGGAGTTTGATCCCTTTACTGTATTTATTTAACTTTTATTTATTTTTTATCTTATTTTTTCTTCTTCTGACTGATAAAATTTGTTGACATTAAACACATTTTGTAATTGTTTACCTTATTAAGTTGCTAAACTCATTGCCCCACCACATACAAAAAAACAAAACAATAAACAAACAAAACGACCAACAAACCAACCAAAAAAAAAAAAAAAAAAAAAAAAAAACATAGCATAAAACATAGCCAAAAAGGAGTAGTACAAAAATTGGGTCTTTCCTCGTTTTGTGCAGCAGTAAATTTGTGCTGCCCATTGTGTTTCCTGACAACTACACCTAATAAGTACACATTTTTTGTGCATTTTAAGCTAAAATCATCATAAATACAAGCTTCATTTTTCGCCTGCATGATGACAACTGCTCTAACACAGTTACATGGGCATTTGTAAAAACACCAACACACGTTTAGTTAAATATTTATTAGAAAACTGTCCTTGGGCATTGAAATCATATCAGGAAAGCAGTAAGAAGAGAGATAATGGCACATTTTTTAGACGGTGGTGCTCGGATGCTGTTAGCTCCTGATTGTTTTGGCCTGAGATCTAAAAGGTCAGCCGGTTTTCATCTTTTCTTGTTACTTGGACAAAGGCAGCAGTCCAGTTAAACAGCCTAACAGCCTTAATTGTGAATGTAAATGCGGCGATTGTTGAACATACACCGCTCTGCGTTCGCCTCGAGCTAAAACCGCTGCATGTTTTATTAAGAATCTGCTTTATTCATACAGTTTGAAGTATTTCCCCTAATATGTATCATTACACACATGGCTGTAAGTTTAGCGTGACCCTCGTGCGCGCTCCCTGTACGTGTGTGTGTGTGTGTGAGCGTGCACGTGGAGGCTGCTGGATGACTTAGTGCTCTGAGTGCGGAGTGTGGCAGAGGAAGGCCCTCAGCATGTCAGTATGTTTTAATGTCCCACATCTGCTTTCCTAATTTCCCACCCCATCCCACCACCAGCCCCCCCCCCCCCCCCTCTCTCCGGACACCCCCGGCCCTCACCCGCGCTGCATCGGGACACTGTTTTGTTTTGTCAGGGTGGGAGGGAGGTCTGATGAGTGATGGATCTGAATACAGGATGTCAACAGCCTCCATCCGTCACTTCCCCTTCTCCTTCTCCTTCTCTAAATCTATAGAAAAACATGGCGGGATGTTTGCATTTTGGAGTCTATTGTGTCGCTTTTTTTTAAGTAAAACTGCAATGTCGAACAAACAACATCAATCACAGATCCAGGTATTTGTGGCTCGAGCTTTTACCCCTTAACTATAAAGCCTAACCAGCCAGATAAACTCTTTTCCTGTTCGCTACAAAGAAGTTAGTCTGGTATCTCTTTGCTTAAATTTTGTTTCTATGGGCAGAACAATCACAGGTGGAGTAACCAATCAGAGAAATGAAGGTTGGGACAAAAGCAATGCACCGCTGACCCAAACAAACATGGCTGATTCTTGCCGTTTTTGCCATAAAACACCAGAATACGGCATATTCTGAGCAGCTCTGTGCTACTTTTATAGAAGCCAGTTGTACAAAGAGTTGTGGAGAAAGTGGGTTTGTTTGAATGTGGCCGTTACGTCGGACGTCAGCAGGACTTTACTGTTGTTAAAATGTCCCCCTGTCCTCGCCTCCCTGCACTGGCTTCCTGTTAGATTTAGAATTGATTTTAAGATTTTATTGTTTATTTTTAAAGCTTTGAATGGTTTGGCCCCACAGTAATATCACGGACCTCATCCAAATTTACACACCAGTGCGTTCACTGAGATCCGTGGGCCAGCTCCAGCTCGTGGTCCCTAGGACGAGACTTAAAACCAGGGAGGACCGGGCTTTCTCTGTGGTTGGCCCCAAACTGTGGAACGCTCTGCCCTCCTCATGTCAGGACGCCCCCACTGTGGAATGTTTTAAGTCTCGTCTAGAGACCCATTTTTATTCCCTGGCTTTCAACTCGGTGTGAGTTGTGTGGTCCTATGTCTTTTATTGTTTTGTTTTTATTTATTTTATTAATTTTACTTACCGTATTTTCCGGACTATAAGTCGCTCCGGAGTATAAGTTCGCACTAGCCAAAAAATGCATAATGAAAAAAAAAACAAAAAACGTATATAAGTCGCACTGGACTATAAGTCACATTTTTTGGGGGAAATTTATTTTTACAAAATCCAACACCAAGAACAGACATTTCATGTTGAAAAGCAAGTTATAGTAATAATAGAATAGAGAACAACAGGCCGAATAGGTGTGCGCTATGCTAACGTAACACATTGATGGTTATTCAGCTACATGAAGCATAAACAACGAACTGAATAGGTGTCTCGTATGTTAACATAATATATTAACAGTTATTCACATAACTATAGCATAAAGAACATAATATAACAAGTTCACCAAACTCACCATCTCACTCCTAATCACTAAATCCTTTAAATTCTTCATCCTCGGTGTCGCTTCTGAACAACTCCGCCAACTCCGGAGGTAGACGAAGCGCCGCTTCCTCCTCTGCGTGGCTGTCGTCAGACTCAGCATCAGTTCCATTTCCAATTATTCCGCTCTTTCTCAGTTGTCTTTATAGCCTAAGTTGTTAGTGGTAATGTTTACATTTTAAATTGTCAGTGGTACAGGTGCAGCAGATGCTGGGACACAAGCCTAGAGCGCCCTCTAACCAACACCTGAAATATTTTAATATATAAGTCACACCTGAGTATACGTCGCACCCCTAGCAGACTATGGAAAAAAGTGTGTGTTTTTTGAGGTGGAAACAACATTAGAGCACGGTTAAAAGCCTAAAGTAGTTGGTTTGGCAGAACAGGAGACCATTAACTGTTCAGCTATGACAGCTGCTGCCTTAATGGTAAGTAATTGCAGGTTTCTGATGGCGACTGACAATAAATCTTACCCTGAATATAGAAACTTGTAAGTCGCTGTTTGTTTCTAAAGTTGCTGAAACAATAGAAAGGCTCTTTGCAGTTTACTGTGGGTTATAATAGTTGAGTGCTTTCACCGTCTACAACTCCTCTGAGGCATCTGTTGCATAGACCGCATACGGCCGACACACTTTAGTTTTACACGTGGCTTTAATGGTGCGGCTCACACCTCGGCCTCTGCTCTGAATGAAACCTCCACAGATTTCATCATCCGTAATCTCCGCTGACATCTACTGCCTCCTCGCATCCACATAAAACACATCACAGCCAGCTTTACGGCCTGTTGCTCTGTCCGCTGTGGTGAACGCAACTCTGAAACCAGAAGCACTGGGAGACCTCCGCCAAGGCAACGAGGGTAAAGATAGTGACCAGACCAGGACTCAAACCAGGTTATTTTATCAGCCTGGTGAGCCAGACGGTCCTACTTTCTTTTCTAAAGCAGGACAGTCTGCTTTCTCTCTGGTCGATTTGGAACTGGCCTGTCTTATAAATGCAGAATCTAACCAGCAACCACCTGCTATCGAGCTAATTTAATAACTTATCTGAGCTGATTAACAGCATTTAGTGCTTTCCTTTGTCACCTGTTGGTTCTGCTGAAGTCCTCATTGTTGTTCAGTCCACTGTATGTTTTTTTTGTTCATCTTGTTTCCATTTTTTCCAATCCACTTTATTTCTATAGCACATTTTACAAACACAGTTTCCAAAGTGCTGCACAAAATTATAAAACAACAAATAAATTAATACATGTTCTATTTAACCTCACTAGCTTCAACTAAAGCAATAAAAATAGTAAGATCAAATAAGAGCAATACAATAAAAAAGCACATAAATAAATACTGTATTTTCCGGACTATAAGTCGCACTTTTTTCATAGTCTGCTAGGGGTGCGACGTATACTCAGGTGTGACTTATATATTAAAATATTTCAGGTGTTGGTTAGAGGGCGCTCTAGGCTTGTGTACCAGCATCTGCTGCACCTGTACCACTGACAATTTAAAATGTAAACATTACCGCTAACAACTTAGGCTATAAAGACAACTGAGAAAGAGCGGAATAATTGGAAATGGAACTGATGCTGAGTCTGACGACAGCCACGCAGAGGAGGAAGCGGCGCTTCGTCTACCTCCGGAGTTGG
Source organism: Bostrychus sinensis (assembly GCA_020698575.1). Lineage (NCBI taxonomy): Eukaryota > Metazoa > Chordata > Actinopteri > Gobiiformes > Eleotridae > Bostrychus > Bostrychus sinensis. The sequence goes on along the minus strand of CM036249.1, from coordinate 6,673,299 downwards.
CGGAGTTGTTCAGAAGCGACACCGAGGATGAAGAATTTAAAGGATTTAGTGATTAGGAGTGAGATGGTGAGTTTGGTGAACTTGTTATATTATGTTCTTTATGCTATAGTTATGTGAATAACTGTTAATATATTACGTTAACATACGAGACACCTATTCAGTTCGTTGTTTATGCTTCATGTAGCTGAATAACCATCAGTGTGTTACGTTAGCATAGCGCACACCTATTCAGCCTGTTGTTCTCTATTCTATTATTACTATAACTTGCCTTTCAACATGAAATGTCTGTTCTTGGTGTCGGATATTTTAAAATAAATTTCCCCCAAAAAATGCGACTTATAGTCCAGTGCGACTTATATACGTTTTTTCTTCTTCATTATGCATTTTTTGGCTAGTGCCACTTATACTCCGGAGCAACTTATAGTCTGGAAATAGGGTAATCCTGTAAGCTGAATTGCTCCTCTCTCATGTATCTATCTGTTAGCGTCATGTTGCTAATAGCGGTGTTAAATAGTCATTATTTCCCAGTTTTCAAGCGTTCTCTCTGCAAAGTCAACCTTTTCCAAACAAATACATATTTTAAATGACTAAACATGGAATAATAATGCAAATGTGTCCAAAACTATTTCATAAAAGCATAACATCAGGCCTTTAAGCTATTTTTTTAAACCAAACACATGACCTACAATGAACGTGCTCATGATCCTTAACATTATTGCAGTTTAAATTAAACTTCTTGATATTGCCGGGACGATAAATGTGCCATGAATGGGTCTGTATTACCTCAACAGCTGTCCTTTAGCTGAATGAATCACTGGTTCCTCATTGATCTATTGTTTAGTCTTGGGAAGCGGAGCAGATGTGGACGGAGGGGAGCGAGGCCTGGGCCGAGAGGAGGTGGAAGTGTGGACAGAGCGGGACAAGCCGGCTCCCTGCGGTGGCCCGGGCTGCGGAGCTGATCCGAGCTTAGGCACCGGGGTTTTTTTGTTGTTTTTTTCGGGATTGTTTTTGTGTTTCTTGGTTTGAAGTGTGTCTGGTCGGAGGGGGGCACACGCTGGACGGGGTAAGAACTGGGTTTGTGCTGACATATGGTGCGAAGACTTAGTATCAACAAGCTAGAGATGGCTTTATTTCTCGGTTTTCGTCATGGAAGAGTGAACAAATGGCAAGAAAAAAAGGTTTGTGTGGATAGTCAGAAGGGAAAACAAAAGTATAGCTGAGTGAGGGATCATATAGGAGTCAACTGGACTTGTGCTAAATACTTCCAACTGTAGGGGGAGCTCTATAGAAAGCAAATAAATGAGAAAAATGACAGACTGCTCGAGTTCTGATGTAGTAACTTATCATTGGTGTAAATTAACAGCGTGTTTTCTGTTTCACAAACTAAAGTAAAACATGTAATTATATATATTTTACTTTGATAATGTTATGGAAGTGTCTGTTTTGTGCAACTTTGTATTTATATCATTACAGTCCTGGTAACAACCTCGAATGTAATTGTGGTACATAATCCGAAGCCACAAACATGAAACCCAATGATCTCTTTTTCAGATTCTGTAGACTTTTTGATAGTCCACACTGACGTACAGACGCTGCCTTTTCTTGACTCAAGTGCGAGTTTTTTTAGTTGTACAGAGTGACAGACAGAAAGATGCAGGTTATTATTTTTCAGTGTGAGGTTTCTAATTCAGAGAAAAGATCAGCAGATTAAAGCAGAAATCAGTAACTTTTCCTGTTTCTTTGCTGTTTTTTTGTCTCATTTGTCTCTCTAGAGCTCCCCCTCCAGTTTGGAGTAATTGTACATTAAACAAAGGCATCAGTAGCTTGTTTTTTGGCTTTCTATGCCGTTTTCATGCGAGACTAGAGATGCAGGACGCTTTATTCATCCCAAAAGAACTCATTTATCCATCACACCGACTCTGAAACAATTTATTTAAGGTAAAAAAAAAGTGATTGAGTTCTGCTTTAAGTAAGAAATGGCCAATCAAACGTCTTTAAACTATATCCTACAATGGCGTTTGGCTTTTCCCGTCTGAGGTCACCACAAATCATCTGCCTCCTTGTGTGCTGCGGTTTGCATTTGGGCTGCGATTAGCAATTATTTTTATAATCGAATAACCTGTCGATCATTTTTACAATTAATTTATTAATAATTGGTGCAAGAAAATATGTGATCTACAAAATTTTACACAGATAAAGCTACAAGTTTGCTACTTCAGGAACATCTCGATAACGCATTCATACAGATACAGACATTTTTTTAGACATTTTGTATATTTTTGTTACAGTTTCTGTGAATTTACTGCTCTGACCTGACAATGAAACAACTTCTCTCAGCACATAAAGTGTTTAAAAGTATGTGTCTTCTAAAAACGATTAATCAATTGCTGAATTAGTTGACAAATATTGTAATTATCGATTAGAACCGAATAATCTGATTAGTTGTTGCCGCCCTAGTTTGCTTTATGCAAGATTCCTGACGCATTTATCCACGCTTGGGACTGGCACAAAGAGTGTACACTGGCTCGTTATGCCCTGTGGCTGGTTTCCAATGATGACATGATAACATTTGAATAACACTGTTTGCTTCATCGTCCCTACTCCAGCTTTAAACCTCTGCCTCCCTTTAGCTCTGTTTGCTCAGCCATTGTACGCCGATAAAAGCTAACACGATGTCGACTTGTGCATGAAAGAAAATACATGGCAAACACACACAACAAAGCAAAAGGCGATTCTTTTCTTTCTTTAAAAAAAGGAAAAAAAAGAAAAGGAAAAATGACACGAATCTCACCCCGCGCGTCCCTCCTCGGCGAAATCGTGGGCGTTTTTACATTACCAAAACAAAAACAAACAGCGGCGATATTAAACTTTGGCAAGCACAATAGCGCAGGGGGGATAAAAAAACAGAGGGTCCTCGACTTCTTATTAATTATGCAAGATTAGTCTAATTATAATTCAGCAAATGAATGTGTGGCAGAAGGTGCGAGGCGACGGGGCTGGGAGATTTGCATGTTAAGTGGGCAGGGGGATGCGGCTAATGCATGCTAATGTATGCGCCAACGTCTCGCTTTAATTTGGGCGTTTGCAGCTGTGTGCGTCCGAACCGAAGGGGGGTGAAAAGTTGACTCAATGGTTTTTTTTTTTTTTTTTTTTACATTTTTATTTGGGGTGGGGGTATGGAAGGGTGGAGGGGGTTGCATCTGGTGTCATCCAAACAGAGGAGGATGAGGAGAAGTCAACAAACCGGGTCAAGAACTCTCTCGTCGTCTGTAGATGGGAGCGGACAGGCGCGCGCTCTCGTCGCGTCACTCCAGTCAAATGAGCGATGACGGCGCCGCTGATAAAGATAAGTGCTCCGCAAACGAGTCACTCTCTCTCCGGCCGCCGGCAGACAGTCTTCGGGACTTGATGTGAACATGTGCTCCTGTGTGGTTATGACGAGGCGCTGTCTGAGGATGACACCGATGCAAATGGGACACAGTGTTAAGTCAATGGTAGCAGAAAATATCCAGCGAGATGCAAAAGAAAAAAAAGTGACTATTTTAACAAAGCTGATGAGTTTATGGTTACCTCGATGGAGCGTGGATGCACTGTAATGAAGTCAAAATGAGTTCAGCTGCGGATGACAGTAGAGCGTTCCTGTGTGTCCAAAAGTTTAGATGCTAATCAAGCAAGAGACTCCAGAATTTAGCAGAAGACAGACACCGTATTAATGCAACAATTGGTCAGTTACTCAAGGATTTTAGTTAAATATGGCATAGAGGGGGGCGTAGGGTGACCAGATTTTTACCCAAAAACTGGGACACATGTTCTTTTCACAGATCACGGTGCTTTTGAACTCAACAAGGGACAAAAATGTTTCTGAAATCCATGCGATTTTCTGTTGTGTAATTAAAGCACATGACACTAGGGCTTAAGTTTTGAATCTCAATGGCATTCATTCATTCATCTTCTTCCACTTATTTCCGTTCAGGGTGTCCAGTCACTCACGGTCGCAGGTGACTGGAGCCTATCCCAGTAACTTTAGGCCTTAGGCGGGGTACAACCTGGACAGGGGCCAGCTTTGTCGCAGGGTTAACACAGAGACAAACACAGACAGACATTCACTCTCACATTCATTCACTAGGGGTAATTTAGAGTCACCAATTCTCCAAACACAGGGGAGGAAGGGGGAGAGAACTCACAGTAACACAGGGATCTCCTTGCTGGGAGACGAGAACACTAACCACTCTGCCACCGTGCCTCCCATTTCCATGGCAATTTATTGATAATAATTGATCATTTTTGTGACAAATATCTTTTTAAATTAAAAGATTTAAAAAAAGCATATTAAATTAAAGTTACACTGTGTAAGATTCCCGGTCTTGCGCCTCTAGAGGCCACAGGTGCCACTGCACCGTCGCAAAACGTAAACACTAGGGCCCCTCCTCCTTCTGAAACTGTGCGAGCGTGCGTTACGTCAAACTAAAAATGGGACTAGAGAGTGCACTCATATTTACTGTATAAACTTCTGTAACCACTTGTGTGGTCGCAGATTGGATCTTCTATAGAGTTAGCGCTAGCGTTAGCTTATCGCGCAATGGTCGCATTAAAACAACTAATAACTGTATGAAAAAGCACGTTCTAAAGAAAAAATAAAGAGGCTAATTTACCTGCCCAACAATAAAGAAGCAAAAACGTGATCTGATTTGCAGCCTTCTCTGTCTCTCATCTGACGCCAGCGAGCAAAAGTCTGTCCGATGTTGACTCTTGTCTGTGATCTGGTGCGGTCCCTTTCACATTTTCTTTTTCTTGCCTCGTCCGACATTGTCTTCATCTTCTTGTGTCCTTCGGCCCTGACGAACTGGCGAAAATAACAACGCTAAAAGTAGCTTCATGGTTATACTGCACCTCAGGTATAAGAGCAGAAGGGAATGCCGTAAAGCAAGTCGTTCCTGTCACGTGACTCTTCCTCAACAGCGGAGCGCTCCCGGCCAAGTTGCGAGGGCGGTTTCTCAGTACAGAAGCCCCGCTCGGAGCAACAGATCACGCCTCAGGCCTTATAATCGCTCAAAAAATCACAAAAACAAGTCAGTATGCCCCACATATTTAGGAGAAAAGTTACACAGTGTAACTTTAAATCAACTTTTTGAAGCTTTTAACCATGTCATAATGTTATTTATAAAACAGACCTGGAGTAGTATTTTGTTTCATTCATGTTTGAGTAATCCTGTAGACTGAGGCATTGCCCTTCTCAAGAGCTGAAAACACTCGGCCTCATGGCTCTACGAAGACACGTGAAACCAGGAAGTTTCTAAAGCCCATACACCGTGACAGGAATCGTCCTGATCATTTCAGCCTTAAAACTTCGTCACTACGAAGCAATCAGCTCATTTAACTATATGTTAGCCTCATGTTGCTAAAATCCAAGCTAAAAAGCCACTTTATGTTCTGTCCAGTCCCCACTGTTGCCAGCAGGAGGCGACAGACACCTAATCTACTTCCCAAAAAATGACATTTTCCATATATATATACATTATTTTAAGTCATCAAGCTTGAAATACTAATGCAAAGGTGTCCAAAACTATTTCAAAAAGCCAGAAAAAAGCACAATATGTCCCCTTTAAGATATATTTGACACATGCTGTCCCAGAATGCCAGAAAACACAAAATAGCACCGCCCACCCAAGCTAAAAATATTAATGACTCAGATTTGTCTTTCCAGCCATAATATCACGAAACAGTAGAGGAAATGTAATATTAGTCTGAGGTTGGAGGTCCGAGCGCTCGCTGATAAATGACCGCCGCCGTCTGCCAACAACAATACGAATGTGCTCAGAAGAAATGGCTCACATCGGGAAACACTGGCCACGTTCTCAGAGATCCACTGCAGAAACAGAGAGAGAACACGAGGAAGGCCACATATGAAGTTCCCTCCAAACAACTGCTCCGCATTAACATGATATATCTCTGCCCCGGGACAGCAGCGTGGGTGGGATCGGAGCTCGGACCAGATCGAACTACAACCACTGCACAATATCTACTGCTCAGGTTTAAAGATAAAGAAGCTGTGTTTGATTTAAATACGAGGCGTCACCAGTAGGGGGAGTACAGAGATCCAGATGCTACGCTCAAACATGAAAAAACACAGCTCAGTTTTAAATAATAATGCATCGGTCTTAACAGAGGCAAGATGGGTGCAGTGTCTTGCCCAATGACACTACAGCAGTGTGCAATGTCAATAGCAGGGATTGAACCACCAGCCGTCAGGTTAGTGGGTGAACCAAATGAGCTACGGCCGCAGAATTTGTTGAATGCTTGAATTCTATGGAGGTAGTTTTGTGTCTTTATTACAAAAGCTTTTTTTTTTTTTTTTTTTTTTTTTTGACAATGATTTAAACTGAATATTTTGCAATTGAATTTTATTAAAAGATGTTTTTTTTTACTTCAAATGAACATTTCAGTAAATAAAATGTCAAAAGCTAAATACAGTGTTTTGAATCTAGTCTATAAAAACACAATGTAAACAATTCTGTGTACAAAAAAACAAAACAAAAAAGTCTCTATAAATTCAATAAAATTTTGTGTCCCAAACTCACAGAACCATGAGCAGCTTAAAAGAGCTTAAACCTAAAACCTGACTGACAGGACTTGATTGCTTTAAACTTCCTTCTGAATATAGGTTTTGCGAGTTTGGGAACTTTTTACACAGAATTTTTAGAGACTGTATGAGTTTTACATTGTATTTTTAAATTTGTATTTCTTTGGTTTATGAAATTTTATTTATTGACATTTTCATCAGAATTTGAAGTAAAAAAATCTATAAAATTCAATTGCAAAAATTCAGCTGCATAAATTCATAGTTTTTTTTTTTTTTTTTTTTTTTTTGTAATAAAGACACAAAACAACCTTCATAAATGCCATTAAAATATTCTCCTCCCATGTTGTGGCTTACAGAGCTGAGTGGCATATACACATTCGTAAATTATACTTTTGAAGATGGGATTTTTTTTTTTTTTTTACATTGGGGAGTTTTTAGAGATGGCAAACGTTAATTTTATAATCCCATAACTTCTCTAACTTCTTTTTTCATGAGCTCATGAGCCGCTATCGTAAACTCTGTAGTTATGATGAAGTCTGTGCAAAAATATCACAAAGAAAATGATGTGCTTCTCCTCCAGCAGTGCTCAGTTTGTCCTCCGTAGACAGCTGTAGGGTCAGGAGGTAAGATTAAGGTAGACTTTATTGTCCCTGTAGAGAAATTTGTCCTCTGCATTTGACCCATCTCCTTCAGTGCCATTGGGGCGACCTGTCAGGAGAAGTGGGCGCGGGGACCCTTCTCCAAAGCTTGAGCCAGGATCTTGGTCAGGAGTCAGGAGGACCTACAGCTGGAGAACTGTGTATTTTAGGTTGATAGTTGGAAAATGGAGTACCAGGACACAGGAAGAACTTGCAAACTCCACACAGGACGGCCCCACATCGAACTCGGGACCTTCTTGCTGTGAGGCGACAGCGCTAACACCTGGGCCTCGAGCCTTTTTCTCCCAGAGAGCTCCTTTTATTAAATAACTGAGAGCTTTGTAACATTTATTCATTCATCTTCTTCTGCTTATTCCTTTTAAGGGTCACGGGTCCTGGGCCTAAGCCTGGCGCTTTCAACCCACTGGAAATTCATTTAGTTTTTCCTGAATATTTAAAAAATCCTGGTCTGCAGCTCACATTTTACATTAAAACAACAAAAATGTGTAGACTCCTCTCCGGGGCAAATATAGAAATGTAAATTCTGAGTGTCAGAGGCTGTGTGGTTCAATGGAGGCAAACCATTATCACGTGTTTTGGGAGTGTCCCAGGCTAGAGTGGGATTCATAAAACGTTGAATTTGGTGTTTAAGGTGCAGATACTTTTTGACTTTGGGTCATGTCACAACTCTAGATACAAAGCTACTGCTGCCCTTTTAGCTGCCGGTAAAAAAGAAGAAGGATGAACCTAGTCCCGCCAACACTGGACGATTGGAAAAAATGACATACTCTTTTAGAATCCGCAAGAATAAGTTCTGCTAAATTTGGATTAAATTGATCAAATGTATATCCTTCGATCAAGCAGGTTATGTGTGGCTCCTCCAGAGTATTCTTTAATTTATATATGGTTTGTACACCTAATGTTTCTCTAGTTTATTTATATCTGTAAGCACCCAAGTTCATGTGTTTGGTTAATTTACTTTAAAATCTATGTACAAACATCTATAAGAACTGAAAAGGGACTTTGGAATGATTGTAGGACATATTTTGTGTTGACTTTGTACCTTTTCAAATAAAAAACAAAACTCTAGACATAGAACATAGAAACAAAACTCTATCATCTAATCTTAAAAGAATAATTCTGTTCACAAAGGAGGCCATTAATCACGTGATCCGATGAAGATTATGTAGGATTCATAAAGCGTATTTTTGGGGAGCTTCTTGGACAGCGGTTGAGAGCTCCTGGAGACCCCTGCGCTAACCACTCTGCCGCCGCTTCCACTAATGACATTTTTACACAAAGCGAGAGATATTTTGAGAGTGAGTTTATGTTTTTCCTCATCTCTGTGCCACATCATTTACATTTACTAAATCTGGTGTCCTGAGTTTTAAATGCGTCCGTTTTCACAAATGTGTCCAGGTCCGGTTCTCTCACGTTCCTCTCACTGCTGGAATGTTGCTGCCTCCTCTTCATCCTCTTCTTCTTCTTCTTCTTCTTCTCCGTCTCCTTCTCGGGGACTTTGGGATTGCGGCAGAGCTCGGTTGCCATGGCAGCGGGCCGTGTAGCCGAACGTGGTCCACCTGGGATTTGGGAGTCTCTTCTTCTTCTTCTTCCCCCCTCTCCACTCCACTTCTTCTTTTTCTTCTTCTTTTTACTTTCCTATTTATTCCACCTTTCCGTGTGCGCGCGCTCTGTTCCTTTGGTTTTTTTGGGCTGATCACAGTTTCTCTCACCCTCCAGGACTCGCCGCCGCACATACGTAATGAGACACATCTGCCTGAGAAGTAAATTCATGTCCGCGCCTGTATTCCCTCCCTCCTTCGACACCTCCTCGTCCTCCCCCCTCCTTCTCCCCTCGCACTTCCTCCTCTGTAGTTGTCTCTTTTTCCGAGGAGGTCCCTTGTGGCGGTGCAAATACAGCGTTGCGGGACGCGCGGCGCAGTCCCCTGAGTCCGAGGCATCCATTTCACTTTGAAACGCGCCGTGCTTCATATTCTCCTCATTTGATTTAATAACTTTAAACAGCGCAAAATGATGTGAGATACAAGAAGGACGGGGAAAAAAAACAAATATTAATAGGGGCCGGTGTTCTTTCATGCGATCTTGACGTGTCCTCTTGTTTACCTGCAGGTTTTTCTTGAAGTTCTTCCTGAAGTGTAACCAGAACTGTCTGAAGACGGCGGGGAACCCCAGGGACATGAGGAGGTTTCAGGTACGAGCCCGTATGAGAGATGTGCGCTGAATATGTGAAGGTAATCACGGAGAAAAAAAGAAAAGAAAAAAAAAATCTCAGCCAGAACCATTCCACCTCTCCACACAAACAGGAATTCTTGATTTCCTATACGCTCCTTAAACAAGCTGTATATCTTTTGAATGACCCCATAATGTACCTTACACAACAATATCCATGGTAATGTGACGCAGTGTTGCTATGACTAAAAATAAACAACTCACCTGGTATTAATATTGACAAGGGCTCGTTCAGGAGAGTCTGTGTTTGCCCCAGCGGTTCCCAAAAACAAAGAAATCAACAGAAATCAGAAAACAGAGTATTTTTATCTTCAGAAGGCACAAAAGTTTAAAAAAAAAACTAAAAATCGCATTGGTTCTTTGCATTTGGCCGGCTACTTTCGTATAAGTGTCTTGCCCAAGGACACAATGACAATATGCAATGTCGGGAGCGGGGATTGAACCACAAACCTGTACAAAAACCTTGTGGTGTAAACGAGCAAGAAGATAGATAGGTAGAGAAGCAAAACATTTAAATTAAACTTGTGGTGGAATGTAACGAAGTAAAAGTACTGAGTTACTTTACTATATCTGTACTTTACAAGGGGTACTTTTACTTTTACTTTTACTTGGAGACACACAGTACTTAAATCTAACAGATGCAGTAAAAGTCCTTTAAAAACATCAGAATAATAAAGACAGAAGACACACAGTGCTCCTAAATCTCTCACATTTAACACATTCACGAGAGAAATACTTTTACTTTTTTTACTTGCAAGTACATTTAAAAGTGAGGTGATACTTTTTCTTGAGTACATTTTTGGTTCCTTTATCTGTACTTCTACTTGAGCTGCTAAACTAAGAGTATTGTTACTTCAGTTACTCCTACAGAAGTAAAATCCAGTTAATATTCAAGGAAAAGTAAAAATATTGAGATAATTATTGTATTTCCAAACAATAAACAAAAGACCAACACAGTATAGATGTGGACAGAGTTGCCAGAAACTACAAGTATTGTAAAATAATATGACTCAAGTAGAAGTAAAAAGTATTTTGCGATAAAACTACAAGTCTTAGAAGTACAATTTATTAAAAAAGTGGCTGAAATAAATGCGACAGAGTGCAACGTTTCTCTCTGCTTCTCTGTTACTGAGTCACTTCGCAGCTAAAATAATTTTCCATTCATACTTTCAGGATCAAACAAATGCTTTATTATCCATATATAGCTCAAAATAAACTTATATTTTGATGATTGATTGATAATCCTGGAGTCATACGAGGCCCAGACAGAAAAACATCTGAAATTGAAACAATTTTTTGAGGGAATACTTGATATATTATGTATTTTATTATTTTACGGTAATACAGGTAATTGATGGGGCAAAAACACTATGAAGCAATACAGATGTGTGCTTTTACCACAGGTATTATGACATTTTTTTACAGTAATCCATAGACATTTTTGCTTAACATGGAACAAAATATTGGAAAATATTATCAAAGGTCAATGTGGAGGAAAAGTAAGGGACATTTTTAGTTTAGTTCAGTTTTATTCTGTCACAGGAGACTGACTTAAACTGTTTTTACTATTTTTATATGAGCTGGACGTTACCTGGTGTAAGACTGTTCCTCTTTGAATCGTTAATAGAGGAATATTCTTACCATAATTCGGACAATTTGTGCAGACTTCCACAAACTATTAGTAAAATGCTATAATTCAAAAAACCTGTGGCTCCTCTGTGAGGCCCTGAAATCCATCTCTGCAGCTCGGCGACGGGAGCGAGAGGTGAAAGTTAAGAATCAATAAGCAGTCTCCGAGCTGGAAAGACAAACTGAGCGTCGGTGGGAGCAGGAAACGGGTCGAGGTGTTTCAGGAAGTTGTCAGGAGTTGAGTGATTGGTTCCAGATGGAGGGGTCATGCTCCGCGACCCAGGAAGTGGTCGCTGGGGACGCTCCCGCCTCACTTCCTCTGGCGTCTTTCAGCAGCGCCGCTCCCAGCCGCGACGCTCTCTCTTTCTCTTTCTCTCTTTCTCTCCTGTGTTTGCTTTAACTCCTGAGTCCTGCTGAGAAGTTATGGGCGTTTCGGGGGTTCCCACACTGCGGGCCGCGGGTTAAAAGGGGATCACAGGAGGACAGCGGCGCGCGGATCGATAATTTACAGTTATTTTTCTTTGGCGTCTTCCACCTAAAGCATACATGCCCTCTGCTCCTGTTCGCTCAAATGTTCCTTCGCCTGAAAATGACTCCCGTGTGTTTTGTTGTCTCTCGGCGTGGAGCAGAAGATCCTGGTCCTGTTTCTAACAAGCAGTATAACACGGTTTATGATAAAGGTCATAAACATTTCATCATTTATGTTCTCAGACTGCTCCTGCTTGGAAAGAATTACCCAGAATGAATGAATGTGACTGGTTTAAGTCTGACTAAAAGGATATTTACACAACATGCTTTAAAAACCCATGTTCTGGTAATAAATGATCTATATACAGAGCTGAATACATTTATTGAACAAGAAAACATAAATATTCTTAGCAATATTTTCAAGACATTTTTAAAACAAACAAAAAAAGAAAACCAACAACAAAATGACACAATTAAATAAGTCCTTTTTTATACAAAATAACCTAAGCTCTTTATATTTGTATTTCCTCCTTCTTTGGCCGCTTTGAAACCTTTGTGTGCTCAGTTACCAACAAAAACCTGAGTATACTTCAAGATACAGTATTGTTATAAAATATTTGACCGAGAAAAAGGAGTCTGGAGCTGATGGCCAAGACAAAGTCCAGGTTTGATTCCTATAAAACACAAATGGGATCTAACAGAGTCTAAGCTTGATCGAACTAAGGAGGCTGCACAAAATATGAGGTGTTTTGGTTCCTATGTGTTAAGGGTTATTTATTTGTTTCAGTTTGTTATATATACAGTGAAGCCCGAAATTATTCATACCCCTGGTAAATTCACATGCCACTTTTTGTTCAAAAATGTTAAAAAAAAAGCTGAGAAATGTTTTTTTCTCCACACAGTGACACCTCTTGAACATCGTCTTATTATCTTTTGGGAGAAGCCTGTGTCATTTCCGCTCAAAAAAAAAAGAATTGCTGGTTGAATAAAAGTAACTTTAAGTCAGAATTTGTCAGGGGTATGAATAATTTCGGGCTTCACTAATAAACAGTATATATATGTTTATTTGTTTTTATAACTGCTGCTCTAATAAATTTGTTTTCCTAGCACAAAAAGTTGTTTTTGATTTAATAATTAATTTGCTGTATATCATAGCAGTGGTTCCCAACCTGGGGGTCAGGACCCCTACTAGGTGTCACCAAAGCTTCACAGTGGGTCGCAAGGTCCTCTTAAAGATATTAGGGAGGATTTTTTTCGACTGCTGAGAAACCAGCGACTGTTTGTCCTTTTTTGAATAACGCGCATGCGTCAGGCCCCGCCCTTCACTGTTCCTTTCCAAGGAACTCCTCCACAGCGACTGTGCACGAGCGTTGGAACACGAGTGTTTGTTTACAGCCGGCATCAGCAGAGATTCACCTAAACCTAGACCTGCATTGTTTGTTTGCGCGACCTTTGACCTAGTTCCCCACACAGACCCAGTCACATGCACAGTCCCTAAATGTGAGCACAAATATACACTCCTGCTATTGGTAGCATTAGCAAACTGACGTTGCTGTGCAGTTGAAAAGGTTCAACAGATAAAGAAAAAAGGCATTTTTTTCAAACGATAAGATAAATGTTACCTGTCCAGCAGAAACTTGGCGACCAATGCATCGTCTGAAGCCCTTTCTGTTCCTACAGCGCACGCCGTCCTTTGAAGGAATCGCCAATAACTACACGGGTTTTATTCTGCTCTTCTACAGTTTTTTACAGTTTTCTCCTCCTCCTCTGGTTCACTTCAAAAACAGTTTTCCTTTTGTGACCGCCCGGTTCACGGTTTTCCTCAGGCATTGTGCTCTTCAAAGTCAGGCTGTCTGCGCTACGATGTTAACGCCGCTAACGCGACGCTAATGTGGCGCTAATGCCGGACTACATAAACATAGTGTATACCCATGCGCAAGCACAAGAACGCGCACTATCGCCGAGACCAGGAAGATGAACGAATGAATGGCGAGTCCGTGGAACAATGGTTAACGTACTCATGACGAAAACGATTGGATGAGGTTTTTTAAGTCCCACAGAGTCCACAGTTAATATTATTATTATATTTTCTAATACACCAATTTATAAGCCTTATACAGGGCAATGAAGGTAGTTTTAATAAATATTGCAAAAAATGAATTTATAAAGATCCTCCCTAATACCTTTAAGTCAAAATTTTGGTGAAAGTTTTTTTTTGTGTAGGGATTATTGCACATATGAGAGCGATACGAAAGAAGAAAGACCACTGTTTACTGTTTAGGTTCAGTGAACATTAATAATTATAAAGTGATGTTGTAATACATTAAAATTGATTTAGTTTGGTTTATAGCTTTATTTTAGTTTCCCCGGGGAGCAGAAGGATGGGGGCCCTCGACATATCCACTTGAAAACAGGGAAAAAAAGTTGATTTATGGGTTCTTTACTGGGTATAGCTCCTCTAAACTTTGGGTACACACTGGACAGGCCGATCACTCACTCTCACTTTCAGTTTTTATTTAATTCACCTTTGCGTTCATGTCTTTATACCCACATTGACCTGGCTTTTCCTTCAGTAAATAATCTTCCTTATACCTGAGCCTAACGCGGTGGAAGCAGCACGAGACACTGATGCCGCACGTGTTCATATTGTGCTACATCTGCAACGTATTGTGCGGCCCTCTTTAAAAAAGCATACACATTTACCATTCATTATCACTTCGACAAATCCAGGACGTCAACGCTCGCCGTGGAAAAGTGAACTCTCATTAATTCTGCGTGTGTCAGGCGCGGCAGATGTGCACTGGGACACCCACACACGCTGCGGCCAGAAAATCAAATTAGGCCCTCCATATATCATGTAGTGTTTTAACGGTCCGGCCCAAAGCAAAAGAGCCTGGATCCATATGTGCGGCGCTGTAGACGGGGCCCGAGCAGCTGCGTGAAGAGAGCGAGGGGCCACCACCTGGACACCTGATGGAGCCGGTGTCATCGCCGTCGGGAGTGTTACTGAGAGTTATTGCCGTCACCGAGCCGAGAGACGCCGACCGGACGCTGATTTTTGTTTTTTTGTGTGTGCGCTCTCATCTCAGGTGGTCCTGTCCAGCACGGTGAGCGTCGACGGACATGTCCTGGCCGTGTCCGACAACATGTTCGTGCACAACAACTCCAAACATGGCCGCCGCGCTCGCAGACTGGAGCCGGGGGAGAGCGCGGAGAACCCCATCGAATACGGTGAGACGCTCAAACTCGAGTACACACACTGGGTTTTCACATATTTAAGAATCCTACATAAGGCCTCATGCTTCTACTACAAAAACAGACCTGGAGTAGTATTATAGTATATTATAGTATTATTATTATTATTATCAGTGGTGGAATTTAACAAAGTAAAAGTACTTAGTTATTTTACTTAAGTACAATTTTCATGTATCTGTACTTTGCTTGAGTAAATTTTACAAAGCGTCATTTTACTTTTACTTCATTACATTTTAAAGCAAGAATCTGCACTTTTTACTCCACTACTTTTCTGAGTTGGTTTGAAGTACAAAGTATTTTAAGTTTTGGTTTAAAATGACAATAGGCAATGTCGGTAGCGGGGATTGAACCACCAACCTGTACGACTACTTTGGTATAAATGAGCAAGAAGAGGGTAGAGAAGCAAAACATTTGACAAAACTACAGTGGTGGAATGTAACGAAGTACTTTACTTTATCTGTACTTTACAAGGGGTACTTTACTTTACGTCACTGCATTTCTGAGTTGGTTTGAAGTACAAAGTATTTTAAGTTTTGGTTTAAAATTATGTGTTTTTGTCATGGCCTCAGTACTTAAAGGGCCCATATTATGCTGTTTTTTGTGTATTTTTAATCATCAGCATCTTACCTTTTGTGGGTCAGAAAGCGAAATAAGGAAGGAAAAACCCTATTTAAGAAACTCATCATTTGACTCTGTGAGAAACGCTCAGATTAGGTCCCTGTCACTTTAAGAGCCCTCCCTCCCTGTGGCCCAGCTGCTGCCATGCCCCTTCCCATGAGCTGCTGCAACGCTGCGGGGGAGGTGTGAGCTGAACGGGACTGAGCTGTGAGGGGGGGAGGGGCGTGGTCAGGTGGAAATGGCAGACATTGGTGAAGCGAGACGTTTCTGTCTTTTCAGGACGTCGGCGTAAATAAATCGAGGATTACTCAAACATGTGTGAATGAAATTAAATAGCCGTCGTTCTGATCATTTCGGCCTTAAACCTCTGTCGCTACGAAGCTCATTTATCTATGTTAGCATCATGTTGCTAATAACCGTGCTAATTTGCCATTTTATGCTCTGTGCATTCGCCTCCATTACTAACATTAAAACTCAGTGAGATACTGCATACTTACATATATTTGACAGAAAAGTGACATTTCATTCAAAGTCATGTTCGCGCTTGTATAGGTTTGAGCTTTTTTGTAGATTTCTTGGTAACACTTCAGAACAAGTCACACTGTAAAGCATTTATTAAGCATTAGATAAGGATTAATAACCAGTTCATTCATTATTTACAAGGCATTACTTACACCATTGAGTTTTAAACATTAATTATGATAAGGGTTATTAACATTATTATTACTTCTATATCCATTAACTACTATAATTTATCACAATTTAACTATTAACTAATGATTAACTATTATAAAAATAACTAACTATTAATTAACTATAACTATGAAATTTATTGATTATTTATTATTGATAGTAACTAATTATTAATTAAATGATTGGACAGATAAGTAAAGAAATGTATGTATTTGTATGTATATGCTTATTATATTATTATTATACTGTGATAAACAGGAAGTCATCTAGGAACTGACTTTAGGGGTGGGATTTAATAAGCTGAGGTTCCTCCCACTCCCTTTCGAGCATAACACAGTAAAATTTAATAAATGTATATAATTTTGTTTATGTATCTCTAATATGTAGAGCATGCATATATTTTTTCATTTGTTTTTTGCTTTTCTTTCTCTCACGCTTGAAATAAATAAAAAAAAATGTTATTGATGTTTAACTCTGTAGTAATAAGCTCATGTAAAATGCAAAAGTGCAAAATAAATGTTAAATCAGGATGTATAAACTTCTTTATTTTGTTAATTACATATTTTTTTACACTTTATTGCTGCCTAATAGTTGTGGGTTATTCTCAAGTGTTACTGATTTATTTCAGACGCTGTGTTAACGTGCAGGGGACGTGGCTGGGGGTCAAATGTCTTAAGGAATTGTTAAAAAAAAATTAGTGTAGGCGATAAAGATGCATTTTAACTCAAAAACAGCTGCTTATTGGAAGACCACAGCAGTTGTGTGCCATCAGTTCAGATTTGGAAACATTTATTGGATAACAAGAGAGGAAAAAACTATTTTTCTTGTACAGAGAGAAAATGACATAAATTAGATTTGATATTTGGACTTTTTTGGGTTTGTTTTTGTTTTTTAAAGATATTTTGGGGCATTTTTAGGGTTTATTGATGGGACAGAGTAGAGCTGGAAATTAGGAAGAGAGCTAGAAAAGACATTGGCAAACTGTCGAAGTCCCGGACTCAAACCCCCAACGCTGAGGCAGGCTGTAGTTGCCCTGTTATCCCAAACTACTTTAGCATCTCATCCACTCTGGACCAATGTAGTTTTTTTAGTTTTTAGTTGAAGTTGGAACCCAGATGACCTTGTAAACCTTGTATTTGTGATTCAGTCAGGCTTCAGAGATTAGATTAGTGAGATATTTTAACGAACCTGAAGGAAATGGCTATTTTACAGTTGTCTACAAAGTCTTCAGTCAAGACAAGACTGCAAGACACGAGTAAGAAAAATGTGTGATTGTGTCAGTTCTGGTGAGTTTGTGCGCTGGATGGGATGGGTCCTTCACGATAACCCAAAGTTTCCAAACATCTAAATGGAAAAAAACTAAACGAGACCGAGTAGTTACGGGTCAACTGGAGATAATAAGTCAGTGTAAACACAGTTGCGCTGTCACACCTCATTTATGCTTCTCATAACATCTTTTGTGATTCCAGAGTAGACGCTGTAATGGGGACAGATTGCAGCCGCCTGTTAGCTAACGTCCAAAGTTAATCACCCTGATATATCAAACAGAAGCTGTGTCACTTCTGAGAACATTAACTGAGCTAATTTGTGCATTAATAACACGTCATAAAAGTCATGAAAATAGCACTTTTGATGTAATATTTCAGCAAGTCACGCAGCTGTAACCACAAAGTCTGATATAAACAGTGCTGGCTTTACTTCAAACGCTTAAGGGTCTCCTATTTTGCAAAATCGAGCTTTTAACCATGTTTTTATGTTGTTTTCACCTCAAAAACAGACCTGGAGTAGTATTTTGTTTCATTCACACATGTTTGAGTAATCCTGCATGATGTGCTCTTTGTTAGCATTAGCCACATTAGCTGAACCCTTTTGAAATTTAAGGCAGGGTTTTCTTTTTGTGGCTGCCGTATTTTAAAAGGGAGAGACATTTTGGAAAAACAGCGCCCTCTTTTAATTTGAGGCTGTGTGTTTTTATTTTTAGATGAACTTTAAATAGAGGAAAGTCTTTTTAAACAGAAGGTTTTTTGAATTTGTGACATGCTTTTTTATTTTGAGGAGCGTTTTTTTAATTACTTTTTTTTTTTTTTGATCAGTGAGGGTTTTTTTAAGCTTTTTAAAAACTGAGACATGGCTTTATTTTAATGGACTCTTTTTCATTTTAAGAGGTGAGTTTCTTAAAGTTACACTATGTAAGATTCCCGGTCTTGCGCCTCTAGAGGCCACAGGTGCCACTGCACCTTAGCAAAATGTAAACACTAGGGCCCCTCCTCCTTCTGAAACTGTGTGAGCGTGCGTCTATTTCCATCATTGTTTCAACTTTAGTTGACCTGCTGCTACCTTTGGAAGTTTGGACTGGATCTTCTATAGAGTTAGCGCTAGCGTTAGCTTATCAACAAATATCGCGCAATGGTCGCAGTAAAAACAACTAATAACTGTATGAAAAAGCACGTTCTAAAGAAAAAATAAAGAGGCTAATTTACCTGTCCAACAATAAAGAAGCAAAAACGTGATCTGATTTGCAGCCTTCTCTGTCTCTCATCTGACGCCAGCGAGCAAAAGTCTGTCCGATGTTGACTCTTGTCTGCGATCTGGTGCGGTCCCTTTCACATTTTCTTTTTCTTGCCTCGTCCAACATTGTCTTCATCTTCTTGTGTCCTTCGGCCCTGACGAACTGGCGAAAATAACAACGCTAAAAGTAGCTTCCTGGTTATACCTGCGCCTCAAGTCGTTCCCTGTCACGTGACTCTTCCTGAACAGCGGAGCGCTCCCGGCCAAGTTGCGAGGGTGGTTTCTCAGTACAGAAGCCCCGCTCGGAGCAACAGATCGCGCCTCAGGCCTTATAATCGCTCAAAAAATCACAAAAACAAGTCAGTATGCCCCACATATTTAGGAGAAAAGTTACACAGTGTAACTTTAAAAAACTTCCTCTGCTTTTATTTTTCTAGTGAACGAAAACTATTTTGATGAGCCTTCTTTTTTAATATAGACATTTATTTTCATTTTCTGTATATTCTTTTATAAATTTCTAAGGTTGGGTGTATTTTTAAGACAAGATTTAAAAAAAAAAAACTACCTCTGCTTTTATTTTGTAATGGACAAAAACAACAAAAACAGCCACTGTAAGTAAAAGCTTGGTTTTGACTTAAACTTTATTTGATCTTTTCTAGCAACCCCATGCATCAAAGCCATCAGTCCGAGCGAGGGCTGGACCACAGGGGGCGCCATGGTCATCGTCATCGGGGAGAACTTCTTTGACGGGCTCCAGGTGGTTTTCGGCAGCATGCTGGTGTGGAGCGAGGTGCGGCTCTTCTTATTTCCAGCGATAAACGATTCGAGTCATTTTTAGCCTAAATGTTTACAAGGCGCGAGGAAATGTTTACGTGTCGTTCCGTGTCGTTGTCCCAGCTGATCACGCCGCACGCCATCCGGGTGCAGACGCCCCCTCGGCACATCCCGGGGGTCGTGGAGGTCACGCTGTCGTACAAGTCCAAACAGTTCTGCAAAGGCGCTCCGGGACGCTTCATCTACACAGGTGAGAGTTTGCAAGTAATGTTTTTTTGTTTTTTGCTTTTGTTGTGTGAAAATAAAAGTTTATAGAGCAGATTTAAATTGTGCTGTAACTGGCCAAATGCATGTTGGTAAAAAGGTCAGAGTAGTTTCCTGTTTGAGGCCCAAACACTCCTGGGACAGTAGACTCAGGCCCCCGTTAACCTTGAAATCATCTCAGCTTCCTCTGTGATGATACAAAAGTCTTCTTGCTGGAATAAGACAAAAGTGGACGAAGTTTATTGCGAAGATTCACAACAAACGGGGTTCAGGCACCAATCAACTCAGAAATCCCCCGATCTCCTAAGAACACAGCATCTTTTATCATTTTTGCTAACACAAATTTTAATATGGCCTTGAAAATAATGTTATTTATCGTCTAGACCAGCCATTCCCAGAGTCAGGAGCGTCACGGCACGGCTTCCTTAAATTTACCAAAATCCCACACAGACTTCCCTCGATCCTAAAATTTATTTTCATATTTTTTTCATATATTTCTATAAAAAACATTAGAAACGACACTGACTATTGGCTAAAAAGTGTTTTAAAGTTATAGTTTTAAACAAATACACTGTAAAAATAAAATAAAATGCTGCAAAAACTCAAGGCAAAGGATCCCTCAAGATTTTTGGGGCCAATTCAAAATCTCACGTTTTCCACACTTTCACTTAATTTGATGTTCATATGTCTAAAAACTTTTCTAATTTTAAGTTATTCTTTTGTTAAATGTAATATATTTAGTTTTTATTATTATCAATAATACTTTTTCTGAACAGTGGAGTCAGTTGGCTGTAAGATGAGCTGGAAAAAATAAAGATAGTGAGTGAAACTTAAAATTTCAAGTTTTAGATGTATGAACGTTAAATTTGGTGAGTAAAAAAACATTAGTTGTTGAAAACTTGAGATTTTGAGTTGATCACCAAAACTCAAAAATCTTGAGGAATCCTGTTGCCTTGAGCTTTTGCAGCATTGTTTTTTACAGTGCATTTCAAACTCAATTTTTCTTTTTATGTACTTAATATAGACAGCCTCTGGGGGCCCCTCTGCAGTACCTTCGTGGACCCCCAGGGGGCCCCGGACCCCACTTTGAGAACCACTGGTCTAGACAGTTGCTACTCAAATTTTTACTCGTAAACATCCATATTGGTTCTTCCCACTGGACTAGTTTTTTTATGTGACTTAAATGTTAAAATAATGAATATAAATGAGTGTTGTAATAATAAGTAAGCATAAGCAAATTGCATAATAAAAGTAAATAAAATCAGAAACCAAAAAGTACGATTGTAATAAAAACTGTGTGTATAATTGATACATTTTAAGGTTACTCATAACTTCATAACTTTCATCATTACTTTCTAAAATTAACCTCATTACTTTTTTGGGTTTGTTTTAGCTTTGAATGAGCCGACCATAGATTACGGCTTCCAGCGTCTACAGAAAGTTATTCCACGGCATCCTGGAGATCCAGAAAAACTCGCCAAGGTAAGGTTTTCAGAATGCACTGTAGATTTCATGATAAAAATCTGTAAAATCTCAACAGTAAAAGACCGTAACTGATATATTGGTAAAATACTGTTTTGGTTATGGTAATTAACTGTAATATTAAAAATAAGGCAAAATTGTATTTTTTATTTTTATTTTTTGTAATTTATACAGTATAACACTGTTAAAATAATTGAAGTCCTGTGTTTATTACAGTTTAACACCTTTTTAAAAGATAATAACTTTAAATTTTACAGTAAATAATAATAAAAACTCAAGTCAAAAACTGTAAAAACAACATTTGTGTACAGTGTGGGCACTTTTTTAATTTAAGTCTATACATCCACATATCATACTTTAAGTTGTAAAAAGTGCACTGAAATTTCTTAAAGCTGACTAATAGTTTCAAAAAAATGTGCCACAAAAAATGTGATGTGCATTTTTGTTTATAACGAAACTTTGTAAGCATTAAGTAAATATCGTGATGGTATTTTGCACATCATACGATTTTAATATTTTTCATACGTTTGTTCTTAAATGAATCATGCTTACAGTGTAATTTACAGCCCAGAATGAAAATAATCCATTACATTTTCTGAAGTATACTTTCTCAGAAAAATAAAGAGATGTCTGGCAGTGGGAAAGGAAACAAACAAAAAACAAAAAAAAAAAACTAAACAAAAAAAAAACAAAAAAAAAACAAAAAAAAAAAGGAGAAAGAAGAGAGTAGTAAGCAAGAATTGTATAATACAGAAGATAATTTGGCTCAGAGCAGAAATTGAAATATAAAATGTTTAAAAATTGTCTACGTTTCATATTTTTTTAAATGTTGGATATTTAATTTTTATTTTTTGTGCCAGTATTCTTTAAGTTTTTTTGCAAAATACAGACAAAACATGACATACATATTAACATTAACTTACACAAAAACCACGAGGGGGAATCAAAGAAGAGAAATGAACAACAAAAAATACAAATATATATATATATATATATATATATATATATATATATATATATATATATATATATATATATATATATATATATATATATATAGTTATATATACACACAAAATACAGGTAATGTAATGATAGATTTGTTATTATATGAGGGTTACAAACGCAGGTTGGGCCCCATGTGAATTTTTCTTAGGGCCCCAGGAGACTCTAGCAGTGCCCAGATACCTATTTTTACACTGGGCTCCATGGAAAACATATTCTTCAGTGCATGAGAGTTTTTAGCTGCAGTACCACAATTGGCCACTCATTGAAATATGGCAGATTAATAAAAACATGTGTGCTGTATTTATATTTTGACATAATGTTGTTTTTCTTAACAGGAAATCCTTTTAAAGAGGGCAGCAGACCTCGTGGAGGCTTTATATGGAAACCCACACAGTAACCAGGTAAAAAAAATACTGCACATCTCTAGCTTCAGTTGACCTTTGACCTATATGACGTCATTTATTCTGAGCAGGGGCGGATCTAGAGACAAAATCACAGGGTTGCAAGGAGGATCATGGGTAATTTAGGGTTGGCAAACAGTAGAACACATTATATCTACTGCTAATGTTTGAACAACATAGGATCATTGAAAAAAGCACTATTTTGTTGCTTATAAAACAGAGCATAGGACAGGTTACACTCATTTAATTAACTTCATTTTCAACAGGCTTTGTACAATTTAAAAAGCTTTGTCCATTACAGCTGAATGCAATAATTAACATGTTATTCAGCAAAACGTCTCAAACATGTCCATAGCTAAAGCTTTAGTGTTTTTATATTCAATACTGAGTAAAGACAAACTTTATAAGACTGCTCTCAGTCATAATGGTGCTTAAATAACAGACTACCTTATTTTCCAGACTATAAGTCGCTCCGGAGTATAAGTCGCATCGGTCAAAAAATGCGTCATGAAGAGGAAAAAAACAGATATAAGTGGCACTGGACTATAAGTCGCATTTATTTAAAAGAGATTTCACAAAATCCAAGACCAAGAACAAACATTTAGTCTGGAAAGGCAAGTTATTCAACTACACAACAGCACACAGAACAACAGGCTGAACAGGTGTCCAGTATGTTAACGTAACACACTAACAGTTATTCAGCTACACAACAGCATAAAGAACAAACCTGGGAGGCTGAAGCGGATAGATTAACAAAACAAGCCAACGACTCTGAAGAAAGTTACTGGTAAAGAAATTCCCCAAGCTCTCCATCTTATTCTATATCACTATTGTAGTCGTCACAAGTCTAGAGCGCCCTCTCGCGGCTGTAGATGGTAATGTTTACTCCTTAGTTCATGTTAAATTTGATATATAAGTCGCACCTGACTATAAGTCGCAGGGCCAGCGAAACTATGAAGTCGCACTTTTTAATCTATAGAGAAAAACTCGCACTACCCACAGGTAAGACAACTGCTGTTTTGCAGATCCGTAACAAGTCATACAACACATCCTGATGTTTGTCCAGAATCTGAGTACCGCATTTTCTAGACTATAAGTCGCTCCGGAGTATAAGTCGCACTAGCCAAAAAATGCATAATGAAGAAGAAAAAAAAAACGTATATAAGTTGCACTGGACTATAAGTCGCATTTTTGGGGGGAAATTTATTTTACAAAATCCAACACCACTAACCCTAACAGACATTTCATGTTGAAAGGCAAGTTATAGTAATAATAGAATAGAGAACAACAGGCTGAATAGGTGTGTGGTTTGCTAACGTAACA
This sequence comes from Bostrychus sinensis, assembly GCA_020698575.1. Classification (NCBI taxonomy): domain Eukaryota; kingdom Metazoa; phylum Chordata; class Actinopteri; order Gobiiformes; family Eleotridae; genus Bostrychus; species Bostrychus sinensis. The sequence continues at coordinate 6,649,408 of CM036249.1, read as the reverse complement.
CTTTGATGGTTATTCAGCTACATGAAGCATAAACAACGAACTGAATAGGTGTCTCGTATGTTAACGTAATATATTAACAGTTATTCACATAACTATAGCATAAAGAACATAATATAACAAGTTCACCAAACTCACAATCTCACTCCTAATCACTAAATCCTTTAAATTCTTCATCCTCGGTGTCGCTTCTGAACAACTCCGCCAACTCCGGAGGTAGACGAAGCGCCGCTTCCTCCTCTGCGTGGCTGTCGTCAGACTCAGCATCAGTTCCATTTCCAATTATTCCGCTCTTTCTCAGTTGTCTTTATAGCCTAAGTTGTTAGGGCAGCAGTTGTTTCATTGTTGTTTATTCTTAGTCATTAAAGAACTTTTCTTGTATGAAGTTTATCTTTAAATATTTGAAATATTTGAAAATACTCAAAACTCAGAGTTTTCGTCATAAATGTCTGACCCATGACAAAATGTGTATTTTCACGTCTGCCTTTTCCAGGTAGGGTGGCATCTGGGGTGGCAAGAACCCTTTCAGTGGTGTCAGCTGCTCCCCTGTGCCACCCCTCTAGATCCGCCCCTGGTTCTGAGGTTTTTCAAGGAAAATTGTCAAAAATCAGTAGGGTAGTACATCTAGTTATCACAAAAAATAATTTCAGGACAGAGATACCCACATTATTTTGTTTTTATTTTATTCAACAAAGCTTTGAAGACACGCAACCTCCTCTGTGATCTAGTTTTTCAAGGGAAACTTTTCATCTCAGTGATTGTTTCTTGTCAGGACAGGCTTAGTTAACTCCTGATCTCCTCACAGGACATGTTGCTGAAGCGTGCGGCAGACATCGCCGAGGCCCTGTACAGCGTCCCGCGCCCTCACAGCCAGCTCCAGGCCCTCCCCAGCTCCCCGGCCCACGGCAGCGTCATGGGCCTGGGCTCGTACCCGTCCCAACTGGGAGTTATCGGAGACCCGGGACAGAGCAGCCAAGGTACGCGGCGCCGGACAACTCCTGCTACAGCTCGTTACTCTCAGCGCAGCCTCTCAGTCTAACCTTTACCGTCCCGCACAGGGTACATCCGAAACTCCAGCAGCCTGTCCCCGCGAGGATACCCCTCGGCCTCCACCCCGCAGCAGTCCAGCTACGGCAGCAGCGGCGGGATGACGGGAGGATACGGGACAGTCCCCATGACCAGCCTCGGTGTGCCAGGGTCTCCGGGGTTTAACAGCGCTTCCCCCACAGGCTCCCCCTACAGTAAGTGTTCAGCTCTGGGCCGTTTTATGTCAGGGTCTAGTTTTCAACGTTGCAGCCTAAATTGGTGCAGGAAAGTGGCTAAAATCAGGAGCGTTTTTAGGATATTTAAAGTTTCACCTGCACTATTCATGCCCTCTATAAAAGATGCCAGACATTTTATTTTTGGCCTGGACCAGAGGTGTAGCACAAAATTATGGGCCCTTTGTACAAACCATCTCGGTGGGCCCCCAGGTTCATTTGATCAGTATTTCTCAAGCATATTCCAGGCTTTTTGAGGGCCCCTCCCTGCTTTGGGCCCTGGGTTAACGGTACCCTTTACCCCCCCAGTCCTACGCCCCTGCCCTGGACCCCACTTTGGGAACCACTGCTGTAATGTTTTTATAGAAATCTATGAGGAATAACATGACTCTTAACATTGACATGAGTTTTTTAAATAGTTATGTCTTGTTTTGGGCCCTGCGTGGGACTTTCCTTTTTTTTTTACGAACTGATGATACTGAGTGGGAGAACACAGCAGTTTGTTTAAATGTGTATTTCCACTTTGTTTGCCATAAAATGACAACTATTTTGTTGGTATTTTTTCCAGAATATTTTCTAAAAACCCACCAAATATTTTGAAAAGCAGCCCAAATTTTATAAACCAGCCCAATACTATTTTTTCCAGCCCATGGCCCAAAGAAGCCCAATCTGGCAACACTGCATGTTTCTGATGTGAAAGCAACTCTATGTCCTACTTATTTTAGAGATCTCACGTTAAACATTCATAAAACATTTAAAACCACTTTAAATATTAGGCATTAAGCCGTGTGGGGGTGGTCCATGTTCTTCAGTAAAGCATCCATCTGGCAGTTTTAAAATGGTAAAACCTGTAATCTGAAACCTGAAACCTAGTACCCACGAGGCAGTTTGGGATCACTTGAATCGGTGTAAACTTGCTCTAACTCTTGTCCCCCACCTCCTTCCTCCACAGTCATGCCCTCCAGTCCCACCGTCCCGGGCGGCTCCGGCTCCTCGTCCTCCCTCCTGCCCTTCTCCTCCTTCCCGTCTGCCGCCAAACAGAAGAGCGCTTTTGCCCCCGTGCTCCGGCCCCAGGGCTCCCCCTCTCCGGCCTGCCCCGCCTCGGGGGGCAACAGCTTCAGAGGTAGCCACCCGACTCACTATCTGACCCCGCTGTCCGAACTCACCAACGCAGTCTAGGCCTTCCTCTTCCTCTTCTTCCTCCTCTTCTCCTCCTGCTGACTAACCCCTCCAAACTCCGAGCTTTGACTGGACAAGAGAGAGACACAGAGAGAGTTTTGCTGGATGTACAATTCAAGTTCAACGGTAGAGTTATAGATTTTGTATATTTTTTCCCTCCAGCGATGACGGGCCTGGTCGTTCCCCCGATGTAAACAAAGCTGAAACCGGGACCGCTGCTTCACTTCAGCCTTTTCTTTGGCACAAAAATGAAGCAAGGAGGACGGAAAATAGATGGCTAGCCGCTACAAAACCTTGCCTCCTAAGCCCTAACCACTTCTGAAGCTCGTTTCTGGGTGAACAGGGACGAGCTATGAACAAGTCCAAAGAGCAGCAGGAGCTCGAGAAGCAAAGGACGCCATTTTGCTTTTTAAATAAACAATGTACGTTAGCTAACAGCGCTAACGGCTAACAGCACCGGAATGGACCAGACGACTGTGTTTGACCTGAAGCATTTGGAAACACACCATTTAACCTCATTTTGAAAAGCTTGTTAGCTAACAGCAAAGAGCTAACAGCTAACGGCTAACTGCTAACGGACTGGACCATGCTACTGTGCTTGTCCGCCATTTTGTGTATGAAAGAAAACAAAAAACAAAACAAAACAAAACAGGGGACACCTTTTCACCTCAAACTCTGTGGATTACTTTCATTCTGGTCGTTTCAATGCCACTTTTTGGCGAGAGACTTGGCACCGGGACGGCACTGTCGGCGGCGTTAGCAGGGTGCTAAATGCTAAATGACACTTGACGGCATGTGTGTAGACTGTCTGTGTGAGCTAGCCAGAGATTTTTTTGTAGTAGAATTTTTTGAAGACATTCCGGAAAAATATAGACTGTTTTTGTTTTTGTTTTTATATATAAATGTTTTTGTTCAGCTCTTTAAGGTTTTACAAGGGAAACACTCTTTGTCTCAAGGGTTAAATGAATTCATATATTGATTTATTTAAGAAGCAATTTAACTTATTATTATTATTATTATTATAGTTAGTTTAGGCGATAATATAAACATGTTTTTAATGAATTTTTGCAATTATTATGAAATGAAGGAATCTCAACAATGCCATTATAATTTATGTTTTTTATATTTTTGTTCGTTTTGTTTTCCTAGAGGCCATAAATTGGACATTTTGTATTCGAAACTCACTGTCCTAGCTTTATCTTTGTGACATTGTGGCACTGGTTATGTTATCGGATGCTGCAAATTTGCTTGGATGTGGTGCGGTGATGCAGATTTCTCCAGCCTAAGAACAGTTTCTATGCAGTACAGTAAACTCACAAAGCACAAACCGAAGAGAACGGGGGTGTGTATTTTAGGCGAGCGTTTAACCGCGTCCCGCCGTTCTCGCTCGCTGGTTTCTGTCACCGGGATTACGCTCAGGATGTGGAGACAAAGAATGCCGCAAAATCATCAGTGTTGTGTTAACTCTGTGGGTGGAAAATGGACAGAAATTAAAAATATTGTGATGTGAACGAAGATATTTGGATACATGTTTTAAAAGAGCAAAAGTTCAGTTCAGTTTTATTTTATATTAGGAAGAAATACAAGTGCTATACGGTAAAAATGCATCTAAATCAATTCATACACTAAACCAGGACTGAACTAGGACTAAACCAGGATTAAACTAGGACTAAACTGGAACTAAACCAGGTTTAAACCAGGTTTAAACCAGGATAAAATCAGGACTATACCAGGTCTAAAACAAGACTTAACCAGAACTAAACCAGGATAAAATCAGGACTATACCAGGTCTAAAACAAGACTTAACCAGAACTAAACCAGGATAAAATCAGGACTATACCAGGTCTAAAACAAGACTTAACCAGAACTAAACCAGGATAAAATCAGGACTAGAAGAGAACTAGACAAGGACTAAACCAGGTCATAACCAGGACTAGACCTGGACTAAACCAGGATTAAACCATGTCTAAACTGGAACTAAAGCAGGATTAACCAAGGTCTAAACCAGGATAAAATCAGGACTAGACGAGAACTAGACAAGGACTAAACCAGGTCCAAACCAGGTCTAAAACAGGACTAAACTTGAACTAAACCAGAATTAAACTAGGACTCAACCAGTTCTAAACTATGTCTAAACTGGAACTAAACCAGGAATACACTAGGTCTAAACCAGGATAAAATCAGGACTAGACGAGAGCTAGACCAAGACTAGAACAGGCCTAAACCAGGGCTTAACCAGGATTACAATGGTACTAAACTAGAACTAAACCAGGATTAAACAAGGACTCAACTGGTTCTAAATCATGTCTAAACTGGAACTAAACCAGGATTAACCAAGGTTTAAACCAAGATAAAGTCAGCACTATAACAGGTCTAAAACAAGACTTAACCAGGACTAAACCAGGACTAGACTATAACTAAACCAGGATAAAATCAGGACTAGATGAGAACTAGACAAGGACTAAACCAGGTCTAAACTAAGACTAAACCAGGACTAAAACACTGCCTGCTGGACGTGACGTAACCCCGCAGAGTTGATTTAACACCAGTGATTTTCAGCGTTACATGACTTTGGAGACATTTTGTTGTTACACTTGTGTTAATTTTATTTATTTAAAACATTAGCAATTTTAATATTATGTTTTTAAAGCCATCTTTCCTTAAAGCAGTACATAATGTGATTTGTATATCTCAAGTTGTAATTATATTTTGTGCTCTGAATAAAACCAATGCAAAACAATCCTTCTGTTCTTGTGTGTGTTCTTCCATTAGAAATGTATTCAGTATTACTGCATCCTATCATTTTCACAATATTTCAAAAGTTAATTAAAACGAGGAAAGAGATGTTTTTGGATAAAAGGTGGCAGAGCTTAAAGTGACCATATTATGCTTTTTTCAGGCCTTTTTAATAAATATATAGATTATAAATAGTTTTAGACACCTTTGCATTAATACTTCAGGTTTTATAACTTAAAAAATAATGTATATGTATGGAAAACTGTTACTTTTGAGCATAAAATGGTTATTTAGCATGGCTGTTTTAGCAGTTGCCTCCTACATTCAGAGTTTCATGGCATTAATCATCTTGGTTTGTGTGAATTAACATAAAGAAAATAATATAAATGTACTTTTCCACTGTATTTCTGTAACATACTGTCCATTAGAACCAAAAAATAAAAATGTGGCCTTTAGTTTATGTAGCACTAGTTGCTGCACTGTGGAAAGAAGGACCCGGCTTCGAACCCCAGACCTCTCTGTGAGGAGTTTGCATGTTCTCCCTGTGTCTGGGTGGCTTCTAACGCTGAGTAATGCTGTGACACTTTATATTTTGTTCTGTCAGTGTCTCTATTTTTCATCAGATTTGATTGTTTTATTATGATTTAAATAGATTTTATTGGAAAGCACTTTGGTCACCTTGAGTCCTGTAAAGGGCCAAAGAAATAAATGATTATTGATTGATTTGACGCCCAAGGTAAACGATCCTCAGAGGAGCGGCCAAACCAACGCGAAAATACAACACCTTACACTCCAGCCTGAAATTAAACAAGAGAACTGTAGCGTTTACTGCTCGGTGCATTTTACCGTCACAAAGGGAGGCACATTAAAGACCCACTAATTCAGAAATATTAATTTTAATAAAAAAATCACTTTAATCTGTGTCTTGAAATCTAACGTTGTGTTCAGTGTAAAATAAGAACAAAATAAGTTGTGCCCCATATAACAGGGAGGTTAGGCCTAGGGCAGCAGTAGCTCAGACGGCAGAGACGTTTGCCCACAAACCCAAAGGTTGTGGGCCCTGGGGCAGCTGTGGAGCCACACAGCTGTGATGAGAAGCTCATCACATCTGAGTGTGACTGAAAACAGAAGAAGTAATGGACTTTTGTAATTAGTGCTTTGAAAAGCACAGTATAAATCTAATCTATTATTATTATTATTATTATTATTATTATTATTATTAGTCTTTATCAGCTACATATTAAATAAATGATGTGGATCATTACACATTAATTAATTTTAAGTTTAGTTAAATGTGTATTTTCTGAAATAAAGTCCATAAATCTGATAAAATGTTATAGGGCCAGTCGTAAAAATAAGCGCTTTTCAGCTTAATTTGTGATAAAAGTGCAGGAGTTTCTAAAGAGTTCAGGTTAATCCAGACTTAAACCAGCTGTGGAGCAGGCTCAGCTGCAGAATCAGTTTCCACGGTGACTGAGCGAGACCCAGGGTGAGCCTGTTCTATGGAACAGAAATGATAACAAAATAAACCAGACCTATCTAAATAAGCCTAGTTTATGGAGTTAGCTAGTTTTTTGGCTCAGATCTGTAGCAGAGTCTCCGGGCGCTGCACTGCGGTCGCCCTCTGCTCCTGACAGGACGTCCTGGCAGCGCTGAAGGATGGGTCAATAGCAGAGAACAAATTTCCCTACAGGGGACAATAAAACACACCTTGCCTTACCTTGTTCCCATAAATAAAACAGCCTAAATTAATTGCTAATGTTCTCTACCCTGGCACTGACATTACACACATGCAGTGTTATTGGCTGCCAGTTACTGTAACCATCTTTTTGATAACTAACTTAACATTTTTGGCGGCTAATGCTCAGTTGTCCATCAGAATCATATGTTATTTATTTATTTGTGTTTTTTTTGTTTGTTTGTTTTGTTTTCAATGTGTTATTTTACACAATGCTTTGATGTATTTGGGAAAGGAAAACCAGAACACTACACTCATTGCTCTAAACTTTACTGTTTACACCGCCTATAAAAATATTCACCTCCTTAGCTTTTTTCCTTTATTGTTGCCTTACAACCAGGAATTTAAATGGATCATTGAGAGGTTCATGTCAGTCACATTACATCACACGACATCAACTATGAAGATGGAAAATATTTTTTTATTGTGACACAACCAAGAAATATGACAGAAAAACAGAAACCTTGAGTGTGCAAAAGTATTCATCCCCTTTTTAAAAAGGCTCCTAAATGAGACCCGGTGTTACTCAGCCTCAGAAGTCAGAAATAGCTAGATAAGGTCGGCCTGACTTCAACTGTCATTATGCCACAAAACACAATTTAATTCATCATTACAACATGTAAAAGATAAGAAACAACAGCAAACCTGCCTAAAGAGGACCATCTAAAACTCACAAACCGGGCAAGGAGTGCATTCATCAGAGAGGCAACAATAAGACCACAGGTGACTCTGAAAGATCTGCAGAGCTCCACAGCAGAGACTGTTGTATCTGTCCCAGGACCACTCTGAACCATACACTCCACAGAGCTGGGCTGTGTGGAGGATGGGCCACTGCTCACCAAACACGAGAAGGTCCTCTGTCCAGATACAGTTAAAATGAGCCATCAATGAAAGATGCTCTGTGTAACACAAACCCAACACCTGACTGTGGCCCCTGACTGTGGCCCCTCGCTAAAGGCCTCCATACATCAAGGCGACGATCGCCCATCTGAAGCCATCTTTACGGTTCTTCCACGTCACTCATTTCCGTCCTTTTGATCTGTATGCGCCGTCTGCCCCCATCGCTCCAGGACGGAGGCCGTCTGACCAGTTTTCTGCCGATTGGCCTTGTTGTTGTTGAATCGGCGTCTTTGGTCTTTGGCACAAAGCGCTCTGATAGACCTAGCACTACAGCTGCCGCGCCAATCAGCTCACGGGTATTTTAGCGGAAGTGACGGAGTGACGAGAGGTGACAAACGATGTGGCAGCGTACTGTCACCATTTTTGCATTCTTCTCAATTCCGTGCGGAAAGTTATCTTCTTCAGTAACAGAGCAGCGGCATCTAATCCACACAAAACAATGTCCAAACCGGCCATGATCACGCTTCTGTAATGTTCAGACAAGCTGAGAACAGTGGCAGACCATGCAGATGTACTCCACAAACACTGTGTCACTTCCGTTGATCTTTGTTCACTGGCTAGCGCCATCTGCCGCTTTTGGGGGGTAATTACATCACACGCATGCGCAAGACACGGTCTTTAGGTCGGTTGTCGCTTCGGTGAATGAAGAGAGAAAAAGGTCATGTGACGTGAGGAAACGGGAGGGAACGAGAGGAGACGAGAAGAGACGAACTGTCGCTCCGTCTTATCGGTGGCAGTCTGGGAGTCACCTTGGTGTATCTAGGCCTTAAAGTGAAGCCTGTGGGGATATTTGTCATTGGCAGGGACTGGGAAACTGCTCAGAACTGAAGGAATGAAGGATGGAGCTAAACACAGGACAATTATGAAAGAAAACCACTCAAACAATGCTGTACAATGCATCCAACCTGAAGGAGCTGGAGCTGTTGAAGAATGAGCACAAATCCCAGTGATTTTATGAACCAAGCTCATAAACACTTATCCCAGAAAAGTTGGAGCTGAAAGTCCTTCAGAAGGAGGTTCTACAGAGGACTAACCTGAGGGGGTACATACTAGGGCTGCACCATATGGAGAAAACATGTGATATTCAATAACTATGTTGAAAATTGTGATAACGATATTACTGTGATATTTGAAAATAGAGCTACTTTTTGAACATAGTAAGTTAAATTCACTACATTTCACAAAAATGTAAGTTCCTGTATTTACAAGTCAAAACAGCCACAAAATCAAAACTTAACACAGACTAAACCAGGAATAAAACAAGGCTAAGCTGTGACTAAATTAATTAAATTACCACTAAAACTGGACTTTTTAAACATTTTTATTTAGTCACAACACATGTTCTTTTAAGGCTCTGGTGGAAAATGATTCTTCAGTGTAAATCTCTGTCAGATGGAAGACCACAGCGTTATTGTGATATATTTAGATTCTTGTGATATGGATATTGCGTTTGTTGATATTGCGATAACGATAATTTTGCGATATATTGTGCAGCCCTAGTAAATACTTTTGTGCACTCAAGTTTTCTGTTTTTTGCTTTACAATAAAAATGTTTTCGCATATTCATAGTTGTTTTCTTGTGATGTAATGTGACTGACATGAACCTCTCTATGATCCATTTAAATTCCTGGTTGTAAGGCAACAATAAAGGAAAAACGCTAAGGTGATGAAGAAGTCAGATACCTGTATGTCTGATATTTTGTGCTCTGAATAAAAACCCATGTATTATTTCCTCTTGAGCTCGTTCTTGCCTGGATATCGCTGCGTCTCTCTCTCTCCGCCTGTGTTTTTACCTGCCACAGTCTTTTGTACACACAGCTGATGAGGCGCGGCGTCTTAATTGTGATGCGAGCGTTAAAGACTGAGCAGAGCATGTCAAAGATAAACAACATGGCTGCCGCTCTCAGCTCTCTCTCCCTCTCTCTCCTCTTCCCTGTGTGCAGCGGGCCCCTGGGGGACTCCTGTGTCTCTCTGCTGCTCTTAAAGGCAGCACCGCGCTCTCGTCTTTTTATTTTTTTACGTATTGAGCCTTTGTTTGGTGCCGTTTGCTCCCCTCTTGTGTCTCCTGCACTCCTGAAATGGCCCTCTCTGTTAATGTAATTAGCAGTGGTAAAGAAGGCCGCTTAATTAGCCACTCTGTTTTGATCGGGTAATTAATGTTGTGCCAGGAAACGGCAACTGTTTCATTAACATAGCGCTCGGAGCTGTGAGGGGGCAGGGAGCGCCCGGTGGAATGTATCTGTGTCGTATCTGCAGAGATGTGTTGGACTCAGAAACAGCTCGTCACATTTGGAGACGAGATGCTTTAAAATATGAGGAGAGATTTATTATGGAGCAGAGTTCAGGCCTCAGCAGCTGAAGCTAAATTTATGAAGCAAGGTCTTTAATCTCTGTTGGGTGCAGCTCATTTCTAGCTTACCGTATTTTCCGCACTATAAGGCGCATCGGATTATAAGGCGCACCTTCAATGAATGGCCTATTTTAAAATTTTCATATATAGGGCGCACTGCATTATAAGGCGCATCCACTAGATGAGCGCTAAAGGGAATGTCAATAAAACAGTCAGATAAGTCAGTCAGTCAAACTTTATTAATAGAATACAAACCAGCGTTCTTACAACTCCGTTCACTCCCAAAACAAGTTAGTGCATTCACAATACGGTAGCGTACGTACAGGTAGCTCTTATTTGCACCGCCCTCGTTGAAAACAATGTATTTCCAACTCCATTTGTCACAGTTCAAAGCTACATGAACAGCGTTCGAGCGCTCAGTTTTCTGTCCCCTCAATGTCGCAACTCTTCTACTGAGATGGAGCAAAGGCCGCGCCTCCTTGTTCTTTTGCAGCAGGATCCATAAACACGCCTATGGCACACATGAACAGCTGGGACTGGAATTCTCCTTTATCGTTTTTACCGCTGTCACTTCGGCGACGCCCCCTGAATACGGTAGCCATAATTAACCAACACTGATCCATATATAAGGCGCATCGGATTATAAGGCGCACTGTCGGTTTTTGAGAAAATTAAAGGCTTTTAGGTGCATTACAATTACATCTTCAGCTAAATGTGTTATTGTTTAAATGTCCATCCTTTCTCTTTTTGACTGTGGGGATATAATCTATCGTCATAACTCTGCTATTTGTTTTGTTACAACTTTCCCCTTCAGGACACATCACTGTCTGCTTTATTCTCAGTTCAATGCAAACTCGTCGCAACATCCACAGCTCATGTTTGTATAAAACTATGTTAGGTCGCACTCCTCCCGATCTAAACCAAATCCCCTGGAGGTCTAACACTTCATCCTCACAGCTTTTCAAACTAAAATTGACAAAACAAAGTCTTCTTTTGGCCTTCTGTATTTTCATTTTGCTGCTGCAGATGATTGGAACTTATATCAACATGTATGATCTCACTTTCTGCCTTTAAAACCAGAGTAAATGACATTTTTAAGAACTCGTGTAAATGTTTTACTAATGAACAAAAGTTTAATGTCTTCTTGTGTTTGTGTAAATGTTATATTTGCTCCCCTCTTCCTTTTTACCTGAAAGTGTTCTCAGCTCCTCCAGGTCAACACTGTGAATAAGAATTTGTTCTTAATTTACTACCTGGTAAAATTAAAGTTAAATGAAATGAAATGAATTGGAGCTTTGTGAACTTTAAAGGTTCCATATTCTGCTTTTTTCAGGCTTTTTGAAATAGTTTTGGACACTTTTGTATTAGTATTTCACACTTTATAACTTAAAATAATGTACTTTGTAGTTGTCTGTCGCCCCCTGCTGGCAACGCTGGGGACTGGACACAACATAAAATTTAGCACAGCTATTAGCGACATGATGCTAAAAGGTAGATAAATGAGCTGGTTTAAGGCTGAAATGATCAGAACGAGTCCAGTGACGGTGTCTGGGCTTTAGGAGCACTTCCTGGTTTCACATTCCTACATAGAGCTGTGAAACTGAGCGTTTTCAGCTCTGGAGAAGGGCAGTGCCTCACATACAGGATTACTCAAACAAAATACTACTCCTGGTCTGTTTTTTGAGGTGAAAACAACATTATAACATGGTTAAAAGCTCTAAAAAGTGGATTTAGAAGAATAGAGATCCTTTAATAGTCAAGGGTTTGTTGTAACAGATTAATTGAGCGCAGTGTGCCTGCAAACACAGGCTGTCATCTTGTGACACCTCAAAACAACACATTTTACTTATTGTAGACTCACTGACAAAATATCAGTTACACATGAGTTTGTACAGTTACAGATCTTTCAGGTTTTCCCACAGCACTCTGCATTTAAGATGGCCGCCTCGCTAACAAGCACGTACCACCCTGACACTGTATACTTTATTATATTTTTTATTATATAGCTTGTTTAAAATGCAGTTTATTTGCCAAAAAAAAACTTATTATAATGCTTTTGTGATGCAGCGTTTATGATATAATTACTTTATGAGATTTTTAGGGGTTGTATAAGTGACAATAATTTGCTGATACACAATTTAGTGTGTGCAGACTGATTTGTGAGTGAACAGATGAATCACAATTTAGTTTTTTTGTATCTTTGTGCTAACATGTATGAAAAATAAACAGGAAACAAACAAAGAAAAAAATACATAAAAGTTGCAATCAGAAATATTTAATCCCCAAAGATTTTAAGCATTTACCATAAGGATTTAAGCAGTATACTTTTTGTTTATATATAAAGCACTTCTTGGCAGGTTGCCCCATTATTTAACCGATATGTTAAACTTCAAGTTAAGTTCTTACCAACTCCAGTCCCAGGACCTTTTAATTCTTCAATCTTACAACTTTAAAAGTGAAATTGGTAAAAAAAAAAGCTGTGAGTTATTTTGCTCCTCATTATTGGAATAAGGCACAGACATCACTGCATCTGGACAAACTTTTGTCTTTTAAACATTTTAAGGCTCTTGTGAAAGACAATCCACAATGCCACTGTTCCTGTTTTAAACAACTTTGTGTGTGTGTGTGTGTGTGTGTGTGTGTGTGTGTGTACTTTATGTGTGATGATTCATTGTCAGTATTTTATATCATGGTTTGGCAAATTTTGTTTTTATCCATTGTATGTTTATGTGTCAAACAGGGCACTCGTGAAAAAGAGAGAAGCACTCTCTCATTGAGTTTTCCCTGTATAAATAAAGTTTTTTCATAGTCTGGCTAGGGGTGCGACGTATACTCAGGTGTGACTTATATATTAAAATATTTCAGGTGTTGGTTAGAGGGCGCTCTAGGCTTGTGTCCCAGCATCTGCTGCACCTGTACCACTGACAATTTAAAATGTAAACATTACCACTAACAACTTAGGCTATAAAGACAACTGAGAAAGAGCGGAATAATTGGAAATGGAACTGATGCTGAGTCTGACGACAGCCACGCAGAGGAGGAAGCGGCGCTTCGTCTACCTCCGGAGTTGGCGGAGTTGTTCAGAAGCGACACCGAGGATGAAGAATTTAAAGGATTTAGTGATTAGGAGTGAGATGGTGAGTTTGGTGAACTTGTTATATTATGTTCTTTATGCTATAGTTATGTGAATAACTGTTAATATATTACGTTAACATACGAGACACCTATTCAGTTTGTTGTTTATGCTTCATGTAGCTGAATAACCATCAATGTGTTACGTTAGCATAGCGCACACCTATTCAGCTGTTGTTCTCTATTCTATTATTACTATAACTTGCCTTTCAACATGAAATGTCTGTTCTTGGTGTCAGATTTTGTAAAATAAATTTCCGCCAAAAATGCAACTTATTATGCATTTTTTGGCTAGTGCTACTTGTACTCCGGAGCGACTTATAGTCCAGAAAATACGGTAATCAAAGGTTTTTTAAGAAGATCCTGGAACGTTCCTGGAGCGACTTTCTCAGTCTCCAGATTTAAATTGTTGGTGGGTTTTAAAGAAGGCAGCAGCAGCACAGAGGCCATCAAACATCACTGAGCTGGAGGTTTCTGCAGGAGAAGAATGGGCTCCAGAGGAGAGGAGTAAGAAGTTTGTTAGCAGTGACCCAAAACATTTGCCTGTGTTAACCTCCACAGAACCTCAGCTTTTGTCTCTAATGTTTTCATCCTCCTCCTCTTCGCCTCTGTGTGGGACCTCCTGTTAGCGTGACGGGTAACAGTCCACTCCCCGGGCCATCCTCGTGCCATATGCTGCTCTTCCACTCGACTGTCCCGTCTTCAACCGGTGCCCCGTCGCCGTTTAGTGCCTTTTGATGGCGCCGTGAGTAAACAGCAGCGACTGAAGTGCCACCTGCCGCCGGCTGGTCCCACGCCGCACCCGGGGGGAGCGCAGTTAATCTGAGGCCTCATGGAGCGGGACGGCGCTCACGGGACGGCTCCGAGTTTCACCAATGTGTCAATACTGCAACGATAACAGGAGAGAGATCTGTACGGAGACAGAGAGCGGGACAGGAGTGAGGTGGGGGCGTTTCCAGAGGTGGCCAGAAAGTGTACTCAAATATTGTTACTTCAGAATAGTAAAATATTACTCAAGCAGAAATAAAAAGTATGTTGTGATAAAAATATTCTTAGAAGTACAACTTTTTTATTACACAGAAACAACAAAGTACAACCTCTTTCCAACATTAAAACAAAAGCTTTGAGTTCAGCAGAAATCTCTTACAATATCAAGGTTTTCTTCTCATTTTCATGCACATTTTGAAGCATTGCATCAGAAACGAGTGACGAGTAACTTTAAAAATAAAAAAACTTAATTCATGAGGTGTAATCATACTTTTTTTTTTAGAGCTGCACAATATATCGTAAAATTATCCTTATTGCAATATCAGCAAATGCAATATCCGTATCGCAAGAATCTAAATATATCACAATAACGCTGTGATCTTCCATCTGACAGAGATTTACACTGAAGAATCATTTTCCACCAGAGCCTTAAAAGAACATGTGTTGTGACTAAATAAAAATGTTTAAAAAGTCCAGTTTTAGTGGTAATTTAATTAATTTAGTCACAGCTTAGCCTTGTTTTATTCCTGGTTTAGTCTGTGTTAAGTTTTGATTTTGTGGCTGTTTTGACTTGTAAATACAGGAACTTACATTTTTGTGAAATGTAGTGAATTTAACTTACCATGTTCAAAAAGTAGGCTCTATTTTCAAATATCGCAATAATATCGTTATCTCAATTTTCAACAGTTATTGAATATTGCATGTTTTCTCCATATCGTGCAGCCCTACTTTTTTTTATACAATAAAATACCTGTATCTGTCGATTAGAATTGTTTTGATCAGATTCAAGACCGATATTGGCTAATTTAGAACAATACAATATGACGATACAATGCAACGCCTTCTCATCGCTACAATCACACAGCAAATTTCTGCCAAAAAATCATAAAACTTTATTCTCAAATCCAGCCTCAGGGCTGGGGTTGATTATGTTCAGCAGACAGAGAGCAAAAAAACGTTATTCATTCATTAAAAACACAAAAATTACATCCAGAAAGATGTATCATATTTTAACATGCAAATATCTAATATCAATATTTCCAATATTATCGATTTTTTTCAATGTATATCGATACACGGATATACACTGCCGAGAAAATGATATGATTCGATTCAAGGTAATGCGTACAAATTGTAGCAACTTTTTTGCATTGATTTAGTAACTTTATCATTACACCCCTATTAATTCACAATAACTTTTTTACGCTGGTGGTTTTTGACTTTGGCAAATAACTGTTGATGAGAACAATGAAAGGTGGATGAAAGGTAATATAATAAATCACACACACTGTATATTACTCTGTGTATTCTGTGTACGCAGATGGAGCCAGCTCTGGAATAAACAGTTTTAATTACAGGATATAAGCTGTGCCTGTGACCAAGAGCCAATAAGTGTGACGTTCATTAAGCAAGTCGTTATTCATGTGTTTACAGTTTACTGTGAGTGCTAATGCTAACGCTAATGTTGTTTTTCTCCTTTGACCAGGTTCTATTAGATAAAGTACAATTTTGTAGATTTTTTGTTTGCCTTTCAACGCACTACGTAAGCACAAGTTTTATATAATAACTTTTACATTTATGTCAAAATAAATGACCAACCATCCTCTTGTGATAATGGTGTTGTGATGAAGTTAGTGTCAGTAGTGTGCAGTGGTTCTCAAACCTTCCACAATGAATATAACGAAGGAAATATTTCTGTCAAAAAGAACAAGTCTAAAGCTTCAAGCTTCGCTAACTGTGCAGTGCTCAAAGGCTACACTGGGATTAAACTTTACTAAACCCTACAGAATGAAAATATAGAATTAAAATAGTTCTTAAGACTAAATTTGTTGTAACCGGAACCAGAACTAAACAAAAAAAAAGGGAATAAACCAGGATCAAACCAACACTAACAGTCAAATCAAGGAGGTTTTCTATAAAAGTAAAAAAAAAAAAAAAAATAGCTGCCTACAACAAAATCTTACAACCCCACTTCTGTAAAAGTTGGAGCATGGTGTAAATGTAAAGGTAAAACAAAATCCAATGGTAAAAGAAAGACCATTAAAGACTTATTTTTGGACCTTTTTAAGGCCATGGTTCAAAAAAGTAAAAGCTATTTCGTGAGCATGCAGTGCACAAAAAACTGAGAACATTTGTGAAAGTGAGTGCCGGAAAGCTTTTTGGCCTCGGTAAGAAAATCTAAAAGCTCTCGCCTTTGAGCATTTAAGGTGGACATTTTAAGTAGTTTCATCAAATGTAGGCGACAGATTTGAGACCTGTTTAAAGTTAGCAGCAGCACTCCTACTGGTTTAAAACAGTACTGCAGTCTAAATCAAAACAATGGTCTCGATGCAGTTTTAGAACCAAAACAACAAATGTAAACAAAAACAACTTGGGCATTATGTAAAATATTTTTTCAGTTGTTAAAAACTCACCTGTACCATTGTTTTCAATACAATATTTGATTTTTAGCATGTTTATGTTATATCTTGGCACATATTTATGAAATATAAAAACATATATACTGTCATCGCAGCTAAGATAGCCCGAATACTGACAAATTTAAGACTTTTTTTTCAGCTTCTCCCTTTCTATTTGGGGTTTTTATGCCAGATGCCCTTTGAGATTTGAACCGACAACCCTCTGGTTGCTGGACGAATGCTTAACCCAGTGGTTCCCGACCTTTCTTTTTCTTGCGTACCTTTACCTAGGCTTTATGTCATATTTGTGTTCATTTTCCTAAAAGTCATCAAAAAACATCTGTATTCATTTGTACAGCGACAGGTTAGACTTACTTTTATTTATTGTAAATGCTAGATGTCCTGCATTTTTGGTTTTAAAAATCAAATTCAATATAAAAATGCCTTTAATATAATAAACATTTTAAAAACTATAAACTTCTATTACTTTAACTTATTTCACTGTATATTTCATGTTAAAAATGAAAAAAAAAATCTTAAACTCATAAAAAATTAACCACAAGAAAAAATAGTCATCATCATTTGAATAAGAAAAGAAAGCTTTTTTTAAAAAAGTAACAAAATATAATAGACCTATTTAAATAATATTTTTAGCAGTGTCACCTTTTCTTCATCGATCATTTTTATGAGACAAACCTGTTTTTTATAAGTTTCATGAAAAAAATTGCAAATATTTTCTAATGATGAAATAATTCCACACCGTTGCCACAAATTTTTTAAAAGAGTTTTCTGAAGGCCTTAAATTTAGTTTTTAACATTTAACACTTTTTTTTAGACTTTTTAAGAGCCTGGCCTAAACTTTGAACTAAACTAGTAAAAAACAAAGTCCATATTTCTTTTTGTGTATTCAGATGAGTATTTATTACAGCTGCGTGTGTGTTCCTGTATTGTCTTCTCTACAATCGTCCCGGTGCACTTCACAAACCGCACCGTCCTGCTCCTCTCGGGGGATGTGTTTGTGTTTACTGAGCCAATTAGCCCCGCGGCCACAGCACAGCCACGCATTAGGCCCGCATTAGCCCCGGGTGTCTGCAAAATACAGTAGTGCCCCCCCTGCCCCCACCCCCCCCCCTTTCCCGTCCCGACCAGCGTTACAGGCCCCTGCGCGCTTATTATTAGGCCCGGACCATGGAGGTGGGGGGCGGCTGTTTTGTCAGATAGATTGGCTTCCACAACCACCCCCCAGCCGGTGTCCTTTTTAGCTCCGTCCCGTCAGTAAAAGTCGTACGTGTGGTCATTAGAGCGCTGGACTGGACCCCCGTTCTTCTTTAGGACGCCCCCCCTCCCCTGGACTCAGGCCTTCTGCCGTTCCCCCGGGGGCTGGGGAGAGTATAAGGTGGCAGATGGGACAGACTCAGAGGTGCTCCCCCTGAGACCGCCGTCCCACTCCCGCCCCCACCGACCCACGCACACATATGTAAACACACCACTGAGACATGCATATATGGCCACTGTGCACTGCTAAAATATAAAATCTGCTGTTTGGCTTTTACTGAAATAAAACAGCATTAGTAAAAACCCCTAAAAAAACATTTCACTGTAAACCTGTTGTTAATCCTGCAGCGAAACGTAGTCCTGACCAAGATCCTGGCTCAAGATCTGGAGAAGGGTCCCAGGGCACTGCTCAGGGGCAGGTTGCACATGCAAAAACAAATTTCCCTACTGGGACAATAAAGTCCACCTCACCTTACCGTATTACAGTATGGTTGTATATATTAATGAGGTAACATGGTCTCAGGACACTGATCAAGCCAATATATTAAAATACTAAAATAAAAATAAATTAATACACACACAAAAAAAAATTCTAAAATAAAATAAATATACAAAAATAAAAATAAACTAAAAATATATATTTACAAATAAATTAATATACTAAACAAAAAATACTAAAATAAAAATAAAATAAATAAATAAGTATACTAAAATAAAAATATTAGAATAAAAAATATATAGTAAAATAAAAATACTAAAATAAATAAATATAGAAATATACTAAGACAAAAATACTAAGATAAAAATATATACTAGAATAAAATAAATAACTATACCAAGATAAAATTACTAAAAAAATAAAATAAATAAAAATACTAAAATAAATAAATATAGAAATATACTAAGACAAAAATACTAAGATAGAAGAATAAATAGATAGAAGAAAAAAATAAATATACTAAGATAAAATTACTAAAATAAATAAATAAATATACTAAAATAAATATAAATAAATAAATATTAAGTACAAATGAGCACTGCAGTATAGACCAGTGATTCTCAACCTGTGGGAAGGGATCCAAAAGTGAGTCCCAGGCTGGTTTAATATAGTTTCAAAATCCCACAAATGCTATGCCTAAACATTATTTTAAACACGCAAAATTATGAAAAAGCTTTTGCCACACTTTTGCTTTTATTTTTTTTTTTACATGAATTGGACAGATTTTTTTTTACAGTGCACTGAGACTCTGTGCACAGCAGCAGCCCCCTCCGCGCTCCAGACGAACCTCATCTGTCAGCCCGCTGCTTTGTCCGCTCCACCGCTGTGACGTCTCTGTCCCAGCCGCTCGCACCTGAACAACAACATCAATTATGCCCAATAAAGCTTTCATATGAAAAGGAACAGACTGAGGTTACATAACCACTGAGCTCCAATCACAACCTGCACATTTCTCTGCTCACAGTCTGACAGCAGGAGGTTTACTACTGTGGTTTGGTTTGTAACATCCTTTAAATTTGATAACTTCTAAGGTTTTTGGGTCATTGCTAACAAGCTTCTCACCCCTCTTCACTGAGTCTTTGGACTAAAATCAGTCTTGCGATAAGCCAGGAAAATACATTTTAAATAAGTCTAAATAAGAACCAAGCTAGGACTAAACCAAGACCATACCTGGACTAAACCAGATCTAACAGAGGTCTAAACTAGGTCTAAATAAAAACTAAACCAGATCTAATTCAAACCAGGTTTAACTCAGGACTAAACTAGGACTAAACCAAGACTACCTGGCCAAAATCAGGTTTAAATAAGAACTAAACCAGGACTAATTTTGAAAGTTAGTTTTACCGTAAAAAAAAATTCGGCGACAATATAAAACTTTACAACTAATTACCTTAATTTTTCCATTACAATGCCATAAAACAATATTTTTTTATGCAGATCAAGGACAGCGAGTCATAGATAAGGCAGAAAAAACGCTTAGTTAAAAGAAAAAGTCAACTACTTTTATTATGGTAAAATTCTGGCAACAACAGCTAACAATATTTTACCATAAAAGTTGCTTTTTTTTTTTTTTACCGTGAGGGGGAAGGGGTCTTATTCTTCTAAAAGCCTGAGCGTGTGTTTACTGCAAAGATGTGGTGAAAGGACGAGGCTTTTATCCTGCAGCAGGTGACTTCTGGATTTGGATGAGGCCAAGCCCAGGACTGGACTGTGACATGTATGTAATTATATCTGTGGTTCTCAAACTTTTCACTCCAAGTACCACCTCAAATAATATTTATTTTTTACTAAAATGAGCCTAAATAAGGCCTAACTCAGGTCTAAATAGGGTGACCTTTCACAGCCATTTAGGCCTCTGTCCCTCTGATTAAGATAATGTTCCTCTTTTTCATTAATGCTCAGTGAATCTGATAAAGACAGATTCAAATTAAGAACTAAAATGTCAGGTCAGTATTCCTTGTATAAAATGTAGAATAAATATTTGTGGGCTATCTCTGGGTTGGAGTTTATGGTTAGTGCCCCTGGACCATGGAGCTGGGGTTGGAGCTGGATTGTTTTGAGAAAATGCAGACTGAGATCTTTAATTTTTGTATTTTTTCCATCTTTTTTATTCCAACAAATAAAGTCTATGTTCTATGTTTTGGGGATAAAAACTCTTATTACTGTCAATATCATCATATTCCTCATATTCCGCCATCACCATGTAAATATGTATGCAGCCTGTGTGGTTGTTTTTGCACTGTTAATTTAATATTTTATAGTTTATATTTATATGTTTCATATTTTTGCTTTTGCTTTTTCTTGTAAATAATTTATATTGCATATTTTTGTTTGCATGCTCACTTTATTTTCTTACCTTCTGCACTTTATTCTTTATTAAGAGCTGTCTGAAGTGAATTCTCCACTGTGAGATTAATAAAGTTCAGTCTAATCTAATCTAAAACAGAACATCAGATGTTTTATAGGCCCTAAACTTGTATCTCAGTAAGTTGGTAAAGCTAGATTTGTTTATCGAAAGATTTATTTCTCAAGTCCGTCCCACCGTGTCCCACCAAATCACCCAACTTGTACTACTTTTAGTTCTTTTTGAGGTGGTCACCCTAGGTCTAAATCATGAATAATTTAAGACTAAACCTGTATTTAACCAGAACAAAGACAAGTTAAAACCTGGACTAAACTAGGCCTAAACCAGGATGAGTCAGAACCAAACCAAGACGAAAAACATGCATGAAACGGGTCTTAATAAATCCAATCAGGACTTGAACTAGATTAGACTCCTGAGTACCACCAGAAGAGGCCGCGTACCAGCAGTGGGGCCTTTACCACAGTTTGAGAACCACTGACTTAAGAACCAAACATGCACCTATAACAGCCTCCTCCTCTGAGCATCATATCCACAGTTATCCAGATCAGAGGGGCCCGGGAGCACTGAGGTGAGCTGATGTGGCCCCGCGCTGGTGATTAATTACCCCGGTGTGTGACGGAGGAGGGGGGGGGCCCTCACGGCGCTGTCTGCTGCCCGTACGGAGCGGAGGGGAGCCCGGCCCGGC
Organism: Bostrychus sinensis; assembly: GCA_020698575.1. Classification (NCBI taxonomy): domain Eukaryota; kingdom Metazoa; phylum Chordata; class Actinopteri; order Gobiiformes; family Eleotridae; genus Bostrychus; species Bostrychus sinensis. The sequence goes on along the minus strand of CM036249.1, from coordinate 6,627,907 downwards.
TAATTGACCCGGCTCCTGTAAGGCCATCCATCACGCGTGGCCCGAGTGCCCCGCGAGGAGCGCATTAGCCGGAGGTAAGTTAGTTAAGCAGCCAGCGCTGTCCCGCCATCAGCCACTCTCACATGACCCCGGGACATTAGCATTTAAAGCTAAATATAAGTGAGCAAGGCCTGAAGATTTTAATTTGGGCTTTAGCGACATAGTTGTAGCTCATACTCTAATGTCTTGATGATAATATTCAATATCATGCCTCTAGTGAGATAAACAATGCGCTAATTTATACACATACAAGTTAGCTACTTTACTTTAACCCTAACCCTTTATTGTAGGGTCTCCAGACGTCTCCATTTAACCAGGCCAGTCCCAGTTTTAGGCACCCTGTCCCATGTCCCAACACATATCTTTAAAAACAGTCCCAGTTTTCAACAAACCTTGTCCCAGTTGTCCCCATTTTAACCAACAGAAACACAAAAGAACATAAAAAACACATTTGTCTATAGACTTTTGTCACTAAAATTATTTTACGATGTCATTATTTTCATCAGTAAATGTCCATCATATTAAAAAATGAAGCCCCAGTGTCATGTACTTTAATTACATGACAGAAAATTGTATGTATTTCTGAAGCGTTGTTGTCGTTTGGTGAGTTCAAATGCACCATGATCTGTGAAAAAATATCTCCCAGTTTTTGGGTCTAGAAATCTGGTCCCCCTACTCTATTCATTCATAACATTTGAACTTTGAGTTAGCCTGACTTGCTTGCCAACACATCTAAGACAAAAGTTATTGTATGAGAGAATAAACATTATTTTACAAAATCCGACACCAAGAACAGACATTTCATCTTGAAAGGCAAGTTATAGTAATAATAGAATAGAGAACAACAGGCTGAATAGGTGTGCGCTATGCTAACGTAACACATTGATGGTTATTCAGCTACATGAAGCATAAACAACGAACTGAATAGGTGTCTCGTATGTTAACGTAATATATTAACAGTTATTCACATAACTATAGCATAAAGAACATAATATAACAAGTTCACCAAACTCACCATCTCACTCCTAATCACTAAATCCTTTAAATTCTTCATCCTCGGTGTCGCTTCTGAACAACTCCGCCAACTCCGGAGGTAGACGAAGCGCCGCTTCCTCCTCTGCGTGGCTGTCGTCAGACTCAGCATCAGTTCCATTTCCAATTATTCCGCTCTTTCTCAGTTGTCTTTATAGCCTAAGTTGTTAGTGGTAATGTTTACATTTTAAATTGTTAGTGGCACACAAGCCTAGAGTGCCCTGTCGCAGCTGTCAGTGTGAAAGTAACGAACACGTGAAATATTTTAATATAAGTTGCATCTGAGTATGTGTCGCACACCTAGCCAGACTATGAAAAAAAGTGCGACTTATAGTCTGGAAAATACGGTACTGTTGTATTAGATAGCAATATATCAATACAATAAAACAATATTATACACAGAATACCATAATTTAGTTTTTAGACCATTCACAGTGAATTTTGTTGTAGATTCTATTTTTTTGTTTACCTTTATTTAACCAGGAAGTCCCATTGAGATTCAGAATCTCTTTACAAGAGAGACCTGGCCAAGGTAGCAGCCGTTACAGTCATCAAGACAACAAATACAGCAAGATTAAACACTGGGAAATTTAGAACAACTATTTAAAAACATAGTGAGCCTCTCAAGAAAAACAAGCACACGTCTCCTTTACCACACTCTTCATGATTGCCTTAAATTTACCAAGTGAAATGAGTGATTCCAATTGAATATCCCTTTGTAAATTGTTCCATGCCCATGGTGCAGAGTAGGAAAAGGCTGTTTTCCTCAACTCTGCAAGGAAACCGGGGAACATTGAAAATATGGATTTTTGGAAATATGTTGTCCTGTAAGAAGTAAGTACAAATTGGAAAAGACTCAGAGACTTGCCAAGTGAACCAGTGATTGCCACCCGTTTTGGTTTTGTGTACCACCAGGACCTGATTTAGTCCTGGGTTGGACCTGGCTTAGTCCTGGTTCAGCCGTGATTTTTTTTTTTAAACATATTTTTTAGGCCTTTTTTGGTATTATTACACAGTACAGTCAAGATGTGACAGGAAATTGAGTGCAAGACAGCAGGGACAGACATTCAGCAAAGTGTCGGGGTCCGGACTCAAACCCATTACACCAAGGCAGGCTGTAATTGCCCTGTATATGCACTGCAGCTCAACCAACTGAGTTATACCACGGCGCTAGGCTTAGTTTAGTCCTGGTTTAGAACCGGCTTAGTCCCGGTTTAGTCTTATTTTAGTTCTGGTTTTAGGCATGGTTTAGTCCTGGTTTAGACCTGGTTTGTTCCTGGTTTAGTTATGGTTTTAGACCATTTTTTAGTCTTGGTTTAGTCCCTGTTTTGTCCTCCCTTGGTGACCTCCTCCTGTCTACATTCTAAAACTAAAATGTCCCGCGTAGAAGAACCAGACCAAAACGTGACCTGTCATCCTGCATCTCTCTCCACAAACACCTGCCCTCCAGCCTCACACAGGTACACACTCAGCACACAGGTAAACACTGAGCACACAGATAAACACTCAGCACACAGGTAAACACTGAGCACACAGATAAACACTCAGCACACAGATAAACACTCAGCACACAGATAAACACTCAGCACACAGGAAAACACTCAGCACACAGGTACACACTCAGCACACAGGTAAACACTGAGCACACAGATAAACACTCAGCACACAGGAAAACACTCAGCACACAGATAAACACTCAGCACACAGATAAACACTCAGCACACAGGAAAACACTCAGCACACAGGTACACACTCAGCACACAGGTAAACACTGAGCACACAGATAAACACTCAGCACACAGGAAAACACTCAGCACACAGGAAAACACTCAGCACACAGATAAACACTCAGCACACAGGAAAACACTCAGCACACAGGTAAACACTCAGCACACAGATAAACACTCAGCACACAGGTACACACTCAGAACACAGGTAAACACTGAGCGCACAGGTAAACACTCAGCACACAGATAAACACTCAGCACACAGATAAACACTCAGCACACAGGTGAACACTCAGAACACAGATAAACACTCAGCACACAGGTGAACACTCAGCACACAGATAAACACTCAGCACACAGATAAACACTCAGCACACAGGAAAACACTCAGCACACAGGAAAACACTCAGCACACAGATAAACACTCAGCACACAGGAAAACACTCAGCACACAGGTAAACACTCAGCACACAGATAAACACTCAGCACACAGGTACACACTCAGAACACAGGTAAACACTGAGCGCACAGGTAAACACTCAGCACACAGATAAACACTCAGCACACAGATAAACACTCAGCACACAGGTGAACACTCAGAACACAGATAAACACTCAGCACACAGGTGAACACTCAGCACACAGATAAACACTCAGCACACAGATAAACACTCAGCACACAGATAAACACTCAGCACACAGGTGAACACTCAGCACACAGGTAAGCACTCAGCACACAGGTGAACACTCAGCACACAGATAAACACTCAGCACACAGATAAACACTCAGCACACAGGTAAACACTCAGCACACAGATAAACACTCAGCACACAGGTGAACACTCAGCACACAGGTAAGCACTCAGCACACAGATAAACACTCAGCACACAGGTGAACACTCAGCACACAGATAAACATTCAGCACACAGGTGAACATTCAGCACACAGGTAAACATTCAGCACACAGATAAACACTCAGCACACAGGTGAACATTCAGCACACAGGTAAACACTCAGCACACAGATAAACACTCAGCACACAAGTAAACACTCAGCACACAGATAAACATTCAGCACACAGATAAACACTCGTCACCACTGACCCTCTGTCTGTGGTCAGTTCTGAGCTCAGGGAGGTCCAGGCATTTTGGAAAAACCTGGACTATAGCTGTCCGGTCATGGAAGGTCATTTATTCCGACTTGCTTATGTTCATGGACTTTCATCTCATCTGCATATAGACCAATGGAGTTGTTGGTCAGTGATGGTAATAATTATTGAAAGGCTAAACGTTAACATTTTGCAAATTCAGTTTTAGCCAAAGAGCCTGGCTGTCAGAGGTAAAATAAATTAACAACAAAGAATGGTATTTCTATTTAATGCAGTTCTGTTACATCTATGTGAGCAACAGCTGATACTAAACTCAACTAAACAAAACCCAAATTAATAAATCAGCTACTTTTCCTCTCTGTCCATGAAGCAGATGACATCCAGTGGGAAAACAGGGAGCAGGCTTTGACCCAAGTTTGTTGTCTGACTTTCGCAGACGTGTTTTTTAACTCAGAAAAAAAAAGAAAAAAAAAACGTTTTCCCGAGTTTCCAAGGACCAGATGAATGTAGACTCTCCCAGGGTCTGATAATCCACCACAAAAAAATTTGCATTTACAGAAAGGACAAAACATGTTTTTTGGTGTTTTTTGTTTTGTTTTTTTTTGTTGCATTTTTGACATTTTGAAATCAACTTTTAAATTCAAAAACTGACATTTAAGGGATTAGATTTCATAAACAGAATGATTTTCTTTGCTATGTATGGTAAGGACTGATGTTAAGTAAATGTAACCATGACAATTTTTTTCTTTTTATATGGTGCATTTTTGTGCTTTAAGGTGACAGGTGCACATAAAAAGTTAGGGGTGCAGGAGGGAAAAAGGAATATTTTTTGAGGTGGTGCTTGGTGTGAAAAGTTTGAGAATCACAGGTCTAGATGCAGGTCTATGGTCAGAAGCTACTCTGCCACCATGCACCTCTGTACATAAAAACTGTCAAAGTTCCTTGTTTATCCCCCAGAAATGAAAAGTCAGTGTTGTTTTCTGGTTTTGATGAGTGTTGTGTGGACAGAAATCTTGTTTAACTCCTGTGCTGGTGGACAGTGCTGCAGATACAGCTGTAAATCTTTAGTTAGACTGAGGTTTGAGTGGACTGCTTTACCCCTGCAGTTCCTTTTCTTCAGTGTATCAGTGTTAAAACAGTGGGAACCTGTGAAATATGTCCAGGGGTTATGTCCAGACTTCAAACTGTCTGAGCTGAAGTACTGTACGTATGCAGCTCTAGAGCTCCATCTAGCTGTGGGAAATATCACTGAAGAGATCTGAGGACTGTGAGTTTCTACAGCATTTTTCACACCAAGGACCAGCTCAGACAAGGACCATCTTAAATGGGCTAAAAGGAGTCTAAATCAGGATTAAACCAGGTCTAAACTAGGTCTAAACCAGGTCTAAACCAGGACTAAACCAGGACTAAACTCGGTCTAAACTGGGACTAAACCAGGACTAAACCAGGACTAAACCGGCACTAAACCACATCTTAAACAGGGCTAAACCAGGACTAAACCAGGACTAAACCAGGTCTAAACCAGGCCTAAAACAAGTCTAAACCAGGACTAAGCCAGGTCTAAACCAGGACTAAACCAGGTCTTAACCAGGCCTAAAACAAGTCTAAACCAGGACTAAGCCAGGTCTAAACCAGGACTAAACCAGGTCTAAACCAGGCCTAAAACAAGTCTAAACCAGGACTAAGCCAGGTCTAAACCAGGCCTAAAACAAGTCTAAACCAGGACTAAGCCAGGTCTAAACCAGGACTAAGCCAGGTCTAAACCAGGACTAAACCAGGGCTAAACCAGGCCTAAAACATGTCTTAACCAGGACTAAGCCAGGTCTAAACCAGGACTAAACCAGGTCTAAACCAGGCCTAAAACAAGTCTAAACCAGGACTAAGCCAGGTCTAAACCAGGACTAAAACAAGTCTAAACCAGGACTAAGCCAGGTCTAAACCAGGACTAAACCAGGTCTAAACCAGGCCTAAAACAAGTCTAAACCAGGACTAAGCCAGGTCTAAACCAGGACTAAAACAAGTCTAAACCAGGACTAAGCCAGGTCTAAACCAGGACTAAACCAGGGCTAAACCAGGCCTAAAACAAGTCTAAACCAGGTCTAAACTAGGTCTAAACCAGGACTAAACCAGGTCTTAACCAGGACTAAACCAGCACTAAACCACTAAAACTAAATCAGGACTTGAAGTGCGAACGACTCCTGAGGACCACCACAATGAAGTCCACGAGCCTCTAGTGGGACCTGTACCACAGTTTGCGAAACCCTGACCTATACAGTACTGAATTATTAGTTAGTTATTGTTGAAATAGAGTGTTTTTCTGTGTATATTTGTGTTTTAAATATAAACAAACTGAGAAGTGCAGTTTAAGAGCTCTGAAATGTCTGATACCTCATATGATAAAAATATAATAAAATAATGATAATGATATAATAATAATAAAAGTAGGAAAGAGTGGCCTTTTGGATCAAGTTTTTTTTTTTTTTTTTTAAAGACCATTTTGCAAGAATATATAATGTTTTATCCTATTTAGTATTAAAAATGTGTGAAAATGACAGAAAAAACTCTTTTCTCACTGGCCCCTGTGGCTAATCTTTGACAAAAGTTACTGGCCAATTAGTGTTTTTACTAGACACAATTTAATTAGTGGAGTTTTTGTGTATATTTTATAGAATACAATAAGGTTAATGAAATTGTAGCTGCTTAAAAAAAGGTAAAATTTGGTTTTATGCACGGACAGTGATTTATCAAATATAAAAACAGGTTAACTATCGGGAGAATAAGCATGCGGTGTCATATCTTTTAATACATGTCATATTTCCTTTGTTATCTTTTAGTGTTTTGTTTTTATTATTTAATTATTGGTATTTATTTATTATTTTATTGTATTACTTTTATTTGTTTTTACTGGTTCTTATTATTTAAAGTTACACTGTGTAAGATTCCCGGTCTTGCGCCTCTAGAGGCCACAGGTGCCACTGCACCGTCGCAAAACGTAAACACTAGGGCCCCTCCTCCTTCTGAAACTGTGCGAGCGTGCGTCTATTTCCATCATTGTTTCAACTTTATTTGACCTGCCTGACCTTTGGAAGTTTGGACTGGATCTTCTATAGAGTTAGCGCTAGCGTTAGCTTATCAACAAATATCACGCAATGGTCGCAGTAAAAACAACTAATAACTGTATGAAAAAGCACGTTCTAAAGAAAATCTGGCCTTATAATCGCTCAAAAAATCACAAAAACAAGTCAGTATGCCCCACATATTTAGGAGAAAAGTTACACAGTGTAACTTTAATGGGGACTGGTTTAACTGAATAGAGTAATTTATTATTTATTGTTCTATGTGCAGCACTTTGGAAACCGTTTTGTTTGTAAAATGTGCTGTACAAATAAAGTGGATTTGGATATTTTTTTTACTTTAATCGCAACGAATTAAAACAAAATAAATGGTGTAAACTTGGCCGAACTTCTGAAGTTAAGATATAGGCCTAGGTCTGCATGAATCCAACCTGACAAAGTGGCAGTAGGAGCATTGTGTTATTAGCCAGAATGAAAATCAGCCTGTATTTGGATGGCAAGTGTTAATGTAAAGCCCTCTCTGTTGTTGCGGGTGTTTGAAATACGGGTCACACTTTGGTAAAACACCAGACGCGATGGCAAAAGTCAAATCAAAGGCGCTTTAAAAGACACAGAATCCAGTTGAGTGTTTGTAAACCTGTCCTCCAGCGATGGTCTCCTCCTCTCAGACTGAATTCCGACAGCTCAGATTGATGGGGGCGTCCTGTCGGGGGCCACCTCAGATCACACACACACACGGGACAGAGTCAGAGTCAGAGGCAGAGGCAGCAGGTGCTCCTGGTAAAGCTTAATTACATGAGCTGTGATTCCTCTAATTGATATGGTAATGACTATGTAATGAATGCGGCGGCCGCTCTGCTAATGAACGGATTGATTTGATTAGATATATCCTCTGCATGTTTATTTATGCATGCTGATAAACAGAGGACACTCAGACACACAGTTGTTGCGGGCCCCGAGTAACTCAGAAAACACACAAAAACAACACAACACAACACAATCTAAGTGTCCGTCACCGTCAGCAGCGGGATGTGTGGAGATGTGACATTCACGAACGATCCGGAGCTTTTGAACGCCTCTGAACGATAGGAACTGAGTCAGAGAGGTGCGCGAGTTGTTCTTTTTTTTTTATTTTTTAATTTTATGTCAAAATGAACAAGCTCGTTTTTGTCTGCCAAGAAAAAGTAAAAGAAGAATAGAAGCTCAAAAGAAAGTTGTACAGAAACAGAATGAGACGAGGAGAGAGAGAAGCTCAGACACAGTGCTAATGCTCAGAGGCACATTAGTCAGAAGGTACTAGCAAGCTAGACAGAAAACTACGTAGACAACGCGTACTTTTCTTGCTTTTATGGAGGTCTCTTGTATTGATATATATCTTTTAGTAACTGAAACATACAGAAAAAATGCGTATTACAAACTACACTGGACATTTGGTGTGCTAATACAAGTAACGTATGTGTGTCCTGAGTGGGACGCGCTCACCTTTTGCTATTTTTCAGTCTTCTAACAAACGCTCGCAAAGACGTTAACTGGCTAGCGGTAGATAAACAAAAACTCCACATATTGCTCTACCTCTGTGGTAATTTTTGTGTATTTATGCTAAGTTTTTTATAAAATAATCATGATATTAAAATAATTTTGATAGGGAAATGCACAGGGAACGCTCAGGTCACACTCGGGCGACGTTCTTTCAGTGATCTTAGTGTTTTTGTAGCTAACTTTGTCCGTCTTATTATTTTCTGATTAACGTTAGCTTAGTCCACAATCTTATTTTGAAAGACGGAAACAAGGTACCGGGTGTGAACATTTGTTAACTTAAATATCCCAGCCTTAAATTAGAGCCGAAAAATCCAACAAATAAGGCTGAAAAAGCCGGAAAGGTGAGCGTGTCTGATATTTGAACTTCCGTGTGTCCGACTCAGGGCCATAGCACTGCCGAGCTTAAACCTCGGACAAAAGCGCTCTTTCATACGGCCGCAATAAAATATTTGTAAAAGAAACTATCCAACCAATATATCGTTATAAACGTAAGAAAATGTACTTTTATTTTATACAATTTGCATTAATGAAGATAATAAATGAGCGACTTTATGACTTGTTGAAGATAAAAAAGTAATAGAATTTTAGCTGAAAGTGTCTGACTCAGGACACACATACGTTACTAGCAAGCTAGACAGCCAGCGAACTAATAAAGAAAACTACGTACACAAGGCGTACTTTTCTTGCTTTTATGGAGGTCTCTTGTATTGCATCTACCTTTTAGTAACTGAAACAGAAAAAATGCGTATTACAAACTACACTGGACATTTGGTGTGCTAATACAAGTAGCTAGGTTAGCTTATGCACATGTAACAGCAGTCTTGTTAGCAGCCTGTAACAACCTCAAGTTTACATCAAATGTTCCAACAAAATACATCTGTAACCTCAAACTAAGAGCTTGTGATCATACAAATACTTACAAAGACGAACGTTTCCCGAGGTTCAAACGTTTAGAGCACATTCAGCGTTAATGAGCCATTTTTTACCTCACTTTTACCGCGGTTTTAGTTCATTTTCACCAAGACGAAAAACGTCCAAGATCCTCTAATGGCGCACAGGAGCGCTTACTCTGCGCTGAAACAAAAACCATCCTTACAGGAGAAGATGTCTCACTCTGACAAGTTTTTCCGTAACTTTTTTAACAGTTTGCAGTATTAAATGGACATATTTATTTAGCGATCACAAACTTATTTATAACTTTTTAACTAACTTATTAACATTATGAAATTACCAATGTCTTTTAACCCAAAGACATGACAATTTGCATATTTATTTATTTATTATTAATATTGTTATCAATGTTCTTTTGTGGTGAATTCAGTTTTGAACTAAAATTTGTTTTGCATGAAAGTTTATTGCTGCCTGCTTAGTTTTTATTGACATTTTTTTGCCTGAACATAGTCATGGTAGCTATATTTTGCACATTTTTGACATACTAAATCCTAAATGGTGGTCTCACTCCATGCAAAGGTAGTATATGTGTTTATTTTCTGAATGAACTGACTTCTGAAATCTACATAAATCCAAAAAAGCTCCCATTAAAGAGCCAGAAATCCCATCTCTAACCGCCGGATGTTACTGAGAGTTATTGCACACTCAGACTTTTACACTTTTTACCCACAAGACATGTTTTGTATCAATGTCAGGGTGAAATGGTGACTCTAAACTGCCCCTAGTGGATGAATGTGAGAGTGAATGGTTGTCTGGCACTAGCTGGCATAGTTCCTGGGATAGGCTCCAGTATCCACGGCCCTTTAACTGGAATCACCCAAAGAAGATGAATGAATGAATGAATGAATGAATGGCTGCATGTTAAAAAGCTGGGACTGGGCCATGTTTCCCATTTACCAGTTTCAACACCTTATAAATTATTTGTGCTCTTTTGTAAATTAAAGTAAATTTGTAGATTTGTAGATTATTGCATTTTGTTTTTATTTTGATTTTAGTGTCCTTATTGTTTCAGAATTGGCTTTGTATCTTATTACGTAATATAATTAGGGCTGCAACAACTAATCGGATTAATCAGTTATAATCGATTACCAAAATAATCATCAACTAATTTAATCAATAAATCACAAACTATTAATCAAACTGGAGTATATATCAATTTTGAAACATACAATGTGCTGATTGAGGAGGTTTATTATCAAGACAGCGCAGTAAATTCAACAAAACTGTAAAAGAAAATGTACATTTTGAGTTTTTGATGAAAAAATGTCTTTATCTATAAGCAGTCTTTATCCAAAAGTCCTTAAAAGTGGCACTCCTGTAGCTACATCGGGGTAATTTTAATATATATCTTTTTTAATAACACATTCACAGTGTTATTGTCTGAGCCGTCGTCGTGGAAACGGGGAGTGATGGACGGGAGATTAAAGAGGAGGAGGAAAAAAGGGAGACAGGTGGGCAGAGGCGGGACAGCAGCTAACGGGACAGATTGGGACACAAAGTGAAGGCTCGCTGGGTGTCACTCACTGGGACGGGGGTGGGGGGGTGAAAGGGTGGGGGTGGGGGTGGGGGGGGCTGCTCTGGCTTGGGTTACACCTTAAGAGCAGCAGCAGTAATTACACTAACGGCACACAGCAGCTGCTTTTCTCTGTTCTGGAAAAATCCTAGTAAAGTGTTAGTATTTACTGAATGGGGTCAAAACATTTTTTAGATTAAAGGTCGACTCCCTGAGTTTTTGAGAATATAAAATAGAATGAGAATGAAAAAAATGTCTCCTCCTCTTCTCTAAAATATTTGTGTTTTATTTCGCTTAATGTCAGATTTGCTTCTTTTTAAGTCTTTTTAAGTTCTTTTTAGGCCCTCCCCCCTCAGCCCTAGCCCCGCCCTCACTAACATCAGAGGCATAAAATGATTAGTTACACACATTATATTTTTTTATTGAATCAGTAGAAGCAGACTTTTGTTCTTATTCTATTTGTTTTCTAATTGTTTTGTGGAATTTTCAGAATTGAATTGTCTCTGCTCTGAACGGGACCCCTCTCCTTTGTTCTGAGCGTGTGATTGGTCAAAAAATCCAGTCCCTGCTCTAGTTCCCCCTCTGTCAAAAACACTTTCTCCTGAAGATGAGATCTCAGAGTCTCATTCTTTCTGTAAACAACAGCAGATCTTTGTCAACAAACTGTGACAGTGTAGACCTGTGTAGACTGCAGACCTGGGCCACGACAATGTCCCTATCTCACAATGGCAAAGACATAGTCCCCAGAACTCGACTCATATTTCTCAATGCTAAAGAAGGCTAACGATTATGTTTCCACCTCTGCCTTTGAGCCATTAGCGGTGCTGTAGAAGTGTTCCCATTGTTCTCACGTCCAGTGCCGTAACCTGGTAATGTGGGGCCCCAGTGCAGGATTCAGAATGGGCCCTAAATGAAGCACATGCAGTACTTCAGGTTCAGGCATTAAGCTTTTTCATTTATAAAATGTTGCTGTTAGCTGTTTTACAGGAGTTTGATACAAAAAAACAGATGCTTATTCATTCATATTTAGCAACAATTTTGTGAAACTATTTTGTATATTTTTTATATTTCATAAAAATGACCCATGTGTGTCCCCAGATATGAGGTAAACATCTTTTAAAACAAATATTAGTTTTACTGATAACAATGGTACAAATGATTTATTCACAATATATAAAAAAAAATTACATAATGGAAAATTGTTTATGTTTATATTTTTCTTTTGCATTGCCAATCGTCCAAAAGCAGAGAGAGCTCCATGCTCTGGTTGCCACACAGGCCACATCTGTCCCTGCAGCTGAGCAACAACACCAGAGCTCACTGTGACTGGCAACCCACGCACCAGTGGTTTAATTTAGACTGCAGTACCGTTTTAAACCACTGCGAGTGCATACTGTTTACAGTAACTTTCAGGGGCCGTTTAGAAAACGTGTTTTGCCGACTCCGCAAAGGTTTGATTGCAGTTTGTATTTTTGTTTACACAAAGATGGGGTTTCAGTTTTCTGAATCTGCAATCTTTTGAAAACACAGCAGAAGTTTTATCTCACAGTGGGGAGCTCCACTCTCTGTAAACTGTGAAAACACCGTACTCACTGAAAACGATGACGTAACAGCCCCAATCTGAACTGTGATTGGCTGATTGCCGGACGCAGGTCAGCTGACCCATGATCGCAAAATACGAGGCTTTTATGTGTCATACGTTCATATGTAACGTATGTGTGTCCTGAGTCGGACACTTTCAGCTAAAATTCTATTACTTTTTTATCTTCCACAAGTCATAAAGTTGCTCATTTATTACTTCATTAATGCATATTGTATAAAATAAAAGTACATTTTCTTACGTTTATAACGATATATTGGTTGGATAGTTGCTTTTACAAATATTTTATTGCGGCCGTATGAAAGAGCGCTTTTGTCCGAGGTTTAAGCTCGGCAGTGCTATGGCTCTGAGTCGGACACACGGAAGTTCAAATATCAGACACGCTCACCTTTCTGGCTTTTTCAGTCTTATTTGTTGGATTTTTCGGCTCTAATTTAAGGCTGGGATATTTACGTTAACAAATGTTCACACCCGGTACCTTGTTTCCGTCTTTCAAAATAAGATTGTGGGCTAAGCTAACGTTAATCAGAAAATAATAAGACGGACAAAGTTAGCTACAAAAACACTAAGATCACTGAAAGAACGTCGCCCGAGTGTGACCTGAGCGTTCCCTGAGCATTTCCCTATCAAAATTATTTTCATATCATGATTATTTTATAAACACTTAGCATAAATACACAAAAATTACCACAGAGGTAGAGCAATATGTGGAGTTTTTGTTTATCTACCGTTAGCTAGTTAACATCTTTGCGAGCGTCTGTTAGAAGACTGAAAAATAGCAAAAGGTGAGCGCGTTTGATGAGAGACTTTATGAGAATGTCTCCAGAAAACCACAGATCCTAAGGTAGTTGGAAAGTTTCAGACCGGAGCCATCACTTCCTGTTTACTCTCTGTGTGGTGTAGAGCATTTGCGGGGCCCACAGCGCTGCTTGCTGGACAAACACAGGCACTACAGTTTACTTTAGTTTTCTTTATACCTCGTGTACATGCGAGTCAGAGGCAGCAGGTTGTGTTTTCCTGGCCAGCGTTGTTGTGTAAACAGACCCTAAGTGTGTGACCAACATTCAGGTGAAAACTGGATTTATGTAAAATTTGAGCTCTTCCCTGGTGATAAATGATGATAAGAAGTGGAACTGTAGCAGAAACAGAAGAACGTGGACGTCCTGAGTCCTGACGAACGCGAGCCCGGCTCATGTTTGAGGATGTAACGCTGCGCTAATGAAGGGTCAGAGGAAGAGAGCGTCAGAAACACTACAGGAAAAAAGAGAAAATGGTCCCCGGAGCGGAGATGAGGAGTGAGAGGTGGGAGGGGCCGGCAGAGGGGGCCCCGGCTCAGGGGACCCCTCTGACAGTAGCCTCCGGGCTCCTCTTGCTCTTCCTGTTTCTTTTCCCCGCTCTGCACTGTTAACCTCTGCGCTCAGACGCCGTACTCAGCTCAGGTTCGGCTCCTCGTGGACTCTCGGGGAGTTTCAGTTCACTCTCGAGCAAAGCGGAGCGTAATCAGAGCAAGGCTTTTCTCCAAACTCATGTCAAGTTGGTGATATGTGTGTAATTATAAACAGTGAAAGTGATGCATTTTCTTTTCATTTAGGGTGAAAGGTGAAACCACACGACCAAGAATTTGCTGAAAACTACAAAAGTGACAGAGAAAACGTCGTCAGCTGTCAGTCACATTCACAACATTCAAGCTTTATATGACAAATACTGAGTCTGTATTGGCTCGGATGACTTGGTAATTATTTTCTACCTATTTTAGTCATGCTGAGTTCAAATATGCCACTGAAAATTCCCTATCATCAGGGATGCACTGATAATCTGGCATACCGGGCAAAATCCCAGTGGCCTAACTTTTTTTTTTTTTTTCTTCATTTACTTATTTTAAGTTAGGGCGCACTCACACTAGGGCCATTCGAACCATGCTGTGCCCAGGTACGACTGGGGAGGGGTCTGAGTCCCCCGCTGGCCCGCACTCTCACCTGCACAAACGATCTGTGCTGTGGCCCGGTTACGTCATCAGCTCTGAGGGCGACAGACTGCTACGTCATCGTAGTGCGTGGTTTGTTTACAAGTCGAGCGAGCCGCTAACACTTTTAAAACCGGTGTAGTGGAAAACCTGAGCCCAGCGAAGTATCTGTGCTATTGTGATTCTGCTTTGAGTCTCGTTCGTGAGACGCGGTCTTCTGTCACAGGTTTTGGAATAAACCACATCCGAGGAGCAGCGAAGGCACCGCAGACGATGAGAGAGGCTTCAGAACTACTGCTGCTGTCTGTTCTCTTCTTCCTAAAGGTGAGCGTCTGTCAGTGGTGTTGTTACGAGAGTTGATAATGGAGTTTATTCACTTTTTACTGAGAGAAGAACAGTTGCGTACATGACAGAGCTCGTAGTCTGCGTGCGCGCATGCATGAGCAACTGTGCCAAAGTCCAGAAGCGTACCGCGCCTGGGCGCGCTGTGGAGCACTCACATTAGGCAACTGTGCCGTGATTTAGGGGCATTCCGGACTCCCGCCAGTTTCCATAGTGTTGAGCGTGGAAAGATGGAGAAATCGAAGTGGAAAGGGGGTGTGCGGAGAGGTTGTGAGAAAAGAAATTAAAGAATCTCACAGCAGACGCTGCAAAATGTGCCAAAATCACAGACTGATTCACTGGAGGGGCTGCTGTAGCCCCCACGTCCTCTGTGATGGTGCAGGTTGAAGGTGAAGCCAGCAGCAATGGACAGGGAGAGGAGCAGCCAGGGATTTTTGAAAGGGACAGAGTGAGCAGGGAAGTGTAGCACAGCAGGTAAGCACCAGGTGTGATGCCCCCTAGTGGGCATTAGGGGTAGTATACCTGGCCTTGCACACCTGTGGGCCCCAGGATGTCCGGGTCAGGTGTCTATTTAAGAAACGCCCATATAACAATCAGGAGTAGGACAGACCATGTGAAGACCACCACGGCCACTGGCACCCCGCCTGCTCTGTTTTTGGTTTGGGTTTAGCTTAAGTTATGGTATAGCTTGGTTAACTATTTTTTCTACTTAGTATAGTTAGGTTTAGTTAGACATTTTTACTTAGTTTTGCACCTTTTACAACATGGCACACTCATTCACTACCACCTCCAACATCACTACACTACTGATACCATTTTCATGCTTCATATTGTATTATACTTCTTTTTTCTAATTTGGCACTTTAATTATTATTTCATAGTAAACTTAATTCGGTCCAGTTTGGTTTGGTTATATCTAATTTGGTTTAATTGGTTAAATAAATATTATTCTGTTAAACCTTATTCTTTGGCTGGTGTGTCCTCTTTGGTTGCGACCCCTTGAGCCAGGGTCGTAACACAGGGAGGACATACATAAATTAGTAGTCGGTTGTGCTCCGGTAATTATGAGTGGCCTGTCTAAGCCAAAAATGCCCGGCCCGTTTTTTTGTCCCAGTCCAGCCCTGCCTATCATGTTTTCCCACAAAATAAGAATGAAGTGTTTAATAACTGTGGTAAATGACAGGGTTATACATACAGTAATAGCATCATCACTATGATTTCTTGGCTCTCTCCGTGCCATTCCAATGCCAAAACTTAAGCTTTTTCTATTTCCTTTGGCCCAGAAAGGTTCTCAAAACTAGGCCGGGACACTGTATGAGGTTTGGTTTGTCCTGGTCACCAAGCTTCAGTCCAAAATATACAGAATAGGCCTTTTTTTTTTTAATACAAAGTCAGTAATTTTCTGCCGTTGTTTGGATGTTACAGATGTACAGGCTACGTTTGCATCTCCGTCTTAAACTGCTCATTATAAATCCCAGAAGTCAGGAGTTTTGTGTGCATGTAAGTGTGCCTAGCATTGATATAAGGGCTAATCAGAGGAAAAGTGATAAATATTGCCCACTTATTGTACATAAAGATAGTGTTTCCAGTGTTGGTGGCAGTGTATCTGGCCATAGCTCTAATGTTTATGCTCCATCTTAGGCAAAAAAGCTCTACACTGGACATCAGACTTTGTGAAAATTTGTGATGTTCTAGAGCAAAACTAACAACAGATCTGGACTCAGCATCTAAAAAAACAACTATCATATCCTATTCAGCAAATCTGATGCAGGGCGGTGCAATTTTTTCATTTTTTAAAACCAGAAATGTACAGTGTAGCTACTGTGGCTCTCAAAGTCTGACTGTGGAACCCAATTTAATGAAGGCCCACCTTGTAAAACCATTATATTCAACCATTTCAAACTAATTTTAAGGCTTCAAACAAGCTGAGCATTTTATTGAACCTTCCCAGGACCCACGTTTGGATCCTGACCCGCTAGTTGGGCATCGCTGCTCTGTAGAAGTCATTAGAAGGAGCTGCTGAAAGTACACAACATTTACGATCCAAATATATTTAGTTTTAGTTTAAGTGAAGTCAGTAATCCAGCCACAAAGCCAGAAACATGTTCCAATAAACTGTGGCAGGTTGTAAAGTGGCATCATATAAAATGTTTAAGGAAATAAAAAGCTTTTTTCTTTGATTATGTTCAAAAGATCACAACATCCTGCCCTCTGCTGGTTTCTTCACCTGTTTCTTTATGGCACCAGTAGAGAACTTAAATCCTTCTTTTTTAGTCACAAAACTTTAACTCTCAGTTCTCAACCTTTAAAAATAAATTGCATTCTTCTTCTTAAAGCCCTTTTAACTGGGTCACATTTAAAAATATAAAACATTAACCCCTGTCCTCATCAAACAGAGCAAAAGTTAATTTATTTTTACATTTTTAACTCTAAAAGCAGTTTGTTTACATAATTTCCACATATTTGTAAATAAAACAGGAATTATTTACTATTTAAAGATACAAAGTGTTTTTTGGCCCTGACAGGTCTTTGATCAGTCCTAAAACTGATTTAATACATTTTTATTTTTTGTGCCCTTACAAAGAAAGGACACAAACTCAGGTTCTTCCTCTTAAAGCTCTAAGGGCCCTGGGCTATAGTCACTGTTATCTAATGGTATTATAAGGGACTTATTTCCCACAGTGCAATGAGAAAATGGTGGATCTGTTGGTGATGTTTTTGCGTATTTTTTATCCTCTGACTGACAGAGTTACAGAGGAATTAACATGATTTAACATTTCTGTATTGTAACCAGGCACGTGCAGAGACTTCTACTGGGGCAGGTGCTCAAAGTGAAAAAGGGGCACAAACCAGATTTTAAAACACTGTTGTGTTAGGACTGTGGCAAGCAAGACTCTCACACAACTATTACATTTCTGTGTATACCATGATATACTGCAATACAGTAAGGCTGAAGCTATACATTTTTAATAAAATTTTGGGGAAAATTGTAAAAAACTAATGAACAAATAAAATGTAAAGAAAACACACACTGCATGGCACTAAAATAAATAATGTCATTTTATCCATGCTCTGACAAGATGAGAATTATTCCCAGCGCTATGAGAAAGTCCTTAGACATTTTTAGTAATAAATTAAATAAGTTATGTGGGAACAAGATTTTGGGACATCACATTTTTTCTTATCAGATCACATTTTGCCAGCTCCCATCACCAACTAGTTTGTATTTTTGCACAATTATAGCAAATTCTCGCAATTTAATTGCATTAAAATGCCTAAATACTAACTGCAATCCATTATTTATAAGCAACCCGGTCTAAAAATAAAAAGATTTTATGCTAACAACAATCACAAAGCATTTTATGGAAGCATTTTGTAAATATCTAGGTGGTTAGCAAGTAGCGGTCAAAAGCTCAGTATTTAAACAGAAATGATCTAACGTGGTGCATAATACTTTCACTCACGGCTCACTCACGGTTCTTTGATTCCCAGTGACTGTACTGGGTTTAAGTTCTGGAATCTGGACCAAAAAAATGATAACAGCCCTCTTTATTGGCTCCGCAGTCCGCTCTTTCTCCTCTGTTTTCAGCTGCGCGAGGGGCACGAGACAGGCAGCTGCGCAACTCACGGAGGCAAAAGGTTAAAGGTCACGAGGTGCTGGCGGCCGTGTGATGTCATTTATT
The DNA here is from genome assembly GCA_020698575.1 of Bostrychus sinensis. Lineage (NCBI taxonomy): Eukaryota > Metazoa > Chordata > Actinopteri > Gobiiformes > Eleotridae > Bostrychus > Bostrychus sinensis. The sequence continues at coordinate 6,609,335 of CM036249.1, read as the reverse complement.
TCAAATTATTAATAATTAATGAATGAATAAATGTCCTTATGAAGAGCCACATGAGGGCTTAAAGCCACAAAAAAAAAAAAAAAAAAAAAAAAAAAAAAAAAAGACCAAGGGCCAAAAGGGCACTTGGAGGCAAGGGGCAAAAGGGGCAGGTGAACATCTTTATCAAATATCATCAGCCTAGCACAAGACACGCCAACATTAAACTACATTTGAAAAACCCTAAAAGGAGCCAGGAGGCTGAGGGTGAAAGTAAAGTTTGTAAACGTGCTGCTGTTCTAGAGGTGACCTCTGGTTTAAAAATATAAATAAAAGTATGACATCGCCTCTTTAAAATGTACCAAGCCTTCACTTCCACACCTGAGGATTTTTTAAATGGCAGTGTTTAGTCTGACGGATATAAAGTAATCCTAAGAAGCACTCTGCTCTCTCAGCGGGACAAACATCTTTCCAAAATCTGTCCCATTGACACACATTTACAAAACAACCTGTAATAAATATATACTGTTTATAAAACAGCAAGTGAGTTTTCAAAATGGATGTTTTTAACCTTCAGTGGATTATCAGCCTGAAAGCTTTTTTAATATCCAGTGCTGCTTCTTATCTGTTGCTCTTCTCTCTCACTTGTATGTCTTATGCACTCATAGCCACTAGAGGGCAGAAGTACACTGGATAAGGATCCTATCATTACCCATAATCCAACAGCGCCTCACACAGGTTTAAAGCCGTGCATCGCTGAGACTCGGCACCACATGAGGTACAGCTGCAATCAGAAATCTCATTATAATAATGTGAATGAAAGATAATGAGAGGTTAAAAGGTAAAGAGCTAACTCTGAGTTCAAATGGAAAATGTGACTCTTCTGACACAGGACCATGGGCAGCTTTACCCAGCCCTGAGTTTCAGGACTTTGTGGAGCGTCCTTTCACTTTTATCACTTCTAACAAATGTTTTGGGTCACTGCTAACGAGCTTCTTACTCCTCTCCACTGTAGAAATCTTTGGAGAGTTGAATATTTCTGTCTGCAGCTGAATAGTATTGTATTAAGGATGCAGTCTTGCCTAAGGATATGCCATCAGCTTGAACTAATAAATATATATATATATATATATATATATATATATATATATATATATATATATATATATATATATATATATATATATATATATATTATACAGTGAAGCCTGAAATTATTCATGCCCCTGGCAAATTCTGATTTAAATTCAGCCTTTTTTTTTTCTTTTTTTCAGTAAAAAAAAACAACAAAAAAAAAAACTGTCTGGTTGAATAAAAGTAACTTTAAGTCAGAATTTGCCAGGGGTATGAATAATTTCTGGCTTCACTGTATAAATATTTCAATGTGAGCATTCTCTGTCACGCAGACTACAGTGTTTTTGGAGTGGGATCTTCTGATATGGAAGCAAATTTGTCTCATCAGATTTTAAATGTTAAATTCCTTTCAGTGTCTAATTTTTGCTGTGGGGAACATGTGTGGACTGCAGTGCTGTGAGCTTCCATGATAGACTCAAGAAGTTGTGCAGGAATCGAAATACTAAACAAAGAAAACAAATGTGTTGTTTTCTCCTTATCTCAGACTCTGCCTCTCTCCTGCAGACACTTTACTGACTCAGAGCGTCCTGTGGGGGTGAGTGTAACCAGAGCGAGCTGAAGGTGTGACTACAAGTACAAAACATTAAGAAACTTTTTAAAGATGTGTGTTTTTATTGTCTCGCTTGCTTCCACTGCAAATGGGAAAGTCACACGGACGTTTCATGCAAATTTTATGACGCCGTATTTGAAACAAACAAATTCAGAGTCTTTTTTTTTTTCAGTGTTAAAAATTCAGTGGTAGAAAATCTGATGACACAAGTTTGCTTCCACATTCTTAGGAAGTAAAAGTGTCCTGTTCCACTGTGGTGCTGCGTGAGAGCCCGAGCAGCTCCGAGCCGTCCCAGAGCTGCAGCGTCAGCAGTTCCTCCATCAGCCCAGCCTCTGACCACCGGGACGGGTACCCAGGGTTCAGTTTGACTTCTTCAAAAAAAACGAGACACACACAGACAAACGTTCACGCTCACATTCAGTGTAGGGTCACCAGTAAAACAGGGAGGACAGGCAGTTTTTTGTGGTATAATAATAAATGAATTATTAGTAAATAAGCTGCAGTAATGTTGCTAGCCTTGTGCTTTCTCAGGGAACCAAACTGTGCCGTACCAACCCCAGACTGAAGATGGAAACTAAAAACATCACTGCCATTTTAGAAGTGAACTCCACACAGAGAGAGCTCCTGGTTCTGCCCTCAGGAGCTGAGAGGAGGAAGTGACAGGAGCCAGAGCGCTGCCCTCTGCTGGTCCCTGCAGCATGGCTCCAGCAGTCAGAGACATGTCCTGCTCTCAGTCCACAGGACAGCAGCAGCTCTTCACACAGAGACAGAGACCGCCGCTGCAGGTGGACATCAATATTTCAGTGATTTATGTGCTGCAGCTTCATCAATAAAACAAGAAATTATTTTGGATCCGAGCCAGTTGAGAGATCACATCAAGTAATTACCAAAAACAAAACAATCACAGAAGCCCCTTAAGTTTTTATTAAGGACCTCGCCACAACAGTGTCAGATGTTTATTGTACAGAGATTGGGGTGGACTGTTGATGTTTTTTTTTTTTGTTTTTTTTTTATACATAATCATTATTTTAAGTTATAAAACATGAAATATTAATGCAAAGGTGTCCAAAATTATTTCAAAAAGCAAGAGATAAGACCTTTAAAACACATTTATTTCCACAGATGATTCCTGTAACTGTTTTTGTGATTTAATGGAATTTTCCTCATCTCAAAGAAATAAAGTCAGGAGAAATGTTTATTTGTGTAACATTTTAAAATTATTACTACACTATATTTCCAGAAGTATTAGCTCACCTGCCTTTACACACATATGAACTTAAGTGGCATCCCATAATAATTCATAGTTTAATATGACATGGGCCCAGCCTTTGCATCTATTTAGTTGGGTGAGTGAATGCTTTTGGAAATAGAGTATATTTGTTAAAGAAAACTAACAAACTTATATGTAAAATATAAGATAAAATATGTAAAAGAACTTAGACTTAACATAACTCAAATACTCACTGCGATGCACTGTGGGTTTGTGGTTCAGTGCAAAACTCATCATCCATACCAACAAGTGTAGGTTTGGTGATTTTATTCCATTTTTGGCAGGCAAACAACAAGCCAATGTGACAGAGGCTGCATGTCTATCTGGTAATAAAACATATAGACCCACCCAGGTGCATGCTGGTCCACCTGCACTGTGCGCAGTTAACCCTGGGTGCTCGTGGCCTAACCCAATAGAAAAGAAATAGTATAAAAGTGTTAAATCCTAAACAATGACATATAAACAAAACAAATCACTGTAAAAAGTAAACATACAAAACATTCTAAACAACATGGAATAAAAAAATGATTAGTAAACTATTAAACAAAATCTTAATACTAATAAACACAATCACAATAGACAAACAGCTCATGGACCATCTTAAAAAAAATTCCTTTTTATGTTTTATAAGAAATGTAAAGTAACAAAACATGCACATTTTGCAGTGATTGCTTTGTTTAGTTTTATATTTTACTGAAACAGTGTATGTTTACTTGAATACAGATTGTACTCCTCTCGTCTATTTCCCTCTGCAGTTCATGGAAAAACACCAAATTCTCCTTTTCCTTTTTACCAGCTGATTTTTTTAAAATACATTAAAAACTAAAAGCCTTTCAAATCACATGAGCCAATATTTTATTCATAATAAAACACAGATGAAAAACAAAACACAAAATGAGCTAATTTCAATATATAATTATATATAATATATAATAATAGAAACTTATTTTATTTAAACATTTCCAGAATTTGGTTTGTACAAAGAAACATGCTTCAATATAATTTTCTATTTCATGTTGCACTGCTAGAAATTATTCTGATAAACAGATTAAACAAAGATTGAGAGAAACTAAAGAAAGTGTGGGGTGTCAGAAGGGAAACGAGCACTGAGGGAGTTAATAAAAAGAGCAGACACAGGTTGTGGTTTATTGCTGTATAAAAGTGTTAATATTCACAGAAAGAGTCAGTAGTTCTTGACTTTCTGATGTAGCTTGTAGTGACTAACACTGCTGTACTAAAATAACTGTACTCTGTAGGCGGCGTTTGTGGTTGCAGAGGAGTAAAGCTGCACGAGGAGCGGACAACAGGGGCCACGTGCCAGAAACTCACCAGAAACTCACCAGAGAACTCACCAGAGAACTCACCAGAGACTCACCAGAAACTCACCAGAAACTCACCAGAGAACTCACCAGAAACTCACCAGAAACTCACCACTCACCAGAAAACTCACCAGAGAACTCACCAGAAAACTCACCAGAGACTCATCAGAGACTCACCAGAAACTCACCAGAGAACTCACCAGAAAACTCACCAGAGACACACCAGAGAACTCACCAGAAACTCACCAGAGAACTCACCAGAAAACTCACCAGAGACTCACCAGAGACTCACCAGAGAACTCACCAGAAAACTCACCAGAGACACACCAGAGAACTCACCAGAAACTCACCAGAGAACTCACCAGAAAACTCACCAGAGACACACCAGAGAACTCACCAGAAACTCACCAGAGACTCACCAGAGAACTCACCAGAGAACTCACCAGAAAACTCACCAGAGACACACCAGAGAACTCACCAGAGAACTCACCAGAAAACTCACCAGAGACACACCAGAGAACTCACCAGAAACTCACCAGAAAACTCACCAGAGAACTCACCAGAGACTCACCAGAAACTCACCAGAAAACTCACCAGAGAACTCACCAGAGAACTGACCAGAAACTCACCAGAGAACTCACCAGAGAACTCACCAGAGAACTCACCAGAAACTCACCAGAGACTCACCAGAAACTCACCAGAGAACTCACCAGAGACTCACCAGAAGACTCACCAGAAAACTCACCAGAGAACTCACCAGAGAACTCACCAGAAAACTCACCAGAGAACTCACCAGAGAACTCACCAGAAACTCACCAGAAACTCACCAGAGAACTCACCAGAAAACTCACCAGAAACTCACCAGAAACTCACCAGAGACTCACCAGAGAACTCACCAGAAACTCACCAGAGACTCACCAGAGAACTCACCAGAGAACTCACCAGAGACTCACCAGAAGACTCACCAGAAACTCACCAGCAAACTCACCAGAGAACTCACCAGAGATTCACCAGAAACTCACCAGAAACTCACCAGAGAACTCACCAGAGAACTCACCAGAAACTCACCAGAAACTCACCAGAGAACTCACCAGAAACTCACCAGAAACTCACCACTCACCAGAAAACTCACCAGAGAACTCACCAGAAAACTCACCAGAGACTCATCAGAGACTCACCAGAAACTCACCAGAGAACTCACCAGAAAACTCACCAGAGACACACCAGAGAACTCACCAGAAACTCACCAGAGAACTCACCAGAAAACTCACCAGAGACTCACCAGAGACTCACCAGAGAACTCACCAGAAAACTCACCAGAGACACACCAGAGAACTCACCAGAAACTCACCAGAGAACTCACCAGAAAACTCACCAGAGACACACCAGAGAACTCACCAGAAACTCACCAGAGACTCACCAGAGAACTCACCAGAGAACTCACCAGAAAACTCACCAGAGACACACCAGAGAACTCACCAGAGAACTCACCAGAAAACTCACCAGAGACACACCAGAGAACTCACCAGAAACTCACCAGAAAACTCACCAGAGAACTCACCAGAGACTCACCAGAAACTCACCAGAAACTCACCAGAAAACTCACCAGAGAACTCACCAGAGAACTGACCAGAAACTCACCAGAGACTCACCAGAGAACTCACCAGAGAACTCACCAGAAACTCACCAGAGACTCACCAGAAACTCACCAGAGAACTCACCAGAGACTCACCAGAAGACTCACCAGAAAACTCACCAGAGAACTCACCAGAGAACTCACCAGAAAACTCACCAGAGAACTCACCAGAGAACTCACCAGAAACTCACCAGAAACTCACCAGAGAACTCACCAGAGAACTCACCAGAAACTCACCAGAAACTCACCAGAAAACTCACCAGAAACTCACCAGAGAACTCACCAGAAACTCACCAGAGACTCACCAGAGAACTCACCAGAAACTCACCAGAGACTCACCAGAGAACTCACCAGAGAACTCACCAGAGACTCACCAGAAGACTCACCAGAAACTCACCAGCAAACTCACCAGAGAACTCACCAGAGACTCACCAGAAACTCACCAGAAACTCACCAGAGAACTCACCAGAGAACTCACCAGAAACTCACCAGAGAACTCACCAGAGACTCTCCAGAAACTCACCAGAAGACTCACCAGAAGACTCATCAGAGAACTCACCAGAGACTCACCAGAGACTCACCAGAAACTCACCAGAAACACACCAGAGAACTCACCAGAGAACTCGCCAGAGACTCACCAGAAGACTCACCAGAAGACTCACCAGAGAACTCACCAGAGACTCACCAGAGACTCACCAGAAACTCACCAGAAACACACCAGAGAACTCACCAGAGAACTCGCCAGAGACTCACCAGAAGACTCACCAGAGAACTCACCAGAGAACTCACTAGAGAACTCACTAGAGAACTCACCAGAGAACTCACCAGAAAACTCACCAGAGAACTCACCAGAAAACTCACCAGAAGACTCACCAGAAAACTTACCAGAAGACTCACCAGAAACTCACCAGAAAACTCACCAGAGACTCACCAGAAAACTCACCAGAAACTCACCAGAGAACTCACCAGAAAACTCACCAGAAACTCACCAGAAACTCACCAGAGAACTCACCAGAAAACACACCAGAAACTCACCAGAGAACTCACCAGAGAACTCACCAGAGAACTCACTAGAGAACTCACTAGAGAACTCACCAGAAAACTCACCAGAGAACTCACCAGAAAACTCACCAGAAGACTCACCAGAAAACTCACCAGAAGACTCACCAGAAAACTCACTAGAAACTCACCAGAGAACTCACCAGAAAACTCACCAGAGAACTCACCAGAAAACTCACCAGAAAACTCACCAGAAGACTCACCAGAAAACTCACTAGAAACTCACCAGAGAACTCACCAGAAAACTCACCAGAAACTCACCAGAAACTCACCAGAGAACTCACCAGAAACTCACCGCAGGGCTCTAAGACTAAGAGTGAAATCTCGTCAGGAAACGCAGCTCTGTACAGGAGCCAGAGGACTGTAGGCCTGCTTCTGACCACACTGCAGTAAAACGGTCACAGTGCAGTTACTTCACACCGCAACAACCCACGGAGGCCACACAGAGTTCTTTACTGTCAAACTGAATGAGAGTTCAGTGTTGGGTCACCTTCTTAACAACTGCATGGGGCCCCACAGGCATCACAGGGCCCCCATACGTTCACACTTTTACATATTTGATTGATTCTACAACTATATTTGATTTTATTTATTCATGTTTTTGGTTGCCTATGTATGTATTTTATTTTATTTTTTTAGCTTTCTACTTCTTGTTATTTTTCAAAGAGTTAATCTGAAACCAGGGGCCAATGCCTGTAAGGTGTTTTACTGTTCACCTAGGGCCCCTCTTGTTGAATTAGTATTGTTTGCAAGTATAAAAAAAATTAAAGCATTCATAAACAAAAAATAAACTTTGTGCACAAAATTATTGGGAGTCTTGCTTAGGACCCCCAAATATATAGGTCAAGCCCAATATGCCACTTCATACAACATCAGTTTTACTCTGGATATGTTGTATTTCAGTGCTCGGGCCCCTACTGCATCCACAGAATCAGCACTGGAAGAGCAACGAGCCGTTTGGTCAGCCTGCGGGTATAACTCGATTAGTCCCTGTAACTGGACATTTGTCTTTGACTGAGTTTTACTGCTGCATTCTTGTGGACTTGGTATTTGAGAGTAGCCAAAAAAGTGGACATTTACATAATCATCCAACAGTTCTGAAATGTGATGGTAAATTTAAATTCCTGTGAAAGTACGTCTGCGTGCACACTCAGCTGTCCTGGGACACGCTGGGGTGTGAGTATTCTTGTCATGCGGGCCCGAGATGTGTCCCATGTATTAGAGGTGGGAATGGAAACCCTGTCCTTTGAGCCTCACCTGTGCTGTGGTTTTAATGAGTGTAAAACTGACTCATATTTAAATGAAAGACCCCCTCTCACTTCCACACCTTCCTGACAATGGTACCGTCCAAAAGTGTGCTCTTCTGGTCTCCCTCTCTCTTACCCCTCTGTCCAAATGCATGCCCAAACCCCTACCTCACCCCCACTCCCCTGTCTGGATGAAGCCCACCTGCTGCATCCTTACAGACCTGAACTATGATCCTAAAGATGAGCTAACGGACTTTAAAAACAGTCCAGACACGTTTATAGCCTGCCCGTCCTGGAAGAGGCTCTCTCTTTCAATGTGGTCTTCATAAGGTTTCTTCTTTTTTTCCCCACAGCTGTTTTTTTAGGAGTTTTTCCCTTAGCAAGGAGGAATGGTAAATGGTCACATTTATATAGCGCTTTTCTACCTTCATGGGTACTCAAAGCACTTTACATCAAGGAACCAAGGTGCAAGGTGGGTTAAGTGTCTTGCCCAAGGACACAACGACAGTATGCAACGTTGGGAGTGGGGCTTGAACCGCCAACCTTCTGGTGGACAAGCGGCTCTACCAACTGAGCTACTGCCGCTGCTGTTCACCTGGGGCCCCTCTTGTATTAAAAAAATTAAAGCATTCATAAACAAAAATAAAACCACACTGTGTTAATCTTTACTTTGTGCACAAAATTATTGGGAGTCTTGGTTGTCTGACTAATTCTTTGTAAAGCCCTTTGAGGCCACTGCTGATGGGATATTGGACTATAGAAAAAAAATTGAATTGTTTTAAGTTTTCCCAACAAAATGTTCATTTTACCGTAATTAATGTGAACAAACTTCTGCTGAGTACTCTCGGTTGGTTCATTTAGTCACAAGTATTTTCCAGAGAGTTCAGATGGCACAGAAGCATCTAGAGCAGACGTGTCCAAAGTGCGGCCCGGGGGCCATTTGTGGCACGGTCTGAGATTTCATATGGCCCTCAGTTTTTATGACAAAATGCATTACTTATGGCCCTCCAGCACTTTCGTAGTGTTTCTGTCGCTTTGTCTGTACATTTATGCATCTCATCTAATACTCTCTGTGTTGTATTTTCAAATTAGTGTGTCGAAAAATAATTGCAGTTGCAGTTTTTATGTTCAGAGTTGTTATTTTTTTGTGAATTAGATTAAACTGAACTTTATTAATCTCACAGTAGAGAAATTCACTTGTTTAGGTGGCTCTTATACAGAATAAAGTGCAGAAAGCAAGAAAATAAAGTGAGCATGCATAATTATTTGGCTTTTGAAAACAAAATCCTTATAAAACAATGCACATTTTATTTATTCTGTACATGCGTTCAGTTTTTAGAAAGCATCAGGAGAGACTGCTGGCCCTTGAAGATTTGCACATCTCTAGATCTGGCCCTCACTGGAAAAAGTTTGGACGCCCCTGATCTAGAGAGTCAGGTTATGGCAGAGGTACAGCTTTGTACCTCCAGCCTTTCACATCACTGCACTCTTTAGATTTATTGACCTCTAATTAAGTTAATGGCAGGATCTCTGTGTTAAAAGGTTCTCTTAAAATATTATTATCTTATAGAAAACAGTGGTGTGGTGCCTGCGTCTGTCCAGAGCTGCAGTAAAAACACACACCATTAAAAGACCAGGCTGTGTGGTAGCGACTGGGCCTGTGGGACAGTGCAGGGAGGGCGTTCGATGACTGGATGAGTGCCGCCGTGGTAATGTTTTTGTCTAAATGTCAGGCATCTGCATAACAAGGTCGACTGTTCATTCACTCGAGCGCAACCATCCACCAGCGTATCTTTGTAAAACCTGCAGGAGTTTCCAGATTCTGTCCGATAAATGAAAGATGGCCGCCCTGCTCTCCCTCTGAGGTGTGTGTGTGTGCATGTGTGTGTGCATGTGTGTGTGTTTTAGCGGTGCAGCGGAGCGGTTAATGTGCTGGCCGTCGCTCTGAAGGGAGCCAGGCAGGAGCTGCGAGTTCGTCCTCTTCCCCCCCAAGGTCTGCGCCACCTGTTTCTGTCCCGGGACGGACCACCTCAGGACGGTCACACGCTCAAACACCGGTGGAACGTGCGCACGCTTGAGGCATTTAGGCAACAGGCTCGGACTCAAAGAGGAGTTAGCCACAATTTCTCAATTTAAACAGCATTTACTCAGTAATTAATCTCCTTCTGCTTCGTCCAAGAGTCACGCTTGTAGCTTGTCCCGCTATGACCAGTTCGTTTTAGGGATGACACAGAGAAATACACAGACAAGACGATGATTCACTCTCACGTTCATTCACTAGGGGCATTTTGGAATCACCATTTCACGTCTCTGGATGTTGGGAGGACTGTTCTCCTCAAACACGACCGCAGGGACCGCAAGGAACTGTCCTGGGATGATTAGCTGAGAGTTGTTGGTTTACTCTTTTCTCACAAACCCTGAACTTTTTATGTTAAAGTCAAAGAAATGAGTTCTAAAATGCAGGACGCATTCTTTGTATT